>OZ057416.1:75231865-77631865 GCA_964056705.1 Troilus luridus | reverse complement strand
TTACGTTGTGACAGCACGGAAGCATTAATAAATAAAACTTCCTTGTTACAAAACTATTTTATTTTATTATTTTTATTTTTAAAGAAAACATATGCCCCCGACCGGGATTTGAACCCGGGTCCTCTGTCTTACCGTGACAGGACTCTACCAACTAAGCTACCGGAGTTGATACCAACCGGGGACAAATCCTTTCTCTTATCTGATCCCTTCCAAGGAGGACCAGCCTCATTAGCATTCTCTTTGCTACTTCGATATCTTCCATACGCGTCAGATGTCCTGCCCATTGTAATTCCCCTAATTTAAATAACAATTTGAATATACTTAATATTAGTTCTAAATTAATTCTATCGTATTTTTCAAATTCCGTAATTTGAAAAATAAAAATTATTTTAGAAATTATCATTCTTTTTACTGTTTTCATTTTCATTCTTTAGAATAAAAATATACAAATACTTTCGAACAGACCATCCACTAGTTTTATTTTATTTTATTTGACAGATGTGGATTAAAATATAAAAAGAGGAATAAATAAATAATTTGAAAATTTCAATTTCACACTATGAATATAAGATAGGGACTAGGGCACTTTACAAGGTAATAGTAAAAGAGGAAACAATTTCATTATTGGCTCACTACCTAGGCACTTCCCTAACAGGCCTCTCCAGGGAAGAATTCTTTTAATATCTTGCTGAGTTCGTATCATTTTAACTAGAGCCCCTTTTACTCAAGATCGTTTGGTTATAAGCCATTGGGAGATTACATTAGGCGAAAGTCTTTCTTAATTCATTATAAAAAAATTAAAATAGAGTTCTATAAGGACCTTACCTTAAGTATTCTCCCTAGCATTATGCAGAGATCGAATTTAAGCATTTTTTTTCAATTGTTACGCAAATTAATCTTTTTCTATTTTCCAGCACAATTTTAGTAATCATTAGTTTAAAACAAATGCCCATGGACCTTCTTAATGCTTAAAACGATAATTATAAGAAAATAGAATAGTTACTTTATAGTTATTTTTCTGTGCACTTAAACATTACTAGATTACCAAATTTAAGGCACAAAAAAACCTATTATGACAATTTTATCGTTTGATAAAATTGGATAAAATTATTAGCGTGTCAGTAATTAGCACTAAAGGAACACCGAGGTGTCACTGAAGATACTGACACTTAACTTCACCAGTCCTTTATTAATGTAACTGGCACAGTCGGCTTTACTAGCCCACCAATTTCCTGCGTTGAAGACATTTTGAGGATGAAAATGATGTAAAAAAAATACCATCAAGCCATTGCCTGAGTTAGCCCCTTAATCACCACGAAAATAATACCATTCTTCTTTTCTATGTGCAAGAAAATTCGACTTGATTCACCGGGGATGTAGATATAATGTATGAAAAACTAAAGTTAAAAAAAAATTACGTTTGTATTTCTGGAAAAAAAGACTAAAACTAATAAACTTTAATGAAACAGATAATAAAGTCTAAATAGTGTGGAGTAAAATTGAGGTTGTGGACTTCATATACGATTGAGTTCTTCCAAATCATTACAGTATATAACATCTCCTTTTGTCCTTTTTTTTTACATGAAAGATTATGTTTATTATGTCTGAAATATAGTGTTAACCCAATCAAGTTCTGTTTGTTCTTGGCTTCTGAAAAAGAGTAAATAGTTGTTGTCATGTTTATTCAGTTAACACAAGTCGCGTCGTAATAATAAATATACCCTATCCAATTGCAATGTATAAAATATATAAATTAGTAGTTACTAAATATTAAATGAGAAACTATTCAATATAATTTAAGTGCCTTGTTGATAGAGCTGTTGATCCTATTGCATTCCATCGCCGAGATTCTAAAATGAGCTTTGGCACTCCTTTTGAAGTGGCTTTTGAAAATGACTAAGGAGGCATATGATGGAGGATCCGAGTAGCAATGGCTGTAGAATTTCCGCTTCATCGGCCTGGAAGCTAGCCTGGAGCTGGTAGGGCTGGAGCTTACTGGGCATATTGTTCGGGTGCTAATAGCTCCCTTCCTCTGTCGGGACCAGATTGCTTCTTCCTTTGTTCCTGTATGTATATTTATGAGCCATTTGCTCATCAATTCCTCACTTTGATAGCAGCCCCTCTAATCACAAAGCAACTAGAAGAAGGAGGAACACGTTTATGTGAAATAAATGGTGCTTGTCACTTATTACATATCAAATATCGTAGATAAATAATTATTTATTCCTGTTTTTGTTTTATTTTTTGCCTTTCTAAACTACTTTTAATCGACTAAGGAAAACTCATAGATTTTAATAACTTGATATCATATTTAAATAATAATTTGAAAAGGCTAAAAGTACTCTTGACTATCCCGATTCATAGAAAAAGAAGAAAAGGGGGGGGGACCTAAGTTGAGGTGGTGTGATGGCAGGTGAAGCTCGAAACATCCTCGCAGTTAGGAACTGGACGCCATACTCACAAGAGCGTGATGTTTAGAGGAAGTGGGTCGTAGCATATATATATATATATATATATATATATAAAAATATTTATATAAAAAAACAAACAATTGAAAATGGAATACAGAGATTCCTTAAAAAAAAAAGATGGACTTTTAAAAATATAACTACAGATCTCTCCATTCTTCTCGGAATATTGTCCGAATATCTATTATTTGTTCAATTATCCTGGCCAGCTTCGCTAAAAAAGTACAAGTGGTCTACATTTCTATTGCTTGGAAATAAGTTTGAAGAGCGTTTTCTCTAAAATTTTGGTTTACTAGAACCATTCCTTCATACTTCTTACTATAGCTAAAAAAAATTTAACTAGGTTGAAATCTAATATCACAACTT
Organism: Troilus luridus; assembly: GCA_964056705.1. Lineage (NCBI taxonomy): Eukaryota > Metazoa > Arthropoda > Insecta > Hemiptera > Pentatomidae > Troilus > Troilus luridus. Next base: position 77,629,031 of record OZ057416.1, on the reverse strand, counting down.
TATTTCTGTTAATAAAGACGTCCAGAAAGTAAGGTTACAACGCTGTTAAAAATACGAAAATACATCCGAAACCATTTTTCGACAGCTTCTTGGATCTCCACGTCATTTTCGAATCGTTGTCCACCCAAAAAGCTCCTTCATTTTATTAAAAATATAGTAATCCGGAATGTATGAGATCTGGCCTTTTCACGAAAAAATGTCAGACCAGTATTTCTTCTTTTGTCTTTTAATTGTTTAACCTATTCACTGTCTCACAGTATGCTGCAGCAAGCACAGCCTTTGTAATCGCACTTTTCTTTCGCCTGTTCGGAGTGAAACTACATATATTTTTTCTAGGGTCCCTATCTGAAGAGAACGTTTTGAAATTAGCTAGTCAACTTAGTCCATTACTCACTTCATTATTCTCGAAATGCATTCTAAAGATACAATGGGATAAAACTGGAGTAGCCGCGATATAACGGCTGAGCGATGGGAGAGATGTAGAGCAGACCGGGATGAAGAAGTGGCCCTCCTGAAAGGAAGAAGGGCTATGAATGTAGATTTTTCACCAGCAGCAACCCTTAAAGATTTATTACTCCTCCTAGGCCAAGAAGTCCTCTAATTTCTCTCAGTTTATCTTCCTTACGAACCATTTCCTTCCGACCTCTTATATTATTATTGATTGTGTTGGAAACGTTCCCTCTCTCGCCCTTCATCTCTAGCATTTATATAAATATACCTATATAATACCTATGTATATATTTAAAAAATATATAAAATCATAAAATAAAGCAGCAATTTACATGAATATATATTTGTATTTATATCGAAGCTTCTATGTTGCGTTTATTTATTCACATAATTGTTTTCAGCAACATCTTCAGATGTCAAAATGACATTATCGCTATATGATGAATGATGTAATACAGACTGTTTATTTCATTTTTAACAAACCGACATTATTTTTAATTCCTTTGTTATTTTTCATGTGTCGTTTCGAATGTATTAATATATAATACCCACTAGAATTCAAAGATTTTTTTTGTTTAAGTGAACATAATGAATTAAGACATTGAATTTTGTGAATTTCTTAACTTTAAATGAAATTCGTAATATATCGAATGTTCCGGACCCTTATCAGATGTTTTTTTAATAGCTCAAGCAGATAAGCTCTTTTTTATATGTGTTAATTGCGAAAATATTGGCCATTCAGGTTTGGATGCCATAGAAAATGGGTGTAAGTCGAATTTGAAATTGCTGACATACTTGTTCAACGGCGAAGGTAAAAGTGCCGATCTCTTGGGTACAATTAGAATATAGTCAGGTTGAACTCCGACTGTGGCAGAAAAATTATTTAATTTGGTAACCTCTAATTAAATAACTTTTAATTTTAACCCTCCGGGCTCATCTAGGCTCTATAAAGTTATCTATCTTATAAGGAGAAAAGAAATGAGGGCTGAGTTTGATCACGGTAAAATTAATTCTCTGCACTACTGTTGGATTATTATTATTTGGAATATTATTTTAAATTTATAAACATGTTTTTTTATGTGAGAGTTTGGTTATGGTTGATACCTAGTCATTATATTCAGTTGTACGACTGATGAAACATACATAGGTTGTGCAATCAACAGGCAGTATTTTTAATTATTATTTCTTATTTTAATTATTATTATTTGAGGTAATAGGATCACACGTTTTTGCAATTAGTTGCCGGTCCATTAAATAACTTGATAGTGGCTTAAGGCCCTGAGAGGTTAGAGATGCTGGTGGCTAAACCCTTTGCCTAGGACGGTCTTGTTGCGGCATGTCACGGCCAGTCCTCCGGGTTCTGTCCTTATCTTGCCCCCTCCTTCTGAGATCAGGTCGCAGATATGGCCCTCAAAGGGTTTGTATCTATGAGGGTTCGTAGGTGGATGTCCTTTTTCAAATGGATTAGTTTTATTCAAATATTGGTTTGAAACATTTGTTAAATATGTCTATTTCTTTTTATGAATAATATTAGTTGAACTTATGTATGTGGAAGAAAATTGTCAGGGTGGAAGGCCATCGTTTCGATCCACTTTGCAGGTCTTCTTCAGGGTTTATAGTGGGGTCAATTGACTGTTGACCCTCAATTGTTTATTCTTCTCATATTTTATTTTATTATGAGCAGGACCCAAGATAGCCCGAGAATCCTATTAGATGATTATATTGATAGAATAGTCGCAAACAGAAGAAACCCCTGCCTCAAAGGAAAAGGATGCGTCGATACCGTTGGATTGTATTTCTTGATTGAGGATCATAGAAAAATGTAGGATATTCTAATTTATTAGTCCTTGTCTAGAGGAAATGTAGAAACGTAAAGGACACAGTTTCCACAAAATAGGTCGTTTTTTAGATAAATTGTCACTATTAAATACTATGATCAATACTTCTGATAACTTATTAATACCAAGAACAATGTGAAACATCTTTATGGTGTATGTAACAAGGAAACATATTTTAATAGTTCAATGTTTTGGAAAGTCGGCTGCCCTGAACAAATATAAACATTTAAAAAAAGTGATATGGTGTCCTTTTACCTCCGGGGTACAGAAATATACTATACATTTTGGCGGTGGGTATATTTTAACTTCAAATTGTTCATTCGCACAACCCAATTAAAAATCTATTCTAACCCTTTTAATCAACAACTTGCGGTGCATTAAACATTTGACCTTTATGCACAGATAACTTGTCGTTGTATCCTATTTACGTACGTTAGTCAACTGCTGGGAAGTAGGATTTGTTATTTAAATTGAGTAAAACCTACAATCATACTTTGCAAATAAACTAAAGCTGATATATGTTGGTCGAACGATAATTTATGTATTTTTCCATTTTTTTTATTATGAGGTTATGTGTTACGCAGTTATCTACATTCTTCGCAACTCCAAAAATATTTGACTAAATATGCTGGTTAACAAATAAAATAATTTTTTTTTTTAGACCTGTTTTTGTTACCCCGGGTGTGGTATTTTATTGAAAACTTATTCTATTGACCCACATGAATTTCTCAGTGCAGCTCATACGAAAAGAGGGGTATCTTTGTCAAATTTGACTAAATTAATAAGACACCTTTAAAATCACATTGAAGACACATGCATACAAAAGAGGAAGACGTATTTTATTCATTTTATTAAGAATCTGTTGTTAAATTAGATAAGTGATATTATGTTAACATCAAAATATGATTCTGGTGCTACTTCCGTCTAAATTATTAATATAAGGATTTTTCTTTATTAAAAAAAAAATCTTGCATTCGGTGTTGTATAAGTTCAATACTGTCTCACCATATACTAAAAAAACTGAACCACTACAACCCATGAAGGGTCTGGGGTTCAGTACATGGTAGAGACTGTACTGTTTCATGGACAACAGTTCTGCAAAGAGGTGACTTGTCCTAGGTCACGCTCAACCGCCAGAATTTTCCCTCTTATTTTGGGTACCCTATTTTTATAATATCTCATAGAGGCCATAAGATATTTTTATAACATCTTCTTGGCTAAATTGAAGTTAAAACCATTCAGTTCGCGTACGTTCAGTAAAGTAATTTATTTTATCTTCATTTCATTTAAAATCATTTAAAGGATAAAAAAAACACCTGTACTACTAAAACCCGTGAAGGGTCTGGGGTTCAGTACATGGTAGAGACAGTATTGATTCATGGACAGCGGTTGTGCAGGGAGGTAATTTTTCCTAAATCACGCTCACCCGCATGATTTTCCCCCCTTATTTGGTGTACCCACTTTAAAGAGGCTAAGTGCCCACCAGGAGGGTCCTAGATCCTATATGATCCATCTCCCGCTGCATAAAGCTAAAAAAAAGTCATGGTCTGCAGCGGGATTTGAACCAGGATTTCCGGCATGATTCCGGTGCTCTTTCGCTGAGCCATTCCGCTCCCACCGTATACTATAACATCAAATATAGTAAAATAGTAAATAACAGATTATTTACATTAATACAAAGAGTAAGTATAAATTTTGAATTATTATTGGTTGACTCACCATCATCCTCAATCATCCTTGTTAAGGCTAAAGTAAATTATCGGATATTAAGAAATTAAACCGTTTATTTCTTAGTTTCTAATAATAAGTTTCTTAATATTTGAGATTTTTTTTACCACCACACGGATCATTTTATCCTTCATATGTCTATAATTGTAATAATCATGATTATACCACATCTAATAATCGCATAAGTATGCCATATGGTTCAATGAATGTTAATCCGAGCAGTTTTTTCGTCACTACACCCATTGACTTCAAAATAGATTTTTAGTATTTTTCCTTTTATGTGATTATAAATTTCCTCTGCAGTGCCAGCTTAGTTTCTATCTACGTCTGAGTCTATTCATTTTTGGTATAGCAGTTTAATGCTTTGAACTTTAAATAGGGATATTTCGTACTCTTCATTCTATATCAATCTTTCATTTTTATTAGACTTTAGGAACCAATGTTCATGCCAATTGGGAGTTAAAAAAGTACCAATTCAATTCCCATTCTGCTCCCCAATATATACCAGGATCATTTTCTTCGCCATATGTATATAAATGTAATGATCATTATTATACTATGTTTTATAATCGTATAAATATGTCACATCGTTCAAAGAATGAAAATAATTCTTCGTTACTAATTGTGAATTCATAAACGCATGTTCTCTGCTGAACATCACAGAATCATAGAATCATTACGGACAACAGAGGTCAAAAGGTTGACACGTTAAGGCTTTAATTATTAATGTAATTTATCAATAATAGATGGGATGGTACAATTCTGGTTGAGATTTGAAAGACTGACAATTATTTCGCAAAATCGCTTATAAGTTCACATGGCGCATGAACTTAGACGAGAATCGGATAATAGTTGTTGAATAGTCTCCTCGGATCCGAGAGCCCTTGTGTATTAAATGGGATTGAAGGAAGATTCCCCCCCAACTAGGGAATGTTTCCAGGTAGATAGAACCCATTAGCCGGGGGTTCCCCACCTGCCGGGGTATTTAGTTGACTAGAAGAGCAGGGGCAATTGTAGCGATAGCATTGAGCCCCCAGCCAGTCCTCCACCCCTTGGAGATTAATCTAATTCAGCTCCAAGTGGCTATTGTTTTCGGCTACAATTGGCTTTGATGGCTAAGTTACTGCTTGGGGATGTGAAGTGGAGTCCCTCAGTGCTACCTTATTATAGTCAAATGAGCCTTCTTCTTAGGGACCGTTTTGCGCACGGTCGTAATGCATATATATCCTTTGGGGGGTAATGTGGAAGGAAGTCTAAGGAACGAAAGTTCTTGAAAGAGGGAAGACCTGGCTTACTTTATCCATCGCCTCTATAACGGCAGATGTAATATGGAAGTTCTCCTTCCCAATTCATTAGTTAATTTTTTTTTAACCTTTATTAAACTACTAAATCTATTCAATATAAATCGGCTTATACTGATCTCAGCAAGAGAGAGTTAGGTTTCATTTCGTCCTTAAATCCTTTGACTTCAAAATCTATTTCTTTTATCTATCCTTTAATGTAACTATAAATTTCCTTTGCAGTGCCAGTATAGTTTCCATCTTTTCCTGAGTCCTTTCTGTTATGGAAAGGCATTTTAAATTTTTATCTTTAAATTAGGATTTTTCTTACTCTTCATTCTCTATTCAACTTTCATTTTAATCATATTTTTGGAACCTCCCGATATTTTCCTTTTTGATGTCCATGGCCATACCAACTGGTACTTAAAAAAGTACTAATCCTACTCGCAGTCTGCTCCCCTATGCGTATATTTATATATATATTTAATTATCTTTTTTTTTTTGTAATGTAGCAAGGTCAGGTGTTGCTTGGTAATTCTAAATAACCATTTGAACTATTTAAGTATAACAACTGCCTTCAGAAAATACTGAGAATATCTAGTTTTTATGGAAAATTAAATCCCACATTGGAAGTTATGTTTCTCTCATAAAAGCTAATTATATCATCAAAGAGTATAGAAACTATTAGGAAATTATTGTTGTATTGTGTAGTATATTTTTGGGACAACTGGTATCGGTTAAGCTCTCTACTGGACCTGGCTATATTTTCTATCTCTGACCTCGCTATTTCTTGGAGCTGCTAGCTCCAGGACCCCATTCCTTATCTTCCCTCATGGTTATTGTCTGTCTTCAGGGGACAGCTCGTGATGAAGAGTGTTCATCCAAGTACATAACTTATGTGGTTATTGCATCCTTCTTCAATGATCTTTAGTGTTTATATTTCGCTCAAAAAGAGTTACTTATCAATTATCATTAGTTATCATAATAATTATTAAATATAATAACTTATGTAACTTTATGTTTTTTTATGAAGAGAAACAACTAGGTACAATGAGATATAATGCAGGTTCATCATGTAATAAGTGATTCTTAGTTATAGGTTGTGATCTCATAATCAACTTTAACATTTATTTGATTTTTTTTGTTAATAAGATATGGGGGTGATTTTTAAAATACTAGTTAAATAAAGGAATAGTGATTATGTATTGATAGTTGTTTTTTTATAAATTATTATGATTTACGTTATTCGGATAATATATTTACTAAATCTATTTGAATTGAAAGGGGAATAAAATAAATGCGATTAAAAAACAAACCTTACCATACACAACATATGGAGAGTCATTATTTGAGTATCAGGAGGTAATTTGGGAAAGGTCATTCTCAACCGCCATTTTTTCCCCTTAGGGTATCCACTTTAGACCGAGTGAGCCTTAGAAGGTTATGCACATCGATAAGTTTTGAAAATCGATCTGGAAACTGGGACCTTAAGATTCTACCCCTCTCCAATTGGGCGATTGAAAAAATAATATACCTAGTTTCCCGAATATTGTTTCAACCATTCGGGTTCCTCCTTAAAATCAGGACCTTACGTATTGTATAATTCAATTTTAATCTGTTCAAATGCGTTTATATTTTATTTTACTATCCTAATATCCATTTATTATGTATGCTGTCATAGACCTATAATATTTATTTTATAAATCAATCCTACACCATCTGATTTAGTTCATATCGGACTATGCAACCGTTGAGCCCTAATTGTTTTTCTATTCACGTATAACTAGAATAAGGATCGTTAACACGTACTCGACACCACAGGGGCGGAACTGCCAATTTTGCCTCCTCACGTCATAACCAAGAAAAATGTTTTACTCCCTTTTATAATTTCCAAGGCCACAGCCGTGATGCGAACCTGCGGTCTTGGGCACACCAGGTTGTTATTCTAATCACTACTCTTCAGGTGACTATTTAGTTCTCTGTTGGTCACCAGAACATCGCTCGAAAGAGTTGAAATATCTGGCGTACACGAGGTATAAGGAAAGGAGCAAATTTGTACCTGGAGAGGTTCCAGTAATTACCTGGAAGACAAATCGTGGTTTCCTCACTGGATAATAATGCCCTGCTCAGAAAGCGCTGAATTATTGCTTCTGCAGCCACCGTGCAAGGAAATCTATTAAAGAAATCTGCGAGCAGGATGTTTTTTCCTCTCCTGGATTATATTTATTAGATATTATCTCAGGGCGCCGGCTATATTTCAGGATAACGAATCATAAATTGTATTGAAACATAATTTCGGTTACCACGAAAGTTTAATAAATCCTTCTTTAAAAAAAAAACATTTTTTTATTAACATAGGTTTTAGCAGTTTAATTTATGAGTCTCTTCAGAAGATCAATGCTTAGTTTTAAATACTAGAAAACTTCCATTATAATGAAAATACGGTAGTGTATTCATTTTTATGGGCTTACACTTTTAACAAGCAGTGTTAATAAGCCATGTTATTCTATCCACCAATCCTGATAAAAACATAAACAAACATTTATTTTTATATTCTAAGGCTGAAGCAAATCATAAAGAACCAATCAGTTTCAATTATTGTCGTGCACAAGTACAACATTCCAAATATTTTTCTGGAATAGGTGCGTACCGATAGTTTCGATTGGATATTTACCTTCCATTTCCGACCTTCGTGCAGTCAGTTTATCTGTAACAACTAACGGTCATGTTTTTCATATTTTCCTTTAATATAAATTAAATGCTTGGGCTGAAATAAGTTTCGAAGTATTAGTTGGTGCCAAATATAATTTTGTATTACCTGAAGTAATCACTCATTGTTAAATCAGTAACTTTGTACGAATATTACTTACCTTATAAGGCGTTCCAACATGAGTTGCCTCAACTTGTCAAAGCAGAGCTCCATGCCTCTCGATCCAACGAATCCTCTTCCTGGAGACTTCGAACAGCCATCTCCTCCTGGATTCCCTTCGTCGACCTGCTTCTGAGTCGACAGCGCCGTCTCCCCCTGGTGGAACACAACCCAGAACTCGGTTTGGCCGGCATTTGTCCGCCATTCTTTCTTCATGTCTGTAGCTTCTTATGCGGCGTGCCCAGATCCTTTCATTTAACAATGTTCCCACATCCATCCTCGGTCGAATTACTTCATTCCTGGTTTCCTCCTGCCTAGTGGTGTAAATCAAAATAGATATATATTTTTTAAATATTATTGTTATAATAATACGGCAACGCTCTAACCTTCGAAAAGTGTTAGATGTAGTACGTGCTTAAGACTTTACCGTTTCTATCCCAACATTTGAGCAGGGAGTTGATTTAGTCAAGATCGCACCCAAAGTAATGCAATTGCATTTTTTAATATGGTGGTTTTTAAATGTCAAACTTGACATTTAAATATCCCACGGCATTGACTAATAGTGGTCCATTCATAACATTTTTTAGGATTATACTAATAAATGAAATACAAAAATGGAAATACAAAAATAATGTAAAACCTCCACCGCTACAACCCATGAACGGTCTTGGGTTCTGTACATGTTTGAGACTGTACTGCTTATGTAACTTTCAATGGTTTCCTCAGGAGGGTCTGCAGTTCCCAGAGGGTCCATCTCTGGCTATTAATAGATAAAGTAATTTATCTTTGAACCCTAAATCTCCGAAAACTAAGTACTCTACACATTGAGGGAATGGCCTAAAAAATTAGTATATCCCTCTTATATAGTAATATTTAATAAAACATGGGGGTTATAGTTTCCCAAGTATGAAACTTGCCACTTGATCCACACTCCCTGTGGTGTTTAGTGATTTCCAGTTTTAAACTTTTTTTTCCAACGCAAGGAAAAAAGTGGATTCTAAAAACAGCAGACGTGGGCGAGGGAAGCTTCGTTAGGAGTTCATTATCCTAACCACAACCCGGCCCGGCTAACAGATAATTAGAGGAAAAGTTGGCAAAACGGAGACCCCCTTGGGTAATTTTACCATTTTCTTGCATTCCCTCGGCTCAAACGCACTTATCTTGCATACTTACTCTTATCTCATGCATCAACCCCGGAGGATTTTATCTCATGATTTATTTTTTAAGTCTTATTAATTACCCTCGTTTTTTAATTATCGAATTGTTAAAAACATTTCCCTTTTCAATATCCTGTTTCCCTATTTACATAATTGACATAATAAAGCATAATCGACTATTACTCATTTTTAATCAGTTATTTTTCCATCAACCATTGAAAATTTGGCGAGTTGGTTATTTTCTTGGGACAGAAATGTGTTTTAGGTACATGGCCGTTTAAGTGGATGTTTTAGAATTTAGATAAGGATGGTTTGAGAAACCATTTGATCGAATATAAACATTTTTACTACCTCTTATCTATATACGAAATAGTTAGCATTAAAAAATACTGTATATGTAAAAAATGTATATAAATATATACATTCTAAATCAAAAAAAAAAAAAAAAAATTGCTCCACCAAACCATCAAATTCCTCTCGTATTCAATCCTTGCAATCCAAAATCCTTCGCAAAATCCTAAACGCTCCTTATTTTGTCACAAATAAAACCATCCATAATGACCTGAACGTTCCATATGTTACCGATTTAGCCCATTCCAGATACCTATCATTCCATAATAAACTCCAGGCCCATCCAAATCCACTAGTTTCCATCCTTGGTTCCAATTCCATCCCGGACAATCCTCCTAGGCGTCTGAAGAGAAGATGGCCTCGAGACCTTCTATAATAGAAATGTAATTAGAGTGCTGCCAATGGGTAGTGCCTCTACACGTCCTTTCATGCATTTATTTATTCATACAGCCTTTGTACTAGATGTATATATTACAGTTGTACAATTCAATAAAATAATTTAAAAAAAAAAAAAATCCAAAATTTGATCAATTGGAATTAGCCTAACTCTCTGGGCTATGCTTTTGCGTTTCTTTATATTTTTCTGTCGCAATGATGTCTGAGGCAACGACTCGTGGAGTTTTCTCATTTACTCTCCTTTGAAACTTTAAGATTTAATTTTATCAATCTTCCAGTGAAAAATCCTCTTTTTTCATTTTAATATAGTCTGATAGGGCAACCTATTGTCTATTGGTTAGCAAAGTAACCTACTAACCCGAAGATCGCGGGTAGCTTGTCCTAGAATTTTTTAAAGGGAGTAAAAAATCTTTGCTTATGCCGAACTTTTGAAGGGACGTTAAATGGGAGTCCCGAGGCTGCACGATGTCAGGTACTCGTTAAAAATACCTATCCTAATTAAACCTGGATAGGCAAAATTTAGAGCTCCCACTGTAGCATCGTCCGATTTGCCATAGCGGGATAAAAGTGACGCTAAACAAACAATAAACTCTGAGGATAAATTATTTTATACTACTTTACAGATTTAGGTTTGTCTACACTTCTGAATATTGTAGTATTTATAGTTGTAATGATGTTCAAAAATGGCTGTTTTTAAGATAGAGATCTTTGAAAGGGCTTAATTAAAAAAAAAATGTGTTTAGAAAGTGAGATGGACCTAGATAATTAATCTAGTTGACTATATATTTTGGCATCTTCATGGCAGATAGACTATAATAAGTTAAAAAAATAAATAAACAAATAAAATGCCGGAAGACATCAACACAGAAAAAAATCCTAATACCACAAAACCCAAAAGGTAACAGGATAACAGCTAGAAAAGATTAAATAAAAACAACTGATAAAATATAATATATGTAGACCAAATATATAAAATATCAAAATAAAACAAATCACATCAGACTGTTTCCAGCAGTCAGTGAGGAAGGTTGTCTGTGGTGCGGAGTGTTTCGTTGATGTGCGTTCAGTTCCTCGAATATCACAACGCCCCATTGTTAGTTGATGTTCATGTGATTCTTTTTAATTTCTGCTATACTAACATCTACATCTCAGGAAAAAGATATGATACTTTTTAAAATAGACAAAAATATGTAATCTTTATTATTATATTTAAATTAATTTTTTTTTTTGGTCTGTTTATCTGTATTTTCTTTAGTATAAATTTGATTTAGTAGTTTATGTAATATATAAGTTTATCCAATTGTAATTGGTCTAGTATAAATTTTATTTGGTAGTTTACGTAATATACAACTTCACCTTTTGGCTGACTAGGTAATTAGTCTTGTATAAAATTTATTTGGTTGATCAGGTAATATATACTTTCCTTTTCACTGTTAAATAATCAAGAGCTAATTAGCTAGTTACTAATCTTAGTAGTCTAAAACATATTTTATTTTTATAATATAGTGATAAGATATTTTTAAGGCAATATATATTTAGACTTATACTACACATATACATATACTCATTCGTTTGTTCATTACGTACTTTTATTTTATTTATTTATACACTTCTATACTCAATACCAAACTTATTAAAGGATTTAAGTTGATATACAATAGTAGATTCACACACTTAATATGGAGAGTAAAAAAGTCAATTCAAACGATAGATTTTCCTTCAACGAAAGGTTCCTTCAACAAAACATCTCCCTTTTTTATAGCGAAAGCCATCAATAATATTGTGGGGGATGTTAAAAATATAAAAAAACAGAGAGATGGTATACTATTAATTGAAGTGAACACGAGTTCACAAGGAAAAAAATTCTTGGCTTGCAACAATCTTGGCAACCAATTAAAAATTAAAATAGAACCACACCCAAGATTAAACGTAAGTAAAGGCATAAATCATTGCTATGATCTGCAACACCTCGAAATCAACGAAATCATCGAGGAATCTGAAGGACAACAAGTTAAAGACGTTAAAAGATTATCTTATAAAACAGGTGACGTAATAAAGCTAATACATAACTATATATTAACATTCAAATGTCCTATTCTAGCTAAGGACATTAAAGCAGGGTACTACAATGTCCCTATTAGACCGTACGTCCCGAGCCCACTTCGATGTACAATATGCCTCGCATTACAAATCTTTTCATAATCGAGAGGACCGTAAGATCTCTTCCATATGCAGCAACTGCGGCCTGCCAGAACATGGAGTAATCTCAAAAGGCTGTACCAATCCAAAAAAGTGTGTCAATTGTAAAAATGAACACAATAGTTTTGACAAAAACTGTCCAATTTATATAATTGAAAAGGAAGGGTATCGAGACGATACAGGTTACCGAGAAAATACCCTATATTGCAGCCAAGCGAAAATTCTATGAAATCGCTCCCAAAAATTTAAGTCACTCACGACCAACCTTTGCACTGATAGCAAAGAATAATGATGGAAAAACTGATAGGGTTAAAAACCGTACAATAGGCACTCAAACCGAGTATTCTCCGCCGCTACTGGAGACTCAAAACATTCAACATGAGCTAGATAGAACTACCCCTGAACTACCTCCGATCTGCCATTCAGCCAACAAATGGGAACCCGACAACTCTACCATCGCAAGTACAAAATTAAAAACTACTCCTTACATTACCAGATTATGCTCTACTCACATCAGACGGATCTCTTTAACCCCCACAAAATCAAATAAGACGGAAATCCTCACGGAACCCAATAAGATTGATATCCTCCCAGAAACCAGCAAAACGGTCCCAAGAAAGGGGAGAGCAAAAAAGAAAAAAGTCCTGGCGACAAACAGTGATGAGAATTTAATAGACAGTAGTGATTGTGGTGATGGATAATTCAATGGCTAGCTCTTATCATTAGTGAATCACTTCTGAATATTGTAGTATTTATAGTTGTAATGATGTTCAAAAATGGCTGTTTTTAAGATAGAGATCTTTGAAAGGGCTTAATTAAAAAAAAAATGTGTTTAGAAAGTGAGATGGACCTAGATAATTAATCTAGTTGACTATATATTTTGGCATCTTCATGGCAGATAGACTATAATAAGTTAAAAAAATAAATAAACAAATAAAATGCCGGAAGACATCAACACAGAAAAAAATCCTAATACCACAAAACCCAAAAGGTAACAGGATAACAGCTAGAAAAGATTAAATAAAAACAACTGATAAAATATAATATATGTAGACCAAATATATAAAATATCAAAATAAAACAAATCACATCAGACTGTTTCCAGCAGTCAGTGAGGAAGGTTGTCTGTGGTGCGGAGTGTTTCGTTGATGTGCGTTCAGTTCCTCGAATATCACAACGCCCCATTGTTAGTTGATGTTCATGTGATTCTTTTTAATTTCTGCTATACTAACATCTACATCTCAGGAAAAAGATATGATACTTTTTAAAATAGACAAAAATATGTAATCTTTATTATTATATTTAAATTAATTTTTTTTTTTGGTCTGTTTATCTGTATTTTCTTTAGTATAAATTTGATTTAGTAGTTTATGTAATATATAAGTTTATCCAATTGTAATTGGTCTAGTATAAATTTTATTTGGTAGTTTACGTAATATACAACTTCACCTTTTGGCTGACTAGGTAATTAGTCTTGTATAAAATTTATTTGGTTGATCAGGTAATATATACTTTCCTTTTCACTGTTAAATAATCAAGAGCTAATTAGCTAGTTACTAATCTTAGTAGTCTAAAACATATTTTATTTTTATAATATAGTGATAAGATATTTTTAAGGCAATATATATTTAGACTTATACTACACATATACATATACTCATTCGTTTGTTCATTACGTACTTTTATTTTATTTATTTATACACTTCTATACTCAATACCAAACTTATTAAAGGATTTAAGTTGATATACAATAGTAGATTCACACACTTAATATGGAGAGTAAAAAAGTCAATTCAAACGATAGATTTTCCTTCAACGAAAGGTTCCTTCAACAAAACATCTCCCTTTTTTATAGCGAAAGCCATCAATAATATTGTGGGGGATGTTAAAAATATAAAAAAACAGAGAGATGGTATACTATTAATTGAAGTGAACACGAGTTCACAAGGAAAAAAATTCTTGGCTTGCAACAATCTTGGCAACCAATTAAAAATTAAAATAGAACCACACCCAAGATTAAACGTAAGTAAAGGCATAAATCATTGCTATGATCTGCAACACCTCGAAATCAACGAAATCATCGAGGAATCTGAAGGACAACAAGTTAAAGACGTTAAAAGATTATCTTATAAAACAGGTGACGTAATAAAGCTAATACATAACTATATATTAACATTCAAATGTCCTATTCTAGCTAAGGACATTAAAGCAGGGTACTACAATGTCCCTATTAGACCGTACGTCCCGAGCCCACTTCGATGTACAATATGCCTCGCATTACAAATCTTTTCATAATCGAGAGGACCGTAAGATCTCTTCCATATGCAGCAACTGCGGCCTGCCAGAACATGGAGTAATCTCAAAAGGCTGTACCAATCCAAAAAAGTGTGTCAATTGTAAAAATGAACACAATAGTTTTGACAAAAACTGTCCAATTTATATAATTGAAAAGGAAGGGTATCGAGACGATACAGGTTACCGAGAAAATACCCTATATTGCAGCCAAGCGAAAATTCTATGAAATCGCTCCCAAAAATTTAAGTCACTCACGACCAACCTTTGCACTGATAGCAAAGAATAATGATGGAAAAACTGATAGGGTTAAAAACCGTACAATAGGCACTCAAACCGAGTATTCTCCGCCGCTACTGGAGACTCAAAACATTCAACATGAGCTAGATAGAACTACCCCTGAACTACCTCCGATCTGCCATTCAGCCAACAAATGGGAACCCGACAACTCTACCATCGCAAGTACAAAATTAAAAACTACTCCTTACATTACCAGATTATGCTCTACTCACATCAGACGGATCTCTTTAACCCCCACAAAATCAAATAAGACGGAAATCCTCACGGAACCCAATAAGATTGATATCCTCCCAGAAACCAGCAAAACGGTCCCAAGAAAGGGGAGAGCAAAAAAGAAAAAAGTCCTGGCGACAAACAGTGATGAGAATTTAATAGACAGTAGTGATTGTGGTGATGGATAATTCAATGGCTAGCTCTTATCATTAGTGAATACCGTTTTATCTATTTCAACGTAATGGCTAATTTAATAATAATCCAATAGAACTGTAATAGAATCCGACGTCACTTCGCTGATCTACAGCTGTTAATGCAAGATGACCATCCCACAATTCATTGCCTTCATGAAACACCTCATAACCAATGATACACTGACTTTCAGGGGATTTGAAAATTTTCGTCAGGATAACACCAGCGGAACTCGAGCTTGCGGAGGAGTATTGACCATAGTGTCTTAGGCGATTACAATTTGAACTAATTGCCTTACAAACTGTTTTACAAGCAGTCGCCATCAGAATACTAGGAGACTACCCTTTCACTGTATACAACCTTTACTTACCTCAGCAGACACCACTAACTTCAGAGGAAATTGAGTCTCTTTGTACCCAATTACCTAGGCCACTTACTTCTAGTGGTGATCTTGACGCTCAGAATTACATCGGGGGATCGGAAAAAAAAGATCGAAGAGGACGGTTAATAGAAAATTTTCACGTAGGCTTACACGGTCATTATTATTCTTCTTATATTCAACTTCCGGGATGGACCGTGTCTTGTTGATGTTATGAACCAAGCTTTCGCTCATCGTGCTGTGAGCTTCTTCAGGGTTAGTCAGTTAATGAAGAGCGGATGGTTGGAGTCGGGGTATTTATATCTGGGGGGCGTGGTCTGGATCGAAGTCGGCCTTCCCATTGGTTCGCTTGTGTCGGTCCTGTTGTGTTCGGGTGTGTTCGTGTGTGTTCGGTGGGGTGGGGTTCATCTGTATGTGGATGGTGAGGTAGTGTATGGGTCTTGCGTTGGATGGCCGGATACCAGTTTTTGCTGAGCTTATAGCCATCTTCCCTATTGAAATTGTTGGGTTGTTTGACAATTTCGATAGCTTCTCTTATGTTACGGAGATGGTAATTGGAATCTTTTGTAAGGATGGTAGTGTTTTCGAAGGGTATGTGGTGGTTGGTGTTGTAAAAGTGTTCTGCTACGGCCGATTTTTCTTTCTTGAAATTTTTGACGCAAGATATATGTTCTTTGATTCTTTTTTGGATGGTCCTTCCTGTTTGTCCTATGTAGACCTTGCCACAGGAACAGGGTATACTGTAAATGCCTGGGGTACGTAGCCCCAACTTGTCTTTGGGATTCTGTAGGATGTGGGCTATTGTTTTGTCTGTAGAGAATGCGGTTTTGATGTGGTGGTTCTTTAGGATTCTGGCAATTTTTTCCGAAGTACCTTTAATGTAGGGGATGGTCGTCTGAGTTACAGGTTCATTGTCTGTTTGGTGTTTGTCTTGTTTTTTGTGCTTTCGTTTGTTTTCTACCCTGTTAATGGTTTCTCGGTCGTATCCGTTCTTTAGGAGGGCTGTTCTCAAGTGCCTCTTCTCCTTCGGAAGCTGAGACGATTCAGCTATCGTTTCGGCTCTGTTGAGTAGAGTGTTGATAATTCCTTCCTTCTGAGCGGGATGGTGATGTGAAGTGGCATGGAGGTATCTGTCTGTATGGGTCGGTTTACGGTATACACTGTGTCCTAAGTACTTGCCTTTCTTTTCAACCAGGACATCCAGGAAGGGGAGTTTGCCATCTTTCTCCAACTCCATGGTGAATTGAATGTTAGGGTGGATGCTGTTGAGATGGAGCAAGAATCTGTCCAATGCGTCTCTTCCGTGTCTCCAGATGGCGAAGGTATCATCCACGTATCTGAACCAGCATTCAGGCTGTTCGGCTGCAGTAGAGAGTGCTTTCTGTTCAAAGTCTTCCATGTACAGGTCTGCTGCTGGTGAGCTTAAAGATGATCCCATCGCTGTGCCTTCCAATTGTTTGTAGTAAGTTCCGTTGAATAGGAAATATGCCTCCTTCATGCATATTTCCGCTAATTGGTACTCTTCTTCACTTAGTAAGTTCTTCATGAGCTTCAAGACTTCATCAGCTGGGACTTTAGTGAATAGCGACTTGACATCAAAGCTCACCAGGATGTCATGTTCGTTGATCTGGATGGTCTTAATGGTGTCTATAAATTGTTTAGAGTTACGGATATTGTGTTTAGTTTTGCCAGTATGGGTTTTGATTATGTCTGAGATGTATTTGGAGAGGTGGTATGTAGGCGAGCCAATGGTGCTAACTATAGGCCTCATAGGAATGCCGTCTTTGTGTATTTTGGGTTGTCCGTACATTCTTGGTGGGGTGGGGTCGGATATTGTGAGTCGTTTGGTTTTTAGTGTCTTATTTATGCTGGTATTAATAATAGTGTGAATTTTCTTGTTAATGTCAATTGTTGGGTCCTTGTCTAGTTCAATGGTACTATCATGTGTATATGTGTATATATGTTCTATCATCAATGGTACTACTAAAAGCAAGAATCAGAGACACCCGATCCGAACTGGCCATTGTCGAGAAGGAGTTGTTACAACACCACACGCTCCTAGCAAACCAGTTATCAAACGAAGATTGGAACAAGATCGACCTCCTCACTTGGGAACAAGCGGACTGCATCTTTCGGAAGTAAACCGCCACCCAAAAACGGAAATACCAAAAACTAACGGCCAAGAAGACAAGCTGCATTGACTACAAGGATTCACTTAAGAAGACTGTAATCAATCTCACCGACGAAGTACTCCCAGACGAAGCCGTAAGCGTCCTCCAGAAGGGATTCAACTACGCCATCGCCCCAAAGCGTATACCTGTAGAGAAAATTGTTACCAATATTGAAGCCTGTATTAAGAACATTGACCAAGACACTGCTGAAACTATCCGGCAGGACATCAGTCATGTCCTACGCAGAGCCAAGCCACCAAGACCCAACCTCTCCAAAGAACAATACAACGCACTGACTACACTAAAGAAACGAGACGACCTTCTCGTGGTTCCTGCAGACAAAGGAAACGCCACAGTCATCATAAAAAAAAGACCAATATTTACTCAAGATGAATGATATCCTCAATGATGGCACATACGAGAAACTAGACAAGGACCCAACAATTGACATTAACAAGAAAATTCACACTATTATTAATACCAGCATAAATAAGACACTAAAAACCAAACGACTCACAATATCCGACCCCACCCCACCAAGAATGTACGGACAACCCAAAATACACAAAGACGGCATTCCTATGAGGCCTATAGTTAGCACCATTGGCTCGCCTACATACCACCTCTCCAAATACATCTCAGACATAATCAAAACCCATACTGGCAAAACTAAACACAATATCCGTAACTCTAAACAATTTATAGACACCATTAAGACCATCCAGATCAACGAACATGACATCCTGGTGAGCTTTGATGTCAAGTCGCTATTCACTAAAGTCCCAGCTGATGAAGTCTTGAAGCTCATGAAGAACTTACTAAGTGAAGAAGAGTACCAATTATCGGAAATATGCATGAAGGAGGCATATTTCCTATTCAACGGAACTTACTACAAACAATTGGAAGGCACAGCGATGGGATCATCTTTAAGCTCACCAGCAGCAGACCTGTACATGGAAGACTTTGAACAGAAAGCACTCTCTACTGCAGCCGAACAGCCTGAATGCTGGTTCAGATACGTGGATGATACCTTCGCCATCTGGAGACACGGAAGAGACGCATTGGACAGATTCTTGCTCCATCTCAACAGCATCCACCCTAACATTCAATTCACCATGGAGTTGGAGAAAGATGGCAAACTCCCCTTCCTGGATGTCCTGGTTGAAAAGAAAGGCAAGTACTTAGGACACAGTGTATACCGTAAACCGACCCATACAGACAGATACCTCCATGCCACTTCACATCACCATCCCGCTCAGAAGGAAGGAATTATCAACACTCTACTCAACAGAGCCGAAACGATAGCTGAATCGTCTCAGCTTCCGAAGGAGAAGAGGCACTTGAGAACAGCCCTCCTAAAGAACGGATACGACCGAGAAACCATTAACAGGGTAGAAAACAAACGAAAGCACAAAAAACAAGACAAACACCAAACAGACAATGAACCTGTAACTCAGACGACCATCCCCTACATTAAAGGTACTTCGGAAAAAATTGCCAGAATCCTAAAGAACCACCACATCAAAACCGCATTCTCTACAGACAAAACAATAGCCCACATCCTACAGAATCCCAAAGACAAGTTGGGGCTACGTACCCCAGGCATTTACAGTATACCCTGTTCCTGTGGCAAGGTCTACATAGGACAAACAGGAAGGACCATCCAAAAAAGAATCAAAGAACATATATCTTGCGTCAAAAATTTCAAGAAAGAAAAATCGGCCGTAGCAGAACACTTTTACAACACCAACCACCACATACCCTTCGAAAACACTACCATCCTTACAAAAGATTCCAATTACCATCTCCGTAACATAAGAGAAGCTATCGAAATTGTCAAACAACCCAACAATTTCAATAGGGAAGATGGCTATAAGCTCAGCAAAAACTGGTATCCGGCCATCCAACGCAAGACCCATACACTACCTCACCATCCACATACAGATGAACCCCACCCCACCGAACACACACGAACACACCCGAACACAACAGGACCGACACAAGCGAACCAATGGGAAGGCCGACTTCGATCCAGACCACGCCCCCCAGATATAAATACCCCGACTCCAACCATCCGCTCTTCATTAACTGACTAACCCTGAAGAAGCTCACAGCACGATGAGCGAAAGCTTGGTTCATAACATCAACAAGACACGGTCCATCCCGGAAGTTGAATATAAGAAGAATAGAAAATTTGCTTGACAATAACAATCTACATGTTGGGGGTGAATGGAGTAACAGACTAACAGACTAAATAAAAGTAACTGCCTGCAGCAGGATTTGAAACAGGATTTCCGGCATGGCAACTCAGTGCTCTACCACTGAGCCACTCCGCTCCCTTTAGTATAGTATGTTAATATTTTAATATGTGACAATATGTTTACTAAGTACTCATGTAACAGGAATGTATATATGTAATTATGTAGGTAATGTAAATATGTATATTCTCTAGTGGTGAGGGCAATAATAACCTTTTGTAGTTGTTTGCCCTTAAAATAAAACAACAACAACAAACAAATCACAAATAGAATACAAAGACCATAATCATAAGGAAAAATCTAAGCACCAGAGGAAAGTATCTTTTTCGATGCAATAGTGGATAGGCCATTACAAGATATTTCACTGTAAGAATATTAGGTATTTTTAAAATATAAATAAAAGATGTCGGAATAAAATAAAGTCTAATTCATTGGAAATTAATTGTAACATGTAATATTTTTTTATGAAAATTATAAAGACGGTAAGAGAAAAACGAGGGTTTTTATTCTATACATGACTGTGGTAGCAGTTTCAATTCCTGGTATCTCTGATGTTTTTTCATTTTCTCAAAAGGCTTAGCGCTTGAAAAGCGAGCGTTCAATCTATTACATGTAAGCAGTGGTTGCTTTGAGGCCGAGTATGGGCCGTAGAAATTAAACCTCAAGTAATTAAGGCGACTTTCCCACACTCCCAACCAAAAGGCATTCAATAAGCTTTACTTCTTCTTTTATTTATTTTTTTATATACGTTAGAGGACCAAGAACATTTTATCAATAATAAAAAAAAACGTTTTTTTTTTTTTATTAAAATATTTCTTTCGGGATCAGGCAAAAGAAAAAATATCCGAATGACTGGTTTTGGAATATTGCTCAGATAATTAACTCAGATCAAGAGTTAATCTTTTTTGAAATACTCAAATGATATGCCCTTTTGCTTTGTATATGCCATTATTTTGTAAGGACAGGATGGAATATATGTCTATTCGTAAATACTAATTTAAAGTATGAGAAGGAAGTTATGAAATGCTTTCTCCTTGCTTTCAAATTTAAATACTTACGTGATGGTGCTACGTTGTCATAAGTGCCTTTGATTAATTTCGTGCTAGTATTATTTTTGCAATTCAAGGAATAAATTCCTTAAAAAATGTTTCAGAGTAAGAATGGTACTAAAACGTGGCATAAGGAAGGTGGTAGTGTTTTAATAATGCGTGGGTGAGTGAGTCAAGTGTGGCCTCAAACTGGTCAGGGCAGATATCTCTTAAATTATCCCACTGTTTTTAATTTTTTTTAAAAATCATAAACATGTCATTCGTCCCGGTTTGCTTGCCATCTCTGATGTTTCAACTTATTAATCTGCTCGTATGTTGGTAGCTGATTGTAACTGGTATGTTGGTATTTAAATATGGCGTGTATACTCAACTAAATTAGTTTTTTTTTATAACCTGTACCACTACAACCCATGAAGGGTCTGCGGTTCAGTACATGGTAGAGACTGTACTGTTTCATGGACAACGGTTCTGCAAGGAGGTGACTTGTCCTAGGTCACGCTCGACCGCCAGATTTTTCCCCCTTATTTTGGGTACCCTGTTTTTATAATATTTTATAGAGGCTGGGTGGGCCCCAGGAGGATCCTAGATCCTATATGATCCATCTCCCGCTGCAAACAGACTAAATAAAAATCATGGCCTGCAGCGGGAATTGAACCAGGATTTCCGGCATGGTAACTCAGTACTCTACCACTGAGCCACTCCTCTCCCCACTAAATTAGTTGGTAGATATATATTTTTCCAACTAAATTTATTGGTATGTCCACATTGGGTTAACTAAACTAATAGCTGGTTAAAACTGGTTTATCGGTAACTAAATAAATATTGGTTAATAAATTGGCTGATTGTGGTAAATTGTTTGGACTAAAATGCTCACGGTATGTACTCATTTTTTATATATTTATATAAACTATTGAAATAAAGAGATGAATTGTTTCGTTAAAGAAATAGCCTGCTGACAAGGATAAACGCTGTTTAAACAGCACTAAGCTCGCTGAATCGCCCCGAGGGGGAGGACTATTGTGGACTATTATTCTATAGAGGAGCTGAAAGCAGGAGCCCGGGGAGAATATATTGCCCGGGGGAGAACCCATATATTCGCCCTGGTCAGCGGCAGGACCACCTGTACGTCCCGCTAGCCCAATAGTATAGCTTTCGATCAGTCTACTCATTCCTGTCTTTATTCTATAAGACATTTTTATTATGAATTTAGTAATAAGTACCATACTTAAAATCTAAGTACTACTTACCTGCTTATTTAAAAATAAGGAATCTCACAATTAGTTATAGATAATTGATAAGTGTTGATTACCTAGGGATATTGTTTACTAGCGGGCTGCTAACCCCTAAGTGGCAAAATATGTTTCATGTTTAGTGCAATGTAACTTCCTTGAGTTCCCCTATTCTTTTACATGTACATATAAGTAACTCTAAAATTATGATATTAGAGGAGATGTACTTTATAGTTGTAAGATTCTCTCTAAATTATAATGTGATTCCATAGCAATAAGTCACCACCTAGTTAGTTCATAAGAATGTCCCTTGTATATCCATAACAAATCTGTTTATTTCTCACTAGTCGTCCACCATTTATTAACTTGTTTATTAAAAATGATTGGTAAATTATATATCTATCAATTCCCAAATGTGTTTGGAAAAGTATAACAAAAAAATAACGTATCTTAAGTTTGAAGTAAAAAAGCAACGTCTTCTAATATTACGAAAAGCAAAGAACGTTTCTAAAACATGACGGAAAGAGTCATGTCCCGTAAATACGAATATAACCATCAAAAAATGTTTCCTTACTTTTAGCAAAAAATAACATACCTTATGTTTAAAGAAAAAGACAACGTCTCCTAATATTACGAAAAGAAAAAGAACTTTCTAAAACATGACGAAAAGGGTCATATCGTAAAAAAAAATGTTTCCTTATAATAGAATAAAATAAAGTGTCTTAAATATAACAGAAAAGTAAGTAAAGTAAGGTCTTTTTAACATAGAAAAAAAATTAATCGATACCTTTCCAGATTCATTCGATTTCTGTAGGTCTTGTGGTTACTACATTAGTTTTGTGAAATCGGTGTTTACCCTCTCCTGAACCAAATCGCCTCTCTTACCTCGAGAAAAATCGGTTGCATTACCTTAAACCATTAGCATTAGCCGTGTCCACCGGAGTGCTGGTAGGTGGCCGATGTGTAGTGATGGGCCAGAAATCACGAACTGTTACTTTTTCACTAATACTCAAAAGTCACAGGAAATCACAGGTGTTATTACAAATTCATCAGTAACAGTTCCAAACTGTTCTTCACATATGGGAACTGATCTTCGGCGAATGGTGATTGGCGATAGAGCGCGAACGGAATTGAAGCGTTTTTGTGATTTTGACTACAGTGATTTAGGTGAAAAGAGTGATTTCTGTGATTCATGCGATTCGGTAACCGAATAGCATCGGCGAACGAATAACTGAAGCGTGATTTTGATAAGTTTTTTCAATAATTGTATTTTGTATTTAAAAATAGTTCTTGCTGCCTTTTTAATTCGTGCTATATTACAGGTCTCTTATTTTAAAACTCTATCTTCCTCCTGTATGATACACATTAAGGTACTTATTAGTCAATATTGCTAGGACTTTATATTTATATTGTTTCTTTTCAATAATTTTATTTTGTATTTAAAAATATGTTTGTTTATTGGAATAATAAAAATCTTTAATGGAGACTTTAGTTTTTCTTCTATCTTTTACCCATAAAAGTCTATGATACTTCTCTTTATCATCTTGTAACAGCTTAAACCATAAGAGCAAATTTTACGTTATATAGGATATTGAAAATAATTCCATATGTATGTATATTGATAGGATAATAGTGAATTATATAAGTGTCAAAGTAATTATTATCCTTATAATGCGTATTCTTTGATCGTTAGATTCAATATGTGGAATTAAGTACGCCGACGGAATCACTGTTGGCAGCATTTCAACAGAATCACGAATCACAGTTACTAACGGTTAAGAAAACACAGGTAACAAAAATCACAGTAACCGTTGGAGCTGTTACTGAAAAGTAGCAGTTAAGCGCATCTCTAGCGAGGTGTTGATCAGACTTACTGAGGCCGGCCTGAATTAAGCCGGATTGTGGGCCGAATGCTCTCAATGCTCTATAGGTACTACCGATCCTCTCCAAGCTATCAGCTAAGTCTCGAATCGTGTTATCGTCTTTGTGGATTTTGGGCATCCTTTCCGAATGTGTCATTATGAGCTTTGTGTTAGACTACTGTGTATTCGCCTGTGGCTATGATCTACTAACTTTACTACTAATAGGGGTAGTGTTCGTAATCACACCGGACTCAAAGAGGACCTTTGGCACAAGTCAGCGCTCTGCCGTTGAGCTTCCCGGACCCAAATTTAATAAATAGTTGAAATAATAATTAAAAGTATAAATTTAACAAATCGCTAAATCATAGTATAATGATAAACATTAAAAATAGTAAATCTTTTTTTCCATTTATAAGGGTTATCCGCTTACTTGATTATTCGCCCTTAAAACCAAACAACTAGAAAGTCATCGCAGAACCGTTGGCTTTGAAACAGTACAGTTCTTACCATGTATTGAACCCAATACCGTTTTTGGGTCGTAGTGGTCTAAGTTTTATTTATTTTTCTAGAGTACACTTTTTTCATATGATTTATTGTGATGAGATAAAAAAAAATTGATATTTTTTTAAAAGAAATTTAATCAATTAATTAATCAAAATTTTCGAACCCGAAATGTTTCCTAAGCCTGTGAATTCCAGGGGGGGATGTTATTGCGAGCCCTATATCCTATTTCCACACAAAGGACAATCGCCGACCTCGCTAATGCCCCTTATTAATCGAGCTTCCCTCAGAGGTTGGATTTTCCACCTGGGACCAGAGCGAACGATAGAACGGTTGCCGACCCAGTTGCTCGGGATTCTATATCATCCTGGTTTAGTGTGGCCGGGTCTGCCCTAGGCTCACTATTGTTTGCTCTCGGCCTTAGTGGGAACAAAGGCGAGCTATCTCACTCCCAGTTCGGCTGCCCCTCTATCGATATAATTATGGAGAAAAAGAATCTTCTCTCTTAAGCCTATTTATATCCTATGTAAAAGGAACTATTATAAAGTCATTGCCATTATAAAATATCTATTTATTTGTACATGTAGGATGCAATAGACCAATCCTAAACACAAAGCCTTAAGTCTCTAAAATACTTGAAAAATTTGCAACTCTTCGCCAAATCAGACATTATCAGAACAGAAACAAAAAGAAAATCATATCAAAGAAGACAAAGTGCATTATTACATCTCACACTAGCAATTCTAAGAGACTCATCAAATAGAGATAGCAACATTGCTCCAAGACGCTCCACATACTACTAACGCAAAGGAAAGTAATGCAAGAACAGCTGGGGTAGTAATAAAAACAGCTGATCGGCAGAAGCAACAAAAAACAACGAACCAATTAAAAAGAGATAAAACATATTTGCTTATGTAAGATTTAATTAGGACTATTGAGTACCGCTAGGTACTGTTCTTCTTCATGCCTTCACTGTCCGGTCCCGTGGAGGATGAGAAACAGGTGTAGGGTTTTAGTGGGTAAAAATCCCACACACGGATAAGTACGGGCCTATTCGCGTCATTTGAAGATTTCCACCTACCCTCGTAAAAAAAACAAAAACACATACAAATAAAATTGGGTATTTGTACAGGTATGAATTATTAATAGGATTGTAATTTCTAAAATAGGGTTTATTCCCTGAAACGTTGTTAAAAAAAAATACCTACAGTTTATTATTTTGTTTTGGACGTCTGCTTATTTGAAATACATTCTTTAAACTGCTCTTTTAATATGTATTTACATAATGCGATCGAGCAAAATACTTTCATTTAAAATACTTTAATTAATCTATGGGTTTATGGTGGAACGTAGGCCATCAACGAATTTAGTGTCCGCAACAGGAGCTGATCCTGTTAATTATTATAGGGTGGCATGGTGACAAGCGAGATAACATTGAAAAGAGGTCCTGAACTCAGTGGAAGTAAAAAACTGGAGTATGTCGCACATGAATTGAGTTACGGCAGCGAATACAAGCTTTTTAAATCCATTTTATAAAACAAACAATTAAAGGAAAGGACTGAAAGAAGGGCATTGTGGGTTAAACACTTAAAGGCAATGTTTGTCACAAGCAGTCCAAGAACTGCTTAGAGCAGCAGTCAATAAGGTCATCATAGCTAGATTGCTCGCCATTACCTGAAACGTATAGGGATTCGAAGAACAACAGGAGCGGGCTTAAGAGCTGTGTGAGTGTGTGCTTGAGAGCGTCGTAACGAACACAGTTTGTGTTTGGGGGTGGTGTGAGGGCGGAGGTTGGAGTATGATGAAGTACCTATCTTCAGGAGAAATATTCTTCTTAAAGTTTAAAGTTCTTGTAAATATGTACTAATTATGAGCGCAAATTAAGCAGGTATCAAATACAATATTATAGTATGTAGTTTAACTAAATTAATGTTAATGCTTCCTTTTCGGCATCAGCGGTAATTTTGCCCGATGCTTCTTCCAGTTGATAATATGTTTTATTGAACCTGGAATTGAATGTTCTGTTGTTCAAGGGGATATTTATTATTATTTCTTTATTTTGGAATCTTAATTTAATAAAGCCAGCTTTAATATTTATATTTTTTAGTATAATAAGATGTTCTTCTTGAAATTCTAATCAAATAGAATCAATATCAGCCAGAATCGAGATGGTTTTATTCTACACAAAATTATAAACAACTTCGTTATTTTAAGTTACAAATAATCTTTGGGATGCTATCAATAATCCTCCCGTTCAGGTGTCTCTTGAATAGGGTTACCAGATCAAAAAATGAAAATTCCGCTTTTTGAAAAAAATTCCGGACATTTTTTTAAATATAATGTTAATGTCGTTTTATGAGGAAACGAAGCTAATTCTACTATTTCATCGTGAGAGTATGTAGTATGTGTATTATATCAAAATTTTAATATTAACAATTGAATGATGGGTCATGGACGATAGCTAATCCTCAATAAAACATATATATAAAAAAATGTTTCGACATTTGTGACTTATAACGTTTTAAAGTTATGTAGGATTGTTAATTGATGCAGAAGAATGTTTTTAGAAAGATTGAAAATGACATAAATTTGTCGAAACGACTAATAATAGATTAAGAATATATACAGACTTTATAATGGTTTTTCCCGTTTTTTATGAAAATTGAAGATTTATAGTCCAGTATTTTACATCGTTTTAAAAAATTCTATAAAACTATTATGAACGATTCGGTAGTGTTAAAAAGTATATCTCGGACCACAAAATATAAGAACGATGATCTTAATAATAATGTATAATTTATAATAATGTAAAATTGATTTTTAATAAAAATCTTGAGTTTATTTGATTTTTATTTATTTCTATACCTGAATTGTAGGAAATCCGGACGGCATGGAATTCCCCGAGCATTCCGGAATCTTCCGGAAAATTCCGGACTTATGGCACCCCTACTCTTGAAGGAATCCCTTTTTCTACAGGTATATCCACCTACTAGTTTCTATTCCTTCCTACCTTGGCGACCTTTGGTACCTGGATTTTGTAGCCACTTTTTATAGGAAATCCTTCAATATTTTGTTATAATCATTTCTGATATTGCTTGTACCATTCATAGCAGTAAATAAACATTAATTATTTAACTACTAATAATTGTATAAAAAATAATGTGGACAGATTAGCGAAGGAAAAACCAATTTATTAAAATTCTACGTTTCGCTCACCTTGCAGGTTTTCATTACGGCATGACTTACATATGACATGACTTATATATGTACTGAATTTGATAAATAATTAACGTCAATCAGTTTCAATATTTATTTTCGTTAATCAAGATGTTATATTCCTCTCACCACTGCTTTATGCTAATCGCCTGGTTTTGCCTTGACTCTCGAAACTCACTCCTTACGTCTTGAGGAAGTGGAGAGGGGAGCATGCAGAGCCCCTTACCACCGGAAGGGCAGAGACTTGTCATGGACTTTGATACAGCCTTCGATGAAGGTAACAGTTGTTAGCGTCAAGTTGCTGAGGCAGCAAGTGGGCCCTTGGTGTAGCATCAGCACCCTCTTTATCCTGCCCTTCCCTAGGGCTGTCTCCGCTTCAAGAACCGAATGTCCCCTGTCCCAACTCCCTTTATGTCTTCAACGCATCTTTTAGTCTCCATCTTGTTTTAGATCTTCAAGATGAAATAAATAAAAATGATGGCTTAACCTATACATTTGAATGCATCATGGGGCTCAAAATTTCAATTGTATGGCGATGATCTAGTTAAAAAATGTATTATATATAGTAATATATACATTATAAAATGTATTATATATATATATATATATAGAGAGAGAGAGAGAGAGAGAGAGAGAGAAACCAATCATTGGCACCGAACCATATTTTTCATACAACTCTTATAATAAACAACTGCTCGAACTGTCGTTTTATTGTTTACTTGCTTCCCGAATGGAGAAATTTTGACTTTTTTTTATTTATTGAAATAATTTTTTAATTTGCACATTGAACAATATTAGAACATTTTAAAGTCTTAATAATTTTAGAACATTTTATATTTGTTAATAATTACAAAAGCTATCCGCTATGAAAAGGGTTTCAAAGTTCATACAATATTTGTGTTCGAAAATTAAAATCAATTAGGAAACTTTTCTGATTGTCATTAAATCTTATGGTCTTGTTCTTTTTAATTTGACTTTATTGTAGTTGATATGTTCATACGTAATGAACTACGCTATGTAAACTTTCGAAGGTACGTTTATTTGTCGGCACGTTTTACTCAGAGTATTTAACCATGTAATTCATATGGTAATCATAACTGAAATTCTTTTCTAAATTCCCTTGTATATATTTTTCTCAGCCACACTTTTTGAATATGATCTCCTTATCCTAAGTTAAGTATTAAGTTACATTTAAAAGGTAAATGTAAATAAATGTGTGTTTATGTTTGTTTGTTTGTTCATTTAACGTCACTTTATGCTACTATGGCTAATCGGACGATGCTACAGTGGGAGCTCTAAATTTTGCCTATCCAGGTTTTATCACCTTCCCCAACCCTGGTACCTATGGCAAAATACACTCATATGTAAATTTAGAGAATCTGGAAATATATTTGTTTTTTTAAGCATAAATATAACAAGAATTATATTAGTTGACCTTATCTTATGTGTGAGGAAGAAAATGGTCCAGGCGGAGGTCAGAAAAAAAATCCTCTTTGGTAAGAAGAATTGTTTATTTTAAAGCCAACGTTTCGACCCAAATTGGAGGTCTTTTCCAGGGCTAAATATACAAGATAGATATAAAATAAAATAAAAATAGTAAAGAATAACGATATATATAGTCATCTAGGGATATGGGTGATAAAAAAATATAACAAAAATGCGGAAGCCTTTAGGTAGATATCACAAAAAACAGAGGAAATAGTTATAAATAGTATATCTATTTAAAGGGTTCCCCATTTTTGTTATATTTTTTTTACCACCCATATCCTTAGATGACTATATAAATATTGTTATTCTTTACTATATATTATTTTAATTTACATGTACCTTGTATGTTTGGCCTTAAAGAAGACCTGTAATGTTGGTCGAAACGTTGGGTTTAAAATAAACAGTTTTTCTTACTAAAGATGATTTTTTTCTGACCTACACCCGGACCATTTTCTTCCTCATATATGTAATTAAAAAGATAATGTAACAACGACCAAATGATACGTTACTTTATGAGAACATAAACCCGAATTTCGGTTTCTTTAGAGTTCTTTAGAGGGATTACGCTTCTCCCTCCTTTGGGTTAACTTCTCGGTCTAATCTCTGCCTTCCAGCTAAGTCTTCTCTTATTAAAGTTCTGCCTCAAATTGTGTAGTCTGGTATCCAGGGTTCATAAACATTTAATTTTCAGCCTATGTAGTTAGAAAACTGTAAAAAATATATATTTAGCATATAAAAATAATTTTTCCTCAGTTGACGATTTGTTTGTTTAAGAATATTTTCTTGTGATGAAATTTATGTACGATTCTTATTAGGAGGAAGGGGGGAGAGGATCTGTTTATATAGATTATATATATATATAGGAGGGTTGCATTGATGGTGATTTTACGGGTCTAATGGTTCGTTCGGGTTTTAATCCGGAGACGGAAGTTTGTAACCATTGGTTAATGTCATCGGCTTTGAGCCTATATGTAATAACAATAAAGGCCAGTACATTATAATATGTTATTAAATTATTTTATATCTATAAAGGACTATTGATGAAATACAGGATAATTATTGTTTCTTGTACTATAATAATCCATGAAGGCTCTCAAGCTCAGTACATGGTAGATACTGTATTACTCCTGGAATTCTTGGAGTTTAGTTGAACATTAAGAAATTGGTTATTTGTCATAGATGACGCTGAACCACCAGTTTCCCCTCAATTAAGGAGGTCTGTAGATTCCAAAGGGTCGTTCAATGTCTGTTAACTGATTAAATATTATTTTATAAGATTAATTTATCTGTTATTCTGGGATCTTTAGCAGAGCAACTCTATGGATGGATCTACCCCAATCTCTTTCTAAAGATCTAAAGTGAATTTAAGTATAATGAAAAAACTTACAGATTAATAATTAATTATAACTTCTAATTATTATTTACATTCATTGTGTTAAATGAAAAATCGGAATGCCGTCGTAAAGCCATAACATCAAGTATTGCTCTAGCAATAACCTCTGAGGCTTGGTGTTTAAGTGCGTTAAGCATTTTAAATATACGAGGTGTGATATAAAAATACGGTGAATTTTTTATTTCAATAAGTAATAAACTTACATCGAATTCGATTTAATCTCCTTCAAAGTACTGTACTTGGCTGGCAATGCACTTATCCCAACCTTTAATCCATGACTGAAAACACTTCTGGAAGGCTTCTTTCGTGGACCTCTCAATGTCAGGAATGGTCTCAAAACGTTTTCCTTTAAGCACTTTAATTTTTGGGAAGAGCCAGAAGTCGCATGGTGCTAAATCGGGTGATTATGGCGGATTTGGACAGACAGGAACACTTTTTTTCGGCCAAAAACTCTCGAATGGGAAGCGAGGTGTGACACCGCGCATTGTCGTGATGAAGAAGTAAGCCATTCTCCCATTTTTCTGGTCTCTTTCTTCGTATGTCGTTTCGCAAACATTGCAGTGCGCCCTAACGGAATTCAGAGTTCACAGTTGTTCCCCTTGGAACGAACTCTGATCGCACTATGCCCTCACTATCGAAAAAAACAATGACCACGACCTTGATGTTCGATTTTGACTGATGTACCTTTTTAGGGCGAGGAGATGCACTGGTTTTCCATTTTTCAGAGTTTCCAAATTATCGCCATACAGAGATGTTAACACTCCGTGAGCTTATTTAGCATTCTTTTGCAACTTAAAACAAAACTTAATGTTAATGCGTTGTTCGTTATCCATGATGCGCGACTGACGCGATAAATACGGCCTCAAGCGGCTCTGGCAGTGAAAAGACAAGCTCCAGCGTGCTGAAACTTGTCGCTGCCTATCTCAACGGATCACGCTACTAGGCAAATTACATCATATAGATGTAGCGCCAGAAGTTGCCGCTATAAAAATTCATTCACCGTATTTTTTGATCACACCTCGTATGTATATACCAGGTAAAAACTGTTTAACCGTTTAATTCAAAGATGTAGAAGTGCTGGCTCCAGGAGTTTATACTATTAAATATAAATAAAATAGTGTTAAATATTGTACACAATGCATTAATAATACTATTTTAATTTAATTGGAAAACATATTATACTAGAGTTCGCTGTATCCTCCATATTTGCTACTTGTAAACTATTAGGTACCGTCAAACGGGGTTACTTTGCCCACTTTTAAATTCCTAGTAAAAGAATCTATCAGTAGGAGAGGGAAAACAAATTTCTAAGCTTGAGGGAAGGCTTATAGATTTGATTTATGGTGTTTAAAAATATTTTCATATATTTCTCTTTCAGCAATAATTATAAAAGTTGGTGGGCAAAGTTATCTAGATAGCAGGGGTAACTTTGCCCACCAGATGTTATCTTACCTTTGCAGGGGGTAAAATGAACCAACATAAACATGAGAAAAGATGAAAAAAAATTATTGATCATAGCTTATTATTTTCATAAATTTATACTAGTCACTCCTTAAATTGACAGATTATTGTTACCTATAAAATTTCAGTAGAAAACTATGAGCACATTAATAAAAAAAAACAATACATGAAAGTAATAGTACTCAAACTGTTTGAAAAAATTTGGAGATTCCCACTTCAAAAAAGTATTTTCCGCGGCATTCCCTTGGAGATGGAGTTTTGAACACAACGTCTATCAGAGAAATGCTCATTTCTTCATTCATCCAGTTTTTCAGGAAACGTGAACGATTTCCCTTTGTGATGTTCAGAAGAATGTTTAATTTATATTCATATATATTACTTAATAATTTATAATGGTACAAAATAATATTTACAAGTTACATCAAACCTTTATATATCACTTAACCTATTACAATTTCCAATTCGTCCAAATGCGAATTTTCGTTTTTTTCTAAATATCATATTTATGTATTTTATAGTGATTACATTAGATACCTTACAAAAGCCTTTATAATCTGTCCATATAAAACTAGTGGGAGGTGGGCAAAATAACCCCAATTTTCCTTTGGATCATGGGGTAACATTGCCCATCAAAACAATGACATGAAAATTAAGATATAAAAATTGCACAATCATATCCCTCCAATGTTTATTATATGCGGCACAAATAGAAATAATTTGAAAAACTTACCGGCTATCTCTACGGGCTTCACAGATCAAGGTTGCTTAACTACTCAAAATGGGTGCTTTCAGTTACTTAACAAATTGGTTAGTTTCACACTGAGAAGCTATCACTAAGTAGAAAAACCCTTGCCTAGGTCTTGTCAACAGTACAACTAACAGACCTGATTATTTGCAGAGCAGTAAGTGGCCATTTTAGTAACCACTGTTTGTCGCCGTAACTTTTTTTTTTAAATGGGCAATATTACCCCGGTGGGTAAAGTAACCCCGGTTGACGGTACTTAACATACCCTGTTCCTTGCCTAAATGGGTAATACCTTTTTTTATCTCCATGATAAAGTTTAAAGGCGAACCTGATGAAGGCGAATAAAAAACTGTTAGCAAGCTAATAAAGACCTTACCATTAAAGAAGTTTTATAACAGAATTTTATAGCGGTAAAGGTAAATTAAATAAATAATTTTTTGTTACCTCTATTAACAAAGGTTAATGGCTTTACTCAACTAATGCATCTATGGTTGAAAATGTTTACTATCGTTTTTACTGCAGTACTAGTGAATAGTGGTTTAACGGCTTGCAATAAAAAGAATTGTAGTCTAGTGACCTAATTCGTTTGGTATTTTATGACTCATCCGACCTTTAAGGTAATGTGACCTAAAACTACACCTGGTGGATTAACGGCTGTAATAATAAAAATGGTTTTAATAACAAAAGTTTAATTTATTGTTAATTGATATTTTTTGTGACGCAGTGAGAGGTAAATATTTTATATTCGACCTCTTAAAGTGATTCTTTATTTATTCATGTCCTTTAATGAAGTTTTTATGTTGTATGGTATTTTTAACAATAGCATAAATATTGTATCAAATGGTTTATTTAGTTTTTTATATTTCGAAGTAATAATTGACTATTCTCTCCTTTTTCAGGTAATTGCTGATCTATTTTTCAACCATCATAGCATCGTAAGTTTTTTTATCATTTTAATAGTATTTGCATCATTACAAAATATAACTCGTAAATATTGAACATGTCTCAAAATCTAATTACAAATTTAATACTAATGAGGTATTTACATAATTTATAGTTCATTCATAAATATTAATAACATAATAGTTTTATCTCCAAAAAATAATACCATAAATAAAAACACAAAGGTTTCTACATCCTGTCCACTTTTGACCCTAATCAATACATTTTTTGAACAAATAATATATGGTGACAGAAAAATATATCTAAAAAGTTGTTATAATTTTTATCTAAGAAACTGGGCATCCCTTAAATAAGAAGTAGAGCCGCTGGGGAATACTGCTGATGAAGTGGAAGGTAGAATTGGACGTGCCCATTTATGCCTTCCTTAAATTAGTGAATCTGATTCTAATACTCTTTCCTGGCTTATTCTTCAGTTAAAAATTTGTATTATACCACGCCTAACATCATAACCATTTGTTATGGCATGGCTGTTGCATGGTATGGTATAGTTATCTTTAGTTATGGTCCTAGTTGTTGGGATCTCACTGCCAGAACGTTCACCCCTTTGTCCAAATCGCAATCGAACCGGATATTGCCAAATAGCCTAATGTATCATAGCGTCAATTCATGGCTAATGTATTCCGATATTATCTACAATATATAATATATATCTTCAATCCCTCGCTTCGTTATTGATACCGAATTCACGACCTGATTCTGTTTGTGTTATAACCTATATTCCTCGGGTGCGACATATCTATACCTAAGACTGCGGAAGCTGGAGAAATAGTTTTTAATTGGCAATAAATTGACTTATTTGTAATATTAATAATATCTATTGAAATTCGATTTCGACACAAAACATACTACATATCTAAAGGATTACGATTCTATGGATCTCTGCTGAGTTTTCAGGACAAGCTATGTTTTATTAATTTTAATGGATTCAGTGTTCTGTTATCCTCTTATGCTTAAGTCTTATTTTTTTTCAATATTTATGTTTTCTTTTAATCATAAAATGATTATAGGTGAATTCAGCATATTTGACCATCACTTCTTCTGTTTGTCTAATGATCTGAATACTTGTGTTAAATTCCAGTCCAGACAGTTCAGGAATTTCTTCGATACATATCCCGTACCTTTTAACACATTACAGGAATATCTGGAACTTGGCTAAAGCCATACATTCCTTCCTTTCTTGCCTAGTTATTCCATTATAACGACCGTGATTGGTCGTTATAATGGAACGGACTGATTGGTCCGACTCGTTGAGGTGTACGTGTTAATGTCCACAATTTCCTGAAATTCCGACTCCTGGATTCCTCATCCCGACCGATTATCCTCACATCGAATACCTTTTTGTTGAAATTTCCTGCAATACAGATCATTTCCTTAATGTAGTGTTGTATCGCCCTCCACTTACTCTTTTTGAGTCATTCCCCGAATCGAGCCTTTACTTTTCATTCCCTTTCCGGTGAATAACATCGTAATTTCCGGTGACTTCTGTACCAACTTGTTCTCTGATTGCAACGGTAAAGTATCTGGAAAACCTCTTTTGACACCTTCCCCTTCGACTCCTTCTTGGTCCTGTATATCATCGCTTCAACATATGACATTCTTTCCGATTCTCAACTTCCTGCTTGATTCCTCTCTAGGCAGTCCACAGAAGTAGCCCATAGATCGAGCATTTCACGCTTCCTTTACACTGCCTGTATCAATGACTTTCCTAATTCAATCCTCTTTTTCCTTTCTTACATATTTTCTTCTTTTTCTCCTCCTTCACTAATATCTGATCCCGTTAAGATCAGTGTTTGGGAAAATCTGAAAAGATTGATTTTCAACGCTATGAAAACTCAGGCTGTTATCGGTTCCCATGCCCTCTAAGATCTATTGCTACCCTTCCTGCATTATTCCAAAACGACCATCCAATCTTTTTCAGGTTCTTTGTTGTCTCCCACCTTTATGGCGAGTTGAAGTGGCTATTCCTCGTATCTTTCCTATACTACACCATTAACGCCCATCACCCTTTTTGTATAAGGGTGCTTCTGAAATTCATGCCCGCAGTCGATTTAAGCCAATCATAATGTGTTGACAAAATCACGCGCGTTCCAAAATGATTTTTTTTATAGTTAAGTCATTATTGTTCATTGTGTTCATTGAAAGTACTTCGATAACTTCTTCCTTCTATTATATATATTCTATTCCTTCTTCCTTCTATTATATCTTCCTTATATTATATATATATATAATACGTGTTGAGTCAAAGCTCGTAGGTTAACTTTGTAATTGGTTACGAAGCGGAACCTCGTCTGAATAACAATAACGCTCTGGGTAGGACTGTATATAATAGAATTTGAATAAGGTTCGCAATTGTGGAGGGGAAAAAATAATAGACAGAAGAAATCTAAAACAATTAAATAAAATTGACTTATCCTTGTCGTAGATCATGAAGTTGAGCAGGCCAAACCTCCCTGGGCCTCCAAATGCATTTGTCTGACCAGAGAAATTTAGGGGGGCGCCTTTCGAGTGGTGTGACATTCGGTTGAGAATTCCTCTGGCTGAATTTACACTCATTTGCAAGTAAACGGCAAATAAAAATCTTTTTAAGTGAAAAACATAAAAATGAAAAAGCTGGAAGGCAACTGCCTTGAACAAAATTTGGAAGATAAAAACCTTGAACATGAAAGCTAATAATGCGACAGTGTCGTACGGAGGCCAATAGCAAAAAGAATGAAAGAGGTGGGGGAAAATAGACACGCGTAGATTTAGTTGCCACTAATATCCACTAGATAGAGGGTACTTCTTGATTTCGACTCTGTTTCACAATTAAATCAATTTATTTTACAAAGAACGCCTAACGGGGTGAACAATATGTTTCTCTCAAAAAGGTTATCATATAGAGCTATTATTTTGACTTCTTTTTCATTCTGTGTTAAACGTGTTACTAGGATTCTTCACTAAGTGCGAATGTTTTATGGATTTTCGTATTTATATCCTATTTCTATATTATTGTATCTACTGTCTCTTCTTCCATTGAGGATATTATAAGATCGGTGAGCAGCATCTTCCTTTAAATTAAATTAAATACATTATATATTAAATATAAATTAAATATATTATATATTAAATATAAATTAAATATATTATAAATTAAATATATTAAATTTCTTACTTCATATCATTATTTACTTTACTCTCCATTGTATATTCCTTGATTATAAGATTATTTCTGATATATATTCGTATACAGATTACATTTCTTCAATGGTACCATTCTGTCAATAGATAAAATAATGTTAATTTTTTAAGCAAATATTAAGTTATAATAGTAGCTGAACTATTCTATGTCTGTTAAATATTTAAATGTTTTTGAAGCTCTTCAATGTTCTAGCTGATCATACACTTATGGACAGAAATCATGTTAGGCTTAATTTTTTTTCTATAATATTTTTTCGACCACATTGCTAAATATACATTTACATTGATACATTCTTTCGCATGGTATGAGTACATGCATTATCTTTTATTATTTTAAATATTTCCGCTTCAAAAATATTCGCATTATACTTTCTGAGTCCTCATGGACTATGGTACGTATGGAATGAATGGACTGAATTTTTTAAATAAACCATTCATCTCAACGACCTAGGCCCGAAATATTTCCGAGATGTGCAGTCTGTTAATAAATATTTATTAAAAAAAAGTGGGCCGTATGAATATAATTACTATCAATTTATATCACACATTTTATTATATTTAATAATAAATAAATAAAAGGTTTAAAAGTCAAATATAAATATAAAATTAGGGCTGAAAGATTAAAATAGAAAGAACAAAATATTAGTTTAAATAAAAGATGAAGTTATTTTGCTGTTTAGATTTTAAAATGAAGGAATGTTGTGAATTGTGAGCAAGAAATTTTAAAATGAAATTCTAGAAATCGTAAATTTCACATTCCTAAAACGCCTCGATGGTGAAGTTCATTTAATTAAATATTTACCTTAGCACTGATATTTATATGAGTTTACGAGGAAAAACCGTCGATATTTTCTTATTAGTTCTAGAGAACTCAGAGGGCTAGAAATGGTAGGAGTTGCGTAGTCTCACAACAAATATTGAAAAAAATAAAAGGATGAAGAGCTTTTCCTGAATCGTACAATTCTATCTTCACTAATGATTTTATTTTCAAATATATCGCTCCTTCAAAAGAATAAAGACTTTTAATATAATATAGCATTTTTGAGCTAAGCCTTCATTTGCAATCGTGACGATCGCAAGTTTTTTTAAATTCAGGAACGACTTATCCTCGTTTAGTTTTACAAAAAGTGTCAAACTTTTAAAAATGTTCTAATGGTTAATAAAAGTATTTCAATGTCATCATCACTATAGGAATGCTATGCTTTACCGATACTCAAATATTTATTTTTTTAATTCACTTGGAATTTTCAAATAGCTATTTTGAAAAATTAGGGAGCGGATTGGCTCAGTGGTAAGAGCCCTGAGTCGCCATGCTAAGGCCCTCGGTTCAAATCGCGCCACTGGGAAAACTTTTATTTAATATTTTAGAGCCCGGAGAAGGATCATATGGGATCTAGGACCCTCACAGGGCTCACCCATTCTGTATAAAGTGGGTACCCAAAATAAGGGATGGAGATCTGGCGGGTGAGCCTGATCTAGGATAAATCAACTCCCTCCACAACCTTTGTCCACGAAACGGTAGTCTCTAGCATGTATCGAACCCCAGACCCGTTCACGGGTTGTAGCGTTCCAGGTTTTTTCTATTGAAAAATTGGTGTTTTTTTTTAGTTATGGCCCTTTTGGATGAGCAATATCTGTTTCTGGTCAAAAGTGAGGTGAGCTTCTATAGTGCTTCATGATTAGTTCAATAATATTAATTATTAATAGGATGTAATTAGTTGGGGGTGCAGTCAAGAAAACACGCAAAAATAGGTGAAACTATTGTATTTTATGTGCCGACTTTCTTACATGAATATTAATTATTAACTTTTTTAAAAGAAAAACATTATTTTAAATGTTTCTTTTTTGGGGATATTGACGTTATTTCTTATCTTTA
Source organism: Troilus luridus (assembly GCA_964056705.1). Classification (NCBI taxonomy): domain Eukaryota; kingdom Metazoa; phylum Arthropoda; class Insecta; order Hemiptera; family Pentatomidae; genus Troilus; species Troilus luridus. Next base: position 77,589,998 of record OZ057416.1, on the reverse strand, counting down.
AGAACGGAGTAGGGGAATACAAAGCAAGAAAGAGAAGATAGGGGAAGAAGCACAGTAAAAGAAATGCAGGCGAGATGAAGACTCCTATCGCCGACGAACTCCAGGTCCTATCTTCGAGTCCAATCTCTTTACAGCCACACCTGCGTCGTATCTGGTGTTAGTATCTAGGTGGTAGGTACTCTTGGGCTACCTTCATTTCGGCATAGCCATTGCGGCCTCAAGATCCCAACGATATTTTTATTTTTTCATTCAGGATATCCAGGTCGATTTTAATAATAATAATGATAGGCTTGGCGAACCCGATGGCTCGATGCCGTCATCAGCGATCTCTGGTTTCCAGCTCCCGTCCTACTACCCAAACCGAATTCATTAGATCACCTTTTAACACCGTCAATAGTATTTTAGGTAATATATTTCGAAATACATACTATCTCATAACCTCGACTCATCTTGATTTAGTTAATGTCAATGTTAGTAAACCAAAAAAAAATAAATAAACGTGTACTAACAATATCAGTACACTTTTTCACTTCACGAGCGATGAAGTATATTGTTTATATTGAAGTTCATGGAAGAAGACCTTTTGTGCTAGCTATTATTGAGTTTGTACTGAGAATTGTTATGTCTTGTTGAGTTTTAGTCTTTTTTGTTATACATGGAAGAATGTAAAGAAAACGTTGTAGTATTAGACTATTAGTTATTTTTGAATTATTTCAAGATATTTTTTTCTTAATTATCTACCTAAAAATGACCGCCCTACAGCAGTTGGAATAATTGACATTAGGGAAGAAGGCAGAAAGGCGATTGAGGAGAAGTGACATGTTTTGGCATCAGATGGAGTTACTTAATACATTTATTTTGTATTTCACTTCTTATTTTTAGACCAGTTCTTCAATAAATATCTCTTTTTCTTAAAAATAATACGAATTTTCTTTTTAGGATTAGCCACAAGCCAGATAAAATGTGTCTAAAAAAGTGAAAAGATTCCATTAATAACAACACTTTCTAAAGTAAACTAGCAGAAAATAGAGTGCACTAGTGCAGGCCTGATACATTCCATTTCATATCTGTCTTCATTTATCTTGAGAATCGCAACTGCTCCGTCGACTTTTATACCTAAAACTTATTTTTATTTATGTTGGTTTCATAGTAATTTTGCTGTAGTAAAATTTATGTGACTACAGAGAAAGTACGTAGCATTACAATTTTACGCATAAATTACTGATATTTAGTTACAGCATTAAATGGATTTTATTTTTTCAAAAACGGCTGTTTTTAGTTCGTCCTACTTTGGGAAAAAGTTGTGGGATCATGTACAAATGAAAAAAAAAATCTGTACCAACCCAATAAGAGTCTTAGGTTCGGTACATGGTAGAGTTTATACTATTTTTAGGACAATGTTTGTGAAGAATACACAGGCCAACGATGAAAAAACTTTTGTACTGAAAATTACCTTATTCCTACAGATTTTAGAGGGCTGAATCCAAATATGATATTAAAAAATCACCCACAATTTCTTCACATTTTATAGTTAAATTTATTAAATTAAGCGGTTTTTAAAGAATTGAACAGCTTTAATATCTAGAATAAATAAATAAAATACTAGATCTATGGGTGTGGTCATCCACACCCATAGATCTAGTATTTTATTGTTGGTAGCACTGCTGAAACATATTTGCTGGCCAAAAAAAGTTGATTCTTTTTTCTGTTAACAGCTGATGTTTTGTTTACTGTCAACCTAACCTCACTTTCACGCCAGGGATCAACATTGGTGCAGAAAGAACTGGCCTGTGAGGAAGTCTTTAAAACCTGGTGAGAAAAACATTCTACGCAAAAACCTCGTAGATCAAAAAACGTGATTCTACCACCTCTACATATAAAGTTAGGCCTCATCAAACAATTTATAAATGTTTTGCCTAAAGATGGACCATGTTTCAAGTATCTCTGCCAAAAGTTTCCACCCCTTTCAGAAGCTAAACTAAAAGAAGGCCTGTCGGACCTGACATTAAAAAAATGATGTTTGATGTTAACTTTGAATTACAATAACCTTAAATGAGAAAGGAGCATGGGTATCATTAAGCAAGTCGTTACAATGTTTTTGGGAAATGAAAAAGACCCAGAGTAGTTCACTTTTTGAACAGCCACCTTAATTACTTCCCAGACAATTTGGGAGATTTTAGTGAGGAGCAAGGTGAGTGTTTTCACCAGGACGTTAAAGTGATGGAAAAACGCTACCAGGGCCGCTGGAACGCCAACATGATGGGGGCTACTGTTGGTCACTTCACCGTGAAGTTCAACAAGCGACTCATCCTAGGAAAAGCCACACAAGAAGCTTCAAAGAATGAAGAGAAAGAAAGTATAGACCAATTCCAGTTGACAAGTGAAACCTGTATTAGCACATTGTATCACTGTTTCAAGTAGCCGCTGTAAATACAAACCATGCTTATGATATAACATTGTGTTTCATTAATTTTTTATAATATTGTGTTCCCCCGTATACCGTATAGGGGATTATACTATATAATACAAGGCATATTGCTGGAAAACTATGGGTGATACAAAAAAACTAATGACAGATTTAGATTTAGCACATACAAATCTATAAAGATCAACTATTAAAGGTAAAAAAGTTTTCAAAAAATTTTGTTTTGTTGGCCTGTGATATTTGTATAGATTATTTGTCCGAGATCAATCACTAACGCTAATTTTGTTTCCTAATTAATAATGCCCACTCCATATCATAATGAGTCCATCAGCGTTTGTTAAGAAATTAAATAATTTATCTACTACAGCCGGATTGGAACCTGGGACCTTTGGTTCAGCAGGTCACACATTGAGCTACACCGCTCCTAACGTACGAATAATTCACCCTTTTAATCAAATCCAAACTGACACATTTCCTCTGAGAGGTGTGTTATCAATCACTTAATTCTAGTGTTGTGAATTAATTTTCCACCGTTGTATACTTAGCCTCTGCGGTGTTTCATTCAGGTCCATAATGCTGTTAACACAGGTCTTTCCTTATCGGCGCAATTTCATAATAGGAAACCAGTCAATGAAAGGAAACTGATGAAAAGAAAGGTAATGCCTTTAACCTCGATCGGTTGGATTAAAGTGTTATGGTTACTAGTTACTAAATTAATCAACACTAAAAATAAATATTAATTTATTAAATAGAACAATGGTTGATTATTTCCAAATATTGGTTGATTAGTGTTTTGTCCAATAGTAGGATAGCCGCACGATTATCCTACAGGCTACAAACATTTTGCGGTAGGACCTAGGGTCTACATTGCGTGTGTCCACAACAACATTTAAAAATACTATATCTGACAACAAATAAAATATTGACGAAGGAAATACAAAGCTCAGAAAAAAATATTATTATTCATGAATCTGATTCGCAACAGTTCTATTTATTTTATTCCGCATTTCAATTTTTTTTTTTTAAATTGTGACATTTACAGTAGAGGAGGCCTAAGACAACTGAGCCCTTCTTCTTGAACTCGACACATCCTCTTCATTTGAGCCAGGGTTTTTCTTCTAGCGACTATTATCTTAATATATTTCTCATTGGGGATTCTAGGGAGTCCTCGCGTCTTTCTGCTAAAAATAAAATGTAATATACTAATAGTAAATAATTAATCTTTCGAGAAAGTATTTTCTTAAATTTGTTTTTATTTTTATTATTTTCTGTGTTCATTTTGTTATCAATTAAATAATTTTAGGTGATTTCTGAAATAATGATGATAATGACGGTTGTGTATAAATGTTCTAATTCAGCGGTTTAACGGAATGTCTAAAAGCTGTGAACAATACAAGGAGTGTAGGAGGGCTCTGGAAGGGTGTTCTAATGACATTTCCAGAAGTTTGTTCAAACAGGGCTATAGAGAGCGCGCTAAGACTATCATCAAGGCTCGAAATAAAGGAGAAGGGGGAGGAGGGGGGGGGCGGAAAATTAAAGACAATCGGGTCTCCTCTCGAGTGTGAGATCCGGAGCCGGCCTCTCAGCGACAGATTTCCTCCCTCTATTCTCTAGCCTTCCTAATTATATACGATTTTGGTCTGTGTCGTGTCGAAGGAAAAGTAAATATCTCAAAGGTTAGATGTGCCGGTAACTTATAGTCGTAGGTTTATTTGTCCATGACTAGAGAATTGATCAGAATTTATTTGTACAAACACACACACACACACACTCACACACATAAAGATTCAAACTTTCTAATGAAAAGTACTCCGACGAATCTTCTATCCTTATAACATCAGAGGGGAATGACGACGATATACGATATAGATATTACTACAAATCATCTTCGGTGGGCAGATCATGTCGTTACTAAACAAGTAAATACCTCTCAAAGGATGGTGTTAACAAAACAGTTACAGGGACGTCCAACGGTCGGTAGGTCAAGACTATGATGGAAGGATTGGTGGGCAAATGATAAAAAGAAATAGGAGTAAGCTGGTTGGATATCAACAGCCACCGACAGAAGATCATGGTGTTTAATGTTGGAGGAGGCCATGACTCGCTTGCGGATTGTAGCAACCACATAATCCTAATAATAACAAATAACATATATTACGACTTGTATGTAAAAGTTCTTAACAAAAAGGCTTAAATCTCTAAAAATAGGTACTGATATTGCGCCTGTTAAGGAATCAATAGGAAAGAAAGAGAGTAATAGCGAAGCAAAAAACAATTAATAAAGTACATACTTAATAATTCAAAATGCAGCAAGGTAGAATAGAATAGAAAAGTAACTTTATTCTGGGACAAAGTCCCTTTAGAATAACAGATATGAACAGGAATAAAAACATAATATTTATCTGGCCAGAAGGGTAAATGTTACAAATCATAAAGCGTGAAAACATGACAGAAAACAATTTAAAAAGAAATATATAAACAAAAATAATAGTAAGTAAATAAATAGTACAGATCTTGACAGGATATTAAGCAATTACAGAGAATAGATAAATCCATAGCTTTTGAAATTGAATGCATGAGCTAGCATTCAATAATTTGTTTACATGATGTACAGCTTTTCAAAGAGCAGAATTAAAAGAACTAGATAACACAATGTCATATTCCTAATACAGTCAGCACTGGGAGTATCCATGGCAACCAGCCCTGGCCAGAAGATTGCAGCAGTTGTTGTTAGGCTCATACTCTAACTTAACCTTACTTAATGTTTAATGTTCAATTATAAGTGTTATTAATTTAATATAATGGTCAAACATATAAAGTACTTTTTTTATTTCATAATAGTTGGCGACGAGGTAAAAAAGTAAAAGTTTTTTTTTTGTCATAATTTCATTCAAGCCCTGCTGATAAATACGATACAAGATGGATCCAAATCAATTCAAGGAATTTATGAAGAACTTCAATGCCACCATGTCAAATCTGATTTCATCTATCCAGCAATCTACACAGGAAAGTAACCCTAGTTCTAGTCTAAATCCTTTTGAACGTTTTGATGCAGAGAGAGAAAAATTTTCAAATTATTTAGAGAGATTTCAAAACTATTGCTCTCTGAAAAATGTTACGACTGAGAAAAAAGCACAACTCCTGTGCGCATCTATTGGGTCAGAACATTATAATAATCTGGCAGCACTATTGGGCCCACATAAGCCGGTCAACAAACTGCCATACACTGATTTGGTCTCGTCTCTTAAACAAATGTTGTTACCAAAAAAGAGCACGGTAGTATCACAACATTATTTCCTTAACATATATCAAAATGATAATGAGAATATTCCACAGTATGTTGCATCTCTACAACGTGACATTATCGACTGTGAATTCAATGTTACCTGTCCTTGTGAGAAATCTCTCTCCATTGCTGATATTTTCCTTCGTGCACAATTTATTAGAGGGCTTAAAGACAATTGGATCCGAGAACAACTACTACAATCAAATGAAACATCATTCAACAAAATTGTGGAAAAAGCAACATCTCTTGAAGCTTCCCGGATTGAATGTAAGGAATTAGCAGCAGCGTCAACCAGCAGCACAACTTCTAGTCCTCAGTTCGAAACCCTGGATATTCACAAAACGTCCAGCCGCCCTACCTACCGCAACAGCCCAAGGTCACGTGAGTCTTATAAATTGTACAATAAGTCTAACTCAGGAGCTAGAAACTCACATTATGTCAATTTAAAATCTTTAGGTTTAGATAATTATTGCTTACGTTGTGGGAGAAATGACCACATATCACCTGATTGTCGTCTTGATAGACTTAAATTAAAATGTAATTTTTGCAACAAAACTGGTCATATTTCTAAAGTTTGTATTCAAACTAAGATAAATAAAAATACAAATTCAATTCAAAATGAAAATCAAAATTCAAATGTTCAACACGAATCTTCTACTTCTTCATTTACATATGGTATTGACAAAATTGATTTGGTACATATTCAAAATTGTGAAATTATTGACCTGTATGAAATTAATACCGACAGTGATAAATACACGATTACTGTTCTCTTGAATGGGTCACAAAAAACATTTGAGGTGGATTCAGGTGCCAAGTATTCACTTCTTTCTGAGAATGAATTTAATATGCTCAACCTAAACATTCCTATTCAACCATCATCCTTAGCTTTCAGATCATACACTGGGAACATTGTCAAACCACTTGGGAAAGTTACTCTAAATATTCAATATGAAGGTAAACAAGTAACAGGTGACTTACATATCGTACCTGACGGTCATGATGCACTACTTGGTAGACAATGGATACGAGGACTTGGAATTGAACTTCAACGCATCGATAAGAAAACTGCGAGTAACCTTACTCGTTCTTATTCTACACATCAAATTCATTCTATTCAAGATATTTTTGAAAAATTTCCAAAAGTTTTTGAGGAAAAAATTGGTTGTGTTCCGGATTTCCAAATACATTTGCAATTGCGCACTAACGTGAAACCAGTATTTACTAAAGAACGAACTATTCCTTATGCTCTTCAGGAAAAAGTAGATAAAGAGCTTGATTCATTGGAAGCTCAAGGTATAATTACACTTGTACCTACCTGTGACTGGGGATCACCCCTTGTTTGTATTCCAAAACCTGATGGCCAAAACCTTCGCCTATGCGTTGATTACAAATGTGGGGTTAATGAAAGATTAGTTCAAGCTAACCACCCTATACGCAAGATAGATGATGTCATTCATAGTTTACGAGGTTCTAAATATTTTTGTAAACTTGACCTTTACAAGGCCTACCTACACCTTAAAGTAGACGATCAAAGTGCTCAAATTCAGACCATATCTACTCACAGAGGTACCTACCTAATGAACCGCTTAAGTTTTGGTATTAAAACTGCACCCTCTGAATTCAATAGAATCCTCAGTCAGATACTCAATGGCTTACGAAAAGTTGAGGCTTATTTTGATGACATTGTAATTCATGGTACGACAATTGAAGAATGTACTACTAACTTATTAGCTTGCTTACAGAGATTATCTGATTACGATTTACATGTTAATAAATCAAAATGTTCATTCTTTGTTAAAAAAATTGATTATCTTGGTTATGTTATTGAACACAATAAAATTACAAAATCACCTGAAAAAGTACGTGCTATTCAGGACATGCCTAGACCCACAAATACTGACGAAGTAAGAAAGTATCTAGGTCTTGTTACTTATTATTCAAAATTTATACCTCATTTTTCTTCTATTTCATATCCCCTGCGCTGCCTCTTGAGGAAAAACAAACGTTGGCTCTGGACATCTGACTGTGAAGCGTCATTTCTCAAACTGAAGTCCATCATGTGCAGTGAGAAAGTTCTTGTACCATTTGACCCTCACTTACCCGTAGTCTTAACAACTGATGCAAGCCCTTATGGAATAGCTGCAGTTCTTAGTCACATTATTAACAACATTGAACACCCTATAGCTTATGCTTCACGCTCTCTTACATGTTCTGAACAAAATTATAGTCAATTAGATCGCGAGGCGCTTTCTTTAGTATTTGGGGTTACATATTTCTATAATTATCTATATGGGAAACATTTTACATTGATCACTGACAATCAGCCTCTTACCAGAATTTTTCACCCGAATAAATCTCTTCCCCAGATGACTTCCGCCAGACTACTTCGTTACGCTTCATTCCTGTCCGGATTCGACTACTCTGTACAGTTCAAAAAAGGAAAAGACAATGAAAACGTAGATTGTTTATCAAGGGCCCCTATTTCAAACCAGACATCAGCTGAACAAGAGATTGGAGACGAAATCAACAAACTCTACGGTGAAGTTATCTTACAAATTACTAGTAACAAAATTACATCTCAGATAATCAGGGAAGAAACTGGGAATGACAATGAATTAAAACAAATCATTCATGAATTGGAAAATAATTCAAATGAAACGGACTATACGTTAGTTGACGGAATTTTGTTTCGTAAAGATCGAGTTGTAATTCCAGCTTCATTGCAATCAATAATTTTAAATGAATTACATGAAACTCATCTGGGTATTACTAAGATGAAACAACTAGCAAGACAGTACGTTATTTGGCCTAAAATCGACCGTGACATTGAAAGATTGGTTAGAAGTTGTCAGACATGCGCCCAAATCAAATCTAACCCCCCTAAAGTTACTGTTCACCCTTGGGAATGTCCTCAAAATAATTGGGAAAGAGTTCATGTAGACTACGCGGGACCATTTCAAAATTCTTACTTCCTTGTCTGCGTGGACGCGAAGTCAAAATGGATTGAAGTACGAATCTCTAAAAACGCACCTACCAGCTCCAGTACCATCAGCCTACTAGAAAATATATTCTCTTCACATGGGTATCCAGTTGTTCTAGTTAGTGATAATCATTCTATTTTCCAGAGTGATGAATTCCATACCTACTGTACCGAGCGTGGTATTTTTCAAAAATATATTGCTCCATGGCATCCTGCGACCAACGGGCTGGCTGAAAGAAATATACAGACTCTAAAGAATCGTCTCAAAGCTCATCAAAATGACTCTACTCCATTACACCTTAAATTACAGCATATTTTACTCCGTTATCGTGCTACACCACTTGCTTGTGGTAACACACCTGCTGAATTGTACCTACATAGGAAGATGAGGATACGGCTTGACTCTTTGTTTCCTTATCATCCACAGCCCACAAGTAAACCATCACACATCCGTTCACTATTCGAGGGGAAGAGAGTCCAAGTAAGAGTATATGTCAATAATTCACCAATCTGGCACTTTGGTGAAATTCTCAAGAAACTGGGCACTCGTCATTATCTTGTCAAACTTGATTCTGGAAGAATTATCAAACGACATATTAATCAACTTCGTTCTTCGTTAGTTCAAAAGAAGACAGTGACATTTGATCCAGCTCCACCACAACTCTATAGTGTACCTCAAGTTCCTCAAGCTGAGACCAGTGTTCAATCTCCTGTTCAACCAAGTCCGCCTCGACTACATTTCTCTCGCCCTGTCCGCACTCATAGACCTATTGAACGTTATGGGGATCCGGTACTATACCGGGTATCTTGTGAGTGATTTCTTATTAGGAGGGGAGACTGTCATATTCCTAATACAGTCAGCACTGGGAGTATCCATGGCAACCAGCCCTGGCCAGAAGATTGCAGCAGTTGTTGTTAGGCTCATACTCTAACTTAACCTTACTTAATGTTTAATGTTCAATTATAAGTGTTATTAATTTAATATAATGGTCAAACATATAAAGTACTTTTTTTATTTCATAATACACAATGAGTTATTATATACATTGTATTCTAAGCAAATGACTAACCTACCTAGAGACTATCCTTTTGGGAAGCTAATAGATGTTGATACAGCAAGGATTTGAATAATGATAGAGAGGGAGTATGACGGATATTAGGAGGGATTGAGTTCCACATTGTGGTGGAACGGGCGAGAAAGGAACGTTCGAATGCTTTAGTTCTGTGCGAACGTATATAGAGATCGGAAAGGCGGGATCTTGTTTTATGGTGTTGAACTGATGATTTGAATTGGAGGAGACTGTAGATATATGAAGGGTGTTGAGAGTGAATGGATTGGTATAAGAATGAACAGAGGAAATATTGTCTTCGGAAGGGAGGGAAGAGCCACTTTAACCCATCATAGAGGTGGGAGACGCGCGATCGCTTCGGAGTACCAAGCACAAATCTTACAGAGCAATTCATTATTCTCTTTAATCTGTCTTCAAGCATTTTAGAGAGGCCTCCATATACTACGCTACAATAGTCAAAGTGGGGGAAGATGAGAGAAGATACGAGAAGCTTACGGGAAGATTGTGTAAGGAGATGACGAGAACGATGGAACAACTTCAGGGAACTAATTGTCCGTCGGGATATTTGGGCGATGTGGGATTTCCAGGAAAGGTTTTGGTCGATGGTGATGCCTAGGTTTTTCACCGAGGAGGTAATCGTGATAGGATTATCGTTTAGGAGTAATGTTGGGAGGGTGTGGATGGATGTAAGGAGGGGATTTTTGGTAAGTGCCGATTGTGTGGAGAAACCGGGACGGAAACCAGATTGAAGTGGGTCAAGGAGGTTGGGCTGTTCGAGGAAATTTGACATTTGTGACTGGACTATTCTTTCTAGAGGCTTGGAAAGGTTGGAGAGGATTGAGATTGGGCGGTAGTCTTTGAGTGAGACAGGGTTAGAGGATTTATTAATAGGATGGACTATGGCTTTTTTCCAGGAGGCTGGGAATACTCCGTTTTGCAGTGAAAAATTGTATATAAAGAGTAGGACAGCAGTCATAAAGAGCATCCATCGATAAGGCAGGATTTTAGCAGTTTGACAGGAATCCCATCGAAGCCTGTGGAGTTGGAGTGGGATTTCAGAACAGAGGAAATAATGTCGTTGGGTGAAATGTCAGCGAAGTAAAAGTTGTCAGGGTTGAAAGATGGTGGTAGGCAAAATATGGGAGAGGATGATTTAGAAGTATTAACTGAGGTGGACAAAAAATATGAGTTTATTTCATTGGGAGAGGCTGGAAAGGGCCTAGAACAAGATGAATTAAGAAGAGAAAGCTTTCGAAGGAGATGCCATTTGGATTTAGAATCGGGAGCAGATGAAAGGGCTTCGTGGAAGTATTTGGTTTTTGCCTGCCTGATTGTCGACTGTGTCAGATTGCGGAGAGCCCTAAACGCTTGATAGTCGTCAGTTAACCTTGTCCGTCTGAAGCGTCTTCGGGCCGCATCACGCTTCCTTTGAAGATCTTTTTTTTTTGAATTTTTTGACACAACCAGGCTGGTGACGGAAGGTTGAGGTTTTCAGTGGGGCATGGGTGTCAAGGATATATTTGAGATTGGAAGTAAGTATGTCAACCATCGAATCAATAGAGGCACAAGAATAAATCTCTCTCCAATCCAAGGCTTCAAGAGAGGGTGACATGTTCTCTGGGGTGAGAGCATCTAAGTTGCGAAAGGTTACGGTTTTAGGTAGTATAACAGGAGTTTGGATATTGTATGAAATATGGATGAGATCATGAGAGGACAGAAATGGAACGGGTAATTGAGAGGAAGAAAGGAGGTTCTGCCGTGAATCAATGACAAACAGGTCTAACCAGGTGTCGGATTGAAAGGGGTAATGGGTGGGAGAAAATGGGACAATGGAAAGGTGTAGAGAGTAAAAGAGATTTTCCAGGTATAGTTGATCGTAGGATTGGACAAGGAGATTGGCATTAAAATCACCGGAGATAATGATATGGTTATAGAGAGGAATGTAGTCGTAAAGGGTAGATTCAAAAATTGAATCAAGAGGGGCCAAAGGAGGGCGATATACTACGACATACAGGAGAGGGTTTGGGTTAAAAGAGGTTTCAACCAGAAGGAATTCTGTGTGAGGATAACCGGTTGCGGGTGAGGAATCAAGAATACGTGATTTTAGGGAGTTGTGTACGTAAAGACCTACTCCTCCACCAGTCCGGTCTACCCGGTCGTGGCGGAGGAATGCATAGTCTGGTAAGGATATTGCAGAGGGGATGTGGGGTTTTAGCCATGTTTCGGAAATTCCAATGGTATGATAAAAGTTTTGGGTAAAATATTGAAGGAATTCGTCAAAATGGGCAGGTAAGGATTGGGTGTTGACGTGACAGGATGTCAGGATACTGGACATGATGGTGAGGTAGGAGAGAAGATCCCAGTATAAGAGGAGAAGATGCTGTGTGCAATTAATTTTAGCAGGTAGATTAGGTAAAAAGCTATGAAATGTTCCAGATAGTTGAAGACATGCAAGATAAAACAAAAAACATATAAGAATATTAATAGTATAGAAATGATAATACTGTTAAAATATGTAAAAAGAAAAAATAATGAATTAATAATGAGAGAAGTAAAGTAATAGAATATATATAGCTGCTTGAACATGAACAAACTTAAAAATATAGAACATAAGATCCTAAGAACTAAAAATATGGACCAATAAAAAGAAATTAACTGTATAGAGAGGGCGTGGGCAAAATCCAAAATTCCGTGGTGAGCGCCATAGGTTGTCATAGAGCTAGCGGTGAAACAAAACTTTAGTAGTCACCCGAAGACGTCTAGATCTTGGGCCTGATCTATGAAGACCACCTGGTGACCATCTTCTTTTCTACAGCGCACTCTGCCCCCAGAGAACCACACATACTTTATCTTTCCCGCTGCCTTCTTCTGACGGGCTAACCAGTAGAGGTGCTTGTTAGCTTTTGTCATCTCCTCGCTCAGATAGATACGGTGGCAGTCTGGTACCTACCAGAGGAGACATCCCACCACCACCAAGACCCCAATGCAACAACCGACCTACAAGGAAGGTTACACAGCTGGAAAAAGTTAAATAAATACAGCTGACGAAATATCAATAGAAAATGCAAAATACACTAATCTATCTTCAAGAAGCTCAAAATAAAAAACAGAAGACAAGAAACCATATCAAACCGGAATGCACCGGAAAAAGGTCAACATTATCAAGAACACAGTGGGCATACCACACAATATATTGATATAGAAGAGCAAAATCTTGAACAGACAACATATTTACACATAGAACATGATGGAAAAATTCGAAACAAAAACCTTAAGTATCTACAATAAAAATAGGAAACAAGAATACCTATCCGTTATTTCGCCCATTCAAGAACCATTACCATAGGACAAAAAGAGAATAATAGCAAAAGAATAAAACAATAAAGCACATCCCAACAATTCAAATTTCAGCACGACACTAACAGAGGAGACGGGTTTCACAGGTGGTCTAGTGCTTAGCTCATCAACCAACTACACCAAGATCGCGGATTCACAGCCCGGCATGTGGCCATAGGATTTTTTAACGGGAGTAAAAAATCCTTAGTTATGGCGTCCACGTAAAATGGGGATCCCGAGGCTGTACTATGCCAGGTACTCGTTAAAAATTCCTATCACAATTAAACTTGGATAGGCCAAATTTTTGGACTCCAACTGTAGCATAGCATCGTCCGATTCGTCACAGCAGCATGACGTTAAATGAATAAACAACCTGAGGAGATGTCCCATCACGACCAAGGCCCTAATGCAACTAGTGGATCATTAGGAAGAGAACCTATGTATTTTATGTAACTTATGAACTTTTCATTTTCTTTTTTATTTATAAAGAAAAGTGTTCTTCGAATACTTCCCTCCACATCTTAGTCCAATTACGTCTTTCATAATTATCCTGAGGCCAATTAAGGGTTCTGTACAACAGTTCATCAGTAACTCCCGACTGTCTCTTGCTTCCTTAAAGCTAAATATACTCTTAGCGAAACTCCAAAATTAGTAGAATTTAATGTTGATATTCTTTCGAAGGTGACTTCCGGTCCCATCGGCGAAGTTAAATATTGTTTATTTTTAGCTTACAATCCACGCCAATCACGTTTTCCCGATTCCTCCAAGCGTTCTGTGCAAATGCTCTTCAGTTACCACTGTCACTCAGTTTCATTAAGCTAAATGCACTCACTACCAGCGAAGTGGTAAAATCAATAGAATTCAGATGCTTTAGAAACGCTTAATCTGATTTGTAAACATAACATTGTTTGCGATTAACATTAAATCCGGCACTTGAGTTTAGGTTTATTAAGAAAAAAAAGAAAAAACCTGTATAACTATAATCCATGAAGGTCTTGCACGTACGTGGGTTAAGTACGTAGTCGATAATGTACTGTTTCTTGTACTATGGTTGTGCAGGGAGTTAATTTGCCAGATTTCAACTGCCATATTTTCCCCCGATTTACCCTGGCTACATAAATACTGCCTTTGCTATAATGTAATATAGGGAGAAAACGGAGAATGCAATTGGATGGTAACAGAGGAGCCATTCTAATAAGTTTGTCCCGTTCCATTGTCGATAGACTGACTAATTAATATATGATCTTTGAGTAACTCATTTAAATTCCACCCCTTTCAACACCCAAACTCAACAATTAATACAATTATCATCTTTCACTTAAAGCTTATTAATTTTTATAAATTATGAAAACATTTTATCATCTTTTATTTATCCAATGCCAGCATGTGGCATTTCTGCCACGTGGAGACATGCGTCATCATTGTTTGGATTATCCTTAAGATCCGTAAGTGTGGACCGTCCAGTAGTGCTATTTTATCATTAGCGCCATATTTTTCAATTTATTTACCTTTGGTATACAGATTAATGAAAGTAATAGGATGTTTGCCTAGAGGTGAGAAGATAAATACGTGTCGGCCGGATGGGAAGAGTCACTCTAGGCTAATAAATATTAATTTTCTCATAATTTCAGATTCGCGCGATGCTGTCAGTGATTCCCTTTGTATTTGATTATATTGTTATTGATTGAATACTTAATTTATAATTCCTTAATTGTTCGGTAAAACTGGTTGCACTAATTATTATGAAATTAATGAAGACCTTGACGATAAATATGTTTACAGTTTGCAAGAATAATTGATGATAATGATCACATATGATATTCCACCTAAACTGCTACAACCTAATGTAAAACTTTCTCACTAAAATTGTTGTATTTAAACGTAAGCTGAATTTTAAATAGTTTTAGGTAGTATTGAATCTCTGTTTTAAATTAAAAATAATGGAATGTTCAAGCAGTGCAATTGATATGCCCACTTTTTTCATGAAAACATTTTTTGACATATTCCCATCCCTCAGTGTCATTTAAACATGAACCAATATCATATATAAATGAAAACAAAATTTAAATGTTATATTAAAAATAGAGTTTCATATAGTGTAGTTTTTCCCTCTGTCAGTTTGATATAAAACTATATTGTACATTTGTTAAATTTAATAAATATTCGCTTATCCACTTTTTTTTTTAAACTGCAAAGATCTATGTAACTGTGATGGTATTTGTAAATAAATAATAAAGATTAATAAAGAATTTAATCTCTTCAACCATATATTTAGTGAAAATCAGCTACTTTCTGACAAAAAATTACTGTGGTAAAATTTATATTATCGTGATTAAGTGTGATTTTTTTTGTTAGTTTTTAATTATTAGCACATTTAAATAGTAACGAATTGCTGTCATTCTACTTAGTATAAGATCTGCGATAACTGCCAACTAACCTCAAGTATTTATTTTGCTGCACTAAAATTGGGATATTACTAAAATAGATACCACCGTTATTATTAAAAAGTAATAATATTAATTGTGGAGATTAACTAGGATTAAGTGTTAAATAAGTTTGGAGACGATGAAGATTACTAGTTAGATAGGTTTCTGACAAAAAATTACTGTGGTAAAATTTACATTATCGTGATTAAGTTTGATTTTTTTTTGTTAGTTTTTAGTTACAGGAGTACATATTTTTTGCCTGAGCTTTACAAATTTAAAATAAACAATGGCCCCAAAACGTAAGGTACTTCTATTTTAGTACACCTGGTACATGTTAATGAATTTTAGCTCCTATTATGCTGTATTATGTCACTGTAACAAACCATATTTTCGTCGTGTTGTTTTATTTTAAGGAGTAACAACTACAAATGGTTATTATTGCTCTAAAATATAGTATATAAAATCTATCTAGAATATATAACTATTACCACTATATAACATATTTTCCTTCTTCAGGCTATTACATCGGGTTTGGTTGTTTAGCAATGTTTCCATTTTTAAGTTATAAAATATTTTCCTGCCTTTATGAATGAAGTTCACTTCGTTTATAAAGTTAACAATTCAGCATATATTTATCTTAGAATTCTATAAAAGCTTACAATTGCTATGTTTCTACTCTTAAACATATTTTGAATACTCCAATTGATTTTGGGGTGCCAGAGTATCATTTAGGTTGATTACTCAAATTATTATTTCTATACCTTAGACTTAATTGCATTATTTTTCAGAGGTCTGTTCTTGTGTTTACCAATTTACTATTCAATTATACCATCAATATATATATATATATATATATATATATATATATATATATATATATATATATATATATATATATATATATATATATATATATATATGTGTGAATATAAAAGATAAATAGTGCATCTGGGGTAAGTAAGCACCAAAAGAATTTTAATGGTAATAGTTTATTAATTCTTTTTGAAATAAGATTAAATATTCAATACAGACATTTTTAGAGGTACACTTAATGATTCAGATATAAATATATCGGATTGCCATAAAATACATTACAGGAATTAAATTACACTTATCTGTGATACAGTGGTACATCTAGAGTTCTTTTTGGTAGGAGGTGTCTTCGGGTCTCACCATCTTCGGATGCTCCGCGCCCAGCATCGTTCGTCGGCTTCGTCTTCCGCTTCCTCCTAGCTCCTCGGGATCTTCTCAGAGAGTCCTCTTCTTAGTGGAGTCTTCGACCCCCATCTTTTCTTATCTCTCCAGTCACCTTGACTATAAGGGGACCATAGGGAACACCCTTCTACCTGCGTGTCCTACTTATCGCAAACCATCATTACTCTTTGTGCAAAACCCGATCACTTTCATGATTGCCGCCCGGGATCATTTTCATGATGGCGACAGTCAATACATAGGACAATGTTTTTAAGAGTGATAGTATATTACACCACTACAACCCATGAAGGGTCTTTAAGGAGTAATTTGTTCTATATTACGCTCAAACCTTAATTTCTTCTATAATTAAAGGTACCAACTTTATACATGCTGGGTGGTAATTGTGATATTTTGCTAAAATTGGGATATTAACAAAATAGATCCCACAATTATTATTATCCAAATAATAATTGTGGAGATTAACTACGTTAAGTGTTGAATATGTTTTAAAATGGTAGAGGAATTGCATATTCTATATTAAAAGCGGAAATACCAATGCCTATAATATCATTGGAAATGACTAATGTCCTCTACTGCAACTAATAATGCAGGGAAAGATTGCTAATAGGTCCAGGAAGGAGGATGCACTCCTGGTTGCACAATTTAAGGCAATGGTTTGGTCTAGCCACTGTCCAATTATTTAGAAATGTGTATTCCAAATCAAATTAAGTTCGCCATGCTTGTTGCTAACGTCCGACAACGAAAAAAAATGGAATAAAAGACATGGAAAATCGATAAAACTGAAAATTAATATTAAATAATTTACGGATATATTTTATGTTTTTAATAAAATCTCATCCATAAACATTAGCAGAAATTACGGTATTCTTACTTAGTATGGAGACCCTTGATTGAATATCCTTTCTAAGAATGGGAGGAAAGCTAGGCTCCATGTCCCCAACAGATTTATCTCGTCCACGGCACTCCTGTTGAATGCCAATGTCGTTCGGTAGGTTGCTTGGCAAGATTCTCAGGCGCAAAACATCTAGGCCATTAAAAGTGAATAAAAAACAACAATAATATAAATAAAATGTAGAATAAGCCGACATATTCTGAGATATGTTTTATGATTGTTTAAATAGATACCAGAGAGTTGCATATATTTATAAGTGGTAGAGAACTAAATTAAACTAAACTAAGAGAACTAAAAGCCGAAGGTCCTGAGTTCAAATCTCATTCGCTGGCAGAATGTTATTTTATCTTTTAGAGGCCGAAGATAAATCCTATGGGATTTAGGACCCTCCTGGGGCTCACCGAGCCTCTATATAGTGGGTACCTAAAATAAGGGGGGAAACGCCAGTTTTAGTTATATTGGAAAAACCACCTCCCTGCACTGTTGTCCAAGTAATAGTATAGTGTCTACCGTGTACTGAATCCCAGATCCTTCATGGGTTGTAGTGGTTCTTTTTTTTTAAAGTAGATTTATTTGGGCAAGAAAGGAAATAATATCGTCAGTCATACCACAACTGTGCCTAATGATATAGAGATCCTTTGTTGTAACCCTGTTTCGTTCGATCTACAATTGTAGAATGTACATTATTGAAAAAATTGCATTATTTTTGTATTTCATTAGTAATTAGGTGGAAGTGAGCCAATCGTGAATGTTTAATCATGGCTAAGTAGGGCCAGATAATTCCCAGACTTCAAATTTAAATATTAAGATGATGTTTACATAAAAATAAGCCAAAACAAAAAAAGAGAAAATAATTATTAAAATGGAATTGAAAATCTTCAAAAATTAACCAGTCGTTTCACCGATCTAGGCATCATCGGGGAATCCAACAAAAAAAAAATTTACATCGATCATGATCAAATGCAGCACGTTTAACATCAATAGCCAAGTCTCATCGATCAGAGAAAACAATATCCTTCCAAGGCGTCCAGTAACATAAGGCAAAGAAAGTTAATATACGAACAGCTGGGGAGCTTACATAAAAACACCTGATAATTGGAAAAACACAGAAAAAGAACAAGGCAAGCAGACCAATAAACAGTATAAATCGTGCAGGGTGCTGAGTTCCTGTGCTAATGGTACGTGGTTCAATATTAACAGTAATATCCACATTTTTCTGAATATGCAACGTCTCAAATATGTTCCTCCTGGAGCCATTGCTCTCATTTTGAATAACTCTAATGTTTCAAAATTAATTGTATTTATTTTCCTAAAACCAAGCATATCGTCGCTGTCAAAACAATACCGTCTATCTACACTTTGGGCGATTTTACAGGAGAGAGAAAAACCGCGCCATATGTTATATTATCTTATGTATATTGGTTACCTTTCAATTTCTAATTACTGCTCTTCCTTGCGTTCAACCTTGAAAACTTTTTTTAATAGTGTGTAATTCAACCCGCAGAATCTTTTACCGTTACTAATTCATTTTCACCAAAAGTTGTAGATAGGCGGTATTTTTTTTACTGCAACAATATTTAACTATGAAACATATGGTCACCTATGGCCTTGTGGTTATCTGGTACCCCCAAGATCGCCAGTTCGCAGATAGCAGGTACCTGAGGATTTTCTAAAAAGAGTAAAACTCAGTTGTGCCGTCCTTCGAATTGGGCGTAAAATGGGGGCCCCAAGCCTGACGGTGTCAGCTACTCGTTTAAGATCCCTATCCCCATTATACCTGACTAGGCAAAGTTGAGGACTATCATTGTAGTCTTGTCCAATTAGCCATAGAAACATAAAGTGACGTTAAGTGAGTTAACAAACCAACTATGAAGCCTAAGGTCCCATATTACTAGCCCGACAGATATTATAGGCTATCAACAGAACTATAGAAGGGCTAAGGAGGCCGCACAGATAGGAATGGACGAGGCCATTGCCGCCAGAGAGGGGTGGTAATTATCAACTTTATCGAGAGCTGGGCTGTTTGTGCCGGGCTGTCCAATTATCGGGCCACCCCCTCCTCTCCCCTTCTCGTACTTACTCATCGCTTTTCCTTTCTCACCAGTAGAGGAAATATCTCTGCCGTAGTTCTTAATAGCGGTATTGATATAATGGTTCTTATTTGTTTTTTTCTTTTCCTTTTTCCAACCTATTTTTCATATCCATCTGATGTTTGTATTGGTGATATTTTTCATAATTTAATATAGCTTATGCAGCATTTGGGGAAGGAAGGTAGCTATGTATTTAGAGTGCTGAACGTCCCTGGTTCAAATCCGGCTGTGGGAGATGGAATATTTACAATGTTATCAAACGTCTATCAGGAACCTGCCATTGTCAACATAATAAAACAGGGAAGGCAGAGATGGCTTGGCCACGTGAAAAGCAACACTGCCCATAAAAATGCTCTATGGAAAACCAGCTGGAAAACGGAAGCTAGGAAGACCACGTCTGCGGTGGATTCATGACATGGAGCAAGCTCTGAAAAACATTGAAGTGAGAAGGCCACAGACCGAGGGATGTGTAGGAAGCTCGTCCAGCAAGAACTGTTGTGCTGAGCAGTTAGTTAGTTACCAGGGGATGAACCCAGTTTGGGATCACCCAGTCTCTATGTAGTGAGTTCCCTGAGTAGGGGTAAAACCCCTTTAAAGAAAATACATTTTCATGTATTTAACACATTATACTTGTATACTTCGTAGGAAAAAAAAAAAAAAAAGAAACATTAGAGATAAATACGAGACGTCAGAGCATAACCTTACCAGATGTAAGATGTGGTAACAAGACTTGATTTTGCAGAGAAATATTCTGAAAATACATGAAAGACCTTGTAGTGGAAAATAAGAGAAAAGAGGGAAAAAGATTAAGAAACGTAGGGAGACAGAGATGAGTGACTGATGAAGACAATAAGAGCTAATAATAATAATTCTTACTGGAAAACTAAGAATTTATATAAGCTTGGTCCTTAGACGCTGATTATCACAGGAAAAAATGTGTTTGTGCGCGCGCGTGTGTATGTGTGTGTGTCGATACAAAATTCATGAACGTTCAGAGAATGAATTTTCCATCTATTTAATACAGATTCTCGAATAAATATCAAAGAGGGTAGAAGGAAATTTGAGCGTATGCTATTTTGGACTGTAAGCTTGTAGAATTCTATTTAATTTTTTTTAAACTTTAATTCGATGAATTTTTTTAAGGCTAAAAATATTCCCAGATACTATCCAATAATGAAATCATCGATTTGCATATGACCATTTCCATTTAGCAAATTCTTTGAAGCGAAATCAATCGGCCTGGGTACATTTCTTTCTCCCTGGCTATGATCCCTCTCAATCCGGCTAAGAGGAGAGTTATTATTCCCTTTGATTTTATTCTATTGATACCCTTTTCTTTTCATGTTTTGAATCAAATTACTTTCAGTCGGTCCCCTTTGAAAATTATTGAATTTGCCTTCATTAGGTATTTATAATGGATTGAGAGTTTTCGAAGCTCGCATTATCATCTACCTTCTTTTTCGATTCTAAATCGAATCATAATAATTGATTCTTCTGTATTTTGTCTGATTTATTGTACAATTGATATTTTTATAATATATTATATGTACTGCAATACATATTTGTATTAATTTCATTTACTAATTAGTATAAACAATATCTTTATTACTTTTATTAATTGAATATATATGTTAGTACGTGGCGAAAGCAGGATCCCTGATGCCTCAGTTTGGCCCAGTACTCCAATTTGACGAGATCAAGGCACTTAATAAGGGGACCATCGTGCTGCCCTGACTATGGCCTACATAATACTAGTCCATACTTGGCTCACTCAATTACGCGTTACTAAAAAAATTTGTCATCCCGTTGTTGTACCAAAACATATTTTTAGAAGCATATTCATTACGCTCATTAACTTCATTTGCATTAAAAAATTCTTAATTTCATCATGAAATACTGTACTACATTGTGCCACCAAAACAGTTGGAATATTAGTTACCCTCTCGGACCTGACATTAGAAAAATGATGTTTGATGTTAACTTTGTATTACTATAACCTTAAATGAGAAAGAAGCATGGGTATCATTAAGCAAGTCGTTACAAAGTTTTTGGGAAATTAAAAAGACCCAGAGTATGTTTCTATTGTAGCTAACATGTTACAGAAGTTTAAAAAGTTAGGATGTTTGATGAGCCTGAAAGTTCACTTTTTGAACAGCCACCCTGATTACTTCCCAGACAATTTGGGAGATTTTAGTGAGGAGCAAGGTGAGTGTTTTCACCAGGACGTTAAAGTGATGGAAAAACGCTACCAGGGCCGCTGGAACACCAACATGGTGGGGGACTACTGTTGGTAGAAAAAGCTTCAAAGAAAAAAGAGAAAGAAAATATAGACCAATTCCAATTGACAAGTGAAACCTGTATTAGCACATTATATCACTGTTTTAAGCAGCCACTGTAAATACAAACCATGCTTATGATGTAACATAGTGTTTCACTAATTCTCCCGTATACCGTTTAGGGGTTTATACTATATAATACAAAGCCTATTTATGTATAATTATGGGTGATAATAAAAAAACTAAGGCCAGATTTAGATGCAGCACATACAAATCTATAAAGATCAACTATTAAAGTTAAAAAAGTTTTCATAATCGACGCCCTACTGTTACGATATCCAACTTCAGCATTAAACATTTAATTTCCTAGTACGGTAGAAACAATATAATGGTCATAAATGACGATCTATAGTGATAAGTTGTTACATGTATGAATGGAGAGTGCTTTTAGAGGTAGAAGGGCTGATTACCTTTTCCCTGTGCTTTACTTATCCCGTCGGGAAGGGAAGAAAAGTTACGAATCACTTAGGGAGTTTGCGCTACTTACTTCACTTACATTAGGAAATCGAGTATCCTTAGATTGTATATAACAAAGTAAACTTACACGAAGTAATATCTAAGAACATTGTTTTCGAAACACACATATATTCATATCAAGTCTGTATGTTGCACTTTCTATTAAAACTAAAAGGAATTGATCATAATTAAAAATATAGCGTTCAAAATAGATAAATAGTTTGGTATTAGTTAATGCTTAACTCTTTAAAACAAAAACAGATTTTTTTTTAATGAGAATGGTTATGTGTAATATTTAATAATATTAATCAATATTCATTTAATATATTCAATGAATACAAACTAGAAAATTTGAAAAATAGAAAATATGAAAATATAAAAATACGGTATATATCGTCCCTGTCAAGACAATACCGCCTATCTACAATTTTCTATGAAAATGAGTTAGTAACGGTAACGCATTCTACAGGCTGAATAACACACTAAGGAAGGCTCGTATTAAGGTCAGCAACATAGCTGAGTATGATTTATTGATACTTCTCTTCAATAGTTTGGGCGGTTTTTTTTCTCTCCTGTAAAATCGCCCGAAGTGTACATAGGCGGTATTGTTTTAACAGCGACGATATAATATAATTAATATAAATAAGACCAAAAAAAGCTAACACATCACAATACTTACTTAATAACTAACGTACAATATTTATTAAATAATTTTTTTCAGCGGGCATAAACAATTACCTTGGGAGCGGCTTGCCTCGGTGGTAGAGCGCTGAGTTGAAATGCTGATGGTCCTGGGTTAAAATCCCGCTGTTGGGCATACTTTTATTAATTCTATTAGCAACCATAGTTGGAATCTACAGATCCTCTGGAGGCTCACCCAGCCTCTTTAAAGTGGGTATCCTTCAGAGGTGAAAATCTGGCGATTGAGCGTATTTTCGGACAAATCACCTTTGCACAACCGTTGCCCACGGAACAGTATAGTTTCTATAATGCACTGAACACAAAACCCTTCCTGCGTTGAAGCGGTACAGGTTTACAAGTTCATATGGTAAACTGAAGCTGTCTTGTTTTGATTTTAAATTTTAAAAATATTTGAAACTTTATGAGTAAGCACATCGAAAAGAGATAAAATATTATATTTTGGGTAATAAACTACTTATGTTTAATAACAATTTTAATTTAGTCAAAATTCGCATTTTAAGTTGTTTTTTATAATTAACTTTCCAGCAATTCTTATTGTTATGTTGAAAAATGAATTCTGAGGGGGGAGGCTTTTACCTCTGGCTATCGAAAATAGATTTCAATTATTATCTGTAATTATTCTATCATCAGCAATTATTATTATTACTCACTCCAAGTCACTAATTCGTCGTTTAATGATTGCTCTTCATCACTTACTAAACTTTCTAAGTAGCTCATTTGTTGTTCAGTTGTTCAGTCTGTTAATTTTAGCTCCTATAAAAAAAAACTCTAAAGTTCTCCCTAGATTAATGCTTGACCAGCGAGGTAAGATAAAACATTTAGTGAACTTAAATTAGATTTCAAACTAAACCATTAGACCTCCCTTACGTTACCTCCCTTGTGGCAGGTGATAATGCTTTTAGCAAGAACCCTTGTACATTATATTTGTTAAAATCACCCTTAAGCTGGGGTAATGTTTTAACCTGTTAAGTTTATTCTTAACATATGATCTTATTAACATATTATTATATTTTGTGTTACAAACTTTGGTACTTGTGTGTTAACGCCACCGCAGTTATTTTTCCCTACTTGTTCGCATGCGCGAGCGGTTACATTTTGTAACCGTTATATTTCTAACACCTGAATTCTTCTATGTTCGTTCTTGTTTGCTGAGTTTTCTTTGTTACTGATTTATTGTTGGTTTGCTGATTTGTTCTTATTTTATTATTATTAGAGTTGTTGTTATTATTTCGCCAATTTTTGTGCTACGGAAATGAGCCTTTGGGATTTGACAAAAATCGAAGAAGAAGTAATTGTATTTTTCCAGGAGCGAAATATTTTACCAATTTTCCACCGAAATCCGATTAACCACTTTCGTTTTTAATAAGTTATTTGGATTTTTCATTTTTTCATTATTTTGATTGTTCGTGATGTATTCCATTATTTATTTCTATATTATCCATTATTTTAATTGTTCATGATATATTCCATTTGTAAATAAATTATTTTGATTTGTAATTGTTGATGATTACTTAAAAAATTTAAAATTCTAACCCCAATAAATAGATTTAAAAACATGCAAGATAAATGTTTTAGAAATATAACGGTTACAAAATGTAACTGCCCGCGTATGCGAACAAGTATGGAAAAATAACTGCGGTGGCGTTAACACACAAGTACCCAAACTTTATACCCAACCTTCCACTTTCGCTATCAATAAGGTGCTGACAAGATAGGAGTCTACTGATTCGCATTCGGATTATCCATAATAGGTAGGGTGGTAAATTCCAGGAAATGGCTACCATAAGGAACCAGGAACTATGCTTCAGTACTTGAGGGTTAAGGTTCATTTAAGGTTTATGTTATTAACATGTAAATTACTAAACATAATGAACACGTAAGTAAATAATACCTTATTTAAACAAAATCTAATCATCTCACGTAATTTAGCGACATCTATTTTGCCTTATTATATAATTCAATAGTTTCCTTATCAATCTTGCCTGATACAATTCATACCGGTAACAAATAAAGGTTCGATTCATATTATTTCACATTGATTCATGAAAATTTGATAAAAAGGAAGGGAAACATTGAGCGACGCCTACAAGACCCGAGGGCTCCTCCAGTCATAACATGGGCTTCAGATATTACACATGACGTTTAATATTCCCAAAGCCCCCGTGCAATATCTCAAACCATATTAGGCGTTAATATAATAGAAAACATTTCTCATCATCCACGAGCCCAAATTATCGTTCGCGGCAGCCCATAAATATTTATATTTCCTCTTGATCTTCGTTCATCGTCAATAATGGTGAATAGGCTCATTAATGTCCAGGCTGTTAATTAGGTATACGGATTGATTAATATATTAAAAAGTAAATACAAAAATAATCATTAAATACGACTATAAGTATTGACCATTTTAAATGAATTGCTAACAAACACGCAGTGGATAATACACTCCATTACTCTCCTGATGTCTTGTCAGATACACAGTTACTGATTTTCGAAAGGGGAAACCTGGGTATGCATGGATCTCTCTCTCTCTCTCTCTCTCTCTCTCTCTCTCTCTCTCTCTCTCACACACACACACGCACGCACACACACACACACACACACACACACACTCACTCCCTCTCTCTCTATCTATCTATCCTGCTGCTGATTGAAGTACTACGTCTGTACGCTATAGATCTTAGTAATTTCTGATGCCGATCATCTCCTATTCAATCGCATCTCACACTGTATTCTATGAAACTGATCAATTTGTTAATATTCACTAGATTGAAATCAGATAGATCTAGCTAAATCAGTTGGAATACTTATTTTTTCAGTGAACGATTAAAATAAATGTCGATTTGGTCGCGGTTGGACTCATGGAAATATCTGTTCATCATTCATCATAGTGATCATCTTAAAACATGAAAAGATATTTGATATCTCAATACGCTTAGCTTTGATTTTCCGAAAATTTTGATTTATTAAAGTGTTCTTCGAGTGTGGTAGGGATGATATAAAAGTATAATCTAAATTTACTTAATAAAAGTCCAAACAATTGCCACATTTTACTAATAAAACTTCATTTTATTATATTATTATTTTAATGAAGAATTATCATTTTGTAATATTTTTCATGGTTATGACACAAAGATAGTTGTAATATTATTTCTCTTTCTTATCTCTCTCTATAAATTAGCTTAATTTCCTCTTCATGGCAGCTAGGTCACTAATTCTCTTATGTTTGGAAGCAAGTATTAATTAATAGCTCTAGTTAAATGATTTTTAGAGAAAATAAACTTCAAAGCTATTTTCTAAGAATGGTCATATTTTAATTACTCTTGAAATATCTATTATTATTTCAATTTCTCATCGCTGTGTTGTTGTGCCGAAGGTCCTGGGTTCAAGTCAGGCTATGGCAGACAAATTATTCAATCTGTTAACAGTCATGGATATACCCTGTGGTATCTGGAGTCACTCCTGGGGCTCACCCAACCTCAAGAAAAAGGGTACCTTCAATTGGGGAAAGAACTGACGATTGAGCGTGATTTCGAAAATTCACCTCCCTGCACAACCGTCGTCCTAGAAAAAGTATAGTCTCTACTATGTACTTGATCCCAAGACTTCATGGGTTGTAGATAGGGATAAACTATATAATCATGTCCCTGCTTTTATATGATGGTATAAAAGCAATGAAATAAGTATTTCAGCATTCGATTGACTGAAAAACAACTATACAATTCACAATATGAGTCTAATTAGTATTAATATTTTTTTCAGTTCGGATCGTTGTTTATATTTTTTGCCGTTTAAGCAAGACAGTTATAACCAATTTTTATTTCAAATCAATACTTCTTAATAGGCCTATCAGATGACTAGTTGCCACGTGAAACATAATGTCATGATAGAGGGAACGGTTTGAATCATAGCTGGTGGAGGGTGGAGGTGGAATTAGATCAGTCCATTGACGATAAATTCGGGTCTTGGTGGCAGCTCGTGGGTAGTTGATTAATGTTTATTATTCAGAGCTTATCAAACATTTAGATTGCCACCGCTTCAATTGCCTCCTTGCTGTTGTTTGCACACTTTTGAAATCGTAACTTTGAAATTATAACACGGTGGTTTATTGTGTTATATCACATAATATATATTAACCTTAAAAGTGCTATAGAAGCATATGTTTGTGTCCGATGAAAAGCAAGGTACTATAAGCGCGTATATGCGTTTTTAATTTTTTTAAGTTTTTCATCTAATAATTACCTGAAATCGTAATTAAAATATCATTTGTAACTTTATGATTGGTAAATATACGTTTAACTTTACCTATAAAAATAAAAAAGACAGATTATGAAACAATCAGGTTTATAAAAAAATACATAAGAAAGTCAGTCGAAATATTAAAGAGTTTGAATTAACTAAAATATCCTGATATTTGTAATCAATTTTATGGTAGGTAATATTTATATATTTTTCGAAATAACTCGAAACACTATAAAGCTCCGGACCTTTTTTCTTAATTTTATGTTGTATCAATATAAATTTTACTCATTTTAATGGATTATTTTATTTAAGCAGTTCCGAGTGAGACTGATTCCTGCATTTGATCCAGAATATTTTAATTAAGGTTTAATTCTTTCAAGCTGTTCAACGTCATTTCCGGAATCAGTACATTCGTAGATATGACCCATGGCAAAACATTTGCTTTACACAAAGCTTATATAATTGTTTCAATTCCTCAATTCCTGATATTTCCTAATTTTTTCAGCGACCACCTTGTGGAGGTTATCATCTGCCGGTACTCCTATTTCAAATATATTCACACATTTTTCCTCTCTTAGAATCAGCAAAATTATTTATTATTATATTATGATAATTTTTTTCTTATTTTAATGGATACTTGAAAATAATGTGTTGTTATTATACAATCAAGCGTAAAAGAAATACTATAATTATTTATTAGTCGCGCTATGAACTTTTAATCAACCAACAGGGTTAACTTGTTGTACATTCATATTTATACCATTTTGTTTTAAGCGACTAAATCAATACAACTGAAACTGTCGGTTTATTTTTTATCATTTTACTGCATGTATAACAATAAATGTATCTGGATAGAACATCCCGAGGTCTAAATATAAATTGGAACAGGATATACATATTCTATTTGGACGTCAGAGTGAAAAACATGTATTATTCTATCCTACTAACCAAATGGATTCGTATCAGACATTCAATTGCTTAAAAAACAAATACAGCGTGTATAAATTCTTGTTAACCTAATCATATAAAACTATTAAAAAAATTAAAAAATACATGAGATTGACGGATAAACAATTAAAAACGTTAAGTTTTAATTTAATTTTCCATCTTTGGATATATCTGTAAAATAATCCAGGTTTATCTTCGGGTCTAATTCTTGGATTTGTAATCGGATTAGAAATCATCTGAATCCTTCGCCGAATATTAACTTTAATCTTTCAACAATCGTTTTCAACATGGAGTCGTTTCAGTTCGAGCGAGCTGAATTGTTAATCCGTTTAGAAATCCACTGAATTTATCATTTCTCCCACTTGAAGATCTCGAATTTTTGCAGTTTTAAAAGTTTCATGGACTGTGTTCATTGATAGGGATTTTCTTCGGCAATTTTCACTAATTTTCTATTCTCGAATGCTTTTCTATTCTGAGCACCCTCTGACATAATGAATCATTAAACATTTGTAAGCAAAGAGTTCCATTGATTTCACCAACAGCTAGTCTACTACAGTAATTTAATCTATCATAACCATAAAAATATAAACTAAATGGATACAGTTCTTTTTTTTTCATTACTATTTTTCAAAATGTTATATCTTATATAACAGTTGTTTTTTCATTTAACTTTCTTTTTATTAAATCCAGGAATTTTTTATATTTCACGTGGATAAAATTGCCAATCTCCAGGAAAGATAGGGGGAAATTCCTCCTGGCTAAGTCCGATGGAATCGCTGACCGCTAGTGAGACTGAACCTGCAGTCTTGGTGGAGGGATGTGGTATAGGTCTGAATGTCTTACTCACATTATTTCTTCTACCCCAAACATTCATCGATCTCTCATAGGTAAAACTGATGTTAGTTTTTTATGGTATATGGACGGAAGTTTGTAAGGAGAAATTAGTGATATCGGTAACGAGCCTTACGGTTCGCTAAGCCTATTTTATTATTATGTATTACGTTTTTGTTAAGTATAAGGAGTTTAGAGTTTTTGCGCATAATATAGTGACTAACTTAAACAACATCTTAGGCGTTCTAATATTTCATCATTGTGTAAACATCCATTTAATTGAAAAACAGATGATGTTTACTCGATACAGAAAAATAATGATTAAAGTGCATCCGGAGACTCACATGATATTCGTTGTAAATGCCGAGTGATAGGCGAGAAAAATAGTGGAAAAAAGGTGTAATTTTTCCCGATCCTTTGATCTAACTTCAGACATATATTTAAGAATAACAAAAAAAAAAAAAAGCAACGCTAAAATCGGAACCATGATTGTTTCATAATAATGTTAACACAGTTAATTTTATATTATTGAATATCTACTTCTTAGTTCTAATATCATATTGAATTATGTTTTAGTCGATAGTGGTATTAAGATGACCGTATTTCAAAGTATGTTATGCTTAGGGGCATTTTAAAGGATCTAGCAATATTTCTTTAGTTTTTTTTAAAGAGAAGAAATTCTGTTGGCAATAAAAAACCGTTATGTTGAGCCTAGGCCATCCATTCACTAAAGCCTGATGTTGAAGATATTAAGTTGATAGCGAGACGGAATAAAGGACGAACAGGTGGTTGGAGCTCTATGATAGGCTGCCTCGTTTTCTTTTTGGCCCTTGAGTTAATGCTAGATAGGGCAGCAGTTTATAAAACCGCATCTTTCCCGAGGTCTTATATCTTATTCTCCCATCTGGCCATCGATAATCATTGTTCACAACACCCGCGCGGTATTATTATCATATACACTCACCTTGTTGTTTATTCATTTAACGTCATTTTATACTTCTATGGCTAATCCGGCGATGCTACAGTGGGAGTCCTAAATTTTTCCTATTCAAGTTTAATTAAAATCTTTAACGGATTTCAACGGATCTTTATCGATTACCTGACATCGTACAGTCTCAGGACCCCCGTTCTACGTGCCTTCCGAAGGACGGTACAAGCAAGCTTTTTTTACTCCCTTTTAAAAAATCAAATGCCGGGCTACGTACCCGCAATTTTGGGCATTGTTATGCTAACCACTACTCCACAGGTCCTCCCATAACCGCCATGTTTTTTTCTCTCTATCTGTAATTTATATATTTATCCACTAATAAAAAAAACTGATTTTGATTTGCGAATCCTAAGTAATCTTTATGCGCCCAATTATAAAAATGTATTGGTAAATGGCTATTCCCAATATTATTTGTTGGGGATAAGTGTTGTAAAAATGCAATAAAATAAAAAAATATTTTATTTGTTATTGTCCCAGCCTTTTTTGAGGGCAGATAATGCAGACATTTCTGTCTAGAGCAAGGTACTACAAGCAACTTATTTAAAGGGGATGGAATGATTAAAAAAATACAGAAGCGGAAAATAAAAATAAGAACAAAAGTGAATTAGATGAATATACGGTAATAAGCTGTCCAAAATTGTTAGGTTACTGCCCGACAGATTGCTTTAGGATTTTTTAATGAAAATAAAAACACATGGTTATGTCGTCCTTCGGAGGGTACCTAATACGGCGTTTCTAAGAGGCGATAAAAGAATTAAGTAACACTAGTAGCCTATTGTAGATGTTATAAATCTTAGCTGCAATGTATTAAAATTATGTTAAGATTCAAAACCGGTATCTATATTCTTTTACAAGAATTTCTTTGTTGTATAATTGAAGAGAAGAACTATAGAAATTTAATTAATAATCTTTTGGTTGCCATGCCGTATTAATAATAGAACTTGAACCTTGATCTCGGCGGAGCCTACGACCTCTGGACTCTTTTGAAATGTAAATTGTTTCATCGGCTAAACGAATGGCCGGTATTATTGGTAATCTTCGTTGTAATGCCGTATTGAGAAGAGACTTGGGACCTAGGTCTCGGCGGACCCTACGAACCCTAGGGTCTTTTGAAATTTAAATTGTTCCATGGGGAAGTAGCCGGGGCTAAATGAATGGCCGGCTTAGCCCGATGGCTATTATCTTATGAATATGCAACAGTTTTCTTCCCGGCTAAACACCTCCCTACGGCTTTAGCCCCATCCAACCGTAAATAAATATGTGCATTAAATGATTAAGAGTCTTTACAGGTTTTCCTATTTCGATCCATTCTCACTTTATTAGTAGATAAATATAATCATTTCATCATGTTTCGATGGAACTCGTGTAGAATGATTGGAACAAAGTTCCTTTTCTGCCGTAGAGAAGTTGGTATTGTCCTGGAAGTGGACTTGAAAGAGGATTGTTAGCTTAAATGGGGTTCGGGACCGCAAGGAGGGGATAGGGTCTTGCCGATCCCTCGACGACCTTACTTCTCTCAACGATTATCTATCTGCACCATACTGAAATGGGGAATCTTATTTTAGAATAGAAAAAGTGGAATCCAGGTATAAATTCTCTGTAAGCCGGAACTAAAATAATAATTATAATCAGAAGAAGAAAGATAAAGAGAGATAGATGTAAGCCAGCGCCATAATCAGGAACTCTAAACGCTAATATAAAAAGTACAGGCACAATAATGAGACGAAGACTTCAGCTCTATGCACACCTGGAATGGATGAACCCCACCAGAATGACAAAAATGGTGTTTTCTATCTTTAAGAACCTAGAAATTGCCAATAAACTGATTAAGGAGCCTGTAAAAGACATTGAAGAGCTCCAGGTTTCTCCGGATGTCATTGAAGGATGTTCTTCTCTTATGAAAGACTTTTCGAATCCTCAAAGCTTTTATGAAAGGCCGAAAAGAAAAAACCAGGTGCAGAGGAAAGAAAACAAAAACATAGAGAACGAATAAAAGAGACATGGAAGCGAAGAAAGAGGGGAAGACCAGTTGACAACAAATAGTCCATAGTGCTCCAGCAGTAAATAAAATAAAAAGATAGTAGAAGATCAAGAACCAGAAGAAGATAACAGAAATAAGTTTGAAGGAGCCACGCTTTTATCTAATACTGGCGGAATGACATTTTCTGTAGCCCCGTATACACTTGAGCATTCGCACCGAATGAGTATACTGTTACGGGCTACTGGGTGTAAAATGGACTAAACTATTACTTAATTCAAGAATCTAATATTTATTAACAAATTAGAAAGAATACAATGAGATTATTTAAAACAGTTAAATTATTAAACTAATATCAATTTACAATAATAATATTCTACTAAATGTTATCTAATTTCTAAGATAATATACAAATAATATAAGATATTGTTTATACTAAGTAACTAAACTATTTATATAAATTTGTACTAATACAATAATATTACACTATAGTTTACAATTACAAATTAACACTTACAGTTCGCTAACTAAAGTCCACCGACCGTAAGACTCTTCAAATATGACAAACTGCCACACAGTTTATTACACTTATTACACGGCCACTAATTGTCACTGTTGCTCACTAAGCACTTATTACAGACTGATACTAATACTAACTAACTCACACACTGCCACTGACTTATTACTAACTCGTCTTATTACTCACTGGCTTATTACTCACTCCCTTATTACTTCACTGCTTATTACTAACTCGTCTTACTACTGACTGCGCCGGCCGAACAGCTGGCCTTTTATATAGGCAAGGTAGATTGGGGTGGGGAGACCTAGAATATTCCAGGCCGATCGAGTAGGCTCTACGACATTCTATAATCCCTTCCGCTTAATCCCATTGTTTGCCTAATCTTCTCAGCCGGTCCTCCTCCGCGCTCTGACCGTAACAATACGTTCCTCCGGGAGGGGGAAGCATTCCCCTACAAGTCCACACTACGCACGAGCACTGAGCCGGTAAGGGAGAGGTACGAACCCCGAACATGGGATCCAGTCTGCCCTGAGCCCATGTCAACCATGGTATACAGAAAACTTCTAGTTGCCAGTTTCTCCTTTATTTGCAGGAAACCATAAATAAAACAAAAACAAAAAATAGAAAAAGTGACGGTGACAGAGAAACTCTACAGGGAAAAGAATGCCCAAATGTTAATAACTATTGGGCACGAAATAGAAGAAAACAAAACAATTCACTTGGATGTAACGTGATTTTGACTTTCTCGTTCATAGTATCGGAGCTAAAGTGGGGAGAAAGGACACTGCTTTCACATAAGCCATATCTATAGAAGAACGCTTAGCTCTGATGCTCATTCGGCCATTCGGGGTGTCTCGAGTTTTCCCCCGTACCCATCGAGCACGAAACGAATGGGTGCTTACTTTGAAGTACCGACAACTCTCGGCTCGGCCTAAGCGGTGCGGATCCGTTCGGCTCGCCTTGTGTGCAAACAGGGCGAACGAATGCTCATTCGGGAAGAATGTTCATTCGGGTAGAATGCTGCAGTGTATACGCGGCTTTAGATTTGGTCCAAAGTCACATTTAATAAAACAATGATCCTCGGAACTCGATATCAAAATTCGCCATGTTATTTAATAGCTTTGGTTTAAGAGGATTCATTCCTTCATACCTAAGTAATTTAGATTTAATGTAGGAGATTTAGAAAAATATATGTTTTATTATATCGAAATAACTCCAATATATGAATAACCGTTTTATATATCGAAATAAGACAAACAATTCAAGAAAGAAAGTCTTCATGCTTTAGTTTATTTATACCGAAAGGTAGGATTTTTCTGCTCATATAATTTCAAATTAATAATGAAACCGAGTTTATGGGTGGGAGAACTGTTATGGTGCATTCATGCTACGCTGACCAGCATTAGTTGACCTGACGTCAGCTTATATTTTAGTTTTAAGACCTTATCATCAGATACCTGATGCGAGCAAGTAGATTAACGTCAGTTTTAGTTTTCACATTTTGGGAATGCATAGAAGACTTATAGACACTTCGGACGTTGCTACAGCCTAATAACATATATGTAATTAAAATAGTTTATCTTTTTTAGTCTGTAATTAATTATTATTTATAATTTAAAAACATATATATTTTATTTTTAAAATGAAAGAAGTGAATCGCAGAGCTATTTCTCAACGTGCTAAATCAGTTTTGCACTCTAACGGCTGACGGATTGATGCTAGCTGGCGAGATCTGGAAAATTTGATTTGTGACTGACGCGTGAACTAGTTGAGCAAGATCGAGTGTCGACACGCCACATCAGCAACGTTTAAATAAAGACACACGACAGCTGAAACGTCAGCCTGATGTGAACGTAATGCACCTTCATGGTTGACTTTAGGGGGAGATTCATAAGTGGCAATCGGTTGTATAGGCTTGAAGACCTTGGTTTCGCTAGGGCATTCTTTATTCGTTCATTCATTTTTTTTGTTATAGTGGTGCATCATTCAGATTATATTCCGTACTATAGATGGTATTCCATTTGTCTATTTCATTCATGTGTTAGTTAGTATTAGTATTATTAGTAATTGTTCGATGCCGATACCACAATTCACTACTGTAAATGATTTGTCTGAAAAAATCCTATGGGCATATAATTATAAAGCCTTTGCAAACCTGAACCTGAAGGCTTTATTCCGATACCACAAATCTTTGCTTACAAACTTCTGTCCATGGACCGCTCACCACCCGAACCCAAATCCGTCAGATCACCCTTAACGCAGTCCTCCCACCTAGGTCTCGGTCTCCCCCGCAGAAGTTTCCCAGTCGGAAGAGCGTTTATTAATATCTTAGGGATTTGCCTTAGAAACTTTAAAGGTCCATGTTAATCTTCGTGATTCTATCACTTGTATAAAATTTACCGGATGCATGCTTCGCAATTCCGCTTTATGTATCTCCTATATTCCCTACTGGTCTCATCCTTTTGTGGATATTCTGCGCATCAATTAATTTCTTTATACCTTTAGCGTTAGCGTCCAAGTTTCAAATCTGTACAGAAAAGTAACAAGAATGATGGTTTTATATATTCTAATTTTTTGATTTCGGAAAAAAAGATGCAAGCCTAGTAATGTCGAGACAGAATAATAACAAATATTTCTTGTATTTAATCGCGGCTTTATTTCCTCGTGAATTTCGTTTTTTCTAGTTACATACACTTCTTCCCATGTTCGAACTTGTTCCCTCCTACAACATCACCAAAGTGTTTCTCTTTTCAGCTACCAGTCATATATTTAGTCTTATCCGAATTTACTCTCATCCAGATTCCCATGCCTGCATTTATCATCGTTTCTATATTTAGCTTTATAGTTTTCGTTTATATTATTTTCATACAAAGTTTTAAATCTTTATTTTTGAATCGGAAGTCTTATTGGTTAAGAATTCCTGAATGAACAAATTAATGGTTTTTGTCATTTAGAAGTTCTAGTTTTGAATAATATATTTCTGAATATAAATAGCGATTATGACAAATTCCGCAATAAACGCAAAGGACAAATAAAAAGTTGAATCCTCAAAGGATTCTTTTTGTCTTAGTTGTGTTGCCAGGTCATCCATCTTAGTAGCTCTTTATTCCCCTGGGCTTACTCCTGTCATCTCTTTTTTCTTAAAGAGGCTGTCTGAGGGTAGGCTTTATCCGACTGTTCTAAGAAAGTCCTGTAAGAAAACATACAAGACCAAAAGAACCACAACGTTGTCTTTATATGATTTTAAAACACAACATTTAAGTTGAGGGTCCAACATTTATTATGCCAAAGAATATCGTAATTTCTATTTTCTCATATTGCCTCTTTCCCTTTTTTTCTCGAACGGTCCTATTGTACAAGAAGGGATACATATCTTTTAAAAATGTATTGATAGGTCGGAGGGAGGAGGTTGGCAGTAGTTGGGGGGCAATCTGAAGCTCATCTTATGTTATTATCTTTTGATCTTCAGAACCAGCACCTACCCGTGGAGCTTGCTAGCTACCATTACTAAACGGGAATGGATATAATATTTTATATCCACGTATGGACGAAATATTTAAAGTAGCGAAAATCTCTTATATGAGTTTCGTGTAATGTTTCTGAATTAGCGTGTTGTGCCAAACAAATAAAATTAAAGGTATTTATTCCGCGAGTTGCCAGCTTGGTGATAGAGGTAGTATCCTTTTTATTTGTATCTATTGGTATTCTAGAAAATTGGAATGATTTGAAAAATAAATATAAAAATTATATAAATTACCAATAAAACAAAGGGACAGCTTATTAGAGAATAGCCAGTAAGGGTAATTCGAAATGAGTTATTTCTACTAGAATAATTTCCTATTATATGAGAAGGTTAATACAACCTTCATTATTGTAAAAGAACAAGAAGTTACTGCAAATTCTAATACTATAATAAGTACATATTAGATAGGTTAAATATCCTAGTTTATTGTTTGCTTTTTTACTCATTGTTTTTTATTTAAAAGAAAAAACAGATTTCTTGTTGGGAAAAAATAGTGGGCGACTCCGCATAAGACCAGATACCACTTAAAGGAGCTACCCTGCCACCAACCAAGCTGACAATAAGTACCAATTACGCTACAGTATGCTTAATGAGTATAAAGTTTGTACAAAGTGTAGCGTAAACAGTATGTTATTTATCTTAGGGTGCGTGAACACTTCCGTAAACAGAGTGATGCTAATGTCTAAATGGTAATTTATATTATTACTTGATCAATATTATTACTTGTTTCATTACCCCTTTCGAGTTAAGGCGTATCGGTGTTTTTAAATATAATAACGTAATTTTGTTTTCCTGAAATCCGTGTTATATTTTACGAAATGCTGGATTTTAACAGTGTGATTTAATTGTTTCCTGGAATTTCCTTACAGGCATGTTTTCAGGGAATGTATTATTATGATGAATCTCAAATAAATATGTACAAAATTCAGGGAGGGGGATTTTTTCTTCCATTATATGACAGATTTTTTACGAGGAAACGTAGCAGACCTAATTGGGCGTATATTTTCACCTTGAATATTTAGAATAACAGATTGAGTTCTTAGTTTTGTTTACCTCCTACTACTAAAGATCTGAGTCTTCAGCTTCTTTCTTTCACACGCTTCCAGGTTCGAGCAATGTTCAACTCCATTTTTATATTTTCTCTGCTGTTTGTAACCTCTTTAACAAAATTGCATGATCGTCTACGTAGGTCGTTGCGGGTTACTGCTTATCTTCCAACATACCTGGCCGAAGACCAATTTCGACTTTTCTATTTTGTTGAGGAAGGTTTCCAACTTGTGGGAACAAACCTTGCGGTGGCCTTGGTTCTCTAGAGAATCTAGGTCTGTGGGTAAGGCTTCTTTGGGATCTGGCCATCTTCTGTGGCCATCCTACGGTGTCTCTTGAAGTCAAGTCCCGGACTGCCCCCTTTCTGCAGGAATCTTTACCCCCTCCTAGGCTCTAATGCTACCTGCTTGCGTGATCCTTTGTTTCCTGGTTTTTGTAACCTTCATTTCCCTTGTTCTCTATATTCATATTTATTTACCTTATTGTCCTATATTATTCACCTGACTTTAACTTATACTAAAAATAAGGAACACACATAAACAAACTATTGCAAACATGTTAGAAATAAAAATAATATCGAAATCTAGATGATGTTGGGGACTGGGCATGATAGTGAACCTTCGGTTGACTTTTGAACATTCAGATTGTTTTTAATTTTTGCCAAAATTTAGGACCTGAGAGTCACCCATGCTTTGGTTGCCTTCCTTATATACTTTTACCTGTATACTTCAACCCATAAACGGTCTTGGGTTCAGTACGTGGTAGATACTATAATGTTTCTAGGATAACGGTTGTGCAGGGAGATGATTTGTTGATCAAGCTCTAGATTAAGCTTAACCATCAGGATTTTACGTCACTTTATTGGTAACTTCTTTCTTGTGGCTGGGGAGCTCCCTGTAACGTCTCCTAGTAATGTCCGTAAGGTTCCCACAATGTCCATCCTCAGCTTTTAAAGGATTAAATAAATTATCTGGATTTGGACTCCCTTATATACTAGGCTTTAGAAATAAAGCAGTTAAAAAGTAAATACTAGCCGAGGAGTGAAGAAAGGAAGGCATTGAGGCCGTGTAGGGCTATGTGAGGGCGATAAGGGCTGAGCTGGCCCGGCAGTAATTGATACGATTAGCCGGCCCTGGCCCGGGGCCAACGGGGCCGTTCGCTCCAGTCCGTTCCCGATCCTCCCTCACCTTCCCTACCTCCTCCCACCTCGGTTAATTAGTTAGCAGCTAATTAAACTCTTAGCGAGGGGAGTTATATAGGAGCGGTAATAATCTCATTTATCTGGAGGCGACCCTAATGAAGGAACGGGCGGGCTAAATGAATGTACAAGGCACGCTGGCCGTCATTGTTCCCTTCCCCGATTAGTTGTGGGAGGGAAACCGCGGTCGCCTCACCAAGCAATAGCGCGTCTCGTCCATCGATCACCTCTGTTACTTAACTTGGTATAGTTTGTTGAATAAATTTGTTTGTTAATGTAATATTATTGGCAAAGTTAGGTTCATCAATTTATTAAGGGGTAATAGCTAACCTCCGACAAAGGGATTACTTTTGACAAAATTACTTTGATTATTGATTGAGATCGGACTGATAGTATATGGAAATTAAGTAACACCATTTTCATCTCTGGGGAATAAAAAATTGTTTCAAGGATAATTCAAAATGTTTATCCTCTAAAGTAGTTTATCAATGTCATTATACATAGTTTATTGCCTTATAGATGACTCCATATGGTTTTTATATCACTTAACAATCCTGAAGCAATTACTATAGATCGAAATAGAATTTTTTTTTTCATATTCAATACTTAGCATTTGTATCGACGATATAGTCTGACTATTAATCAAAATCGCAATAGTTGTTTCTAGGTTAATTATTCTTTCCATAAAATATTTATTCTCAAAAATTCATGAAGTCTTTACTTAAATTATTTAATAAATTAGAGTTTAGTTAGATGTCAGTAGTATCTCCATTATAACTATTGTTAAAATGGAAATAAAGAATTTGGTGAAGATTGAATTTCCTTTATTTTTCATTCTTTCAACAAAAATATTGAAATATAAACTTTATATAGAAAAATATTGTTATTTGCGTATTTCAGTTCGCTTAATGCTCTGATGATTTAATCAGGCGATGCTACAGTATAAGTCCTCAATTTGGCTATCCAGATATAATTAGAATATGAATCTTCAACGATTGACTGAGGTTAGTGACCGCTATTTTACGTCCTATTGGAAGGACGGCATATTTAAGGATGCTTAGTCCCTTTAAAAAGTCCTAAGGCCACATGCTGGGCTGCAAAACCGGTAAAATTTCTTAGCGTTCGATGAGAATAATCACATGTACTTTGTATAAACTGTGTAGAAAGCATAAACCTCTATAAACCGCCCTAGAAAATAGTCAATAAGACGAAACCATCAATCTCCAAGTTTCTTAAACTTAAAGTAAATTAAACGTTATTTAATATTAGTTATAACTAAAGACTGGATTCCTGTGCAATTGCAACTTTGTATTGCTTTCTCAGAATTCAATGAAAATTCGATTCTTATCCGAATCAAGGAAAGGAGATTAAAATAATACAAATTGTATATTGCACATTTGGGAGTCACTGAACAAATTTGCACATTTTAGGTTTTCAGTGCATGAAAGCGCACTTTTTTATATTTCATTAAAAATATTTAATTAAAAAAAATTGTATTATAGAGAATAGTTGTGATTTACTTTGAAATCATCAACAATAATATTTACCTACTTAATTTTTCACGAATGAAAAAAATGTCTCATGATTTCCAAATATTTCTTCGAACTCGTTTAGGAAATGGTATTATGTCGAACAAGGTTTCATTTGTATTAACTTTCTTCGAAGTTCTAATAATTTGATTTGACTCAAGCTTCCAACCTACTCTTTTATTTTCATTTCATTCTAAAGTTGAGTTTAGTTCGGTAAACAAGTGCAATAGTGAAAATGCCTAAATTGACAGCCAGCCAATCTTCAAAAATCAAAATTTGGATAAAACCATACCCAGAATTGAAATCAGACGGAAAAACAATTGTTTTTCTTCTTGCAATAAATCAATTGGTTCCGATCGAAAATCTCAAGTGTATGGTCATTGCAACTCAAGTAAGTAGCATCTTTTCATAAGTAGCACACGATAGCATATGAGTATTCCCAATATCTTTAATTTTTAAAGGTGGGCACACACAGTTAACTCCAGCACAAAAATCCAAGCGATCTCCAATTCAGCAGTTACTCACACAAAGCTGCTCGTCATTAGACAACAAACAAACATTTTTTACCGATTTATTTTACGCCATGGTCGCTTCCAATATTCCAATCAATTAACTGCAGTTTGCAGAAATACACAAAACAAAACATTCCTGACGAGAGCACCCTCTCAAAAACTGTTGTGAACATTCTCTTGAAGAAATACGAAAACTGATTGAAAACAATTATATTTACATCATGGTAGATGAAACAACAGACCCACGGGGACTTTACATTTGCAGTTTAATTGTTGGAATCCTAAAACCGGAGATTGAACCCAAATCATACCTCATTTCATCACGCAAGCAGCTTCCAAAAACGAACTACGAGACAGTCTCTCGATTTGTGAACGACAGTTTAGCAAATTATTTCTGTAAAACATCCTACCAAGATAAAATTCTTTTATTTGTTAGCGATGCCGCTCCGTATATGGTAAAAGCTGGAGATGCATTAAAAATTCGTTATTCAAATGTGGTGCATGTAACTTGTTCAGCGCATGGTTTAAACCGCGTAGCTGAAAAAGTGAGAGAAATTTTCCCAAATGCCAACAAACTTGTTAATAATGGGAAACAAATATTTTCCAAAGCTCCTCACCGCGTGATAGTCATATAGATAGTTATAGTCATTTTAATAATTTTAAAGAGTTTGTTTCTACTCTTGAAGATGACGCAGTATCTGTAAAAAAAGTAAAAACTGTTTTAAATTTAACATCTTTTCCATCAGATCTAGCATTTATAAGATCCCATTTATCGGTTCTACCTTCGCAAATAAAAAAGCTTGAAGAGCAAAACTTAACGTTGACATCCCAGATTAATATTATAGAGAAAGTTGGAGATTGAATTAGAAAAAATCGAAAACGAAAAAGGAAAAACAATTTTTGATAAATTTAAATTAGTTATAGAAAAAAACATGGGTTACAAAATTTTACAAATTTACAACAAAGCTCTCAACGGAGAAGACACATATGTGGAGCTGGATCCAGTAATATTGAGTAACTACAAAAGATCTCCCATCACAAGTGTTAATGTGGAGCGCATGTTTTCACAGTTGAAACACATATTAGATGACCGACGATATAACTTTACGGAACATAATCTGGAAATGTACAGGATTGTAAATTTTGTAAATTTCTATTTGATAAATTAATATAGTAAGTAGAAAATGACGAAAATTTATGTTTTTACTATATATATATATATATATATATATATATATATATATATATATATATATATATATATATGTGTATATATATATATATATATATATTTTTTTTTTTTTTAATTAATTTTGTTTTATTATCATACCTAGCAAACAAATTTTTTGTAGTTTTTGTAGCACTTATGTATATTATAATAATTATATAAATATGTTAACTTAGTATTTGATTTTTTGTATTACACATTACCTCTTCACACATTAGAAGGTTGAATTGCACGTTTGTCAGTGTATTTTATTTTTATTACACGTTTTTAAGATTTTTACATCACGAAATCCGGGCTTTAGTTATAACCAACCATTACCTAGACAAGAAAGATTTGGAAAAGTAGACCATTACAGAACGTCAAATGCTAGAAGGAAGTGAATTTGAGAATGGAGTAAAAAATCTATAAGGGTTTTGGGGAAGAAAGACCAGATATGGTTGGACGAAGCTAAACAGAGGATAAAAAAAAAGTTTCAGTCAACAAAGTAAAATAAAGTTGTTATGTAAAATGCTCTTGAATTGATTTATACAGGAAACATGAAAAAATCAGATTGTTCTAAAATGATTTTCATTATTTCTTGGTGTCTGTTTAGAGTATACAAATATTTTGTATGATTCTTGTAAAAATAAAATAATGTACAAGATTGGGTATAATTCAGTTCGTACTTTTTAAGGGTGACTAGAGTGCAACCCTTAAATACTTAACTTTTGCAGTTTCTCGACACTTTTCAGATATATACAATTACATAGGTCGTTTGATTTGATGATACCGGGTGTCGAGTCAGTATGTGAAAACTAAAGAAAATTAAAACATCATAATGAGAAGATCACTGCACGGTGAAACAATGTATGGAAGTGTATACGTGCATATAATAAACTTGCGAAATTAGTAATGACGTTAATGCATTCATTCGTTCATTGTATAAATTCGGTAATATTAGCTTGATGGATTTCTTATAACTCCACAACACCAATTAATGTGGAAGAGAAACCAATTGTATAATCATTCATTTGAAAAGTACTCGAAACGTGATGAAGGTTGCAGAGGTCCCCAATAGAAAGGGTCCGTACCAGGGGTCTTCCACAAAGAGGACCCGGAAGGCACTCGAGATCAAAGGGATGCCAACTCCACCTCTTGCATTGGCTTCTGTTTGATATTCAAACGCTCACTACCCGATTGTACAATCAAAACTTTGGATGGCGATTGCCATCAGTTGGAGACTCAATTCACTGAATTTAGAGATAGTTGGCCAGATTTTACTGTACTCTAGTATTAGGCTAAAATATAGAAAAAATCATCTCCAGAAACTCCTTAGTACCACCCGGCTTTCATAAAGTGGTTACTCTTAATTAGGGTAAAAACCTGTTGTTTGAGTTTCTCATCGGCCTAATAACCTCTTAGCACAACTTCTGGCTAAGAAATAGCACAGTGTCTACCATGGCACATTGAAGTCCATGGACTGAACCCAAGACACTCCATGAGTCGTAGTTGGTCAAGTTTGTTTGTTTTTTTGCACTATTATTTTCCCAGGAGGAAATGTTCTTGTTGGGTTTAGAAAACCAATCTTTTCCCAATAAAACTCTCTATTTATCCAGTACAACTGATATTTTCTATTCTTTTATTTTGGAATATAAAATGAATTTCATAATTAGTAATTAATTTCTCAGTGCTCTTGTGATATTGAAAAAGTAGCATTCAAGGACTTCATTTCTTTGTGAGCCATTAACTCCTTGGAATCGCCTCAACCAATTTTCTAGGTTTTACCGTATTTAATACTTATCTCGCTAACAATTAAAATTCAGGTGTTTGCCGAAAATTAATAACTCTCATATTCGAGTATCACGTTGT
The DNA here is from genome assembly GCA_964056705.1 of Troilus luridus. Lineage (NCBI taxonomy): Eukaryota > Metazoa > Arthropoda > Insecta > Hemiptera > Pentatomidae > Troilus > Troilus luridus. The sequence continues at coordinate 77,546,389 of OZ057416.1, read as the reverse complement.
CGACGTTAACAGATTAAATAATTTATCTGCCACATCTTGATTTGAACCCGGAACCTTCATTTCATCAATTCATCCCTCTAGATACTTAAGCTACCTAGATAATAAACACGTTTAATTTATAATTCGATGTAAATATATTATAGTGGAACAAATAACTGATGAATAAATATCTGTATCTAAGTTATTTATAAATAACTATTTATAAACTATAAATGGAATAAATAACAATATCTTGTTTTTCCTCAATGATGAAATTCCAAATGCGATTTGATCTCGATTGCTTGTTGCTTCTGATTGGCTAACAAACCGGAAAATGGCGTTTAAGGTTACTTAAATTACCCGTACCAGGGGTCTTCCACAAAGAGGACCCGGAAGGCACTCGAGATCAAAGGGATGCCAACTCCACCTCTTGCATTGGCTTCTGTTTGATATTCAAACGCTCACTACCCGATTGTACAATCAAAACTTTGGATGGCGATTGCCATCAGTTGGAGACTCAATTCACTGAATTTAGAGATAGTTGGCCAGATTTTACTGTACTCTAGTATTAGGCTAAAATATAGAAAAAATCATCTCCAGAAACTCCTTAGTACCACCCGGCTTTCATAAAGTGGTTACTCTTAATTAGGGTAAAAACCTGTTGTTTGAGTTTCTCATCGGCCTAATAACCTCTTAGCACAACTTCTGGCTAAGAAATAGCACAGTGTCTACCATGGCACATTGAAGTCCATGGACTGAACCCAAGACACTCCATGAGTCGTAGTTGGTCAAGTTTGTTTGTTTTTTTGCACTATTATTTTCCCAGGAGGAAATGTTCTTGTTGGGTTTAGAAAACCAATCTTTTCCCAATAAAACTCTCTATTTATCCAGTACAACTGATATTTTCTATTCTTTTATTTTGGAATATAAAATGAATTTCATAATTAGTAATTAATTTCTCAGTGCTCTTGTGATATTGAAAAAGTAGCATTCAAGGACTTCATTTCTTTGTGAGCCATTAACTCCTTGGAATCGCCTCAACCAATTTTCTAGGTTTTACCGTATTTAATACTTATCTCGCTAACAATTAAAATTCAGGTGTTTGCCGAAAATTAATAACTCTCATATTCGAGTATCACGTTGTCGACGTTAACAGATTAAATAATTTATCTGCCACATCTTGATTTGAACCCGGAACCTTCATTTCATCAATTCATCCCTCTAGATACTTAAGCTACCTAGATAATAAACACGTTTAATTTATAATTCGATGTAAATATATTATAGTGGAACAAATAACTGATGAATAAATATCTGTATCTAAGTTATTTATAAATAACTATTTATAAACTATAAATGGAATAAATAACAATATCTTGTTTTTCCTCAATGATGAAATTCCAAATGCGATTTGATCTCGATTGCTTGTTGCTTCTGATTGGCTAACAAACCGGAAAATGGCGTTTAAGGTTACTTAAATTAACAGCTAACTAAAATCGACCCTTTGTTCAGTAACCGCATTCAATAGCGTGCTTAAAATGATCGCTGCATGAATCTCAAATGAATGAATTACATTTACTTGCAGCTTTAGCAAATATTGATGCTCTATTTTATCTAATTATATATCAGGCTGTTTCTTTAGGAACTTTATGTGCCTCTGGTATCTGGAAGGACATATGTATTAGAAGAGATAAATGCTTAAGATTCTGATCTCTCTTTTAGCTTTGGAGTTTCATCGTAGATGAAGTTTTTTGAAGTTCCTCAATTTTTACTGAGTTATAGTAAATAATTATTACTGGCATCCTCAAACTCCTATATCGATTTGTCATTGTCAGCTCCGAAGTTATCTTTGCTTTTTAGCATTTTCCCTATTGCATTTTTATATATAATTTATTACTTTTTTAGTTTTCGAAATTTTTATTAAATAAAGTTTTTTCATTTTTTTTATTGGTAAAAATAAAAAAGCCACAACCTTAGATAGAATTAAATGAGAATCCAGGTTTTGTTACATATACTATTGATAAAGAAAAAATGGACCAATAAATTAGGGTTAAATATTAGCAATTTGGTTTGTCAGTACAATTCATGTTTGGTTAATATCTAAGAAAATTTGTGACACTAATTTTACTTTTTTCAAAATAATTCAAAAAATAAAATTTGAACTTCAAGTTTCATTTCTAAAAATGTATTGTCTAGCGCCCATGCCGATTGGGGTCGGTGTTCTTTTAATACACCGATTAAAATTAATACAGTATTTATTCGTTATTTGATTTTTGCTATGTTGTGAATTATTGAATATTTGAATTGCATCTTGTTTTCTTACTTCAAAAAAATGCTTTTGCACTCAACTTCTCCTTCACTGACAAATAGACATCATTTAGACTGAAAGTACTCGTGCGGATAGGACGAAAACAATTTAACAATACAAGCAATTGCCTGGATGGAAGTTAAATGTTGCTTTTAAAGACTTAAATGGCTCAGTGAGAGTCGATGGCGGGCTTAGAACTATAAACTTGAGGCATAGAGTCGAATAATTTCCCTTTATAAAACATGCAGTCATTAAAAGAATAATTAGTAGAATTGATACCCTAAACGTTGTCATGTGTTACCCGAGTCCAGCTCTGCTAATGACTCTTCGATTGCAGTGGATATATAGTCGTGCTCAACTCCTCTCTTTTTGTAGTTGTGTTATTCTATACCTTAGGCGCTGGATATGCTAAACAAGAGAATATTATATTTTATCAAGCATCCTAATGGTACCCAAATAATTCATGTCAGATCTCTCTTCGTAAATTCTTTCATTGCTTTGATATCTAAACCTTCCATTCATAGAATGTCCATAGAACATTCAAATACTTAATTTTCTAAGTTAATGATTTTAAAGCCCTAACGTTTTTGCACTTTATTTTTCTTTCTTATTCCTACATCTCTTCTACTTTCCGGTGTAGAGATTTAGCTTAAGGAGCACCACCTCTCTCTGTCAAGGGCTGCTCTCCTGGCTGTCGCCCATCCAATCCCTTTTTCTTTAAGCATATTTTGGAGGTTATTCTTCCAGGTCACTCTTGACCTTCCCCTGGGCCTTTTCCCTGTTGGTTTAACCTTCATACCTTTCTTCGCTGCCCGGCAGTTATCCATCCTTTTTTAGTGCAGTCCTTATCCTCTTGTTTTGTATCCGGTCCCTCTTGGTCTTCCACTCTATTTTCCTCGGGTACCGCATTTCCATGATTTGGAGTCGGCTCCTATCACTGTGCTTTAGGGCCCAAGATTCACTTCCGTAAGTGAGAATAGGAACGTAAGTCGAGCGGTAACCAGCCAATTTTGTTTCTTTTGTGACTTCTTTCTTACTTAAAAACTTTTTATTTATAGAAGAAAACATCCTTCCTGAAGTGGCAATTCTCACGCTGATTTCATCATTTAATTATCCATTCTCACTCATGGCCACCAAACCCAAATACTTAAAGGTCTGGGCCTGTTGAATAAACTTTCCATTAATTGGAATATTCATTTTCTTTTTCATTCTGGATACTAGCAAACACTTGGTTTTGGATGTACTAATGACCATATTTCTCTTTGCCTATTCTTTATTCAGACATCTTAATTTTCCTGTAGCTTTTCTTCCCTCTCAGCGATTATTACAATGTCGTCAGCTAATGCAAGCGATGTACAGTTTATAGGTTGTGACTTCCAATATCCAAGTAGTGTCTCCTTGGTTCGCTGCTTGCATTTGTTAATGACATCATCCATAAGGTTAATAAAATATAGATGGCTCCCTATGTACCGCTGTCTGACCCCCCCCCCCTCCATTGTGGTGACAAACTCAGCGGATGTATGATGGGACGTTCGTACATAATTTTGCACTAATTAGAATAATTATAAAGGGACTAAATTATTCCAAAGGTTTCTATTTTTGTCTCGTCTTAAGTTCATGTTAGGTCTATTTTAATGTATTCCCTCATTCTGTTTATTCCCCAACTTTTTTCTTTTACAGTTTTCTCAATGTCGTAATTTTCAAATTTTACTGTTCCTAATCTCTTACCTAAATTGTGTTAAACAAGGGCTAATGATTTTTTGTTTAAGTTTTCTATTAAGCATCCTTGTGTTTCTAAAAGGTTCATGTTCTCTTTTCGTAAATCCCTCAGTGGATCCTGTATATTTTATAAAATATTCAAATACAGTAAAGTGTTAACCATCTTAACTTAAATTATCGTAACTTGCCTCCTTAGGCCAAAGTTACATTGTCATTCCTAGTAAATAATTTTGAGGAGTACTTTTTCTGAAATTTTATTTCCTAGAATAATGCTACAAATAAAATAATCAGAGGATACAGAGGATGTAAAGATTGAAACAAAATAATATTACAACTTTCTTTGTTGCCATGACCTTCATAAATCTTTCCTACATATTTTTATTGATGTTTATGTTTTAACTATGTAAATCTTGTGATTTGAGTACTACCAATGGGTAGTTTCTCTACATGTCATTTTGTATCGCTTAGCCCATTTACTAGATGTATTTTTTTTTTATACAGTTGTAAATATCAATAAATAAATTAAAAAAAAAAAAAAAACTATGTAAATACTTATAAATATTTAAATATATTACTCAATAAAATGAATTTTTTTTATTCACAAGTGGTATTTATTTGGCATTTTATTTTTTAAGTCAATTTTGACTATCCGGACCATACCCTAAAACATTAGTTCGGGTAATCGACGCTCTATCTGCTCAATTAATTGCTTTTCGTTCTTTACCCTTAATATTTTACTCTGTTTAGTTCCTAATCTCTAGCCCCTCTTGTTTCTGTAAAGGTTCATGGTGTATTTCGGTTCGTACATTCTTCCATCGTGTCGATATTTAAGCAGGCTTTCTCTATAAACTTTTAAAATACACGGTTTTTGTATTTTTTACTCGGTTTTTGAGTTTATCGTTCTAAAATCCCCAAATTTCGCTCTCTATGATGTTAATAAGGGACTAAATATTATCCTTTTTTTTTTTATCATGTGTCCCCATAGGCTCCAATGAGGTTTATTCTACATTTCTTTTAGTTTATTACTTTATTCTATTTATATTCAAACTTGTTCTTTCTGTTAAATGCTTTATATATTTCTCTATTTTAAGTTTTCTGTTTCTGCGCTACACTCCTTGCCTCTTGCATTAAATAGTGTACAGATTTTATGAAGTTTCTAATCAAGTGCAATTGCTTCCCCGTTGAATTTACACTCCAGTGACCTAAAAGAATCTGGACTTTAAACTTTAGACATGTTTAAGAAAGTTACTACATGATATCTAGAAACTTTGTAATTTACACCCAACCGCATTAGGTATCTTCATTTCCAGATGTAAAATGACGTTTCACTCAAGTTTGTCTTAATGCCTTCTTTAGTTATCATTTAGTCTTGAAAAACTGATTTGCATAAAACATTGAATTATTATTAATAAACAATTTATATCATATATTTGTTTTCAACTTTGCAATTTTTTTATTATTTATACAGGGGCAATTTTAATATTTTAGTCAAATAAATACAATAAATAATGACAATAACACACTGCGATATTATACTTTTTTATTATCCATGTAAATTATACAGGTTTGTTGCATATATTCTATATTATAATTACCACATTATCCTAGAAATCTGTCCCCTAAAGGGATTAACATGGCGGCTGCGTTAATTGCATATCTGTAAACCTTGTTAACTTGTAATCAACCATGAAACCTGCAGCTTAGTTTGTTGTTTGATTACCGTTTATTATCATTATAAAGTTAATTATGAACTGTCAATGTATAAATTTGTTCTAAAGCTGTAATTACCTCTGATAAGGCATCATCCCACACTCGTGGATATTCATAAATAAACTGTAAAAAAAAATAAATAAGGGGTTATTGAAAAACACTCACTTTCTTTAATCGGGTATCCCGATGAACAGTTAATTGTATTATATAACTGTGATATGTTTTTTTAAAATAGTTAATAAACACAAACATGTTTACCCGAAGTGGATCAGCCACTTGATTTTAACTGTATGAATATTAATGGATGGATTAGGGACGACTTAAATCCCTTTCGGATACAAAATAGCGATCTGTATTCACATCAGCTCCCTATTGAATTAAATACGAAACCTGACTCACATAATAATCCAAACCAACAGGATAGCATACTAGAGTGGTTGTTGACAATAGATGAATCAAAAACAATTCTTCATTGTTGATTAATTCTGAAAAAAGCATGAGCTCAAGTTGATCCAAACATGTGATCCACGTTATATGCGTTAATTAAATGTATTTTATCATCTATTGGATCATTTTATCATGTATTTTAAATGTAGACGAGTCATACAAAATTTTTGTAATATTTGAAATCGACAAGATTGACAAATAAGTTCTTTACTTACTTTCATGGAAAGAAAATCAATGGGGCCTGGTTCACTGAAGTAGACAAAAAATTGGACGAAGTGGAAATTTCACTGGACGATATTCGGGACCGCGAACCCCTGAAAATGAAGCTTGCTACTCACTGGAGTTTCCAAAAAAGTCGAAACTTAAAACGGGCAAGAAGTGGACTGAAGAAAGTTTGCGAGAAAATTGAGAATCCATGCAACGGTACAGGGCTAATATTAAGGCTCAACGGAGAAGGCGGTTGGAATAACGTGGTTATTATATGACTGGAACGCAAGAAAAAGAAGAAATCATATTTCATATGTTAGTCCTTATGAAACGTTGAGGATCAAAAGCTGTGGGTTACTCTAAATTTCAAAAATTCCCTTTTTCTCATTTTGTCTCTAGTCAAGCTATGCAGTATGCCCTCTAAATTTAAGGTTTAGAACCGGACGAAAAAATTAGAAATAAGACAGGAAAGTGTCGTGTTAGATTATATTTCTTGGCCAAACTTGCCAAAATTATGAAAAACAATTTTTTAAATTTCCGAGTTATAGATTTATTATCAGAAATTAAAGAGCACTGCATTTTTATATAAATAGTTCAATCCCCCAGCGTCAATGTTGTAGTAGTGTTGTGGGCTTGAATTTATGCATGGTGGGAAGAGGGAGATGCAGTTTTTAACCTCTTGTTTAATTTCTCCTTTAGAAGAATGCTACTTCTCATACGGTAACTAAGTAAGAAAAGATTAGAGCTGACTGGCATAAATAAGGCCAACTAGTTTCCCAAAGGGCGTCCTTAGCCTTAGTTTTGTAAGCACTGTGGCTTCCCCGCCCAGCAATTTGAATAGGCTTCGTACTTGGACGATCCTCGTTGCTGAGGTCTACGGGTCTTTGAGGTTTTCTCTCATTTAATGAAGTAACTAGCCGCTGGATTTGGCAGTAGGTGCCAAACTCATATTTTTCATATCAACATCGCAAACATTACGAATAAAACAACTCAAGTATTTTTTCGAAAGTAGCTGCCACTATGGTTACAATATTGCTTTGGAAAACAGTAGGGGCACATGATTATCCGATAGTCTCTTTAATTGAAGACCAATAAGATCGAAGTATGTTAAGTATTAATTTTATGAACAAAACTTTAAAAATCCAACGTTTTCTGTGGAATGTCTTAGAGCAAGGTTGCTGTCTCTATTTGATCAGACCTGTCGTGATGGCTGCACTTTGCCTTCTTTGATTTACTTCCTTATGATGCCTGAATTGTGGAAACGTCGGCTAGCTAGTTTTTTCTAGTGTTTTAGAGGCTTAAGTATTTGCTATTAGGGATTTTTCCTATTGAATCCTGGTTTATTAATTTTATTTTACCCCACTTTAACAATAACTAATAAAAAATTAATACTAATAATTTGTTATTATGTCCCTCCAGGTCAGGACGAAGACAAGAGGCTTGCGGACTGTGGGCTGGGCGGGTTGCAGCTGACGCCTAGGGGCAGGGTCCTCCTAGGCCATCGTCCGAACAGGACGACCCACTCCGACGTTTCGGACACCCATCTAGAAAAGGTAATATCCGCTATAATATTATTCCTTATTATTTGATTAATATAGAAGGTCTGGAAGGTAGTGAAGCAAAATAAGATAGATCATCACCTATAAGCTATCTGTAGATGGCTTCTCCTATCTATGTTTTACACTTTATTTTTTGCTTACCTTACCTTAATCTGTAGTTATTTCACAATAGAAGTAACATGGATGGCAGATTAAAAAAAAAAAAAATGAAAACTGTATCCCCGTAATTCTCGAAGGTTCCAGTGCATGACAGAGACTGTACTGTTTCACGGCTTAAGTTTGTACAGGTGTTTTTTTAGAGATCACGCTCAACCGACAGTTTGCCCCACAATTAAAAGTACTCGAGTCTGGGCATGTCGAAGAAGTTTGAAGATCCCCAAGGGTTGATCCGTCATACACCGAAAAGCACGAAAATAATACGAGTAATTTAATTGAACTTTTTGAACACGAGATCTAATGTTCTTTACGGATGTGAAACGTGGCTGTTAACACTGAAGTATAATAACATCTTAGTGTATTCGAAAAAAAGATATTGCTTAGAATATTCGGTGCTGTAGATGATCCCACTGTAGAATATAGGAGATCACACAACGCGGAATCGCAAAGGATAATTTAACTGAATGCGTTACGAACCTCTCCTGACGAGTTAATAAACGTTGTGCCGATTGACGGAGGTTGACCGGGAAGTAGATGGGAGGATTGCTTTAAATCATCTCACGGATTAAGGTTTGGGTACTGGTCCGTGGACAGAAGTTTGTAAGTAGATTGTGGTGTTGGCATCGAGCCTTCGGGTTTGATAAGTATTATTATTATTTCTGGTAACCCCTAATTTTCCCGTATATTCTATTTATGAAAATAAACATAAGCATGATCCTTAAAATTTAACGCCTTGTCATATTATGGTGAAGGACCGCTCGTTGGTGTTCCATATTTTATTCATACGTTAAGGAAAGAAAAACCCCTAAGATAAAAAAGAGAGTTTGCAAGGAGCCGAGCTAGAACCGGAAAGGTTTTAAATCACTGAGATTCGTGGCCTTGCCTACGTTAATTATAATTACAGTAATTCTAACGCAAATGCAGATTTGTAGCAATTGGACTGGACATGTAATGTCGGGTGTAACGTTCAAATCATATATTGGTTGACCAGTCCTAATCCGATTAGAAGTAGGTTGAACAACAGATTGCAAATATATTATTAATACAAACTCGTTGTAATGTATTTGCGTTTATAATATTAATAAATTTTATTTAATAATTTATTTTGTAATAATAAAATATATTAAAATGTATTTAAATAGGAAATTAGTAAGTATTTTTTGTTTACAGAAATAATCTCTAAAGTAATGATTATGGGAGAAATATCACACCCATTCAAAATTAAACAGGCGTACTTCATAGCGACGGCGTATTTCCTATTATTTTTAATTTTTAATTGGGAAATATACACAAAATGATGATTGAAAACTTATCTTCATTAATTTTATATTTTGTATCATTTTCAATTAATATCTGTCTTAATACAAGTCAATCTCCTATAAGAAATAGCCAGCAGAATTGGCTTAAGAATTTCTACAGAAAAAAAAAGTTTTTATCAAACATTAAATATTTAATAAAACCTCTGATAACAGATGTCCAAATAGAGAGGGTGAAAAAATTCAAATGCCTAGAGGAGATAATAAAAGAAACTGGTTAAGAAAAATCTGTAATAGAGGAAAGTTTGCATAAAATGGGTAAATATGCTGGTACCATCTAAGACCTTTAAATAAAAATTGTCCAAACCTTCCCCCAAAAAAGATATTGCATCATAGTAGTTAGATATTTAGTTAGTTAGGTGCTTATCATTAACCTATAATTAAAATAAGTTGGAAATACTAGAAAAACTTGGGGAAATATTGGGGCCAAAAAATACAGAAGAAGGCTGAAAATTACGAGGCAATGTTGAAATATTGTATAAAAAAATTGTAATGTAATGAGAAAAATGAGACTTAAGTTTTTTGGAGATCTATACCGATAAAATATTCAGTAGTTAAGTTCTTTAAATATTTGTGGATCAAGAAGACAACGTAGTGAAAAAAGATTTAGAGATAAAAAGATTATAACATAAAAGCAGAAGAAATAAATGACAGAGAAGCATTAAGGAAGAAAAGTATTGAAAATGAAAGGATTCGAAGGCAGAACGTGTTCCTTAGATGATGCCCTATTCATGGAGAAATAAAAATTATATTTTTGGGTATAGTTCATAGCAAAGGTCATTTTTAATTTGATGCTAAGTTCCATGTTGCAGATGCGAATGCAATCCCTAAATGGGATTAGTGGGAAATCGTTAACATTTAAGTCAGGTGTGGTTTTTATTCCTGCTCAACTATTTTTTTTTTGTCCAAATGGGTCTCATAGTAGTCATGTTTGCAAGTCTTTTGTAATTAACTGGGAGCTTTGAGCGTTTGTAGTGTTGAAGTGTTGAACTATTATTCCAAGTTAACGTTTGTCAAGCTATAGTCGCAAGTATCGGATTTGTTCTACACGAGTCGTGGTATAGGATATTATTACAGAATACTGCAGGAAAGCAAATCATTGGTTTACGATGAAGCTTAAAGATGATTTGACGGGATTCGGGACACATTTTTAATTTTCATTCGTAGAATCATTATCATAGCTTAAATGAATATTCATTAATTTTCATAGTAGACGGCATTATTCTTCAAGTATTATATTCCACTTAGTTTTCAATTAAATACCTTTAGCACATATACATGACTATTATAATACCTACTTTGACTTACCCGGTAGAGGTTTGGTTTACAGTGAGCCATCGACTTCCTTTCGTTTACTATCCTTACAATCCAAAATTCCAAGAAAACCGTAAAATCCACACTTCTCCTGTATCTGTTACGAAAGTCATCCATAATGATCCTAATGTCCCATGTCTTCTTGATCACTCCTTTCTAGACCAACTTCATTCTCACTCAAACCCACTAGTTTCCTACCCACTAGCAACCTCGTCAATTTCTGATAATGCTCCTGGTCGTCTGAAATGAAGATCACTTTTCTAAAGCATTTCGAAGCAGTGGGGTGTTAATATTATTAAATTATTATTAAATTTGAAGCATAGAGGCATTAATAAAAGTTATTGATATTTGATATTGATAAAATAAAAGAGAGGGAAAGTGGGTGGAAGGGATGAATAGTGGCCTACAAGACTAAGAGGAACAGTCACAGGAAGGGCACAGTGGCTTGAGGTTGGGCGGCCAGTTGTGAGGACTATTGTCCTCTCAGCTTCAATTGCCACTACGTGCCTCTGCTTCTTATCCCCATTGGACATTTTCGCCTCGGAAATCGTGTCCACTTCATCCAATCCAGGACATATCTCATCTCCCATCTTCCTTTACTTTACTAAGCACCATTCCAATTTCTACTTCTTTTTTGAATTATTGTCCCAGTATCTTGAAGGAATTGTTTAGAACAATAAGAGAGGTTTTTTTCATCCCTAAGATACATCTCCGAGTCATTATTTTTCTCCCTAATAGCCTACTTATTTCTTGACATCAAGGGCATTAAAAAAGAAAGATGGAAGTATTGCTTTCAGCTCGTGTTTAATGTTGTTCCTTTTGTGTAGGCATTCATCTTCTGTTTTTCTGGTCATTATTTTTTCTAAGTCCATTTATCAAAAGTACAGGGTAGGATTCTATTTTGGTGTAGTCAATGGTATGAAAATACTTTTTTCTAACTTTTCAGATTCTTGAAAATATAAAATAAGGAGCCTTCGTATAAATTGTGGGAATATGCGTTACATCTGTATAGATACCGATCAATTCATTTTCGTATAGATATCTTGATTGGTAAAACCTGTTGCATAGTCCAATTAACCATAGTTGCGTACGCCTGTACCGATACAACCTCGGTCTGGGGTTCAGTACATTGTAGAGACTGTTCTGTTTCAAGGACTACAGTTTTGCAGGGTGGTGATTTGTCTTAAATCACGCTCAACCACCAGATTTTTCCCCCTTATTTTGGGCACCCACTTTATATAGGCTGGGTGAGCCCCAAGAGGGTCCTAGATCCCATATAATCCATCTTCGGCCGCTAACAGACTAAAAAAAGTCTTGCCAGCAGTGAGATTTGAGCCAAGGTTTAGCCGTAAACCTTGCAATGCCGATTGCAATTCATTCCACTACCACTGAGCCACTCCGCTCCCTCATTGTAGCTTAAAATTAGATTAAATTCATAATTAAACTGAAAATTATTTTTAATTTTAATGTTTCTCAACTTCTATTTAATTGTAATTGTTGTAGTTATATTTTTATTCCCTGTTGTTTCCATAAGTAGGTATTATTAATTTCCCCTATTTCCCTGTGATTCATTTTATTTTTTTATTTGAATGTGGTATTTATTATAATTTAGATCAATATTAATTATGAGGGAAGTTTTTATTATTTAATTACAAAAATTTGTCTCCCACTCTTTCTCTTCCGATAATTATTGAATAACATTACTCTCGATAACTCTTATTTCTCTCTCTCTCTCTCTCTCTCTCTCTCTCTCTCTCTCTCTCTCTTTCTCTCTATCTATCTATCTCTCTCTCTCTCTCTCTCTCTCTCACTCTCTCTCTCTCTCTCTCACACACACACACAGAACAACTATTGTTGTAACATGGATGTGTCAAAACAATAGTTTGCCAATAGAGTATACCAATACAAATACGAACTCGACGACGCTGCTAAATGCTCAACGTGCATGGCGGTAGAGGAAACGGCAGAGCATGTATTTTTTTAATGTAACCGCTTCACTGAAGAGAGAAGGGAATCGGAGTTGGCTTGTGGAAAGAAGGTGACTCCTGAAAATTTAGTGAGCTGTGTGCTAAAGTCGGATGAACAGTGGGCAGCGGTGAGAAAATTCGCCATAGGGGTCCTTAAGACTGAGAGAGGAGGAAAGGACAAGGAGAGAGAGTCATTAAAGACTGGTGCCTTCTTGAGGAAGAAGAATCCAGGCCAAGAAGCTACAAGCTGGAAATGGCCATGAGGCGGCATACAGCCATTCCCATCCACGAAGTAAAGCCTAACGGCGGTCCCGTGGAGTGTGGAAAACAGGTGTAGGGAGGTGGTTTTAGTGGGTAAAAATCCCCCACACGGGCTTATCCCTTGTCTTTTGAAGATTTCCACCTTCCCACGTAAAAAAAAACGAAAACAGAATAGAGTTTCTAAAGATTCAGAATTTTATTAAAATTAATTATAATAATTATAGAGTAATTATTCATTAAATACAATGGCATAAATTTATTATACTCTTTAAAAAAATGTCTCGTCATGTAAACATGATAGCACGACAAGCCGTAAGCGGAAGAAAGATTAATTGATACCAAAGGACACGTTTAAGTTGATTGATGGTAGAGCAGTGAAGATAATTGATTTATTTTTAAATTACGGGCTTACGGTGATTTATTAACGAAATGTTTTCTATAAAGACGATTTAGGGTTTTTAACCAACTTTAAAAATAATTACTTTATTATATTTTTATGTTTCCTCGGTAAATAAATATAATAAGGGGAGACAAAAAAATAAAAAAACTATCCCACTGCACCCTTTGAAGATTCTTGGGTTCAATACAAGGTAGAGACTGTAATCTTAGACGAAGGTTGCGCACGGAGGTGACTAGTACGAGTTCACGTTCAACCCCTAGGTTTTCCCCTGATTAAGCGTTCCCACACTATAGAAGCTAGGTGAGCCCCGGGAGAATCTGCAGATCCTTCAGACTCGATATGGCTGTTAACTGATTAAATAATTTATCTGGTACAGGTGGACCTCGACCCACAATTTTTCGCATAGTAACGATTAATTATTTAATCTGTTTAATCAGTACTGAGTATCAGTTCTATGAATCGGATTGCGTGATACATCCATGAAGAAAATCAGGAAGTATAGTATAGTTGTCTTAAATGTTTGTACGTTACGAATTCTACACCAGCGATATGATTGGCTTTACCACAGAATGAAGCCTTCAATTAAAAAAAAAAAGAAATCAAAGTAATTGGTAATATTTATGTTGGTTGATTTTTCTAACTTTTCCAAAAAATGTACAATGAATATCCCTATTATTTATAAATTATAATCCCCTTTTTTTTAGTTTTATGTTGTGTACTCTCCTATTCACGAATATCTTAGTATAATTCAAACCCATCGCATGGAAATAAATAAACACAAATTATATGTCCTTAGGGCATTTGAATTTCCCCCGGGAACCATCCTATAAGATGGATTTTCTATTTAACTTTCTGGCTGCAGTTAGGTTCATGTGTTTTTTTAACCCCACCTTTCTCAGAGAATCGTTTTAAATTTATCGTTCGCAACGTGCTTCGAATACTCCTTTGTAATTCGTTTTACTGTTCCTATTTGAAACGTTTCATGCATTGTGCATGTCTCTAGAGAAGTTAATAAATGTGTACCGATAATTTCAAAGACTATTTTTTTTTCTCTGAGACTAAATCCAATTAATGCTGTAGATTAGTTGAATGTAACATCAGTGTCCACATTATGTCCTGGTATTACATTGGCTATGAAACGGTTTTACTTTTTCGGGTATTGAAGCTAAGTCCATTCCTTATTTTGGGGCTATTATTTATTGTTAAGGACATGTAAATGTCATAAGGGACATATTTGTACATAATTGGATATAATTTTGTTTTTTATTTTTTAAAAATGCGATAGGCAAAATCCCAAAAAGCAAAGCCTTGAGTACCTAAAATACTGAGAAGTACTAACCAGTCAACCTTTGCCTATTCAGGCATTATCAGGGCATGCACCGAAAGAAAAATTACATCAAAGAATACATGTTGCAGCACATCTCACATCAACAGTCCAAACAGACTCTTCAAATAGAGACAAAAACCTCACTCCAGGACGTTCAACAAACAACTAAAGCAAAGGAAGGTAATACACGAACAGCTGGTGAGGTTATAAAAACCGTTGATCAGCAGAAATAAAATACAAGAAAAACCAATAAAAAATAGAATGTTGTAATACTAAATAGGATATTTTTTGTATATTTGAACATATAATCTTTTTATTTGTTGGTTTTCCTTGTTTTTATAACCTCTCTAGCTGTTATTAGCCCAGATTGTTTTAACCTCCTCTGCCTTAGTTGTTTGTTGAACGCCTTGAAGTGTCTGTATTTTATAGTCTGTTTGGACTGTTTAGATATGTGCTGTACCTTGTCTTCTTTGATGTTATTTTTCTTTTAGTGGAAATCCTAGCGAAGTATTGACTGGATTTTTTCCATGTGTTTAAGACATAAGGCTTTGCTTTTATGGGATTTTTTTCCATTACATTATAATTTATATCTTATGCATCTTTTTGAGTTTCCTCTCCTTTTTATTCTTAGTTATTTTTTTTTATTACGACAGAAATATTGCATGAATTATTCGTATATAAATTTCGTCTGAATGCCTATACGTATGATAAAAAATAAAAATATTATAGTATCATGTAATAATCCTTTAAGAGTAATTTCACGCCTAACACATTAATTGCGTCTTTACTAACATAATTACTGTCATTAAGATCTTTACATTCCCTTACGAGTTTGATGGCGAGGGGAGGGTAAAAAAACTGCTTGCCCATTAATTCCTCTTAGTTCGTTTAAGTTAAATCTAGTTTGGGTTAATTTAAGGTAGTTTGGGTCCATGTATCCGGTCGTAGCCTTTGTATTGTTATTTCTGACTAATTCTCATGAGGTTGTCAATAAAAACCATAACTACTTAATTATAACTAGGGCATTGGCTCAATCCACCGAAATTTCTATATAATCTTTAGTTTTTATTATCTATAGTTATTATATTTCATTCCTTAGTTTATTCTTTTCTGTAGTTAACCCTACAAAAGACTCGTTTATTTTTAAACTGTGCATACCCCCTGTGAAGAGCATTTCGTGGATATATCCATACAATCTAAAAATATCTGTACATATTTATACAAATAAATAACAGATCACTAAGAAGTTGCTTACAGAAAAATATGATAAAGGGAAAAGTAATACAATATGCTAAAAATGAAATAAAAGTATATGCTATGATTTTGGACGATAAATATGTAAGATTAGTTCTATTGATTATGGAACGCCTGTGCAATAATTTATGATAAATACTCAATTATTAATTTTAATATTCTGACTTAAGACCTATATGGGCTTACGGAATTGAACTATGGGGCTCCACCAAACCATCAAATACCTCTCGTATTCAATCCTTGCAATCCAAAATCCTTCGCAAAATCCTAAACGCTCCTTATTTTGTCACAAATAAAACCATCCATAAAGACCTTAACGTTCCATATGTTAGCGATTTAGCCCATTCCAGATACCTATCATTCCATAATAAACTCCAGCCCCATCCAAACCCACTAGTTTCCATCCTTGCGTCCAATTCCGTCCCGGACAATCCTCCTAGGCGTCTGAAAAGAAGATGGCCTCGGGACCTTATATTATAGAAATGTTATTAGAGTGCTGCCAGTGGGTAGTGCCTCTACATGTCCTTTCATGTATCTAGTTAGTCATATAGCCCTTGTACTAGATGTATAGTTGTATTGTACAGTTGTACAATTCAATAAAATAATTTAAAAAAAAAATATTCTGACTTTATTTTGAATTGGATTCTTTTCCAGAGGTTGTTATGTGTTTAACAATTTACTAATCAGTCGACCTGATACTTTAAAAATAACATCAATAATGTAATAATGATTGTATACGGAATTAGAAATGGATATACCGTAATTTTTTGTTTATTTAGTAAATTGATATTTATTTTTATAATCACGACCGGTATGTTACTTAGCATAAAATAACGGAAATTGTTAATAATCACAGAATGTGAATTCATAATAATTGTAATAAATATAAATCAATAATTTTCACACGAAATACATTAGTAACAAAACAGAAAATTTACGATAGTCAATTAAATATGTAGTAATACTTTGACGGAAAAATCTTCTTTTTTTGTTCAATTATAAATTTACTTAATTGAAAATACATTACTGCAGGTCTAATTCACAATTGTTAATTGACAATTAATTAATTGAACTTTTTATAAGTTAATAAAGCTCAATCGAAAACCACCCAATACCATCATTGGGTATTTTAATCGTATATAATCCTGGAAACATAGAATACACCTTGTAATGAGAAGTTAATCCCTAAATGATGAATTACAGGTCATGCCAGTTGACCAAAGTACATTAAGGTCATTGTTGCTGACTAATACCTGGCTGTGACGTGGGCACCGAGGGTTGTTTGATCCAGCTTATTGTAGTGTTGAGTGTAGAATACTAAAATCTTAATCATTTGTTTTACTTCTGAATCAGCAACAAATATTCATCAAATTGTTGATGCAATTGCTACGTTTATCAGGCTCGCTTATAAAGGAACGATGATTGCATCGGTTTTCAATTAAAGTTTATTTAAAATAACATCCAGTTCATTTCAAACAGACATGGCAAGAGTCGATAAAGGAAGTTTATTAAAATTTATTTATATATTGTATATTAAAATCGAAAAGCAAAAGCTAAAAAGTGAAATAAAAAATGATTGAATAGTATATGGTTCTCGGCAGTGGTGGGATGATATTTTAGTTATTGTCTTTTTGGGTTGTTTTTGACATGCATGTTTTTTTTTTATATCTTTAATTCTATTACGTCTCTCCTGATGCTGTCGGGAATCCAACAACTTTTTCTGTTTCTGTTATATTTGAGAAATGGGAGCTCCTAGTTCCCGATTCCGAGACCTGTAGCCGACTAACTAATATTTATTCTGCTCGTAGACGTGAATATAATCTATGCAATCTGACTACAATACTGGTTCTCACCTAGCATCTAAAATTTATTTTGGCATTTGAGCGTGATTTCACCCTGACAACGTCTTTGCATAACCATTAACTTCAAAACTGTACCTACCATGTATTTACCCCAATGTTCTTCAACTTGTTACATGTTATTTTATTTTGAAGAGAAAATATTTGTCCAGGGCCGGGTTCGAATCCTGGCCATGGACAAATCTTGTTACAGGTTATATTTGAGATCTAATACTTCTTGTTTGGAATTTTTCCCTGGATGCCATTGTTTAAATAGTTTTATAAATTCGTTTTTAAATATATACGTTAACTTTTTTTTATTAAGATCATTAAAACAAAGTTTAAAGAAGTCTAGCCAATAAATCTCAGCAATGTGCCTTTTGTATTAAATTTGCATTAATGTGAACTGTTTTGGTTATAAAATAAAATAAGTTTATAAAGAAGGGGGCTTAGAAAGAAAATACACTCAATTAGCAAATGAAACATCCTTTTAATTATCATTAGTTTAAATCACTTACATGACATGAAATACGCTTATATTCTTAGTTAAATCACCACAGTATGCTTGAGCTCCTCCTACTATCCTTTGGATTCGTTTACTCCTGATGCTTACGCAGCAAGTTTATTTGAAGATGAGTGTAAGTTTAAAAACATGACAGGCGGCCGCCGTATACGCACTCAAACCTTCACTTCTTAACTTCAACTTGGTCTACTGACATTGATCCCAAGGCGGATGCGCTGTAGACACTGTAGACACTCGTTTACGTTACAATTTTCAATATTTCTTACAATAGATATTTTTATTATTATAGTGTCGCCAACATGGACTGTTTTATTTTACTTTCTTGTGCTTATTTTTGCTACTTACATTTTTACTTACCATTATTTTCGTTATTCGATTTAGTTTTGTTTACTTTGTGCATTTTCGGTTGGTCAGTGTATGTATTCCTGTTTCCATTCATCACATATTATAGATGTATTTATATTTATTTCATTTTATTAGTTAGTTTTATATTATTTTACTTAAATTTTCCTTCAATGTCGATTTAGATATTTCAAGCTGATGCATTGAATGTCTTTTTGGGTTTTTTATGGCAGATGTGTTCCATTGTTTCTATCATATCATCCTTTTTTTTTGTTAAATATCCATTCTATGTAAATATGCTCTTATTTTCTAATATTATATACGTTTTCACCGTTCTATATTAAATGCCATATTATCTAATTTAATTTGGATTAAATCTCTTAAATCCAAACAAATTATATGAATATATGTATTATTCAATTGCAGATGCTGATTTACTCGTTGGGTTCGACGATCCAGGGCCTGGTGACCTGGGGCCAGATATCTGTCGGCCTGAGGGCGGTCCTCTCCAAGATGCTGCTCACTGATCTCTACGCCAGAGCGTCCCTCATGGATCTACTCGACGTGAGTACCTTATTGTTCTATATTTAGTCTGAATTAACTTCATTCCCACTCAAACCCTCTAGTTTCAAACCTAGCTTCCTCTTCGATTCCCGATAATCCCCCGAGGCGTCTGAAAAGAAGATGGCCACGTGACCTTCTTAGTTGAACTAGTGATTTGAGTACTACCAGTGGGTAGTTTCTCAACTTGCCATTACTCATGTCATTTTGTATCACATAGCCTATTTACTGGATGTATTTTTTTTATTATACAGTTCTAAATATCAATAAATTAAATTAAAAAAAAAAAAAAAAAAGTCTGAATTAATTAGTTTTAAAGAATTATTCAAAACGTTATTAGTTCTGTCGGGGACAAACATCTCATCCATCAGTATTTGATGACTGGAACATCTTTATCTACGCACATGGGGCCGTTGAAAGGTTCCATACCTCAACTTTACTAAATAAGTAATCATTATACTAAAGTATTCAATTATTTAGCACAAATCGCCTAATATGAATTAATTACCTTTATTTAATTTGTTAATCCAAATTTTATATTAAGAGATAATGTTTGAAGGAATCTTGTACTATCTTACTGTAAAACTGTAGTAATCTATTTGACTAATGATAATAAGCATTCAAATGGAAAGAAGTTTAATTGTTTAGGGTTTTTAGGTATTCAGTTTTAGTTCATATAGGGAGTGTGATAGGGTAATCACCCTCCGGAAGATTTATAGCCTAGGTGATGAGAGGAGGGAAGTGGAAGGGAAGTGGTTGACAGGAGTGCCATGTGGCAAGTGGTGTACCATGCCACCCTCCAACCACTGCCACCCCTGCCACCAGTTTGTTTATCGATTTGGAATGGGGAGAGAACCATAGGAGAGGATTTACACAGCCTGTTCATAGCACTTGTGCCTAATGGAGTTGCTCTTTAATCATCGAGGCTACATGACTCACCAGGTACCGCTTTGTTAGATCATTCTCGCTCAATTAACTCATCCCTATCTCTCTACTGGCTACTGGTTCAGGTTTGTTCAAAGCCAGTTATCCAAGTCATCAAATCTCGTGTTATTATTTACATTTTGGCTTCAGTTAGAAGCCACGAATCAAACGACCATTTTAAAAAAGTCAATATTTAAGCTCATCCTCTGAAAACTTCAAATGCATTGTCTACAATGACTGTTCTTTGGGCATGAAAAATCATTGGACATCCGAAATTGATTTAAAAAAAAAAAAACCTGTACCACTACACACCCTACCGTGAAAAGTCTGGGGTTCAGTACATTGTAGAGAATGTAGTGTTTCCTGGACAAGGTTGTGCAGGTTGGTCATTTGTCCTAGATTATCCTCAACCATCTGATTGTCCCCTTTTTTTATTGGGCACTCTTTTTTTTAGATGGTCTAGAAGCTGGGTCTTCGGCTTCTAACAGATTAAATAACAGTCTTCCAGGAGCTGGATTTGAACCCAGGACCTTCGGCATGGAAACTCATTGCTCTACCATTGAGCCACTCCCCCCCCTCTTTAATCGATTTACGATATATTAAAACAGAACAGTGTTATTAAAAACAGAGGAAGTGAGAGTGGCGTTTTAATTTAATTTCATATGTTAACATTGTTTAGTTATATTATATTAAGTTATATTAGTTATCTTTAATTTACTCATTTTTTACAATTTAAAATTTTTGAGGTGTCAATTATAATTTAGCTTACACGATTTGCCTGATATTCGCCGATTGATGGAGGGTGGGAACAAACCACAAGCGAGGAATCAATAAAAATTAAATATTCTTTATGTATTTATAGAGGAACACCTAACTAAAAAAAAAGACACAAAAAGTCTAATATTTTCTTTCACTTAGTTTTATAAAATGCTTTAAATAAGTAAATGATGTAATGAACTAACTGAAAAATTCTGTTTTTTTTAATCTTTCTTATTTTCAAAAATGCAAATTGTTAAAAACATGACTACAATTGGTCTTTTGTGTTATCAATGTTAACTGTCTTCTTTTATGGATAAATGGTCGATTGCTAAAATAATAATCGACTATTGAAGCTTGACAGTATAAAATTCCTTTTAACCAATTAACCCATAATACAGTCGAAAGTGTTAAAACTAATATTTATTAAATAATCTATTATTACTTTTATGGAATAGTAAAATCATTAGAGATATAGACAGACAATTTAGATATCAATTTGCACATAAGTCGCCTCCGGTCTTTCCACGCCCTTTCACCTACTACCTAGCCCCCTTCACCCTTCCACATCGTGGCCTAGTTTTCTCTTACTGTAATATTTTTGTTTTTCGTTCTACCATGCCACTGTTGGACATCGTCTTGTACCCTTTATTATTTCTGTGTTTTAGGCTTGGATTTTTTTGACTGTATTTCGGATTTTAAGTGATAATTGACTCTTAATGGTTTGATCTAGTAAAGCCAACTTAGCGGATCAGGTTGTGCATCAATCAATTATAGGTTACTTTTAATTTGTTTTTTGTTTAATAATACTACTTTCGTTTACGTTTCTATTCAAACACAACATTGTACTGATGAAATTGGAATTTCTAAACTTGAAAATAAATTGGTTTTAAATTTTGCTAACTCCGAGTCTGTTTTACCGCAATTTTAGCTGCTTGAAGTAGGTTATTAAAACTTTTCAAATTTTCTTTATGTTGTACATTATGGGGCTGGGGTAGAAGTGAACCCCTGAACAGGCTGAAGTTTTTCCTAGACTTTGACTAATCTCATGATTGAAAAAGCCCATCCTTCATGTATTTTTTGACGTAAAGAGAAACATTTCGATGGGCTACTTAGAAATGAAATTCATCATTCATTGTCACTCCGGATAGAGAGAAAGTATCGATCTATATTATTCTTAATACTTTTGGCTAGGAGATCTATTCTCAGGATATCCATTTTCCAAGTCTCGTAGGATATATATATGTTTTGATGGCCTTGTCTGATGTGAGTTTATTGTAATTTCGTGTGTTAAATGTCTTTTGTTATAATATTTTCACCTGAAATTCCTCTGAATATTTTTAGTGGTTCTCCGTTTTTATTAGCATTTACTATCAATCAATAATGTTAAGAAAAATATATGTTTTGCTTTGTGCATTGTGTAGGCGAACACGATAACCATTGTTGCTATTGTAGGCAAATGAGTTCTTTGATTATAGATTTAGCCCATTATGAGATTTGCCTAACTGATTGAGGGGCCTGCTCTCTGTAATTGCAGTGCAATTTCTGCCTCTCCCCGGCGGAAATCTGATTCGCTTTGCTTGAATGTTGTGCGTTCATTTTTCAAAAATATTTTTGGAATATTTTATTAAAAACTAGTTTTTATAAATTTCTCATTGAGCAATATATTTTATAGAATTAAACTGTATTTATTATCTTTTTGGTTCTTCTACTCTTTATAGTCATTGGAACACCATATGTTTTACTCTATTGTAAAATTTTACTGTTTCCATTCACCATGATAGGAGTGCCTTCTATGGGCATATACAATATGTGCCAAATGACATTTGTATAATTTCTTAAATTGATATTTTTACTGTTATTATTATTCCCATTTAAGCTAAAATGCCACAAGAGATGAAATTAGTAATAATTTATTACCCTCGGGTAATAAAATTCACATGATGCAATTATTATAATTAGGATATATAGGTATTGTTAACGAGTACCTGACACCGTACGGGCTCGAGAACCTCATTTTACTCCCCTTACGAAGGACAGTACAGCCAAGGATTTTTTCACTCCCGTTAAAAAACCCTAAGGCCACCTGCCGGCCAGCGATACATGAAATACTGTCTAAATTTTCGATTTTCAATTGTCTCAAGAGATGGTTAAATAAATGTAAATTCTGGATCTAAAAATTATATGGTTAGTTTAAGCATCCTCCATCAAACCGATGCATTCAATATATTTGGATCCACATTTTCAATAAAAAATATACTTTATCGAATTGTGTCGTTCCTCCTTTTTTTATGCGTTTGTCCGAATTGCTTACCCTCTCCCTAAAACACTAACCTGAATTTCTTATCGACGAAATGAGCTTGTTGGGTTAAAATAGTACTTATAAATTCTCATTGAGGCGCCAGGGTGTGATGGAAACTGAAAAACCCCGGATCCCAAATCCTGAAGCCTAGATAATTGAATTACTGAATCTAAATCAGGACCGCTAATATTGGGAAGATTGCTGCTACTTTTCTTACTTAATCATTCATTAGGCTCATCCCATCCTTCTAATCTTATCACTCAACCGCTCCTAACTGATATTAATGGTCTTATCAGTACTTCCCACACATATCTACATGCCCCATTCATACCTCACATATTTAGTCATAAAATGCTGTATATTAAAAAATGACCGTTTTTCAACCAAATATTTGTATTATTATTTCTTTGTTCCCCGTTTCAGACTACTTCAACATTTACTAGACAAACGCTCTAAGCTTCTAATTAATTACAAAAGACTCAAATACATGACAATCATTAGACCGATCTGGACTTACGGAATAGAGTTTTGGGGCTCCACTAAGCCATCAAATTCATATCGTATTCAATCCTTACTATCTAAAATCCTTCGTAAAATCCTCAATGCTCCTTACTTTGTAACAAAGTAATCCATAATGACCTTAATGTCCTATTTGTTGCTGATTTGGCCCGAATCCGATATCAATCTTTTCATGACAAACTTCATTTCCACTCAAACCCACTAGTTCAAACCTCGCAACCTCTTCAATTCCTGATAATCCTCCGAAGCGTCTGAAAAGAAGATGGCCTCGTGACCTTCAGTCGAACTTTCATTTGAGTACTACCACTGGTACATGATCATCTATCTTAGGTTATATTTACTTGATGTATTCAGTATACAGTTAGTTGTAAATTTCAATAAATACATTAAAAAAAAAAAATATTTCTTTGGTATAAAACACAATTAATACTCAAAGTTTAGTCCATTGTTATCTACGGTAATTAGCTATCTGCTAGCCAATTGCTCGATTCCACGCTGATACCATTCCTTGGGATGGCTGTCAAAAAACCCTTCGATCACGAAAACAATTTCCGCA
Organism: Troilus luridus; assembly: GCA_964056705.1. Lineage (NCBI taxonomy): Eukaryota > Metazoa > Arthropoda > Insecta > Hemiptera > Pentatomidae > Troilus > Troilus luridus. The sequence goes on along the minus strand of OZ057416.1, from coordinate 77,522,144 downwards.
AAATTATCAAATATTTTGCGTATTATAATTTGTTAGTTGAAATTCTATGATGAATGGAATTAAACACCATGCATGTTTGATATATTACGTATTTAATCTGTCAAATCCATTCATCCTCCAGGTCAATCATTCTTTCTCACATATTTTACTAACGGGTCACTAATTGGTTACTAACGGACCAAAATATTTTCTAGACTAGACTAAAAGAAAAAATGGCTGTGAAAAATTTCCATCTTTAAATTAAATTTTATCTTGTATTTTGTTAACAGCTAAGTGAATTTTCGCGGTTCGACGATTTTCCTAATCTTTAGAAAAAAAATCAAAAAAGGAAAACTCGTATGAAATTCGTTTACATGGTCTTTGTCGTAGCCTTTGATATAAAATAGTTTTCTATTGTACATGGTTTGTGGGACCACAATTTAATTAACCCAATTATGTTAATGAATATTTATAAAAGAACAATTTTGTTAATTGTTTTGTATTAATAATAAAAGTTTATCACTATTTAAGGAACAAATTCTATGACCTCCTCTACCCTTTTTATTCCCCAACATCATTCTCAAACATTTTATTCCCCTTCTATCTACAGCCCCGGTCTGTAAGTGGTGGGAATCTTCTCGAAAAATTAGTTTCTTGTCCTTAAGGAAGTATAATTGTGTTATCTTCGTATTGTATAAAGGGCTAAGCCTGGCATTCGCATAAATAGGAGTTAATGCTTTTAATATAACCAAAATTTCCTACCACTTCAGGCTAAAAACTACACGCTTCCCCCAATACTTAAAATAAAAAAAATTTACTTAAACTATTATTCTCGGGGCTGGAGGTATTTGAGGCCAACGAATATTATTCATAATGAATATGTATTTAGTAAATAACCAGTGAATAAATAATATATTTTAAATATTATGTTTAATGTAAGTCGTGAATTCAACGACTTAACCAAGGAGGTGAATGGAATAAAACACGTGGATGCAGTGAAGAACTGTAATTAAAAAAAAAATATTTACAAACTTATAAATAACTACAGGTATCTTTAATTACAAACCTGAATCAACACAATTGTCAATATTCCATAATCACAAATAATATTAATTTAACAAATGTTAACTTCAGCGAGTCTCTCAGTAAGCCGATATCTATCCTAACCTTCCTCACATCTGTGCCTAAGGTTATCTTCACATCTGTTAAGTTTGGCGTGAATATTCAAACTTACATTAATATAATATTAAAAGTAGTTACTACGGTCTCGAAATTTCTAAGGCCGCGTCTTTTGTCCCGAAATCTAAAAATCAGAATTTATAAAACCATCATCCTTCCAACTCTTCATTACGGTTGTAAAACGTGGCCGCTAACGCTGAAGAATGAACAACGTCTTAAGGTATTTGAAAATGAGGTGTTGCGTAGAATGTTTGGTCCAAAATAGGATGAGACCTGGAGAGTTTTATGCATTGAACAACGCAAAATCGCGAAGCATGCATCCGATTAATAACAGTTAAGTGATAACGTAACGAAGATTATGATGGGCCTGTTAAGTTGCTGGGCTTAATAACGAACGGATTCCTAAAACGTAATTAAACGGTCTACCGCCTGGGAAGCGTCTGAGGTGTAGATTGAGGCTTAGGCGGAAGGATTGCGTTAAGTTAGGGTTCGGGTAGTGGTCCGTGGAGGCGTGTAAGCAGAAATTGGTGGTATTGGTGGTATGCAGGTTCGCTAAGCCTTATTATCATTAAAATAACTAGATGGGTGATGATGTGAATAATTTGCTTTATATATTTTCTGACTTTCGAAAATATTTATATATATATATATATATAAAAGAATATTTGGTGTATCCTTGGAATAGTTAGCCATCGCCGGCCTAACTAGCGGAGGTAAGGAGAGGACCTAAACTAGAAGAGAGATAGTCCCCTTCCTCAGCAGGACTCCTTCATTTCCTCCAGCTCCTTTAGCAACACCTCCTATTTCCTTTCTGCTAATAAGGATCCAGCCCAAGTCGGAGTCTCACCTGGCTCAGTCCTACTCATCATCTAGCTCGCTTCCCCTTTTTATTAAAAAAATGTTTAAAGAACCGCTTAAATTGCTACTTTTTTTTAATTGTCTTGCTCCGTTTTCGTTTTCGATTTTTTTTTTTTAACAGTATGCAAAAGTACCTGGAGGAAAAAAAGTACCTCTTCTGCCCATCAAGGATCTTGGGCTCAGTCCCTGGTAGAGACTGTAGTATTTTCAGGGCAACAGTTGTGCAGGGAGGTGATTCGTACCAGATCTTTTTTAACCACTAGAATATTCCACTATTTAGAATACCTCTTTATGGAGGCTGGTGAGGCTGGTTGCTGATTGCTGATGAGGCCCTGGAGGGTGGTTGCAGATTAAATAATTTATCCGTCACAGCCGGATTTGAACCCAGAACCTGTAACATAGCATCTCAGCATTGTATACTCTCAGATACCCCTTCTCATGGGAAATTGCTATATTATATAAACAATTTTTACTGATTTAATTATCGTAATGAAGCGTTATTTTTAGGTAATCGGTTGATAATTCAGGAACGTATAGTTAGCTTTGTGCCTTAATAAGTCATATAATAAGTCAAATATAAGTTATATATTTCAATATAATATAATTTTAGTTAGTTTGTGTAGAAGGGGAGGGTCTTGCATCATTTTTTGTTGTTTTTATTTTAGCTCATCCTTTTTGTAAACGTATGAAGAAGTACTCGTCATTTCAATATGACTTAATTTAAGATTTTGACCAATAATTCAGATCTGCTTGAATTATTACTTATTTATTATTACTGATTATTAGTTATTAGTTTGTGTAATAATAAGTGGTAGGGTAATAAACATTGTGATAGGCAGAGTCTTTTATTTTTTATTTAAATTTTCTTTAGCACATCCCTTCCAGAATGATAGGAGAAGGTATTTAAATGTTGGCACAAACATTTATAATTCAGAAAAAAGATGGATGTAAAGTAATTAGAATATAAACAATATCGTAGGCAACATTTTTGTTTTTGAACTTTGAAATTTTATTAAAAATCATCACATTTTTTGATGTTTTATTTGAAGATGATTTGATTTGAGTTAGTGGGCAAATTTGTTTTGGGAGGAAAAGTTAATAATACAGGTATGAAGTTAGAGTTTGATATAAATAAAAAGAATAGGGAACTATGAAAAGATTTATTTATGTATTTATATTTATAAGCTCTTTGTCCTGTTATAAATGCTTTTTCCGTGCAACATCGTAATATATTATTACAGTAAAGGACACCTTTGAAGAGTTTCCCATTATACAAAAACAGTTATTGTTAATATAAAAGAACCCATCGCCTTTCCTGCATCGAAGGCCTTGAAGAAATAAATACTCTTTCCGAAATTTATCTTTAAAGATTTTTTCCTGTTAGCTTTCTTATTTGTCCCTAGTCCCGTTTCTTTCTCTTCTGTTGTTAGTAATTTGTTAGAGAGAGAGTCCTAACTTCCACATCGATTTACTCCCACTGGAACTTTTCCTTTAAACTCTTGCGATGATTAAAGTATGGCGGTGACTCAGGACTGAAATTGCATTAGTTTTATTTATTTTATAAATTATGATATTTTTTAAAAATAATTTATTGTATTTATTTTATTATATTTCCCGTTTTACATTGTTGTTTTAATTAAAAGCCTAATTCTTCTTCAGAATAGTCGATTAATTGAAACTGTAGAAGTGGCTTAATTTTATTTTTAGTAAAAAACTGTTTAGGTTACTATACATAATTCCACCCATAGATACTACTTATTTATACAATTTAACCGGTCAAACAATAATTATTAAAAAATTTGTTGATTGTGAAAACTATTTATAATTCAAGTAATGCAGCGGGATCTGTTATTTAAATTATAGAATAATTAGTCAAGAAATAAGTATTATTAAAAAAGTTAAATTCCATATGCATAAGCGAATATGGTTTAGTGAAAATTCAATATGTGTTAAGCCAATCTTATCATTATACTATTGGTTAAAAAGATAACTATATAATTTCGATTATTCTATTTGGTATGATTTAAGAAAGCGCCATTAATTTCTATTTTTATTAGTTATGTTAATTATTGTTCACACCGTTAAAATCCTCTCCCACAGGTTCAACCAATCTCTCAGACTATAAATTTTGTTTTTCTCTAAAGGAATTATTTACTCCTATAAATATGCGTAGAAGGTACTTTCGATCGATTAAGAGCGAATAAGAGTGAGTAGAAGGGGATCCATGTTGTGACAAGAATATCAAATGAGGTTTTAAACATTCCTTTTCATAGCTGATACTTTAGCTTTATTGACTAGCTAATATTTTGAGGGAAAGCTTAATGCTAAATCCCAAAAGCTTACGGTGCTAAACTGTTGTGTTATGTTTCACCATTTAAATATTCCAGAAATCGTAGGGTATTTTTAAGGCATTGTAAAATTAGATTGAGGGTATAGTCATAGTTTAGAATTCTATTTCAAAGATTAAGAAATTTTATTAATAAGGGTATCCAAAATATAAATATATAGAAGGTTTGAATCAGGTAATATATTATATTACCTGATTCGACCTTCTATGTAGCCAAAACTAAAATTAAACAACCTCTTCCTTTGTCCATGTTAGGTTTTCAGTATATAAGGGAATTTCACTCTAGGTTTTTTTTTCGTAATACTTAAAAGAAGATAAAAAAGACTTACAGATGGAGCTAACTTAGTGACAAGAGAACACGCAACAGATTACTAAAGTTATAAGACAACTTTCTCAGTAACTCGGATGTGATTTTTTGGTTGTTGGGGGTTGGATTGACTTGAGATTTGTTCACTCCATGTGTGACGACTATATTTAAGATTTGTAATAAATACTGTTGTAGTGACTTTATGTAGCTATTCTTGTTTTGTTTTTTTCAATTTTAATACATTATTTTTTTTCTTGTTCCTCTATAAAAGCAAAAATAACTATTTTTATTTTTACATTTCATCATTGGAGGGAGGGTACCATAGCGTGTTGAGCGCTGAGTTAATATGCTGAAGGTCTCTTCTTCAAATCCGGCTGTGGCAGATAAAATATTGATCTTGTAAAACAGGGACAGATAGACCCTGCGGTATATCCTCCTCGGGCTTATCCAGCCTTTATAAAATTACCATAATTTAAGGAAAACGTACTGCTTAAGCATGATTTCTGCCAAGTGACTTCCCTCCACAACCGTTGGTTTAGAAACAGTACGAACATTAACATGTTCTGAGCCCATTTCCCTTCATTAGTTGCCTTGGTACAGAATTATTATTATTTATTTCGAATTGATCCTGTAGCGTCACACAAAATATTCTGACATTCTTTTTCTTACTTCCTTCATCTTTTCTCCGCATACCATTTTTCTCTCCTACCATTTCGTTCCTGTTTTCTTCAATACTTAATTCTCTGGCATTAATATCCATTTCTTTGTCTTTGACTTCACTTGGTTCTATTTTATCTAATTTTTTTTTTGTTAATCTTTTTGTACTTGCCTGATCAATGATGTGGTTGACGTGACTTTGGTACAGATTTTTATATATATGGATCTTACAAAAAAATTAGAAATCCAAAATAATTATCCCGTGTCTCCTTAAGTCCCGAATGAACAAAAATTTAGGAATATTTATTTCACTAGTATTCGGATTTGTTTTTTCACACACCAAAATATCCCTAAAAAAGTATTAGTCGTTTTAGAAGCTTCCCAAATATGAATCTAATAGTGTTTCATATTTTCACAATACGTCTGAGAGAGAGGAAATAATTTTGTAAATCAAGGTAACATTGTAAAAAAAAAAAATAGTATTATTATTTTCTATAATAATTATAATATTCATGTGGAAATTGTTTACTGGTTAGTTCTTAAAACAGCGTAAAATAGTCAAGGGTGGAGTCAAAAAATTCCACAAAATATGTTAGACTTTTTATTTGTCTTTTGCAGTTAGACTTTTGATCCCTCTGCCCTGGATATGGCCTTAAAATTAGATTGAAACGTAGGCAAAATTAAAATAAGTCTCACTTACTTTGTGTAATTTTTTTACTGCATCCACTGACCATTTTTCACTCTTTTTATAATTATTATAATTTATAAAGCGTTCAGAATAAAAAATGGATACTCCAAAATTTAAAAACATGACTTTTTCACATTTTTCGCTAGTTTAGTCAAGTAATTTTCTCTTAAATTACACTTAGCCGACTTATTTCTCATGGGTTTAGTCCGGTTTTGAACCAGGAGTTTCGGGCGCATGAAGCATTGCTTTATTATACGAGCGAAAAATGTGAAAAAGTAATGTTTTGAAATCCGGATTTTGGTCCTGAACGCCTCCATTATAGATAATATATTTTTTTTGAAAAGGGCAAACTGAATTTAGTATTCTTCGATATTCTATTATTGAATTTATGAAGGCTCCATTTTCTTAATTAAGGGTTTACGATTTGCATTCAGAAATTCAGATTCTTGGTTAATATTCTTTTGAAAACTATAAAATATTGCCTGCCAATGTATCATATTATGTCATTCCAACTTTTAATATGCTTGGACAGCTAATGTTAAGTGACAGTTACAATGATCATGTCAGAAAACAATTATAACTATTAGACAGTTAAACTGAGCAGTAGTAGTTTGACCGGTGACTGCTACTGTATTGGAAAGCCTTCTGTCAGAGAGTTTAGTTGACTGTGTTTGGTTAACCCCAGGTAAGTTAGGACGAAGCAGCCGCTTAATTTAACTTTAAAGCTACTTAGTGGCTGGTTAGGCCTCTCCAGTCTCCACTTCCTTCTTTATCGTGGGCTAGCTCCATCGCTTCCGTGTACATTATAGCACTATCGTTATAACCTACATCGTAAACCCTTATTTAATAAAATGGAGCCACCATAAATTCATTAATAGAGCACTGACGAATACTAAATTCAGTTTAAAAAAATTTATATATTATCCAATAATGGAGGCTTCCATGACCAAAATCCGAATTTCAAAGCATTACCTTTTCACATTTTTAGCTAGTTTAGTCGAGGAATACTTTACGTTCCGAAACTTCAGGTTCAGAACCGTACCAAACCATCAGGAATAAAGCGGCGAACTGTTTTGTTAGATTAGGGTTTCCCCAAAACACCTTACACAAAAATGAATATTGGCTGATGAAAAAAATAAACAACAAAACAAAACATTTTTTTTCTCACAGAATACAACATTATAAGTTTTCATTTAAGATGAAGAAACACTGGTAGGAGAAAAATAACAAAACAATGTAAGAATATTTTTTATTTGCAGCTGGTCTTACGTCCCCATTAGTCTTATAACCACCCCTGTTTTAGACAAAATTGTTTGACCAACTAATGTCATTTTTTGAGTTATCCGTCAGAATCCATACCAATCCGGTGTAACACCTTACGTTTAATTCTAACTGTAGAAGGGATTTTAAACATGCCCCTGGACACTCACATTTCACATGATTCAATTTTTTTTAATAGCTGTGAAGTACATTAGTAGCTAAGTCAAGACTTTTCTTGAAATGGAGTTATTCATTACATTTTAACTCCATTTTATTGCAAAATGTACGAGAATGACACGATTCCTATTCCCCCATAACAATCAACAGATTCTGGAGATAATTCGACTTATTCACCCGAGCTACACATATACCATTTTACAATGCAGTTTTAATTTTACATATACCAGTTTTAACTTTAGGTTACTAAAAACAAAAAACTATGCCACTACAACCCAAGAACGGGTCTGGGGTTCAGTACATCGTAAAGACTGTACTGTTTCATGGACAACGGTGGTGCAAGGAAGTGACTTGTCCTAGGTCACGCTCAACCGCAAGATTTTCCCCCTTATTTTTGGTACCCTATTTTTATAATATTTTATACAGGCTGGGTGGGCCCCCGGAGGGTCCTAGATCCTATATGATCCATCCCCCCCTGCAAACAGACTAAATAAAAGTCATGGCCAGCAGCGCGATTTGACCCAGGATTTCCGGCATGGTAATTCAGTGCTCTACCACTGAGCCTTCCGCTCCCAACTTGAGGTTACTAGTTGATTAAAATTGTTTCATTCTTTTGTAGGTTACTCGTATGATCCCCTTGCAAGAGTGTGATTTATTGTTCTTATATAATGTTACCCAGGTATTGGTATTCTTTTACTCTTTCTATTCTAGTGATCTTATTACAATATTATAATTTTATTCTTAGTAGTATACATAATAAACAAAATGGATGATCCTTGAAAATTCATTCGCTATCTTCTGCAACAGGATCAACAACAACAATTTGATGAACCAATGAGCGGTTGACCACACCAGGGTGGAGGGGGGCCCGGATAACCAGTTCATATTGGCGGTCTTCCGTCTCAACTTCGCCGGGGATTGTCGGGGCAAACTCCCCAACACTGGCCGCAACTTCTTAGTACGACCCTTCTCAACAAGATCACTAATAGTTTCAACTTCCTACTAAATACTGCGGTGTTGTTCCTTCATTCGATTATTTGATGCTTTAGAAGTATTTTATTCTCCTTTATCATGGTTGATATAAAATGGTTGGACATTCTTATCTTCCAGCCTTCCGAATTCACAGGAGTACTTACCTGTAAATTTTGGGGTTGTGTTGTATTTCATAAAAAAAAAACTACAACCCATGAAAGGCTTTGTGTTTAGTGCATGGTAGACAGTACAGTTGGTATGACGTTGCCATGACGGTTGTGAAGGGAGGTGATTTATCCGAAATCACGTTCAACCGCCAGGTTCCCCCTCTTTATTTCGGGTACCCACTTTATAAAGGCTATGTGAGCCCCAGGAGGGTATCCAGATCCCAAAGGATGCATCTCCGGCTCTTAACCTATTGAATAAATTATCTGCTATCGCTGGATTTTAGCCTGGAATCTTTGACACGTAACTCAGTGGTCTTGCATTGAAACTCTCCTCTCCCTCTTTCATAGATAAATTTATTTATTTCCTTATCTGTATTATTAAAAACTATATACTACTAAATATTCGGTATGCTACATCGATGATTTCGGCACCGGAATTTGTTCAATGGTTAAGTCATTGATAAATAAAATTTTGACTCTTATTTTATTAACGCCAGGAACTGATAAATATCTTGAAATAGTAAGCTATTCTTTGGTATTTTTTGAAAGAAAACCCCATAAGGCCAAAGACATGTATGGATAGATACAATTGAAATCTATGGATTGATTTGACATATGGATAAAAACTAAGAAGTATTTTCTTTCATGAATATGTTTTCCCAGTTTAGCTCTTTAATAGGTCTAGATTTTATTTTGCATGTATCATTCGGAACAAGATAACAGTTGTTAAGTATTATCAATATTATATAGATCATCGATATCAACTTTAATGATAAAGTAAATATACTAAAAAATATCAACGAACGAGATTAATATGAATAAATAAATATTATGTAAAAAAACAAGACAAGATCCTGTAATTTATTTAGTAAATTTGAATGCTGGTTTTTATTGAAAATAATTTTAATTCAATAACTTTTTTTTTAAATATTAAAGTGGAACATATTTACTGGAAAGCAAAACAATGCAATCTGCCACACATATGGGTATTAAATAAATACACTAACTATTATTTTTTATGTAAACTGCTGGAAACTTGAAATGTTTTGTCGAAATATAAATTATGATACATAATTAAATAAAGTTTATGTGCTTGACAATGCATTGTGGTTTTCAGTGTTCACATTTAAAAAAATATTTTCTTATAATATAGTTTTAATTGCAGTTATTAAAATGTTAATAAACTAATGTAAAAGGTAATTTAAAATGGAGGTCGTAAGGATAGCGGTGGCCGTGAAGACAATTGAATAGCCTTAATTGAACTCGAGAACAACCGGTAACTTCTCCTCTAGGAACAATGAATAGTTCATGCATTATTCATTTTATTATTTGTGTCCAATCAATTATTAGTAATTGAAAATAGCAAGATTTGAATAATATTTTAATTGTATATTTCGAACATTGCAATAGTCCATTAATCTAAACATCAATTGTGACACGAGTCGAAAAATTCCATACAGAAATTCTGGAGTCTCTAAAATGATAGAAAACCAAAATACCTTTTCAAAAAGGGGCACCCTGTGGTCTAGTGGTTAGCATAACATCCTAATGAGCCCAAGATCGCGGGTTCGTAGCCCGGCAGGTTGCTCAACGAATTTTTAAAGGAGTGAATAATCCTTAGTTATGGCGTCCTTCGGAAGGGACGTTAAACAGGGGTCCCGCGCCTTTACGATGTTAGGTCCCCTATCCTAATTAAACATGGATAGGCAAAATTTAGATTTCCCACGGTAGCATCGTCTGATAAGCCATATCAGCACAAAAGTGACGTTAAATAAAAAAAAAAAAAAAATTACCTGTCGATATTGTTATATTTATGGCATTATGGCAGAAGCAGGATGATAAAACTAAAGAAGCATATATAATAAAGCACACCTCTAACCTTCAGTTCAAAAGGCACCGATAAAAAGAGACAGCATCCCATCACTTTCAAGGCCCAAATGTACTGGTACTATCTTTATTAATGGATAAATATATGTAATAATAAATAGTGGTGTTTAAATTTCCTAAAGGTAATAAAATATGTTTATTTTATTCATCATTATCATATTCTACCCTCTTGAACCGCCTATGCAGCGCGAGGGGGAATTCTGCACATCCTTCTCCAGCTCTGTCGGTGTTCCACCAACTGTGCTCTTCTGATCCACTGAAGTCCTCTCTTCTCAAAATCCTTTCTCACCTCTTCTTCCCAACATCTTCCTAGGTCCTCCTGAATTATGGTGTTTAAGTTTCTTAATGGTTCTAAAATATATTTATTTTATTATTATAAGTATGTAATGTTAGATGGAGCGCTCTAGCTCTGAGTTCATATATATGGGTTAAAACCCATCTGTGGCAGGTAAATTATTTAATCAGTTTACAGCCATATATGGACTTTGTGGATCTTTAGACTCTTCCGGGGCTCACCTAGTCACATAAATGATCTCAGAAAAGCCCCCTTTTCAACCGTTGTCTTAAAACAAGTCTTGACTATGTATTAAACCCTAAACCCTCCATGGGTTTTGGTACAGGTCATGTAATGTTAGTGAACAACATATAAATTGCAATTATTAACTCTCTGACTACTTCGTTATTTAAAGTTATTGTCTTATATAAATACTTATTTCTTTGGTTTTAATTTTACCACATAAGTTTCCCCAAGCGATAGAAACTGAATAAATATCTGGCTGTTTATTCAGTGGAGCACTTTGTAACATTTAATTTTCATAATGGCGACCATTTTCTGTTGTAAAATTTATTGAGAGTCACGTTCACTAATATTGGAAGGTTATAAAGTAGATATTCTTGGAGGGGGGTTCTTCGGATCGCCTTTATGAAATATTAAAATTGCCGAGGCTAAGAGTGCTAGCATTTTATCGTAATACGCCACGCATCAGTCTATGGGCTATTGATTCTTTTACCTCGAGTATCCCCGCTGAAACATCTAATAAAAGATGTTATGAAAAACCGCAGTTGCTTAATAAATATTTTAATATCGGGCGAGTTGATAAAAGCGTAATAAAAGGATATGGAAAAAAAAATAAGAAGAAAAGAAACTTAACCGACCATGAAGGTTTTGCGGTATTAGTACTTATTTTTGGGAAAAAATAAAATATTTTTTTCTTTAACACACTGAGCTACGCCACAACTGAAATGATTAAAAAAATAAGTAACTCTTCAATAATTTTAATAATAAATAATCGCATATAATTGTATATATCGTCGATACCAATGCAAAAAAATACTTTTTACGTTTTCGGACTATAGCCTACGGCTTTAGGATTGATAAGTGATATAAAATTCATTCAGAGCCATAAGGCGGAACAACGCATATAACGACATAGAGAAAATACATTACGTGCTCATTTTAAATGAATCTTTAAAATATTGACTCTCCTGAACAGTTTTTTTGTTTTTCGCTTTCATTACTTAGCATTTGTACCGAAAGTCCCGTGTTCACATCCGGGTGTGGCAAATACTGGAGACCCCCCTGGGGCTCACCCATCCTCTTTAGGTAGGTGCACTTAATTAGAAGGGAAACCTGGTGGTTGAGTGTCATCTAGGACATATCACCTTCCTCCTTAATACTTTAACCTTTGTAAGATTGAAAACCTAACCTTTAAAATTGTATGTGTTTCCCCCGCTTGTTATTCATGAATATTGCTTTTTAATTCTATCTGACCAAAACGTTGTCTATGTCTGTCCTGGTACAATCTGATTTAATTATAATTAGTCGCCTAAAAACTTATTCATTCACTGTGATATTAAAGCAATTTGGTAGGAATTTGAGGTTCACAAACTCGTTTTCTAATTTAAAAACCACTGCTGATGTTTTTTATAGGCATCTCTAGGTCAAAATATAATTCAATTACAATGTATTACTCCCAAAATTTATTATTTATTTATTATTAACCCAGAAAATAATTTATGAAACCCAATACTAATAGTGTAATGTATTCGTTCACTCTAAGGTAACACGAAATCTTATTGCCACCTCTGGCTGTGTTAGATCTGGTCAAGGCCAAGAGAGAAGCTAGTTACTTAGCGGAGTTATTAAGTTACAACTTAAATTCGAGCAGTAATTTGAAAAGAGATTTGATAGGCGCTTGTGTATTCCCCACCACAATACTTCACTGTCTTGCAGGTTTGCATATGCTGTTTGTATCTAGGAGCTAGGACTAGGTCACAATATCGGCAGGTCTCAAATGGCATCGAAATAGTCTATAATTAACAAATTACTTGTGTCAAATTTTATTTGATATATTAAATATTGATATAAAAAAAAAATATATTAAATTTTCTGTTATAGTTTATAGTATATTATATATTTAATTTGATCTTATATTTAATATTTATAAATACTACAAAAATGTTAATACATTTTCTAAACATAATTTTTAATAAGATATTATTTTATTAAATGTTAATATTACAAAATAAAATGTATTTAATTTTCTTTAAATATTGCATAATAAATTAAATCTCGTATTTTATTAAATCTCTACAAACAGTACAAATTTTTAAAATAAATATGTATGTATTTTTAATTAAAATTTAATTTGTTTTTTGTCAATTACATAACAATAGAAAATATATTACTTTTTTATATATTTTGTATTATATAATAGTATATATAATATGTATTAGTGCACTATTATTTAATATTAATAATATATTAAATCAGGACTTATCTTAAAAATTTATATATAATAAAAAATGTTCAATAATTAATATATTTTATTGATTATTATTTTAATTTATTTTCGGACAGGACTTGGAATAAAATTTCCACTGAAAATAGAAAATTTATATTTTAAAAAGCTTTTAGAAATTTTTGCGACTGCACGATTACGTAAAATATTAAACATATTCAGTAATATTGTATATAATGTGGAATAATTCTATTAATATTTACAATCTACTCTTATTTCACAGAAATATACAATTCCTTAACTTTAGGGACAGATTTCATTATTGTAATCAATAATTAATATATTTAGTAGCAGACATGATAAAAATTAAATTTTCTTGTCTCTATTTATAGAAAAGATACAAACAAGTTAAAATAAAAAAAAATGAAAAGAATAAAATATATAAAATGATATGCAAAAATAAAACTTTTTGAGTAAGCTACATAAAAAAGTAGGAATGATATTAAATCATAAAATAAAATAAAGGAATTATTTGAACTAGCACAGTGGGATATTACTCACTAACTATAATGATGAGAAAATTTACATACATGTTTTCTTATCATTATCCCATTGTTCTAGTTCAAGCAATACCTTATTTTGTTTTTCAGTTCATCCTTACCATTGTGTCTAGTTTACTTGATACAATTTTTTCTAATACTTTTTCAATGATTTTTATGTTTTCTAGTTTACTTCAAAAGTTTTACTTTTTATATTATTTTATTACTTTACATTGCTTAATTCTTTGCATTTTTATCTATTTCATTTTAATTTCTTTATATAATGTCTATCCAGGTATGAAGATGACATACAAAACGTCGGTTTTCCATAAGTAGCTCACCTCTATTTAAGAAATTATTTTTTTAACCCCTACCCGGACCATTTTCTTCAACATATATATATATATATATACACACACTTGAAATGGATCAAACGTTTTTAACTTTTAAACGAAACGAAATTCCGAAAAACGATTCAGGTAAAAGTTGTAGTTATTCAGGCCTAGTTTGAAGAAATAAAAAAAACATTTTTTGGTTTTTCACTTTAAATGGTAATAATCGGCCTTCCAACAATGTAGTTTCCTCTTGACCCCCATTTATTTATATTTTTCTGAAATGTACAATCCAAAACATGGAAAAAATGTATGTAACTTTTTTTTTTATCTTTTATAGTGTAAGTAAAAAAAACATTCAAAGTTCACTACTTTAGTAGTACCTCTTTTACCAGGACACGTAATGCAGCATTAAGTTATTTTATTTAAGAGTTTTTAGTCATAATAACTTACTAATTAAGGTATTTTGAATCTTTCAGAAAATGTCTGGACATTTAAAAACCTTCTGTTTCGACGTTTTTATAGAAAAAATTGTTAATTTTGTACACTTTCCAGCCACTGTTAATATTTTATAAATGTATAGTACATTTCAGAAAAATAAAAATAAATGTGGGTCAAGAGGAAACTACATCATTTGAAGGTCGATATTGAAAACTTAAAATGAAAAAACAAAACATGTTTTTTTATTTCTTCAAACTAGGCCTGAATAACTACAACTTTTACATGAAACGTTTTTCTGAATTTTTTTTGTTTAAAAGTTAAAAATGTTTTATCCACTTGAAATGGAACACCCTGGGGGGTATATATAATATACATATATGTATGTATATATAATATATATATATATATATATATATATATATATATATATATATATATATATATATATATATATATATAAGGGAAACTAACATTATTCAAGAGAACTGGAGATTTTTAGGGCCGATACCTCAGTTGTCACACTGCATAAGACTTTAATTCCTTTATAAATTACTCCATTTCCATGTAAAATATCCCATAATATTTCAAGTAAAAGGATATCAGTGACAAAGTGGGCCCAATAATAATGACAAAGCGGCCATGTAAGTAGCATGTAATTATGTTTTGCAGTGCTCGGGAGCGAGATATATGGAAGAGCATTAGTGCGATGATCCTCTTTGCCAGTATGTTACCAGTCTTCTTCATGGTCCTCCGTCATGGTCCTTAAGATAAAAATATTTAAAAAGCCTTTTTATAGCCTCACATAAGCCAGTCTACTGACATATCTATTGCCCCGGTCGGGTTAGTCGAATTTTGTCTAAAGAGAGTTATTTGTATTGAGGGAAGAGAAAACGTACAATTCTCGTAGATTTAGACTTTAAATGGAGTTGTAATACAAGCAGTATATCTATTTCAAGCCATTGACTTACTTAGCCCCTTATTCACAACGAAAATAACACGTTAATTAACTTAGTTAAGTTAACAAAGGAAATAATGACTCCTCTCTCCAGTTTGTTTCTGTTTTTTTTAATTATCTGAGTTCTCTGACTTACTATCCCTATCGATCTCATATTTTCTGTTCTATTCGCTAGAACAGAAATTATGTTCTTATTTCGTATTTTACAGCTTGATTAATCCATGGTGTGGTTGACTTTTTAAGTTTATGTATTATCTAGAGGTGTAATTTAAGTAATGAGGTCGATTTGTTCTAACTTTTTTTATTGAAATAAAAATAAAAAGTCACATCGCCTCCTTCAAAGTAATGATTTTGGTAAGCCACACAGCCCTGGTCTGGATTCTTCCATTTTAGCTGATTTCACTGTAGTGCTGGAATTCGCATATTCAAATAGTGTTCAGTTGGTCCCCTATGGCTATTTGGATATTCTCAAATGCCCCAACATATCATCTCTTGAGGTAATTTTTTAATATTGGAAACAGGACAAAAAAATCACATAGACGGAAGTCGGGTAAACAAAGTGGCTGAAGAGTCGAATGGGTATTTTTAAGGACCAAAAACTCATAGATAAAAATCTCTGTGTGATTAAGAGCATTTTCGTGATGCAATCCCCATGTGTTTTTGATGGTTGATTTCACACGCACGACCCTTTTCACAACGTTGTTCGAATTGGATATCAGTCATTTTTAGATCCCACTAAATATAAAAAACTTTTTTGCAAAACAATTCCCTTCAGACAACGCAACAACTCAGGCGTGTTCAAACTTGTACCGGACACGTACCAGATGTTTACCTACCTAACCCTCTACGTGCTGCTTCCCCACAGTATTGCGAGAATGAACGTTATTAATCTAAAACAATATTATTACTTAGTCGCCATTGTTTTCTTTCTCTCCCTCTTCAGTATTTAAACCAGTTATCCAGATCTGCTTATTATGTCTACATGTCTATGTTATATAAATTAAAAAAGACTGATTTTGTCCAACACTAATACAGACTTGAAAAAGCACATCTCACTTCAGTAGAATAATCCTACATATAATTACTTCTGCATATAAACAGACAAAATTGAGATGCTCGTAAACAGTTAAGCATATATCTATTACTATATATATGGCTGAATCATATGATAATGGTCTTCATCAATATGGTATAATTGCTGAAAAACGACGAATTAACATTAATATTTTTAAAAACTACTCTATTTAAAACAAATATATTAGGTTGCAATTTTCTTAACATGACATTCTGAAATATAGTTATTCCAAAGTTTTACTTTAAATCTTTAATATTTATTTATTTGTTAATTTTTGTAAATATCGCATGTTTAATTATATACTATCTATGATTTAATAATTTATAGTTTATATAAAATTTTCCCATCAATTTTCAGTCATTTCGGTTAAAAACAATCAATGAAGAACAAAACTTTATTTTTCTCACACCTGCAATTAGAGGTACTTCCTCTTTTGGAAACAAAAAAAGAAAAAGAAAAAAAATCATAAATTCAATTGATCTCTACTTGCCTTTACCCATACCATTACCATTCATTGCACTTGCTTGGTGTATTTTTATAATACAGTTGTAAATTTCAATAAATAAATTTGTTGTAAAAGTTATTTAGAAGCTTTACGTAACTAACTGTTTGAAAGATCTTTTTTTGTTTAATATCTCTGCAAGAAACTTTATTTCAATTTAAGTTAAGTTGGTACGCGTATAGTACCTTGAATTAGAGTCAAGTAAATATAATACTGTTATTATTGTTCAACTTTATGACAATAAATTACAATTCCTAACGCTAATATCCAATTGTACACAATGAGGATATCTTTGATCATTTTAAATTAGTAGGGGGGTGTTTAATCCTCCTTTGCAAGCGATCCCCGGGGAGGATCCCATTTTGATTGGAATGGCGGAGGGATACTCAATCCAGATTTTCTTTCTGTTTGTTTTCCGATTGAAATGAAATTTATTCCGATAGCCTGTGTACTCGAAACCCTGAAACCTTTATATTGAAGCTCAGGAAATTTTAAGATTTCTCAATCCTCTTGAGAAAGGGAGGAGATGCTGTTTTTTAGTAGTTTTAAACAATTGTAATTTCTATAAATTATTATATTTTCACTCCTTTTATTTCCTTTCTAATAATACTGGCTTTCAAAAAAATAAAATAAAATTGAATATCTTTGTATAATTATTGTTTGGCCGTTTTTTTTTTTATAAGGATTATTGCAATATTCGGAGGTGCAGTTAATACATTTTGCATGAATAAGTAAAGCATACAATAAATACTACTAATAAGTATACATATGGTAAATACAAGTATTCGTATAATAAATATAATTTATTAACGAATATACGTATAAATTTTATGGTGGAGAAAATATTCCGGTTGAAGGTCAAAATATATTTTTTATAGAAACCAACGTTTTGACTCACATTGCAGACTTTGAAAAAAAAATTGATGAACTTGAAATTGTTATTGATATTGATTGATTGAAATTTATGACGAAATGTGTTTCACAATATATGTAATAATATAATAAATGTAATATGCATGATTTATTATAAATAAATATATTTACAAGTAAAAACTTTATGAAAAATATGAAGGTCAAAATATATTCTAAGGGTTTCAAGCTCCGTTTGTGGAAGTACATAAGTTATTTAGTCAGTTATTTAACAGCCAAGTACGAATATCGTGGGATGTGCAGGCTCTCCCTCGACACACCCAATTAAGTAAAAGTAGGTACCGTTAATATGGGGGAAAACCTGGCTGGTGATCTTGGACAAATCACCTCCCTGCACAACACTTGTCTTAGAAACAATACAGTCTCTACCATGTACTGAACCCATACATCGGTTGTAGTGGTACAGTTTTTGTTTGTTTTTCAAAGCAATATAGAGGAATATTTGAACCTGTAAAACAGGACGCCAATGGCATAGGATCGGGATGCCCGGTGAAGTCAGGGACCTTCCTGAGTTTTGCGATAAGGAGAAGGAGAAGTTGGACGGAGTGAAATTAGAGGAAGTGTGATTTCCGATCCTAAAACTCGTGCTATTCCTCTGCCTAAATTATTAATGTGCTAAATTATTAACTTCTATGGTAATTAATAGCTTGTAATCATTGCTACATAAAATGTGTCGAAATCTTTCCTTAATTTAATTTATACAATTATAATCGGCTAATTGTTTTCTTCCACCAAGATTTTATTTATAAGTAATTGCAATATACGAGTACAATACATTATGAACTGTTTATATTATATATTGTCTCTGTAATATATATAACAGAGTTCGTCCTGACTGAGAAGACCATCGCAGAGCCAAAACGGCATATTTAAAGCGAGCAGTATGAAATTTTAGATTTTGCTTCTACATTAAAAATAAAGAAATACATGTTTTTTTTTAAATCGTATCAAGTACGGGAAATAGTATCATTTTACTTATATATATAAAAGAGTTCGTCCTGACTGACTGACCATGCAGTGCCAAAACGGCATAAGCTACAGACTTGAAATTCCACAGTAGGTACACTTTGTAAGGACGACGCGCACTATGAAAGGATTTTTTAAAATTAATTCCCTAATAGATAAACGTTTGTAATAAAAAAACGTAATTTTTAAAGCGAGCAGCATGGAATTTTATACTTAGCTTCTACATTAAAAATAAAGAATGTTTGAGTTGTGAATATAAGTAAGCAGGCTTTATATTTTAACATAATAATAATTATATTCAAGATTTATCAATATCAACCCCTAGATATTACATGCTGGATTTCAATAGAAAACTTATCGATAGTCTGTAATTATGCCCTTTAATATTTAGTAGGGCAGTTTATTCAAATCTATCAACAAAGGGATAAGCATTGGTAGGGTGGCTGAATTAAAAAATGCTTTAAGTGATTGTTTATAATATGGAGTTCATGGATGGAATTCAAAATGCACACTCCGTTCATACTCAATATGTATTTCTATTTAAAATCAACGCGGACGAAGTCGCGGGCAAAAGCTAATTTATAAATAAAATCTTGGAGGATGACAACAAAATATATAATAAACATTAAATGGTCTTGTACAAATATCCAAATAACTAACAATTGTTCAAATAACAAAATGATTCATTTTTTCTTATGTTCGTAGGGTTTTAACTATGAATCGCAAGAAAATGGTGGAGGAAAATATTTTAATATTTAAAACTTAAAGATGAGGGATAAAAGAGGGATCTTTCACTTCACAAATATTTTTTTCGAAAACATTTTTTAATAAAATGTTGCTAAAAGCTAGATGTCAATTGCAGCAGAAGAAATTTACTAAACTCCACTAACCACGGACTACCGCCCATGACCCGTGTATATAAGATCATTCTTTCCAAGAACTTAAGAAGTACACCCCTATTCTGTGTAATATTCTGGTTTACGAATATCTTATTATATAAAAAATATAATAATGACTTGTCATTAATTGATTCTGATCGCTTCCCCTAACTAGGAAAGATTGCTCGCCAGCGGTAATTACTGGTCCCTAATGCAATATAGTTGTGGACAACTCTGTTGGTAGGAGCTAAAACCATTTAACTTTGTTGGAGGGAGAACTGGCAGTTGTGGAGTTTTCTGTTGACTCTTGGACAGTAATCACTCCACTCAATGGGCTTCGGAAAAACATTCACCTCACGTAATTTGAGGGATCCAAACAATTCGGCCACACTGTGCTCTGCTCAAAACATACCAGTAGTAGACATGTGGCTGAAAATTATTCAGAGAGAAATCGGGATTGCATATATTTAATATTTGTTTATATTAAATGAAATACACGAATATATTTTTAAAATTAATTTAAGTCCTAAATAAGACTTAAGGTCATATAACTTTTTATAAGGTCTTATAAAAAAATATATTTAATGAAAATGTAAACAGTTTTTTTTAAATTGAATGCATTAAAACTCAAATATGATAAAAGTATGTATATTTATTAATACAAAGTAATATCACATTTTAAAAATTATTTAAAA
This sequence comes from Troilus luridus, assembly GCA_964056705.1. Classification (NCBI taxonomy): domain Eukaryota; kingdom Metazoa; phylum Arthropoda; class Insecta; order Hemiptera; family Pentatomidae; genus Troilus; species Troilus luridus. The sequence goes on along the minus strand of OZ057416.1, from coordinate 77,501,612 downwards.
TTAGTTGGAGGGTTGGCAATACTTGTTAACGTTTTACTAATTACGCCTGGATAGGCAAAATTTATTGTATTTACAGCATGTGCACTGAAGCATCTTCCGATTAGTGATTGCAGCATAAATTGATGTTAAATAAAGAAACAAACAAACGTTTTTTTTAGAGCTTTAAATAGTTCAGTTTATTGTTGCAATTGGACTCTTCATCCCTCAGATATGTCCTCTTCTATTTTCCTCCATTCTTTATTTTCTTTCCTTTCTTCAAATTTTTTTGTATTTCACCAATCATGGCATTTATTTTATTTAAAAAAAAAACATATTTCTTGTAATTTTATTTATTTTTTTTACACAATTTTGTTTATTTCATTGTTTGTAATAATGTAGAGATTCTAAAAGATTTTTAGGGTACACGATATGAATATGAAAAGTTCATCTAAAAATATACTAATGATTATTAAGGCTTATTTGAACAATATATTAGACTGTTATAAGTTTTAAATGACAGCAATTCAGCTGAAATATTAATTATTAATAAATCTAAATTGGTATTTTAATGAGGTGTTGCAAAGCATATTTAAGCTTTGTAAAAGATACATCTATAATTTTTCTCCGTCTTGTCCTTGTAATTGATTATATTTTCTTGATACTATTAATGTTCAAGTCTGTGCTCAGGTATGATGCTATTAATTATTTATGTAAAATAGAAAATAAAATAAATTAACTGATGAATTAAATGATCTATTAACATCCTACAGGGACTGTCTTATCCTCTCGAGGTAAGCCCTAGGCCGGACTGTTATTCTTGTCGGACCACTGACTAACACCACACTTAACTTTACTAACAGTTAACTCCTGTTTCTGTCAGTGTTTATCTTCAACGTTTCCTTCCCTCCCCGGTTTTAACAGGGTTTAACAGATAAATTATCTGTTCTGTTGACACCCGTGGATGGATCCTGTGGGTTCTGCAGCCATCCCTGGGCTCACCTGGTCTATGTACCGTTGAGCTTGACCGTGTCTGGCAAATCAACTTACTACATAATCTTTTCTTTTCAAATGAATATATTTAAAAATTAGTAACAACTAAAATAAAATTAATTATAATAATTATAATGACGTAAGTCAACTAGATCCAAATTAAAATAATGTTCAAAGAACATTCTTCCTCTCGTATACTTCGCAAAATGCAAGAACGCGGGGACTTAGGATCAGAAAAAAGAAAAGATATGACCAGGGCCGAGAAGCGTGCTTCATTAGGGCCCAGGATAGCTCAAATGGTAGAGTCCCAGACTAGTGATCTGGAAGACCCGGGTTCGAGTCCCGGTCCTGGACATATCTTTTCTTTTCAAATGAATATATTTACTACATAACCGTTGACTCAGAAACCGTACAGTCTTTACAATTTACTGAACCCAGGATTCTTTTACGTATTTTATATAAGTATAGGTTATATATGTGCAGGTATTTTTTATATGATATAACACTAAAGTCATTAATAGCGTTGATAATATGAGCGAGGTAGTTAAGTGTATGTTTTGCTTATATAGATGTAACAATAAATTCGTACTTATTTTTTATCAGTTTTAATATGATGATTATTACTCTATTAAAAATTAATATCTATCTCTATATTAAATAAATATCTATTATTATTCTTATATTCTTCTTCCGTGATGGACCGTGTAACATGAAGAACATCCCGAAGGAAGAATATCAACGACCGTGGTAGCCCTCTTGAACAAATATCTATTAAGTTTTCTAAGTATATATATATATATATATATATTAATTTACAAGATTGTATAGTTTGATTTCTTTTAAGCTGTGCAAAACTATCCTATTTTTCTTTGACATCTTAAAACTTAAATCTTAAATTTATAAGTATGAAATGATCTATTTTGTGTTATTTTCATCCTAGTTTTGGTACACGCGTTTTCTTTTAAAGTTTTTATGGCCAAAAATAACCATGGAAATTCATATTTATTAAATTTTGACAGATGGTTTGTAATCACCCAAACTCACTCGTTCTTCCGCTTTCCTACTCCCTGTTACCTGGACTGGATAGGAAAAGATTAAAAAGACATTGGCCAAGAGACCTACTCACCTATTGATATTTATATTTTTACTCCATCATCATATAGAAGTTCGTGAAGAAAATCAAGGTGAAAAACACTAGGATCAAATTTGCTGAATGCGCAATTGCGCAGGTGCAAATGAAAATTAAATTATAAAATAAAATAAAAAAAACTGGTATAAATGCTAATTATTGGACTGTTACAATAATCATCATGACAATTAAAGTCATTGTTACATAAACATGAATTTTTATTGCGTGTTATTTCTAAATGCTTATCATTTTAGGATTATCATTAATGAATTTAGCTTTTGAACAAAAATGTCGATTATATGCTGAAATTTATTTTTACTAAAAAACAAAATCATCTTTCGTTATTGATTTGTTTTACAAATAGAGTTTAATAATTTACCTCTCTGTTTTAAAAGTTTTTATTTGTTTTGTTTTTTTAAACTTCTACGCTAAGTTGTCATTATAAGTTTTCTTCTGAGTTTTTCTTCAGGGGGTTCACTTTGTTAAGACGAGTTATACTTTTTATTTATTATTAAACTTCCTATAAATCTTCTTTTAACAGAATATTATAAATTGGACTCGGCCTGAGTATAACATTAAGTATTGATGATACGACAGTACTTTTCTTTTTTTTTTTTTACTTGTTACAATATTTCGTTACAAAAAAAAAAAACCTGTACCACTACAACCCGTGAACGGTACATGGCAGAGACTGTTCTGTTTCATGTACAACGTTTCTGCAAGGAGGTGACTTGTCCTAGGACAAGCTCAACTGCCAGATCCCCTCACCTTAATTTGGGTTCCCTATTTTTATAAAATTTTATAGAGTCAAGGTGTGCCCCAGGAAGGTCTAGATCCCATATAATCCGTCTCCCGCTGCAAACAGACTAAATAAAAGTACTGCCTACAGTGGGATTTGAACCAGGATTTCTGGCCTGGCGACTCAGTGATCTACCACTGAGCAACTCCGCTCCCGTTACAAGTTTCCTTAATTTGCTGATTTGAACCCTAGTAGATGCCGAACATTTACATTTTTTTATTTGAAAAAACTTTATGATAATATCCATTTAACCCTACCGTTGCTCACTCAGCCTCTTCAAAGCTGGTACACATATTTGGAGGGAAAACCTGACTGTTGAGCGCTACCTCGGCCGAATCTCCAACTACCTCCAGAACGATAGGCCTAGTAGCCAGTTTCTTACAATCTCTACTATTTACTGAACACATGATTGTTCGCAAGTTGTACTGGTGGTGCTTTTTATAGGCTTTTAAACTTAAATGTTGCTGCTCAGCAATTTTCATACTACTTTTGAAAATCATCGGGTATTTAATTTATCAATATTATTTGACACCATGGAAGAGATGGAAATGGAATTGATATCTTTCTTTTGTTGTAGTAATGAATAGAATAGTTTATCAATTTTATGGATTTCTTTAAAGCAATTATTGAACTACTGGAGGGATAGCTTATTTGCTCCCAATGACATTCAGTTGAAGCGATCCGGGTATTTTAGCTTTGACCTCTATCGTTAAGGAGGGAAGATGAAATACAATTTATATTTCAAATGAAGTGGAATGAAGGAGGTGACAAATATACATAGGCCTGCAGGCAATAACATTATTTGACAGCGATCATGTCATGCCCTGATGATACCGTTTCAATGACATGTCATTAGCTGTCTTTTGACGGATTTTAGGTCTTTGTTTTAGTATTGTCGCAAAATAAACTAATTTCAATGTCTGCCTCTCCGGTATCGGTTTTAGTTTTATTATTCATAAAGATATGCCTTCTGTTGCCCTCTGAACATTTTTTTTTTAAATATTCACTTTTAACATTGTGTCGTTTGACAAGGTGTATATATATATATGGATTAATGACGTCATTGCAGGGTATGTAGGTAGCTTATGAAATATTATTTTCATTTACGAACATGAAAAAGCTATTTTCATCATTGATGATTTCACCCACTTTGCATATTTCAGGTGATTTCTACATCGTTTAAAATTAGAGAAAACAAATATATTATCAGACTGGCCATTGGTGTTTGATATGGCTGGCATTCCGTTCATGTTATACAAAAGAATATTAATGAGTACAGATACCGAAATAACTCATTCATCATTGGGTAAAGAATATATAATAAATATAAAAATAAAAGATAATGTGGTCAATTCTGTGGTTGGAAAATGTCAAATCTGGTGATGGGTGAGTGTTTATCAAATTCTGAACTGAAGGCTCTACATGGAATGTAGTGAGTGATAAAGGTTTATTTTGCTTTTAACCTAGAAGAACAGTTGATGTTGCACCGATGTAAAGCCTGAGTAATAGTAACAAATACGCCCAACTTCAGTTTGGCTTGAATTATCTGGAGTAAGTTCAATATAAGGGAGCGGAGTGGCTCAGTGGTAGAGTTGCCATGCCGAATGCCCTGGGTTCAAACCCCGGTGCTGGTAAGACTTTTATTCAATCTGTTAGCAGCTGGAAATGGATCCTATGGGATCCAGGACCCTCCTGGAGCTCACGTAGCCTCTATAAATTGGCTACCCAAATTAAAATCTAGCGGTTGAGCGTTTTCTACGACAACTCAGCTCGCTGCACAACCGTTGTCCAAGACATAAAACAGCTCTACCATGTTCTTAACCACAGACCCTCTACGGTTTGTAGTGGTAAAGGATTTTTTTTTTTAAAGTTCAATATAGGTCATAGGTGTATTTAAACAAAAGTATGAAACGTGGAAGAATAAAGTATTCTACTTAACTTATAAACCACGTGTCTATTTGTTCCTCGCAAATAAATTTCTTGTAGAGAGATATCATTCATGGCTTTGTGTATTTAAGGACACAACGATTTCATTACTAGGTGTAGAGTAATCATACATTGGTAATGATTTCATAACAGAAGAAGGTGATTCTCATCCATGAAGTATATTGTACCTAAAAATATTGTCAAAACTAAGGTTATCATTAAATAAAATCGTGCTTGGCTGTACAGAAAGCGCTTTGCTTTTTTGCCTATTGCTTATGACGATCGAGACCACTGTGTTAAAACGATTTTCACGGGCATTCTTTGTGAGTTCTCTATATTTTTTTTTCGTTCTGTCTGTTCCCCGCTTTATCCTTGGAAATGAATTTCACGTCCCGGCAATACTTCTTGAAAGAAAAATATCTAGCATTTTCTTGAAGTAAATAAACCTAGTGATTTCTGGGATTTCATGTATTTCCAGTATGCAGTATTAAAAGATTGTTATTGTATAATTTAGATCCCCTTAATTTATTAATTATTAAATATCATCTATGTTTCTTAAATTAGAAATAAATAAATATTAAGGTAATTAATGTGATTCTATTCTCTGGAGATACAAATCCAATAGAAATACAAAGCAACAAACTTTGTAGTATGATTGAAGACTTCCTTTTTCACATTGTTTAATTGTTTACTTTGTTAGCAGCCGGAGATGGGTCATATAGGATCTAGGACCCCCCTGGGGCTTACCCAGCCTCTATAAAATATTATAAAAATAGGGAACTCAAAATAAGGTAGGAAAATCTGGCGGTTGAGCGTGACCTAGGGCGTCACCTCCTTGCAGATTCGTTGACCATGAAACAGTACAGTCTCTACCGTGCAATGAGGCCCAGACCCGTTCACGGGTTGTAGTGGTACAGGTTTTTTTTTTTTTGCCCCAGGAGGGTCTCCAGATCCTAGAGTCAAACCATGGAAGTTTAAAGAGTAAATTAATTTTTGGCCAGCAGGTATACCTTATGACCTAGGTATAAATTTAATAAAATATTTTTCTTTCAAAATTTGGTCAAAAAAGTAATCATTTACATTTTTTTTAAACTGTACTAATGCAACCCATGAAAAGTCTTGGGTTTAGTATATTGTAGAGAATATTCCCGAAGTACTCGAACATTGCCCTAGGTCGCGCTCACCTGCGTTTTCCGCCTATTAAAGGTACCCACTTTGATAGAAAGTCCCAATAGATACATCCCTATCAAATAATTTATCTGCCACATTTTCATGTAGAACAAGATAAATTATTATATAACATACATATTGCGTTAACAGCAATCGCTATTTGCCATGAGTATTTTTAGTTTTCTATTTTTGACTTTGAAGTGTTTACGATACATGTATGTCATTTTTTATTTGAAGACTAATAAATTGTAAATGAAACAAATTATTTAGTCAAGTTTACTAATATTTTCCTAACATCATGACATTTCTATTTAATGGAGAAACGCTGTAGGTGCCATAACTTGCTTTAACGAATCCTCATTAAGGAGGTGATTAGAGCTAAGATAGACACCCGGTTATTAAGCTCCATAATAAATACTTCATTTTGTCTGTTAGATTGAAAACGTTCGGGCAGTAAAATTACTAAATCTGAAGGCAACACTATTTTGATTAAATTCAATTTGATTTATGGTATAAAAAGAAAGACTATTCGCACTAGTATTTCGTTATGACCATGAAATAAATGGGTTAATATCTGTGTTAATATAATATCAAAACTGTATCAACCTAGCTTCAGAGTTTGTCTGCCAGAAGGTCACTCTTAGTGTCCTGATGCTGTTCCAAGTTCACATATAGTCTTTCCCATTTTTTTCCAAAAATGTAGGTTTTTGACTTATGTCGCTTTATGACACAATATATTACGCGTTCAAGATCAAAAGCGGATAACTTTTGATAATAATAAAGGATTTTTCACATTTTGGACTAGTTTTGCCAAGAAATTTTGTCAAACACGACACCTTGACACTTTATTTCTTATAATTTTAGTCTGGTTTTGAACTTTTCGGATTGAGGTTTCAAGATTAAGAGTCTCTCTATTAAGCTAGCAAAAAAAATTTTAAAAAGGAGATTTTAGAATTTTCGAGTTATCCACTTTTGATTCTTCATTCTAATTCTTGATTTCGATTCGCCTCATGAAACGTAAATAGATATATACAAATCTTCATATCTATACGTATAAACATGCACATGAGTATGTTCTTCACTCTCATTTTCAGTTGAAAAAAAGGAGTTAATACAAAATCTGGCTTCTTGAAGGCCAACTTAAGTATTTTTTTGGAAAGCATAAGTAAATCTCTTGAGTATAGGTTTAAAAAATATTTCATGACGAAATATTATTACGAAAAATTGTAAATAAAAACTATTGAAACATTATTTTGTTTTTATTTTCTGATCTTATGGTAGAACGATTCTAAAACCCTTTTACGAGTTTCCTCTTTTATCTTCCTTTAGGCCACCATTTTGGGGGAAAACGGCTGACGATTAGGTCGGGTTCCATTTCCAAGAATCCCTCATTTTTTTTAACCGTCGCATTAGTCTTGAAAAAAAGCTGTGGACTGTTTTTAAAAAAATTGGTTTTTGATGGATTCAACCCATGAAAAAAAAACCTAAAACACGGATTTCGTTTGTTCCCTTTCTCGATTAGAATTATTTATTATAGAAAATTTTTATTAAAACAATGAGACCAGTCGAAGGTGTTCCTGAGATGTGTGGAGAGCATCTTGAGGATTCTATTGTTTCTTAGCAGTAAAAGGCCTTCTACTTATGTAGGCATAACATGCCTTATTACCCGAGCAAAGCTGGGGTGGGTCGCTAGTATATAATAATAAAACTGATAAAAATCCGTATTTATTCTGGAATAAGTCTCTTTAGAATAGTGATACGGAAAATAAAATATAAACTATATTAAACAGAAAAAACCCCGGCGCAAATGGAATTTTGTCGTTTTTTTCTTCCTAGTGGAAATAATTTAATTTTTTCTCTGTGTGCTAAGTAAAGTATACATCATATGAGATAACAGATGGAAACAGGTTGAAAAACAAGAAATATCTGAATAGAAAAACAATTTTATTCACAAAAACTCCAAACTCTTATAGAATAATAAAATATTCTTCTCCATTAAATTTCTGTTATTTTTTTTATTTTATTTTTTCAATAACGGGTGATTCCTCCCCTTGCTTGTATCACAGCCTGGATTCTTCTTGGCAAGCTGCTGATTAAGCTGGCAACTCTCTCCTGTTCGATGGCGTCCCATTCTTCCACTAGCGCTGTTCTGAGGTGCTGAAGGTCCATTGGAAGATCAAGTCACCTTCGGATGCACCTCCCTACCTCATCCCATAGGTGTTCTATAGGATTAAGGTCAAGGCTGCGGGTTTGCCATACCACCGACATTAGAACAGATAGGAGTAGACAAGGCCTACGTTCAAATAATAGAAAATATGTACATCGAAAGCAAGGGCTTCATAGAAACAGAAAGAAGAGGAAAAATATTTCCTGAAAAAGAGTCAGGCAAGGCGATTCCCTATCACCAACAATCTTCATCGCAGAATTAGAAAGAATTTTCCAAGCTCTAGACTGGTATGGGATTTCTTTCGACGGAATAAAAATTAACCAATTGAAATTTGCGAGTGACGTAGTTTTAATGACAAGCTCTCAGGATGAACTCATTACAATGATCAACCAGCTGAAAGAGATAAGCTGGAACCACGGCTTGATATTGAACCCAGAAAAAACAGTAATCATGACCAACGGACTCTCCAATAATATCAGCCACAAACTCCCAGATATGAAGATCTCTAAAGAAGTTAGATACCTGGGACAAATCATCTCATTCGAAAAGAGAAGTAAAATAGAAATAGAATCAATAGTCGGCAAGGCATGGAACAGATTTTGGAGCCTTAGAAGTATATTTAAAGGCCGTCGAGAAATAAGACATAAAACGACAGTATTCAACAGCTGCATAATCCCTGTCCTCAGCTATGGTTGCCAGACATGGTCACTTACTAAAACCTTAGAGAGGAAGATAACTACCTGTCAACGCAAGATGGAAAGAATAATGGTGGGAATTTCATTGAAGGAAAAAATAAATTCACGCCGAATAAGAAAGCACACCATGGTCACCGGCGCCGTCACCTATTCAAGAAGATGTGGGGTAGCTCTCTCTAGATGCGATCAGCGCGCGACAGGGACCTATGGAAGAGTATATGCCAGCAACTTCACCTGTAAGATTCGGCTAGCCTCCGTCCAATGGCTCTAATACTCCCTAAAGGGAAGGTCTATATGTAAATACATAACGTTGTATATAGACATTGTAAATAATGAGGAAGTTAAATCTGATAAATAAAAATATAAATAAAGACTATTATTATTATTATTACTGAACCAAAAACAAGGGCTTTAGTGGTACGTATCTTTTTTGTGTTAGTGTGGTTAAATGATAAGTAGTAATTTAAGCAGTAGTTTTGCCTGGGTTGAAAAACTTTTAGTTGACCATGCTCGCTAAAATAAATTTATATTCCTGCAAGTGAAGAAAAGGAGATACTCGAAGGTTGGAGTATAAACAGATCATGAGACTGCTAACCTATGCAAAACCCGTTTACATGATATCCTAAAATCCAATGCATTTCATGACCTTCTTAAGTTAAGTCCCTATAACATACATTTTTAAAACCATTCCATCAATAAAAATTTCTCCTTTTCCATCTTTAAATTTTTAATACAGAATCCTTTCATATATTCCTGTATTTCCGCAAAAATCAGAAAAATTATTTCACACATGTTTCGCTCACCTGCGATTTCTTTTATAACCTATCCTATATAGCTTACCGAATTTATTGTTTCATTTCCACTTGATTTGGTTCTTCCTTCAGAAGTGAAAGCGAAATTAATTTTGAATAAATATTAAGCCTCATCATTTAACTCATAAGACAAATTACCAAAAAGTGGCTTTCAGCAAGGTATCGAGCTGTTGAAAAATATTCACTTATAGGATTTTCGAATCCTCTTATATTCATTTATATCCTTATTTTATCAATTTCTTCTAATATGTTTCCAAGAAGTTTCTCGTTAATAAATTTTTATTTTTTTTATTTTAGAGAGTATGTATGAACATGATAAGATTGGCCAACTAATCTAGGTAGGTGTTCATAAAAAATATAAAAAAACAAAACTGTCTGAATCAATTTTTTCGAAAGTGAAACTTACGTCAACGATTCGTTTAATTTTCATGAGAGGCTTTTTTATTTTTTATTTTAATTTTATAGACTGTGAGTGAGGATGATAATTAATAGTGGTTGAATGATATTTGTAGATATTCATAAAATTAATTGAAGCCAATGTTGTCTGCTTTTTTTTTTCTACGTAAATAAAGTTTTAAGAATGATCGTTCAATTTTCATCAGTCTTTTTACCGCAGGTTGGCTGGTTGTAGGGGTAGTTAAAGTCCCGGCACGTTACGTCATTCTTTGTTAGGATCCGATCTGTATTGGTGTCTATAAAACTTTCGTAACTACAAATAAGTAAATAATTATTAGTAAAAAAATATAACCAATGATGTTAGGATCGGGCAAAATCTGTTCTTTTACTCATGAAGAAGACTATTTAAGATTATTATTCCAGTTGAAATTACTCATCTTGAATTATCCATTATTGGCTATGTTACTTATTCTCAAAAAAACAGTCACTTTGCTTTAATGAACCATCTTTTCATGTCATTAAATATTATAATTTTATATATTACAAAATATGATCACGAAGTAGATATGACGCAACGTGATGTCACTTAACTAACCCTACTACCAAACTGGCAAACTTAGGGATAACTAATTGATTTTTAAAATAAATTTGAGGTATCAGTTCCGCAGGTTGTCGCTTCGAGTTATCTCACAGCTAGTTTTAACTTTCCGTTCGTTATTTACTTTCCCTAGTTAATATTCTCGAAAATAAAAATAATTTTATTACTAACTGCACAAAGTAACTATTACTGACTGTATTTAGATATAATATCCGACTTACAGGTTACATCACCTATATTTCGAAATGTTTTTTGAAACGTTCATTTCTTGATAAAATGATTACCCAAATATACACATTTTATTTTCATTCATTTTCAAGAATAATGAAAAGGAAAAGACTGAAAAGTTAAAACTTGTTGTGACTTAAATCGAAGCGATGACATGCTGAACTGATACTGTTTAAAGTCAGAAAATACCATCCCTTTAACAGGAAATGTACAAGAGCAGGAATGTTCCATATGGTATATACCACTTGCTTTAGTGGACTGTATGTAAGATTGGTAGCAAAATAAAAGGCTTTATAGTTTATAGAATCCAATGATGACAAATAAATATAATGATAATTACTAATTGGTGGTAATTTATCTGTGAATGGCGTGTTGCTTTTATCTTGGTTGCTGATTTCCTCTTTACCCTGCTGGCTGCCTGTTGAGGGTTTTCTACTCCATAGTGATGTGGCTCATGCTGAAATATAGCGAGCACATGGTGATCTGTACCTGTTCAGTTGTTGAAGTAGAAGGTCATTTTGTAATTAGGTGTAATTCTAGGTATGGACAATAGAGGGCTCTGTCTCTGTGACAAAGAGAGGCAGCAGGGAGATTAAGGAGAATTGTTGTTTTACATTGAACAAATACCAAAATTAAAGTTGTATACAATGGAAACACTTTTAGAAAATTAAAATTAAGAAAATTTCCAAATTAAAAAAAAAATGAATTTCGATAAACTAAACTTTCATCACATTTCTACGATACAATCGCTACCGGAGCCTCGTTGAATATTCCAACAATAGCGGTGGGACAAAAACCCCGAAATAAAAAATGAAATTTCCCTAAAGCGAAAGGCGGAGGTGGGGCTTGGAGTAAAGAAGATTGAGTAGGCCTGAGAATATCGGAAGTTGCCAAGGAAACCAGGCTTATTATTCCCCAGTGCCGCCTTGATTTATACTTTGCGTCATAAAATAGTCTGTCATTTATATCCGCCTGGCTTTATCGGCACTTTATTTGTTCCAGGTTATTGTTATCGATACATCGACCTGCCCCCCCACCGTATTGTGCCTTTATTTACCGCCGCTTTATTTACCTTTATTCCTTCCCTTCTTCTAAATCCGTCTAGTATAAAATCCTTTCTTTTTTTTTCCTTTTTGTTCACGTTATTCCGAATAAAATATATTCTCATATCAGCCTGACACCAATTGATTAGGCGCCGGTCTATTTCTCTAATTTTTATCAATGTTTGTCTATAAAAAAGTTTAAGTAGGGACACGTACTTTATATGAATTGCTAACTGCAGAAAAAACATCTAGACCTCTTTTCTAATTTTTTTTTTAAGGAAAGAGAGACATTAAAATCTTATAAAAGGATAGAATCTTATCATTGAGTAGTTTTCTATTTTCAGTAAACAAAATCTTGAAGGCGTTGTTCACATTGGTCCTTTCTGTAGCAAACGATGCCTTCTGGCGTCTGGCAAAAGTTAAAACTTTTAAAAACAAAATTCTCAAAAGTTGGACTAGTTTCCTTTCTGCAGATTTATATAGCACCAACATTAAATTCTAAATATAAGCATGTCTGACTGTGAAAATAAAATTTTGCCTAGAGCACTAAAGCTTTTGCATTCACCGATTTGGAAATTAAAAAAAAAACCGACAACTGCTAAATTTCCTCAAGATGACTCCATCAAATTTCTAATTGTTAACATAATTTATAATTTCCATTCCATTTTCCTCGTTTCTCCTAATCCTTCATTACAGTCAACATTCATGAGTTTCGTATTTCTTATTTGATTAAATAATAAATTCTTTTGGCGTCATTTTTACAATATATATATATATATATATATATATATATATATATATATTTTGTAACCAATATGCATGGCGTTAAAACTAGTATAGTATAGTTGACGTTCCACGTTCCATATAATAATTAAACTTTTCAATATTTTTTATAACTGATACGTAACCGATAAAAAACTACCTTCCAATCTTATTACTTCTGAGTGTTCATATTAAAAGTTACTTCAAAATCATAAGGTTAAACTCTGTAATTGCTGTAACTGCATAAATCTTGACATTGCCTGATTTATCTTCATCCAGAAGAAGGAGTTGCATATGAAATACTGGACAAAATTGGATGAGAGTTTACACAAACAGAACCAGAACTAAATATGTGTTTTAGGGAGTTTACTCAGGGACTGTAGTTTTCGTATTGGTGAATGCGTTCAAATATTGTTTTAATAACAGCTTTACATGGGAAATATCGGCTTAATGATAATACTGAGAAGGAAGTGAAAATGAAACGAAGCAGAGTTCAGTCTAGTCTTGATAGTTTTGATTATACTATTGTATCATCACAACCTATTTATTGTTATTTCCAATTAACACTGAGATATGCTTACCTTGTTGCTTGATACAATAGCAACCTCCGGGATTGTAATCAACCAGGGGGTGTCTTGTACTACCAGATTTAAATTATTAATGTGAAGCCAGTACATACAAAGCTACAAGTCTTATCTACGTATAAAACACGACCATCAAGTTCTGGGTAGTGCTTAAAGGGCTTCAAAAGTTAACGACGGGCCTTAAAAATCATTCAGAAGCCAAGGCACAAGTTTAAGCTACCCTTTCCGTGAGGATTCACAAATTTAATTAATGTTGTCTTGTAAGACCTCTAATTAGCTGGTTCGGCGATTTAGTCTAACTCACATTGAAACTCCAAAGGGTATATCGACAATAGAAACCACTATATGTCTTGTATATTTTAATTGTGAAGAAGTAATAGTTATAAAGTATTTTAAACTGGTATATTCAAATTGACTTTATTTAGAATCACTTAGTTTTCACTTGCCAACCTTCACATGGCTTTATTTCCAGTAATGTGTGCCTGAGAGAAGAATCCGTTATAGCCTATGTAAACAACAAATTATAGCCGACAAAGGGATACTTGTTGGATCTTAGATCAACAGGCTGAGTATGAAGAGGAAATGATATATCATAAAGACAATCATATTCACATATATTATTTATATATGCATAATATGGTCGTAACATATACTCATATATCTACACCCCCGGTGAATATGTGGTTAGGTCTAATTTTCTTCAAAATGAGTTTCTTGTTCTTAAGTAAGCGGGATCGAGTTATTTTAGTTGTGAATAAGGGGCTAAGTAAGGCATTGGCGTGAAAATGAGTTATTGTTTATATTAGAACTACATTTCAAGCCGAAAACTACGAGAATGATACGATTCCGGTTATCTGAAAGTAGTTATTTCTCTCTGGAAAAAATCCGGCTTAATCAATTATTCCCTGGGTATATAAAGCACATTGAATGTCTAACAGTTAAAAATAAAAATTAAGTTAAATTTAAAAATATAGCTCAGACTATTGGTCCTAGCAGTCCATGTCAATGACTAGACCAGTTTCATTTTGCGAACAATAAAATATTATACAAAAAACTTCAGTTGTTTCTTCTGGTTTAGACCGTGTAGGTGAATTTTCTGCCAACGTTTCGCCAGACATGCTGCTGACTTCCTCAAGGCTTAATTGAGACTGAAGATGTCCAGCTAACCCGCGGCCTTATATGGTAGCCACTCGGGTCCACTCGTGATTCATCGGTTCCTTCCGTTAGTCGATCGGGTTTTTTCGGGTCCGGGGTCGGAGTCTGTTTTTCCATGCCTGTGATTGGCTGGTTTCTGATTGCTTGGGCTCTGATAGGCTGGAGTTCGGCTTGATTGTCGCTGCTAGGTTAATTTGTTGTTCTTGTTGATTCTTCTGTTCTATGTTGGGGAGCCATAGTTTACTTAATTTGTACCCGTCCTCCCTGTTGAAGTTTTCCGGGTGTTTAACTATTTCTATGGCTTCCAGTATCTTCCTTTCTGTGGCCTTGCTACATTTCTTAACTACTCTGATTTTATCGAATTCTATGGCGTGGTTAGTAGTAGTGAAATGTTCTGCTAAAGCCGATGTTTTGCTGTCCATTTTCTTCACACTTTTAATGTGTTCTGTCAGCCTTGTAGATATCACCCTTTCCGTTTGCCCAATGTATTCCTTACCACAGGAGCTTGGAATGCTATATATCCCAGGTGCCCTGAGCCCTAAGCTGTCTTTTGGATTCGGCAAAACCTGACCTATCTTCCTGTCTGTGGTGTATATCGTTCCTATATTAAACTTCTTCAGTACTTTAGCTATAAAATATATAAAATATTATGTTTATTCAACGGCATATAAAGCCCACTGAAGACTCTCACAGTCAGTCAAAACGTAGGCATCAAATTTTATATATATTTTTTTTTTTTATCCATCCATTACATCTTTCTAGCGACCTAGCTCAGTTTGTAGAGAGCTGAGGGTCCCGGGTTCAAATCCAGCTGTTGCCCTTCTAAGACTCATCCAGCCGCTATTATTAGGTACCCTGGACGAAAATCTGGCGGTTTAGCATGAATTCGAGAAAATCATCTTCCTTCACAAATTTTTTCCTAGACTTTTACTGTTTTTTGTTTTGTTTTTTCATTTTCTCGAGTTTTATTGTTTTGTTTTTATTAAATATTTTTCAACCCAAAGTTGAATCTTGCTCATTTGTGCTTAGCCCTTCACAACTTATTTCTCTGTTCATTTGTCCAGGAACGAATTATTTCAAATTAATTAATTTATATGAGTTTATTGTGATTATGTGAGTATTTCCCAAAAAATTGATGAATGCAAAGCATTAAAGTGTGTTTCTAGTTAGACAATTGATAGTTATTTATTTATTTCATTATCATTAATGTGGCTATTTACTATTTATTTCCGCTTCAATTATTTATACGTTTTTAATATTAAATTAGTAGTCATGATGAAATCATAGCGAACCGAATCATGCTGTCCAGGAACCTGCGGACCATTAGTAATGGATTATGTCGGGTGTCATGTTGACATATCAGCCTGACAGAGACGGAACTATTCCTCCATTCGGTAACTACTTGAACTAGCACTGCCCTCAGAGGATCAATAGTATCAAGAAGCTATCGGAGGAAGGTTGGAAGAATTTGCATATAAATGAAAAAGATAAATTAAGATATTTAAGAGAAATATGGTTGAGGTAATGGAGGAGCTAGAAGGATTTGATAAGCGGCCAAGGACATCGCTTGCGAGCCATCTTCCGGATAATTGGCCCTTCCTCGACTTTTCTTCTCTTCTTTTAAATTGAATTAAAAAAAAAAAATCTTTTTTTTAAGAATTCCATTCGATGCCAATCAACCTTCAAAAAAGAATCCCTTCCCGGTTTTAGTAGATTAGCTATGCGAAATAGCTAAAGGATATTTAATGGTGTTTATACTCAGCAATTATTATATAGTTTGTTCGGTATAAACAACTTTTGTCTATACTTGACTGTATGTTGGAAATATTTTTTTTTTTAATTTCGTATGGAACACTTAGCTCCTGCAAAGATATAACAGAAAAAAATCTTAAGAGGGAGAAAAATGAATGGGTTAACAATTGAGCTAAAAAAAAAATATGCTATTTCATTCATTCATCGAACATGGATCCGATCTCATTCCGATCAGATTCATCTACGGATCCGAAACATGGATAATAACTAAATAGGAGGAATGCAAGTTGTTGGCCATGAAGATGGATTTCTGGAGATGTGATTGTTCCAATTACTGAATTCAACACGTCTAACAGTACGATAAGGCAACTGATAGAGCAGGAAACTACTATCCTCTTCTTTTAAACATATTATTTTTTGAACTTGGACAAAAGGGGTATTTTAAGTATGCAAATTTCAAATCTAAAAATCTGAAGTTTGAAAAAGGGAAAAAGATATAGGCTGATGAAATGGTGATTAAAATTAAGAGATTTAATAATTTCGAGTAGTTATCACTAGATTGTGTGGAGGTATTTCTGCATCCCCGTTGAATAATTGCTTCAGTCATTTTTTTACAAAGTACGATGGAAGCGGAATCGTGTAATTCTCATAATAAACTACTTGAAATGGAGCTATTACTAATATTATATTCAAGCCAAATACAATGAGAACGACAAGATTCCGCTATCCTCATGTTAGAAAAAAATATTGACTTAACCTCTAATCCATTGGGGATTTTTGAACATTTTATAATACCTATGCCTTTTACCCGATCAAATATATTGTTTACTGATTAAATCACACAGTTAGATGCTAATAAACGGTTAAGTTCCGAAAATATGAATTTATATGCGAATGAAAATTATTATAGTAATCACAACTTCTTATTTTCCAAATTAACTAAATAGCAACAATACATGCACTTAACAAGAACCCGGATCTAATAGCTATCGTAGAAGTTTGGGCGGGGAGCCTCTGCGGTTTCCTAGTTTGCCTACTAGTCGTTGCTTCAGCTACTACTGGAACCAATTATAGCCGATGCAAATCTCGTTCTGATGTTCATAGAACCTAGTTTTAATGTTTAATTTAATTTATCAACAAAAAAAATATTATATTTCATTGCATTCGCGTTAACAAATAATTAACATGAACTCCGATCGTTCACCCTTAAACTGAATAAATTTTAGCCATATATTGAATGGACTATGTAAGTTACAAGACGATTTTAGCTTGGGTCTCACTCACCCGCCATGTGTTTCCCCAATACTTAGTTAAGGCTAGGTGGACCCAAGGAGAGTCAAGTTCACACCAGGTCAATTCACGGCTGATAACAGAATTAAGAATACATCTGCCACAACCAGTCTCGAACTAGTGTACTACAGATCCGTAACCCAGCACACGAGCTCCCCTCCTCTCTTATTTGATTTTTTATTTTACTAATAATTTATATATCTCAACTTGTATTTTTTTTTCTGATAATGTCGAATAGACGGAACATCAGGTATTTTATTTATTTTTTATTTTAGGCTCTTTGTTTGGAATGGTCGTGTATCTGCTGTGTTCTTGATAATGAATTTCCTATTCTGAACTTTTGTCGGACTTTTTTTATTTGTTATGTTACTCTTTTTAAATGATCGTTCTTTGTGCCTTTTTGTATGTTTAATGTAGGTATTTTTTTATTATATTTTAGAACTATAATTTTATTTGTTTTTTCAACCTTTCCCAGTTATCATTTAGCCAAATCTTACTTATGCTCCAGTAATGGTATTTGGGGCTTTGTAGTGGTTGGATGCTGTTTCTGATTAGAAAATCCAATTATTTCCTTACAATTTCTACAAAAATTTCATGACTCACTTGCAGGACACCCAGACTTACTTCTTCAATCATTAGTGACATACACATAATCGGAGATTGGGACATGCAGACTGAAATGTTTCTGAAGAGAGATAAAACCCGCTAAGAGTACCTTCAAGGTTTCTCCATCCAAGCTTCCACGTGAATCCATAAGGAGAGGTTTTCGAAATAAGAGCACAGATACGTGTCAAATGACATTTCTATAATTTCTGAAATAAATATTTACTATTATTGTTATATTATTGCAACCATTTTTGTACCTAAATTATGTGTTTTTCTTTCCTCTAGTGTACAGAAAATTTGTCGCGTAAACCTTTATCAGTTAATCTCAATTTTCAAGTTATAAATCGCAGCCTTTGTTGAAGTGTAGTATTCAGAAATTTACTGAAATAATAAATGAAAATAAATGGTAAAAACTGGGAAAGACTGGCGCGATTTAAAAGAGCATTATTCACACTTAGCGGTGCTAGCAGAGAGCGGCCATAAACACCGATAAAGCGAGCGACGACTGCCAATAATTGGGACAGATCCCTCCACCGGCGCAGTGGCTCACTCTGTAGTCGGTGGAACAGTTTATTCTGGTATCGCACTCCATCTCTTGTAAATATTTCCGACGCCATGACGCACGAGAACATCTCTTCCTGACGGTTATATATCATGCTTTATGATCCACATCTTTAGATACCTCTTAGGCGACTATTGGCCTCAACCTGCATTTCATACAATAATTTGAATCTGTCCTATTCTAAGGCGAGCCTCTTCATGGCGTTTACTGCGATTAGATGTAGCCCAAGGCTTTACTTCCCTTTTTATATGCTTCAATTTACTGGCTGGACTTAATATGGCGTTGCGTCGTAATAAATTATTTATAATAAATAATACCTTATGAATAAACTAAATCAGCCTAAATTCATTTATATACTTATACAGTATACTCAGTCTTGTCTTCTCAGGGCTTAGTAGCGATCGAATTTCTAAAAAGTTAAGCACTGTGACTGTTTAATGTTCAAGGGGTGGATCGAGGGGTAGTTGGGAAGGTTAAGTTTTGAGTGCTCTAAAGGATTTGGGTTTTGGTAGTAGTCCGTAGTTTGCAAGCAGAGATGGTTGATATCGCAATTCCTAATCGTTATTTTTATTATTAACTTCTTCAATGTTTCTACTGGGGGGTTCTGTGATAGACTGCTGATATGTTCGGTTGAAGAAATAAGTATGACATCACTGTCAACATCTTCTATACTTAATTTTTTTTAAACCAAAACACTTCCCACCCATTGCAATTTAGGCCTCACATCTTCCCTCACGGCTCTGATCCCTTTGAAGAGTTGGATCCTACTACTACAATATATATCCTCCAGCCTACTCGCCACCCGCCTCTTTGAGCTTTAACTCTTCCACTTCAGCGGGCACTTTGTCCTTTACCTCGGCTGACCACCCGCCGCCAGAGCTGCAATATTTCGTTAGGCTAATTTATTCATGAGTAGCTAAGGCCCGCTAAGCAGCGCGCTTTTATTAAAGCCGGACTCTAGATATCGAAGGCAACTCGGCCGTGGGCCGCTGTCGACAGCGTCGCGGCAAACAGTTTAATTAATTCCTCAGGATCTTCTCTGTGTCTCTCGTCCGCTCTAGTTTCTTTACGATCCTCTCAAATTTACCTTCCCTCATTACGCCCAGTGAATTAATCTCGAGTTTAATGAGTTGGCAAACGGCTTAAGTTTTCAGCTGGCATCTTGTAATGCTAATATTAACAGTCTTAAAATACTATTTAAGACTAGAGATAATATTTAACCAGAAGTGGTAATAAATTTGAAGGCAATAAAAAAGTAATTAACCATTATTCTATATAAACATATCATTAATATTAATTAGTCTGGCTTATGCTCATAACGGTTGTGCTGGGAGATGATTTGTCCGAGATCACGCTCAGCCGCCATGTTTCCCCTTAATAGGAATTTATATTAAAATTTCTATGGCTATACATGAAAAATCAGGTAGATAAATTATTTTGTGTGTTAACAGCTACGGATGTACCCTTTGGGATGTGGAGGCCTTTCTGAGGCTTCCCCAGCCTCAATAGAGTGGGTATCCTTAACTGTGGGAAAATTGCATCAGACATATATTAGAGGAATCCTATAAAAAAAATACTAAATCACCTCAAAATACTACCTGATGCTAGAGAAGCACTTAGATACAGCAAATCTGAAATCGACAGACAGGTGAAATTCATTACAAACTGTAAATTAATAACCAATATTTGATCATCCATTGTCCCTGCTATAGATCCATTTGTTTTCCGATTGTAAAACATTTCCTTATTATACATATATTATTTGTTAGTATGTGTGTGCATATGTATATATATTTTTTTAAAAAGATAAATAATTATAAAAATCTAGAGGCGTTGATGACCCTAGGGTTTTACACCTCTACGCAACAACAAACAAACGTTCTCTTGTAGAAATATCTTCTAACGTAAATTTCAACCATATTTTTGGCACAATGATTTCCAAGTCATTTTTCCTTTTTCATACCTGGTTTACAGACACTAGCTGAGTTTCCTCTTGAAAAATAAAATAACGAAGGTTTTATAAATTGTACATTATAAATTTTTATAAAATAATTCAAGTTTATAGAATGCAAAAATAAATCCAACTTGTTGACTCACTTTATGATATGGACAACAATAATGTTAGCACACATGTATTAATTTATCATAAGTAGCCAATTAATACACAGTCGTTTTTGTTAAATCAAAATTAAATTTGTCTAGTTTAGTATATCGTGTTGCGAAGTTATTATTATGATGAGAAATATCTCGGAAGCGGAAGTTTCGCCATCATACCCTCTGGCTGTGAACTATTGCGGTAATTGTTCTCTACCTTTCGAATATTGCGAGTATCAAGTCGACTACGATGGTTGTAAGAAATGGTTGGAAAAGTACATGCCCTCAGAGTATGCCAAGTTGGTTGATCTCGGCGGGGGTGAAAGCAATGAAGAGAAGAAGAGACAAAAGCGCGGAGGCAAAGCTATCGTGAAGGGCAAGTCCTCGAAGAAGACGAAGGAGGAGGAGAAGCAGGTGTGCGTGTACAGGGCTCCCAGGGGCAAGAGGAAGTCGGTTACGGTGGTCACTGGGCTGTCCAGCTTCGGGATCGACCTCAAGCTGGCCTCCAAGTTCTTCGGCACCAGGTTCGCCTGTGGGTCTTCCGTCACCGGAGAGGACGAGGTAGTTATCCAGGGTGACGTTAAGGAAGATCTCATTGATGTGATTCCCGATAAGTGGCACTGTGTAGAGGATTCCATGATAGAAGATTTGGGCGATATGAAACGAGCTTCATAAATGTTTTATATGAATTAAATTTTATGTGGTAGGTACTATATCAGCGTATCATTGATTAAAATCAAGTTAAGGTAAAGTTCTTTCTGAAGACTTTTTTATCGTTTTAACTTTGGTCTTGAGTTAAAAAAGAAGTTTAGCACATTTATTCAATTATCACCATCACTGATTTAGGCATGCCGTTACCCTGTTTCCTGGCTGAATTTCTTTAGATATCTTTCATCTTCCTGATTTGTGTCTTGTGAAAAGTTCTGTTCGTCAGGCCACTCTACATCTGTCAATAATGCCAAGCCTACAGGTTAACTGTATACATTATAATAATGTTACACTGCACACAGTTAATTCATTGTCGTTTATGGATTTTCATATATAGAGACTTGTGTAGATTAAAATGCTGAATTAAACTAAATTATATACTGCTTCCATGAACAAATACACGTATATAAATGTTTATATTCATGAGGAAATGGTCGACTGGATGTACCATGAGCAATGTTGAATATAGTCGGTATTCAATATTGTTAGTATTTATCTTGAATAATAATAGTTTACCACATTGCCTGTCTTTTTCAGGACTAAATATGCAAAATACAGACAATTAAAATTACATATTTATTACCTTATGCTTTATTTTTTATTATTTATTTTATTTGCTATTGCTTTTTGTATTACCTTCCTTGTGACTTAGTTATTAATACTCTAAATTTATTTCCCTTGCTATCAGGTTCCCCCTTCTTTATTTTCCACCAATCAGATAGCTTGATGCTTACTTATGTGTTTAAACTTTAATATTTACCGCATGTAATTTTAACAAAACGTTCGCTCTTCAATCAACAGTCCCCCCCCCTACTTAAGAGAAATTATTTTTTTTAACCAGACCATTTTCTTCCTCATTGTTATTATTTAATTTCTTATCGATTGTTTTATAATTTAATCTTTTGTTCATTGTATTTCATTCCCATTACATCACTCGATAAAACTGCTATATTTTCTTTGGCTCTGCACTGCTGATATTCTTATTCTTTTGTTTTATTCTCAGCCCTTATCATGACTTAAACATTTTCCCTGAACGTTGGCACAAATAAAATAAATTGTACTTATTTATGTAAAATATAAATATTTACATACGAGAGTATAAAATATAATAGAACATGCAGAGTGTTGTTTTCTCCATATCAACAAGGTATATCAGGAGAACTCTTAAATGCCTCAATGGCCCAAGAGACAGCGTACGCCTAATTATTCGATTAAATTATGGAAAACTCTGAAGAAACGTTAAATATATTAAAGCTGCCAGGATGAGAACTTAATATTACCTTCCTTAGGCCGTCTGAATTATTCCCCAGTTACCTGCCTACTCTGCTCCAGGCATCAATTTTACATTTTGCGTCTCATCGCTGGCTTCATTTCATTGCTGAACTAATTACAGTAAATTGACATGATTAGGTGCTCATAGCTAACAGCGATTTATGTAATCAAATCAAATCGTGAGGGGTGAATGATATATTTGATGGACGTTCATAATTTAACATCATTATTGTATATGAGCCATGTTTAGTATTTTACTGTTGTGTTCTGAGATCTCTAGCCCGTACCCGGGTTTAGTACTGTACTCTGTTAATCGTGGTTTTATCGATTTTACCGAGCTGATCGATCGTATTATACCCAGCATAGGTAAGGAATAACAAAGTACCGGTCTAGAAAAATTATGTTATTCAACATTCCTACGTGTATTCAGTCGGATGTGACTGGACTTTTTATAGCTTTGTTGTGTTTAGATAATTAATTATCTAATCGATAGTTAAAATAAAATTACAATAATTAAATTTACATTAATATTAAAATAAGAGAATAAATGTAAGATGGGATACTACAGAATGAGAGATACATTCATACAACATCTGAAATGAGAATGATACTAATGACGCCATAATAATAAATATTAATATGAGGTGATTTTAAGTTTAACGTGGATGTATAAATAAACGACTACCCATAGGGGTTCAGTACGTATTAGACACTGAACTGTTTCTTGAAATCGGTTGTGCAGGGAAGTTACTTGTTCTAGGTTACACTTAAACGTCAGATTTCGCCCCTTACTTAGGGTGCCCATTTTATTGAGGCTGGGTGAGCCCAAAAAGAGTATTCGCCATCTCTGGCCGCCAACAAATTAAATAAAAGTCTGCAGGTAGGTGTGATTTGAACCCAAGACTTTTGACATGGCAACTCTGCGTATTATGATGGCATTTAATTAAAAATATACTTATTTATTTCTTTAAAAACTTTTTCATGGCGAAAATAATAGTGCTTATTAATTTACACTTTAAGAGCCATCTCGAAAAATAATGTGTTTGCCAAGTCCGTTGTCTCATTACACAAGTTGAAATATCGCGCTCATTAGCTTAGAGTCTAGAATGACGCCAGTTAATTCTCAACGAGTCCACTGGCATCTTGGAAAAGTTCAGGAAATTTAGTGCTCGTTAAATTAAAATTATTCCCTGAAATGAGATCGGACGCTCGGACTAAATTTATTATCCGAGGGATGACGTAGTCAAGTAGGGCCTTTTACTAACTTTTAATTAGCCACCATCTCGTTAGTGTTTGTCTGAAATTGTTATTTCCTGAACAAAAAAAAAGAAGAAGAGTTTATTGTCTCATTAAAGAAACAATGGTTCGGGGCTTCCTCATAGTTTGATAAGTAGAGCATTATTAATTTTTTCATGATGTTTTCATATTTAATGCGGAGTGGCTCAGTGGTAGAGCGCTGAGTTGCCTTAACCATGGTGCTGGGTTTAAAGCCGTTGGTGCCAAGACTTTTCTTTAATCTGTTAGCAGCCGGAGATGGATCCTATGGAATCAAGGACCCTCCTGTTGCTCATATATGCTCTGTAAAGTCACAAACAAAGGACAAATCACCTCCCTGCAGAACCGTGGTCCAAGAAACAGTACCGTCTCTACGACGTAGTGAACCCCAGACCCTTCACGGGTTGTAGTGGTACAGACAATGTAATGGTAAAGAAGAACAAAAGATGGATTGCTATTAAATAAAACTTAATCCATATCCTTAACTTTTTCAGTTCTTAAACATCTTTTATTGCAATATGTTCTTAGGCTTAACTACCTTGTCCACGATCTGTTCTACTATGCTATAGATTTATATGGACGGATTAACGTGAATACATCATCAAACGAAATCAACTTACTTGAGCAAATTCGAAACTGCTCCTGACGACAATGCCCTGCTGACATTCTAGTTCGTAATTTAGTAATCTAGAAAATATAGTACACAGTCACACACACACACCATGGTCTATAGTGCCAACCTATTATTACTTGGGAGCATACAGTCTCAAGCCTCCCTTGCATCATCTGCTTCGAACTATGATTTCCATGGTTCCACAGCAGGCTGTCCTTAGCTCATAACCAGTCACTTTAGGATCAATCCTTCAGTGTTCTTCCAACCCATGAACTCTCGGATTCAAGGACATTGACGAATTGTTCTAGATCTAAGGATTATGGGTTCTCGGGGTCAGCAGGCACACGAAGACCTATATTATTAGGCAGCCAAGATAGAATTCCTCATAGCTAATTTTACATCCACTGCATTAAGAAAAGAAAACTGATAAAGCTGCAAGAGTTAAGTAACTTTCCCTCTTAATCAATTAATGGTTTCGCTGTTAGAATTATTTTTATGATAATTGAATTTTTCACTTGTTTACGATAAAATATTTTGTAACGTTAATATATTCTGAAACTATCATAACATTGATCATTTATGGTTTATAGTATATATTTATAACAGATTATCAAAACATTTACCGAATCTTGAAATGCTGAAAGCGGATTGACTAAATCTGTCACAAGAAGACGGTGCTGCTACTGAGCTGGTCCCGACTGGAGGGGATCGTTAGGAGCGGAGAGATGTTCGTTAATGATCCAGCTCGCCATTAACCTCCTCGTCGTTAGCCTTGACTATTTAATGCCGCTAAAACGATAGCTTCACAATGTCTCCTGTGCTGCGGTCGTTTTAGGGTTCTGGGGCGAACGTCGGGTTCTTTTTGTGATGAAGGAAGGGAGTAGGAGAGATTAAGGCCCTGGTCTCCTGACTTCTTATATTATTGCTTATTTCATTGATATATTATTGCTTAAGATTTAAATAAAAAAAACTATTATGAGTTGATATGGCCGGACCTGATATATTAGGCCTTATTAGTTTCTGTATATCTATCTCTAAAACTGGACGCTCTAAAACTGAGCTACCCCATTCCTACTTTTATATAAGAATTAATTAATGTTTACCTAATTATTATTACGAATCTTTTATTTACTGTAATAATAACTGCATGAACGAGATGAACTAGTAGAGCCATAGTGTTTGCCTGAAACAGCCTTATTTAGGGCTTAAGCGGCTTGCGAAGTTTGGATTGGTAACAGCAGCCAACGTCAAGTTGGCTATTTAAATATCAATGGGAGCATTATAACTTTTCCTAAGTGGCTTTGCAATCTCTGCTCATCCTTCTGCGGTGGCGATCTGCCTTTCCGTTTAAGTCCCATTTTGTTAGAGTTGTGGTCAAGCAGTTATTCTATATAAGATTTAATCAATTCAGCCGGATTAGACATCAAAAGAAATAAAAGAAACAAAAACAAGCTCCTGAATTCAGATATTCACTGGAAATGACGTACGTTATGATACTTTGGCATCTATACCTGCGCCTTAAAGAATATTTCGATTATCGGCCACGATACTCGTTTGTTCATTTAACGTCACTTTTTGCTGCTGTAGCTAATCGGACGATGCTACATTGTGAGCTATAAATTTTGCCTATCCAGGTTTAATTAGGATAGGGATTTTAAAAAGTACATCGTACATGATACTTGTTATTACCTGAGAAGTTGAATATTCTGTAAATTAAGAACACGCCTATAACAGAAACTTATTTTTTTTACCATGTTCGATATTTTAAATCAGATCAGAGTAGTTTTAAGGTAGAGTCATGGGCTAATTAATTTTGTTTCGCATTATTTTAATTTTTCTTCTCTTAATTTTCTTATTTTATTCAATTTACTCATGCATTTGTTCTTCTGTTGTATTTTTTAATTTATTAAATAAAAATGTGAAGCGGTATCTCTCGGTACATAAGGTGTTTCGATACTGATCTCTTAGTGTAGGGACTCGCTTCTGCATGTAGACTATTCATTCTGTTGAAATGTGGGAATGGCCTCTGTTGGTGTTGAGACAAAGATCCTTCACTACAAAAACTTTAACCATCCACTCCTTACTGAATCCAATGACTGGACAAGATCTGATGAAGAGAAAGCACAGTTGTTCGGTCAATTCCTTTCTAAAACTTTCCAGCCTCATCCTGATATCATGAATCCATCTCACCATGAATATATACAAAGAGAGTTAAATATTCCCCTTCAAATGACCCTTCCTCCCAAAGCATTCCATCCTTCAGAAATATCGAACATTATTCACAGACTACCTCCTTGCAAAGCTCCTGGACACGACCTCTTCACGATTCACATCCTAAAACATCTTCCTAGAAAAGCCATTCTATTCCTCACCTACATATATAATGCTATACTCCGCACTACATATTTTCCTAACCTGTGGAAATTATCCGTCGTGAAAATGATACCTAAACCTAAAAAGAAACCGGAATACCCATCCTCTTACCGCCCTATCTCACTTTTACCATCAATGGGTAAAATCCTGGAAAAGCTCATCCTGAAACGATTGTACCCCATCCTAAATGCAAATCACATTATCTCAGATCACCAGTTTGGATTCAGAGCATCCCACTCCACTATTCAGCAATGCCATCGTGTGGTGGATGTTGTTTCCTCAGCTTTGGAACGTGGATTGTATTGTCCAGCGACCTTCCTTGATGTCGAACAGGCTTTCGACCGAGTCTGGCACCCCGGGTTGCTTTACAAACTCCGTAAATTCCTACCTCCTACATACTTTCTCATTATCCTATCCTATCTCTCCTACAGATCATAATAATCATAATAATGTCTACTCACCCCTCTTTCCTCAATCTGCCGGCGTTCCTCAAGGCAGTATCCTCGGCCCAATTCTCTACACAGTTTATACAGCTGACATCCCAACTCATCCTAATACTATCCTTACCACGTTTGCGGATGACACATGTCTATTATCTGTCAACACTGATCCAGTTATAGCATCCCGTACTCTTCAATCCCACATCACTGACCTTGAAAATTGGTGTCAAAATTGGAGGATTAAAATAAATTCTCACAAATCTCATCAAATCACCTTTACCCTCTGTCGTAAACCTGCGACTTCCTGCCCCCCTGTATCTTTTAATAACATCCCTCTAAGTCCTGTAGAACAGATCCGGTACTTAGGACTACACCTTGACAAACGCTTAACTTGGAATCCTCATACTAGACTGAAACGACAAGAAACAGCTCGCCGTTTCAGGCTCCTTCAGCATTTACTAGTTATACGTTCTAAGCTCCCAATTAACTACAAGAGACTCATTTACATGACAATCATTAGACCCATCTGGACTTACGAAATAGAGCTTTGGGGCTCCACTAAGCCATCGAATTCCTCTCGTATTCAATCCTTACAATCCAAAATCCTTCGGAAAATCCTTAATGCTCCTTACTTTGTTACGAACAAAGTAATCCATAATGACCTTAACGTCCCGTTTATTGCTGATTTGGCCCGAATCCGATATCAATCTTTTCATGATAAACTTCATTTCCACTCAAACCCACTAGTGGTTCAAACCTCGCAACCTCTTCAATTCCTGATAATCCTTCGAGGCGTCTGAAAAGAAGATGGCCTCGTGACCTTCTAAACTGAACTTTTTAATTTGAGTACTACCACTGGGTAGTTTCTCTACTTGTGTTCTCATGTCAATGTATTCACTCATTATATTTACTAGATGTATTTTGTATACAGTTGTAAATTTCAATAAATAAATTAAAAAAATAAAATGTAAAAAAAATATTGAAGGACCTTTTTTGTTACTGAGCAATTCATAAGTTGTTACTGTCATAAAATAAAAGTGAAAATCAGGAAGATGTCGCTCAACATAAAAAATTAGAGAACGTCAGGCTTGAGGGACAACAAAAGCAGTTCCTCTAGGGTAAACTTTAGTCACGGAAGCGGATATGCCATCTGACAATTTTTTGTTGAATTTTTAATGTTTTTTTGTCATAGAACTGCAAGCGTCATATGATGTAAGTAGTTTGTTACGTAACAGTTGTACATAGTTCTTGTACGTTTGTCGACTCCTCGTAGGTGTAACACGAAGAACTTTCTTGTTGTATTTAAGGCAAGCGATAAATTATAGAATTAAAAGTAGTTTTTTTACTTCTTTTGGTTATATTTATTGTCTTATCAACGTTTCGGCCAGAAAAGCATTCCTTAGATAGTTTTTAATTGGGGTGAGCTAATTTTTTTTTCATACGATGAATTACGTTATGGCCGAAATATTAAAAGGCAATATAATAAATCGAAGTAACAAATGCTATCAATTCCAATCAGCCTGTAGATGTGTTAAAGAACCTACGTATATGTTTTGTATTTTTATCATTTGCATTATTGTTATTAATAAAGATTCCAGTCGTTATTGGTTTCTTAGAATGAATGTCCTTGTGGATTTAAGATATCAGTATTATCTACTTAATTTCTGCTTCTTTTTCAGTTTTGAGAGAATATATGGAAGGTTTGCTTGTATTATTTTAACGCCCCATTATACGGTTATGGCTGCTAATCGAACGCCCACGGTGGGGAATTTTGTCTATACAAGTATAATTAGGACAGGGATATTTAACGGCAGCCGGAATATCCAGGCGTGATAAAATACCCAATTCAGTAATCCGAGAGATATTGGGTATTCACAATACCATTCTCGAAAAATTAGAGTGGTTTGGACACCTACTGAGGATGGAAAATAATAGAATCCCAAAAAAGACCATGCACTGGTGCCCTGAATGAAGAAAAAGAAGAGACCTACAAAGAATTTCGTGTATGAACTAATGGAAGGATGTGGCCTCAATCAAGAAGACGCACTTGACAGGAAGACGTGAAAAAAAATGTACAAACATTTGGTTGCAAAAACCTCAACTTTGGGAAAGCTCTCAATTATAAAAAATAATATGAACTTTGTAAGAGGGGGGTAAAAATATTGTAGTAGAAGAACCTGTATGGAACATTTTCCCCTTATTACCAGCCGAAGGTACTTATAATACCATTTAGATACATAAATATTATAATTTAGGTACATATAATCAAAATCAAATTATTCCAATTTATAAATATTTTTACAAACGTCAGCACATAATTAAATAAGTACCCACTTATTTAGTGTTTTATTTGACTGCACCCCCAACTATTTTCTTCCTTACTTATTATAAATATTTTTGTTTTGAAGAGAAAAGATTTGTCCAGGCCGGGATTCGAACCGATTTGTCTGACTTGGATACGACCCCAGGTAGCTCAGTGGTTTAGAGCACTGCACCGGAGATGCAGACGAACCAGGTTCGAATCCCGGCCTAGACAAATCTTTTCTCTTCAAAACTAAAATATTTAAAAATAATCACCATCAAAATAACAATTCAAAAAATATATATTCCAATTCATTGTCGATTGAATCTGAACCTCCTATTTCTAGTGTTCCTACT
The DNA here is from genome assembly GCA_964056705.1 of Troilus luridus. Taxonomy (NCBI): domain Eukaryota; kingdom Metazoa; phylum Arthropoda; class Insecta; order Hemiptera; family Pentatomidae; genus Troilus; species Troilus luridus. The sequence goes on along the minus strand of OZ057416.1, from coordinate 77,471,536 downwards.
AAAAACTGATGTATTTACTCAGGAGTGATGAATTATTTGTAATTAAGTGAAGCGAAATCATTCTAACAATCCTGCAGTTTTATTTATTTAATCTTCTAATAAATTCCCATTTCTCTCTCTGTCTCTCTCTCGCTATCCCTCCCTCTTCTCCCTCTGCCTCTCTCTCTCGCTCTGTTTTATTGTCATTAAATTTTATCCTAGTTTTAAATCACAACAGAAACACTGGAATTCCTAGGGATCTTCCATCCGGTGAAACAATGAAGCACAGTTGGCGGAACGAATGAGGTCGTGAAGTATTTAATGCTGATTGAGCTTAAAAAGTCATTTGTCGGGGCTTTACAACCTCCTCCATTACATCGCTCGCCGCTCCTGGACTAGGCGAAAGCGGTCTTAAAAAGGTATTACTCTCTTTTTATAGCGGTTGTAACTCAGGGCGGGCCACTTAATATGAAAGTTGAGAAGGGCTTCTCTCAGCCTGATCTCTTGCCATCTTCCTCAGTTATAATATTTAAGATCGTAGAAGGGAGTGAAGCAAGTGCTGATTCTGCAGCCTGGAAAAATGTCCTACCTCTCTTACGCGTAGGCTTGTTGTGTAAACGCACAGTGAATAACTGAATATCTTATGCGCCAAATCAATATAATTTTATAATAATATATATTGAAAACTCTACGATGCAGCCAGAGTAATATTTTTTTATCATCCTTAAAGCCCAAAATTGTTTGCCAACAAACGTGAGCCATCTATCAGGTCTGAAATTAAAGTAAAGTATATAGGGGGTTTCAGGTTCAAGTAGCCAAACTGCAAAACTTGAACTAACGACATCAAAACAAGAAAAATGGTTGGTTCATGATAATAGAAAATATTTTAATAGTTTCGCATTTCTTAACACCTCGACTCAACGGGGACACATTTATGAAACTTCTTAATAATGATTACTATGATTTAGTTGAAGATATTCCACTGGAACTGATAATGAACATGTGGTTTCAATTAGTTTGGCTGCACATTATGGAAGAGGTCCCCAACAATGGCTAAATGTTAATGACATTACTGGATTTTTTTGTTTTGGGAGACATTAAGCAAAAGGTGAAGGCCGATCAATGACCTTATTTCTTTACGAAGACGGATAACTTAATATTGTGGAATAGTAACACATACCTCGTACCGTTCTGCTACTGCTGCTGTTGAAGAAAGAACCTGAGCTTGTCTTAGTACTCAATGAAATCACTTTGAACAACGTTTCTATGAAATTTCTATTTAATTTCTATGAAAAAAAAACCAAAAAACACATGTTTGGTAACATATTCACCGTTTTATTATATGGCCTTTTTTAAATTACGGAATATTGAATATGGATTTATGGAGAGCTTATGTCCATCGGTATTATTGTGCTAATTTTCATTTCCAATCTCTCTTCTAAGTGTTTTTTCTTGAGTGTTATTGAAAGGTGTAACTTATCAACATACAATTTCGCAACTACCTTCAATTTATTTTATATTTAATTATTATGAGATCTATATTTAAAAATTTTGCTCTAGAGTTTCTACTTAGTACTTCTAGCAGCTAAAAATCATTAAAATTGTTTTTTAAAAAATAGATCTTACTGCGTTCCTTAAAAAATATATACGAAGTTCAGTCAAATGGCGATGCTATTATAGATTGATTTATAAATGTATATTATTTTTACACAGCAACTCAGCGATCCAAATTAATTATGATTTTTATCAAAAAGGGATTTAAACGCTCGAAGTTTAATTAATCAGGCGAACCGATTGATTGATTAAGGCTCATTAGTCGTCAAAGCCTAGTTAATCATAATGTTTTTTAAATGATTTACCGAGTTAATCTTTGAAGATGGATGGTCCCTAAAAGACTATTTAAAGCCCTTGAAGGTATGAAAGGAAGCAAGGTATGCTGCCACTGGTCCAGGCAAATTAGTCCGCGAACAGTAAATATCGTTGGACCAAAGATTCCACAAACTAAAACAGCAACTATCTTCGAGCATTTCTGTTTGGTTTGTTCACAACTATTACCATTAAAATTTAATATCATTCTAAGTTAACTAATCATTTTGGAATGGTTTTTACTGATTTTTTTTTAAATGTATAAATAAATGGGAAACAAAAAAAAAAAACTTAAATTTTTAGGTGTATGCAATATGAAATAGGTTATACAACCTTTTTTCTCTCTTTTAACACTTACATAGGTACACCTGTTTTTATGGCGTTTAGAGGAATATCCGTCTCGTGGACGGATAGGAATTTGAAACTTCCGTCAGTGCGTCAATTATCAATTTTTCTCACTCAAAACAAGTTATTACGTTATATTACTTATAATAGTATATAATAATCATCAATGTTTGAATGGAAACAGAGTAATGGTAAAAAAAAAATTGAAGGCACATAATAAAAATTATATCCTAGAAATGATTGTGCCTGTTACTTTTTCTTTCTTTTTTTCTGAAATTTTAGCGAGAAGAGATAAAACTAATTATACCATTGATGTGACGGTTAGTCCTAACAACTATGGACGGTTAGGTCTACTCCAATAATATTCCGAACAGCAGCGAAAAGTAGTGGGATAGAAGGAGGAACGAGAGCTTAGCGACAAATGGAGGGCATTTTAAAGGAGGCAAAATTAATGTTGATGAAATTTTATAAAATCTGATTTGTTGACACTAGTTCGCGTATTTATTGGGCACAACTCGTATGGTGTTCAACGGTATAGTCTATACTGTATTTCTGATTCACACTGTTATTATTACTATACATATTATCTATTCTAATGTTTTTAAAAGCTCTCAAGGACTGTTCTATTGAAATAGATCTTTAACTCGCAATGTGACAGGATTCGCATATTTAGCCAATTTATCTCAGAATACTAATAATTAGTCACTAAAACTTCTATAAAGTATTTACACTTCTATAAAGTAAGCTACTATACTGAATTCCTTACATTTTGATAAATAATTACTGTTACCAGTTTAAATCAAATAAAGAAACTAACCCAGATGATTAATCCATCATTGAACCTAACTGTAGGTTTTCAAAATAAAAATTATTATATTGTCTTTCTCTTGTTTTTTTACTCGGACACTAATATAATATAAATATAAATTATATACTTATACCTCTCATATATTGCTCAATCTTTTAACGTTATACTAATTAATCATGCGTGTAAGATGTTGTTGATGATCAAATGTAATGATATGTTGTCCAAAAAGTGTAGAAAATTTAAATGAGTTAATAAACTCGCTTGTCATCGGGTTATCACACAAAGGAATGGTGCTTTAAAATAAATATTGAGTGAACAAATATATATGTTACTTGTTTATCACCTGTCGTGTTTGTATATACTTATACAAAGGAGTATTTTACTATAAATACATTACTGATATGTATTTATAGCTTATTAATTTGTACCGAGATAAATTGACTTAGTATTTTATTTCAGGTTATCTCCGCATATTGTCGAGGTCGTAAAAATGCCAAACCTCTCTCTCAAGTGATTATGGATATGTACAACAGAGCTTCGTCACAGGTCAGTATGTTTGAGACTATGTTGTTTTATACTTATTAATATTAACACACAGGTAAAGTGCACAGAAAGCAAGAACCAAGCATAGGAGCCTGTTACAGGACGATTGATAATACCCTGGGCTACAATAAGATACGCGAATCATGGAGAGTACTGAAGGCGCTCAGGGCACAAGGGAAGGGAAATGTGATTCCTCTGATAGGGGAGAAGACCTGGGTGGACCATTATGAGAAACTGCTCACTGAAACAAGGCCAGAATGGTCCGGTTCATATCCAACTGAGAATGCACAAGAAAATGTTATTGTAAAAGAAGATGAAGTCTTCCCAAAACCTTGCTTAGTGTAGGTTCTGATATAACTTCAAGTTTCTGGTTCATAATTTTGTCTCTACAGGTTTTACGATCTTGAATGTCTTATATGGTGATGTGTAATCTTCTCAAGTCTTCTGTGGTTTCTTTATACCAGGAAGTGCCCAGTTTCGATGTAGAGACTATATTGAATATTCTTTTAGTCAGTCTGCTATCGTTCATTCTGGAGTTATGTGCAAAAAATTTCGCTCTCCGTTTTCTGATGACTGTAGTGATGGTTTCAGTGTGTCTGTATAATTCTTCTGTAGGTCTTTTTTGCCAGAAATTGTCTCCAAATACTGCGCCGTAGATTTTTCTCAGGATTTTCCTCTCTTGTTTTTCGATCTCTTTAATATTCGTCCTTCCGTTGATGCTTGTAGTTTCCGATGCGTATAGGGCGGCTTCCGGTAGAACTACTGTGTTGTAGTGTTGTAATTTTGTGGCTGTGGAGATGCATTTTTTATTGTAGTGCGACCAGGTGAGTTTATAGGCTTTCTGTAACTTTGAAACTCTTTCTTCATTTGATTTTGTATTCAAGCCAGATTTTTACACGATTTCTCCTAAATATTTGAATTCATTGACTTGTACAATTTTCCCGTATTTTGTTGTTAGCGGGAGTTTGTCTAATGGTTTTGTATAAAAAAATTGTGTTTTCTCATATGAGATTTGAAGTCCTGTTATAATGGCGATCTCGTGGAGTTTTTCTAGAGTGTTGTGCTTCCGATCTGGTCTTGGAGGGCGATGTCATCTGCGAAAGCAAGGCATTTTATGTGGGTAATATTTTCTTTCTTTCTACCTAATCGAATCCCTTTGACTTCTTTTTCCCATGTACGGATTATTTTCTCTAAAACTGCATTGAATAGGATGGGTGAGAGACCATCGCCTTGTCTGACGCCGGTTTTGACTTCGAAGGGCTCCGATACTTCTCCCATGAATTTGATTTTTGAAGTAGTGTTGGTGAGGGTATCTCGGGTAAGATTTCGGGTTGTAAGATCCACCTTCATCTTCTCTAGCGTTTGGAATAGAGTGGCTCGGTCTATGGAATCATGAGCTTCTTAGAAGTCCACATAGACTACTGTAGTATTCCTATATATATATACATACTATTATTCATGTTACAGAATTTATATACACGGCTGATTTATTTTAATTATATCGATAATATCAACATAATGAACATTAAAATAATTTAATATGATGTTTAACTGTGATCTAGATGGCAGAATTAATCAGAGTGTTGAGTCAATGTATTTTTTGTGAGCGGTGGGGTCATTTCTTCGCACCCTTCTATAGCGATTAGTCCTAATGATAGCTCACACGTTTTTTGTTACTGAAACTCCTGTTAATTAAAGAACATTACACTGTTATCACTCTGACTATTCATTCTTTCCTAAGAATAAAGGAGTATGTAAAATTATAAAACGACTTCATCACCCATTCAGATAGTAATAAAAATAATGAGATTTTTTGTTTGGGTCACAACTCTACCCAGTTTTTCGTGCTATTTAATTCATGCATATATCATACATATTATTCTGTATTCTTTAATACTTTTCGTTGGGAAATTGTTGGAGTAAGTATTATTATGAATTAATAATACTTTAGAAAACAAAGAAGTGATTATGTTGCAAAACGCTAGAAAAACTGTCAAGATTGGAGTGGATTGAGAATAACTAACGAGGGATAAGATTCGAAAGCGGCCGTTCTTTCCTTTTCTTTTTGAATAAATTATTATTTCAGGCTGTCCTTATTTTCTCGCCAATCTCGTCTTCCTTAAGTTTTAACAGCACTGCTTTTAGTTCAGTTCTTGGGGAAGTTTTAAATAGATACAGTATTAAAAAGTTATATATTCATGGATGAATATGGTATTTATTAATTTATTTGAACTATTTTCGTATGCATTGTTAAATTACTTGACTGAGGGTTTTTTTTCAAGTACCGTTATCTGCTAATTTATGTGTTAGCTGAATTTTGAGTTTTCACGATTTTAATGGTAGAGTAGTAATGGTTTTTATCATTTTTTAGTGAACGTGCTCAAAAACATGAAAGGCAATTATTTTTGGTAGTGAAGCTATTGTGTTGTCACTACCTGCCTCCAGGTAAAGCTCCGTTCGGTGGAGGTATACAATTGTACTGTGCCTGTGCATTCCGGCGATGTGGTAGGAATGGTACCAGAGTAAAATATATTACGGGTTAAAACAAAAAATTGGATAGTATTTTTTTTAAGTTAAATCATTAACAAAAAATATATTTCTGCGGCCCCGGTCAATAAGCGTTTAAGTTAAGTCGAATTTCGTCCAAAATGAGTTTCTTGAACGGAGGAAAACGGAATGTTGTCATTCTCATTGTGCAAAGTGGCTAACTCAGAAATGAGTAATTGCTTATTCTCACATTACAATTAACTCTCTCTGGACAAAATCCGACTTGACCACTTATTCACCATGGCTGCAGATTTATTCCTAGACACCAATTGCTTAATAATTTTAATATATTCAAGATTCGACGTTATTCTAATATAATAATAGTCTTTATTACGAAGACAGCAATCATTAAGTAACCTGGATTTGGAAAAATACCGATATAATATTATAAGCTTCAAAACCAAAAGATGAGTACAAAGGTATAATTTCAAATATGCCAACCCTTACCATTTTATTAAGTATTAAAAGCTGTGAACATCATATCCCTTTGTATAAATATATTCTTGCTGTGAGAGAATACACGACGGATTCAGGAGCCAATCTGTGTGATTGAGTGTCTCCCTGCAAGATTGCTGATTTGATGGGTTTTGAGGAGTATACAAGTGACTAGTAGTGCGTTGAAGGAAATATTTTATAAAATGAGTTTTATGTCGGAGGAATAAAATACAATATATCCAACTACTGCTCTTTTTCTTTAAAGTTTTTCTCGAATAATTGTCTTATTAGCCATAATTTTCCGGTTACAAATAAAAAATATGTATCTCTACAACATATGAAGGGTATTGGTTTCAGTAAAAATTAGAAACTATACTGTTTCCAACCCAATGGTAGGTTGTACACCGTCCTTATTAAATATCTAAGAATTTATAATAATCACAAGGAGAGTTGTAATTCCGCCCAATCAATTTAAAGGAACATTTTTCTGTAACATTCCAGGCATAACCCAACCTTATTAAATACCTAATTAATGTAATAGTAACATTAACATTTTAATGAATTTAGAATCACTCATGAATTAGGAAATTTAGAATGGAATGCGAATTTGTTAGTTCTACATAAGTTTATAATGGAAACTTTGGTTACTAAATTAACCGGAACGATTAGGGAGCTTCACATGGTGAATTAATTAAAAGGGATCTTAAATGTTGAAGCCTCAACCGTATTCTTAACGGTACTCTTGCAATATCTATATTGTTATGATAGTCGATTTTTTATTTCAATAAATGTATCAAGATTTATTCGGGATTGTGTCAGTTTCTTGAATGTAAACCTGAATCAGTTGGGCATTACGTTCATGAGTGCTGCCTTGAAAATATTTTTAGAAATCGGCGTTATAAGAAGGGGACATGCTCCAAGACAGCATTACTCTTTTGCGCAACTGAGCATCGAGGTTAATGTTTTACGTTTCGGGTCAGCTTCAACGTTTGTCATTTGTTGCTTTCTGATAATATCTACTTTCTTATTCTCTCTTTTCCATTAAGTGAGGATAATTTGAACTATTTCTAAATGTGCAAAACAGTTCTCTGGTGGTTTTGGAACATTTTTTCAGACTTAATTATACTGAGTTGGACTTTTATTTTACTATGTGTTTTATGTTTTTTCGTGCTCCTGTTAAGGCAAACAAGACGGGATATTCTTATGCTTTAGCAACCTTTCTAACCAGAGTGAGAAGGATGAGATTCATTACATGGCTTCGTCTCTAAATAAATTCCATTCCTTTCATGAAGTTTTCGTACCGGCGCCTCATGAGTTAGGTAGTTGCCAAGATGGCACCTTAACCACCTCTGCCTATGTGTCCTCATTAGTGAATTTTATCATTGTTAATGAACTGTTTGGTTAATAATAGATATACCTTTTCTGAATTGTGGTTAATCAATTCAGAAAAGGTATGGATCATATCACTCGTTTATTCTTCTCCTGTATCCTGTTTGAGAAATCGTTTTAACTGATATTCTACCCCATATTCAACAAATATTACACCATGACCTTGAACCTTATCTTGTAGGTTTATTCTGAACTCGATACTTCGCATTTCTTCAACTGTAAATACATTATCTACACCAACCGACATCTAACTCTCTTTATTAACCGTTTCTACCCTTATCAACTAAAAAGAAACCTGTACCTCTACAGCCCGTGAACGGATCTGGGGTTCAGTATATGGTAGAGACTGTACTAGACCACGCTTAACCGCCAGATTTTTCCCCCTTATTTGGGGTACCCAATTTATAGTGGCTGGTTGAGCCCCAGGAGGGTCCTAGATCCCATCTCCGGCTGCTAACAGATTAAATAAAAGTCTTGCCAGCAACGAGATTTGAAAATTTTCAACTAGGTACCTGTATCGCTTTATATAAAGTTATATATCATTCCAACGTACAGTTATCATTAAAGTGCTTGTATTTATTTCGATTAATTATAGTTGTTATTGTTAAATAATTATATCAGTTGTTTGAATTCAATTCCATACATAGTCTACGAGATTTTCCATTTGCTAATCAAAGAAAAAATTTGTTTTTAAAGTTATTGTTATTTTCTGTTTGGTTGTATTGTCCTTTCCTTTTCCCTAACAAGGCTCCTCTGGCACTCGTTATTTTTAACCCTACCCTATCTTTGTTTATTTTGGCTAACCATCTGGTTTCAGTCCTCCCACATGAGTTCTTGCTGACTGATACATTCGTGGTGGTCTAGATCCCCTTAAAGGAGAACTTCGATCCACATACCTCAACAAACTTTCGCCTTCTTATCTTAAGTTGATTGGTGATGCGGTGTCTTGAGGAATCCCTCATTCTTCTTCTTTCCACGTGCGAGATTTATATTGTAAACATTATTACACTTGTGAGTTGGGACAGGTTATAGCTTACAACTTGGTTATCTCAGTGAAGTATTTTGAAAGACCGATAGGAGGATACGTTAAAAAATCACTTCAGTGCCTAATCAAATCCAAAGAAATGAATAAAATAATGTATAAAAAATAACTGGTGTCCCCTCTGACACCTCTTTTCTCAGCAAATTCGGTGAACGGCCAATATTTATGTTTTTATTAATAGCCAGTATTGATATTTTATACAATGATATTAATTAAATGCAATTGAATTCAATAATATTGGCCCAATTATTTTTCTCGTTTCTTTCATCTTACTATTATTGCATACATATAAATTACTTTTCAAATGACCATCTAGATGTTTGCGAGGAATTTAAACTTATCTAGTTATAAAAGAACTAAACAGTCATCAATTGCTTTTCTGATGCAAGTCCTATTGTGATGACTTTTTTATTTGTTTTATATGACATTTCATTAGCCTTTCCGTAGTATTGGTAAGAAAGTAATAAGAAATGTTGTATATTGCTCTCTAGTAATATAAATATTTTGAATTCTTGCTTAGAGTAATTAATCCGTTTAGTATCTTAAATAACTTAAAAACGTATAGCCCCAAAATAAACATTTCGTATTTGTTTTTGGTGTTACTTTTAGTGTTACAGTTCAATCTTGGTCCTGGCCTGATCAACGAAACTGACATTTATTTTTTTAATTTAATTTATAAGCTAAATAATTTCAACAGTAGTTTGGGTTTAGTTTCAACGACTAATAAAACCAATTATTTTTTTAATCCATTCGTCAAAAGATAATCCATTCATCTGAGTCTCTGATCAAGCCCTGAAGAAGCTAGGACCATGTCTAGCGAATCATTGGTAAACAATTTGAGGAAGCGGTCGAAACCTGAAAAAACTTTTGATGAATGGGTCCAAAATATTGGTCGTACCAATTCAAGCGATTATTTAATCATTTTTTTCTAACGAAAAAGCTTCGTTATAAATCATTCTATTTTGAAGCAATAATTAATAAAATTACACCCCATAAAGGTCTTCAGGATTCATCAGTTCCTGGTGAAGAAGTTTTTTTTTTTTTTTAGCAAACTAAGATAGGCATTCAGGCTACAAATAAAATGTTAAAATGGCGTAGTCCTCATTATGTCAAATAAATAAAATGAATTGGTAAATATATTTAAATCTGATAAAACTACAGTTGTTAGCTTGTTGACCACCCTCACTTTAGCTACATAATTTTAAAACCATTTTCATTCCTTTCCTCCTTCGATGGAAGGCATCGCCAAGTCGACGAGTTGACAAGTTTCTATTCTCTTCTATTCCGCGCTTCAACCTCCCGGACGATGCAATTGTGTTGAGAGCCTGGAGAAGGCTGGAGCTGGAGAGGGAAAGGAAGGCTCGTGAATTATACATGGGCTGCCTCTCATCGGGAATTACCGCTTTGGCTCCTCAACATGCTTTGCTCGCCATTGATTTTTATTCCCACTCGGCCGCAAATCCCACCTCTGTCATCCCCCGCCGCCTCCGACGGTCAAATCAGAAATCCATTCCAGGAAGGGAAATGTCACGTGTCAAAACTCGTTAAACCGCATTGGAGTTGACAATTTATTTAACCTTTGGCATTCTGTTGAGGAAAACCCTGAGTCATTAAAGCTTACAATTCTGGCTTTTTGCAATATGGATTAAATAAAAAAACGTAAATTATAACAGAGGCAAAAAATTAAAGCAAATAAATGAAAATACAAATAAATCCGTGCTATAAAATAAAAGGATGGCATAACCAATGATTTGCCCCATTTTAAAAAATACTTGTGCCACCACCTGCCTGACTACGAACCCGCGATCTTGGGAATAGTATTTTTTTATGCTAACCATTGTACAAAAAGCTGTTCGTGGTCTTCCATAACTTTTAAAAAAATAATTTTTGTAAACTTATTTTCTTACTAAGATATTATCCCACATTTCTAGGTAAGACATATATAGTAAAGGAAAGTATTGCAAATGTGAAAAATACTTACCGATCAGATTCTTCAATGGAGATTTTAGATTACCAAGATTTATGAAGTGTTACGTGTGTTCGTGGTAAATCTAATTCAAGAATGAATAACAGTACGGAACATAATTGTTATTCCATAATTAATTGCATGCATGCACATATAATTCTGGAAAATTTATTTTTTTAAATCATCAAAATCGTATGTGAGCTACGAATTGATATTCGTTAAATTTGGCGCTAAGTCTGGTTTTTGAACTATTCATATTGAAAATAGAGTTTGGTTCTGTCAGAGAGTGCATTAGGTATATGGCAAGAATGAACGTTGAGCTCTCACGTCTAAAGTGAAGCATTTATATTATCAATTTCAACAGATCAGTCGGAAAATCGTTCTTCTCGTTTATCAGGTGGCATAACGTGTAAAAAAAAAAAAAAATTCGACGTCACTCCACTCCTTTAATGCCCCCGAGATAGGGTTGCCTGCACCCTCGATGGCCTGTCGAGGATAAGGCGTTGTTTCTGGGAGCTGAGACATTCCTCACCTAGTAGTACCAAACAAAAGTAGGCTTTGGAATTCATAGGAACAAATAATGGAGGACAGCGCTAACCGCACGAATCAGGAAACAAGTGACAAATTAGATGTGTGAGGTGCGCAGCTACTCACCGTGTTGCGTTAAAGAATATCCAATTATCTTTCCCATTGTAAAGCTTCCATAAATTATATACAACAAAAATAATAAATTAAGCCGAGTTTACTAGCAGAAAACAACTTTTTTCCTGAAGCAAATTTTATATAACTATTCTGAACAGGGCTGGAAGAAACCGAATAAGCCACATCTGAAGGAATATCATAGGTACACTATATTTCGTTTATTTTTAAGATCTCTTAGCGGAGGGTTTCCAAAGAAGATCGCATATGCAATATGTGCAAAATGGCATTTGTACAATTTCTTAAATAAATAATTTTAAGATTTTCCTTAACGAGTGTTAACAAGACCGTCCATAATAAAAAAATTGAAATTTGTCCGCTGATAATTTTGAATTTATTTTAATATATTGAATTTATAATTTTGAAGTTGAGCGTTACCTAAGAAACCTCCTTGCAGAACCGTTGTCTATGAAACAGTACAGTCTCTACCATGCACTGAACCCCAGACTCGTTCACGGGTTTTAATGGTACAGGTTTTTTTTGTAAATTTTACTGAATTAGTTGTATGATAAATTAATTATAGAATAGGTATACAAAGTAGGTAGATGATGGTTATCAAAAAGAAATATAATCAGATTTTAAAGGTAGCTAAGAGGGCGATTGATATTTTACGTAACGCCTTTAAAATCGGAACTGTAGGTAATTAAGGGAGGACCTTCAGAGGTCCAAGTTATTAACGGCAGCGTCTATTGGACTCTGTCCAAGGATTGGATAAAGTTTTCTATTAGGAAAAAATCTCCCCTCTCTCTCTCTCTCTCACTCTCTCTCTCTCCCTCTCTTCCTCTACCTTTCCCTCTCCCTCTCCCTGTACGCGATCTTCGGCTTAGTAGTTTTTTACGTTAACCATTACACCACAAGTCGCCCCCTTGTTATGTGTAGAATTTCCTAAGAAACCAATCAATTCTTGTTATGACATTTATACTTTATACTAACAACAAAATCCATAGAAAAGTAAACGTATTTAAACAATTTCCATTAATTTAATTACCGTTTTAGACTGGAAGGTTAATTTGAAATGTAATATCTCTGACACCCTTCTGACTGAATGTCGGTAATTTGTGAACTGACCCGATATATATTACAATTTTGTATTTCCACATTTGCACACTATGCTCACATATAATTAGAATTGACATTCAATAATAAAACAGCTATTTCCACTTATGGTTAAAAAGCAAAACGGCTAGAATTTAATCATTTTAGTTTATATCCTAATTTAAATTATTTTTACCTGTAGGCTTAAACACCCCAAATTTTTGGATTAGAAAATAATACATATTAAAAAATCGAGACGGATCACACAATTTTCAAAGAGAAATAACAATCTCACTTCTTCATGTGTTGGATGGACAACTCTAAATTCGACTTGTCACGTTCTAGAATAGGGTTATAATATTATGAAATACAGTGGAGCATCGATTATCCGAACGTCAGTTACCCGAACGTTCAATTAACGGAACTGTTTTTTTTTCCAAATGTAATTTTAATTTATTGCTACTAAAAAGAATTAGAGATCCAGCTGCCATGAAGAGGAAGTCACACATTGAAGCCGACAAGTATTAAAACGTTGTTTGAGCCACTGAATTAATTTTGATAAATCTTTGCATAAATTTGGTTTTGTTTTAAATACATGTGAATGTATCTACATATTTTCGTTATTTGCATTGTGTTGCATTTTTCACTATGTTCATATATTTTTACGTAAGAAATAATCACGCTTTTTATAAACCTTTATTAATTGTTTTATATTTTCCTTTCATATATATATATATATATATATCCTGTAACCACTACGACCCATGAACGAGTTTAGGGTTCAGTACATGGTAGAGACTGTACTGTTTCATGGACAACGGTTCTGCAAGGAGGTGGAGGTGTCTTGTCCTAGGCCACGCTAAACCGCCAAGTTTTCCTCCTTATTTTGGGTACCTTATTTTTATAATATTTTATAGAGGCTGGGTGAGCCCGAGGAGGGTCCTAGATCCCATATGATCCATCTCCCTCCACAAACAGACGAAATAAAAGTAACTGCCTGCAGCGGGATTTGAACCAGCATTTTCTGCACGGCTTACTCAGTGCTCTACCACTGTGCCACTCCGCTCCCTGTATATATTTTTTTTTAATTTTTTGTGAATTTCGATTATCCGAATTTTTAATTATCCGAACCACCCCTGACAACGTTAGTTGGGATAATCGACGCTCCTCTGTAGATTGTAAAAGATACAATTTTAAAGAGAAGTATAGAAGAAAGAAAAAGTCGTGGGGAAATAATGAGCGAGTATTAGAGAGAACGAAAGAGAAAGAAGCAAATTAAAATTGTTACGTGGTATCCATCCACAATTTTAAAAGGAAACAAAATGAAGTATTACCGATGATGACCCCAATTCCATTTAATTACATAACATAAACGTATCGATATCCTTCCGATAGCTCTTGTCGAATACGCTTTGAAATTGTAGAAGGATCTTAGAGTTTCTAAAATTGGAGACCGTATTGTTTTGACTCGTGATCATTGAAAAGATGAACAATTTATTTAAACTTATTTATTAGATTCCCCAGTGCTTAACTTGTCAGTAAATTAAAATTATCCGGAAGTAAGAGATTCCAACAAAAACCCAGAAATCACCTCTCGATCTGCGTTCTTATCATCAATTTAATCTTATAAATTAATAATGACAGTTATTTGACTTTCACAAGTGGAGTTTAATGCTTTATTTAAGTTTTAGTTTTGAGATAAAACTGTTTCTTTGTTTGAAACTCGGAAAATTGTTCGTGAAAGTTTCTATTACAATCGTGAAAATTTTCAGTTTTCAGATTCAGATGTCTATTATAACAATCACTGAATTCATTTCCTCTTGTTCCGTAAGTTCATTAATCGCATAAATAGGGACTAATGTTAGCGGTATTGAGCATTCGAGTTAGCACAGACTTTTTTTTTTCCTTATGGCTTGACAAAGACTACGTCATTTCAACTTTTCTCTATTAGCCTTGATCTTTGCTCAGTGCTCATAAATATTTTACCGGTGTTTCTCCTTTGTTTCCTCCGTCCATTTCTCTCCCGTAGTCAGCGTCGGGTTTTCCTGAGACGGTTGCATTATTGAATAGCCTAACAGATCTTTCTCTACCTCTTTGAAATGGTTGGTTGTCCTTAATTTCTTTATAATGTATAAAAATTGCTATGTTTTTTTATTACTATTATTATTATCTTAAAGTATCCACGCGTCCTTTTTCGAACATACAGCTTTTGTAGATGTTCCGGTCTCCTTGGAACGTAGCGATGTGTATTATTTGATAACACACTCGTAATTTTGTCGCTATCAATACACTGCTTGCCTCAGATTTAGAATATCTTTTAGTCACTTTTAATTGTTATTAGTTAGGGACAGTGATTACAGCATTGGTGATAAAAGCGAAGGAAAAGGGCTTAGTAGAAACTTAAAACTATAAGAAACAATTTAGGGGCTGACACTGACTCTTTTGGTAGCGGGGTAGCCCAGGTGTAAAGCGATGAGTTACCGAGTCGAACGTCCCAGGTTCAAATACGGCTGTGGGCAAATAAACTATTTAATCATCTATTAACAGCCAGGAATGGAGTTTTTTAAATTCTGGAGACCTTTCCGGAGCTCAACCAAACTCTATCAATTAGTTTCCCTTAATTATAGGAAATGCCTGGTGTTTGTACGGAGTAGCCATCCCTAGAGTAGGCCCTGGATTCTAATCCAGCTGTGGGAAATAAATTATTTAATCTGTTTAGTGTCCCGAATCAACCCTGGGGGATCTGTACACCCTCCTCACTCGGTCTCTATAAAGTTGGTAACCTTAATTGGGGGAAAGAGTTTAGGATGATCTAAGATAAATAGGAGGGGGATAGGATCACATCCTTCCACAGCCGATGTCCTGGAAACAGTAAATCTACCACATAGTGAACCCTTCATGGGTTTTGCGATGCAGTTGTTTTTCCTTCTTTCTATCCTATGAGGATGATTAATTACTACCTTTTCTTTGAAAAAAATGAAAATGATTATTGTCACTTACTACCTTTTGCATGTCGAAGTCTCAATTACACGAATTAGCTATGGTTATATTGCTTCTAATTTAGGCATATACATGTTATAACAGTCTTAGTCGCTAGTCCCAGTGAAACACCCTGTTCAATCTACTGACCAACTAAACCTAATACAATACTGGTCCACTGGCTGAAGGATGAGGTCGGATTATAGGCCGCTCAAAGGAGGCTCATCGGACACAGCAGTCCTCGTTGTCGCAAAAATGGCGGGGAGGGGGACAGTGGGGGGAAAGCCAGTCAATCAAGCGACACCTGTTGCCTTTATCTCGGTCACAATCTCATCTTCTCTCGGACCAAAGAGAAAAAGTATCTCCGAATTGGAGCCGAATACAATTTAAGCTTTGTTTCTTTCAACACATAATATGGTTTGAGTCATATAGTTATACATTATGTTATGTATTATCTTCATTTGGGACGCTTCAGAAGATTATCAGCTATCGGTTTGAAAGGAGTGATATTGCTTTCGGGGCAAATCAGACACAAGTGGGACATTTAGGTCATCATTGATGACTTTATTTGTAACCAAGGAGCAGTGAGGATTTTGGATTGTAAGGATCGGATAAGA
Organism: Troilus luridus; assembly: GCA_964056705.1. NCBI lineage: Eukaryota > Metazoa > Arthropoda > Insecta > Hemiptera > Pentatomidae > Troilus > Troilus luridus. The sequence goes on along the minus strand of OZ057416.1, from coordinate 77,455,286 downwards.
GAGAAATTCGATGGCTTAGTGGAGCCCTCAATTTTTACTCCTTAAGTCCAGATATTTCTTATAATAGTCATGTAAATGAATCTTTTATAATTAAATGGAGCTTAGAGGGTTTGTCTAGTAAGTGTTTGAAGTTGCTTGAAGCAGCGTACAGTTTCTTGCCGTTTCAGTCTAGTATTGTTTTAATTTGTATCATTTGTAATGAAAGTAGCTTTGCGGTGCCATGCTGGGTTCACTCCGTCTTCAAGGCCACCTAAACATGTACACATTCTTAACGGCAGTTTTGAAAGGAAAATAGTGTTTTATAGAGAAATGATATTTTTGGAATAAGAAATAGCCAGAATGATCTACTTCACAATCTTCGTCAACGGAATTAAGAAGACCATGATCAATGACGAAATACAGACAAAATAATGACGTTATTGTTAATAGCTTATAATAAAAGTGAGCAGACTTAGAGGCACGTAGTATGAATAAAGATCGAATACAGCGGGAAATACTGGACGTGTTAATTACTGCCAAGAGAAGAAGTAAGTAGGACGCCAGGTTACTGATAACAAGGTTCCCAGTTCTAGACCGGCTCTGGCAGATAAATTGTTTAACCTAACAAAAGCAGTGAATCAACTTTGGGATCTGGACACTCTCTGAAGCTCACTAAGCTTTTATAAAATGTGTAAGCTTGATTGTGAAGAAACCCTGGCGGTTCTCGGTTAAAATCAACTCCTTGCCCAACAGTTGGCTTGAAAACATTACTTCAGTACTCAATAACATTCCAACGTTGTAGTTATATTTTTCTTAAAGATAGGTAGGTCACGTGATAAATTAGTTCCAATATTTTGTTTAAATATATTCAATGTATCATTAAAAGATAGAATTCTTTGCTACCATTGTTTCTTTCTGCGATTCGCTGGATTCCTGGGATTCTCATATTTCATTTCCGCCGTGCCTTTTCTTGCTGAGGTTCATGCTGACCTTTTAAGATTTCTCCACATTTGAAATCTCGGCTAAAAATTTATATTTTATATCTGAAACGGATGCTTCTTAATGAATTCGAATTTTGTAAATGAATATTTTAACGTCTTATTATTTCATTTAAAATTCACAACATAAGTTCTCATTATTTTATGATTTTTCCCGTAACTTTTTTGTTGATTTTTCTTCCTGTACAAACACTTTATAATTATTTATTACCAAGAACAGAAATGTCAGGTTTTGACATGAATATCCTGCCTTAGTATAGATGATAACAAACAGCTAATAACAAAAAATAGTTTTGTAGCTCCGAAGTTATCTTTTATATACAACTTAGTTGGTGTAAATATATTCGCCTTTAAATTGTAAAGATTAATATTATATTCCAAATATTGTCAACGGTTGTGCAGAAAGGTGATTTGTCGGACATCACACCCAACCGCCAGGTTTTCTCCCAATTGAAAGAGGCCACTTGTAGAGGCTGGGTTCTCAGGTCCCACAGGGGTCCAAGAAAGGCTTTAATTAAAAAAATTAAACACTTTATCTGCCACAGCGGGGGTTGAACCTGGAACCTTCGGCACAGCAACTCGAAGCTCTACTTACTGAGCTACCCCACAGAAACTGTTATCGGTTAATCTGAAAACTTGTTAGAGTAAATAACATCCTTGTGATTCTCAGTACTTCTTGAAACACATATTAGTTACCACTAAAAATTTCGAAAATGAGAAACATTGCGATGTGCCATTAGCAAGGGAAAATGGACGGTTCTGAGAACTATTTTGTTTGGAACAACCTTCGTCTGTTCACGCCAATACCTGACAGAGGATGTCGGGCCTTCTCACTTGTGCGGGCCATTCGGGTTTCACACAGTCCCACTTATCCGGTGTTCATTTTGAGATGCTAGTATCATTCTTCCAGAGTCAGATTTTTAATAAATAAATTTGTTTGTTAGAGAGAAATTGATAGATTTGAGTTCAATAAGAAATCTTGTCAATATATTCACGTTCAAGCGATTCTATGTCCTGATCCGGTATAAATATTTCCTACTTGTTAAGTCCGAAAAGTCCTATACTGATTCTATTGTGGACAAAATCTAACACCCTTAGTCAATTTTACTTCTAGTCACTTTTTTTTCAAGTACTTAAGTAACTAATGGCACATGAACTGTATGAAAACAGCAGAAATAAACCCATAGGGGTTAAAAAAATGTAATACTCCGGAAAATGTCAAAGAAAAATAGCTGACGACAATAAGTCATACTGACAATACTCCGAATCGGCCCGACACGTTTTACCCATTAATATTTGCCGACTGGAACGCCTAGACCTATCTGTGCTCATTTTAACGTAGTTATTTACTGACCTGCTGATGGCAATCGATTAATACCGGTCCCCAATATCTATATGTCGTTCTTACTAAATGACAATAGGAATCATATTACCGAAATATTTAATTATTTAAAAGAAATCGCCTCGTATGAATTGATTTGATTGATAGTTAAAGATATCTCATTCCAAAAATATGTCATATTATATAGTTCTATTTGTATATCCATATTACAGTTCGTTTTTTTTTCATTCGATATTCATCTCTTAGGGAGCGGAGTCAATGGTAGAGCGCTGAATAGCCGGGTTCAAATCCGACTCCTGGGAGATTTTATCTAATCTATTAATGGCTGGGGATGGATCCTTTGGGACCTAGGACCCTCCTGGGGTTCACCCATCCTCTATTAAGAGGGTACCCAAAAAAGGAGGAAAAATCTGGCTGTTGAGCGTGGTCAACCATTGTCTAAGAAACAGTCAAGTCTCTACCATGTACTGAATCCATTATTGGGTTTTAGTGGTACAAGTTTTTTTCTTTTGTTTTTTATATTCATATCTCGTACGAATGATTTGTATATAGACCTGATGGCCATGCACGTTGGGACGGGAGTCTTTTGAGTTCCGAAATGTAGTTCAGTCTACAACTTAACCAGTCAATAGCTATTTCGCATTTGTACTGTTAAATCAATCTTTCCACTCCTATTCCGAATAGTACGCGGCAGCGACTCAAAGGTAGTCGGCCATGTTAGCCTCCATTATCAGTCCCAGTCTCAGTTAATTTTAATTCTCTTAGAATCCATTAACTTTTGAAAAAGATACAATTGTATGAACTTATCACCAAATTTCTTAAATTATAATCTTCCTCATCAGCAATAATTATATTATTTCATGAATGCGAGCTCTACTCACCAATCGAACATACATAAAACCTGTACCACCACAACCCTTGAGCGGGTCTTGGATTCATTGCAAGGTAGAGACTGTAATATTTTATGGACAACGGTTCTGCAAGGAGGTGACGTCCTAAGTCACGCTTAACCGCCAGCTATTTCCCCCTTATTTTGGGTACCCTAATATTTTATAGAAGCTGGGTGACCCCCTGGAGGGTCCTAGATCCTATATGATCCTTCTCCGGCTGCAAACAGACTAAATAAAACTCTTGTCCGTAGCGGGATTTGAACCAAAATATCCGGCATGGCAACTCAGTGCTCTACCACTGAGCCACTCCGCTCCTCATCGGACATATATAGTTAAATTAAATGCTCAGTAAGTTAATAGTGTATCACGGGGATAGAGTGAAATACACTAAGTCAAAAATATAATAATAATAATATGTATTGACAGAAATTATATAAACCTCCACTAAGGGATTCACGTGGAAGCGTGGATGGGGAAACCTCCCAATGAAGGCACTCGTGGTTCATCTTTCTGTTGTAGATCCCTGTTCCAGAGATATTTCAGCCTTCACGGATTCTGTGTTAATCTGTCTGTCATCAATGTTTGTACCAGTAAGTTTTGTTGTCCAGCAAATGGATCTTGAAATCTTTTGTAGATTTTCTGGATCGTGTCAGTCACGAGTGGTATGTTCAGGTCATTGTGCAATGTTTTATTAGTAACGTAAAAAGGAAAATGAGTAATATAATAAAGGAATTTCGACTGGAGGATTTGAATGGTCTGTAAGTGAGATTTAGTCAAAAACTTGATTTTGAGAAAACGGTGAAGAAAAGGCTATTACTTCGTGTGAGATATTTTCACTGGCGAAACCCACCAAGTTATATCTTCATTTCAATGTTTGGTAATAACACTAAATCCATCACCGTTTTCTCAAAATCAAGTTTTTGACTAAATCTCTTTTATAGACCATTCAAACGCCTTCCCCTTCCTGTCGGTCGCTTATAGATCGACTAGAATAAGTATACAAAGAGCCAAGAGCCTCTCAGGAGACAGCGATGCTGCTATAATAAGGGGCAATTACCGGAGACGGCTGGCGTTAAGAATAGCTTGGTTGGCCGCTAGTGAGCTGCGCTTCCGGCGTCTGTCGCGTGGCAGTGCGTGTCCTCGTCATCCTGGTGTACGGCTATGCTTAACTGTCAGCGAGTGAAAGCATGGAATATATGCAACGGTTCGGGTAAGGATCTCTTCAGCACAGTCCACCATCCTGTCAACTTCAAGTTGAGTTGCAGAACATTCTTGTGATTCGATACAGCAAATTGAAGGTTAAAAATGCAGTAAACAGTAAGTTCTCAAACAAGATAGGAATAATACTTTCAATACGTTATTAGATTTATCTACAATAATTGGGAAATGTATGTTTTTACAATAGAATAGAATAGAAAAATAATTTTATTCTGGGAACAGGTCCCTTAAGAATAGCATTATTGTTCAAAAATTAATAGAAATATATCTGACCAGACGGCTACATTATTGAAATACTACAATTAAATATGAACTAAAACGTATGTTCTAATAGAGAAAAAAATATGCATATATAAAACAAAAAAAAATATGAAATAAAATAATAGAATACAAATTTACAATAAACAGAAATTGGCTAATGGAAAAATAACAAAGTAGATAAGAACATCTAATAATATGAATAATATTATCATAATGAGTATGGAATATTTACAGTATTTTCTCAATCTATTGTGTTCAATATAGCTATTTATTTTATGGATTAGAGAGCATCTATTTGGGAATTAAGGAGATGTAGTAATAGTTTGGATTAGAATGTGGATAAAGAAGATGCATGACGGATATCAGGTGGGACTGAGTTCTAAAGAGAGGTAGACCGAGCTAGAAAGGAGCGCTCAAAAGTTTTGGTTCTATGGGAACGGAAATAAAGGTCGGAAAGGCGAGATCTTATGCCCTGGGATTGGATAGAGGATTTGAACTGTAGGAGACTATAGATATAAGATGGATGTTGTGAGTTGATGGTTTGCTATAGGAAAGAACTTAGGAAATAAAGTCTGTGGATACAAGGGGGGAGCCACTTTAACTCATCATAGAGGTGGGACACATGAGACTTCCTCAGGGCGTCGAAGACAAACCGAAGTGAAGTGTGTGAAAAGTGAAGTCTTTCCTCAAGTTTGTTCGAGAGCCCACCATAAGCCACACAGCCATAGTCAAAATGTGGAAAGATGAAAGAAGTGATGAGGAGCTTACGGATAGGTAGTGTTAGAAGATCCCGGGAACGATTGAATAACTTTTAGGGAGCTTATTGATCGACGGGAAATTTCTCATTAAGTAGGTCCTGGATTCTAATCTACCTAACCTGTTAATAGCATGGATCAACCCTGTGGGATCTACACACCCTCCTCACCCAGCCTCTAGACTGTAGGTTAACTTAATTGGTAGGAAAACCTGGCGGTTTAGCATGATTTTAGGCAAAGTTCCTAAAAAAATCTAAGTTCCTGTGACATATCTTTTAGTTCTATTTATACTTCGATTCTTTGGTTAATAAATCAAACGCATCTGCCTAAATTGTGTTACAAAAGAAGAAGGTACAAAGGAATGGAATAGAATATTTCTATACTATGTTATAAAGATTCTTCCAGGTTTTCATATCATTCATTGAGGTCATATTTCATGGTTTCCTCTCGTATTCGTCTCAGTGTGCGCCCATTGAGGTTGCTCTTAATGATGTATACGATAAGCCGTTCTTCCGTTAATTCATTAAAAAAATTATGACTTGAACTGTGTCAGTGTATATATTGCTTATTTTATTTTGGCTCGGGAAATCCTTAACGATTCATTAAAAAATACATTAATGATTGCTTATTGATTGAAAGTTAAATATCTGCTGTGTACTACAACTCACACTACTTTCCTCACCGTTTTTGGAGTAAAACTCAATATTTTGTCTGTATTTTTTGCTAATATTGATACGATAAATTTGTATTTAATTACAAATAGTTCTATTACCTAAATAAAGCTTTCTGAAACATGCTATGTTCTGAAACCATTACATTTTTTCACTGGTCTTTATAACGCTTTTTCATCTAGATGAGGTAAGGTCAAGTGTGAACCGTAGAGGACATAGTTCATATTGATTAATAATTAATCGACCAAAAATTAAAAAAAATAATAATCTACTCGTATGGTGCCCACACGATTTTATATTTTCGAATTTTCCTATCGGAAATCAGTGATCTGATGGATTAACCTTACAATTAACAACATTTAAAAAAAATAGCAATAGCTCCAATAATATGCTTTTGAACATGTTGATATGGTCGATCAATCAATTCTTATATTGTTTGTTGAAACATTTTTCTCCATTTTTACATGGAAACTGATTTTAGTATTTCTTATTATATTCGATAGTAGCACTAACAGCATCTCATTAAAGGTTTTAATGACCATTTCATCAATGGGGCATTTATCATTGTCTTGTAAATGGAAACGTTTTTAAGTATCAAGCAACCTGCCCATGTCCACTCAATCCGTTGTAAGTGCTTTCAGAGTAATTGCGAGGGGGGGGGGCGATTTGAGGTAGCTACTGAAATAGCGACCCTTTTTCGAGTTGGTATTTGTTCGGTAGAGCGATTTTACATCGATCCTGTTGTTTTTTTTAAGTAACTGTATTCATTGAAAACTATTAACGGTTATTCATGTTATTCAGAGGTGCATGTAAAGTGTCCACCAATTATTTATATAACATCAAGCAAATAGGATATAGAGCAGAGGTGAACAAAATGGTAGTTCGAATAAAACTGCGCTTACTTTCCATGTATTTAACTTAGTATAATAGATATTACATCAGTATCGCAATGACCAATCACATTACTGGTATAGTAACCATTCTTCAAAATTAGATGTAAGTAATCGCAATTTAATTACAAATAGCATTTTGGGAAACTATGATTGAGTGTTTGTAGGATACGCACTGAATTTGAACTGTAGGATATGCAGTATGAAGAAATATTGTATATCCAGTATGTGAGGAATTATAGGATGATACCCTGACCAATTCAGTCCATCATTGAAATTTTCCAGTCAACTATTTTCCACTCAAATATAATTATGATACCGTATGAAAAACTGTAGGATGTACAGCAAGAAGAGCTAAAGGATGTGCCTTATGTAAAGAACTGTAAGATGTGCAGTTTAAAGAAGTGTAGGATGTAAAATTGAAGAGATGTAGGATTTGCAGTATTTACAAATGTAGTACGTTTGTTTATCCATTAAACGCCACTTTACGCTGCTACGGCTTATCGGATGATGGTACAGAGGGAGTCTTAAATTTTGCATATCCAGATTAAATTAGGGTAAGGATTATTACGGAGAATATTTGTAACGTTTTGGCCTGGGAGCCCCATTTTACGCCTCTTCCGAAGCATGGCATAACCAAAGTTTTTTTTTTTATCACTACATATTATAAAATCCTAGGGCCATTTGCCGGGATTCGAACCAGCGAATATTGTTATGGTAACTAGTACACTACAGGTGACTCACTACAGGGTGAAGAATATATAGAACTGTGGCACGTACAAATCACGATTAGGTCGACAATCTCGTGAATATGTATATAATATAATATGTATTTTTTTTAAAAAAGAAGACATATGAATATTTAATCTATACTTTAGATTTAGCCATAATTCATCCTTTAACAAAAAAACAAAAACGAATTGAATCTTTAAGATAAGTGAGCTATAACATTTTTCATATTTCTGGTGCAGCTTTAGGAAAGACTTACTTATGGTGTTCCATTTAGTGCAGGTTTGTCTCCAATACTTTTGGATACTTTGCTGATATTATTGAACTATCTCTTAATAATAATAAACCATTAGCGTATAAACTATTAATAAACTATCACAAGAGCAGCTTCCAGACTGTAAGATTCCTAAAACAAGCCGATTTCTTTCCAGAACGGCAAAAAACAAAATCAGTTAATCAGTTCCTATTTTCTCGAAAGCTAACTTTAACCCGCGGCTTAAATTTGTGGTTAGTAAGCGGGTACATACATAACTATACATAAGTACATACTTATCTATGGCACACCTATGTTCAGGAAGTCATCAGAATTTATGTTCAAACGGTTGGAATCGTTCCAAAAAGGCTTGCTTAGGAAAATCCTAAAAGGAATTTCAATTGGAAAGTCAATTTCCTAGTTTAATTGACGAAGACTTTCCTGGAGAAAAAACGTTGACGAGAACGAATTAATTGATTGGATAAACTGCGATGGCGATCATTCGGTCTTTGTGCTATTTATTGATGAACTTGTCAACAAGGCGAGGAGCGGAAACAAAAGATAATGAATCAAGGGAGGAACAGAAGAAACCCGCTACAGGGTGAGACTGGAACCTGTAAGCGATCTCTTTAATTATTTAGAGATGAGTTAGTGCTTGCTCGAATTCAGTAGCTAATTAAAAGAAATAGTTTTCAAAACAAAAATTATTATACAATTGTTTTCGAAAAATGAAATTACGCATGAGTTAAAAAATAAAAATAAACTATTTAGTATTTGAGGCGTTCAGGATCAAAAACTGTTAACTCCAAATTTCAAAAATTTACTTTTTCACATTTTTCGACTACCATGAGAAATAAGGCGAAAAGTGGCGTTTTAGAATGCTTGACTAAACTATCGAAAAATGTTTAAAAATCAATTTTCGAAATTTCAGGTTTATTAATTCTCATTGTAAATTAGTTAATAGGTTTAATTACATATTATTTTTGGAAACATGTGTTTTATTTTAATAGTTTGTATTATCCAGGAGCGGGAAGTTCTCGCATTCAAATCCGGCTATGCCAAATGAATTATTTAAACTGTTAACAGCCACGGATGGGCCTTGTGTGATCTGCAGACCTTCATTTGTGCTTACTCAGCCTCAATGAAGTGGGTACTCTTAATTGGGGAAATACCTGGCGTTTGAGCGTAATCTCAGACATATCACCTCACTCCACAACTGTTGTATTAGAAACAATTCAATCTCTGTCGTGTTCTGAACCCAAAATCCTTAATGGTTTTCAAGAGTACAGATTTAGATCATCCACCTATTACGGTTCACCACGGCAATCAATTCCCTTAATTTTACGGATAATAGGAAGTCCGATGTACTGGTAATTATTCCGCAGGTTGTTGGTTCGAATTGAGTCGCAACCAGATTTAACTTTTCATTCGTTCCCTTTTAATATTTTCCAAAACTTATCATTAGCTGTAGTATGGAAAAGATAATGCAACTTCGGTAATCATTTCATCTAGAGATGAAGCTTTTAACAAACATATTTCATCAATATTTAATGATTGCAGTATTTCATCAACAATTTTTATACTCTATTATTCCCATTATTTCTTAATTGTATTTTTCCATCTTTATTAGATTTATTGGTATATTATTCCTTCATCTCCACTAGTTCTTATTTGTATTTCTCCATCTCTATTAGATTTATTTGTGTTATCTTCTTCATTTTTATTACCTTATTTTTATATTGTATTACCTTATGTTTTATTTGTATTACTTTCTTTATTAAATAGTTTATTCTTTATTACTTATTTGTATTACAATTTTTATTGCTTACTTGTTAATGCTGTACATTTATTCACTTTGCTTTGTATATTTATCTAAGGGTCCCCCCCCCAACTTTATGTTTTACCACTTAATATTTACCATATATAATATTAATTTGTCTGTATTTTGTATATTTAGCCCTGAAGAAGACCTCCAATGTGGGTCGCAACGTTGGCTTTCGAATTAACAGTTCTTCCTACTTAAGAGAATTTTTTTTAAACTCCACCCGGACCATTTTCTTACTCACATATCATCTATACTTCGCAATCGTAGTAGACTTAAACTTTTATTTCATGATGAAATAATTACCGGATCTACTCATTACCCATAACTGCGTTCTCTTTTCCATACTAAAGCTCGCGATAACTTGTATTTTTGGAAAATATTAAAAATTAAACGAATAAACAGTTAAAACTTGTTGTAACTCGACTGGGAGTGACAACCTGCGGAACAAATAGTACAGGTTTGGATTATCCGCCTGGTTCACCGCGACAACTAATACCCTAAGATAATCGGGAGTCCATTGCCTATAAATGAATACTTATTATACAAAATACTTCAATGGTATCTCCTGGTTTAGACCGTGTCGCTAACTTTTTCGCCAACGTTTCGCCGACGAGAGTCTCTCTTTTCTGCCCTGAAGAAGTCAGCAGCATGTCTGGCGAAACTTTGGCGAAAAAGTTAGCGACACGGTCTAAACCAGAAGATACCACTAAAGTATTTTGTATAAATAGTGGCCGTGGAAACCTAAAAGAGAATACTTATTAATCTACAATTGATGTTAGGGACACTTAAAAAGATAAAAGCACTGCCTAGAGTGCCGCACACGATTTAGCGAGCATTAGAAGGCACAGAGAGACAGAGTACCTGCCCGTGAACAAAAGAGGCAGTTGGTGGGGGTCAGCACCTGCTGGCGGTTGGAACATCTGTTCAGTGCTTGCTTCGGTCCTCGTAGTGTCCGTGTGTGTTCTCTTCTCCGGTTAGTGTTAGTGTACGCCATGTATTCGCTGGGGGTATCTGTGATATGGCTGTCTTGTATGGACTGTATAGAGCTTAAAGAAACGTCTATCAGCAGCAAATATTAATAATAGGTAACCTGTTTTATTTACTTATTGGAAAAATAATATCTAACAATAAGTTTTCACGCCTGACATTATTTAGAATGTAACATTTTTTTACAAGATAAGAGTATTTGGTTTTGGATTGGTTAATGTTTACATTTAATGTAAAACTTCTTTCGTCACAGAAATATATTATTTATCTGTGCGACGATTTCCAAATACAGTTCCTACATCAAATACATAGTCTAGTTCTTGCATATATTGAACCTCTTGCATATATAGCATGAAATAGAGCTTGAATAATCCTACATCAATCTTGTTACATATAATACTTTTCTCTGTTTTAGTTATTCCTTAGTTTTTATCCTAAATTGTTATTTTAATTGTCAATTAGAGTCATAAAATTGGAAAAAAAAAATCTTTTATAGTAAAACAAGTTTATTGTTATCATGACTTAAAGATAGTTTTTGAATGGAAAATAGTTGACTTGGCCTGAAGATTGAACTTTGCCCTGAAGGTGGCCTACACCTTAGGCCTAAACGTTGGCACATTAAAATAAGTTCTGCTTATTTTGTGTTATCTTTGACTGCACCCCCTGACCAATTCAATCCATCATTAATGATAAGGTTTATATTTTGTTTGGGTATAGGTGTTTTTTTGCATTAACTTACTGTTCCTTGATAGTAATCGATCAATAGTAAAATACAATTTTAAAGTGCACAGACAGGTTCCAATTACTTCTGTTAATTATATTTATATTTCCTATGTATGTAAATTTTCGATGATAGTAATATTTTTTGGTCAAAATTTCAGTAACATTTCACAGTTTTTATTTTTTTTTAATTTCATATACAAAAACCTTTTTGAGTGAAGATATTTTTTGGGGTGAATTATTCTTTTCTTTAACATTTATTAATTTTTTTTTAATAACACTAACATTTCAATAGTTCTCTAATGATGCAAGGAGGTTATATCGTAATTAAATTACTATGGTTTTATAAATATTCTTCATAGTTCATAGCCATGTCATGATTAATATCTAAAATTTTAATTAATCGCTTTATTTCTAAGTTGATATAACCTTCAGACATATTAGCGAGATTCAGAAAGATATGTGTATGGTTCTGATTATCTAAAATGAAGAAATTTAGTAAATTTATTGAGAGATTAGATATAAATACCTAAAACACCCAAAACTGCTATAAGTCAGTTTTTATTGGCTTCAATTTGAATACGATCGGTACTTAGACAACTTGAAGAAAGATATTTTTTTTCGCCAACTTAGTACCCCCCACCATTTATGATTTGAAATACGAGTGCGAAAGGGACGCACCGGCAGAATTTAATAAGCTCCAAAAAATCTCGGAAAGTGAATTTTTTTTAATGTAATTATTGATAAAATACGTAATGGTGTTGTTTTTTTAATTTATTTTATTTTTTATAATTGTTAGTTCTAGCCTAATTCAGTAATCATCATAAGTTTTTTTATTAATTTATTAAGATGGATGATAGAAGGAGGGGCGACAATACCAAGCTTGCCCCCTCGCAAATTCCTAGTTCCGGCCCTTGGTGTCTCGGAAGCATTCACAAAAAACGGTCATAAAAAGTTAGAGGACGAGGAAAAAGAGAGAAAAAGGCCACGACTAACGGCAGGTAGCTTTCGAAACATTTTTTTTTCTACTCAGTATCTGTCAAAATATTTTCTACAAATGATTATAAATAGACTCATAAAATACAGTTTGTTTTTTCAAGTCTAGGAGTGTTTAGATCCTTTCTATAGTTTATTCATAGTTTTAGACTTTTCATGTGACATGTACCCAAATTATTCGATCTGTTATTAGCGTACCCTGAGGTATTTGGAAAATCTCCTGGGGTATGTGGGCACCATTAATTGTAGGAAAAACAGGAGGTTGAGCGTGATGTAGGAATAACCCCCTCCCTCCACAACCGCTGGTCCTTGAAACAGTACAGTCTCTACCTCGTTCTGAACCCTAGAACCTTCATGAGACTTTTTTTTTTCTGTATAAAACCGCATCCTTTCTTTATTCCTTATAAAGATTTTGCAAACCTCCTCATGATTCAGAATCCGTCAAAAGAGAGATTAACAAGAAGTTCCAATTTTTTTATTTAATATATATTCTAACTAGCTTTTGCCCACGGCTTCGCTCGCTTGGAATTTGATCCGCCACATAAAGTTTCGTGACAGATCATTTTAAATAAATAATTAACTATAAGTTACTCGTACATCCGAAATTTCAGATGTCTTCAAAACTCGTCAGTTTTTCTTCTCCGTCGATCCGTCGATTCTATACAATCTTTGAACCTCTACTACATTAAGGGGGAAACCCTTGGGGTTGGAATTGTCCAAATTCCTTTCTTAGTGCTCATTAGGTATACAAAGAACCTATCTGCGAATTTCAAGATGCTAAGTTCAGTGGTTGCTGCTGTGCGTTGACCGCTGGGTATGTTAGTCAATCAGGTTACAGTTTTATATAAACTTCGCCTGTGTGGTGTGTTGATAAAAAGTAGCCTATGTCCTTCCCCAGGCTTGAGATTATCCAAATTTCATCACAGACGGATCAGCGCAGCCGTGGAACGTACATCACCACTGATTAACAAATGAAATGTTATTGAATATATTGAAAACTTAGTATAACGGTTTCACTTGCCGTACGGCAGCAGCGAGAAGTGAACTTTTTTTTTCCTAGCCTCTTGGCTATTATAATTGTGTTGAAAATAGAACAGTAAGGAGAAAAAAAATTTCTTTCACTGCACCAGGTGCATTTTAAGAGAGGAAATGTGAAAATGTGAATAGGGTTTTCTTGATTGATTAGATAGTAGGAGTGGGGGGAGGAGGGGGTTCTAGTGATGGGGCTCACTTGTCACTTCTGATTGGAATAGAAGTGAACTTTTTTTTTCTTTTTTTTTTCACATCCTCTAAGATTTTATTTAAAATATATGTACAATTTACTGTGTTACTTGATTTGTTTTGTTCGGCGAAAATATGTAGATTTTGCGAGTAAGAAACACGTGAGCAAGCATACAAACTTTGCCCCCTTTTTCACCCCCTTAGGGGTAGAATTTCGGAAAATCCTTTCTTATCGGATCCCTACGTCATACAAAGAACACACCCTCCGAGTTTCAGGTCTCTACGACCAGCGGTTTAGGCTGTGCGTCGATCAGTCAGTCATTCAGAACAAAGCATTTTATATGTATAGATTATTAACAATTAACATTGATACAATCTGCTAATTATAGTTAGTTGTTTATTTAACGTCACTTTATGCTGCTATGACTAATCGGACGATGCTACAGTGGGAGCTCTAAATATTACCTATCCAGGTTTAATTAGGATAGCGATTTATTTAGTATTATATTATGTTGTAGTATTGAAAATATGGCAAATAAGAAAATATAAATAAGATAAAAACTATTGTCACATTAACTATATTTTAATGATGCAGAACTTATTTTTTAATTGTGTTATCTTTGACTGCACTCCCTAACCAATTCTATCCATCATTAGAATCATCCAGTCAACTCTATGTAACTATATTTTACTTTGGATCTCAATTAATTCTTCGTTCATAAAGTTGCCATTCTTCTTATCTGAAAATCTAGGAATTTAAAAAAAACAAAATTATTTGTTGAAGTTATATTCTACAAGTACATTAACTTGAATCTCTTCTGTTTGGAAAATTCAATTTAAATTCAAGGGAGGGTTGCTGAGGAAATTACTGGCAGTAAATAATTGTATGCATAAAAAGAGATTGTTCATTACCGTGGAGTTTTAAAAATGACGGAAAACATTTTAGCACATTCCACTGATACGACCCGAGAAATTAAAATATTATTTTATCGCAAGTCATATTATTTTTTGTTATAGAAACTATCGTCGGTATTTGGTTGTATTTAATTTGCTCTTAAAAATATAACAGTACCAATTTATGTGCTAAATATTCTATGAAATGGGGTGAAAATTTAAAATTAAAAGTAATCTATATTCTTTAGGGGATTGTCCTAAAACTAAACATAACAATGTACACAGAGTTTAGCCGGCATTGCTGGTTGAATTCATGAGTCCGGAGTCCCCGACTAACTGCAATTAACATTTGAATAGAAAATTGAGTATTTTCTTCGTCGGCTGGTATGACCTGTTCTCGTAATCTCATTCGCTTGTTTTAAATGTACTCTGGCAGTTGTGAATTTAACAAACAAAATAAATAGAATTTGGAGGATGGAAGAATATTAAGTTGCAAAGCTTCAGCGCACTTGTTTAAGGTTATTATAGTGTTCATGGATGCATATCCATTTTTGGTTTAAGAGTCTTCCACTTATCGCTTTACTGAGATAATTTCTTAAATTCACTTCAGATGTCAGGTAGACAAAACTAGTTGCAAAGGATATTCTCCAGACCCAAAGTATTCATCTTCGATTAGCTTCCTCCAATTTAAACCAGTGTTACGGAGTCGAATGTTTTACTTACTGTTTTACCAAATATTCTGGTTGCCCTCTCAAAGTTTATAAATGCTCCCCCTAAAGAAAGCTCGTCTTCAGAAATAATATCGACATTATAGACATACCCCTAGAACTATTCGACTGAAGATGTTCTCAACGTCTTGTGTTTTGGATTCTGTGATGATCATTCCTGGTTTTAGATTGAATAACAGATGTAACCTTTTCTCTTAAGCTAGCTCCCATTCCGAACTCCTCAGACAGGTCTTGGCCTATTCCTACAAGTCATTTCCTGCTCTCAACATCCGGTTCAGTATCCTGGGTGTACTCTGCAGTTCTAGGGCGTATAGAACAATTATCATAAGCTTATTTCTGTTTTAACAGAAACCTAACAGAAAAGTGATTTTAATTTTGGTTGGCATACATTTAAATTACATTTAACAGCAAAGTACCCCGAAAATTATCAAAATGAGTTTATTTTACCGTAATGAGGGTTATAACAATAATTATTAAATACCTGTTGTTTTGATCTACTATTTGTTAAAATGTTATATTGCAGTTATGTAAAAACTGATTGAGGATGTTTTATTTTTACTACTTATAAGATTAAATCCATATGTTTAATGGTCTATACATGTCATACATTGGGTCGTTTCATATGAAAAGTCCGTTTTCAAAGGAAAGGTTTATTTAATAAAACAACTTTATAAAATCAAATTTTTTTTATTCAAAACACTTAGCTTTAATTTCTTTACATATACCCCAACACGTCATCAAATTTTCAATCCCAGATCTTAAAAATTCAGAATTTTGTGACGAAATAAAGTCTGAAAATGCGTTTTTGACTTGAGAATCATTTTCAAAAATTTTACCCTCAAGAAAGTTGTCCAAATTACTGAACAGATGAAACGCTGTTGCAGGTAGGTCTAGCGAATAAGGTGGGTGTGGTAGAACTTCCTAACCTAACTCGTAAGTTTCTTCACTGTCTGTTGTGAAACCTGACGTGCGGCTTTGCCGTTTAAGAATATAGGTACCTTCCGATTAACCAATGCAGGTTGTTTTTTTTATATCTGTTGCGTTATGTCAATATCCCTGCAGTATGATGGTTTCCCCTCTGGGTAGAAAGATGAATTATTTATGAATTCATTTTTGGCGCCGGCTGAAAATTCCCAAATACAACGGCGAATGGTCAGTTTGTTTTAACACCCTTCCTCGAATGCTGTGGTGATGTTTCTTGCAGCTTGGGCTACCGTGTGTCCTAGTTTGTTTTCATTAAATACACGAAAATCGCGTGCTTTTACGGCCATAGTTGGTGGCATACTAAACGATGTTCGTTCAATTGTAGTGATAGGAATAAGATAGGTCGTTTTACAAATTGCAACTGTTTATTCGTTTTATTTTGAATATTTTCCAAACATACTATTTTTTGTGAGCTTTAGCATGGAAAAGATAATTTAATTATCGATAATGAGTAGATTTCAGGAAACATTTCATCAAAAAAGAAATGTTTCGACTAACATTTCGAAGTATAGATGATATATCTTTGTTAAAACGTTCATTTCTAGATGAACTAATTACCGAAGTATACACAGTTCCCGTAATTATATTCTCTTTTCCATATTACAGCTCATCATAACTTTTATTTTTTGAAACCATTAAAAGGGAAAGGAATGAATAGTTAAAACTTGTGACTCAAAGGGAAGGGAAGGGTGTACCTGAAGAATAATTACCACATGAAGGTTATTAAAAAAATTGTTTAAATTATTATTGAATAAATACTAAGTTTATTTATTATTTTCTTATCAATGGGGAAAAAACGGGTCAATCCCTCAGTTTGCACAGAAAAAAAAGAGATAATAGTTTCTGTATGTAGTTATATTTCATATTTATTCTCTCTCATTTATGTTTCACAACTGTTTAAATAGAATTATGTCAGAATAGATCTTGCATTAGACTCTGTCAGAACAGGCCTAACATGTGACGCTGTCAGAATAGGCCTAACATGAAACAAAAGTGAGCAGTGATAGTCAAATCTGTCATGGCTATGAGGCTTACCTTCCTTTGTTATTGGTTTAACTCCCTGGCATTTGCTAATAAATCAGCTAATACAGTCAGGGTTCTGACAGCTTTCTCTCAGCTAATCCACCAGTGGCAGACTTATCCACCTGTCTTCACGCCCGCTACACTCTCTATCTGAATTGTAAATTTATGCTAATGATCAATTACCTAATTACCATTCAGGTATATATATCAGCTGAAGGGCACCTGCTATCATTAAACAGGCACCAACCCCTGGTATATGTTAGACTAACCGTTCTGGACCTCTTTAAGTGAATTGAATCCATTATTTAAACAAAGAAAGATGCCCTTTTGTCTGGGTCAAGATCCTGATTTATCACCGGGAATTGTACACTAGGGAAAAGTTGTCCTAGCAATGTATCTGGATAAAGATGAATATATAGAACTAGTTGCAATTATTAAAATTATTACACTTTTCTGTTTACCATTGGATAATAATAATAAATAACAATGTTTGATCATAATGATACTTATGATTTTTATGAAAAATTTTGAAATAGAAATATCTGTATTTGTTTGTACTAATTTACATTAACCACTTCTCTATCCTTGTAAACATAACTTCATTTATTTTATATCCAAAAAAATATTTATATAAATAATTACATAATAAGTTATTAGTATAAATGATTATTTTAAATTTAATTATCAAGCATTAAATTTCTAATGTTTCTGGATACTTCTAATTGTTATTAAAATTCATAGAAGATTTGGTGTGGAAGTATTATAAATATGTTGGTATATTATTGTATAGAAATATTTAAGAAGGATAAAATGTACAAACATTATTAATTTTTAAAAAATAGTTATAAATATACTACTCCTTCTTTGACTTCCTTTTATGCCATTGCTTGCATCGAGGAGATAAATAAACAACAAACTACATTATAAAATGATTTAATGAAACTTTTTCAACAGAAAAAGAATTTTAAAACCTTGATTTAAAAATTTATTATAATTAAGGAAGACATTTCTGCTTTTACACCTCCTATCCCCATCTGTTTTATTTCTGATGGCCAGATTTATATGGAATGCAAAAACCTACTTATACAACATTCTATTAGTGTATAAAATTAATTTTAATTCTAAGTGAAGTTAACACTATATATCCACAAAGGTACATGATATGTACTGTATAAAATACTTTTTTTAAAAATAAAATAAATACATTAAGAATAATAAATAAAAAACATGAACATATATAGATTGAAATGAACTTAACAAATTCCTTTTTGATATTTATCCACTAAATGTACAGGATATATACTGTATGAAATCATTTTTAAAGATAATATAAATGAATTAAGAGCAATAAATTTAAAAAAATTAAGATCAGTTAGAACTGAACATATTCCTATTATTTTTTATTAACTATTAACAGTGACGGCATTGATTGTTAGCAATCTCCTAGATGGTTAGTTTCACATTTCTCCAATACCCTTGACCTTCTGTTGGATAATGAACAGTAAGCAGCTCACTGTCCAACTGCACACCTGATCTAATCAAATCAGTTTTGTCTTGTCATCGCTTAAGTGTGAGTATTGCTAATCTATTATACATCAGTAATAGATTGCTAAATACAAAACATTGCAGATTCTTCATGATACGAAACATCTATAACATTGATCTTATAAATAATTATAATGTATTAAATTCTGACATTTATTACTCGCTAATAAAGCTGTAATTTATTTTTTATTTTTTATTCCAGATTTCTTCCTTGCAGGAGGTTCAAGATCAGCCATGGTTCTTGGAAGAGAAACCAATGCAGAAAACAATTAGTAGGCCGTAAGTTTATGTTTATTAAGTATATCTTTTCTTTATGCCTAGCAATTATATTTAATTTTAAAGTTTATTTCTGTCCCATCCATGTCATTTTACATACTGTTATATGCACCTATTCTATCTTATAGTTCGTATACAAAAGGAGATCAATATAAATGTTTTATAGCCGCCACATTTATATGAGGACATTTTTCGATTCCTTCCTATATTAACTTTTCAAGACAGTATATTTGTAAAATAAAACTTTATTAACTCAAATATTGTATTTGGTGAAGAAAAATGATCCCCAAAGATATAAATATTATTCCAAACAGGCAAGTCAATAATAAAATGTTATGTTCTTTTGTGGTCTACTGCTTAGGTGCTATGTTCAAATTATGTAATTAAATGTGAAGTCAATAATATCTGCTGTGTTGTTATAGTATATACAAATCTGTATTGTTGTTACTTTGTATATTTGATTGTCTATATTTTTTTTATTGATAGCCTCCTCAATACAATGCCTGAACAGGTGAAGTGATAAATGAGTAAGGCTACACTGCCATTCAGCTGCAAAAACCTTAGTGTCAACAACTTGATAAGATTTTCATGTTGTTATACAACTATTCTAAAACTAAGAAGACAACCCATTAGTAAAATCTCACTATTCATATTCCAGATGAAACGAGTCAATTTGTAGGAAAAACTATATCTGTTGCCACAGCTAGAATACATAAAGAAATCATGGTAGGACAAAAAAATAGAAAAAGGCACCTTATTTAGAAAATATTTATCTTTATCAATATAAACTTGACATCACATTTATTTTATTTATTCTTGTTTTATGTGTGCTTTCCTGTAATGAAAAAATATATTTTAACTTCATAAATGATTATAATATATTAAATAAAAACTAGGGGATTTAATGGCATTAATCATAAATGTTACATGTTATAATTTAGAATGGCCCTTGAGCTGAAGAATTGCTTAAGAAATACTATTATTATAATTTTCAATAATTATGGTTTCTTATATAAATTTATTAACTTTTTTAGGATCTTTGGCAGGCTTTATAGACAGCCCAAAGAAGGTAGCAAATATTGTGGACCGACGACACTCATAGGTCCAGAGTTCATCATTAGGGGTTCTGAACCTACACCTTTGGTTCATCTTGGGGATGCTAAGGTAAATTATTAATTTAATAAAAGCTCGCCGTTTCAGGCTACTTCAGCATTTACTAGACAAACGCTCTAAACTCCCAATTAATTACAAAAGACTCATCATTACACAATAGACAATCATTAGACCTATCTGGACATACGGAATAGAGCTTTGGGGCTCCACTAAGCCATCGAATTCCTCTCGTATTCAATCCTTACAATCCAAAATCCTTCGTAAAGTAGTCAATGCTCCTTACTTTGTTACGAACAAAGTAATCCATAATGACCTTAGTGTCCTGTTTGTTGCTGATTTGGCCCGAACCCGATACACAATCTTTTCATGACAAACTTCATTTCCACTCAAGCCCACTAGTTTCAAACCTCACAACCTCTTCAATTCCTGATAATCCTCTGCGTCTGAAAAGAAGATGGCCTCGTGACCTTTTAAGTTGAACTTTTTATTTGAGTACTACCACCGGGTAACTACCGGTTCTCTTCTCTACCGGAAACTTCTCTACATGCCTTTATGTCAGGACATGATTTATCTTTCATTATATTTACTGGGTGTATTCTGTATACAGTTGTAAATTTCAATAAATATATTTTTAAAAAATACAAAATAAAAGTTAAATAATTTATAACTTTTTTCTTCTTTTTTTAAAATAATAATAAAACATTTTTATTCAGGTTTCAGTCAGGCGAAGAGTTCTTGTTGTTCTACTGAATGGTCAGAAAATAGAAATTACCTGTGACCCAAGTTGCTCAACAATTTCTGATATTTTTCAGGTATTATGAAATTTATTACTAAAATTAACTTTCTATAATTATATTTGTGAAAAATTGTTCTTAATTGAAGAAATAAAATTCTATTAATCATAAGTTAAAGTTATATTAGTAACAAATAAGTATAATTTTGAGGATCACATTAAAATAAAATATTAGCTAAAAGGTTTAACTAACATAGTGCCTTATTACCAGCTTTATTAAATTATCTACATCATATTTAATCTACTTGTAAATGATAACTGCTTGAAATCTATATACAAGTATATTCCTTTTTATTTTATTTACATTTATTATGCTTTATGCATTTTTAAAATCACACTTATAAAGTATTAAATTACAGTTATAAAATAAATCATCTGTACTATTAGTAAATGCATACATGATATGCATCTTTTCCTCTGAAATTTACTACTCTGCTTTAAAATATCATACTAAGATGAACCTTTTTTTTTCCCAAAATGATCAATCAGCTTTATGAATTGTTAAATTTAATTTTAAAGTTTACCACTTATCCAACTATACTCTTGTAGCTGTTAAAAGAAATTGTGATTATAAAATAGCTCAGTGACCCCACCATGAGCTAAGGTTGAGGGTGCTGAATTTTTTTTTTTGTGTCTGTATTTAATAAAATTGTAATAAATTCTGAAATATATTTATAAAATATTTAATTGTTGTTTAGGTTGTTGTTCAGAGAGAAGGGCTAGACCACCCAGTTACACTCGGGCTCTGTGTCTTAGCTTCTGGGGATTTTGTGTTCCCTCCTGGAGAGAAAAAGCTAGTTAAAGTTGCCCCTCAACCATGGCCCAAGACGGCTCTTACCCTTTATCTCAGGTTTCGCCTATACCTTCCTTCGCTCAGGGGAACGAGGCAAGTATCTTTTAATTTTACATCAGAAAACAATGTTAAGAAAGATGAATACATAAGTAACAATTTACCTCTCAGGTCTTGGAAATGGAAGCACCTGCTCTATCTGCAACTGAGGAGGAGCCTCCTCGAGAGGCAGCTCAGGGCAGCGAGGCCACAACTCCTCGCTCTTGGAGGCCTTGCACTTCAGGCAGAGTTTGGCGACCATTCTACGGTGGTAAGAACCATTTTAATCCTCCAAAATATTATAACACTTATTAAACTTTTGGGATATACAAGAATATATATAGTTTCATACAAATTAACATTTCATAATGAGTTAACTCTTAGGTGACTTTTTCTGCTCATATTAACAAGTATCATTTCACAAAGAATTGTTATCTTTGCTATTTATTCATCTAATTTTCTTACTGAACTTCATCTTCCTGAAATTCATTTTCCAATCCGAATTCGCAAGATTGTTATATTGCATAACATAAATTAATTAGATGGAAATTCCCTTGACAATTTATAAAGTACTTAAGCTCTATATTAACTATTAAGCTTATCTGTTATGGTTGAAAAAACAATTATTTCTTTGAATTTAGAAGAGTTTAATTTTATCTAAAAATTTTAATTGGTGTGTAATTCATCCCTGAATTATCCGATCTCATATTTCCTAGCAGAAATTTTAACTTTCATTTTTTAATTGTTTCCATATATTCTTGACTCTATATTTTCTCAACTTGTTTTACGTTTTGTTAGCTTTTAATTAATTTTTTTTCTTGAGTAATAAAATCTCATAAATCTAGGGCTCAGAGGATTAAAAAGGCCCACCAATAGAAAAAATATTAGCAATGGGGAATTTATAAAGTAAAATCTAATGTTATTTTTTGAAAAGTTACTGTATTCAGCCATATTTATCACTTCAACAAGGCGGTGACATCATAGACAGCTGCTTCAATAGCTCATTTCACATTACTGTGTTCATCAGCCATTTTCAATCCCTAGGAGAAAACAGGTGATAGTTACTTCCTCGTAGAGCATTATCTACCAGAAAATGAAAGCGGGGAGCGAGAACTGGAGCTGCTGCACAGGCGGAGGGCCGGCCTGGACCCGGGCAGAGCCGAAGAAATGTTTATATCACACTGTACCTCTCTCCCCGAGTATGGTACTCACTACATATCAGCCTGTGCTGTGAGTTTCATTTTTCTAATATTCAATTTTTTTATTTTAATTGATTCATGTATCCATTAATTAATACATTTTAATATTTATTTATGTATTGATATTTTTTATTTTTAAGATTAACAAAGAAGGAGGTTCCAGTGATGTTTGGCTTGGAGTGAACTCCAAAGGTGTTGTTATGGCTTACAAAAGAGATTTTTTATCTAGCGTCGTGAGGCAGCCGCACTATACATTCAATTGGCCTGACATAAAGAAACTGTCGTATTCAAAACATTATTTTGATATAATTTCTGCAGATGCGAAATATAGACTTAAGCTTGATTCCAATAAGTACGTTTAAAACAAATTAATAATTCATTTTATTAGTTAATTAAAGATATTTTACACTGCTATTCCTTTTTTTATAGAAGCAGCTACTTTTTCCATCTTGCTTGGCTCCATCATAAGTTTTTTATGAAGCTGACTAATGAATATACGACCCTTCAATCATTGACAGAAGGTAATAAGAGTAAGTTTACAGAATTTACTACTTTATCCACAGTATTTATTCTACAATAAAGTTTTATTGTATTTTCCTCAGAATTTGGAGATATCAAAAGATCTGGCAAGAAAGGAGTGTTACATGTCAGCCCAGATATAAAACGGCCAACGGAGCTTGGGGCACTGCGAAGAGCAGCGAGTTTACTCAGTCCTGATAGAGCTATATTTAGAGGAAAGACAGCAACTCACTGCCTGTAAGCTGATTATTATTATTATATAAATAGTTTGGATAATAAATCACTGTATTAGCAACTTATCTTTACCTGTTTATTGAGATCTCTCAGAGTATTATTGCTGAATAATTGTTAATTGGAATTAGATTTCTTTCTTATCAATCATATCCATTTATTATTTATTAATTGATTAAAATAAATAAGTTTCTCGAGAAAAAAAACTGTAGATTGATGAAGTGTTTAAGAAAAAAATTAATAAGAATCATATGATAAAAAAATTAATCAATTTTACTGCAGCTCATGAAAATCCTCAGTTACCCAATGTTTAACATAAAAAATTGTTTGTTTTTATAACTTGGATTAAAGTTTATTTGATTGCTTGATACTAGCAGCAATAACTGGGTTTGACTGTTATTACATAATGAAAATTACATTAATGGCAAGTAATATTAGTGATCAAAATTCCAATTTTCAAATCTAATTTATTCAATTCATACAGTTTTAAAAATGATTTGAAATTAACTGAAATAGGAAACATTTTGACCAACATAATGGCAAGATGTAAGAAAGAGATTATACTATATCAATTGTCAAGATATTTTTGTTGTACAGTTTAATAAATAATAACAAAAAATAATTGTTATTATCTATATAACCACAATTTTTTTATTTCTCAGAGGCACTAGAAGTGAAAGCTGTCGTGAAAACAGAACACCGACCCTTACTAGTACACCCTTAACACACAATGTATCATCAACTCTTTCAAGTAGAATATCAGGTATAATATATTTTTTTAAATGAAAATTTAAGTTTGAATAGTTAAATAAGTTATATTAATATTCAAAACTTCATCCATGACTATTTAAGCCTAGGGTGGATGGTATGCACTAGGATTTGACATATCCTTTATATACCATATAACTAACTCCATCCATATTTAATTGGACATTATTTAAAGAAATTTCACTTATCCTGTGGATTTCTGCTTCTGAAAACTTTATTCCCCACAATGTTTTGAATAATTTTTGTGAGGTTTGGATTATATTTTAAAATAATATCCAGAATTAATTAATAAATATAAATAATTATATTTATCTAATAAAAGTAAGTCCTACAAGAGGTGTGTCAAAAAACAAGGGCTCTAACAAAATTTAAATTAGTTGTAGATAAAGGATGATCTGATTGTGAGAACTTAAGTTACATCCTAAATTATAATTACTTTACCATAGTAATTAATTTTAACTGTTGAAAGAAAGATAAGGGTGGCACATAAGGAAAATGAATATTAATTATTTTTTTTAGCTGTTATATTATCTTAGTTCCCTGTGTCACGAAGAAGATTTTGGATTTTACAAAAATGGCATGGTCTTAAAATAAAATTGCATAATAATGGAATTAAAAAAAATATATAAATATTAAATAATTGAGAGATATAGTAAAATACTAGCTTCTGTCTATCTTACATAACTTGGTTCATTTATGTTAACTGAAATAAATTATTTATTGCTAAAGACTGTTTCTCTTCAAATATAGAAAGGCAATTAAACTTGAGTATAATATTTTTGATTAAAGTTTAGCCAGGTCTTGTACAGACAGCATATTTGTCCTAAGGCAGCTCATAGAAAAGCGAATAGAGAAAAGAATAGCTGTACATATAGTTTTTATAGACCTAGAACACATAGACTTTTATGACAGTGTGCCAAGACTTAAGATGTGGGAATCTCTTAAGAGTGCGGGAATTAGCGATGCATTAATAAATGCCGTGAGATGTCTGTACAGGGAAAACGAGTACAGGTTAAGAATACAGCCTATGGGGTCTACAGATAAATTTTGATAAGACGGAATACCTGGCAGTGAACTGCAGAGAAGCCTTCATATTACCGGAAAAATATGCAAGCGGGTGGACTCCTTCAAGTTCTTAGGGTCAACTATAGATGGGAACGGCAGGTCGGAAGCCGAAGTTAGGAGGAGAGTTGCCCTGTCAAGAAGGGTGACTAGAATTTTGCACCCAGTTCTTTGGAACACAGTTATCTTAACGGACAACAAAAGGCGTATTTTCAGAAGCATTGTTGAGCCCTCCCCCAGCTACGCCTCAGAGACCTGGACACTTAACCCGGGACTCTACTCCAGATTACAAGCTGCAGAGATGGACTTTTCGAGGAGATGCCTGAGGATCACCTGCCTGGATAGAATCAGAAATGAAGATAATAGAGACAGGCTGGGCGTGACCGAAGGATTTCCGGAGATGATTGGAAGGAACAGGCTGCGATGGTAAGGTCACTGCCAGAACGTAGGTGGCCGAAGAGACTTTTGCTGTGGGAACAGCCAGGCAGACGAAGAAGAGGAAGACCCCGAACCCGGTAGAAGGACTGCGTGGAGGAGGAGATGGCCGGCAGGTGACTTGAGGAGGATGACTGGTGAAATATAGAGTGGAGGGACGCTCTGACTAAACCAGGCAACTCATTGAGGGAAAAACCATGCAAAAGTAAAAATTAAAAAAAGTAATATCTAGTTAAGAATTATTTGGTCTTTAAACAGGGCTAAATGCACAAGCTACGTAGATATGAGGAAGTTTTTTTAAACATTTTCATTTTTTTTGTTTCAGATTCTTCCGACGGAGGTAGATCAAAAGGTAGAAGGAGGCCACTCATGGGAACAAGAGCAATATTTTCAAACTCGCAACACGATCTTCACTCATCTTCCTCGCAAGCATCACTTGAGTTAATTTCACCTATATCATCGGTTCCACCATACCTCCTCAGTAAGTGGAAACCTTTTTATTCAGCTGACAATTTGGTGTAAATAAAGTGTTTTTTTATTAATTATAGCTGCATGGAGAAGTGTCAATCAAATATTTTAAAAAAAATTTAATATATATACTGGCTTTGTTTAACTTTTAACTAATTTTTTTCTGAATATAATAAAGAGATTTATAATTTTAAAAATCAACGGGTTTCCTTAATTGGATAAAACTGGGCTGTTGTGCATGATCATAGCTAAATCACTTTGCTTAACTGTTGGCCAAGAAGAAATATGTTCTTAACAAGCACTGAATCCAACATCATGAATGGAAGTAATAGTTAATTTTTAAAATTAATGTAACACCTTAGGGATCTTTTACAAGTACCTGATGTTTACAAATTTAATCCTAATTTTACATAAACATATAAATTATTATTTTAGTTTACTTGTAAATTTTTAGTTTCTTATATTGTTGCATTTTTGTGAAATTCAAAAAATTTATCTGTTAATATAATTAATATTAAAAAAAAATCACATGTAATATGCTTATTTAATAACCATGGGGGAAAAAAGTACCTGATGCCATTCAGGCTAAGGACTGATTCCCTTCGAATGAAGGCATAACCAAGGATTTTTTACTCCCTTTAAAAAGAATCCTAAGACCACCAGCCAGGATCTGAACCCACAACCTTGGGTATAGAAGGTTGTTATACTAGCCATTACATTTTGGGAATGCTTCAGTGAGACTTTGTTGTTCTCATATTCATGATCTAACAGTGAATATTAGCTTTTAGCGAATTATGTTAAATCAAACATTAGTCTACATATAAAATGACACTTGTACAATTAAGCCTAATATATAAATTAATCTAAATCAAACTTTTATAATTTAGATAAATCGTTTACCCTCCGTTGTAAACCAGCGACTTCCTGCCCCCCTGTATCGTTTAATAACATCCCTCTAAGCCCTGTAGAACAGATCCGGTACCTAGGACTACACCTTGACAAACGCTTAACTTGGAATCCTCATACTAGTTTCAGGCTACTTCAACATTTACTGGATAAACGCTCTAAGCTCCCAAATAATTACAAGAGACTCATATACACGACAATCATTAGACCCATTTAGACTTACGGAATAGAGCTTTGGTTGGTGGCCAGTAAGCCATCGAATTCCTCTCGCATCCAATCTTTACAATCCAAAATCCTTCGGAAAATCCTCAACGCTCCTTACTTTGTTACGGACAAAGTAATCCATAATGACCTTAACGTCCCGTTTATTGCTGATTTGGCCTGAATCCGATACCAATCTTTTCATGACAAACTTCATTTCCACCCAAACCCACTAGTTTCAAACCTCGCAACCTCTTCAATTCCTGATAATCCTCCGAGGCGTCTGAAAAGAAGATGGCCTTGTGACCTTCTAAGCTGAACTTTTTATTTGAGTACTACCACTGGGTAGTTTCTCTACTTGTTTTTTCATGTCAATTTATTCATTCATAATATTTACTTGATGTATTCTGTATACAGTTGTATATTTCAATAAATATATTTAAAAAAAAAAAAAAAAAAGACAAACCGTAGATATTTATTGCGTTTATTATTTTTTGTTATGTTACTGATATTTAAAAACAATATAAGTAAGACATAAGATATTTTATATTTTGTTAAAACGTTTATAAAATATTTATTGTAGTTTATTATTTTCAGCTACAAATATCAAATGTCTGGACAGTAAATATCACTCTAACTTTCAAGAAACAATTAGTGAATCTCTTGCTGAAAAGTTCGATAAAGCTGCTTTCTTAACTGAACGTATATTAAATACAATTAGGTAAGAATGTGTTACATTATTTCTCCCTTTTATTTATTCTATTATTTTTTATTAGCATACCAATGTTTTAGCCTTTTAAAAATTCTCATTTATTAATGTATATTTATTTTAAAAAAAACAGGTTGGAAAGAGCTTCAGATGGTAGCTTAGGTCTCCATGTTACTGAAGGGAAAGATGGCCACGTGTACGTGTTGTCAACAGTTGAGGGTACTCCAGCAGCCAATTGTGGAGCTATATTTTCAGGTATTTATATTATTACTATTTCCAGGGCGAATAAATTGTATCATATTTCTGATAGTTGTATTTACATCAGTTTTATTATGTTATTTAAGTGATTATTATTACTTTTACTTCAAATTCAGTTAGTGAATTAGTAGACAAGTAATGGGTAAAACTGTTTATTTGGAGTAACAGTCACAGTTGTTTCAAACTGTGATCAATCCAGAAAAATTACCTCTCTTCTCAGTAATAAACACATTGTTCTCATTTTTTATTATATATTTTTTGTGCTTTTTAATTTTAATAATTTTCCTATCACTAAAACACTTTAAATCAAATTTGAGATTTGTAAGATTGAGTACTGCCACTGGGTAGTTTTTTTACTTGTATGTACCATTCATTCTATTTACTTGTTATATTAGTATAATACAGTTGTAAATGACATTGAATAAAAAAATTAAAAAAAAGATTTGTAAGAAAGATTTAGTGTGACTTTCCTTTCCTTCGAATAATTGCATTTAAAAAATAATTTTTTTCTGCATTATTTGATTAAAAATCATTATTTTATTAATTATATAAACACGTGTGATAAAAAATATTTTATAAGAAGTCTGTTTCAAATAAACATATTGCTACTGTTTCACACTTCACCAGTAGTTAGACAGTGGTTAGTTATAGAAAGCTGATTCAGTTTACATTACATTATTGGCGCGACAGACTCATAAAGAAG
Source organism: Troilus luridus (assembly GCA_964056705.1). Lineage (NCBI taxonomy): Eukaryota > Metazoa > Arthropoda > Insecta > Hemiptera > Pentatomidae > Troilus > Troilus luridus. The sequence continues at coordinate 77,425,907 of OZ057416.1, read as the reverse complement.
TCCTTGGCCTGCTCAACCGCTCTACCCCAATCATCCCGATCACCTGCTGGAGTGATGGAGACCTTGCTCAGCCTCAGATCTTCACAGACGGCATCCTTCCATCTAGCTTTGGGCCTTCCTCGAGGTCTTACTCCATCCGGATTTATACAGCTTTTTATCTGTTATTTCCTCGTCCATCCTATATAAGTGGCCCAGCCACTTGATGCGTTGAATCCTGATTAAGCTCGATATTATTAGGTCTCCATATAACTCACTTAGGTCCTTGTTCCTTCTGATCCTGAGTTGGTCGTTTTCTCGAACTGGGCCGAATATTTGCCAAAAAACTCTCCTTTCGAATCTATTCAGCTTTTCCACGCTAGATTTATTCAGTGTGAGGGTTTCACCCTCGTGTATGTCGCTACTAGTCTAATGACGGTTTTATATATCATCAGCTTGGACTTTAGGCTAAGGAGCTTACTTCTCAGGAGCTTTGATATCCCAAAACATGCTTTATTACCTGATACTACCCTGGCTCTGATTTACTCCTCCTCATCCAAATTCTCGTGTATACGGCTTCCTAAATACTGGAAACTTGACACTCGTTGAAAAGTGTATCTTCCAGACGTGTAGCTATGAGGTGGTCAGTTTTGTTTACTATTCTTTATTACCATGACCTTGGTTTTCTCCTCATTCACCTGTAGCCCCATTTTTCCAGCTTCCACTTCCAGCCTCTCAAAAGCTTCTTTTAAGATAATCAGTGATCTTCCTACTAATGCAAGGTCATCAGCATATGCAAGAATACCCAGACTACGGTTAAAGATGGTTCCCTCTATCAGTAATCCTGCCCTTTTAATGACACTTTGCATTACCATATTGAATAGTAGAGGTGCCAGCGAGTCTCCCTGCCTAAGTCCTGTACTAATCTTAAATTTTTCTGTGATTGAGTCATTTACCCTTACGCTGCAAACTGTGTTTTCCATCGTGCTCATTACCAAACGCACCAACTTGGATGGAATACGCATTTCGCTCATAGCTCTGAAAAGCTCACTCCTGGATATTGTATCATAAGCCGTCCTGAAATCTATGAACAGCATCCACAATGATTCAGTTTAATTTAACTAATTAAAACATTAGTTTAGTGATTCACTTTATGTCCCTGGTTTAATCCCTACTCACTAATCTACTACTGTGTCTATTGAATCTCTATTAAAACAGTTTACTGTATCTGTTTAATAAAAACTGTTTTATGTAAACAGATATCATACCAGCCTATTATCAGTCAAGAAATATAGGATTGGGAAAAAGATTGTAATTTGCATTAACTTTTATAAAAATCTTCATCACCACAAAACTTTAATGAATACCTTTCCTGAATATTTTTAGATGGTGTTATAAAAATCTGCCAGCTGCTTCTCTCTGATTCTGCTGTTTCTTTAGGTCAATTTTTTTAGGCTTGGTACAAAATGGGGGTGAACTTACTATCGGCACCTGCCATTTCAGGAAATATATCATAAAATATTAAAAAATGAAAAAGTAAAAATTGAATAAAGTGTAGATATAATTTATTTTAATAAATTTCAGGGGACCAAATCCAAGCTGTAAATGGGATACCAGTTTTGAACATTAGCTACTTTGACGTTTTGAAGTTGATTCAAAATTCAGGCCAGGTGATTGAGCTTGTACTGTCCCAAATAGACCGAGGTCAGCCGATGTCTATAAAGAGTCACCCGACCATTTGTAAAGTTTCTCAAGAGACAGGTGATCATTTTTAATAATTATTGTTTATTCTTCTTTTTATTTTAATTCTTATTTTATTTAATAATATCAGGCTAAAGTTTACTGAATTTAATTTGATTGTTTAAGGTATTGACATGATTGGGGTATTGCAAAAAGGAATTGAAGCATCGTATTTGAAAACAATAAGATATGAAATAGCACCAGAGACTGATTCCGATATTGTTTTCTCAACAGAGTTACCTCGTCCCATTTCATCTTATCTTTAGAATTGGTCAGTAATTTTGCTCAGCCTACTAGTATATCAATTTTCTATAGTATATCAATTTTCATTAATATTTAGTACTTATTATTAGGGTTGGGATATTAAAACTAAAACTATGATGTATATCTCTGAACCCTAGCTGAGTAGGTGGTTAAGTGGAATTTTGACCAGAGAGAGTTAATTGTATTGAATCGTGTCATTCTCATAGTTTTGGGCTTAAAATTGATTCATAAAATAAGCAATAACTCCATTTTAAGCCAATCCACTTATGCACTTCGAGAATAAGAAGATTCCAGTTCCACAAATACAAGAAAATCATTTTGGACAAAATTCTACTCGAATACTTTTTCACCAGGGCTGCAGATGTACAAGTATAAACAATATTCAGTGTTGTATTAAATCATGTAAAAGCAAATAAAACTGGTAGATAATATAAAACTGTAAAGAATGTAATGTAATATAACAATTAAAGTAGATATAAACGACGGATTGTAGAATTGAGAAGTGTGGCATTGGCCTTACTAGGGCGGGACGGGTATTTATACAGGGCGGGAGGGGGTGATCTTGGGGGTCTGAATGCCACATTTGGCAACGTCGCAAGGAATTTGCAAGATTTGGCAACATCGCTTTGTTTACATTTGTGTTGTAGTAGGCGTGCAAATGACCTTGTGACGTCACGGGGGCATTGACCCTCTGACGTCACAAGGTCATCGCGGGGCTAGCTCTTCCCAGGATTCCTTGATCAGCATTTTTTATACATTATCTCATGGACGATAAGGCGCTGTAGTAGTGTGTAAAAATGACCTTGTGACGTCAGTCCAGGGGAAGCGGCGCCGCGATGACTCATGCTCTGATGGAACTTCTGAATGTGGCATTCAGACCCCCAAGATCACCCCCTCCCGCCCTGTATAAATACCCGTCCCGCCCTAGTAAGGCCAATGCCACACTCTACAACCCGTCGTTTATATCTACTAATTAATATTGATATAAAAATATTTTTACTAGCCAATTATTAGTAAATTTTAAAAAACATCTTATGATGAGGAAGGTGGTTCAGAGAGCAGCATAATGTGGTATAGATTTATTGAATATGTAATTTGTAATCACAAGGAGATTCACTGATAAATATTAAAGTCTAATTCATAAGAAAATATGTTGGTAATTACAGTAAGACAATATCGTTTTAAATATTGATTAACCTAAAAAAATACTCTTTGATATCCCAACTCTAAATAAATACTTGTCAGAAAACAGCATTTAATAAAAATTCTTTTAGCATATAAAATTTCAATCTTTTTTAAGGAACTTTTGTTGTTTATTGAAGGTAGAAATAATTTTGAACCAATTTTTCCTTTTAATTCTCATGTATGCTTTTTTGTTTTAGGCTCTTTTAATCCGAATTCCTCCAAATTCTCTCTTGTTCTCACAAAATTTTCATCTGGTAAAAGATTAGCTAATCATTGTGCTATTTCACTTTTTGTGAAGATTATCGAATTGTAGCTAATTCTAGAAGAAGCAGTCTCAAAATAATTAACTACACAACCAAATTTTGTTATGTCTCTAAATCCTATGGTAAATGTCGTGCCTCATGATAAAAAGGACGTGGAAATTTTACATTCTACCAGTTTAGGCCAAAGCTTTATATAGTTATGTATAATATAGTGATAGATATGACAATAACACACTAACGTAATAGAACTGTTTAGAAAACCGGAGGAAATATGTGAGGGCGATAAAGTGGTATAATAAAAGTAATAAAAAAACAAAAAAAAAACATGATGAATAAATATTGATGTATACTTTATCATATTGCATGTTAATTTAATATGATTGTGAATTATGTAAAAAAGCTAATCAATATTTATCTATTGTAAATGTACAATATAATGCTTCATATATTTGTTTACTTTTTTAATTTTTAATAGCGCTTTTGTAAATTGTGTGAAACTTGTATATTATAGAGATTATTAAGGATAATGAGCTTCAGAGCTATTTGTTAGTGGATGTAAAATTTTATATACATTTTATTTTTATTTTTTCTAATTATAAAAAATTAAATACAAAAAAACATAGCATAGATTAATTGAGGAACTGTCTTCAGAAAATGTTCATAGTATATCTATCACACAACTATTCATGAAAAAATTATTATTTAATAAAATATCCTCAAAAATATTATTCTGATTCTTCTGTAAATATGAATATAAGTTAAAATTATTTCAAGATAACATATTAAATGTTCTATAATATTTTGCTAAAATCATGTTTGATAAAGCAAATGTATATCACTATCCCAAATACTTCTTTAAATTGGATTACATTAATTTTGAAAAATAAAAAAGGACTTTGTATTAAGTAACAATAAATATTTGTTTGCTTTGAGTAATAATTTTTTCATTTTTTTTTATCTATAAACAATTTCTTATTTGATGAATACAAATAAAGCTATGTTGTTTATAGCTTAGGAAAAACATTGAGGCATAAATATTAAATTAAGTCATTAGTTAGTTTGTTACAATCTTTATAGCTCATTATCTTTAATGATACGATAGATATCTTTGCGCAGTTATACTGAGATCTCAAATGCTTTTTAAGTATTTTTTTTGTTTTTTTACAGTCCCAATAAAGATTTACAAGTAATTAACATCAATTTGTTTTCCATACAGAAATTTGATGTAATACCTGTAAGTTATAAACATGGATGATTGAAATGTATTGAAGAAGGGAAGCTTCTTGTTTGTTGTGATAAATATGTTTTTTGTTTTTTTTATGTTTTGAAAACTATATTTATATACACAAAAAATCACGTGTATTCATTATCATTCACTTTTTTATAGAAATTATCTCAACATTTGTTAACCCTTTGTTTATCAGAGTGGGTCATATCTATTTTCATCCTAATATTATTTTAAAATTATAATATTATAAAATATCATTCCTTTGAAAAGAAAAAAGAAATATAGTATAAAAATCACTCAGAAACATTTTTACCTAAGGGTTCAGGCAATACTCAATGACAGGACTACTATATTTTTATAGATATGAGACGTGCAAGGTAGTGACTACGGTTTTAAAAACTTATTAAAATAAATAAAATTTCCAACAAACCATATCATTCAATGCTTATTATTATTAATTGGTTATAAAAGACAATACTTGCACATATAACTTATTAAAATTTCGGATTGAGAGCTTGATATTCTGGACATCATGGCTGCTGTTTTAAACAGCATGGAAGGATGTCTACTTCTTTACTACTAAGTGTAAATTGTAAAAGAAAATAAGCAATGTTCCTTTAACTACATTTTCACTGTAGGATCCATTTGGAAATCATTATGCTATCAAAATTTAAATAACTAAAAATTGTCTGCCCTGTTATATTCATATTTCAGATCCATAAATTTTCTTAGCTGTTTCTTATTCGTTTAAGTTAGTTATATACGTTTCCCCAGAAGTTAAATAATGTTGGGATTTGCCTCAGAAACTTTTCAGAATACTTGAAAGTTTTTTAACTTGGAGTTATAATAATAATAATAATAATAAGGGAATTAGTGAATGGAAGAAAAGTTATGAGATATCATTTGATTCTTTGTTTTGAAACTGAATTATATCAAATGATAAGTAGTAATAACTACAGCTATGATCTGAAAACTAAACTGTACTAAAAAAATGAAGTATCTGACTCTTCCTTGAATCTCGTGATACAGAAAATAAAAATTTATATGATTTAGAAAAACACACTAACAAACAGTAAACAGTGTATGAGATATATCCGAATCCATATTCATTTTTAAAAGGATAACTATTTTAACTTCTACTTTTTTTTTTTTTTTTGAAGAGTGAATGAATACCTTAAGATCTGATAATTGTGGATTTTTTTAAAATAATTAAAATTTTCTTTTGTCATAGCGATGAAGGCAAAGTATAACACATGGGTGTTATGTTACTACCTCCAGAAGGCCTCTTGTTTCTATATTTAATGATTAAATTATACATACATTGCTTAAAATGTAATATGAAACAAATGGTTTTCAAAAGTGCTAGCCAATCTTTTTTGTATTAACTGTCATAGAATTATTTATCGTTTAACATATCACTTTATTACAAATGGAAAAGGCCTTTGTAATGTTAGTTAGCAATTGCTTAGTATGATCTAACATGTAAATTTTAAATTAAATGTTAACACACGAATGTATATTTTTAATATTATCTAACAGCAATATATTTTAAATGCCTCTATGTTATAAATACCACCAATGTTGTGAATGTACAGCTTTTCATAGCAAGCGTATATCAAAACTATCGTATTTAATTTTCTTATGTTCTGCATATTTGTATTTAATTTTGCATAATTGTGTATAAAAATATTATATTCTTTATAAATACAAAAACAAATGGAAATGCAGATGAAATGATGGTGCATTTATTAGAAAATAAGATGGAAAATTTATATGATAAACTTTTGAAATAATTATATGTATATTGAAAAAGATATCGAGAGAAATTAATTGTTGTTTTATATATCTATATATTTAAAAGAAACTGAGTGAGTCAAATGTTATTCGTAGGTTTGAATGTATATTGTAATGAGAGGTATATATAAATATAAATTTATACTCCCTTAATGATAAAGGAAATGTTATACAAGAATTTATTAAAATACGAAGACTGCACTTAGCAAAGATGATAGAGTATAGTGAAGTTATCTCTGTTAGATATTTTATAGTTATCCTAGTAGAAAAACATTACCAGATTATTGCAAATGTATAAATATATTGTTCATATTGCTGATTGACTATTTTTTTTTTTAATCCTTATAAGCATAGCTTGGATTATTAACCTAATTTAATCAGGAGTTAAACAAAATTTAATTTTCATAAAAAATGGGCAAACCATTTTCCAAAACACCATTATCATAAAAAACCATTATCCAGTCTTTATATATTCTCAATTTATTAAAATTATTAGACGTTTCAACAAATTTAGATTTACTAAATAACAAAGACACATATAAAAGTATCAGAAACAACCCTAAGACAGAACTCAACAATAAAGTAAATAAATATTTAGATAAACTGGTTAAATATAAATTCATAGATAAATATTTTAAGATTAAATTATCAAATAACTACTACAACACCCCAAAAATGCAAGGCTTACTTAAATTACATAAACAAAATTAGCCATGTATACCAATAGTTGATGGTACAAATAATCCAATAGATAACCTGGCTAAATACTTAAATAAATCTTTAGACCACTATAATGACAATAACAGTTACGCAATAGAATTAAAAAATAAACTAAATTATATAAAATTACAACCAGATCATATTATTAGTAGTTCGGATGTTGTTTCTATGTTCTCTAATATCCCACTAAAATTAGCATACAAGCTATTAAATGAAAATTGGGAACAAATTGAACCTTACACTAATATTAAAAGAAAACATTTTTTTTAGAGAGCATCAAACTTTGTACAGAAAACGGTTTTTTACCTTTCAGTATCAGTTTTTTAAACAAACAACTGGTTTACCAATGGGAGGTAGACTCTCTGTAAACTTATCTGGAATTGTACTAAATCATATTATTAAAGAATGTCTACAAAAAATGAATAAGCCCCCTATTATCTTTTTATCTCGAAATATATAGATGACCTTTTAGTTATTATTAATCAAAATATTTTAGAAAAATTCAGTAAAGTCCTTAATGAACAAAACAAAAATATAAAGTTCACCCAAGAATTAGAAAAGGATTTTTCATTAAATTTTTTAGATATTATTAATATCAGAAACCCTAACAACAAAATGGTTCAAAAAAGACATCTCTTCCAATAGATTACTTAATTACTACTCTAATCACCCAATACATCAAATTAAAAATGTTGCTGAAAACTTAATTGGTAAGCCCATTAAATTAACAGGCTTAAAACATTTAAAAGAAACAAAAAATAAAATTTTTGAGATCCTTTTGAGTAATGCTTTCCCAATAAAACTTATAAATAGTTTATAGCATAAACAAAGCAATTTAATGAAAAATAATAAAGATAAGAACTTAAAGACTAATGAATCTATCAAAAACTCATTATCTAATAATTCAAAATAGTTAACCATAGTAACACCCTCACTACTAAACCATCTCAAACTAAAATTACAATTTTTTTTCAAAAAGAAAATAATAATATAGATCTGGAAATCAACAACAGCACAATTCACAAGGTTATCGAATCACTAGATACAGAATTAAAACATAATGAAATAAAATATAAAAGTGTAACCTATATTAAAGGCCTATCTGAAAAAATTGGACCATATTTTAAACATTATGACATCCCTGAAATAAAATTAGTGGACTAAACCAGAAACCCAATTAATTCTAGAGGAAATGATTTTTAATACGTGTTTAGACCTTCGTTATGACTGCCTTCTTCCATCTGAGCCGACTTATTGGCCAACAGACACAAACCGACAACCAGAACTACTTGACTTCTTCATCACTTCTAATCTAAGCACTCTACATCACCACATAAGTGTTAAAAACGATCTTTCATCTGACCATTCTCCAATCGTTCTATCTCTCTCATACCCTTGAAAGATGGCAGAGACGCTGGAATGCCTCACCTTCTGGAAGATAGACAAACCGTCTGATACCCATTATTATCTCACCCAACTGCTCACAGGGCATGGTTGCTTTAGGGCCTACTTAGCTCGCTTCGGAATAGAAGACCGAAAATCTTGTCCTACTTGTGATCCCGTGGATGAGACAGTGGAACAATCGTACTTCTATTGCCCAGCTTTTTCTCGAGAAAAGGTAGGAGCTAGACATGAAATTCGGAAAGAAATCATCGCCGGAAAATATTATCACTTTGATGATGACTAGGCAGGAGCATTGGAGTGCTGCAGCAGACTATGCAGCGCAAATCGGAAGAAGGCTCAGAACACAGGAGTGAGAAAGGAGAGGCCAAGCTCTGGCTAATCCGACATAAGTTGTCCAAAGAAGAAATAGGCACATAGCCCTTCTGCCACCCCACGAAGTAATGCTTGACGGCTGTTCCGTGGGATGGTAAAAGGAGAATTGAGAGGTGTTTTTTTAGTGAGTAGGAATCTCACCCTGTTGTGTGACTATTTTCTTAATTGATTACAATTCGTCTTATGAAAGATTTTTCCCCTACCCAGAAAAAAAAAAGACACATATATATAAACACTGCAGAGCGGTAGAAAGGAACGACTATGATGATGATATATATATATATATGAATTGAGGAAATTTTTGGTTGAAGGAAACCTCAATCTGAGGAAACCCTTAGAGAGAGAGAGAGAAAATATATATATATATTTGTTTCTACTTGACTCTTGTGGAAAAAAATACACCCTATCCACTTACTACTTACACGTGTCATTTTATATTTATTTTAGTGTGCTATTTAAAATAACTGACTGAAACTCAAGAACCATAAACAATATATATATATAATTCAACCTGATACAAGTAAAAAGTCCACTATTTCTTGGGGTGATAAATCTAAGATAACTAAAAGGAACATACGACTAAAAAAACAAAACAGAAGTCAAACTTGGCAAGCCTGTGCATAATTAGGACATAATGCATAGTAGCTGGTGATGCCAAGGGGGGAGGAGTGAACAGCGATAGAAGAGCATGGCGATTGGAATGGAGGCCAGGTCCCTCTTGTGGGTTGTAGCCCCAGCATAATAATGATACTTGCTATACTTTATGTACAAAATTTCAGATGCGATTAAAATACAGTAATTCGCGAAGGACAGGAGTATATTTTTCCTATTTTGCCAAAAAAAAGTGTTACCAGTGACAACATTAAAAAAAATCGACGGATTTAGAAGATAGAACTATAATAATAATGTAACAAAAAAAATAAAAAATAATATAATGACGTAAGTCAACAAGATCCTAATTAAAGTAATGTTCAATGAACGTTCTTCCTCATGTGTACAACGCAAAATTGCGAGAACGCGGGGATATGGGATCGGTGAAGAGAACGGATTTGTCTGACTGGGAGGCGACCCCTGGTAGCTCAAATGGTAAGAGCGCTGCCACGGAGAGGCGGACGACCCGGGTTCGAATCCCGGCCAGGGCCAAATCTTTTCTCTTCAAAATAAAAGTATTTAAAAATTAAAACACTTATAAAAAATATAATAATAATGATTTTCTATCCATTATTTTAAGTAGTTTTCTTATTGCGCGTTCCCTGTTAATCCAGAATTTCCTAAGGTAACAATAGGCCTTTTGATTGGCAACGGATCAGACGCAACGACGGCCCAACCCTGGAAGGCCTTCCCAAGGACTCCGTGAAATGAGTTTGCTCTCGAGAGCGGGTGGGTGGGTTCGATCACCGCACTTCCCACTTCAGCAACCCCTCCACGACCAGGCGCCGAATTATGGAAATGCCCGAGATGCATGACCTTTGAAGTCATTTCTTTTCCAGCCTACTTCGTCATCCGAAATTGCTTTAAACAGTAAAGTGTAAAAACTAGAGAAGTTTCTAACCTTAAATATGACTTAATGCTTTAAAAAAACAAACAAGGCGGAGGGAGACCAGGAAAACGAGACATTCTAGACAGGATGACGACATCTTCCAGTTACATCATAAAATGTGTTTAGTAGTAATTTACGTTACTTCCTCTATGCCTAAAATTAGAATGACATTGCGAGGTAAATGTTCAATTTTAATATTATATTATTAATGCGGATAGACAAAGAAATGGATTTGTAGCGTGATCCTAACGCTACAAATCCATTTCTTTTTTTTATGTTTCCTCTTCCTTCAGTATAGGACATTGTGTTGCTGCTTTCGTTTATCTATCTACGCTGTTTTGCTAGATTGGCTTCACTGCCCAAGCAATGATCTCAAGGTAAAATCAGATCCTTTGATCTGAATTATATTTTAATGATAAAATGTGATGCCACTCCGAGATCGTTATACTTAATGTATAGTAATTCTACATCATTAATAAATACGAGACATATCCTTCTTTGCTTCAAAGGTTGACGTTGTTGACTGACCAGGAGTTGTTTATTAAATAATAATAATAATAATAATGGAATAACATTATATTAATTGTGTGCCGATCATATTAACACTTAAAATGAACGAAAAGGGGGGCCCTTTTGTTGAGGGTAAATGTGACAGTCTACATGTTGCGTTGGCCGCTTCTTGCCTACAATTGGCATGTTCTGTATCTTAAGTGTACAGGTACCGGGTAAGCTACCTGCACAATGACTCTTACCCTATTTATTTAGATGTTTCTGACTTTCCAAATAGTGTGTAGCTGTTCATATCCTTATAGTTCTATCTACCAAACCCTCAAAGTTCCCCTCCTAACTACGAATCACAGCTCGCAATGTATCCTTATGCAACATTTGAACCTGAAGGATGTTGGAACTTTCCGCATTTTTATGAACATCTTTAATCCACGATTATGTCTCCTTGTTCCGATCTAATATACTTTTGTTCAATCTGTTTATTTCAATTTCATACAAGTGTCCAAGAAACTAAATCCTTCTATTTCCAATTGTCTTCGAGGTTTTCAGCAGTTTTTTGTAGTTATCATTGTTCCGAAGCTTCCTTCAGGGCAGCTTTAGGGTTTTGGATGTATTATTAGGTGTAGCAAAATTGTCTGCAAGAGTTAAAGAAAGAAAAGTATAGTTGTATTGAGATCTAAATCCATGTGATAACTAACTTCGGACCAAATCAAGAATATTCGGTAGCCCATTACCTTACTGTAAATTACCTTACTGCACCATGTATCAATATTAAGCCGGGCACCAACTTTACTTCGCCCATAACTCCTCCAATATTCTAAGGTATTTTAAATAATATAAATTACTTGAATATAAGGTAAGGAGGAGTATCCGTAAACTCTCGGAGAACTCGAATATTTTTGAATAAAACAATAATAAAAATTCATACTTAAAAAATAAATCTGAAAGCAGCCAGACTGCGTTGTAGGAATTATGAAATGGATATAAATTTCAACCTGATACAGTAAAAATAGACTATAAACCAAACAAAAGTTAAACTTGACAAGGTTGTACATAATTTAGATCATAAATGCATGGGATATAAATATAATTGAACAATAAAAAGAAGACAATTTTATAAACTACAACAAAATGTCAACAAATTAAACCACAACTAAAGATATTTGAGATTAACGGCTGATAAAGTTAGTAGATAAATTGAATTCGTAGGTCAGTTATCTTATGTACTAAAAGAGTATGGAATAACATTAGTGTCATATTCGACAGACAGCTCCCCCTGTGGCAAAAATAGTGTCAATGATTTTGACAGTCGATCCATTGGCATATAAAAGACATTTACATACTTTATCTTGACAGGACCTTGCCGATCAAAAATATACAATTGATATTAAGCAACACAAGTCAAAGAAAGTCATGAGGGATCACTGATGTAAAGTTCAAAAATATTTTTAAAGTAATATTTACAACTTGTAGTACATCTTGATATATATTCTATATAAATGTAATAAACTATTTGAAATTTTCAATGATAATATCTCATAGAATTCTAGTAGAGTCAATTTCGTTATAATCTGCCGCCGATCGATGTTAATTTTATTCAATATATTGTAACACAAGGTTTAAATCTATGGTATCATAAATTCTTAAACTTAAACTTTATTTTATCTTCCACCTTAGATGATATATTGTTCATCGTATATTTCAGTACTAAGAAAAAAACAACTAGAAAACGCATATCATTTGAAACTTCCATTAAAATTAGAAAACATTCTAGAAGATATTTAAATCCAAAAATATTTTGCTAAACTGCTTCTGAAGGCCTGCTGTTACAGCAAAATTAATACAACAAAATCGATAAAACGACAAGAGAAAAATAAAACAAGCCTCTAAAGTAGAAGTTGAAAGACCCAATTCGATCAAAAATTTGTAACTAATATGGCCACATGTTATGGCTTCCCATTGACGAACTCTCAAGGCTTTCTTCTGGTGCATTCTGGTTTAGAATTCAAGATCAATAGCTCTTACCAGACGGGGGTTTAAGTTTAACGATTACATACTTAATTGAAATTTAATTATTATGGTAAAGTATAATTAATCGGTAAAAGTTGAATCGGTCTCAATTTTAATTACCTCTTTTTTATGGTGTTTATAATATCTTCATGTAAACTTGCCTGAGTTGAACCTTGAGTAAATTTTTCGACTTATTAATTAATTAGTGGTAATGAATATAGTACGAAACACCAACTAGCCCAGCAAATTTATAATGGTATAAAGTTCATATATACATTGCTATTATATATGCCAAAACCTTGTTATTACAAAATACAATTAGAAATGGTTATATAAGATGGGAGTTTCAATTCGTTTCTTCTTTCTATTTTTTTTAACTGCAGGCAAAATGTAAATGCTCAACTCGATTTAGAGTTGCATTTTTTCTTTTGAAGGACTTTTAGAAAATTGAAATTTTTTTTTTTCAAATGCCTTGTCAGCAAGGGAAAGATAAATAAGAATAATAAAGATGGATTTATCGCAACATTTAAGTGGTAAAGTGAGCCGAATAAAAAAAGGATTCATGTTTTATTTTCAATCTAACGGTCTCAAGGGCTATGTTGGCAACTTGGTGTTAAAAATGCCAATAAAGCGATCTCGAACCATTTTTGACTTGCTGATGTGATGGTGTATTACAGCAATACTTTTTCCTTTACTTTATCCTTAATGGATTCTGATATCATCCCTTCGTAATAATTATTATAGATATTCGCACCTTTCAGCTACAACAGATAAAATATTAGGGCCATTTTCAGGTACAATGATTTTAAATCCACAAGAATGATTTCAAGTATTTAATTTCAGTAGCAGATACATCATCCGGAGTGCTTAAATCATTTGGCCCAGAACAAATATGGTAATCATAAGTGATACTCATTTCTTCAGCATCTGAATGGTGTAAGTGAATGGTTTAAAGAAATTAGCTTTTCTTCTTTTCCCAACTTTCTTTATTTATTGACATTTCTGCCAAATTTACGCATATATTAAGAAAAAAACAAACATTATTATCAACAATTATTAATAGAAATGATTCTTAAAAAATATAAAATAGTAAGACCAAGTATTTAACTACACAACTGCTAATAATAACGAATTAAATATAATTATATTGCAGAATTATTAATTGTGGTTGTTTTTTTCCTTGAATATTTTAAACACGTAAAAACAAAACAAAAATAATATTTTAGTCTGACTCACCTTGATAGAAACGATATTAATTACTGGGAAAACATTCAGACGTTAAAAATATTAATCATCTAACACCTGCAACTTTCTTCACACCTACAGTTACTTTAAAGAATAGTAATATAATTATTATAGTATTATTAATGCAACTAAATATTTATTTAAAATTTATATTTTATAATAAGAAATCATTTAAAACTATATGAATGCGAAATATAATAATTAATATGATTGTATAAATACTCTCTTATGTAGTCACGACCAATATTTCGAATTCATTCATCACGCATTTCTTCGTTTCGCTGGGCATACTGCTAGGTTCGTCAGTGCTTAATATGAGACCCGGATAGATGAATAGATACACAATTTAATTAAAAAAGCAACAAGAATTGCTTTGTACTCTTAATAATTAATAATAACATCAATTAATATTAAAGATTCTAAAAATAAACTATATATTTAACATTGTATTACAAGTCTCAGAGCTTCATTCCAATGATACACGAAACCAAGAATTTAAAAAACCCAAAATTCAAGCTTCCTCCTACGTAGTCGGAATTTCCAAAGTCGGCCACAATTAATAAATCTGGAAGAGGAAACGAGACAATCCTTGGAATGTGGATCTTGAAGTTGTTGGATATTTCTTGGGTTGGCAGCTTCTGTGGAATTTTCTTTTATGAAGAAGCTTCTTGGTATTGTTATGTATCAGTTCCATCGACCCCCATGAACTAGTTACAGTTACGACCTTCGGAACCAGTATAGTTCTGGGTAGAAGCGGTTTCTCTCAGTAAATGTAGGTTCTTTCCTTTTATTATTCGGTGCTGTCACAAAGTTACAGCAATCATGACTGTTTAATGTTGATGCAAGCATGTAGTTTCTCCTTTAATTGAAAATTATATCGTGAAAAGTATTTTAACATTAGTTTGCCATATTTATTTTGGTAGAGGGAGGAAACAACGGAATAATTAAAATAAAGTATTTAATAGACAACGAAGAATGATACATGGTTACACTACGTCTCCGAGGAACACGCACCATTCAATCTGTATTCTGATCAATTATTTTAGAAAAACATTACAAAAACAACCATATCAATATTTTTAGATATGCGAGATGAGAGCATTGAAGGAAAGAAGAAAAAAACTTCAAAAGTCTCAGTATGTAGCTTTATCCACAACTGGGTACTATATAGCAACTCTTACGGAAATGATTCCTTTGTAATGAACACTTCAACTTAGAAACAAGGCAAAGAATAATTAAGTTCGGTGTCGTTGTTTGGAGTAGAAGTATGGGCATTAAAGTTCCGAACTATATCCGCATTGGAGCTTTAGACATTTGGATACATAGACAAATACTTGGCATACCTTGGAACTAAGAAAAACTAACCAAAAAGAGCCAAGTAAAGTCAACAAGGATAGGGAATCACTTAAGACTGTTTAAATCTAGGAAAATATTCCATCTAAGCCATGCTTCTTCTGTTTTCTGTCATCATGTGCTAAGGAAGATAAGGAAGATGATACATATTGATAAAATTATTTATATCATATTTTTCCTAAATATATTGTATTTAAATCATATATGATAAGCTATTAAGGAACTGTATTTTATGTCTGATAGGCGCTCTTAATTTATAACTATATAAATATCAAGCCTTCAAAGACATTTTTGTGAAGAAGAATGTACGGATGTTTTAAACATTGTTAAAACATATAAGTAACCATTCCCCTATAAGATATAAGAATATAGTTACCCTTACTTAGGCTAAACCTTGAGATAGCGAGTGAATCATTCGAAGACGGTTTTCACCTTTTTATCGCTGCTTCTTCCTAAAACTTCTACTTAACTTTGACCATGGACAATGAATCGAAGGTAAAAAACCGATGACTCTTACGAGAAATTTCACGAAATCGTCTCATCAAGTGCGGTAAGGCTGCTATTATAAAAAGGCCTTATGAATTTCATTTTAGTTCTGTGTCACTAAAATATTTAGAGATATGTGAATATAAAGTCCTATATTCTTCATAGTGACTTAGCGAACAGTTATAAAAATAGGAGAGATGTAGCTGTAAAAAAGTCTAAATAGGTATGGAAGCCTGAATGCTAGGAAACTAAATTCGATATTTATCTACTATTAACTATATTACAAGTTTATTTAAATCCCACGAAGAGAAAATATGAAAAAAAGAGATGAATAAGCTTTCTAAAATTTGAAATAGACAAATTTCTGACAACGAATTCTCCTTAAACTCATAACCTAAATTATTTTTTTAGTTACAATAATAACACTAGCAATAGCAGCATAGAAATATAATTCAACTGGAATTAATTCGGTAAAAGTATTTTAATAGATTTAAGTCAAGTTGTATCTGTTATATTTCTAGAACGTCACTATTCTGAGTAATTCCTTCATCAAAGAATGATAAATGGGTTAGAGACCTTAACGTCCCGTTTATTGCTGATTTGGCCCGAATCCGATATCAATCTTTTCATGACAAACTTCATTTCCACTCAAATCCACTAGTTTCAACCTCTTCAATTCCTGATTATCCTCCGAGGCGTCTGAAAAGAAGATGGCCTCGTGACCTTCTAAGCTGAACTTTTTATTTGAGTACTGCCACTGGGTAGTTTCTCAACTTGTCTTTTTATGTCAATGTATTCACTCTTTTTATTTACTTGATGTATTTTGTATACAGTTGTAAATTTCAATAAATAAATTAAAAAAAAAAATGGGTTAGCAATGAGTAAAAAAAAAAAAAAAAAAAAAGAGTACGTAATTTCAGGCTGTAGAGATATTAAGAGAAAAGAATTTGAGGAACAAACAAAACAACTTAGTCTAGTAAAAACTAAAAAGAAAGTTTGACAAATGGTAACTTACAGTTTAGCCCATCGCTAAATAATATATTATATTATGAACATCTTTTATATTTACAGCAAATTCTTGAGGGTAATAAAATCACATTATAATATGAATGTAACATTAATACTTCCAACAAGACAAAATTGAACGATCATCATTGATTGTACCTACAAATGGATGATGATATACGAGATGATAGCTCGTATTACTTCAATTAACTGTACTGTGCGAACAAGTTTCTAGCTTATACTGCTCGAGACTAAATGTAGTTGAAAATATTAAACTTAGGGTTTTAAGGAGATATTCCAAACCTTCCATGGTCATAATTTAGGATCAGTAGATCTATGTTTAGGCTTGACTACATATTGATTGTTAGTGTTTATTATTCATCTATTGCTGTTTGTTATTGCGAGTTCATAAAATTTGAATAACAAAACTAAATTCATGTTATTAATGGTTATAACTATTTACTTTAAATTCACTAAAACCCTGTTTTTTTATTAGCTCATGAATGGAGTGCATATAAAGAAAAATCTTTAGCAGTGGAACAATTAAAGGTTAGACACCATTGTTGAACAAATCGACCTGATACGAGCAGTTCATTAACTAACAGTCCTTGGAGGCGCTTAAAGAGTGGCCAAGGACTCAATGCTCACATTCCAGCCAGCGCAGTGCTTTCCAACTCACGATCTTACTCTTTCAGGAGGAGGCTGCAAGTTGGAGAATGCTCTCTGTGTCGGCGGATGGTCCGTTCGGAGTCATCGAGGGTTCTCGGTAACTGGAGTCGAACAGGGGTCAGAATAATCCTTAAAATTATTCAAAATGTATACCGGATCGGCCTAGAACAGCGGTTCCCAACCTTTTTAGTTGTGCACATCACCAATTTGAAAGGAAAACTTCAAGGAACACTAACTAAAAATAAATATATAATAAATACACAGCACTTATAGACTATAGTAGAGGACACGTCTTCAACATTGATCAGTTGCTGCCTCTATCCACTCCTAGATGAAGCTTCACAACGAGCCCGCAATGCAAAAAGAAGGCCATTGGATAGAACTGTTGTTTAGATAGTGTTAAATTCATTAGTAATTTATTTTTTACAAATTAAGATGTTTTATTTATTTATTAATTCTCAAAAGTTAACGGTGTTGTAAACCTTGGGATTATACAGAGCTTTTTCTTGTATTTAGACAGACTAATAAACCATGGCTAGTTCTTTATACTTTCCAAATTCCTAGACACAATTCCCGACTATTCATTTATATTTTCTCTAATTCCGGGCCATAAGTTGTCCTTTATCTTAGTTTTTTTAATTTAATGTCTGCAAAGCTTCATATCTGTTCTTGATCTCTAGAATGTATAGACAATTAGTACGAATTGATTTTGAGGGCGACCTGTGGTCTAGTGGCTAGCGTCACAAACTACTCAAATTAAAATCCTTAGTTACGCCGTACTTCGGAAGGGACGTTAAACGGGGGTCCCGAGCCTGTGCGATGTCAGGTACTCGTTAAAAATCATAATTAAACCAAAATAATTACATCAAAATAATTCTAATTAAACCTGGATATGCCTATCCTAAATTTAGAGTTCCCAATGTAGCATCGTCCGATTAGCCATAGCAGCAAAAAGTGACGTTATATGAACAACGAATTGATTTTTAATTACTGGGTTCTTTAGTTGATCTACATTAAATATTTAGAAACTTTACTATTCTGTTTTATAACAAATTTGCCTATGTTTTACGATAACTAATACCTGAGCTGACCCAAAATGGTCCCACAAGATACCACATTATGCAATTTTGCCATATCTCTTATACGAAGTCATTATCAAATTTTTGCGTGAATCGGGTGATTCACACTTATATTTATAAACATCCTTAATATTCTAAACAAGTTTAACCTATATGTTATTAAGTTTTGTATGATTAATGAATTAGTATTACTATATAGACATTCCTAGAAGAGTTTTGACAGAATCTCTCAGCTGCACGAGAAGGGGAAGACCAAGGATAAGGTGGTCGGGTGGTGTGGACAGATACGCCTAGGGAATCAGGAGCTGGACGATGGCTGCAAAAACAGAGAATAATGGAGGAAGCTAGTGGAGTATCGTCACCAAGTTGTAGAGAAGAAGGCCAGACTAATAAACTACATATGTATGTAAATTAAGACACATTATACATGTGCACAGATTCTTTAAAACTGCCTTTTACACATTATTCTAATAGCTATTAAGTAAATTTTGGTTAGTTTGCTCAGTTGGAAAACAAAAAGCTTGGGATAAAATTATAAGGTCCTGAAAATTAATTTGTGTTTTTTTTTTCAAATTCAAAAGATGTAACTACTAAACAAAAAAGATGAAAACTTTTTAATTTAATTTTTTTTTAGGGCAAGTTCTAATTAAAACATGAATGAGGATGATAAAAATATGAAAATTGCTTGATTTATTTTTGTATTTTCCGAAGTTTACTCATGGCATTGCAGAACAAGACATATGAGTACATTGGCAGATTCACCATAAAAGTGATTTTACAGTCTAGGCAGATTTTCACCAGTTAGTTGAATGGCTGCCAACTAAATTAGTGCAAGGAGATCTAATAAAAGAAAATGGAAAAATAAAAATAAAATCTATGAAAAAACATGGAAAATCTCCATTGGACGAGGCAAGCGGGGACAGGTCCACCCACTTGGAGCTCGTACAATCCCTTGAATATATGGTGTCGCCAACAATAAGCCTTTTACCATATTTATCTCCTCCATAACTATCCATTATTAGGAACGATCCTCCATGTCTTCGGGACCGCCCTGGGTGGCTGCGGGGGCCCGTCTTCTTTTGTCCTCTCTTGTCACATATTGATATATTTCGCTGAAGAGTCGTTTGCATTTCAATTTACAAAGGAAGCAAGCGCCATCTCATAAAAGGAATGTTAAATCCTGTAGCGATCTCATCACTTCATCTTCCAGGTATGTTCCATCGCATTGATGCTGAAAGGAATTTAACGGAGGAAAACGAATATGAAAAACGAGGTGTTTTCTATCTCAGTATGTAAAGTCTTCCCGATGTCGAGAAATTTTCAAATGGATTAAAAAAAACATAATAAGTGACTTGTTGAATAATATTAGTTGACGTTGTATATATGAGGAAGAAAATGGGCCGGGTAGAGGTCAACCAAATTTTCTTATATAGGGAGAGCTGTTTATTGGAAAACCCCACATTGCAGGTCTTAAATATGCTCCGTAATTTATGTCACAGTATAATTTATATCACACGGTCAGTCTATTGTCAACCCCCATCAGACAAGCCCGGAAGAAGACCTGTAATGTCTGTCGAAACGCCGGCTTTCCTGTAAACATTTCTCCCTGTATAAGAGAATTTGTTTAACCTTCACCCGGGCCGTTTTCTTCCTCAATTATAAGTGACACGCACTTTTTTCATATCTATCTCGATTCCATCTTGCGGATCATAGACTTCATCTTCTTACTTCGTGGCTCTACAGCCCATCAATGAGCCTTGGCCTCCTTGATACGTTTCCGCTATTAGACTGACAATAAAATAATAGACTGACTTTAAATAAAAACATTAATTTATATTTGGTGTAGTTTTTCTGCAAATAATTAACGGAAATGTGTTTGTATACTCTTATTTGTTATTCGTTTTATTTTTCCTGAATGAAATACAGTATTGTACAGAGTCGAAAGTCAAAGTACGCATATGGCACCTTATGTTAACCTAAAATGCTAAAGATTAAATGAATGGCTCAAAAAGAACAGGACGTCAGTATTAGATGCGGTTTAAAAAAGAATCTTTGCAAAATAAAATTTCTCGTATTCACCAAAAAACCCTATCCCTAACAAGCAACTGATAGTGAAGAGAACGTAAAAAGAGTGGACCAGCATAAATATTTTTAATCCCTAATTAACATTAAAAAATATCATTTTAACGCACTAAATGGAACGCTGAAGCGTTTTCTTTGCTTAAAATGGAATGAAATTCTATCTAGGGTTCCTACCTAATCGGATTCGGTTCTATTTATACTAAGACCTAATTTCTCTAGGAATTGGTTGAAGAGGGGTAGGAATGCTTTTTCTATCTGTTTCATGATACCTAGAATACGATTATGAAAGTCTTGAAGATGTTGCTATGTTATGTATATGTATATAAGTTGGGAACGGAGTGGCTCAGTGGTGGGCGGCTGAGTCGCCATGCAGAAGGCCATTGGTTAAAATCCCGCTGCTGGCAAGACTTTTAATTAATCTGTTAATCACCGGAGATGGATTATACGGGATCCAGGACCCTCCTGGGGATCACTCCGCCTTTATAAAGTAAGTACCCAAAAAAAGAGGAAAAATCTGGCGTTTGAGCGTGATATAGGACGAACCACCTCCTTGCACAACCTTGTCCATGTAACAGCACAGTCTCTACCACTTACTGAACCCGAGAACCGTTCACGGATTGTAGTGGTATAGGTTTTGTTTTATATGTATATAATTTGCATAGCTGGCAAATATTTTGTTTATTTTAAAAAAAACTTTTTCTCCTGCCATAATTTTCAGGTTTTAAAAAAATTGCTTCTGTGTAATCCTTAGTACCAACTATAGCATAGTATTGTATCCCCACCTCTACCATTTTGAGTCACATAAGTTTTTGTGAACTTAAAAACCGTTGTTTCCAAGTGTGCTAAAAATATTACATTTACTCCAAGTTCTAAATTAATAAATTTCAACTAAAAACTTCTAACCTAATCTTGACCACGTTTTGAATTATTTTGTTGCAATAAAGAAACCAAATCTAAATACAGAAGAGATGAATTGGAAACAATAAATATTCTTTAAAAATATTCGCCCAGCACTTGCGCAGAAAACTAAATTTATTTTCTGAAACAAAATGCTGCTTATTTTAATGTTTAAAAAAATCTTCCTGATTTACGTCAATTACATTAAGTTCATTTAGGACTATTCGAACTGAATAGCTGAAATCTAAGATCATAAATTGAAAGAAGAAACTCGTGAATGCACTTCGAGCGATGAACGGGAAAGCGATAAAAAAGATTTCTGAGCCATCAACTCTTGAGTAAAATTTATCACCAGAGCTTTATATATGATAATTATATATTTAGGTACCTATACTCCAATATCAAACCGGCCGCGCATTTTTTTTTTAGTCTAATAATGAGTCTTTGTGTTGAGTTCCGGGTCTTAACTTTTTTTACCGCCACCAAAGGCTAACGGATAAATAGTAAAGAACATTTATAACCGAAATAAAATAAATAGTTAACACTGAAGAAGGACATGGAAGAAAACTGTAATAAGCATAGCATCATATACAATCACCTAGGGGTCACATGCCGTCTAGTGATCAGCATAACAGCCTACTATGCCCAAGATCGCGGGTTCGTAGCCCGGTAGGTGGCTCTAGAATTATTTAAAAGTGAGTAAAAACTTCTTGGTTATGCTGTCTTTCGGAAAGGACGTAAAATATGGGTCCCGAACCAGTATAGATGCCATGTACGCGTTAACGTACCTATCCGATCCCTATCCTAGTTAACCTATAGGCATAATTTAGGGCTACCGCTGTACCATCGTCCGTTTAGCCAAATCAGCATGAAGTAACGTCAAATGAATAAACAATCATATACAATCACCTTATTTTCTAGATAGTGGAATATTTAAAATATTGAAGAATTTAGGTATTTCCATTACATACTAACAAGTTCCCTTATTTCATGCATCATGACCCAATTAAAAATCAATTTTAACTAAAAGACTAAAATAATAAATAAATCTCTAAAATAGCTTTGAAAATAGCTCTAAAAAGACTTGAACCTTCCAAACTATCATAACACTGCCCAAGCATGGTATCCTATTCTTATTATCGAATACATAAAATTATTTCATTTTAGACTTTAGCCCTTATTATTATGGGTGAATAAATTAAGGCGATTTCAATCGAGTCATAAAGATGATTATATATAAACAAAACCATTTAAGGACACATTCCTATTTATATGACTCAACATAATATAAATTACTAAATACTTATACTCAACAGAAATACCAAATAGAAATGGACATTATTAACCTATTCCTATTGTAGTTATTTCATTGCATTTTAGTTTACCAAGCTGTATTTTATTCATATACCAGGTACTTAGTTTTCATAAGGCTGATCTTTCAACAATAATTTATTATTGTTATTAACCATTATACAAAACCGGTTATTACTCAATTAAATATGTTTCTTTAATTAATTAATAATTTCAATGCTCTACCTTCATAGCCATGAACTTTTCACGAATGTTGTAATTTATTGGAACTCTTTTGTTCGCACCTTGAAACTCAAGCGCTGAAAGTGCCTTCTCATCTTCCTGGAAAATGTTTACAAGGTTTGTTTAAGTTTTGAGCAGACAATATTTTATTTCTAATGTCTCGCTATTAAAACAGATGTTTGTAACACAAAGATGAACGAAAGAACAAGTCACTACGGCAGGTAAAAATATATAAATAAAAACAGACATAATATCTATTATTTGGAGAGATAAGTGTTTACAACATAACATGCTTTGCGCTTTTGATGGTCATGTTACCAAGTATCCGGCGACATTTTTCTGCAAAGCGTAAATCAAATTACCTGCTTCATTATGTTGTAAAAAATACAAATAATATCTCGATTCAAAATAAAATTCGGATTATAGAATTATTTGATGAAGCTGACCATTACCAAAGGAAAATTTGTTATCCGGTGCAGCACTACATATATATAAATATATTCCCAAGCCAGCCTTAAGTGTATAGGAGTAAACTGAAAAATTATTATAGAAAAAGATGATATAATAGTAAATTATTACCTCATTTTGTAAATCGTGTAATATTATAGAATATTGAAAATTTTATTAAATCCTATAATTTTCATTACATGCTAATAACAAGTATCCTTATACTGTATTAGAAACTTCGATGTAAAGTAATTCAAAATCGAGGTTTCGTTAATGGAATATTTGGTAGCTTTTGTGGAAAACAGATTTGTTTGCATTCAGTCAAAAATAAAAACATTGGTCTCTAACGTGTTGAACAGCGTTGATATGGCTTTAACGTTTGAAATGGATAGCCATTTTCTCTCAGTAATTACAATGTTTTCTAGCTCATTATGTTCTAGTGAAATCTTGAAAGCATTCTCCTTATCGGCATTGATATGTTTACCGCAATTAGATTCATTATCTCTTAGAATACCGTTGCTTCCCAGAACTGGATGACAAGAATACAGCTTATTTTCAAGAATAATTAATAAAAATACGAGTTCAAAAAACAATGTTTCAATTTAGTTTTTCCTACAACCATTGATTCGATAACCATTAATGCTATCCGTTACTCAACTAAAACTGGTGTGGAAAGTCGTACATTCCCCCACTAATGAGGGAAAACCACTTTCCCTCACTAGTGAGGAAAAGTAACAGCCACCTAGATCTAATTTGACAATCAGCCCTCTGTTATTTTAAATGTTAAATGGCTGTATTATGATATTATTCATTTTATATTCCTAAAATGTTAAAATAAATAATTTTGGAACTATTTTATATTTAATTCAAGATAGATTTTATTTATTTTGAAGCGATTTTATAGAAATATTTAATATAATCTTAAAAGTATTAGAACCTTCACACATAAGAAATTTGGAGATCATTTGAGGAAGCATTATCCACTAGCGCTAATGTAGTTTTAACAAATCTAAAGTTTCTACTTTAATTTTTAAAAGGTTGCAGGAAAAATGTAATATTTAACACGTGAGAAAAGTGCTTATAACACCCTCGTTTAATTACCAGCCTTCGGCTCGTGTGGTAAAATTCACTCGAGTAATAACTCACTGGTGTAATAAAGTGGCACTTTCCTCAATTGTCAAATGAATAACTATTATACTATTTGGTGTAGTGTGTAAATAAGCCTGTACTGAAGCAATCCAACAAAAAAGTGAGATAGGGTGAACTCTGGCGGCAATGAGATGAAACTAACTAGTTTTTATCCTATGATTTTATTTACTATTTATCTGCAGTTTCGGTTAAAAATAGTTATGTCGAATTTTATCCAGAATTAGTTTCTTATACTGAGGGATGCGGCATCGTTTCATTCTCGTAGTCTTTAGCTAGGAATGGAGTTATAAAACTCCATAGATAGCAATACACAAAGCAATAACTCCATATCATTCCAAGGTTTGACTTGGCCACGACGAAGATTAAATGTTTCGGTTTCCTTAAGTACAAGAAATTCATTTTGGACAGAATTCGACTTAACCACTTATTCTCCGGGGATGCAGATATTATTAGATTGACAATAAATTTTTCCCCTCTGCTAAATTTACACAGCTTAATCGATATTAATCACATTAGATTAAAATAATAGTCAACTTTACAAAATTAAATTTATTACACAACAGAGAAGAAACGACTAACGAAATGAAGTCCTAGCGAGGTAGAGGAAGTAGAGGCAGTGGGTGACGATGGCTAGCCAAAGGGTGGTGGAGAAGAGGCTGCTCTTGAGACTTAAAAGGTTGAGGATGGACTCCGTGCCGAAGAGGAGGACGGCCATGATCCTGGCCTGGCTGGTGTCGGCGACCCGGTGAGGCCCGGGGTGCTGAAGAAGCCCCGAACAGGATGACCTCTCCTGCAGCTCGTCCACTGGCACCACGCCCGGGTGGCTCAGGAACTCCACCATCAAGACGCATCTGTCTTTCAACAAGGATCTGTTAATGATCATACTTTGTCCCATTCCCAACCCCTTTCAACCTATTTTTTAAATCTAGAGCCAAGAGTAATAAATGAATACATTTAGTATTTAGGTATAGAGGTAAGAGCATTTGCAACTGAAATTTATGTAATATTTTGTTCATTCAAATTAAACTTTATGATTGAGAAAAAAAGTATAAGCCTCTCTTCTAAAAGTGCCTATTCTCTTTGGAAGGTGGCGACTATAACAACAGCTCACATTATTTTACTGACCGCTGCACAAAACAAGCATATTGATACTAATCCTGTCCATTGTTTCAGGTTTTCCAACCAGGACCGTCGCTTGCAACCTATATCTCTACTACAGCAAACAGTTCACGTAAGTAAAGTATGCCAATTTATATCTTTTGTTGCTATCCAATATCTCGAGGGATTTCTGTATTCATTGTAATACCCTTTTGTTTCTGGCATGGTGCTCCCAAAAACTCGCATATATCACATATAGATATATACCATACACCGTTATCACCATATCTTGAATGCTTGTAGACAATTGCTTGAAGCATCCGTAAATGCCCATGCCTCTGATCCGTCTAAGTCAATTAACATTGAACATTTAGATTGAAAAGTGTCTTTTTTCCCATAAACTTCAAATGCCAATCTCAGCCCTGCACATTAAATTTTGCTTTCCACCCCTCAAACCGTTCTTTCAGTTTCAATCGGTCTCTGTCCAGCAGATCCTCCGTATCCAGCATCCGAACCTTGAATATGGACTTTACGAATTCCTTGAACTGGGCGAAGCTGCCACTTCAAGTCAAACATCCAGGTAAATTTCTCGACTGACTCAATTATTGTTATCATGGAGGGTCCGCTTCGATGCTGGAGTGCAAATATCCTACCGGTGAAACTGCTGTTAGCAAAACCAGGGTCCAGGTGATCGATTCAAGCAGCTTCCCGGTTTTATAAAAACTCTTGGTTTGGATAAAGTTAATTATAAAGAACAATGTTTAATATAAATTGACTGTAGCAAAAACTCCTTTCTGATTCATATAAAAGTCATCAGTTATATATTAGAGTTTTTTTTTTTTGTTTTTTAAGCAAATCAACTTCCCCCAAAGAAATAGTTATGATAAAATAAATTACCATTCTCCATTAAATCGGATACAAGAGTGGAAAAACCATTACCTGTATCTGGGAGAGGACTCTCCCGATAGAGCGAACGTTCCATGACCCTCCAGCAAAGCCTGCTCCAGCGACTTGTTGAAGCACCTTCCCAGGCCGGCCTCGCCGAAGTTGTACACTAGCGCCAAGACCTCACCTGGCGGCGCACTGAGGAAGCCATAGCTCACATCGTTGGTCCTGCCCTCGCCGTACTCAAGAAGGAAAGCTTTGTCAGGAAGCAGCATCGCTTCCTCCGCCACCAGCTCCAGGAGAGCTGAGAGGGAGATCTACCTAGACCGACCGGCTGGATCAGGACATCGGCGACTGTCTACTTTTGTTGGTAGTTATATATAATATTGGAGGATTAATAGGCTAAGAAAAAACTTCTCATAGTATGAGTAAACAGTCATTCCAACCATCAGCCTACTAATGGAATAGATAACAAAGATATTACATACCCTCATATCTCAATGTTTGACACAATTGACGGATTCAAGAGGTTTCCTCTGGGGCATAAATTAATTCGATGAAAGACAATAGAGCCCACAACGTACATAAGCTTTTTCTGTTAAAAAAAAATGATTTTTTAGATGTGGCTGACTGTACTGAATTTTGTTTGGGAACAAATGAAGAGGCATAGAAGAGAGTTTGGAAGAGCTTACAGCAATGACAGCATAGAGTGTTTGTGATGTTTGTCTCGTTGCAAATAGAAATATACTACGAGTATTTGTGTTTAACTGTCGAGAATATGATGGAAATAATATTCCAATCACTATTGTGGGATTTAGGAGAAAAATTACACATTCTAGAAGCTAAAAAGTGTGGGAACTCTACATTGTGTAAAATTTAAAGAAACTTGAGAAAATTTTGTAAAATATTGAGACCGAAAGTATTAAAGCTATTGACATTATAACTGCAAAATTAAATACAAATTAACTTGTCTAGAAAGAAATTATTATTTACATGGTTACAACTTAATTATCGAGTATAAGCAGCTATCTAAATCCTCAGGCACATAATTCCTCCTTTCATTTACACTTAGCGTGATAATTCCTCTTCCATTTGACAAGATTTACAACTCTATAATCTTGCAAAGCTTTTAGGTAGTTCTGGCTTTAGGATAGTTCTAGTTCCAGCTAACTTAAGAGAAACGCCCGTGGCAAACTACCATATCTTAATCTTAAGTTGTACCAACCTGATGAATCATTTTCAGCTTCGGCTCAGTCAGTGCCAGCAGAAGCCACCTCAGGACCGCTCTCTCTTGTGTAGTCTTGGACGCCTTGCCGAGGTCTATCCCGGTGGCAGCCATCGAACAGAGATCTCGGAACCAGGGCTCCACGTTCTCCATCCAGGCCGGCATGGACCTCAACATCTCCTCGAAAAGGGCTACCTTGCGCAACAAGCTTTTGTACCGTCAATCAAACATTTATGTTCCCGTTTTAGTAGATTTTTCAAGATTTATGTTTTAGCTGATTGACATAAAACTATTTAATATCAGGATCGTAACAGGCAGAAATAATGATATTCAATTTAGTAACATACTAGCAGAGTCGTTGCACTGGCATACCGATAGATTGCACCACTCACGTGCTTAAGTTGCTTCAGCGACCGGATTGTTCATACTGATTTTTAGTTAAATCCTTATTTGGTTAACTGGTTTGTATTTTTGTAACATTTATATACTGATATTTGATTGTTTAGTCCGGCCAGTGTTTAACATCAACTATCCTCAAATTTTGTATTCTCATTTTTATAAAAAATGTTCGTTTATTTTAATAAAAGTGAAAAGAAATATCACAACAGTCGAAATTGTAATTCCAACTTAAAAGTACCAAATAACCTTTCCTGTTAATAGAAAAAGCTCCAAAAAACAAAAAATTGATGGATATTGAGGGGTGAAACTCTTGAATTTAGGTTAATGCAGATAATTCTCAAATTACCCACTACACTAAAAATAGTCGGATATTCTAGACATTTTTTCCGCACCAAATGACCGAGTAGGACCTTAGGAGATAAAACCCTGGGTACTTTTCGGTTAGCCGGGTGCAAATTTTGGGGTTGTTTGTTCTATTCTGTGAATTAATTCAAAGCAAACGACGTTTTCCTTTTTTTCTTCAGTCTTAGTTTTAGTAAAAAAAAAAATATATGAAAATTTTGGATTTAGCAAGAACTGAAAAAGTCCCTCTTTTACAAGAGAACTATATATTGGGATAATCCAACATGCGATCAGAATCATAAAATGCTCTCTTCTACCTCAACTATTTTTTCAGGACCACCGATTTTTCCTTTTTTGCTTACGTTCCGCTAATACTTCTACACAAACTTCTCTTAAGTAGTTGTTCCAACCTAGAACTGTATTATGATTCTTATTCAGTTGTTTTTTACACCATTTGACTGATTTCATCTCTTCGCTACAGCCGTAAAAAAATCTCAAAAATGTTAGAAAACTCAATCTGGACGATTGGAACCACATACCATTACAAACGCTCTTCTTTGTGCTGCATGATGAAAGATTGCACCGCCCATGTAATCCGTCACATGATCCTGATCCCATGTTGCATTCTTTGCCAATATACTTTTCTCTTAAAAAAAAAGGTAGGTACTTGTGTATTAGATGCACCACCAGAAAAGGCCAATGCGCAACATTTTACGTTTTATAGTAGTTACATTTCTAACAGTTACCTTGGATAACCTTCTTAAATATTTTTATTGGGGTTAGAATTTGCATAACATAACATGCAATATAAATATAATGGAAATAAATAAATTGAACTAATTATAATATAATTGAGTATATAACATATATAACAACATAATGAAATATATAATAAAAATAAAAATAATAATAATAGAAATAAATAATGGAATATATCAACAATTAAAAAAAAAACAACATCCCAAACCACCAAACAAACAACAAATCAGCAACAAAGAAAAATGAGGATACAACAAAAACTCTAGAAATAATGAAATCTATAATATAAATAAATATAATAATAATAGAAATAAATAATGGAATCAGCCCCTAACCATCCCTAACCACCAAACAAACAACAAATCAGCAACAAACAAAAATTAGGATACAACTACAACTCTAGAACACAGGAAGACACAAAGAAGAACGAATCTGTAAACAATGTAGCTGTTACTGTTAGAAATGTAACTGTTATAAAATGTAACTGCTTGCGCATGCGTACTACATTGGCCTTTTCTGATGGTGCATCTAATACACAAGTACCAAAAGGTACCTTTTTAAATTCTAGCTAAATCCCAAATTTTCATATATATTTTTTTACAAAAATTAAGACTGAAAATTAAGAAAATAAGGAAAACGTGTTAAAAAAAAAATGAATTCAGAGGATAGAACACATGGCTCCCAAACAAACATCCCCATTATGATTGTAAGACATTTGGCGGAATTCTACATTCTTAAGTGATTTTTCACTTGCGCCCGCGTAACGGAAAAGTATCAAACCCTGTTAACAAATCTAAATTACATGCCTGATTTTTAACCATACTTTACGACAATGTGGAACATTTAGTTAGTTAGGTACCAATCCAGTATATTTAACTCAACTTAGGCAAATGGTCAACTAAGTTTTATTTAGTTTTTTTTTAACATTACTTAGAATTGGACTAAACCTAATCGAGTCAGGAAACAACCCCACTCTGTAGAATGATAAGTCTATCATAAGAACATTGACATCCTCAAAACTTCTGACACTTAAGAAGAACATATTAAACTATTTATCTGCTGAGATGTGGTATTTGCTTATTGCGAAATAATTTGGTATCGAAGGTTTATTGATTTGGCAATGACAATGTTAATAAGTTTTCAAGGTTTTTTTTGTTGATAAATCTACTAAGTTTAAAAATTAAAGTGAAGTATGATGAACTTAAGCTATTTAAGCTTGATTTACCTTCAACTTCGCCTCTTCAAGAAATACCGCGAGGTAAGTGTCAAGGACTTGGTCATCCTCTTGGCAAACTATCTCTTCGTACTTCCGAAGAACTTGGATGTCTGGTTTGTCATCTCTTTTCTGGTTGTGGACAACGAGCGTCGTACCGTCTATGTCTGGCAGGAGGTAGTATTTCTCTCCATTGTATGTCGAATTCATTACCTAAGAATTTGCTAAAAAACTTGAAATGTGGGATTTACAGCTGTTTGTTATGGTTATTTAGATAAAAACGAATTTCACCTTGAAAAAACACACTTATTGCGTTGAGAATACAGAAGAGTAATTCTTCTTATTTTGTGCTCTTCTTGTACGTCTGAGCAATAGTGGGTTTTTACTAACCTTCCCACACTTTACTTTCGGCTTAAGGTTATACCTTTCAATGCAGCTGTTATTTGCAATTGAATGGAAAAGGCTTATAACTAGAAATTAAAATCTTAGGTATACTGTAAATTTCTCTTTAGGTCTTCTTATTCATGCGTTTCTAAATTATAAAATATAATTAAAAACCCATAGTAAAGTTATTGTCTTGAGTAGAACCAACAGAAAATGTTTTCACGCATATTCATTTTCAGAAAGTTAATAATGGTTTATCACGAAAACATTCCTCATCTTTCAAATAGGATTACCGTCAAAACAAATTAGCCTCAAAAGAGAGAAATTTGAAACCATTTGATCGGCTCTGATTAAACTTTTTTTAGAATTTAATTTCGTAAATGTGATTTACAATTCTTGTTAAATTTTATTTCAAAACTATAGAATCATTATTTACCAAATTTTAATCTCATCGTCCTCATGGTCTATATAAAGTTTATCAACTAATTATAGTTGCCGACATCCCTATACGCAAAGACGACTCGGGTAGCGGTTAGCACAATAACTTTCTCCCACAAGATAGCTGGTTCGTAGCCCAAGGATTTTTTTAATGGAGTAAATAATCCTTGGTTATGTCGTACCTCGGAAGAGACCTAAAATCGTGGTATCGACGCTATTCGGTGTCAGCCACTCATTAAAGATCCCTATCCTAATTATAAATGTATAGGCGAAATTTAGGGTTGCCACTGTAGCATCGTCCATTTAACTGTGGCAGGATAAAGTGGCTTTAAATGAATAAACAACAAACAGAAAATTTAGCACAACGTTAATGC
Source organism: Troilus luridus (assembly GCA_964056705.1). Taxonomy (NCBI): domain Eukaryota; kingdom Metazoa; phylum Arthropoda; class Insecta; order Hemiptera; family Pentatomidae; genus Troilus; species Troilus luridus. Next base: position 77,393,842 of record OZ057416.1, on the reverse strand, counting down.
TCTGTGAAGTTTTAACTGAACAAGCAGCAGAAGTAATTCTTTCAATTTACATTCAAGAACTAATGTAGCATATGGACTCTCTGTGTGGCGCCTATAAATAAACCCTGAAAGAACTTTTTCAGCCCGTGCAAATGATTAAAGGCGTGTCTGCAGTTTTTCTTTTTAGTTTCCCAGACAAGTGTTGCTAAGATGTACGTGAACACTCTTCTCAATACCCTTGTTTTATTTGAGTATCGGATATCGTGTACGTGATTAGTTTACGATCTATGTAAAACCTAAAGTTCACCGAGTTATTTGTAAGGGTGATGTTAATGGCGAGGTTAATGATGCCTTACACATTTTATAAGGTTTGCTCTTTTATAAAAAAAACAAATAATAAGAATATATTGGAGCTGGCCAGAAACCTTCGCATTTGCTGATCAAACAGTTCTGAAAGTTCCTGGTCGAGGTTTTAATGAGTGTAGGCACGTAGTGCGTATTAATCAAAAGGGGGATAGAACACACAACAAAATGAATGGGTCGATGCTTGAGTAGCATTAGTTCATTTTTATAAACTTATGGGAAAAAAACATTAGTAGTTAATACCTTTGTATTATGATATTCCAGTTCATATACGCTGTTTTATGTTAATATGGTTGCATGAGTAGCTTGTATCCTGAATAAATAGGACAGACGTAGACTTAAAATCTCATTTATGATAAAAATGGACTGATACCATTCTAGCACGAACCGATTAAAGTGTAAAAATCAATGCATTTCGAATAAAACTGACAGATATTTCAATAATCATGTTCTACTCAACATTTTAAAATTAAAAAACCCGATCAACATAAGGGGCCATAGGTCACAACCTTAAGGTTGTGAATAGCGAGTGGTAGTAAGGATGAATAGTATTTTTAATTCTAGCTTACTGGTTCTTGAGAAATACAGGAGTATTTTACGAACTAAGAAATAAATTAAAATTCATAGAGAACGTAAATTTGTCAACTATTAGCCTGCCGCTGATTTTGTCGAGTAAGAAACTCAGCTCATGTGATGATTAAATGTTCTTAATAACATGCTACTGTTCACTGAATTACTATATGAAGTTAGAAAGCAAATAGCCGAACGTTTTGTAAAGAAAAATATAATCGTTACAAAAAAATTGGTTTTCCAAGATCTGTTCATGTTCTATTGTTTATTCCTAGGGAAAGGAAGTACGATTTTTATTCATCATTCCTTGCCTTATAGCAATATGGGTTTTGACAACATTAGTGCAATATACAAGATGGGTACATGATAATATTGTCTATAATCTTCTCTCTCTAAATCATTTTCTTAGTTTACCACATCATAATAATTAATCATCTCTAAATCATCTACAAAATCTTTGGAGTACCGGTAATGAGCTGAGGGAAATCATTCTCGGAGAGGTCGTTGCGGACAACCGGAGTATCCCTCAGCAACTTAGATCTTTGCCCCTCAAAGGCGGAGGAAAGAAAGTACAAAAAATCGATTCCATAATCGGGTAAAAAAAGACACATTGGAGCTGAGGCTGCCAAAAGAAAAAAATTACATTAAGTTTTTTCCCTACAAACAAGAGAAGTAAAGAAGGGCATACGGCGAAAGATAATTTCCAGTGAAATGACTTTTAAGTGGGAGGACCGTCCACTCGTAACAGGTATTTTTATTTTGAAAAAGTTCTGCAGTTAGTTAATGAACCGTTCACTAACCCAGCAAGGCGCAAATAATTTTTCAGACTCACTTGAAATTCCTCTACACAATGTATTATTTTCAGGACTTCTTGGCATTACTTTGTTAATGCTTTGGCACAAAACTTTCCTATGTACCCGTCTCTTTCGTTTTACATAGTCAACTCAAAGACTTCCACATACCACTCGTGACTGACACAATTAAGAACCACTACGAAAAATTCCATGACTCACTTGCTTGACAACCGAACTTGTTGGTACAAACATTAATAAGAGACAAATTACCATACTACAAACTACTACAGAGACATGAAACAAGCTAGAATTGCTTTACAGAAGAAGAGCACAAATGCAATATTAGCCAGATGGCATTTGCATTATTTCTTTAAATATTTATTATTAACACTGTCTACCCGATAGGTTCGAATCCTGTGTGGTTTAATAACTCCTCACGGTTGATTAGGCACACTCAATTTTACGATTTTCTTTCTTTCTTATGGGAACTAGTCCCAATAAATACAGTCCCTAATCACAATGCAGTCAGTTGCAATGATAGACTAGTGATAAATCACTCAATTAGGTCAAACAGCGACCTTGCATCGGGTTTGTGCTTTCATTTCCTTATTTCATGAAGTGGACGTTATTAGGTTAAGTCCAAGTCTGGCTACAGAAGCCAGCACATTAGCGATTAGTGGGTAAGGGAGGAGTGGTCTATATAACTCATTATCTTAGGTTTCGCATGTCATAAAGGTTCTTAATGAGAAAGTAAATAGTGCAATTTATTCCTGATTCCAGGTTTTAGTTTCTGCGATACCAAACGTGGCTCTGAGTTTGGAAGTCAGAGGATCCTGGATCCTAAGCAGAGGAATATATCTAGTGGATTATTTCACACACGTATTGGCCACTTTTCTTCCTTTAGCGGTTAAACAAGATATCTTACCTACATTAGCAAGTACTGATTTTTTTCTAATAAGGTGCTTCTCGTCTATTTATAATTTCAAGTTGGGGTCGATGTTGTAGAGATTTGTATGTGCCTTTTTAAAACGGTTGTATTTGTAAATACTGCAAAGCTTCAGACATTTTTCAGTGATTCTTATCCCGCCTAACTGTTTATTCTTTTCAGGAAGATCGAAGTGACAAGTGATTACAGAAATAGCAAGACTCAACTTTGTTTTGATTATTTTTTCTTTCTGACTGCTGACATCGTAATTTCATCCTAATTTCCGAAATAATTTTGAATATTTCTAAGGTACCTGGAGGTTTTCTAAAGGTTATCGGAATAACGCGCCATTTATTTATCATTTATTGTTCTTTTCGATGAGGCCTACTAGGAACCACTTGTCTATTTCGATTCTTCACTCCCTGTAGTTCTCTCTTCCGTTTCTCCCAATATTATATTATCCTTTCACTGCGCTGCTTCTTTCTGTCCTCGGTTTCTCCTTTTCGTCCCAGGTTTCTTTTTCCCTCATCTCAGAAATTCTCTAAATTTGTCTGTACTTCCTGATTGCAGCTACTTGTTAGTTAACCTTTTCTCCCAAAGGTACTTAAATATTTTTTGTTATCTTCAATAATTTATAAGTTTGTTTTTGTTAATTTGATGAAAACTAGTATCACAGCAAACCATAAAGTTTATCGAGCTCAGTAAAATACTCGTAGCTGAAATGTATCTAAGCCAGCGATTGTGGCTGAGCTTACACTCTAACACCATTTCTTTGCCAAATTAAGGCTAGGTGAGCCCTTGCAGTGTCTTAAGATGCCAATTCGGTCTTAAACTGTGGATCTACATATCATTCATTAGCTTAGTACCTCATGACTCAATTATACCATCTTAATATGATAAACAAAACATACATAAGTACTCATTCGTTTGAAATTGGACTGACCCTGCAACATAGAAAAAAATAATTAATAAGAGCTGAATTAAGCCTTAAGCATATTAGATACGATTAAATCCACTTAAGATTATAAGTGAACCTCCACGCTGAAAGGCACAAGAAGGAAGAAGATTATAAATAAATATACAAAACTTACACTTCACACACTTATAAATCACATAAATCTTCTATTGATTAAAATAGAACTGTTCCAAAAAACATCACGCATTTAGCTAGATACAACTGAATATTTTTAGAAAATTTACTGGTAGAAAAAAATACAATCCTGGTTATTCCAATTTTATGGGATCGATCCACTCACATGGTACTTTTTGTTAATTTTATTGTGCTCAAAAGAATGATTGATATAATTTGCAAATAAAAAAGCTAACATATTTGCAAAATCAATGTTAATTTAAAATTGTATTTATTTTTTAAATGTTGTTCAGCTTACTTTTTCCAATTAGAAATCTCAATCCAATAATGGTAAAGCATAAGCACAATAAAATAATAAAGAAAATAATTAAAGATATTTTGGTATAATGATTGTAGGTGGGTGCTGTTTTTTTAATTTCCTAATGTTTTATTAATACACCATAAACGTACTATGCATATTTGCTATACCCAAAGCACTTTGATAACACATTTGGTCATCAAGGCAGCCAGATAATTTTAGGTTGCCATCTGATCCAATGAATTGGTAGATAAGTGGAACACCAAATTATAATCATAAATTAAATTTTTTTTTTTTTTTTTTTAAATTTAATTTATTGATATTTACAACTGTATAATAAAAAAAATACATCCAGTAAATAGGCTATGTGATACAAAATGACATGAGTAATGGCAAGTTGAGAAACTACCCACTGGTAGTACTCAAATCACTAGTTCAACTAAGAAGGTCACGTGGCCATCTTCTTTTCAGACGCCTCGGGGGATTATCGGGAATCGAAGAGGAAGCTAGGTTTGAAACTAGAGGGTTTGAGTGGGAATGAAGTTTGTTATGAAAGGAAAGATACCGGGTTCGGGCCAAATCAGCAACAAATGGGACATTAAGGTCGTTATGGATGACGGTATTTTTAACAAAATAAGGAGCGTTGAGGATTTTACGAAGGATTTTGGACTGTAGGGATTGGATACGACAGGAATTCGATGGCTTAGTGGAGCCCCAAAGCTCTACTCCGTAAGTCCAAATAGGTCTTATGATGGTCATGTAGATGAGTCTTTTGTAGTTAATCGGGAGGTTAGAGCGTTTGTCTAGTAAGTGTTGAAGTAGCCTGAAACGTCGAGCAGTTTCTTGTCTTTTCAGTCTAGTATGAGGATTCCAGGTTAATCGTTTGTCGAGGTGCAACCCTAAATATCGGATCTGTTCTACCTGCACCAGTGGGGTATTATTAAAGGATACTGAAGGGCAGGAAGTCGTTGGTTTACGACGTAAGGTAAAAGTGATTTGATGAGATTTTTGAGAATTTATTTTAATTCTCCAGTTTTGACACCATTCTTCAAGATCAGTGATATGGGATTGGAGCCTTTGGGATACAATAACTGGATTGGTGTTGACTGATAATACACATGTATCATCAGCATACGTGGTAAGGATAGTATTAGGATGAGTTGGGATGTCAGCTGTATAAACTGTATAAAGGATTGGGCCAAGGATACTACCTTGAGGAATAAATTAAATTAAAATTAAAATCACCAACCCTATAGATCACAATCATAATCCTTAAATAATACCATACATTCAAAATTAAATTCATAGCACAGAGACTGATACATTTGAAGAAGATTAACAGATCCAGAATTTCAAAAAATAATTAAAGAAAATGAAATTTCAATTACACTTGGAATTACAAAATTTATTACAGACTTATTAAACATAGGAAAGCACATTTATGAAGAAGGTTTCACTGACAGACTAAATTAGGAAGATAAATAATTTATATAGTGCTCGTTAATGTTTATTTCGTATTGTTTATTAGTTTAAATTAAAATGATTGTTCTAATTATTTTTACCCGGGTTCAATTTTTTTCTTTTGTGTATTGTGTTTATATATTCAGATTATACCATGAATTACATTGTAGTATTTAATTTTAATGTGTAAACTAATCATATACATGGAAGACGTGGAACATGTCAAGATGTATACAAGAAATAAATCATCCTTTTATCAGGTGAAGGAGATTCAATACTAAATTTTTTTCGGGCTATGTATATCACACGGTGAAATAGAAAAATCAGATTTAAAAAAAAAAACGAGATACAGAAATTCTGAATATCATATCTAACCCCACCTACAGCTTACATCTGTTTTACATTTTTCGGCTCTTTCCTAATTCGGAAAATGGTAGGTGGTCGATAGATAAATATGTATTTGAGAGAAAACGAAATATTCATAAATTCTATTCATATGACAAAATGAAAAATGATACCATTCATTTTCAAATTGAAGGCGGATTTTGCAGAACTGGAGGAGGAAAATTTAATGGAGTCTGAGAAATGATCGAAGTTTAATCTTTATGTTTGGTCATTCAATGTATAAATCACTAGATATTTAATTTTTAAGAACAGTAGCGCCATTATATAAAGGGTTATTTTAAACTTCTTTTCATGCTAGAATGTGGACGTTTTCAGACCACTAAGTAGTTGAGGATTCTTATCCTCAACTTCGTTCTTACAAATAATGAGCTCAACGAAATATAGAATATAATATAAAAATAATTTCATTCTGGGACACCTTAAGAATAACAGATATGTACAAAATTTAATGAATATATATTTGGGCAAAGGGCTTCGTTATAAGAATGATACACTATTTACATAAGTATACTGTTAAAGAAAAACAAATAAAATAAAAATCTAAAATAACAAGAACTAAGCAAAGAGAACACTTTACTAGTACAATAATACCGAAATTGTGACCTTTATGAAATCCTGCTAGGGGTACGTTCTATTTTATTCTACGATAGAATCTCAAAAACAAGGTTGAAAGCAGAATTGGTGAAACCAGAAGAAAAGGAAGACCGGAAAAAGAAAAAGAAGAATGGATGATGAGGAGGATGGTCTTAAGCAGTTTGAAGTAACATATTGGAAGGATAGGAATATCTGGAGTACTATTGTTCAGGAAGCCAAGGCCCACCTCGGGCTGTATTTTGTGTATTCTCATAAACATATGAGAAATCTTATTTTTAGTATAATATATTTTTATAGCACTAATCAGTAATATACAAGATACTTTTTGTGGATATCCCTTGATGGAGAGCATTTCCTGAACTATCGAAACTAGAACAAACATGACTTGGGTAGAAAGCAAACTGTCGGGTCACGATTTGGCAGATCTTCATCCCACTCCTTGTTCAATTTATCGAGGAAGCACTCAAGAAATTATGTAAAAGATGTTGTGGGCTTATCTACAGCAATGCTACTCGTGACTGTTTTGCAATTTATTCCTAATTACGTATGTGTTTTGACGATGTGTATTTACTTTTGGCTTTGGTTTCATGGAGTTTCTAGATTTTTTATTTTGGGCAATAATAATTTACCATTTTTAAGAATTTATAATATAATCAGTGCTAGTTGAATAAATTATTTATAGCAGATTAGGGTCTATAAATATAGAATGGAGTTGGAAATTGATAAATAAATCCTGACTGTTTATAATCATAAATATATTAATATTGTATCTTCGCCGTGTTATATTAACAACCAACTCGTGAAATTTCTCAGTTGGTTATTAAACAAAGTATATTTGTAATTTTTTTCATAATTTTGAATGTAAATTAATGTATTTAGTCTTATTATTTATCCTGTAGGCTATGTCCAATTTGTTTCTTAAGGCGATTTAAATGGTGTTTATAGAATTATACAATTTACGATATATTTATCTGCAAGCATTAACAAATAAGGATAACGACCTATTCTTTCTATTCTTTGCCTAAACATATGTGTATTGGACAGTATATTCATCCGAGGTTGTTTTTATTGAGGTTTTAACTTTTTGTTTTGGGGAACAATAGCCCATTTCTCCTTTAATATAGAATATAATGTAGTGATACAGTTATATAAATTATTAGTGCTAGTATAATATAGAATGGTGGTGCCAAATAACAATCCTTTTATAAACCCTGATTTTTCTTTAAGGTATGAAAGTGCTATAAGTCTATATTGTAATACATAGACCAATATTCAAAATTAATTCGATTATTTCTTTATGGGACAAATTTTTTATTGTTCTTTTATTTATTTTTAAATAAATATTTAAAAAAATTTATTTATTTTTAAAATATACATGTACCATTAAATGTAAAATATAATGTACCTCTTTATGTATCTACCTATCTATACCTTTCCAAGTTGTCAGGCGTAACGAACGAATTTCTAGAAAGTTAATAAGCACTGTACCGACTGGTAAACGTCTGAGGGATAGACCGAGGCGTAGGTGTGTTGCTTTAAGAGTGATCCAGCGTATTGAGGTTTTGTCCGGTAGTGGTCCGTGAACGAAAATGAGCAGAGGTTAATGGTATCGACATCGAGCCTTCACTAAGCCTCGTTATTATTCTCTATATATGCATGAATAAATGTATATATTTGTTTCAAAACTATAATACATTTATCAAATCGTATTTTTAATTATTTTAAAAACACAAGTTTTGATTAAGCTTTACCTTGACAAGGTTTAACAAATGCTTTTTTCATTGAATGATTCCTCAATACCATTACCTATGTCCTATTCGATATACAATTTAAAATATATTTATCTTCCACTAATAGGAAATAACGACAATCGGCAGCCTTGACGTTGACCGAGATAGGACGAGTATCATCGCCATAACCTTTCTTGCAGCCATCCCCGGCCAAGGATGATCTTCAATGATACATTGTTGAAGACTTGGTCAGCCCGGAACTTCCGAGCTTTCGAAAGCCTGAGCGAGAACTCTAGGGCGTCACCACTTCTGTAATATTCCGATAGCCTTGCAAGGTCACACTTTGGAAATATTTTTGATGATTGCACAATAATTGAGAGTCAGAGCGCTGGTATCCTGCTGTTATATTTCTTAATAATTTTAATTTAATTAATTTAATTATTCATAATATTGGTGCATTGCATTCACTCATTATAAATACGAAATAGACATTAAAGAAAGTCTATCATCTCAGTTCAGAGTTTTTTTAACGGAAATGTTTAGTTTTAACGAGTTCCATGGTAGGTTTCCTACAATGCGAAAAATTGTTAGGAACAGATATTAATTACCTAATGCCAATATAAGCTTATGATTTACTTTACATAATTCAAATCAAATTTAAGTACTAATAAAAAGTTATTTTGAACACGAATGGAAACCAAAATATTAAATATTCTTCTTCTAGCGGCACGACAGACGCCTTAGGCTACACCTACATTGGATCCGATTCGGTGCGACGTGATTCAATCACATACTGCTGGGGTGTATAAATTATACATATTTTACTATACATTATAGTAAAATATAAATGTATTAAAAATAATTATTAAATAATCTTAATTTTATAAATTTAAAGAACCAAATGTTATAACTCTCGATATATTTCAGTCATTTGGTTTGCTAGCGACGTCTCATCGTATCACACCGGATCCAATGTAGGTGTAGCCTAAAGCGGTCCTTGGCCAGCTCAGCCATTTTGCCCCAGGATTGTCTGTCTGCGACTTGGGCAATGTTTATTCCTCCTTGTCAAACGTATGTTAGTACATTGTCCCTCCACCGAAATCTAGGTCTTCTCCTAGGTCTGGTCCCGACTGGAGTGTTTTTGTACCCCTCCCATTCTTCATCCTAATAACGTGTCCGAGCCACTCTCTGCACTGACAAAATTATAAAGGCTGAGATCCTGGGATTCCCTATACAACTCCATATTCCGACGTAGTTCCCACGATCCACTTTCTTTGATAGGACCTTTTATTCGTCTCAGGATCTTTCTTTCGAAGCGGTTCACCTTCTGTGTATCGGACTTGCTGAGAGTCCACGTCTCACACGCATAAGATGCTACTGGCATTTGTAGATCCTCATTTTCGTAACACGGCTTATAAGTATAATTTTAGTAATCTAGTCCTTATAATTTTGGCGAGGGAGAAGTACGCTCCGTTTGCTGCTGCCAGTTTGTTCTTTATTTCAACTTCTTCTTCCATGTTTTCAGTTATAGTTGATCCCAGATATAGAGAGCTAGGAACAACGTGGAAAATGTAGTTTCCTAGCTGTACTTGTTCTGGGACCGTATCTTTTCTCCTGATGGACATCATCTTTGTTTTATTCTTATTGACCCTGAGACACATGTATTTAGCTTCTTGGTCTACCTTTATAAAAGCCTCCTCTACACTGCCTAGTGATCTATTAATAATGGCCACGTCATCCGCGTGTGCTAGTTCTTGTACCATTCTTGTGAATACATTGCTGCCATGATCCAATCCTGTCCTGCTTATTATTCTATTGAGGACTATGTAAAATAGTCGTGGTGTCAATGGGTCACCTTGCCTTAGTCCTCCTGCGTTGACACTGAATGGTCCACTAGTCTTCCCCTTTATTCGTACTTGGCTAGCATTCGCTGACTGCATCTTGTTAAAGCAGTCAGCTTTCTAGGGATAGTCGTATCTTCCATTGTAAGGAATAGCTCCTTCCTGATCACTGAATCGTACGCTTTCTCAAAGTCTAGAAAAATCGACAAAGGTGCTTTCTATGTAAGGTACCAGCCTATTATATAAAAAATCTTGTAAGCAACGTTAACAAGGTTGATCCCTCTGTAGTTTCTGCATTCTGTGGGATCTCCTTTTTTCTTAAATATCGGAACAACTACAGATTCCATCCATTTTTCAGGAAGTCTTTCCTCTTGCCATATGTGTGCTACCAATCTGTGCAGTTCCTTGTTCACTTCAGGGCCTGCAGCTTTCATTAACTCCCCGCCATGTCATCTGTCCACGGGGCTTTATTATTTCTGAGTTTATCTACAATATTATTTTAGTTATTTAGAAAATACTAACCAAAAAAACCAAGCCGTAAATCTGAAAACTGAAAAACTGACCAGTCAACATTTCGCTTATTCAGGGATCATCAGGAAATAGACAAAAGGATATCTCATGTAAATAGGCAAAGTGTAGCAGATCTTACATCAACAGTCCAAACAGTTTCATCAAATGGAGACAGCAACATTGCTGTTAGTTTATTTTACGTCGCTTAGTGCTACTATGGCTAATCGGGCGATGCTACATTGGGAACTCTAACTTTCGCCAATCCATTTTTAAATAGGATAGGGATTTTTAACGAGTACCTGACATCATGCAAGCTCGTTCCCCGATTTACGTCCCTTCCGAAGGACGGCATAACAAAGGATAATTTAATCTCTTTAAAAAATCCTAGACCACCTGCTACGAACCCGCGATCTTGGGCTTAGTAGGTTGTTACTCTAACCACTACTACCCAGGTCACCCCCAGCAACATTCCTTCAAGAGGTTACAAGAAGACTAAGGCCTATTCAATTATAATTATTAATTTATTTCTCTTTTTGAGTGTGTGCTCATTTTTATTATTTAAAAAATACTACTTTTTTACAAAATCCTTAGTCACCTTCAAAAACCGATTAATAACAATTTAATCCCTCTTACTACTTTTAATTCTGATATTTAATTAACATAACCCCAGCCATCCGGAGCGACCTAGAATGTGAGAGGTATTTCCAAGCTGTTGCGATAATGACCTTACTAAAGATATGCCGAATTAGCTAACTACACACACACCAGTAATCTGCGGTCGTAATTAGTACATCCTTTAACATTGTATTGTAAGCTATGCAAAGTTGTATGTGAAACTCAATGTTTATGGGGGTAAATGGTTGATTTATGACGGGTAATCAACTATTATATTTGTATTCCAGCCAAATATTCCAAATAAAATAATAACGATAAATATTTTAAATCATTTAATTAATATCACATAATAATAAATTAATTGATGAAGAAGCAAAGGTGTAATTCAGATAATTTTAAAACTAATTATGAGTTATTACGTTAGATTAAGTGTGAATTTATAATTAAGATTCCTAAACAATTCATATTTTCCCCCTATGCTATCATTTCCTATTGAAATAAAATGACAGATTGTCAAATCATGTTCTGAGGACCATTCTTACATTCTTACGACGTCTTGTATAAAAGCTGTGGATTTTCAGACCTCGAATTTCGATAAAGAGATGTTTTTTTGGTCGATTTCAGCATTGAAAATCATAGACCAAAATGGGGAAAAAATGACCGAAAATAGTATTGAGTTTCATTGAAAATTGTAATAGTATAAAATATTATGTAGTATTGAGTTGATACCATAGGTAAACAGAAAAAATACTTGATTCGTAACTGTTTGAGATTACTAATATGCTGAACGACTATCATGCACAGTAATTTATTGATCAACACTTCCTTAAACTCACAACAATACTCGCCGAAAATTTGATTATTTTCACAGTATTTTTTAATCCCGTTTTTCTCAGTAAACAAATGTCAGCTGAAAAGTTAAAGAATGAACTGTTAATTGTCGATTAAGCTGATGTACTACCTATTGTTTAAAATCAAGCTGACCACTAGGGATGTCAATCATTTCACTTCCGCAATAATTCACGGACACAGCTAAATATAAGCAAGATCAATGAAATTGATTCAGCTATATAATTTACAATGAAATTGAAGATTTTAAGTGGGTTATGTTTAGCAACTAAATGTTGAAATAGTCGAAATAAGTCTTGTGTAACTTCCTACTTTAGGCAGTAACAAATTAAGCGTATATATAAACTTAAAAAGAACAAGACATTTATGATCATAGAAATACAATTTATCGCATGTTGCATGTTTACATATTTAGAATATATATTAGCCTAAAAGGTGGTTTTTAATAAAATAATTAAAAAATTTTTTTTTTAAATCACATTGCCTGATCTCCAAGGAGCACTTTATAATCATTATAAGAAATCTTGAAATTATTTATAAATACTTTAACTATTTACAACAAGAATTATGTGGCACCTTTTATTATTAATAATATTCATCATAATCATCATCTGGTCCTCCACCACCTCTTATCCCAAAATTTCGTAAAAATCATCCTCTAGCTAAGTTCTTTTGAATTGCCTACAGTCACCAAGGAAGTGTTTAGCAGGCATAAGTACGTTATACGTTACATTGATTGCTCTAAGTTTTCCAGGCAGGATATATTGATGGAAGAGACGTGTAAGTGATATCAGGAGTAGAGTCAGTATGGATTCTAGTCATCTGCTATTTTGAATTGACGTTTTCAAGACCAGCACCATAAATTTAACCTCTCAGCGTTTGTTATACATTGTTTTGATCAAGTTTACCTGCATTTGTTCATTACTTGAGATATTGAATGTGAATACAGGTAATAACGAGGGCTATTCAAGCTGTAAAATCGTGTCTTTTGTTTGCGATTGTATATCGTCATGTTCTGGGATCCACCAGATAAGGCTATACAATTTGTCTAACATGCTTGAAAATGCTGGCAATTATTTTAACTACAATTAGAGATATTCAAACCCCACAGAATCGATTTACATCTATTAATTACAATAACAGAATAAATATTTTAACTACCACAGCCGGCCTCGAACTCGAGTTCTGGAGATCAGTAACCTAGCACACTAGTTACTGATTTACCCACCTCCCATTTCCTACATTCTCTATTAATAATATTCATTATTTTCAATAAAGAGACAGATAATGTTTATGCCTTTACTTATACAATATTCTTCTTTTACTTTAATGACCAACTTTTAATTTTATATTTAAATGGTGAAATTATTTTTTCAGTCTCGATTTCTTTGGTATTCATCAATTTTAACTGTACTGTATATATTAATACATAATACTTGCCGAATATATTAGGGCTTGAACAAGTTCAATCCAGCCTCAATAAGCTAAATATTTGTGTGGTCATAAACATTTATTGTGGTTTGCATTCCCTTGACCTGAAAATAAATGCGCTCCCTTGAGAATCTATAAATAAAGTCTGATTTTTGTAAGAAAAGGTTTTACAAATAAAGAGTAGGCGAAAAGTATAAGTAGATTTGCGTCTAAGGACTCGAAGCTCACTCGTGACATGCGCCATATGGAATTTAAATTGTTATTTACAAAAGGGATTGGAATTATTTCTCCATTGACCATTATTAATTCTCCATTTTATTACTAAATTTATATTAATTATTACAATTATGGAAGAATATATATTTTTTTAATGTTACCTTGCTAGATTACTTCTTTATACTCGTAGTTCTAGTTCTAGAAAAAATAGGGGATACTAGGGGTCAAGCACACCTTATTTTTTCACAAACAATATAAAAAAATATTTATAATAATAATGTGTATTTTGTATAAAAATATGTCAAGACAAATATAATAATAATTACTTATCAACATTCATTTTTTTTTAAATGAGCGGTTTTTATTTTTAACATTGTGTGTTTGTAATTTTTAAGCAACAATGGTTTGAAAGAACCAAATGGTAGAAATGAAATATTGAACTTCCAATTATATAGGAAATATGTTGACTCTTGAAGGATTTTTAAAATAAATTCTTAAATTAAATTAAATTTATAAGTAAAGACGTATGAAGTCTTAAAAAGTTTACCTACTTGTGTAAGCATAATGAAGTCATAAATTTTTTTTATAAAAAAAAAAAAAAACATAAAAAAAAACATGTTTAAATAAATGATTACAATGATGGAAGTTGGAAAAGTTATAATATTTATAATATCAATTATTTTTGAAAACATTAATGGAGATGATTGAAATAAAAAATAAATAAAAAGTTTAACAAATACCTTGTGAGCATTATGTGGTATTACGTGTTTATGACTTATGTTGTAATTAACGTTTTAAATGTTTCGTAGCAGTGAAAAGACCTTATTGATATTGTGAGTAATAAAAAATCGTTTGAAAATATTTTATAAGTTTGCAAGTATAACAATCTTTTAGTTTATTTACGATACTTGTATTCGAAGAATATGCCCAGAATAATAATAATCCAGTAAAATGTTGCCAAATTTGACTTAGAATATATGACGTACAAAATTAGTGGTAAACCTTAGCTAATTTTGTCAGATTTAAAGGAAATAAACATAGATTTTAATTCGAAAGAACGCTTCATTCGTTATATCTAATATTAAATAATTATGCAAAGTATAAAAAATCTGTCTTCCTGTTTAAATTATTAAGTATATATTTCTTTAATTATTTTTAAATTATCATTTATCATACATCTGTAAATTTATTTAAAGTAAGAATTAACTCATACTCAGTTTTTTGTAATTAAAAAAACGATATAGCCGACTGTTGTAATTACGCCATAAAGTTTTCATAAAAATATATATGTTGAATTTTTTTTTTTAATTTAAGAAGCTATGGAATTCCAATACTTCGCAAGAGCTGCTGAAAACGCTAAGAAAGACAACAAATCTTCCACTTTATGCCCTATTATTTACTACTATTTATTAATTTATGACTTTATTCTATTCCTGACGATTATCCTCCACAATCCGCCATCTAAAACAGCTCCCGCACAAATGATCCCAGATTTATGGTCGAATTCTCGGATCGTTAAATCTCGTTTTTTAGCCACTTCTGGACCTAATCCTAAGGAGATCAGATTCTGAGCTAGATTCGCTCCTGGCTTCCTGGACCATTTGTACCAAGGTTACAAAATTAGTGATTTACAAGGACTGTGGGCGTGGGTGTACAAGTTTCTGGATCGGGAGGAATTCGATTGCATAGCTTCCAGGCATATTAACTGAGGAAATTTTTGTTTTTGTTAAAAAAAAAAGAAGCAATAAAGAGTAACCACTCATGTTAACAGGTGGTCTTAGGTTTTGTTATATAAATTCTGATATAAACACAAACATGCTTTATAACTTGTTATCGTGTATTATTTTTTTTTTTTTAATCAGGATTAAACAGTAACCTTTGAGATACTCTATTATTGAATACACATATTATTTATATCAACTAAAGTATTCTTTCAGCTGAAAGATCCAGCTCAAGTGATAGTCAATATCTTTGCTTATTCCCAGAACAAAATCGTCTAAGAGCAGCGGATCCCTTCTTGCTCATATAATTTTTTTTTTGCCAGCGGTACTTTATTGTTACAATACAACAAGAAGAGTCATTTATTTATATACAATACTATTTTTACAAATATTCTTTGTAATGAATATATAACATTATTGCAGTTTTCATAATAATACCAGCATAGCTTGAAAAATTGATTTTCTTTTTTATCGTTTAATAAATGAATCAAAACTCGATGTTTCTACTAACCTATATAATAAAAAATTACTTATATATCTTTAAAAAATTTGCAACTTAAATATTTATAGTTTATTTAATTGAATAATTATAATTATAATTAAAATTATAATATAGCCTGGATATATTATATAATTATAACGTAGTCTGAAAAAATACGAATCATTAGTTATTCAAGATAAGAATTTATTATTACGTTATTTTTATTCAAAAACTTTTTATAGTCGATTCTTATCTAAACCCTGAGATTTTTTCGTTAATTTTCGTTTTCCATAGTTTCATAAATATTTTTATATCTCAATAAACCAGTTTCCCGATTACTGGAAGATATAAAATAAGTTTATCTGATTTTTTGAATTTATCAGAATTTGAATATCATATCTAGTAAATAGCTTCACTCAAATAACGTTTTTTAAATTTTTAATTTTGACTAGAATGGAATCTACTGCAATGACATGCAGTTCTATTACTCTTCTTAAAGTAGATTTTTTTTGGATAATATTTAAAAGAAGGAAATCATTACAAAACATAAAAATAAAGGCAGAGAGGAAGCAAAGGCACGCAGAAATGATGAGAAAATATAGAAGGAAAAGAAAGACGAAATGAGAAAAAAGAAGTAATGATATTCGCGTGGTCTTAAAAGGCCGTATGGTGGAAAAATAAAGATTCTTGTTTCATAATATCATAATATAAATGCGTTAAATAATATGT
The DNA here is from genome assembly GCA_964056705.1 of Troilus luridus. Lineage (NCBI taxonomy): Eukaryota > Metazoa > Arthropoda > Insecta > Hemiptera > Pentatomidae > Troilus > Troilus luridus. The sequence continues at coordinate 77,377,240 of OZ057416.1, read as the reverse complement.
TTTTAATAATGGATATTAGAGCAGATAAAACTAATGTTTAGGATAAGGACTGTAAGAAATGAACTGAAAAAAAGAGAACTTATATGCCAAATGGATTCAAAACTTTAGAGAGGTATTCGGAGAAACAAAAAAAAAATTGTTTAATTAAATCACCAATTATGCCATTATCATGACAAATTTCCTGAAGACGCCTGAATTGGTTAAACACTAGCTGATTTGTTAATTTTCGCGATTTTAGAGGTTAAAGTTGTATGTTTTGGGGAGTTTTTGAATTGCATTTTAACAATCATTATATGTAAATTTTCGAGGTTTTATGAAAATATGTAAAGAAAAACCCATGTTTCAACTCAAACCTTATTTCTATTTCGCTCAGTGATATTTTTAACTGATTTTGTAACTTATCTTCAACCATTTGTTGAACTAAAAATCACGAGCCTTACTTTATCTTGTTTTTGAAATAGTTTTTGCTTAACTGTGATGTCTTGGTGATCCAGACAGTACAAAGTTCATTTTACACAGCATACGGCATTAAATAAAGTGCACATACTTAATATAGGTTTTTGAAGTAGAAAAAATAATATTTATTTTTCCTCATCCAGTTTCTATAATATGGGTACCCTTGATTGGAAGAAAACCAGGCGGCTGAGCGTGATTTCGGACAAACTACCTCCCTACACGACTATACCGTATACCTACTATACTATACTATAGTCTATACTGTGAACTGGGCAGAAGTGGTACAGGTTTTTAGGTATAATTAGGACAGGGATCTTTAACAAATACCTGACAATACAAAGGCTTGGGACAACCATCATTCGTCCCATAACCAATGATTTATTGCTTCCTTTAAAATCATAGGGATAGGTTCAAATAAGACTATTGTGTTGCATTGATAACCCGAGCATCCACACAGGTAAGTTTACACAGCTTACAACAAACACAACATTAAAGAAACTTAAACAAGCCACATTTCATTTAGATTGGATAAGTAGACAAATTAATATTACAGTATTCTAATTATTTCATTTGTCGATAGTTTTTCTTGATTTCTGAATAACAATCATTTAATTAGTTTTATAAATATCGAGTTGACATTTACGATATGTTAATAAAAGTGATACCTACAATCTTCAAATATTGACTTGGTGTATCTTCTTCATAGGCACGACAGACGCACAAGGCGGTCCTTGGCCTGCTCAATCACTCTTGCCCAGTCTTGTCGGTCTGTAGCAATCCTCAGAGACACGTTAAGATTTCGGAGGTCCTCTGAGACGCTGTCCTTCCATCTGCCTCGTGGCCTCCCTCGAGCTCTCACTCCTTCTGGACAATCCTTATACAGATCTTTGACGGTGCTGCCATCATCCATTGGAGGTGACCCAACCATTTTCGACGTTGTATTCTGAAATAGTCAGAAAGCTTCAAATCGTCATATAGAGAATATACTTTTCTATTCTTTCTAAGACGGTGTACCCCATTTTCTTTCACAGGTTCCAGAATGCGCCTTAATATTTTGCGTTCAAAGATGCCCATCTTTTCAGCTGCTGATTTTTTAAATACCCATGTCTCACATGCATATGCTGCGAATGGTCTAATGATGGTCTTATATAGCCTTAACTTGGTCAAGCGGCTAACTAATCTACTTCTCATAAGGTGAGCTGTTGAGAAAAAAGCTTTATTGGCCGAGATAATGCGTGCCTGAATCTCCTCCTGCTCCTCCAATGCTTCATTAAACTGTGCACTAAGATACTTAAAACAATCAACACATTGGAATGTGTAGTTTCCAATTGTGTAGCACATCTGGTGTCGTAAGGGTTTCTTTTTCCTTAAGTTCATAATGTCTTCTCTTCATGAATTTAATAAAATAAATAAATAAATAATAAAATATGACTATTTTATTTATTTATTTATTATTTTTTTTTTTAAAGATAAATAATTATAAAAATAAAAAATCTACAGGCGTTGATGACCCTAGGGTTTTACGCCTCTAAGCAACAACAAACAAACAAACAATCTTCATGAATTTCTAGGCCAAATCTCCTGGCCTCCCTTTTCAGCTTCCCAAAAGAATCTTTCACATTAAGGAGAGATCTTCCACCTATCATCACATCATCGGCAGATGCTAATAATTGGGCCCCTTTGTTGAAGATATTACCTCCCACATCCAGACAGGCTCTTGCTACTATAGTTTGTAATATGATGTTGAAAAGTAGCGGTGCTAGAAAATCACCTTGCCTGAGTCCATCGTTTACCTGAAATGCGCTGGTTAACTTGCCATTGACTCTAAGTTTGCAGCTAGTATTGTTCATTGTGCATATTACGAGTCTGATAATTTTTAAGGGAATATTCATCTCCTTCATGGCCTGGGACAATTCCTCTCTCAAAACCGAATGAATCATATGCCGCCTTATTATCAATGAACAGCAGCCACATAGTGTTTTGAAACTCCTTAATTTTCTCACACATCAGTAGCAAGGAGATTTGATCGATGGTTGATCTGTTGGGCCTAAAACCTCCTTGGTAATCTCCCACCATGCGCTCAACATATGGCAGTAGGCGGTTGTAGAGGGATATAGAGAAAATTGTGTACGCTGTTTTCACCAGGCTTATGCCTCTATAGTTCTTTCAGTCTGTCCTATCCCCCTTGTTTTTATAGAGTGCAACGGCTGTTGCTTCTGACCACTCTTCCGGCATCCTCTCTACTTGCCAAATGTTTGAAATTAGTCCATTCATCTCGCTAACTAATGGCCCATTTGCCACTTTTAAAAATTCTACAAGTATTCCATCTGGACCAGGAGCCTTCTTACTTTTTAACTTCTCCACAATAGCTTCGATATCCTCTTTAGCTGCTGGGATCTCTTCGTCGTCTTCGCCAACGCTCGCATAAATTATAAATTGCATAATGACTTGGGTATTGGAAATAATTGAGGCGTTGTCGTGGTAATTTTACAGTAGAAGCAATAAATCATTTTGGCAACTAAAATAATATATATTTTTTCAAATCTGTCTCCTAATTCTTCTCTCCAAAGTTATATCTCAATTGTGGTGAATATTATTAATGTAAGAGTTGGCGTAGTGTATTTTACATAAAGGATATATTATTGCATTTTGTGGTAAATAAAGGACGGAGGGATACAGTTTGGAATACATAATATTATTTGGACCGGGCTCCCCCACCCTGAGACAGGCAGACACCTCCCCCACAGAGCGCCGCGGAGCCGCCAGTCCAGTGATAGCTCGCCCAGGCCTCAGACCGTCATGTGGAGATGAATATCTGTATCTTCGTAAGTAATTCGTATATCATCTCTCCTTCCGTACCAATATATACTTTTCTTATCATACTATTTATCAGTGATAACATAAACATAAATGAATTATAAAAGAAAAGTTCTTTCTAATAATAAAAAATTTGACAGCTGTCAAATAATCAGCAAGAAAACAATATTCAAGTCAACTCACTTAACTCTTCTTGTTCTTAAGCAGGCAGTATTCATTATTTGTACTTTAAAAAATTTAATTTTTCAGTGTTTAATCCAGTATTTCTAATATTTTTTTTACAATGTAGTTCAGCACAACTGTTTTTACCAATTTAAAAAAATACTTTTTGTTAGGTAATGTTAGGTGACATAAGTAAATAAATTTTATTTAAACAAATCGGATAGTTTTTAATGCACAATTATAATAGAAATCATTCGCGATTGAAATACTTCCTTCATTGCTTACAAGGAAGTAAAAATAATATCATTATTTAGAATTTATTAACTTTGAAATTATTTTCTGTTTAATTAAACCAACTATTTAGAAAAAAAAAATCAGTTTATTTATCAATATTATTAATTATATTTAGTATGCAAATTAAGTATTGATTAATTCAATTTTATCTGTTAAAAAAAAGTCGAAAAAAATCTCTCCTATTTTTTAAATAATGTTATATACCGAGATATGGACGGAAATAAATTTGCACAACCAAATCTTTTTATTGTTGATCCAATATTATATATTTTTTTAATGCAACTTAATGTCAATTTAAACTATTTATTAATAAAATTGGGTCATTCCTTATTAAAAATAATTATAAAGTACTTGGAATAGTCGTTTATTAATAATCATTATTACTTACTATTTGCTTTAAGAAATATTATATTTTTTTAAATTTGTATTTGAATTTTTTTATAGAAGACTTTAAAAAGTTTTCTATAAATAAATAGAAAGAACATTAATGATACCTTAAATTATTTATATTTTTTGTTCACAAATTTACATCAATTAAAGATATTTGTATTGAACAAGTTTTTATTTATTTGTTTAATTATTAATGAAATTGTATTAATTTTTATGAGTGATATTTTTTTAATTATATATTTAATATATATTTAATATTTATTTGTTGACGATTGAGTTGTAACTGTCCAACAAGACATGTTTATACTCCTAATTTAAATTGAACCATAACTCACCCTTGAAGTCACATTGAGCTGTGTTGTCCTACCAGAGCTTTCAACATTATACATTATTTATACATTTCAGTATAACTATGCGGTCTCTTACATAACTTAAGGTTTATCCAGTTCAATGGTAACCTTGAGTCAGTAAGAAATCTTTGTTATCTTTTTCTAATTAACTAGTTCTGTGTGGCTTTTAAACGCTGTATAAAGAAAATTCGTCTATATTTTTATTTTTGAAAAATTAAATAATTGATATTTATTTCGCGAACGAAGCAAAACCTCTGGGCCTGACTTTGACCTTGACACAATACCAGATCGAACCCTTCTCTAAGCAATATTTAGAACAGCAAAAAATATTACTGCAGATTATGAATATGATTTTATTTTTATTATTAATTAAAAAAAAATATTAATACCTTTTGTATCATTATAATACTCCACAAATCGTAAAAAGTCTAATTCTCTAAATCATTAGAGACATCATTAAAAAGTCTATGAAAAGCTCCTTCAGGAAAAGGTTCTGTATCGTTTTCCGAATTCTGTAATTTGGTTTATTTTTTTAGGAATTATTATTATTAAATGTACATTCATTTTGAACTATATTCCTTATTAATATTAATATTATATTGATCCATATTTAATGTTTACGTTAATGTTGTGATTAAATGTTTTGGTGATTGTTTTCTGCTTGACATGTGAGCGTACCTACCACCTAAGGCAACGTTCCACAATTTTACTGAGTTTTATTAGTGCTTTGTTTGAAAATAATTTCTATTTTATTTATAATTTTAAATAAAAGTTATCTTCTAAAACAGTATTATACTTCACAAGTCGTAAAAAATCTGTTTAAACTAATATTTTGATTAAAAAGACAAAAATTTTTTTTTATATGATCGATCCACTATCGGCTAAGTCTGCTTCTAGTGTTATTTTCTTTTCTTCCAGATCTCTTTCATAAACTCCCTGTGTTTTTGCTTTCTCTCAAGCGTCCGAATTGCACCCCTTTTTCATTTGGATTTTTTTGAAAACCCGGAGCATTCTAAATTGCCTTCCTAAGTGAATAATTTCAATACCATCCGCAGATACCTAGGTCTTCTATGTCCATTTCAGTTTCTATAATCCATGTGTTGGTCATTTTCAGATTTTAAAGATACAGGAATACCTTTTTTGTCAGAATTATACAAGGTGTCCCATTTCAAGTGGATCAAACGTTTTTAACTTTTAGACGAAACAAAATTCAGAAAACGATTCAGGTAAAAGTTGTAGTTATTCAGGCCTAGTTTGAAGAATTAAAAAAACATTTTCTGTTTTTTTACTTTAAATGCTCAATATCGACCTTCAAAAAATATAGTTTCCTTTTGACCCTATTTATTTTTCTGAAATGTACAATACAAAAATGGAAAAAATTTATGTAACATTTTTTTCTATCTTTCATAGGTTAAGTAGAAAAAGCATTCAAAGTTCACTAGTTATTTTATTTAAAAGTTTTTAGTCATAATAATCTGGACATTTAAAAACCTTAATTTTAATAAAAATCTGTTCCGACATTTTTATAGACATTTAAAAAAATTAAAATTAAGGTTTTTAAATGTCCAGACATTTTCTGAAAGATTCAAAATACCTTGATTAGTAAGTTATTATGACTAAAAACTCTCAAATAAAATAACTTAATGCTACACTACGTTTCCTCGTAAGGAGGTATACTAAAGCAGTGAACTTTGAATGCTTTTTCTACTTAACCTACGAAAGATAGAAAAAATGTTACATACATCTTTTCAATGTTTTGTATTGTACATTTCAGAAAAATAAAAATAAATGGGGGTCAAGAGGAAACAACATTTTTTGAAGGTCGATATTGACAATTTAAAGTGAAAAACTAAAACATGTTTTTTTATTTCTTCAAACTAGGCCTGAATAACTACAACTTTTACCTGAATTGTTTTTCTGAATTTGGTTTGGTTTAAAAGTTAAAAACGTTTGATCCACTTGAATTGGGACACCCTGTATACTGTATTTTAAATTAAATCCATAATATTATTAATAATAATACAGGAAAAGTTTCAAAAGTATTTTACTGAAACATTTTATACTTAAAATAAAACGTTCGAGGAGTTCTTATGTTTAAAAAAATTTATTTTCTTCTTTTTAACGACTAGAAATCAAATGCTAATAACATGGGATAAAAGTAATAATTTCAGCTTTTCCACGGTCACAGTAAATTTGAATTTAGATAAAACCATGAGTAGTTATTAATCCTTATGCGAATGGTTACCAATAGATAACAGTAAAAATATTCTCCAGCAAAATCTTTAATTTTTGATTTTCATGAAAATACTTTGTTATTGTTAAAGGTTTGAAAGGACGCAAGGAATGAATCTGAATTGCTTCTTCTTAAAATTTTTATTTGTAGACAACTTTATTGTAAATGTCCTTTGATTTTTAATGAATGTACATTTAATTCAATTGGTAATATTTTTTACAATTCCACGCAAACAACAAATATAACATAACAACTTTGGAATCAATTCAGAGAAAAAATTAGAAAACAATAATACAAAAATTGTGAAAATGTATAATTTTTTTCTCGGTCCAAGAGATTTGGATATGTTTCGAATGTTTTTCAATCAAAAGAAAACTATTCGTAATTGTTTATAGTCTCTCGGTGAAGGAGTTTTTGAACTCCTAAGAGATCTGTAATTCATTCCATAGATGTCTAAATTTAAAATTTATCAAGTAAAGTTTACAATTCAGGAATCAACATTAGTGTAACGTGAACATTTAATTTTAATTTTTATTTAAAATATTTATATGTATTTATTATAAAAAACGTTTATTTTTTAAAAATATATTAATTATTTGCTTTGAAGCATTACCTACTTATAAATGAGGTCAATCAAAAATTATAAGACAATAGACAATATTTTCTATATATATGTATTATATTTCCATATTACACATGATTCTTTTTTAAATAAATTATAATAACAATATAATTTTAAACACCATAACACCACAAAATAAAAAAGAGATTACACCTTAAAAAAGGACCCTATCGTTAAGCACAGACAAAAGAAGCCAACTCCGCTTTTTTCAGCTCCTGAGAGAACCTTAATACTAATTGCTCCCTTCGATGGTGTCCAGTAGCTAATTGCCACTAATTAAAGTCTAGGTAATTAGTGTCATGGGGCGCCTTGTTCACTAACTGGTGCTGTGGGGATTATTTATTAATAGATAAAATGTTATAACGGGAGTTCCAATTAAGGGATTTTAATTTTTAGATCGAAATACCATTTTTTGTAAATATAAAATAAAAATAATTTATTCCGAAAAATACTACAAAAAAAGGCAAAATGAAGGTATTTTAAAATGCTATTTTTCTCAAGATTCACAAATTTATTTTTATTTGTTTGCAGATACTGTATGAATAGCTTACTTTGAAGATTTTAATTAATAGTCTAAAATATGAATTATCGATTGAATGAATTTTATGTCAGATTCAATATAATAATTTGGCAGAAAAATATTATTTTTCAAAGCATTACTATCTATATATAAAATGTGGTTAATCTTAAAATCAAAATACCAACCTTAATTTTAGATATTTAATATAAAGAAAGAAATCCCTTAACACTACGACCCATGAAGAGTCTTGGGTTCAATACGTGGCAGAGTCTGAATAATATTTACAGTTGTACTATTTCTAGAACAACAGTTATCCAGGGAGGTGATTTGTTCTAGATAACTAGATAACCTATCTCGGGTATCCAGCTAGTTGGGTTTGGGTCTAAGAAGGTCCCGATCCCAAAGGATCCATCAACAGCGGGGTTAACAGACTAAGTAAAATCTACCACAGCATGATTTCAACCGGGGACCTTCGGTACGGCAACTCAGCGCCTACCACTCAGCCCGCTCCCTATTTTTATAAAAAAATCGTATATATTTGAGACGTTTTGCTACACCTTTAAGACATAATTAGAAAAATAAAATATATTTGTTAATCAATAACTTATTACTTAAGATATTGTTTGGGAGATTCAAAACAAAGTATCAGTTTCCAAAATTTGTCCTTAACTTTATCTATGTTGTCATTTCAAATTGTAAACAGGCAAAAGACATGAAGTGAAGTTCTAATTATCTTATTTTTCTTTAAAAGTCAATACCTGATATATGCTCCCAGGCGTTTTTTTTTCTTCTTTGAAAATTACTCGGAACAAACCCTTCTGTGTTTTTTACTTTTACAAGAACTTAGCATCGGCAAACAACTTAACGAAGAACCTTGGGCGAAACTTTTGCAGGAATGTTACGCTAAAGAAGGAGAAAGTATTCTGCTTCTAAAGAGCTTCAAACAGTTTACCTCGCCAGCCAAATATAGCGTCTTGAATTATATTTTTATCATTTTGAGTTGTTTTATATTATTTAAGGAACAAGGCAGCTCAGAGGTAGAGCGCTGAGTTGCCGTCCTGAAGGTGCCGTCCTGAAGGTGCCGGGTTCAAACCTGGCTGTGGCAGATACTTCATTTAATCTGCTAACAGCCGAGGATGGACCTTGTGGGATATGGAGATCCTCCTGGGACTCAACCAGTCTCCTCAAGATGGTACCCTTGATTAGGGTATAAACTTGTTGGTTAAGGTGATCCTAGGACAAATCACCTCCCAGCCCAACCAGAGTCCTAGAAACGGAATGTCTCTACCATGTACTAAACCCAATACCTTTTATGAGTTGTAGTGGTACAGTGTTTATTTTTCATATTCTTTCAGTCGCTTGCTAAAATGCGAAAGTAAGTAGGAGGTGATTAAGGGTACTTAATCTATAGAGGCTGGATAAGCCACGTGAAAATCTCTATAATCCCTCAGGATCGATTCTTGGTTGATAACTGAACAACTAATTTTTCTGCTACAACCAGTCTTGTCCCCTGAACCCACTGGGCCAGTAGCGTTGAGATCTACACGCACTAGAGATCTATTAAAAATATTGGTTTTTATTTGTTCTTCTATTCCTTCTCAGTTTAATAGTACAAAAATATTCAATTTTGATAGAATCCATCCATTTTATGAGAAGGAATTCCCGCCCATATTAGGAAATAGTTGCAACACTGAAAGATTCGAAAGTCCTATCCTATAAAGTTTATTCTACGCAATATATTATAAAAATTATGTTTTATTTTTCCTATCGAAACATAGGCATCCAGTATTTTGTACATAATTCATCCGTGTTAACTAACATGAATTTTCACAGCATAGCGTTATATAATGCTCAGAAGCATTACATAAATTAATGATAATATTTATCAGGTTATAACGTCTATATATAAAGATTTGGAGCCATTGTAGTAGAAATCTCCGACTGGAACTCTTACTGGGCCAGGCATATGTTAGGGAGTAGGTCAATTCAGATGGTGTCAAGAGTTTGATTGCGCCCTCCGTAACAATATGATAAATGTGTAACTATTTTTTCTATATGAAATTCCATACAGAACATTAATCTTATATATAGGTTATTTGAACTTGAACTTTTTTTTCGAAATTGTAAAGAGTAACGATACTTTTTTTGAAGTGACAAAGTCATACATTTCCACACCACCATTTACTGTAGTAAGATTTTTTTTTCGTAATTAAGCTTATGATAATTGTTAATATTAAGCAGAAGAAGGATTAGGAAGTGGACTGAAACGGTCTTGTTTATCGTTTGGGTGATGGCTGAAAGTGCAAATTTTCGTGAAATCAAGACTAAACGGTAGACGACTCAAAGGAAGCCCAGATATACCTAAACTGCCTATATCGAGATACTTCTCATCATAGTGAAGTTCAGGCGGAAATCCCATGAAAGAGATTAGTGGGCAAGACGAACTAAGAACTATGTGTTACATGGGAAGAAGTAGAGGAGAACCGTTTCCCACTTGCTCAGGAAATTAAACGGATTTAATAAGTGGCTAATAGACATTCCATAATGAGTTAATTGCATTGAAGGAGGCTGAATTTTATCGTTCTCGTAGTTTTTGGCTTGAAATGGAATGGTAATGTAAATAACAACTCCATTTCAACAAATTTCAAGCCAAGGCCTGACTTAGCCACTATGCACTACGAGAATGACACGATTTCGCTTATAGTCCAGGATCCATGGTCCATTTTTTCACTTGAATAACTTCGTTTCGATGAGACGCCCAACAATTTCCTGTGCGAAAATTCTCGATTGTGGTAGCAAAAAGTGGTAGCAAGGACAAAATATGTCGATTTGATGATTCTCAAAAATTTATTACAAACTGGGTTTTTTTTTGTTTAACCTCAAGATAATTATCTAAATTATTTGAAAAAATATTTGTCCTACAAAATGGATGGTTTGATCAAAGAGTCCCCTCCTTTCAATATACATCGATAACGAAGTCAAAAAAGAAGAAGTAAAAAAAAAACCAGCTGGTTAGTAATCATTTCTGATGACCTCGTTATCGATACACTTTGGAAGGAGGATACTCTTTGATCAAACCATACATTTTGTAGGACGATAATTTTTTCAAATAATTTAGATAATTATCTTGAGATTTAACAAAAAAAACCCAGTAAGTAATAAATTTTTGAGAATCATCAAATCGACATATTTTATCCTTGCTACCTCTGTTAGCTACCACAATCGAGAATTTTCGCACAGGAAAATGTTGGGAGTCTCATTGAAACGAAGCTATTCACAAAGATTCAGTTTGATACTAATCAAGTGCAAAAATGGACCATGGATCCTGGACTTATTACCGCTGAACAATTAACTTATTCTGGACGAAATTTGACTTAGCTACTTTTTAAACGTAAGTACAGATATTATAGTCAAAAGAAAAATATAGTTGATATTATTACGTATTTTATTGAAATAGTTTAATTATCTCTATTTATCCTTTCCTCATTTTTTGTGAATTCTCCACCAAAGCAGCCTATATTACAGAAATTATATTTATTCTTTAAATTTCCAGTTGAGCTGAATCTATGCCAAACCTTGGCATCAAATAAACATATTTGTGTCAATTTGTGATTGATAACTGCATCCCGATCATTTTCTAAATTGGTCATTAATTCGTTTAATAATTTTTGCGATACTGATTAGAGATTATGTCACCCTTATTAATAATGATTCAAAGTTCTGTTTTTACTGAATGACTAACGTGTGATCCGAGAAAAAAAATAGTTTAGGAAACTGAATTTAATTTTAGTTAGGTAGAAAGGTGTTTTCGTGAGTCACCAAAATATTTTTCCCTATTTTTTTTTTTGGTGATTGATTTCCAGTGAGTCGACTTCTCCTTCCTGGCTCATTACGATTTTGTGAGAGGCTACTCATTCCAATCATGATCTATCCTTCGCTTTTATTGTTTTACTGAATTAGAGCTCTTAGAATTTTTAGCGCTCGAATTATTCGGATCTATCATCTGAACAGAAGGTGGTTTAAGCCAACATATCTAATTTAGGTGTTTATGAATAATGAATAATAACGTGCAGCCTAGTCAATTACAGAACAACAGCCAGTTTTTTGCAACGATGCTTCAATTTATTCAGGAATTCTCTCGTAGGCTCCATCGGTCATTTAAACGTTTATTTTTAGGTTCGAACAACGAAGTAAGAGAAGACTTCATTGCACTTGGAGGCCTGAGAACCAATAAATCGGCCTATAATATATATATATATATATATTGCCTCAGCTACGGAAGACCCAATGAGCATAAATCCGCTGAATGCTGGCGGATAATTCATCGAATGGAAAGAGCCGCAAGGAGTTATATGTTTTCAATAAATGCTTTTCGCCAGGGCAGGACTGGTTGGCATTGAGCCCCAGTGTCATAACAGCAGCTTGTAAAGCGGTTTTTTCACGCTAACGGGCAACCATATTTCTAATACGGGACTAAACATGCAAGTTTCTTCGTATTTTCAACCGTTGTCATTTAAAAAATGCCAATTCTAGCAGTATTGTAAAAAAAAACCTCATCACTAAAGTCCATGAAGAATCTAGTATCTGTAGAATCTAGTCCATAAAGTACATTGTAGGAACTGTTCTATTTCTAGGGCAATGGTTGTGCAGAGTGGTGATTTGTACCACATCACGCCAGTGTTTTAGATAATTCACTTTATAGAGGCTGGGTGAGCCCTAGGAGGGTCTACAGGTCACACAGCGCCTATCCGAGACTGTTAACATATTAAATAATATATCTGCCACAACCGAATTTATACCAAGAACCTTCAGCATAACGACTCAGCAATCTACACACGGATCTAACCCCTCTCACAAAATAAACTGAGAAGTTGAAGTAAAGTATTAAGCTATGCACTTTTTTTGGTCACTAAAATGAAACTCGCCATTCCCTATTTAGGTTAGAAATAGTCATAGTTGGTTAAGCTACCGATGCATTGTTTTCTTTGTAGAGCAGTAACTTCGGTTTGATATAACATAATTATCCCCAATATGTGTGCTAACTTATACTCAATTAAAATATTGTAGAATTTTACTCCTACTTCAGGATTCAAATCCTGCCATGACATGTATATTATTTAATCTATTAACAGCCGTATATGGATCCTGAGGTATCAGAAGACCAATTCCTCTACGTACAAAAATCCAAAACCGGTTTGCCTACCTGTAATTTAGAAATATTTTATAAAATATATATATATATATATATACCTTTATAATCTGAATCATTAAAGGATAGGGACGGTATGGCCTCCAAGCACATTGATTGTGCAAAGTGCAAAGGTGGAATTAGAGCAGCAAGATTTTTCCTTTTAATTAAGGCTGTCCATATAATAAGGGATGGGTGAACCCGAGAAAAGTATTCAGAGTCGATCCACTATAAAAAATAATATACAGAATTCACAATTTATCAACCGGTTTGAAGCTCGGAAACTAGAAATCGGTAATCCTACACACTATGCTAGCCCTCCGTACTAAACTAATGAATGTAGAAGTCCATTGTCGGTCTATAGAGTCCAACCACTTCGTTATCATCGATCTTACTCTGGCCTTGGCAGTCAACAAAGATCCCACCAAGTATGAGGAAGCCATTATTTGCAGGCTGGAGGATATGAGTAGGGTTTAAGGAAGCTATGAGAACTTTTTATTTTCTGTCCATCTAGTTTGAGAATTCCTTAAACGAAAATTATTGCAAGTATTCATGACAAATATCGTAATGAAGATTCCTGAGAAAGAGAAAAATAATACATATAACTACATCCCATTTGACAAGCGACTTTTTTTTTTGAAGGAATGAAAATAATTCTGGCGCGTTTTCCTCCTCGTCTGCCGCAATACTGCGCTGTTATTTTTTAAACACTTGAGGTCAAGAGTCAGGGAAAATAAAAGGGTTATTTTCATGGGTACGTAAAAATAAATAAGTCAAGCTAAGGCGGTATGTTTCTGCGAGAAAAAAAAATCTTCAAGGCTGGTTTCCTGAACACACCCGTCGCGGTGTCTTCTTATGTTTAAGTTACGAAATTACTAAGTATAAGCTTAGCGATGTCTTTTTAGAACGATATACAGAACAACCACTTCAATGACTGATAATCCTACGAGCCGTCTTCATGTCTTCATGTCTTCATCTTCATAAAGAATGTGGCTTCGTGCCCTTCTAAATTAAACTTTTCATTTGAGTATTACCACTGGGTAGTTCCTCTACTTGCGTTTATTTCGGGATATTATTTATCTTTCATTATATTCAATATACAACATGTTGAAATTTCAATAAATACATTTTCATGTCATATAACTTTTTTCTGATTTGGGACTTATTGATTCTTATTGATCGTGCCTATATACACTGCTATATCCCGCGTGCTTATTAAGGCTCTCACGTAAATTAAAATAATTTATATTACAAATAACTAAAAAATAATTATTAAACTAAGAGGGGAGCGCAATCGTGTCATTTTCTTAGTTTTTGGCTTGAAATGGACTTGTTATCAGCTATAACTCCTTTTAAAGATAATGCTTTAAAAGATCAAGATAATGCTTGACTTAGCCCTTTGTTCACTACGAAAATAACACCATTGCGCTTCCGAAACAAGAAAATCATTTTGAAGAAAATTCGACTTACTTATTTACTGCTTATTTACCATCTTCAGATCTAACAGAGTCGATCCTCACCTGATAACAGATCAGTTTTAGATTAGTAAATTATGCTCTAATATACTGCTCTATCCCGAACGCTTATCAAGACACTTATGTAAATTAAAATAAATTATACTATAGCTCGCAAAACAATTACGAATTTATTAGAGGCAAGTCAAGATGAGAATATTTCTTTTTTTATTTCAAAGTCGAGAACAATCATTTTACTCATCAAATTTCCTTTAGTTGTATATCCCTTTATTATACATAATATTCGTTCGATACTACCCTAGTCTTGTGATTATCATTAAAATTATGTGTCATTATATTAAAAAAATCATAAACACCGGTTAAAATTGATTTCCATGTAAGGGTAAACAACTCAACAGATTGTAACTTGTCGAATTTTGTCGTTTTGTACTCCATCCTACCGGGTAAGAAAGAAAAATAAACCAGTCTGTCCTTATTAAGGCCGAGAAGATTGATATAAAACAGACTTAATGACGATATGCTCGGGATCGGACCCTGATGAAAGCTACACTCCCAAGGCAATGGTCGCGTAGATTCGATTGTAGGAGGAATTATCCTGATCGGGGCGATATCACAATCCTTCGAGGACCATCCCTCACGTCCTCCTGCCCTGGCTCTGCAGGATCAAGGGCTCCGGGTCACCTTGGCACTTCCGCCATCGGGCATCTGGATGTCGATGCTTCTATACAGGTGTAAGGTGTAGGTAATCGTTTCGAGGTAACAATTTTTCTAAAATGTATATTGCTCCTAAGAACAAAAAAAAAAGTTATGGAGCGATTGAAAAAATGAAAAAAAACAACAGTATCACCCAAGAATAATAGTTCGGTTCAATGCATGAAGAGTACTGTACATTATCTAATTCCAACAGTTGTTAAGAGAGGTGATTTGAGAGAGAGCACTCTCAACCTTCAGGTTTTTCTCACAATTAAGTATAACTATATGGCTGGGTGAATACCACAGAGTCGACTCTGGGCTGTAAAAATAAGCCAAAGGCGGTCTCGGGGTATGCGATCTTTAGATCGGTAACTCTGCACCCTACGTACTGACCACCCATGGAATATATTTAATCTATGGAATATACTTTCATCAATATAATTATTAATTAATTAATATAAATAATACATAAAGCTCGTTTTATCCAGATGTATGAAAATATGTCTGAGCTGCCTCAAGTCACGTAACTGTAGTATTGGTTTTGACGTGTAATATTATTTTGTATTTAATCTGAATTTAGTGATAATACTTTGAAATAATTGGAATTTGATCTAATTTCCCTTGGCAAAATACCAGTGGAGATGATATTTACAGTAAAATTACTTAAAGTACGAAAAACATAAATACTGTGTCCTAAAACACTATGTTATAGCTCCTTTCATAATAATGCCCAAACAGTCAAAAAAGAGGATTCTAGTGATGTATATTGAATAATATACTAGTCTAAATATAAAAACGACACTTACAAAAAGACGATGTTAATGCAGAAATAGTATTTACAATATTATGTATTAACATCGTACAAGTTTAAGTTTTATAATACTAGTGTACGATATGATTCATTATATATACTTTTAAAATATCTAGGATGACGAAATAGTTTGTTACGTTTTGAGATAACTAAAAGTACAAGATTAATTATTACAAAAAAAATAATCATATACTGTCATTATGTTCCGTGTCGTTTCCACACATTAATCGTTTGAAAGTTCACGGGAAATGAAAGCGAAGTCAATAAAACGGCCTCGTAGACTGAAATGTGTTAAGAATGTATTTACTAAGTACGAATCGATTTTTATCGGTTCCGAAAATTCTATTTTTTTATATGAGACGGAACATAATGTGATTTGTAGAAATGAAAACAAGTAACCACGTACAAGGACATGCAATCCAGAAGAATGAGATGGGTGGGTAGCCACAACCGTAACACGACTAACACAGTGTCCGTTATCTGACGCAGATGTGAAGGTCTCACTATATGTATAGTTTATAGATCAAAATACGTCATAATAATGTTAATCAGAAAGAAAATATTAACTTTTAATGTTATGAAGTTAATATTTCTTATTGATCGACTGTTTAACAGATCAATCCATAGGAAAAAAAAAAGCTCAGGATACCTATTTCTTCATCACAGGAGTAAGGAAGTTTCATCATCATCTAATGAAAACGTATAGGAAGTTTATGTACGGATAAAAAATTCAAAGATTGTAAAATTATTGTTATTTATTGTATACTTTAATAACAGTAATTAGAGACATGAATGAATAAAGGTATGCAACAGATTTTCTATACGTTATGTACGTCTTGTAATAATAGCAACCAAATAATTTTTTCACTAACACTTCCAGTAAGTCATGTCTTCAAATAACATTTATTGACACATACAAGGTAGATTTTTTACTTATATAAAATAGAAAAGAAAAACAAAGTTTATCAACACAGGTCTCCTTAATGTACAATAAATTATGTTTGCATCAACATTCCTGGCATACTGACACAAATGCCTCATCACTTAGAATCTAGACTTTGATAAATAAGAGCCGTAATTGGCAAGCGATTGAACATTAAGGCGATTATTAATACCTAACAAGACTCCGTCAACTGCCGGCTCGGGCGAGCATCATTAGCGGAGAGTGTAATGCACACTCAAGGCCTGGGGGATGGGATAAGTTTGGTGGCTCTGTCATTATCATGCCAAGGCTGTTGCAGCCACTTCCTATGTTGACTATCTTAATCTCTATTGCTGGTCATTATTGTAATTGCGATTGATGCAATTTTGTTTTTATTTTTAGAATGTTTTATTTATTTTTACATAATTTTCATGTCCTTGGTCAAAATTTTTTTTTACAGTATTACATGTTCTATATAAATCTAATTGGGTCTGACCAGCACCATATATATCAATTGGGAGCAATTTAAAAAAAAACAATCTTGAATTCAACGTTGTGATCCTCAACATCCCTAAAAAAGCCTTCATAAGTATTATATGTGTTGTAGTTTGGTAATTTCATTGTTTAAAAAATTAAATTATTTAGGATCGAAAAGTATAGAATTTTTCCGCTCTGTACATACCTAGTAGGTTTGTATTAACCAGGGAGACGATTCCATACTTCTCAATGCAATAAGTACTGCACGTTATTGCAATATGGTAATATTGTAATAATATATTATATATGTATATATAATAAATAATGCATCTGGATGTATTTGGAAGCGATATATTCCAAAATAATATGTTTAACTGGATCCTCGTACATGTGGAGAAATGAAACCATATATCTTTATTTTTAAGAGAAAAGATTTGTCCAGGACCGGGATTCGAACCCGAGTCTCCCACGCCTCCGTCGTGGTACTCTGCCACTTGAGCTATCCTGGCACGTACCCGGTCCTTGACAAATCTTTTCTCTTCAAAATAAAAATATTTAAAAATTATAAAAAAATAAGATAAAATAACAAACAATATATTGTTTGAAATTTTGAATGGCTGTTTGAGGATTATGAACTAATCATTATCAAATAAATCTATTAAAATAAAAATAATCGTTACAGGAATAGGAGGTAAGATAGGGTCAGCGGCCGAACGGAATTTTGTATTGTTATTTTTTAATCCTTGGCTCCACCAACCTCAAATCATAAAATCGCAGACGTTGAGGGGGTTTATTTTTTATTTTTTTATTCCCTCGATTAGTAAGGTTGCTTAATGGAAGTAATAATAATATTCCAACATAGAAAGTTCTAGTAAATATAAGTGGCTTATAATACATCATTATATGGAAAAAATTAATGTAATTTCAGAGACAATAAATCATTTTACCTAATTTTTCGAGACAAGATCAGGTTTCATAGTAAGCATCAATTAAATAAGTTAAGCAATTGATATATTATTTTGAACAGGAATACAGGACATGGTAATGTTCGGTCTTCCTCTTCTCATATTCCTCTTCGTTCGGTCTTCCTCGATATTATGGTATTGTTTTGATTTTAAAATAAACAATAGTGCGTGTCTATATGTTTTGTCAGTATTTAAAACTGTATAAATGTAGCTACTGGTCAAAGTTGAAATTAGGGCGTTGGAGATGGTGAGATATTTCCTCTTGTTGTTGTCTTCCTGCATTTTGAGATTAGCATGCATAAGCTCGATTCGTTTTTCAGTTTGATTTTCTCTATTCTCCTGTTCTATTTCCGTCCTCAAGACCTGAATAGGCGAAATATTGAAAGATATTATTATCAGGATTTTTTCACTCACGCCTTACCAATTATTTTATGTCTCTTTGCAGCTGTAGCTCTTTAATTATTATTAATAATTTTCATTTCGATTCAATTTATTACTTCAACAATGATAATTTGATTAGAAAATCACTGAGCCATATTTAAAAAAAAATTGAAAATTATAGAACGTTAAGTAAATTTGAATTAGAGAGAAGTTGTTTGATGAAATCCCTTAAATTTTATTTTTAGAGGTTTACAAATCAATGCTGTTGCACGAAAATATTATTATGTTGAAGTATATAAAAGGATTTCGTTTTTTTGACTTTTTCTTTGATTTTTGAAATTATTAGAAATAGACCGTAGATAAAATAAAAATAAAAGAAATATCCCTGACCCAAAACATGACAATTCTTTTATAAACGAATATTCCAGGGCAAACGAAAAGGCGGATTCAAACATGAAACCAACTTAAACTGTTCAAATCGCCAAATGAGAGGGTTTTTACCGAATTACAGTAATGGCTAGTTTCTGTTCCAAAAGCCAGCTATCACGGTTCTCAATTTTACATAATCTGTTCCAAAAGAGCACGCTGTTAGTTTCGATAGCACTGATTGCTAAATCCATTATTTTTTCCGTGATCAAGGGGTTCATAAAATTGATATAGTGACCAAAATAATGAAACGCTACGAATCTAGATGTTTGTATTGAATACATTGGCTTTTGAGAGCCCACCCAGGATATATGGTAGAAATAGTTATAAGAATATCTAAAAATAATATTAAAGAGTAATATAGAAACATGTGCTTCGACCGAGAATAGGAAGCTCGAAACAGAAAGGCGGCTAAGACTGTAAAATAATTCTGTGATATTTATGAGATATTTTTTCTTCTTACATTTTAATGAAATGTAAATGGTATGGGAACGTCGATACATAAGCAAAGTATCAAAATTGCAAAAATAAAACTTTGTGAGTGTAAAAACTCTTCAAGGTTCATTTAAAATTACTGTGTATTTCCATACATAGTTTACCTATGTACGTGGTCTCCTGCCTGACAGATGACTTAATACGAATTTTATCGAAAAATGTATTTTAATTAGTCGGAAAACACATTCGTAAGATTGAATAACTATAATTTATAATAATTATCCTACACTGTACAACGTAAACTATCGAATCTGGGTTCCTTATTTTTAATAGTTGGGCAAATATTTTAATTGCTAACTATTGGCTATTTCATGATCGATAATCTCCTTTTTAACACCTCGTTGGTTTGACGAAAAAGTGTAAAAAAAAATCTCGATATGGTGTACATTCAAGACTTTTAAACTTCTAGTTCACAACAACGAACGCGGAACAAATTTTTCATTACTTTTGAACATCAACAAGATAGTATTCGACCTTTTGTAAGGATTATTCTGTGAATTCAGTGAGTCAAGATTTTACTAGAACATCCATTAGTCCTAAAGCAATCATTATAAATCAAAAAGGAAAAATGTATTTTTTTTAAGAACTCAATACTTTGCGTTTGTATCAACGTTATGCCCATTTTATGCCATGAGGGCATATTTTTATCACACAATCTACTTACAGAAGTATAGAGTCGTCTAAAATAAATATACCTTTCTAAATAAATTATTTAATTAGTAACCACAAGTAATTGATCTCTATTAATTATAAATTAGTAAGTTATCTAAGCAAACTAACTTTTACAATTGTATTCCAATCTAAGCTCTAAGGAGTGACCTATGTTGTTACACAATATGGACGAGGTCATGGTCAAAACGGCTTTCTTACCATAGAGCATTTCTCATTACCCGCTCTCTTTTATACATATTGTAAATACATAGAGTGTAAAAATAAATAAATGTATATATGTATATATATCCTACTAATATTATAAATGCGAAAGTTTGTTTGTTTGTCTCTCTTTCACCCAAAAACTACTGAACGGATTTGGATGAAACTTTACAGTAATATAGGTTAACCATCAGAATAACACATACGCTACAGCAAGGGCGGATTTAGGAGGGGGGTGACGGCGGCACGTGCCCCCCAGACAGTTTTTTGTGTTCTGTGGAAAATCCATTATAGTACATAATTAAAGGCAAATCAGGAACTTAGCATCTTGAAATTTGCAGATAGGTTTTTGTGTAATTTAAGAAAGAAATTTGGATAATTCCACCCCCAAGGGTTTTCCCATTAATATCATAGGGGTTCAAAGATTGTATGGAATCCGTCAGTTTAGAAGTTAGCCATCTGAAATTTTGGATCTACGAGTAACTTATAGTTAAGAAAAAATTAAATTATTTATTTAAAATGATCTGCCACAAAACGTTGTGTTCCAGACCAAATTCCACGCGAGCGAATCCGTGGGCAAAAGCTAGTATATATTATATATATATATATATATATATATATCGTTCATTGCATCAAAGTGTGTATATTTTGAAATTATTAAAACTGAAAATAATTCTTCAATCTTATTTCCAAGACAGATTCTTCTGTACTTCCGTTGAATCTTCGATTTCCTCCTTTTTTCCTCAAAACAGGGGTGTACCGCAATGCAGTGTTTTAAGCCCCATTCTCTATTCGGTTTACACCTCTGATATCCCGGAGCATCCTTGCACCAACATCTATACCTTTGCTGACGATGCAGCCATTATTTCTTCTCACAGAAACCCAAACCTAGAATCTATAGCTCTTCAAAATCATTCATTTGATTTAGAAAAGTGGTTCTATAAATGGCAAATCTGAATAAACGCCTCAAAATCGAGCCATGTAACCTTCTCTCTACGCAAAGCTTCGTCTCAAGCAGTCGAAATATACAACGACGAAGTACCTTCCAAAAATTATGTACGTTATCTCGGACTATACTTGGACAAAAGGCTTACATGGAACGTACATACCAAATTAAAATGACAAGAACTGACTAGACGGTACAAACAACTATCACATCTTCTGGACAACAGATCTTCACTTGACTTACGGAACAAACGACTTATCTATAATAGAATACTAAAACCTATTTGGACATATGGTGCAGAACTCTGGGTTTCACCAAAAAAAGTCCACATACACAAGATACAAACAACACAATCCAAAATTCTCAGAAAAATTGTTAATGCACCATGGTATATTTAGGATCACACCGTACACAACGACATGAACATTCCCACTATAAAATCATATTTTCATAACAAATAGATGACATTCCCCACATATCATTCATATCATGACAATATCACCCCACACGTTCTTCCGCTTTTCTACTCCCTGTTACCTGGACTTGATAGGAAAAGATTAAAAAGACATCGGCCAAGAGACCTACTCAACTATTGATATTTTTATTCCATCATCATATAGAAGATCATGTAGATAAGCAAAGAGAAAAACACTCGGATCAAATTTGCTGAATGCGCAATAGCGCATGTGCAAATGAAAATTAAATAATAAATAAATTATATATTAATTGCAATGTAAGATACTTAATTTAATTGTTCGTTTTAAGTATCTTACATTGCAATTAATATAAATTGAAATTTAGTAATCATCCTTGATGTTATTATACTGTATAATAAATATAATATTTATATAGCTTAGTAACTTTGCCTATTAACCCAGCTCACTCTATTCCAACGATTAATAAATAAAGGAAAATACTTAGAAATATAAATCGATATCGCTCCTTTGCCATTTTATTGAAGAAATATCTGTAAATTAATGAATCGCAATTTTATTATAATTCTGCTAAACCCAGTGTTGTAGCTTAATCGTCTTCCTAAGAATCGTGATGCTATATCTGATGCACACTCCATTGTCGATTATTGTTGGCTGAGTATAGCGTCATTATTTCATTCAAAGGTCATAGTAAAATTCAATAAATAAAAATAATACTTGATCTCCCTTCACGAGTGTCAATATTTTAAGACACATAAGTTATACGCATCAAGAAATGTACACATCGGTTTGTTTATTGTTTATTTATCATCTCATGATAAATAAATAAATAAATATTATTTTATTTTATTTCCCTCTAATTAATTAAAATTAAATTTTATTCCTTGTTAAGTCACAAAGATATTATTATTATTGTAAATCTTGTTTTCCTTTATCTTTTACTAAGGAGCGGGATGGCTCAGTTCTTTGGGTATTGAGCTACTTAACTCTAGACTCTAATTGGAGACAGTTTGTGTCAGATGAATTATTTATTCTATTAACTGCCGTGAATTGCTGGTTCAAATCTGGCTGTGGCAGATAAATTATTAGTCCTTTTAACAGCTATGGATGGGTCCTATGGGATCTACAGATCCTCCTGGGACTCATCCAGCTGTAAAGAGGATCCCTAAATTGGGAGAAAAACTTGGCGGTTGAGCATTATTTCTAGCAAATCTGCACAGTCGTTTTCCTGAATCCAAGACCATTCAAGAGTTATAGTGGTGCAGATTTTTTAATTGCCATGAATTGACCCGGTGGAATTTGCAGTTAGCCCTGCGGATGGCTCATGATTGTGGCGGATGTCATAATTAGGGAAAAACTTAGCTATTTAGCATAATTTCATTCAGACTACCTCCTTACAAAATCGTTGTAATTAATCAATATTACTGTCCCCACCATATACTGAACCCAATACCCTTGGGGTGTAACAGGTATTATTTAATTTAATCATCGAACTATAAGGGAACTTGTATACACTTTGGGAATTCCTCAGAGATATTTTGACCGCAACAACGCTTATGATAAAGGAAAGTGCTTACCCAAAGTAACAAATGGGTGTGTACCAAGGCGAACTGGTTCTTTCTTTGTACTTGTCTCTCGTTGTTGTATGTGATTGCGTTTGTCTAGCAAATTATTATAAGCAGTACAAACAAACCCTTGTGTATGATGTAATTATGTAATTTTTTTTCCATAATTTTCACCTTCAATTTTTAAAGGTTTCACATTATATTTATATTTTCAAACAGTAAAACTAAGTTCAATCTTAATTCATATACTGTTTCAAGGCCTGCTAGATTGCTCTCCGCTTAAATGAGCTGACCTTCTCAAATGAAACTAACTCCGTTTAATCAAACATTCGTACTATGTATAAATATTTGTTTTATTAACTATTTATATCTAAATTAAATTAAATAGATTTTGCCTTCCTTAATTACTTAATTGATTATTTTATCTATTTAGTTTTATAATATTTTTGCATAACGCATAAATATATATGGGCCATAACTTATAACTCAAGAACCATATTCTTAATCATAGTTATCAAGTATTCGGTACTAAATGTGACAATAACTGAAAGATGGCAATTCTTTTAGTCACTACATAGATATAAATAAATAAAAATAAAGCAATACATAAAACGAAACTATACATAAACTTGAATTCATTTAAATCATAAAATAAAAGTAGTTTTTACAAAATTTCACTATTTATTGTAACCTTTATTTATTTATATATTTTTTTATAACAATTATTCCATTTTGAAATATTTTTTATCCTAAATAAAAAGACCTGCAATGTTGGTCGAAATCCTGAAAA
This sequence comes from Troilus luridus, assembly GCA_964056705.1. NCBI lineage: Eukaryota > Metazoa > Arthropoda > Insecta > Hemiptera > Pentatomidae > Troilus > Troilus luridus. Next base: position 77,352,955 of record OZ057416.1, on the reverse strand, counting down.
TAATTATCTGTTGATGATAATTAAAGTACACATTTTGGGTCTTTTCTATAAAGAATATGAAATAAGTAAATCAAATTAGAAAAGTATAGAAAATATTTTTGTCTCTTTCCATCCAGCCCTAAAGGCCTAACTAATAATTTCTTAAAAAAATCTTTTGGGGATAAACTTTTTCTTATAAAGAATTTATTAAAAAATAGAGTTATTACATATATGTATATATATATATATATATATATATATATAAACATTAAAATTAAACTGGTTCAATACTGAGTTATCAAGGGGTAGATGAAGCACGAACATATTATGGACGGTAAGTTTTTGGATGCCTAGTATTAAAAGTCCAAAAAGCCCAACGTGTTCCAAAATGTGCTAACTGAATACAGTTCAAAAAGTGTACGAGAGAAGGCGAGGGATTTAGCAAGAGACAGTGACCTAGTCGTCCTTGCCAACTTTCCTCCAGTTTGGCCCGAAACCAGTTCATCTCCTAGCATCATCTCCTAGCCACGGCCATTTAATAATTTGTTAGGCATTATTAATTTTATTTTTTGTATAAAACCACATTGAACAAAATTGAGGAACTATTTACTACTATAATTATGTTTTTAAAGGCTTTCAAAACCATATTTAACTGTTAAAATATTTCCTTTCTAGAAAAAAAAAGAAGTTCTGCGATTTAATTCGTTAGGCTTGTGCCTATCATTAAATAGACTCGATAATAAAAAATATCTTTATTTTGTTTGAAAGAGTTCAGAGACTAATAAATTAAAATACTTTTTTTTTTTCATTATAGAGACAGCAAAAGGTTAAATTTATTTTTAAACTATACAAAATTAATATTTAAGCAGTTGATAACTAATAAGTAAATTGACAATCTTTTAAACGACTATTATTATTATTATTACTGTATATTTTCTTTTTCTCTTAGATTCCTCTGGAACGAAACATACAAAAATCTCAGAATAAAAAAATCAAGAGAATAAAAATGATCGATAGAATCATTATTATAAATATTATTTTTAATGTTGTATCGTTGACTTATTACATATAATAAAATATGGATAGTGAAAATGCGTCATGAATATTTAGAAATAATAATGATTAGTTCCAAGTATTTACAGACTTGCATTGTAGTACGGCGGAATAATGCTAATTCACCCAACTCCGACTAAGTATGGGATAACTTGGACTCACTTAGATGACCATATTTTAAAATTACTGAGTTGAATGTTCCGGGTTCATATCCGGTTTCGTTAAGTAATTTATTTAATCAGTTTACAGCCACGGATTAGACCTGAGGGATCTACAAACCCCCTCCCCCCTGCGGCTAGCCCATTGTCTATAATGTGGGTATCCATAATTAGAGAAAAACCTGGTGTTTGATTATGATCTAGGACAAATCAACTCCCTGGACAACCGTCGTCCTAGATAGAGTACAGTCTCTATAAGTTTATAAATAAATTTAAAGTTACATTAATTGCTAGATGAGATTTATTCAATTCCTAGCTACAGACTACAATTTTCCTGCACTCACATAAATCAACGAAATTGGTCAGTCTTTAGGAAATAATCACGGAAAATTTTGAAGAAAAGAGACAGAAATTTATCTATTTCGACAGGAACATATTTGAAATTGGCTTATATGGTGCACATTTTTTCGACAACCTTATTTCCAACTGACTACACCTATAGGTGGAGTGGTCAGAACACCAAACAATTCCCTAAACATATAAATTGAAATTGATAGATAACTAACACATAATTTTAACAAAGGAATGTAACCCTATTTGTTTTAATTTTTCCAGGACTTTAAGTCCAGTTATTAACTGCAATTAATTTAAAATTTGTCGGGGGACGTTCCAACAAATTAAAACTATAAATCAATTCTCAAAGTCAAAGTCTGACCTGGGTTGGAGAAGTTAATAATACCTTAATACTCACTAAGTACCGTTTATCTGGGGAACTTTTTTTTTAATATGTTATATCTACCCGCTAGTCAAAAGAGCTGTTAGAAGTCCAAGAACGGTAACAAATCATATCGACGGACATAATTAATCTACATAACAGCCTTTGGAACGATATATCTTTATCAGTGCAGAAGCAGGCAAGAATTCGGTCGCATTCTTTTTTGGAGGATAGAACACATTAATCAGAATTCGCATGTCTTTATTTATTCCTCTTCATTATTGATTCTTTGATTGAGAATTCATTATGATATATGTTGTGTTTTAATTACCTACGGCTTTGAAAACTCACAGACACAAAGTTATTAATTTATTGTTTTTTTAAATATTATGTGACAGGTATGTGGAAAATACCATATTTTTAGTCTTAATTTATGAGTCATCAGGGCTAGTGTTATATGTGGCTTTCGGTATCAAAAGGGTATAACTCCAAATTTCAAAAATTACTTTTTCCACTAGGTTAGTCAAGCCATGATTTATGATTCCGGAACTTCAGATTCAAAACCGGACTAAAATCATGCGAAGTAAATAATGAACGGGCAAATTAAGAACATATAACATACTCTGATACGTTAACTTAAATGATGAAATATAGATCTGTAAAGCAGCAATTTTTTACTGAATCCAAGTAATTGGTCAGATGCCTTTAGTTATGCGAATCTACCGGCTGAGTTATCTTCAATTATTGGAAATTTAAGAACCGTTTCAGTAGAAAGGTATTAGCAGTTTAAGATTTTATTATTAGTTATCCTTATTTATCACTGCTGTCAATGGATTTATGAAAGTATATTTTTATTTATAATGAAGAATATAATAAATAACTACTAATTAGAATAAATCAAGCCGGTTTCAAGTTAAACAATATTTTTATGAATTTATAAAAATCATCGAACATATTTTTTTGTAAAAAAAAACTGGATGCATATCTTTGTAGTTAAAATTTTGAGTTAGTTATCTACTTTTTATCTCTCTGTCCATTTATGGGAGCGGAGTGGCTCAGTGGTTGAGCATTGAATTGCCATCCCGGAAATCCTGGTTCAAATCCCGTTGCGGGCAGTTACTTTTATTTAGTCTGTTTGCAGCCGCAGATGGGTCATATGGGATTTAGGACCCTCCTGGGGCTCACCCAGCCTCTATAAAATATTTTAAAAATAGGGTACCAATAATAAGGGGGAAAAACCTGGCGGTTGAGCGTGACCTAGGACAAGACACCTCATTGCAGAACCGTTGTCCATGAAACAGTACAGCCTCAACCATGTACTGAAACCCCAGACTCGTTCACGGGTCGTAGTGGTACAGGGTTTGTTTTTTTTCTGTCCATTTATTTTGTTAGTAGCTCATATATGTTGTTGTGCTTATATTATTTTTCTTCTTTTTTTTTTTTTTTTAAATATGTTCTCGCAGATTTTATTTTGTAATACATAGGCATCGTTAATAAAAATAGTCCCAGAATAAATTTTTTTTTTTATATCTTAACACTGGCTTACATTATTTGAGTTCGTTTTTTCTCGTTAATTTTTTTTTCGTTTACATATTTTTTACTTTTTTTCTATAACTACTTCATTTTAATTATTGTTGTTGTTTTTCAATTTTTTCCAAACATTGTATTTGAATCCCATCTTTCAGTAAACCTAAACCGCGAATACCTACCTACTTGTCTTAGCTCAGAAACTATTCATAAATTTTCTATTATCAAAATTAACTCACAGCTGTCTGATTCGCACAACTATATATAACTGACCAGAACAATGCTTCGCTTTCATCAGTGCATTCAAAATGACCCAGCAAGTCATGAGAACCGTGACCTCTCGTTGCGCAATTGCGGGATGCAGTCACCGCATTGCGCTCTTCAGCGCTCTACCAGTCTGCTTTGTCTTAATTCTAAAGAGGGAATTGTTTAAAAAAAAAATCATTTATGGTTACGATTATTATGTCTTTACTGAAAGATGTAAAGTAGTTATATAACACTAATTTCCTAACATGTACTAATGCATGCAAGTGTACGATTATACTGAGTAAGTGTATTATGCGATTAGGTATTACTACAAACGCCTTCACTACTCTATGTGACATTTATAACCTTTTGAACATAACAATAAACGTATATGGACATGTAGATAAATGTAAATCCATGGCCAAATTTCTTCCAAGATCCAACCAATGAACTTGATATTGATGGTAACTTTAGCGTTTAATGAATTTCATGTGTTTACATAAATTCACAATATATATATATACACTGGGAATCATTTATTTTCTCGTAAAAATCAGGATGTAATTTTAAAATTTCTAGAAACAAAGAATCAGGAAAATTCTTAATTTTTTATATCAGTATAATTTATATTTTGATATACTCAATATCATCAGCTTATTTATTATTTAACTAGACAAATGCAATAATAAGAAAATATAAAATAATTGATATACGTAATTAAACTAACATTTTTTTTGTAGTCTGGATTAATATTCTGTATAAAGTAATACAATGGCTTATTCCGCATATATTAGTCTAACGTATTTATGTATTAAACATAAAGTAAATTAAACTGTTTAGGATTGCTTGCAGGTCGGTAGCTCAATTGAAATTCCGAAAACTATTTCGAAAGTAAGACCTATAATTGACTTGGCAATAATCTGGAGAACCATTAAGCTTGCAGAATAAAAGATTGTTCTGAATACAAACACACTACAATAAATTACCGAAAGGACGACAAACCAAGAACCTACACACTATTTGGTTTTCACTCTTATTTTAGATTTGGCTCTCTCATTATTCTGAAGTTTTTTTTTAAATAGATCAAATATAGAAAATTTAGAAAATATCATAAAATTGTTACGTATATGATTTTTTTGCACGAAAATATGAAGAGCCTTGAAAAAATCGTTGGGCTTTGGCGTCTTATTTTCATATCTGAAAATTAATAATAATAATTAATCTTAAGTAATTATTTTCATTATATCGTATAGTACTATCCTTTTTTAGATTGTCGAAATATACGATTAGACAGAAACTGATTACACACTCATACTTTTATGAACCCGTAAATTAAGCAAATCTCACTGACCCCTAGATAAGGAAATACAGACGAATACAGTGTTTTCACTCCAAACTTTTACGAATAATAACAGGAACGAGTATAGATTAAAATGGATGAAGAACAAAACTTTATCTACAATTAACTAACTTAGTTCTAACATTTACTAACTTATCTTCATCAATGGGTTCGTAATAACCTTTAGAAAGATCACCATTGGGCTACGGGTGGCAATGCCATCAGGAGACCACTAAAAAGAAATTGAATGCGGGATCGCCTAAGATATGAGAGCAATGTAAGACCTAGAAGAGATTGGTTGTTATCATTCGTCTTGGCTAAAATATCAACAGCAAAACAGTGTGAACCAATCTTATTATATATTTATCATATTATTAATAATTCGGAAATTATGGACAAAATTATATCTGTTTATGAAATATATTAAAAACCGGAATCGGTCATATTTAATCCCACAAACCTATGCTAACGAGCCCAATATATAATGCAACAAACATTACACGATGTTCTAAGAAGCAATAAGGTACAATGTAGATAGCTGATGAAATTTCGTATTCATTAAATAGGATCGACATAAACTCGATCAGTACGAGCTCCAATGGAACGAGGGATGGCACATACCACGAAGGAAATAGGCCATGGTCACATATCGAGCTATACCAAGGGTCATCTTCAGGCCAGAGGAGAATATTTCGCTTCACCGCATAAAGTGTAGCTAATCTTTATCGGTTTATCTAATATATCGGTACCTACTTTTCTTGACTGTTATAGATTATATAGTTGGGGTTCTCGCTATTCAGACAGTTCATTAAAATTCTTTCTTGCAACGTTTCGAAACCATGTTGGCCTCATAATCATGATTTAACAGTTAGAAAATTAGCTTTTAGTGAATTACATGAAATAACACACGTCTAAATTTAAAATTGACCCCTGTCAATATCTAATGCATAAGTGGTATTTACAAATTGAAGAAGATTTTGTAAACAACACTTTACAATATTTACATATACATACAAGTATTGAAAAGGTATTTGGCTGATTAATGTATTCATATCTGTCCTTATTAATTTCTAAGTACCAATTATAGTATTAACATCTTACACGTGTCAATTTTATACCTAGATTAGTGTGCTGTTTAACATATTTCACTAAAAGATCATTTTTTCACTGTTAGGGCATGATTACGAGACCAACATAGTCTCTAAACGTCACCAAAAAAAGTTGAAAGAATTTATTGAATCCTGAGAACCATAAGTAAAAATTATATATATGCATATATGTCATGAGATACAGTAACAGAAAAAATGTAGAGGACAAGCAAACGTGAAAGCTTTGGAAATATACAATCTCAGTTAATGAATAGCTTAAGGTTATAAAAACTGGCAACGTTAATTCTTTCCTACTTCATTTACAGTATCTATGTATCTTCGTTCGTTGAGATAAGTAATGTATGGTAGATAATAAGGATCCAGAATCATGGCTTCCGTGTACAGTAAACACCACGTGCACTTACGTATCTTTTTAATAGCATAACCAAAGAAACGGTACCGATCGAATGCTAAAGGTCACGATAGACACCCAGCAGTTTTATGTGTGTTATTGTAACGCGGTCCACATCCGCCTAACAATAAGCCTTTAATGAATATAGATATATGCTAATTTAGAATAAATTTATGTTTGATTGATACCTAAATGCCAACCCCCCTCTTATTGTTCCAGAAAACAGCTGACGCGTTATGTTAATGTTTATACTCAACCACGCGGGTCCGACATGGCTTATAAGGCCGTAATAAAAGCAGCAATGAGCCGACTTTATTATAAACGGAGGATTTAATTGTCGGCGGCAACATTGCCGCTAAAAGGTTGCAATTAAACGCCCACGGTTCTCGGGCAATTTGGGAAGAACGCAAAACGATTACAGGCTATCTATGGATGTACCCAATATTTTTGCATACTATTACAATCAAAACCGTAATTAAATATCCGCATGATTATTGGGTATTGGTCCATGCATTAAATATTTTCAAAGCTTTAGTGCTTACTTTTATCAATTAAGAGAAATACTCATTTGAATAGTATCTAGGTACCAATCTACCTAAAATTATAAGTCTCTACCCTCCATGTTATTAGTGATTAGAGTATGTAAGGAACAAATTCCTAAAATAAAGAAAAATTACTAATAACATAATTTCTATAATAATTACATAATTTATGTATTATGTCGCATTGTGTGTAAAGGAAGTGTGAAGTTATATTGGAACTACATCAGATTTCTAGTAGCGAATTCATAGAATATTTCTGAGTGAAAGGAGAAGAATCTACGTTTTCTTCACAATTAATATATAATTTTATTTCTCATAAAAGAAAACTTTAAATTCGTTTGATCGATTCCAAAGTTCAATAGAATTAAACTCATTGAAATACAATACTCACAACACTTTAATTTGTTAGTTGTACAGATCCTGGCTGCACTAATGGTGTCTATTCCTTAATCAGCCTATCTTTAAGGACCGTGTATCCTGTATTTTAACAATTTAAAATTATTTTCTTATCCTCGGTCCACTGACCGTCCCTTACCGTTACGAACTGTAGATGTCTGCACTACGCTTTATTATCATTGCGTAATCCATACATTTTTCATGTTAGGAACACTTGAACTGTGTCGTTTTACGTAACAATGGTTGACTAACACAGATTTGGAAGGTGCGTTAAAAATCAACTTCTAATTGAATATGGAGTGGGGTAGCTCGTTGGTTCCGGATTCCCGAGCACTGATTTGAATCCTTGTGTGGCAGGTTAGTTATTTCTTATGTTATACCAGCTGAGATTAGAATCAAATTCAGACCCTTCTATGGCACGCCCAGCCTCTGCAAGCTGAGTAGCCCGCTTATTATTGGGTAGAGATATAAACCAGAAGGTTAAATTATCGCTTTTTCATTATCAAGTTTAATCTTTAGCTTCAATGATTCTTAAATTTGAATCCTACATCATCTACAGAAGTGACTGGTCTTGGTCTTTAAAATCAGAATTCAATCCAAAGAATTTGTTGTGAGAAAACATATTTTCATTAACCAATTTTCTGCCTTAATACTAATTATACGATGTATGTTTGTTTGTTCATTTAACGTCACTTTATGCTGCTATGGCTAATCGGACGATGCTACATAGGGAGTTCTAAATTTTGCCTATCCAGGTTTTAATTCGGATAGGGATTTTTAACGAGTACCTGACATCGTACAGGCTCCAGACCCCCGTTTAATGTCCCTTCCGAAGGACGGCGTAACTAAGGATTTTTTACTCCCTTTAAAAAATCCTAGGGCCACTTGCTGGGCTACGAACCCGCGATCTTGGGCTTAGTAGATTGTACGCTGGCCACTAGACCACAGGTCACTCCTAATTATACGATGTACAATGTATAAGTAGTAAGAAATAATGAAACGTAACGCAGTGGTTCGCAGGATGCAGTTGATTTTTTTGGAACTGAAGTAGATCCTATAAGCGGTAAGATTAAGAAAAGATACTGAAAGATTACTGAAATCTCAAACCAGCTAGGATTTGATCTTTTTTTTTTTTGAGTGAGCTCAATGGACAGTATTTCTTTTCCAATTTTGGCGTTTGTCCTGTTACAGTTTCACCATCAATACTGCTTTTTATGCCAATGGTTTTGTTCCATACAACGGTTAAATTATTTTGGTGCCTCTTTCTTAACAAAATTTTACATCATTTAAACGTCAGCTGTAATATTTCTCAATAAGTTTTTACTAAACACTTCCCGTCGAATCAGTAAAACATAAATATATACCTATATTACAGCTAACTAGATTGGTAAGCACCTACTTATGTGTATATCATACCAATGCTTTAGGAGCATTTTTAAAGAACGGTATTTCTTTTCGGTAGAATCCATGAGCTGGAACCGCTCAAGAGGGTTCCAATTCCTCGAGCACTTTGAAGGCTGCGTGAATAAAAAGGCTGAAACGTTACGCAAATGCCTGCGTTATCTAGATATCATTATTACTTACGAAAGAGGCCACACTCTCTTAACTAGTCGCCGGCAGCCCTAGATGAGCGCAGGCAGTTCCGAAGGGTTAGGGACCCTATTAAGTCGTGATGTGTCAGTCCTAAGATAGCCCTTACTAATGCCCATCCTGTAATGGTGATATCTTCCTGGCAGGTTCATTATTAAATTGCCTCCACTAAAGGCCCAGCTAGGATAGGACTCCTTAATTTCTTTCCTTCGACAGTCGAAGGCGTGTTCGAAATGAGAAGCGATAACGATCAGAAAATCACAAGGACACTCTGTAAATGCTGATATAACGAAACCTTCTTGTGAAAGTTGTATCTATTATTGAACTATGGAATCTGAATTCTATTCAGTGCGATCAACGCATTCACCACGATCGTGATATACAAAACTTAATAAACCAATTAATAAAACATTCAATATTTGTTTGAAAGTTTCAGACCGAGTTTACTGTCTAAGTGATGAGACTTTTTTTTTTTTTAAATATCCTGATAACGGATGAATTGGTAATAGGTTGATTGGTTAGTTGTTTTTCTAGCTATATATAGAGAAAGAGGAAAATGCAGGCCTAGACTCCGATGGTTGGACGATGTGAAAGCAGACCTTAGACTCCTGGGTGAAGATAAGATGGTGAAGAGTATTGGAGAATCATTCAAAGTTGAGGAACTATAGCGCCGTGTGAAGAATACGGCTAACTTATTCTTCCATCATTATAGTTTCTTTGACTTTTTGGTTATAATCAGGCCTGAGAAATGGTGTCCTACCAAACACAATATTATAAAATAGTTAATGAAGATGAATGAGTGGATTGATAGAAGGACAATGAATAAAAGATAAATCCAAAAAATAAAATTATTAAAAATAAAATATCTAAGAATGACAAATATCATTTAGGGCAGTTGATAATGCAGGGAACGATTAGAGTACGAGGGGGCCATGACGTTGCTGGCTGCATAATTTGAAGCAACGGCTTGGTCTCACCAACTTTTCAATTATTTCGTTGTGTCGCAAACAACAACTAAGGTAGCCATGCTAGACGCCAACTAAGGTAGAAGCAGAAATATTACCGAATACAAGTATGATTGTAGATCCCACTGTTATTTAATCTCGGATTGATTCCCTTTAAGCAAAATACATTCCAGGAGGCAGAGTGAGTCAAACAGGAAACCAATTGTGTGCAAATACAAATGAACAAGGCAATCAGCTTCATCCTCATCTTGTTGGGTCCTGAATGAGTGCTATGCTAATTGTAACTATACTTAGCATACTACATGATGCATAGCGATGATCAAACACAGATGTCAACACTAGGGGTAATAATAAACATACAATTCTTGAATTTTAATACCATAACGTTTGGTGTCAGGGAATTATTGGTTTGAGACCTCAATTATATTATTTGTAATAAAAGCAACTCATAGAAATATGGAGACCGGCAGGCAAAATACTTATAATAATTGTGCAAAAAAAAAAAACAGTACTAAAAAATCCCAGCAATTAAAAAATCCTTACCCACAAAGTTCTACTAAATTGTAAACTGTCATCCAAATGCACTCCCAACTATCCTCCAAGGTATTTGAAAAGATCTTGGTTAAAAAGGCTGATGGTTGTAACTCCTCAGCATAATTTCCGTATTGTGAAATATTTGTCTATTTTAGGTGAATTTTGTTTCGATGAGGATAGTTTAGTTTTAATAAATAATAATATGACGTAGGTCAACACGATCCTAAAATTAAAGCAATCTTCAATGAAAATTCTTCCTCGTGTATACATCACAAAATTGCGAGAACTCGGGGATATGGGGTCGGTGAAGAGAATGGTAGAGTGCTGTCACGGAGAGATGGACGACACGGGTTCGAATCCCGGCCAGGGCACATCTTTTCTCATCAATATAAAAAAATTTAATAATTAAATTATTGTTTTATCTTCAAGATAACTCTAGTTCGGAGGAGCATAAATATTTATTTTTTTACGGCAGGCTGGATATATTCAATTTTTTCGAACTTGATCGTATATTAATCGTATACCTATTATTAATCGTAATTTTTTGAGAACCCAAATTCAAAATTTTCGCTTCCTGGGGAGGACGGCCATTATATAAATAAAGAATGAATGACCTATGCTGCATATTTGTTTCTTTGGAGATTTTCTTTTTGTTCTTCTTCTTCTAATTATTATTATTATTATCGATAGCTAGTTAGATAGTTGGTTCGCCTTCCGGGATCGAGCACAGCGCAACGTATCCTAGCCTACCTTCACTAACCCAGTGATCCATTTCCAATCCACTCTCGACCTTTGTGCTACCAAAAAGGTAACAGACCATTGTCGGGATAGCTTCCCGATTGATCATAAATAAGTTTCGTTTCTAGAATTCTAAAGATCTTTCATAATTAGATAGTTTCCAGTTCGGGTGTTTGAAGGTCTCGGTTCCGTCACCAATGGTTACTTTCTACGCAAATGGTTTTGTTCCGTATAATGGCCTGATTTTGGTGCCTAAAAATCTATAAATTATAAATATCATATTGTGAGTGAAATTTCCCTCTTCATTTTTAAAGGACACTTTTCTCCAGAGGAATAGTGCATATACAAAAATATTTATATAATACTTTTTTATCATGCTTTTACGGCCTTAATGGAATAAATTAGTCTATTAATTTAGGGTCTTCAAACTTTCGCTAGTTTTCTTCTTTCTGTTCCTCCAGAGTTCCTTCATCCTGTCAGATATTTGTTTTAACTCTTCTTATGAAAATACCCAACCAGTAGTTTCAATAAACATATTGGAACTTTAAAAATTATTTCAAAGTCGTAGTGAGATAATTATTAATATTATTATTATGTTGGTGCTACAACCCGCAAGTGAGTCCTGGCTTTCTCCAACACCAATAGACAAGCTTTTCTATCGTTATAGATAGATAGATTAGATTATTTAGGATTACTTTTAGAAGTAGATATTTCATAAACATAGATATTAAATAAAGATATTCCGCACCGACCAATGATCTTCTGCTGGATGCCAAAATAACTTTAGGCAAATAAATGTCTAAATAACCGTAGGTAAATAATATGATAGTTATATAAAAAGATAATATGTCACACGGTATAGAATTTATGCTAATACATAATCATGTAAACGTAAAAGACTTCGATAGGAATCACTATAATTTTTTTTTTTAATTTAATTTATTGATATTCGCAACTATAATGCTATTATAACAAGTAAATGTGCTAATTACTATAATTTATAAAATACTAAGATCAAAAGCATTGATTAGTAATAGACACCAACACACCTCACATGGATAATGCCTTTCATGTCCTCTTGAAATGTTTCCCATACTTCCCAAAAGTCTCCGGTAAATAACTCCTCACTTAACCTAGATATCGCATTGCGTATTAAAATATGACTCAGGACATTACAAGGTCTAGATCAGCTACTGTCTTTATTTAAAAAATAATAATAATAATAAAATCCACGATAGTTCCAATCTTAGTTGAATTTATGATTCGATAATACCTGAAATCATATTTTGCGTTCGGACTAGATAAGACATGGAGAATACTTTTCCGAAGATACCCTAGTAAGTTCTACTTTACTCTTTTTTGGGTAGAATCCTTCTAACCCTTGAACTGAGGTATACTGGGTGGTTATGTACGAATTAATTGTACTCGATGTCCTCAGGAGCAGAATGATCGATATTCTCGACGGTATACCTGGCGGCGAGGTATACCATGGGATACCCTGACCACCACGGGACCTCCAAATCCTCCCGAAAGACCCTCCACCGACAGGTACGAAGTGAGCGGCATTGCAAGGCCGATTGCCTCAGCTCCTCCCACACCTCGCCACCTTTCGACATCTCCGTTCCGCCTGGTCTTTCTCTTATCGCCGCACGCTGTTTCACATTGGCCAGCCCTCCTTTACTGGCTGTGTCTGCCGGGCCTGGCCCGCGCTTCCAGGTATTCAGGAACAGCTACCTATCTTTTTGTTAACAAATAGGTCCATGACCTAAGAAATTATGTTTATAGTTTATATTATTAGGCCAGGAAGTAATGGGATGGTCATCATTACTTATTTTCTCATATACCTTCTTCTATTATAAATATGGATATATAGCCTTTGAAATTATATATCATAGAAAAGAAAGAAGAGAGAGAAAAATTTAGTCCATGATATGTTGAGTATTTATTTAGTAGATTTTTTGTAATCTGCCTTAATCCCATACCAATTAACAATAAAACCATTTTTCGTCACCCACTTCAAGCTTCTATTTGTTAACTGATGTGACTTACTAAAGAATATAAGGAAGGCGATGAACGAAATTCGATGATTTTGTTTCGAGAGAAAATAAAATGGTTACTCGACTAGGATGAGTTAGTTGTTTTGGATACCGCGCAGCTGCGATAGCGCACATAACGCCTCCCTGATATTTTATAAAGGCATCAGCGGCCTGTGATTTACAAATTGAATACTACAAACTACAAAAAACAAAGTCGGTTGATTCGCTCAAAATATAACAGTTTGAAATTCATTAATATTCAGGGGTCTCTAAAACGGATTTTGCCATTTGAAAATTGCATATTGATATTTTCACCCGATTAAAATAATATACTTAAGTACCAAGGGGCGGTAGGGAAGTAATATTCATCTCCCATATCTAATTAAAAATCATATCTAATTAACATAAATGCCTTCTAAAAAAGCATGTTGTCTTAATATTTAATTTGTATCATTACAACTTCCTTAATGTCAGTCGTTATGAGAAATAAATACTTAAATATAGTGATTCATTTATTCTTAACCAGCAGAGCCAGCTAATTTCAAATTTGAACCCACAGCCTGATATAATTATTCCCCAGGGTCGAGCAAGACAAATCCAGTAACATTTAATTATGTTTTACGAAACAAGGGTACCGCGCCCAACGTTTATCATAAAACGTACACGATTTGTAAAACAAAGCCATGCTTGCGACACCGACCTGTACTTTGCAAACTTTTACGATGTCCTAAAGATGGCATAATAATGAGCAACTTGCCTAGTAGACCAAATCCAAAATTGGATGATTCGAGATTTAATGGAATGGCGACATTAGATCGTGTTTGCGGAACAATATTCCGGGTTATTCCAAATCTGGGCGTTCGGGTTAACGTTTTAAGTTAACTGTCCTTGCCGCCTATAAGGTTGTCTTGGCTAACACATTACGGGAATGCTGACGAATTGAATCTATTGTAAAAATGTGAACAATGAGTTATTGAAGATTCAAACGAAAATATTTAATGTAGGTTTCGATTCTACAATTGGATTCAATTTAAACTTCCTTGTTTCTAAACGTTTCGAGTAACAAAACCGTAAAAATAAAGGAAACAGTAAAAAATTAACGCCAAGAAAATGGATATTAAACAGAACTGTATTCATACAAGACCTCCTGAACAAAAATAAATATAAAACAAGTTAGAACATTAGTGGGAAAATTCAAAACAAAACCAACAAATGTTTCTAAAAACAATATGAAAGAAAAAATTAATACCGATTAATTACAGTCCAACGAGACAACGACAGGTGAATACATCAAACCATCAAACCAAAGACCAAATAGAAAACTCGAATATATAATTGCAATACTTAACAATTTCCTATAATTGCTTCCATTCCATTGAACTGACGAATAGAGATATGATTTTTTTTCCTATTGTTTTCAGACTCTTAAGGGTTTTTGGTTCAGTTTTTTTTTTTTTTCGTTTCTTTACAATTATAAATGTCTTTTAAAAAATCAGGAAGAATTAGAAGAGTATTCAATTATCTATAACCTTTTATTTTAAAAGTAGTTCATTTTGAATAGTACTGAAAGAAAAATGAAAAAACAATTTTGCTTAAATAATTAATTTCGAATTATTGAAATAGTTCAATATTCATTGTCAAGTATATTTAAAGTCCGTGTTCTATGGTCAAGATAAATAAATATATAATTAAATTAAATAAATAAGAGATAAATGGAAATATTTAATGGAAATACTTAATACATTTTGACAAAAGAAACTCAATGAAGAAAGAACAAATTAAAATCCATCTTTGGTACTTGACTTTCATTTATCATGCTTCAGGCCTTAATGCACTGGGCTATCATGAGAAATTACTGTTTCAACAATGACAAATATCATCAATTGTCTGTCAAGAAAAAATTAAGAATCTCAATTGAGAATTGGCCATGATTAAGTTGAATATTTATCCTTATATTTAAATCATTATATTTTTTAATATGAGCCACTATATGAATTTGCAAGCAGCATGACATTGGAGTATTTGCTAAAAAGGAAACAATCACTGAATCACATTGACATCTGAATAAGAAAATAACAATATCCATTATAATGAAGAATTGTAGTAATTATCTATATTCTACACAATTACTAATTAATTTTGCAACTAAGATGCTCATCAGCTAACATTAACTGTAATTAAAACTTACAAAACAACAAGTGAATAAAAAATAAGGATAATTTTAGATCGTTCAGCAACGATTTTAGACTGTTTCCATTTATAAGTCCACTACATCATAAGTATTTCTTTATCTTTTTCAGAATTAGTGAATAATCAAACAGGATAACACAAACTAATACAAATTATATTTAGTGTTTTTTTTATTTCGAATAAGTCACTATGGACTACATTTGTTAAACTCTACTTCCTTTCTTTATACTCGGCATCCAAATCTCCATTTACGGTTGATTATTATTAAAACGAAGCTATATTTAATTTCTCATTTACTAGTATAATTGTAATACAGCTGTAAATAGTATTTAATTAAATTAAATCTTCGTTTATTAATAATTTAAAATAACATTTGTCAAGACTTAGAAATGAGTTGGTAAACATCCCGTTGCACTTCTAGTTTAATTACATTTTATACAAGGGTAATTTGAATTCATTTTTATGGTAATACGGAAAACGTTTTAACTTGTATTTACCTGTATGTTCCTCTTTTAGCTTACTTTCGACAAGATTAAAACAGAAATGATTTAAATAAAATATGAATTATCAAATTCCAGTTATAAACTAGGTAAAAAAATATTTATGCATTGCCCACTTTCATGACATTTTATTTTAAACAATCTAGACCTAACTTATTTTACTTAGTCACTTACAGCGGTAAAAATATTTTTAGCTACACCAGCCTCGATCTTTGATTTTGAGATAAAATGTTTAAAAAAAATTAATTAACTAAAAATCATTTGTATTTGATATTAACTAGGCAATTATATCAATATGCTCAATATGGGTTCGGACTCTATTTTAAAAGACCCTATAGAGATATTGTAGAATCCATAGCATTTAGAATTTAAATACGCTAAATTAAAACTCAATGAAATCACTTAATGAAAATTTAGGGTGTTTCGTAACCGAAGATGGTCTAATGAATATCTTCGACACAACCATACTGTTGTCTGATTGGCTATCTTTTTCCTCCAATCAAGATGTTTGTCTTGAAAAGCTTTACGGCTGGGTCTAACAAGCATGAAGCCTCGCTTATCTCAACGATCACCTCTTTTTTAGACCTAATACCTCATTAGTGGCGTAAGTTGCACAAACAGCAGGTAACGTCTGAGTAATGTAAGTAATGTTTAAACAATTAATTCGTCTTTATTTAAATTAATAGTTATTATATAAATGACCTTGAGTAGCTCCTTATCAACGGGTCGCCTTGATGATCGGGCATATTTTATTCGCTTTGTATGTTTGCATCTTATGCCAGAATTCTATTGGGATATCCTCGCAATATACTCTGTTTCCGTAAACTAATACTGATTTATAGTTGAAATGACTTGCTCCCGCGGCCATGAACTGCATAATATTGGGGGATAGCAATGCGGCAGCGGCAGGGCTAGGACAGAACCAGTTCGTTAAACGGTAGCAGAAACCAGAACTGCTGGAGGTCGCAGTTGTGTCTACCCTTTGGTCTTTTTCTGTCTCTTAATGGCCACTAATGTCGTCGTATACAGTTTTTTTATGTTGAATAGTCTCATAAGGTATAGAGGTATAGGGTAGGGTCAGGTAGAAAATGATTTCTCATTAGTATCTGCCATGGGAAATATCTGTAATAAGGTAAAAACTAAAATACATGGAACAAAGATATGAAGGTATTGGAAAAGGTAACGGAGGGGAACCTACAAATCCTTATCAGCGATTAGAAATAGGAATTCAATTCTTAATTTTTATATAATATGACAAAAATAACAAAAAAATTTCCTTAATTTTGGGTATCTTCTTTATAGAGGCCTGTTGAGCACTAGGAGGGTCTCAATACCAAAGGATCGATCTCCGGTTGTAAACAGATTAACTGAAATCTGCCATAGCCTGATTTGAACCCGGGAACTTCGACAGTGCAACTCAGTACTTTGCTCTCTGAGCTCCACCACTTTTCAAATTTTTTATAAGCTATGTAAATTCCGCTCCTTTCAAGTAAAGTAAACAAATCCATTTTTCATTATCAACTTCTATCTTCTATTTGTTATCCTATGTAATCTATTCGAGTTCGAATATATGGTTTGGTGGTTGACGTAAAAATGAACGATACAATGGTAGAAATTCGTCGATTTGTCATGAAAGGATAACAAACATGACTCTACCACTGAGCCACTCCAATCCATATAGTCATTGCATATGCCTTTCTTAAATACACAATTTCAGTTCCTTAGAACTATTTATTTTTTAAACTTTATTTACCACACGTTACAGAATATAATGGAAAAGTAACTTTTATAATAACAAACATGAGCAGAAAAAGAAATATAATACACTTTAGCCTTAGAAGGCTACCTAACTACATTCCGCTATGTTGAAATAAAATCATCTTAAACAACACATTCATATTACCACCGCAAGCAGCTTGAATGGGCTAGACAATTCCAACAAATCCTGAAAGGTTAACTTGCAAAATTGCTCAAGCTTGTTATACATAACCTGTCAAGAAGTGCTCACTTGCAATCTATCTGGAATGAGCAGCAAATCAAGCCAACTGAATTCGTAATGTGGTGTGCTTCATCCAAGCGGTGCAGTTTTTATGGCATTCCAACAAAGGCATGCAGTGGAAAAACATTATCCCCATACTGACGGCTTATTAATGAGTTACATTCAATGATGTTATTATTATGTTATTGGTTTGTTTGGTTTTTAAAATGAATCATTATTCACTGTTTGGCTGAAAATGACTGAAGAGATTATAGCAGGTACATTGACCTGTTTATTACTAAAATTTGTATTAATTTAGAAGAATATATGCATATTTTTTCTAAAAAATACTTGGAAATCATTTTTTTTTTTAGTAAAGTTTTTCCTCATTACTGAGGTCTTTTCTCAACTCCTCAATGAATTTTTATTAGTTTTAAATAATTATTAAAAAAGTGCATTTATTTTTTACAAGATAATTTTAATATCATAATAACCTTGGTAACATTATAGTTTGTTTTTTATTTGATTTTCTTTAACGTCACTTCACCTGCTCGGGCCATTAGCAACGACGGCTCTTCTTATATTTCTTGAATTAACTTTGTGAGTTTTAGGTGCATAAGAGTCGTTATTATTTTTGAAAGGTTGTCACGTTTCAATGTCCAAATTTGTTCTTTCTATATGATACTTCTTGTACTCATATTACTTCTTGCATTACGGTAAATTGTACATTGTTACAGCTTAGGCAGGTTGGTTGGTACTGCCCTAAAATTAGGTGAAGATGTGTCAGCTTAATATGACCAATTTGTGGTGCTTTTGCGGAAGGCTCTCCCACTGTTCGTCCCAATTTTCTTTAATTTTATTTATTATCACTGCCAGCCAACTGTTTTATCCATTTGGATGAAAAGTTGGATCCTAACAAGGGAACGTCATAACTTTTTGCAGCTGCTTTAGCCCCCACATTACCTCGTTCGTTCCCGATTATGCCTACATGCGAAGGGACCCATAAACTATTTTATTGATTATTTAACAATTTCAAAAATTACACACACTTATCTTAACATTGTTGTGTCATTTATTATATTTGATTTAAAAATTATACTAAAATATTACCGAAACCATTACTGTGATGCAAGACAAAGATACACTATCTATAAATATCTCAACAAAAAAATTAATTAATTTAAAAAGAGTAATCATCGGAGATTAGATATCGCCTAAGTAAGAAGAGATAAAACTTGGTTATTGTTATTGATAGCGGGTAAAAGAAACATTAATTGAGATATATACAAAGATCCCCATACTTTTGTCCAGACTATATTATGTTATACATTCAGAGCATTAATCCCTTAAAGCTGTTATAAGAGACACCAGCTTGACAATAGTGGACTGGCTAGTTGCACACATCTATCTACATATAAATACTGTATATATATCTATATATATATGTATATATATAAAATGTAACAGCTGTACTGCTTCCTTTTTTACATACCAGAGCTCTGGGATGTATTAATTGGCAATCTCAAAGTTGAAGACGATCACAATAATAATAGGTACATACGGTAATAACACATTAAAATAAACATAAATCTAATCTCTGAATACATGAAAGGTTCGATGCCTCAGGGTCTAAAACAGAAAACTCCTGAATGTTGTTCAGGATTCGTGTGATTGATGCAAACGTTAAACAGTTATGTTTTCCTGCCCCGAGAGAAGTGAAAAATGGAGGAATTTTAATTGAAAATGCAAACTCGTTATCTTCAACACCAATTATTATAGTCTGATAGATTTCATGTAATATATAAATATAGGCTGGAGTTTTCTATATTTGTTATCGTATTAATTAGCACATAAATGTTCTATGTAGAGTAATTAACGCTTATATTACTCATTGGTCGAGTAATGTTTTCATATTTTAATTATTTATTATTTTATGTTCTAGATAAAAAATACATTAGCCTATTCTCTTTTAAGGTAATGTTTCTCACAATGTGACGATACCGACGAAGGATTACTGATATTATTGAAACGTTTATCGATAATACGAAAAATGCTAAATAAAATTTCAATATATATTTTTTTAAACATAAAAGCAGTAGACATAAAAATCAAAGAAATAGATGAAATTTTCTAAAGTATTTGTTTTCTGAGCTCACATAGAAAAAAGCCCACTTTAGCTATTAACGGATTATTACTTAGATTTTTTCGTTTTAATTTGGATTCATAGACGTTATCAATCCGGGTTTTCTATTTATATATTTTTTTTAAAGAGGCATAAAATGCGATCAGACTAGGTCTATTTGGCGCCAAACTATATTTGCTGGTTAGTATTGTAAATTAAAATATTACTTGAATTATTCTACTGGTTTTCATATGTTATATTAGTATGAGTAACTATTATATTTTCGTCTGTTTCAACTCCATCTATAAGCTTAAATTTCACTTTAACAAGGATGTCTCAATGCTAATCGTTAAAATTTATTTTAGCAACAACTATTTTGTTACTATGGTCATCTTATTCCGATTTGTTGTATGCATTCTTTGACAACTTCATAACATTTCTTTCTAGGAATATACTCACTCATTCCTGTCACCTACTTCTTCCTTCACATAAATGACTAAGGCAAGAATTATTAACAGTTTCAAATTAATTAAGCTTCAGTTTCTTAGGGTTAGGTTTTTTAATACTCAGAAATGGTTTTTAATATTTAATAACATTAAACTAAATTGGAATTTTTGATGTAAATAATATTTATTTCAACTGTTTTGTAATGATTGCATAATTATCATGTTTCAATGAATATTATTATAATTAAAGCAATATAAAAAAAATTAAATTTCGTTTCATTCCCTTGACAATACTTCTTCGTCTACTGATTCATACTGAATCCGAATTGTATCTGGAAAACAGTTGCCGAATTGATTCGTGAAAATAATATGAATTATTATTCAACATTTTACTTCAATGAATACTTTGCCTAGTCAAATTTTCACTTTAAATTTGCAATTCATCTTTAAATTGCTTTACCTCTAACACTTTTAGCGTCCTACTCCTTCAATGTCTATTCATCCAAGGGTGAAGTGTATGGGGGCAGGTTTACAACAAGGGCACAAAATATTTGCGGTGTAGTTATATTCAGACTGTAATCCTAAAGGCAACTTCAGATCCATCTCATATTAGTTTAACCAGCTGGGAATCGATTCCCCACCGTTCAGGGATCCTCGCACCAATATGCTCACCCCTCACGGACGCTTGATCAAAGATACTATCCACTTTTAGAAAGGTTTCGTTTTATCAATAATAAAACCTTGACATTTCTGTTGTTTGATTAATACAAAAACGAAAGAAACTACACTGTTATTGTTAAACTCGTACAAAGGACCGTAATCATAATAACGCAGAAGCTGAGAAGACGCAGCTCAATCTTCCTGAATGATCTTTTCTGGATTCCATCTTCCACATCAAGGCCTCGCCATCAAAGATCGTCCTTCTAAGGAGTATCCTCCCTGTTTCGACATGGCGCAGGGCCATCACCCGTGGTCCCTCCATTACAGCACAATGACCACCATACTATCAATCATACGCAGCAGCTGATGGTGCTATTAGTACAGATGCTCATAATGTGAAACGATCTAAGGTTGTTCGTGAACAGTATTAAATTTGAAACGATCAGGCTTTAGTGTGTTAATGCGTTGGGATAAAAAAACAACATAACAAATTCAACCCATGCAACGTTAACGTAAGAATGGTAAGCCCAGCTAAGGATAAAGTTGATGATAAGTGCGTAGCGCATGCTTACGTTTTGATCAGTTTTAATGCCTCTAAACTAAAAATATACATTTTCGGCACTTTTTTAATTAAGAAATCTTTAATAAATAATGAAGAGTTATAGCTGACGTTAATCAAGACAAATATAAGCTCGATATAAGATTGAATAATTATATAAGATTGATCAAATACACTATCCCCGGTGGATTCTCCGAGTTGACATCTGCAATGCCACTAAATGAAGAGTTCCTAATATTCCTCGTGGGAGAGAGAAATTTGAACCATTATCTCTGATATATCAAAAGCAATATGATTCATTAGATGAAAAAAGTAATACTTTACTGACTTATGAATTTGTGTTGATATGATTTAATTGAGTCTAATAATGATGAAATAAGGATAAGGAAGTTTGCAGAGGTCATGGTTCTTCAAGGACTGTACAGTCCAGTAATGAATGAATGAACGAATGATTAAATAAGCGCCAATACCAACTTCTCTTTCCAAATTTTGAAATTAAAATTCTTCAATTTTTTTTCAAGATTTATGAAATATAAGTTTCTGGGAAAATGTGAAACTGGGTAGCATAGTGCGTGCTGAATTGTCTTATCTGGAGGTCCCGTATGCAAATCTGACTGTGGTGATAAATTATTTAATTTTCGTAATAGTCATAGATTAACTCATTAGTTATAATATAATATGTTCAGTAGGATACAATAATTACATCTGAAGTGGAAATAAATGTTAAACCAAAAGAATAATGAATAATAATAATAAAATATATGTTGAACCAAAAGAGGGAAGACGCCAATGACCATGGATGGTGTGCGTCTATAAACAATAAAACCTAACCTCAACTCATTAGGTTCTGCAGAATCTCCTGGAGTTCATTTCTATAAAGTATAAAAGTATAATTATAAATTGGGCAAAAAAACTAGCTCTTGAACTCAGTCAAATCACCTCCCTGAAAAAACCTTGTCATAGACACAGTACAATCACTAATATATAATGAACCCAACAAACTTGGTGGATTATACCGGTAGGTACAAGGTATATTTTTAGGATAAAAAAAATATCTTACAGGAAAGGTGTGTTCTACTGTTCTGTTAGTTGAGAAATCTAGTTTTTGGTTTTCAAAGAAGGATAATTCCGTAACTTTCCCATGTTATTTATGAACATAAATTAAATAATTGAATTTCCTTTAATTAATTCATTGTATTTTATAAAATAAACTTATTTTCGTAAACTTGAAATTTCGCGAGGTAGGAAAAAATATTTTTAGAAAGGATATTGCCTCGGATTTATCGTGACCCTATTTAAGCGATATATCCCTTCATTTCCAATTTAGAAAACAATCACAATAAACGTTGCTGATTGATGGTTATTGCAGCCCAAAATTCAGCTCTACAAATACAAACAATAATTTTCCACTTACCACCATTAGGCTCCTTCTTTTTTGCCAATACTAACAAAAGATAAATATCGAAACTGATCAATAAATAATTGATATAAAACAGTAATGGTGACTATGGCCACTCAGAGAGAGGCGCACCATTACGGATTCAAGCTTGTGGCCTGGCAGTTTCGAAATAGACAGCTGTGAAATCGTTTCCTTTCACCGTCGGGTGTAATTATTATTTTCGTTACAAAAATAATAGGCACTGCTTTGACAGTCCATTATCGCCTAGAGGCGGCAGTAAATTTCGGCGCGCTCTGGGTCGTGTCAAGGGTAAAGCGATGAGTCGGAAGGGTGTTGAAAGGTAGTTGCATTCCCGACACATCTTCCATTGCAACATTTAATGGCAAGCATTAGGTTGATTTTGTGGAGCGAATTCAAGTACTAGGTTCGACTATCAAAGGCCTCAGTTGCATATTTCTTTCGATTTCTTCGTCTACAACTACCATAAACATAACGGATATGGGTTATTACAAACATAATTATGTATATGCCTCCTATGCCTTAAAATAGAAATATACATTTTGAATAATAATAGTTGACCTCATATATACGAGGAAGAAAATGGTCCGGGTGGAGGTAAACAAAAATCTCTTAAGTAGGAGTAGTTAGGAATAGTAAGTTTCCATGATAATAGTAAGATTAGTAAGTAGGAATAGTTAGTTTCCAATAATGTTTATTGGAAATACAACGTCAAATGTCAACTTTCGAAGCTTAACATTTGACTCATAAGCCCTGAAGAAGGCCTGCAATGTGGACCAAAACGTTGCCTTTCCAATAAAGATCTCCCTTTTTTAGATAATCTTTTTTTACCTCAATCCGGACAAATTTCTTCCTTAGAAATATACATCCTCGACAGCGACGCTACTACATCCCTTCAAAAGAAATAGTTCCAACCTATCTTTGTGTCTTGTCCATCAACATCCATCCAACTTACCATCTATGTCAATCATCTCCTCAATGTACCTGATTTTTTTATACATGGGAATTCTTCTTCATAGGAAGATCTTGTAGAAATGCTATCATCCCCCATCTATTGCACACATCTGCCCAACGAGCTGGGGTTCTTAATATTTTTTTTCAGTTCATGGTTTTTTCATATTTTCTGGTGCTATTTTTCATATGGAGCTCAAAAATCGTTTTTGCTCTATTCATTCAAACATAGAGTTTTTAAATCCTTGTGATTTTTTATTTTGTACCCAGCACAGAATATATTAACTGTTATGTCACCAAAGCGTTATTCATGAACATATTAAAAAGTTTGAGTAGTAAGAAGTTACACATGTATTAAACGATACCTATGGTTATAAGTTAAAAAAAAATACTAATATTCGGAATTTTATGGTAGTGATAATAATAATATGTAGTAAAAATGTAGTAAAAAATAAATGAATAAGAATAAATGTTATCGATGAATTTGAATACTACAGTACTATCCACAATCCATTTTCAGGATAGCTATCCTCTGGAAAAAACTAAATATAAGTTGAATCAGATATTGGTGAAGGCAACTCTGTACTTTCTAAAAGCTTTAGGTCAGGTCTTGCCGGCTAGTCACATTTTAGTTAACACTCTTGACCTGTTTCAATTCTCTGGGACATTATTGGTTTTTAGGGTAACAACGACATATAAATGGTATTTTTAAGAAAAAAAAAATAGTAATCTAATAATACAATTTGCTCCATAGAAGGTCATTACTTACTAATGTGCATATTCATATGTAAAGAATTTTTTTTTTTTTACCCTCCTAATTTATTTATTTACAATTCAAAAAATACAAACTTATATCAAACATATAAAACTTATAACTTTTTACCATATGGTATTATAAGGCAATTGTGCTGTTACCGCTGTATGGGGGGGCTTTTATTTTGTGGCTTTGCCTTTGCCTTGGCTTTTGCAATAGGGGGGGGGGCATTTTCGGGCTTCGCTTTACTAAGGGATTAGGAGAGGAAAAGGATGGAAAAATATATTATTTATTTTTCTACATATAGATGTATTATAAGATTTTTTCTTTACACATAATATAAATCTATATGTAAAGAATAAAATCTGATAATGCATTTATATGCTGAAAAAATATATATACAGCTAATCTCTTCGTCTTTAAGTATTAATCTAAATGAAGTAATAACTTAATTATTTTCTTATAAAATTATTTATCCAAATTATATTAACTTCATCGTGCAGCGTAATATTAACTATTGGTATAGTTAATTTTATCAATTAACTGTACCAATATCAGATATTACAATTTATATACTTTATAATTACCCACCTGGGGCTCATCCAAACTCTATAAAGTTGGTACCCTTAAGGGAACAACCTGGCAGTTGAGCGTGATCTAGGACAAATCATCGCCCTCCTCTACAGTCTCTACCATGTACTGACCCCAAGAACCATTATGAGTTGTAGCGGCTCAGGTTTTTTTTCTTGTTTGTTATATCTATAGCACAGCTCACATCAATAAAAAAAGATGAACAGATGGAGACCGCTCATCAATCCAATAGAAATCAACGCTTACGTGCTGGCAAAGATTATGTAGTCTCAATCTAGTAGTATGTTTTCATACATTAATAGGAAATGTTCCCTATCTGCTCTAAACTTATGTGATCATATCTTCGTTCTAATATCTGAATTGGCGAAACATACATTAGCTAGATATATATATATATATATCAACATTCGTTTGAGAGATTTAAGGCTTGGTGATTGGAATCTCACAATCACGTAGAGATAAATTACATTACAATTTGTTATTTCAGGAAATGTATTCAATAATCTTTTTATATTACACATATCACACCAACGTCATTTTGTTATATATGCACATTTGTAAGCTGCTCTTTCTAAAAATAATTTATGTAAATTTTAAATTTTGTTTATTATTTTATCCCATTAAAACATAAATATTCTCTATTAAAACACTAATATAATATCCGTAATTTTAAAAGCTGATTTGAAATTACATTTCTACAACTTACGACACTAGACATTTTATCTAATTGAAGCAGATAGGGCCTTTTCCTCTTCTAAAGATAGTAATGTATTTTTTATTTATATGAGCTTAAAGTGTTTATATAAAGGTTAGGAAAAGATGGCAGAAGATGTCAGGATATTAGACGTAGTTTTTTACTAGCGCCTGGTTTAGAAATAAGGCTATCTATTCAGATTTAAATTCCATCTCTTCTGGAACCTTATGACCAATTCGGTACGGTGTCAGATTAAAATGAGAGAAAATAAACAACGAAATTCGAAACAAAGTGTCAAAATAAACAGATAATCTCCTTATTCAATTTGTATCTGTCACATCGGGCCAGTGAATGTGAGATCAGTAGTTAATATTATATCTTTTAGTCAAATCTTAGTTTTTTAATTTTAACGGTATTCTTGGAATATAATGACATTTGGAGTGTGCTGATTGTGAAACTCGCACTTATTTTCTATGCTTTATTATAGGAAATTTATCATAAATGCAGAATGGAAACAGCACAACTGCAATCATTTTAATGCTCTACATATCAGGGCCGGGTTTACCTTATGTGCAGGGTGTGAGGAGCACACGGTGCCGGGTCCAGAGGGGCGCCGCGAGGCGTCTCAGGGTCTCAAAACATTTGATTTCATTTTGATCCCATAGCAAAATTTGTTTAGTTTCACAGGAACATTCACCTCCTTAGGGTATTTGCCGTTTTTTGTAACACCTTGTATAACTGTAAGTATTCAATTTTAATCGCGTGCCTACTAGAGGGCGCCTAGGTTACGACTGCACACGGGCGCGACATGGGCTAGAGCCGGCGCTGGTACATATGAACCAAAAACTACAGGTTTTTAAGGCAACAGATGTCACTTGCAGATCAATTACTGTGTACTTTGTTCTGAATTGATATTTTTGGACTGGATTGGAAGCCTTATGGAAGTGAGAAGAAATAAATAATTTTAGAAAATAGAATGCATTAATATTATTTAGAACAGTATTATTTTCTTTTTAGTGTGAGCAAAGAGAGAACTAAAATATTAATAAAAACGTGATTTTCATGGTCTGAATGATTCATACATACCCGTAAATAACAAAAAATACTGGATGATTTGAATTTTATGATTTTTTTTTCAAAATAATTTACGTTCCACAATGTTCACAAGTTCTACCTATTATTTTCTATAAATCACTTCAATATTTACAAAAAAATACATAATCTCATTTTTAAGCATTTCTTATAACATACATTTCACGAAAATATTCAATGACATTAATTCATTTTTAATAAATGGATAAAAATTAGAAAATTTCCAAAAACATCAGGTAATATTACTTCGTGTTTTAAATTATATATTTTTTAAAAAGTGGAGTAATAAAATGTCTTGGATTGGATTGTGTTTCTGTTACTTTTCTTATCTTATCTTATCTAAAAGAACCTTGGTATTCCCTATCAAGTCATTAATTTAAACAATGTATTGTTTACTCTAATAATATTCGAATTTAGACAAGTATCGACTGTATGTTACCCTGGTCTGTTCATATAATTCTTCTTTAATATATGGAAGAATTATGAAACACTTGATAGGGATTAGACAAAAATACAAAGCTGCTCGTTTATGAAGCTATAATTCTTAATAAGATTGATCATGGCAGCATAATAAATTTTTCTTTTCATCATAATGTTTAATAATTAGATTCGCTACATTATACTCTACGCCTTTCCGTTTTCATAACCGGTACAAAGCGTTTGGGAGCTCAAACTGGATCGTAGAATTCAAAATAAAATGTTATCATTCAAATTTTTGAGATTTACAACCATTTTACCTTCGTCTTCAGTGCAACAAATGCTCAACAATCCTCTTGCATACCTTTGCCATGAAACTGGAAGAATTTCAATTCTCTGCATCGTCCGCCAGAGGTTGAATCACAAAACCGCTGAACACTTTTCGAAACTCCTCTGCGGTATTGGTTTCGACAACATCGGTGGTTTCTGGAACACGCCGCAGGCTCTTGCACTAGAGTTAAATATTGGACACTATACAATGCTGATGGTCAGTCTCTACGGATTTATAATATGGCGTTGAAAACGGTATGAGAGTTTAAGAAAAAAATGAGCTTCTAATGCAAATAAGTACTCCGTCATATAATCTCCCAATCTAATATGATCCTTATATAACTTTCCCTTACTTATAAAATGGATTTTACTTTTCTTTAATTTTGCAGAAGGTAGCTCAGTGTGTAAAGTTGCCATGGTGAAAGTTCTGGGTTCGAATCCGATCGTCTCAGATAAATAATTTAATCTGTTAAAAGCCACGAATGAAGCCTAGGGATCTATATACCATCCAGGGTCTCACCCAGCCTTAGCAGAAGGTTTGATAATATATATTTTGTTTATTACCATTATTTTAAGTAATAACTTTGATTACTGAAGATAATTAGCTGGTTTAGAACAGCCCCAATATTGGTGGTGTTTTTTTACTAATTACATGGAATTGTATGGTTATTTAACTACACAGCAGTAACTATGAGCGTTGTACTCAACAAACCGAAGTAGGTCGAAAGATTTTGGAATGCATCCAAATCCTTGCCACGAGAAATTATCCAATTGCGCTGCAATGGACTTGCGAAATAATATTTAAACAGTTACAGTTTAGTAGGTTTAATTCGAATGGCGCAATCAGATTTCAAAATATTTTACATTAATAAATGTAACCACAAATATTAATTCTGCGGTTGGTCTTCAAATCAATGATTGATCCTAATTGAATTGTGGGTCACTAATCATTTCGATCTTGGTGAGTAAAGAATTTCGGATGATAAAAAAAAAACTTTACCACTATAACCCATGAAACCAGAACCTTCATAGAGTGCGTGGTTGAGTACAGAATCTAGGACGACGTTTTTGTAGGGAGATGATTCGTCTAGTATCATGATTGTTCATGCACGATTTTCCCTTAATAAAGAGCATTCACTTCATAGAGGCTGGGTGAGTACAAGGAATGGATCTGGGTCTCCACCCATGGCAAGCTATTCAAAGTACAGTGGAAAAATCGTGGTATTACTTCGATATTAATAGATTAACATGAAATAATAAATAAACCATAATTCGGAGTTTTTAATGAGCGCAGTCCACTTGAGACATACTCTAATAGATAGGATTTCCTCTGCTTAAGAAATGTACCTTTTATAGCAATTATACGCTGAGCGATCTTAACTATAGTGGAACTAGTTGCTACAGTATTGCTAAATTAATTATTATTTCTCTGCTCTCAGAAGCCATCAATAGACTCTTTTAAATTCACCCGATCTCTATTTTATAAAAAAATTTCCGACGCCTAATAAATTCTTGTGGTCATGAATGTGTGGTGGTTCATGGTTTGTGTATTACAAAGCCTCGATCTATATATTTTTCTGTTATTTTATTTACAAAATTTCTATAAATAAATGGTTCCGTAGTTTTCTGTTTCTTTTTGTTTTGCCTTGTACTGCAATTTATTGTACTTTAAGGCATTCCGTGAGCTATATTACAGCTGATTATAATATCTCTAAACGGAGTAATGTCCATAGATGAGGTTATCAGCACAGACCAAATTATCGGACGGGAAATAACCAATGAGCGTACCGTACAAACTAAAAATGTGTCCAAAAATAACCAAAATAGAAATCAACGAAACTTTTTACAAAATAAATGTACATGACTTTTTTGTAAAGACTTTAAAATTGAATTTCACTGAAGAAGAACGCCAAAAATGTGTTTGAGAAATAACGAAATATAAGCAATAAAAAAGTATCCAGTAATTGGAGTTAGACTGTATTTGAAAGGAAAGTTATAAGAAATATATGAGGGGCAAACGAAGTAGGCTAGTTTTGGCTAGCAAAACGTCGGCAAAGAATCTGACTACGGTCAGATTAAATATCTATAGTATATTGATTGATTATGTTGTACTTTTTTCTTACGATGCGATACAAATGTGGCAATGAAATATTTTAGTTTTTCCAGCCAAGAATCTGACTACACGGTCGAAACACCCGATCCATGGATTAAAAATATTAGCCGTGGCAATTTAAGAGAGTATCTATACTATAGATTTGCCGAAGTAAATATTAAAGAACAAAACTGTAAAATAATCAATAAATTAAACTAATTGTAAACGATAATGGAATATTAAGACGTAATGCGGGGCAAACGAAGTAGGAGGAATATGGAAAATAAAGACAAACGAGAAGATAGATAACTTATTAAAAAATGAAACTATAATTAACTTTATAAGAGCAAATAGGTTAAGGTGGTTCGGCCACGATGTTAGAATTAAAAACGATAGACTGCTAAAGAGGCTGCTGAAAAGATAAGTAGAGGAAGACTACGCAGCAGATGGGAGGATGAAGAGTTTTAGGACGCATTGAAACTGGATGGCAGTAATTGGAAGATGGAAGCAATGAATAGAGAAGAATAGAGGATGAAAATCCAGGAGGCAAAGGGTCACCTAATCATTAGGAAAAGGGTAGTAGGCGAATCCTCCACTTTCTTTTAAAAACATGAAATAATAATATCGCAATCTTTATTTAGATCCTAATCATAAAGTAGCGTGTAAGGAAACCCCAGGAAGGACGGACTTGACTTGAATTATGCCAAGTGAGAGACTGGTTCTAATGTTAGGCGGGCCGCAGTGAGGTTGCACACTAACCTGGTTGCTGATATTGACCCACATCGCGGTGTCCTCAAACTTTACATCGTTGTTGCCAACATTTGTTTATAAATAAATCCAACAGCTTTTAATTGTTATAATAACTCAATGGGCAGTTTTTATGATTCAAAAGCTGGAAATATAGATGTATTTTAGCAAAACCACTACAGTAATTTAAGAAGTATCAGCAATGTTTCTTGACCAGCGTTTGTTAGTTGTTGTCAACAAGAAATTATTGTTGACAACGCTCATGGCCAACCACCCTATTTATCCCCCCTCTTCCCCAACCCGCTTTATTGATAAATGCAGCTAGATTCGATCCGGATATATGATAGTGGACAGCGGTTAAGTGTTTGTTTGTTGGTGGTTTAGATAAATAACACTAATTCATTTAATCTCACAATCACACACGCATATATTCAAACAGTACAATGAATAAAATCTAAATGCAGTTTTATATATAAATATATATAATTATTTGTTTCTTTGTCAGCGCCCATGATTCTGAAGAGTACGTGAGGATAGGGAGAAATGTTGACTTAAATACAGCCACTATCGTTTCCTTTTCTACTTCTCTTCGGCTAAGAAATTCTGACAAAGAAACACCAATCCAGAATACAAGCAGCAGAAATGAGATTTCTCAGGAAGATAGAGGGCAAAATAAAAAGAGACCGACTCCGGAACACCATAAGGTCGAACCTGAATGTTCAACCAGCCAACGAGCTAATAGAGGAAAACCGACTGAGATGCCTTGGACACCTCCTGAGGATGGATCCTAGCAGAATTGCTTGCGAAACCTACCGAGCCAAAGTGGAGTGAAAACGAGAAAGGGGACGACCAAGGAGAAAGTGGGAAGAAGAGGTGAGAAAGGACTTTGAGAAAAGGGGACTCCATTTGAGCAGAAGAGAAAAGTGGGTGGAAGAAGCTGGAGAAGGCTCTGCAGAATTCCTCCTAACACTACTTAGGCGGTAAAGAGAATTGATTATAATGATGATATATATTAATAATTATATTATATAGTCCGAGCCAAGTATTTTTATTAGAATGGATAAGAATATTATCGAACAAACGACCCAACAGTGTTATTTTTATCACTACGCTTATTTTTACCAAGAATATCATAAAATTAAATTGTGAGTACAACAAGGATCTTCTTGACTATTATAGAATAAAATTTATTTTTATAAAAACTAAACACGCAATAATTTAACATGCTGATTATAATGTACGATGTAATCATGAAAACTGTTTATAGTTTTTTTGACTTATGTTTTTATCTCAACAACATTCATATATATATATATATATATATATATATATATATATATATATATATATATATATATATATATATTGTGTGTATTTAAGTATAATTAAATATAGACAGGAGGATGATAAACAAAGGAAATTTTCTGAGAAGGCGTGTTGTGGCCTAACGGAGTAGTTGCTGGCGTACCCCAAGGACACACGACTAGTCGCCTTTCCATCAGTTTTTCTTTTCTTGCGTTGTAATTATCGCTCCTTTCCGGTCACATAATTTTACATACCGAGAACAACAGTAACATTATAGGAGACCATTAAATGATGATTAAAAAAATGCATTTGCGGTGAAAACCATTAGGATATAGTAAGTAATTACTGAAGAGGAACGAAGTAAATTTATCGTATTTTTATCGCGATTGCAAGTGCAATCCATTCCTAACATAACTGAATTATATCTAACATTTTTCATTTAGGGGATAAGGGCGTAGTGTTTTTCTAATTTGATTGTCTTGAATATGGGCACATTCGTAATGAGTATTGTGACAAGGTTTACTCTGATAGAGAATTCTTTTCTTGTTTTAAGAAAACAATTAAAATTGAAAACTTATAACTAATAATTTAAAGTAACGTTATCCAATCAAAGTTTTAAAGGACACGTTGAGCTGTAAATCTGTTGACCATATCTTATCAACCTTAGCTTTAAGTTTATAATAGTGGTTTTATCTTAATTGATAAGAAGATGAAATAAAAACAAGTGATATTTTTAAGGATCAGTCATCAACAGTATATCTTGTATGTACATCTTTTATTTATGTATTTATTATCTTTTATTTATCTTGTATATCTATTATGTATGTATATCTTTGTCAGACCCAACATAGGCTTTTGTTGGCTGCTGTTTTATAATGAATTATTTATGTATGATGTAAGAATATAACGCCCATTTATTACGTATTACAAATCGTTCTATGTTAATATTTAAGTATACATATTAAACATAATTTTTTTCCTTTCTTTTTCTTTTTTCCGGTTCCCGCCGAAGAAAGGAGCATGTAATTACGTCTGTCTCCAGATAAGGAAGGTGGTGCCGAATTCCCTAGGGTATCGCCAGATGACAGTCCTGTTGTCCTTGCATTACACCTTGAAGGGAGTGGTCCTAGTCGTTTCCTACCGGTCATCGCCTCTCAAAGTTATGTATCGATAAATTTATATATTTCGGAGAATAATAAAATATAGAAAGGTATTTTATAATCCCGAGTGGCGGGGGATTACAGGAGTAAACCAAGGATCGTGTGGGAAAGAAACGTAAGGGAGAAATCACGTATCTCTAATACTTTTTTATCACAAAAACTATTTCTTCCAATCAAAATCCAATCAAAAACAAAACATCTATCACGATCTATTTTTTTTAAAGCATCAAGGCCTTCTAAGAAAAGCTAAGAGGCACCATTTAGAAATACGTGCTCTAAATCAGGACCATTGATGACCGTAATAAAGTTTTTGCTAAATGTTCCAACAGGTCTGCGTGATTCTCTTCGTCCAAAATAAGACGAATAAGGCATGTATCAAAGATCTCATAAGTCGAAGGCTGGGATGTTCAAGACCTTGATGAAACCTCCAATCGTTCGAGCCATAGTTTTTTTTTTCATTAAAGGTCAGAATTAAGATCTAAACCTACAATTAAAAAAAATAAAACTTGTGCCATTATAATCTATAAAGAGTTCTCGGTTCAGTACATGTACACAATAGTGATTTGAACGGTATAACCTTAAGGTTAATTTATAGAGATTGAATGAGCATAGGAGAGTCTGTGGATTTCACAGGGTCCATCAATCGATGCTAGAAACTTAAATAATATACCTGCCACTGCCGGATTCGAACCCCGCAAGACAATTCAGCCACCAGAAGCAATGAGCTATACACTAAGCACCACACTGAATTACCCCGCTTACCAAAAGAAAATTGTTAATAAATACTGACAATGTGAATTCTGAACAGACAAAGTTCTATTTTCTATTTTGAACTATCATACACAGTGAAATAATAAGCAGCGAGCATATTAATCATTGTAAAACACCAAAGCATTTATTCATTTCTCGCAGATCAATAAAACAACAAGATATTTCATTGACACAGTTGTATCGCATCGTAAGAAAAAAATACAACACAATCAATCAATATACTACGGATATTTAATCCATTCATCACGTATTTCTTATGGTTTCGACCGTAGTCAGATTCTTTGCCGAAATTTCACAGGCCATACTCCATGCTTCCTCAGGGCCTAATCTGAGACTTCCTCATTTTCATTTGAGACAGTCTCAGATCAAGGGTTGAGGAAGCTTGCAGTATGGCTGGCGAAACGTCCGCAAAGAATCTGACTACGGTCAAAACTAGAAGAAACACCCGATGAATTGGTTAAAAATATTGGGCGTGGTAATTTAAGAGAGTATCTATATTATAGATTTGCCGAAGTACAATATAAAAGAACAAAACTGTAAAATAATTAATAAATGAAACTAATTGTAAACGATAATGGGTTTCAGAGAAATATTTAGACGTAATAAGAATACAATAATGATAGCACCATTTACAAGCCCATTTCACAAGATTTTTCTATTGATTCATACATTACATCAATCCCGTTACAATGTTTTATCTTTTCAAACAGTTGTAGTTTATTTATACCGGAAAACAACAAGGCCATCTTCCTACTTATTACTAAGTATATTGCTGATACATCTGTGTATGAATAATTTTAATACAATGAACTCGTACTGTGGTTCATAAGAGTTCATCTCCTCTCCAGTTTATAAGACGCGCGTGTTAGATTCTATTACATTCCGAAACGTCGTAATAGAGAAGAAACGATTTAGACACGGATGTTTCTCATTGTTACTCCTACAACGGTTTTATTTCAATTGTGAAGCTCAGTTACAGAAAGATATCCCTAGATTTGTTTAAAACTATACTAGTCACTACAAACAACACAGATTCCTGTTCTATTATTTATTTACTAAACCCGAATATAGAATGTATTTATATTTTATTTGATTATTGGTTGACAGTTGGCATGAAATGGACCGAGAGCAGGTTAAAATAAACGATTAAATAAAAATCAACTCCTTATTTGATGTTAACTTTTCGACCCACATTTCTGGTCTTCATCAGGGCTGAATATACAACATACATTTATATATTTTAATATAACATTACAAGATGTAATTTTTATGATGATGAAGAGAACTCCAATGTCAGTCGAAAGTTAATAAATAGTTACTTACTATTTAAGAATTTATTTTAACTTCAATCTGGACCGTTTTCTCTTCTACAAAATAGCTTGATACAATTATCAGCAATAAAATAAACCCAGGGTATCTTAAAGAATCCAAATTGGTCTACACTGTAAAGAATTTTAAAACCCCAAGACTATTGTGGTCACGAACATGAAGATGGGCAAGTTAAGATCTAAGCCCCGCAACTTTTAACGAACGAGTTTCTAAAATGTTAACAATCACTGTTCCGACTGGGAAGCGTCTAAGGGTTAGACCGAAACGTAGGTAGGAGGATTGCGTTAAGATTGATCTTGGGGTGTTAGGTTTGGTCAGTTGACGGAAGTTTGTAGCCTTCGGGTTAGCTAAGCCTTCTAATTATAATTATAGATAGTCATGGTTGACCTATTGAATTCATACAATGCTAGAAAAAAATAAAACAATGTAAAAAAAAATTCTGTAACACTGCAACCCATGAAGGGTCTCGTGTTTGTACATGGTAAATACGGTACTGTTTCTTGGACAACAGTTGTGCAGGGAGGTGATTTGTCCTAGATCACGCTCAGCTGATAAAAGATTAAATAAAGTCTGCCAGCGAGGGGGATTTGAACACAGGGACCTTCGGTACGACAACTCAGTGCTCTACCACTGAGCCACTGCGCTCCCAAAACAATGATAAGGTGTTGAAAAATGGCAATGCATACATTAAGTTGATAAATAATTATAATTTATTTACCGCAACAAACAATAAATTATAAACTAATGAATATAAAACGATTATTCCCGATCAAAATAAGGCTTTGATACAGTTGGACTGCCTTCAGTTAGAACGATTTAAGGTTTTTTTTGTGTAAGAGAACACCTTCTAATTATTCGAAGGCTGTAGCGCCGAACTCGATGACGCAACACGATCTGACCACCTGTAATTGCTCTCTGAGCTGATTTCCTCTACTTACAAGACTAAAACATTATAGTAAACTAATTATTTATTTGAGGTTATATATAAACTCATAACGAAAAAAAAAAACAATGATTAAAATACTCTACTTGTCAATTAAATGATACAAAATATCAAATTTCTAAATTTACACTAGTCATCAAATCATCAGTCAAATAAAATGATAATAATTATGACCAATGTAGTTTAGAAAATATTAAGATAGCGATAAATAATAAAAATAAGTCAATAAAAATGAGCAGAAATTCAGAAACTGACGTGAAATATTACAACATAATTAGAAAAATTCAAAAACCTAAGTTTTTTAGAATACTGGAAAAAAAAATTCAACGTTTCGTCAATTCAGGTATCATCAGAACATTCTCCAAAGTAAATATTCACATCAATGAATACCAAAAAGAGGATATCTCACACCAACAGTCCATACACACTTATCAACAGCAACTTCAATCCATATCATTTTATAAAAAAATTAATTATCTCTTCGATGATGAGAATTTTTGGAATCTGTTGATGCTTGAATTGGCGAAACGGCTTGTTAGTCCCCCCCCCCCTAGTTCTTAAGAGACTCAAGGTTTTCGTTTTTGTATCTTTTATTTAAATAATATTTAAACTTTAGGTTAGTTAAAAATTTAACTATTTTAGGTTTATTTTTTCCATATCTTAATATAAAAAAATATAAGTTTCGATCACCTCAAAAGCTTGAAGCAGAATAGGGTGTTATATTAAATAAAAGTGGATTATTCTGCCGAAAAAAAAGAAAATAACAGGTATTTTATCACATTGGAAACGCTATCTAGCGGATTACAGCCTTAACTACGTCCCATAACGCAGCTAACATTCAATCATACATTCCTTGCAAGACTGTTTGTGTAAATTCTGACTGTAATCCCATCTCTTGTGGTTGTCTTCCATACTACCTATTTCTGACCAAAAAGTTAAGTTAATTTATTAAAAGGCAAATAAATAAAATATAAATTCACTATGGGAAAATGTTATTGTTTTTTTTGTAAAAATTTCTTATTAATACAACCAAAGCAATGGTAACGATTATACACATACATAATATATTCGTGTCCACTCTACTAGCTCGAAGTATGATACTAAGCCATGATGACTTTTGGCAAAAAAAGTAGAACTTATTCTACAAATTAAAAAAATATAAATAATTTTTAATTATTTTGTCTACGGTCAACAATTATGTTACGAAGTTTTCCTTGGTTCAATTTTTTTTCTCGTTTTTTTCCTTTTAATTATTTTGATTGCATGAAAGATGCAGTTATAGAAACAATTTACCTCATTCTAAATATTTGTTTTTCTTGTGTTCTTCACATTATACTGTTCATATAATTTTGATTAAATCTCTTTCAAATCAGAACTTTAGCTTTAAAAAAGTAAAATCACACCCAAGAACACGGTATAAAATCTTTTCAAGCAGTAAATCATACAATATATATTTTTTTAAATAGTACACTACTGTTTACTAGCGAGAAGTGCCTCATGGAATAAAAGGAAATAGATTAAACAGTTCAATGAATATGCGGAACAGTCTCGCAATGCTGGACCTGAAAGTCGTTGCCACACGCTTGATAACAATCAGGACCGGATTAATTAACTGATCGATCTCAATCTCATGTGTTATTGGGATTGTACGATATCTCGATGATGTCTGGGGAATAAAGGACAGAAATATACATTTATGATAATTATAAGGCTAATCCTATGACTGACAAACAGTTTCATTATGACTTCTCCCCTGTTAGTTCCAACCTCACAGCAGCCCCCGGCAATGGAGAAAGCCTGTCCTTGGGTAGGGCGGAACCTGTGGGAAATTTTTGTATGCAATTTATTTCTGGCTTTTATCCAATGCGCTATTGCTGCAATGACACGTGTCCTATGTCTAGTTGCACGCCATGCTTATAGTACTATCGACACCAAATGTTCAGCGGATAACGATTATTAGTAAGTTAAAGCTGATTATAATTAAGCACTGTTTCTCGAATAAAATGTTGGTTTTAATCGTCTCTTTATGCAGATTGAAATTAAAAAAAAACCCAATAGATTATTCACTTGAGTGGTTTACATATTAGTGGAATTTTTTCAAACAAAATAGAAATAAAAGTTTAACGTGTAGGCTGTAGGTATAAAATATCCAATGCTTCCGTTAAAATCATAAAA
Source organism: Troilus luridus (assembly GCA_964056705.1). Lineage (NCBI taxonomy): Eukaryota > Metazoa > Arthropoda > Insecta > Hemiptera > Pentatomidae > Troilus > Troilus luridus. The sequence continues at coordinate 77,314,414 of OZ057416.1, read as the reverse complement.
TCGAAAATTTACAAATTACAATCATATGACCGATTACAATTCTATGTTAACTGTCTGGAAAAATGTTAAAAGAGTGTATTAGCAGTTGTATCCCTCCAATGATCTCCGATATTAATGAATATATTTGGGCCATAAAAGACCCTGAGGCATCCTGTACTTTATACCGCCTTCAGCGGACTCAGCCTGATGTAACGCCTTAAAATACCGAAGGGAACAGAAGGTTTTTATTTATATAGAAGCCGTAGTTTTTACGACCTATTTGTAATTGTAATTTCATATAATAAAGGAGGTTCTGAAAAAAAAAAAAAAAATGTACTTTATTGTTTGTAACATTTCTATTTAAATTATTATTTGCAATATAAATTATTTGTGTTTTTTTAATTATTGAAAATTAAGCGAAACGCTATTCTATGGACCACATAATGGTATAGACTGAAAACTAATCAATAATTAATTAATCATTTTAATGACGTTAGAATCTAATTCTTACATCAATGTTTACCACGTTTACAACGACTAGCCCCAGTGAACAATTTAGAAAAAAATTATTTGCGAGATGAATTGATCCGTCAAACACAAGAGGCGTATATTTTTTTTTACCCTTCCTGTAAACTGAACGTCCATAGCTTTCAGGGCTCGTGAAAGAGCAACCCCTTGTCCAAACAGCATCAAAGACCTATCCGACAGGTAGGCTATGAACTCTATGAATGGGCTTCCCCGCGGCCGAGTAAACTGGAAAATACAAAAAAAGGTCTTTAATTTTTTGTCCCGTCTTCGATCTTTTGTCGATCATCCGGTGAAGAGAAGAGGAAAAAGGGTGAGCCACAACACAGGTGTACCGTCCCCAATCGGAGGCACAACTTTATAATCTCCTTCGATAATCTAAGAGCGAACCACGTCCTCCTCAGTCCTGCAACCCGTTCTCAGTGACCTGCATGAATTGCATGATTGGCCTCGTGCAGAAGTCTTTAAGTCATTAATGCGAACGGTAGTTTTCTGATGCATTTCTTTTTATTGGTATTATGGCTTTTTCTTTTTTCCAAACCAACAATATATTTACTTTCAGGCACGACACCAACCTTTATTGTCGATTGCAATTATATGCCCGTATAATAAATCTAATAAAAATAAACAAAGAAGCTGACGCATTTCATATACTTGGGAAATTAATCTTTTTAATAAAAAAATAGGAATCCCAAGGTGTTATTTAAAATAAATACAACTGGAAGTCACAGATTTTTAACAACTACGAATTTTCAAAGGTGAGCAATAAGAAGTGTCAAAAGGTCCTTGTTGTGGATGAAATTCAATATTTTCTTGTTTTCAAAGTTTGTATGAATAAAAAATTAAGATAAATCCGAAAGAAATAACCATACGGTCAATTTACCAATTACGGACAATAATAAGCATAAGGACAATTTACCAGAGATGCCCTGATTATTTTAATTGACCTTTGGGTCAATCTCAAAGATCTAAGCACTAATTTTATATTTTTGCGTAAAATAAGAATTAAGAACCACTATCTTTATTATTGCTCTATGTGTTTGCTGGTAATTTATGCTCTGGATAGTATGGTATTTGAAATCTAGTTTCTGTTATATAGTACAAAAGATGGAATTAGCTCAGCCGTTTTACCTTCTTTATATGACCTTTATAGTATTGGAAAATATAAATATAAATAAAAGCTTACTTAAAAAATTACTCAGCAGGTATTTTTATACACAAAATTTAGACATTGAGTGATCTCATCATATTTTAACACTTTTTAGTATAACCTCCAGAAACGTGTTAAATTTAAATTGATTAAAATATTTATAGTAATTATGTTAATAAAAATAACTTTCCTTACGACATTAGTCACATGGGTTTTTACAATCCCTTGAAAAAAATTGTGAGGTCGGGTTTGTAACTGGTATATGTATGTAAATGTGTATATATCGAGTTATTTACAGTTGTTATTCATTATCCAATTTAACGTGATATGCTTTAAGTGAAGGAAATCCCAAACCGCTTATTCATTATTCAAGGTGATGTTTCCAAATATTTTTAGAGGAACGACATAAAACCTATGTATTGCCAGTTTCATGATTACGGAATAATAAAAATAATCAAGCTCTAACCAAGATAATGAATCATAACGAAGTATTTAGAATATTAAGGTATGGATTAGGCAATTTCAAATTACATTGTACATATATAAATTCATAATAACAAATCCAAATCAGATAAATAATGAAGAATGCATGTTATGCCGTAGAGTACAATATATACTGCCTGTATATACTTTATTCTGGGCTCCGAGCATTGGACCGGTTTCTGTAATGAAGAGGACAAAGATTGTGGAAGCTCTAGATCTTCCTGACACCTTCCGAGATGTCTCTATTCTACTTTTAGAAGGACGATTGGGTAGGGTTTTTAAACATCCTAGAGCAATGTTTATTTACCGAGTATGTTTATTTGCAAAGTCCTATTAGTGATTCCATACCCTTCACTGACCTTAGCAGGATCATTAAGTTGCATCCTTCATTGTTCGACCTTTATCGTCCCTGATACCGGCCTCAAGATCACTGGAACGTACCGCTCGATGATTTGTGCAGCGTTTTCTACCTTATTGTTGGTTTAATGTTTTAATTGAACAAAAATAATACAAACACCAACTGACGATGAGTACCTACGAAAGGTAGGATATTTCTGCCTAAATATATACATACATATGAAAAAAAAAGTCATCAATTACACAATAGCAGTGAAATCCGAAAAAAAAAAACAGGAAACGAGGGAATAAGATCCAGTTCCGAGATATCGCGGATTTCAGGAACAGGATATAGGAAGATGGAAAAGGGATGATTAATCTTCATAACGTTCTCTTTAATTATAATCCCCCAGGGTAGAGATGATATCGTACGATGAGAACAATACCGTTATTTCCATAAGGACATGCCATAACAGTCATGAGCAATTTTCATGTATAACATTTTTTTGTGGATGTGTCTGTCACTGAACTCGTCCAAAAAGGTTTGACCGATTTCGGAGAAATATTTGCGATTTTCATGTGGCATCGAGAACGGTTTAAATTCACAATTCTATCCGATACATATTTTTTTTTATAATTCATTAATTTATTTTTCAATATTCAAAATTTACAGTATATTTAAATTCTTTTAGGATTTTCGAATTTGAAAAGTTGGAATATGATAACATCAGTCGGGTACGCTAGTTTACAATATTAATAAAAAATTAATGTGCCCATTCCTTAAAAAAAAATATTTTTTTTTAGACGAATTTAAATTAAACATCAAACAACTGTTCCATTCAGCATTGGATTTGTCCATATCAAGTAGATATTAAAAATCAACATTAGTTTCTATGAAATGACGACCACATAACATTTTTTTAAAAGTAATTTTCAAACAATAACATGACTATATTAATCTCTATTGTCGCATTCTACTTTGATATTAGTTCGATATAACCAGACACATGCACAGTCTCTCTCTCTCTCTCTCTCTCTCTCTCTCTCTCTATATATATATATATATATATATATATATATATATATATAGAGAGAGAGAGAGAGAGAGAGAGAGAGAGGAATATATAGATAGAGGGAGAACGAGATTATATGCATATTATAGTGAGAAAGAGAGTGTATATTCAAGAACGGGTTCATCCCAAGTTGACGAATGGCCCTACATTCCAGCTCCAAGTGAACGTCAAGAACCGTTTGTAGCTTTGAATATCACATGATTTTTTTGTCCGGTATATTTAACTATCTTGTTCACTGAGGGCGGAATCTTAAACAACTTTAGCTTTGAAAGGATTAGAATTATAACTTTTATTCAGACAGTTTTATATCCATGGAGATTATAAAAAACGAAACGTCGTTATATGTTTACTGTTGACATCTTAATATTTTCGGGTAGTAATTTATATCTTAAATAGTTTATATTCCTCTTTATTATTTTAAAAACTTATCTAATGATTTTGAATCATCATTTGTGAATTTTTTCCCCTTTAAATGTCTATTTTATAGTGTCATAAAAATTCCTATGTAATTTATTGTTTTGCTTACATTTGACAAGGATAGCCTTCCAAAAATGTATGAAACGTATACAAAATAAAAACAGTAATAAAAACACATTATCTGCATATTGAATGCTTCATCTAATTTAAATGCATTCTTTTGTAGTTAAACATAATAAAATGTAACAGCATCTATTAATTAATTAATGAATTAAATAACTACATGAAATATTGTACGTAGTACAAACAACAATTGCGTTATCGTTACCAATGTTAGATTCGCAAAAAAATAATTTTAAAATTATGTTTTTGAAATTCTCGAATCATCCTCGGCCAATATTTTCATGACGTCCGCTTGTATTCGACCAATTTTCTACTTTTGTTTTACGACATGCCAAAAAATAATAAAATAAGTCATAGATAAATATTAACTTTAGAGGCTATAAATGGAATCATTAATCGTTCAAACTCTGTTCAAATAATATACAAAAAATACGAGTTTTATGTATTATTTGGAAATCAATGAAAAAATGATAGGTGAAATTCCCTTTATATTACACACATTTATTATATTTTTTTTTGTTATTTTAATTTTTTTAATGCCCCAATTAGTCGAAAATGGACATATTTTCAAACATTATTACTATTTTAGACGACCTTCAAAAACATTGAACAATTTGTATAATATTAAGACTTATGCACTATCGCCACTAAACCTTTACAGAAATATATGTCAAGGGGATCACTTTCGTCTCGGAAACTCTTACGCTTTGAGAGTAAATTAAAATGTCCTCTGTTACACAAAATGTCATAACTCTCCACCGAAAAAAAAAAAATTCAATTTTTCTTTCGATAGAACAATTAGTAGACAATATTACTACTTAGAGCTGGTTCATTCAGTTGGCTCAAGGTTTCTAAAAAAGCTTTCTCTTTTTTTATTTAACAATGTTATTTAAAGCCGGTCGATTTAAAAAAAACAACACTATTTGAAATTATAAAATAATATCAAAGATTTTTTTTTAGTTTAGGAATAAAAAAAAATTCCATTTCCCATAAGGACATGTGCAGTGTATCCATGAATTATATTGGCTTATAATGACGCATTTAGAAAATTTAATTAATAAGATATTTTTCCTTTCACAGATAAATATGTCACTAAGCCAGTTTCGTAATAATGAGAATATCTTTGAATAAGAAAACATACAGTACTTGTGAACAGTTACGCGTATTGTTAAAATATTTGTCCTTAATAATTTACAATAAGCTTTAATGATATAATAGCGTCAATGATCTTGATAATAATTGAGCCTTAATAATCAGTTTTAATTTCGCATATGGAAGGGAATAATTTTTCAAATATTCTTTGATTAAAACAAAATAGAATAGAACATGTAAAAGAAAGGAACAAAAGAACTCCGCCACTACAACCCATGAAATCGGGCCAGTACATGGTAGAGACTGTAGTGTTTCTTCGACAACAGCTGTGAGGAGAAGTGATTGGTCCTAGATCACGCTCATTCACCAGATTTTCCCTAGTTTGAATACTCACTATATATACGCTGGGTGAGCCATACCAGGAGGATTTCAGATCCGATAGAATCCCTATTAACAAATTAAATCAAACCTGCCACAGCCGGATTTGAACCCAGGACCTACGGCACGGAAGCTCAGTGCTCTAAATTTAATAAAAACCAAAATATAATAATTTAATCAAGTTAGTAGTGATTTCATGATGCTATTTATTAAAATAATAATATAAAACTACTTATTTTCAATCCTTTCTTTATGATTTTGAATAAACTTTAGTTCATAAAATTTTTTTTTTTTAAATGTACTTTCAAGTGAATATAATATAATGTATACTCCTTAAAGGACTTTTCTGACTCAGAAAACCTGACTATGGTTCATGTCAGAATTTATGTCAGTATGTCAGATATAGATGCGGTTTATTATACAATAGAATCCAGTTAGGTCCATCTGCTTGATTATTTATAGACCAGGCTCTTTACGAGGGCCATCTAATCCCATAGATATCCACAGCTCCTGAGGAATTCAAGGCAACGGTTCTGGGGATGTGTAAGGGAGGCCAACGTAAGAAGTTATGGATATTCAGTATCTAAGGAATGCTGTTCTCTAGGAGACTGTCCGTTACTAAAACACTATCTTAGTAAGGTGAGGGGTGTTTTTTATTGAGGTTAAGAGAGAAAAAATTATTGCCTACTAAAATCCTTGAATATTTAGTCTACGCCATCCAAAGATAAGAAAGACCCGCCTTCTAAATCGATGAAGATTGATTAGAAACCTTACCAGTGTTTAGTGTTATGCTAGGCGCCAACTGCACTATACGAGCGATAATAATTATCAAAATTTGGATATATATATATATATCTACATTTTGATAATATATATATATATATATATATATCCACATTTTGATAATATATATATATATATATATATATATATATATATATATAACACATATATAAAATATAATTTATAATAATAAAATAATATAAAGAAATTATTCTACAGCGTATATCCATAGCGATTAACAGATTAAATCGTTTACCTACCACAGCCTGATTTGAACTAGGAAACTTGAGCATTGCTAAGTGAAACTCTTCACACTGAGCTCCCAATATAGCAATAACTTATATTTTTTTTAATTATAAAGTTAATTTCCATTATTTTTTTTATGTAATACTGCTCATTCTTAAATCTTCAATATCTCACACAAGACTGAAAAGACAAGAAACAGCTAGACGCTTCCGACTACTTCAACACATACTAGAGAAACGCTCAAAGCTTCAGATCAATTACAAAAGACTTATTTATGTGACTGTTATAAGACCTATATGGACTTACGGAATTGAACTATGGGGCTCCACCAAACCATTGAATTCCTCTCGTATTCAATCCTTGCAATTCAAAATCCTAAACGCTCCTTATTTTGTCACAAATAAAACCATCCATAAAGACCTTAACGTTCCATATCTTACCGATTTAGCCCATTCCAGATACCTATCATTCCATAATAAACTCCAGGCCCATCCATACCCACTAGTTTCCATCCTTGTATCCAATTCCATCCCGGACAATCCTCCTAGGCGTCTGAAGAGAAGATGGCCTCGGGACCGTATATTATAGAAATGTTATTAGAGTGCTGCCAGTGGGTAGTGCCTCTACATGTCCTTTCATGTATCTAGTTAGTCATTTAGCCCTTGTACTAGATGTATATATTACAGTTGTACAATTCAATACAATAATTAAAAAAAAAAAAAAATTCCTCAATATGATTCCGTTACTTCTTACATTCATAAAATTTAGTGAATCTCTCTCTACTATGAAAGCTTTATATCAATAGTTAATTTTTATTTTTTAAATTAAAATATGGTCATTCACTATATGAGTATAATATAAATAGGTTATAAATGGGATATTCCTTAAAAAAAATTAAGCAGGCGTTTAGAGTAATTTAGTCATCGTTATTTAACACTTTTATATGTTAAACAATATTAAAAACAAAATAATCTGTTCTAAATAAAAAATACAATATTCCATGGATAATTTAGCCCAGAGAGACCGATGTAATCTTAAAACAAATCTGGTATGAGCTGAAAACAACAAAAATTCTGCTAAGTCTTATTCTGCCATATTCTTCTCTTTTTTAATTTATTTTAACATGTTTCAGGGTATTTCCTAGTTTCAGTGTTTTTCATAACACAGTTTCACAGTTTCATAACAGTTACAGATTGTTTTGTGAATTATTATAATCTTTAAATATTCAATTAAGGTCGTATAATAATTCGTAATTATTTGTAAAGGAAAAAAACAAAAACAGTGGGGAAAAAGTTTAAAAATCCTAACATATTATAGGTTTGCCTTGTTTTAATAAGACTTTTTGTATAATTGTAGTAATTTTATTCCGTTATGTATTTATCTAACAGGATGAATTTGTCATCTAATCCTCATGTTAATATAATTTCCAAAGGCCTTCGTTTGGTTCCAGGGACAAATATCTCTACGCTTACGTACGTTTTTTAATGTGTTTTTATATTCTATAAATTCTATTTTTTTCATTGTTAACAGTGATAATGGCATTTATGTATATTTTCAATGGGAGAGTGGAGAGCGCTTAGTTGCCGTGCCAATGGGTACTGGATAAAGATGGGCACTCTGTATAGAAGGTACCCGAAATAAGGGGGAATATGGCGGTTGAGCGTAATCTAGTACAAATATCTTCCTGCACAATCGTTGTACGATAAACAGTAGAGTCTCTACCATGTTCTGAACCACAGACCCTACATGCATACGTTGTAATGGTACAGTTTTTTCCAAGTATTTCTAGTATACTATATCAAATCAGGATATTTTTCTAACTATTTAATTGTTCCCTAAAAATAAGTGGACGCAATACATTTTTACCGTTGTGGATTCTCATATTAGAAACCCCCCATTCACAGGTGCGAATATGCAGCATGATAAATGATACTACAAGCTAACAACATAAATTTAGATAGGATTCTCATTACATATTTCATTACAATAATATTTATTGAGCGGCTAAGTAAACTGTCATAACGTGATGAATACTATAAGTAATCAAAATTGCCATAGTAAACCGAGTAAACTAGCGAAAAAGATAATTTTTAAGTTATCCGTACTTGACCCTGAACGCCTGATGATGTTGTGTCACTAGTCCGTCCTACTACTTTGAAAAAAAATGTTATATCGAAATATTATCGAGAAGAAACAATAACAAAAAAAAAAATCATCAAGTGAAGATATACAAACATCGATTTGGACCATCGTAGCAGAATCGTAGGGAGTTAAAATAACAGGGTTCTTCGATGCAACAATAGAAAAAAAAATTTGCAAATTTATTTCAAAAGTACCTCCCTGAAGCCAGGAAAAATAATGGTTGAATAAATTCCTCGTTTAATAAAAATATTTTCAAGCTTAAAACAGTCGTTTTAGCTGTTTAAAACGATTTGTAGTACCATAACCATTTTATAGCAAGGAATGAGACTGTTATATCACCACCATTTTCATTACAAAAAAACAAACACTGCATTTATAACTCACAGTTATTTGTTTTCCAAAGTAGTTTATAAATGTCGAATATTTAAGATTTTATCTTGATAGAACTGACGGTTTAAATGCTTGTAAGGGTTTGGTGCTTCCTATATTTTCGACTACCTGGGTGAGACTAATAATGGTAAAGACGAATAATAAGCTGATTCTATATATAATTGTTTGAATATTTTTTCTAGTTCAAGTAAGATAGATTCGGGTATTTGAAACAAAGAAAGTTCCAATAATGTTAGTTTGCCTAAATCTTGAATTTCTCTTCACGTTAGCTAAATTTTTAAAATGTTGTAGTAAATATTAAATAATTATTCCAGGAAGTCAAATTTTTATAGGATACTGTTCAAAGTTTGTTGGTAGGGCAATACCAATCCCGCATTCTAACTCTTCCCCGAAACCAGTTCAGAAAATTAAAAGTTCGGAAAATGGACACAGTAATGTAAATATAATAAGGTTCGAGGATGAATTGTGTTCCCAGACAACGGACAAAATCATTACGGTATTCTTTGCTTATTGTAATGCATATCTTTTAGTTTTTTCTTATATCCGATTTGCGAAAGTTGGAAAAAGTATTTGACGTGGTATTCTTGCAGCAGCCTTCGACTTCACTCGGGGGAGTGTGGACCTTCCAACCTCCAGCCATGAACTCGAAAAAGCGGTCTTGGCAAGGACGTCTTTTATTTCTTTCGACCCTGTTGGCACCTCAGACTCCGGGTCTCCGCGTCTTAAGAAGGACGAAGTAATATTTTTTCCGTTTTATATCCATTCGAGAAATGGATTTAGGTTTATAACTGAGAATGGGCAAGTAATTATTATTCTGTCTGCACGGGGCTGAAAAGATTTTTTTTTTAATCCTGTATAAGAAATGTAAGTCTTTACAAAATGACATGAACCATACTTTTGCCTTACGACGGATAAATAGCTATGCATTTAGGAAACGTGAGATATTTTTGTTGAGGGTATATGATATTAGATTTTCTTTTTATTAAATGAGAAATTTTGAATCAATAATTAAAATATGAAAATAGTGAGAGGGGATATTGTAAAAACTAGACACCATGCATGTCATCATATATGTTTACAATCATTATAGGGAATAACAAAGATACTATATAATTAAAATATAATAAATATAATTATAATAATAATTAAGATATAATAATTAAAAATAGATGAGTCGAAACTTCCATCACCTCGAATAATTATGCTAAATATTGTGGAAGCTTTAGTTTCATTTTATTTTATTTTAGCTGCCACAAGCAAAACTTTGCAAGATATGTATTACAAATCAGACAACATACATGTGTAAATTAATTTTGAGAAATGACAGAGATAACTTACAACAATTAAAAACATATCAGTAAAAGCTTTCGTCGTTTTTCCTTCGACAAATATTAAGCAACCTTCTTAATCTACTCAGTAAACATTCCTAATTCTAATGATAAAGAACTCGAATTTTCCAGATGGCACTTTCTCTTCAGTGTTATTTGCGTTTCGTTTTCAGTTATTAACATACTCAATATTCAATAATATACTTAATCCCAGAAATTAAGGAAAGACTATAAATTCTAGTCAAGCATAAAACAAAATTAACCAAGATGCATTACACTCTAGATTAAGTTATTCCTTAATGTGAACAAAGTAAACTATTCTACATTGAGCAAAGTAGACTATTCTTTTAAAAATCTATATATTAAATTGAGCTGTGAACTCAATCGCGTTCGGGGATGTGGCACTTCATGTCAATGAACTGGTTATACATTTCCGAATTCAGTTACTCCTTGCTTTAATCTAAGTCAAAGAATGTCTCCAGATATTCATTGGCTTGCACAAAAGGCGTAGCATAATATTGCATCCTAGATCCTCCCACTAACAAACACGAACGAGGACAGCCGATACAAACTGACACGAAGCCTAGAGCGTGAAGCGACCTAGGCGTTACACACGCGTCTTGTGCAAGCCTCATAGATCGTCTTGACGTGAGGAACGAAGGTATGTAGGCCGGACGGCAGCTTCCGGGCGATCTGGGGTAATTCGTATTTGATATTTCACAGGCAATACTTACATCACCAACGATAATTCAGCAACCTGCTCTATACTATGTTAGAGTAGTAAATATAAGACCACAATTAGTAACTTTACAACTTTTAAATACCTTAAAATATTATATTAATAGGAGACGAGGATATCCTAAAATATGAGAACGAATTTTCAGTGAATGCTACAAAGTTTGTTATGAGAACAGTCCTCTTAGCAGCTAGGGACCGACAAAGATAGTTAAGACCAACCGCTCTCCTTTAAATGAATATTCATCCCTTGTTGAGTCCTATTACTAAGATAGGATCTCAAAGTCAACACCCTTAGGTGCTCAGCTATGGCAGGTAGAACGGGCTATCTTATCATTCATTAACCAGCGAGCGAGGAAGCACAGGGTGTAGAATAGATGTATTATTATTCAGTTACTAGCCTTAAATCAAATATGTGGGATCTGGATATCCTTCTGAGACTCGCTCAGCCGTCTTTAAAGTGTGTTAACTTAATTGAGAAGAACGTCCACGTGATTTCGGCCAAATAACCTCCTTGCACAGCAGCTGACTTAGAAACAGTTCAGTCTTTACCAAATACTGAACCCATTATCCCTACTTGGGTTGAAGTAGAATTGGTTCTAGTAAAAAACGATTGATTCTAGCAAAAATGTAGCATCATTAATGTAGATTTTGATAGCAGTTCCTACTAATTTCAATGAAATTGTTCACATTTCAACCTCAGACAAATAACGAAACAACTTCCTCAAACCATTACTCCATCACCTTTGCAGAATCTTGTCATGCCCTCTTGGGGTCGCGCCAGGGGAATGATCCGGGAAACGAACAGATTCTGCCAGTCCCTGAACTTCTGAAGAATTTCATCGTTCCTAAATGTCTTTTCTAATTGGTCAAGCCATTCATTTACCACTTCCCAGTTGCGTTACATCAATATAATTCAATTCTATTCCTTCTACTATTACCTGAAACCCAATGAGTTTACAGTTATAAGTAAAAGGAAACATGACCTTTCTGTAACATGATAATTATTCTAAGGCCTGTAAGGTTTATATGCAAACTCTTGATTTAGAAATAAGGAGGAAATAGCAGGTGAACTCGTTCGAGAACGATCTTTCTCTTATGAAGCAAAATTATTTATTACGGCCATTTATTGCAGCGATAGAGATTCTCGAGTTCTAAGACGTTCCTTCTAGCAGTACGTTCCTTAAGTGATGGCTGACCTCGTACTAAGATGCAAAAAAGGAGAAGTCAAATGAAAACAAATTCAAGATCAGTCAGTTTGTGTCTAAACACTCTTCATTCTCGGGAAGAAGGTCGACCGGTAAATTGAATCATCAATAGGCTATGCGATTCTAGTCCGCTATTTTTTAATTCATTATAATCATGTATTATTTATCAAAAGGTGGCAGGTATAAGATATATTTAAATTTATGCTTCGGTCGTTTTTAAATATAAAGACGTTCGATAGCCCGAGGGGAACTAAAGAATTCTTGCTTAATATCTGTCAATTAAAAATATCTCGTCTTATCTGCCCTTACTGTTTCAAGGGATGAGAAGTTCAGAGTTTCCATTAAGAAAAGAGACAGAGTTATTAATATTTTAGATGTATATTTCTATATTATCTCTGGCGTATATTAGAATTTATTTATATTGTTATTAAAAAAAAAAACTCTAGAATTGTAGCATTGTTATATATTTATTTATCTCCTACCTTCCCTATAATACATTTCTAAACAACTACCAAATTCGAGTCCTCAAAAGTCCGCTAGGTCGCTACACTAAGTATTCACATAGAATGCCTTCAACTTCCCTTCGTTGTCCGATGACCTCCAAGAATCTGGTTTTATATGTCCTAGATTAAAATAGGCTTGATGGTTTATTATATAATATGTGCTAAATATTGTATAATATGATATTTTATAGGCTTAACTAGAATGTAGCAATCAAGGTTAGGTTAATATTCAAACTGTATTTTAGCATCTAACATTATTAATTCTTCGCAGAGGGAGATTTAAAGAGTTACATTTTACTTTTGTAAACTCACGAAAATTATGACAAAAACAAGTATTCACGCGTCGTAAAAAAATTCTAGTTAAAAACCTAAATTTCAGGTTAAAATCATGGTATATTTATAAACGAAAAAAGAAACCTATACCACTTGCACCTAAAGCGTCATAGGTTCAATACGTGGTAGACTGTATTATTTCTGTTGGAGAAATGTTGTGTAGGGAGGTGATTTTATGGTGATGGTTTTGCCCTAATTAAGAGTATCACTTTATAGAGGCTAGGTGAGCCCCTGGAGCGTCTTGAGATCACAAGGGTTTGAATCGTGACTGTTAACAGATTAAATAATTTATCTCCCACAGCCAGATTTGAACCCAGGATCAACTGAGCATACTGACTTACCCCGCTCCCATTGTACTCGTTTAACGGATATAAATTATTTCAGATTCCAAATGAAATTGTTATAGAATACTAGTTTAGTATAACATATTTGAGTCATAATATTAAGTCGCATCCCAATCGTTTTTCAGTTTGTGAGATGCTAACTCATCACCCACTCATAATAAATTCAAGAAACTAAATTCATTTCGTGTCTGTATGTAATACATAACCTAGTTGAAGTCATGTCATCGATGGCCCAAACTAAAAAATGTATTTATCAGAATTTAAAAAAAAATTTCCTTTTCTTATTTTGCTTCAGTATGGTGATGTTTTAAAACGTCTCAATTTATGTAAATTTTAGACGATTCGTTATGCGACAGGACGCCAGTGAACGCTTCGCCGCTCCAACAAGACATGATGTATACCCCAGGGACCAAAAAAGGTACTGACGACAGACACAAATAGAAGAACTCACATTCCATTATGCTAATGACCATTAACACATTTATAATTAAATTTGCATTGTTTAAAATGTCTTTGATTTTAAATCATCCGTTCAATACCAGTCGAAGTTCAACACATCCTTAACGGAAATAAATTATGCCATTACTATTGTGATGCGTCATCACTTGATTTGAATACGTTTTCATACATACAAATATCTATTCAAGCTCCAAATGAATTTACTTGATATCATTATGTTTCTTTCATATAATTGTTATATATAGTGTACATGTGTATGTAACAGTAACTACCAGTGAAGCAATAAACCAGGAGCAATTATTCATAGGGGTCACCGGTGGTATAATGGCTAGCATAACAACGTGAAATGCCCGTTCGTGGGTTCGCAGGCCGACGTTTTGCCCTAGGAGGCTTAAAAGGGAGTAAAAAAAACTTGTTTATGCCGTCCTTCAGAACGATCGTGAAATAGGGGTTCCGAACCTGTAGGGTGTCATGTACTCATTAAAGGTCTCTATTCTGATATTGGAAAGTAAAATAAATAAACACTATAATATCCAATATAATTTTAAATTTAAATTAATATGATTCAATACAATAATATGATTCATGATGTGTATAAGAGTAAAAGGTCAATATATATATATATATATATTGGTTATTCAATTTATTATTAAAAATACTATTAAAAAAATACTAAAAAGAAAATATATATTGTTCCAAAATATGTAATCAATACGTTAAAGTTAAATAATATATTATGCCTTAGTACGCATTACATTGGTGATACTTATGGAAACTTATAATTTTTATTAATTATAAAATGTAAATGAGATAACACAACGCAGAAAAATGTAACCGGATCTGTTTTAAAGATAAGTATCGAAAAAGGAGAAACAAAAAAAAAAGTTAATAGGTTTTGCCACAGCCTTTTCTTATTGCTATTCTGTCCACGTTTCGAGGGTGACAAGATTGATTGAGATCACGCCTTTGATTGAGCTGGGGATTCAGGTCGCCCTCTGTGCTTCTGGTTGTAACACCTACACACAATTATCTGATTTGTTAGCAATTGTGTTTGTATAATGACATAATAATTATATGTCATTTATCACGTTGGAAAAAATTATCTCATTAAAACAACAAAAACACCTAAATTATTATTAACATGCGTACAAGGTGAATCCGCATTAGATGCTCAAAGAGTTAATTATGACAGTAAACCATTGTGTATCAGATCAGCTATTTCCATCCTATAAAAAGGGTTTCAATAATTATTGAGAAAGATTGAAAATTTCAAAATGATTACAGATTATTTTCATAAAAAATGACCAAATTCTAACACCCATATCGGTGAACGTGTAGATTGATCAAATAAATTAAAAAATATTTTTGATGGAAACTTCCATTCCAGCCTCCTGTTCCGAATCATGACTAGCTTCTTACGACTGTCACTACAACGAAAAGGATTTACTTCCTATCAAAGCCGCTTAGACGTATACATTCTTGTTGCCGAAGTCCAGGATGTGTTAGGAATTTCAAGGGTGTGTTCCGAATAATGTGTCTTTAGAGAGTCATTAAAGCAAAATAGGATCTAAAGGGCTTGGCTTCAACTAAGCTCAATGATAAACCGTTTCTAAGATCTCTCTGAGAAAAAGAAATCCAAAAATCAATCAGTGTTTTGCAGTTAAAATAAGACTGTGTTGTAGAGCCTTGCCTTCCGGGCAGGAAACGGTAAGAGATCAATTACGTGGAAAAAACTGATATTAAAAAATTTGGTGATTTATGTGTTCCTAAACAAGTTTTCAACCTAATTAAAATTTTATTCCACATGTTTTTGGATATAATAATCTATTGAAATTATTCTCATCCCGATAACCATATTGGATGAATTCATTGGATATCCTCTCAAATCCACAATGTATCAGAATAATCTAACAAATTTATTAAATAATTGCAAATTAGTCGACTACCTAGGGCGAATGAGATAAGCAACAGAACATTCTTTAAAGCTGAATATTGGAATAGTGGGTTAGTTACTGTTAGTACGTTTACAATATAATCTAACACTTTTTAATCCACAAGATTTTATGCACTATTAAATTATTATTATCCTAGATAACTCTCTCTAATGAAAGAATCCTTACTCGTGTAGTATGATAGGCCATGCATAAAACAAAAACATTGGATAAAAACTAACAAATCAATTAAACATTTTAGAGCATTTTAGGGGGGAACAAGGGACAGAAAAATCTTCAAGGTAGAATGTTGGAAGAGTGGGCGATTTATTTATTTATAAATCATTTTTCAACTTAAACAATCGGTATTCAATATGTCTATAGAAGAAATACTATGTTCTGTTTTGAAGTCATCAATTAGAAATGACGACTGTCAAAATACCGAAACATTTTGCCTTTCAAACAAGATCCTGATTCACCGCTTTCATTTAATCCGTTTATTCTTCCTTGTATGAGCTCCGACGAGAACAATTCCAAAAGAAGGAGAGGGAGAAGGAACTTTAAGAGGAAACGCAGCCTGCTGTTTGGGCCGACATCACAATAAAATCCCGATGTCACCGCCTCACATGACACACACGCACGGGGCCTGTGGAATTCGAACTTGACCCGCAGTTGACCTCAAAGGAATGCCGCACCGTGAGTCACCAGTAATGGTTTTTCATTGCTGAGTCAAAGCCGACAGATTTAAGACCCCGCTTGGTGGACCTTGCACTAGCGGGCCGATTAACATTGTTCCTGTACCGGTTTTCCAAATAGTTACAAGCGAATGCTTCTCGGAAACATGGAGTGAAAATCAGAAGGTCAGAAAAAAAAAAGAGCGAAGATATTATGAAACGATTCTACATCGTATAAACTATATATAAACATAGTGTAGTGCATATATATATATATCTACAGCTCAGGTGAATAGGTGGTTCACCGGTGCTGCTGATATATATTTATATACAAACAATTGGTCAATATTTAAAATACGATAAATAATATGATGACAAAATATTATTTTTATCCTATATCATTGATTTCTCGCTATGGTGATTTTTAAACAATAGCTGGTGAGGCGATGGAAATAATCGGCAGCTACTATCATTATCCTAAATGTTTTTTCCTTATAGTTAAAAATAAAACGTGATAATGATTGTGGTACTATTTGCATAGAGCATATGCGGACTCAAATGAATTCCTTAGCATCAAACCAAAGTGCCATAGCCTGCACATTTGAATCTGCACAACGGTTAAAGCAATGCTAATAATAATAGCAGGATACATTAATTGTTCTAATAAAATATGTTTTCTTAACATGAACACTGAGCTAAACTTATTATTATATTATACATATATACATATAATACAATTTGTATTTATATAATATCCGATCACAGGATGTGAGGTGGTGTGACAACTAGAAACTCTGAAACATATCACAATGCCCAAATCAATCAAACTCAATCTATTTTGTACATTGAAATGGATTTAGTCGATAGTTTTTTTTAAAGAACTTAATCAAATAATTTGTCGGGTAGGCTTCCATATTACTAGTGGGTCCACTAGTATCATCTTTTTCTAAAAGTGCCTATGTTTTTTGATGTTACCGATTATAACGGTTAATTTTAATGACCACTGTACGAAACTAGTCGATGTTAATCCTGTCCATTGCCTGAGCTTTTTCAATCAGGAGTGACGCCTTTCCTTCAATCCTGACCTGTATAGATAACTGCAAGCAGGCGGTATTTTTTCCTAGATACCTATAAGATGTAAATTGGCATCACCTGGCGGAAGTATGCCAATTTATATCTTTTGTTGCAGTCTAATATCTCGAGGGGCTTCTGTATTCCTTATAAGTATGGTTTCGTTTCTGACATGGTGCAATCATGAGACTCTGAGCATACGACGATAACATCACATCTTGAATGCTTGTAGACATTTGCAGCATCCGCAAAGGTCCATGTCTCTGATCCGAATAATAACACTGAGAACACATAACATCTGCTAACTCCAATTCGATTCCGCAATTTTAAATTGATATAATTAAATACAATATTATTAAAATGCAATATTAGGTAGTATATTATTATTCGCCCCATAACGGAAAATACATGAAACTATGAATGAAGTAATTAAAAGCGTTTCAGGTATTTAGAACAAAAAAAAACGATAAATAAAAAAAGGTATTTATGATGAACGATGTCAAAACAAACAACTGTGATGAGTAATTAATCAATGCACAATGAAATTGCCCTTGTTAAAGTACATAATGACTAATATCAGTAAAGAAGGCTGCATGGAGAAGATCTCATTACGACGAAGCAGAGGTGTTGTTAAGCGACTCCAATGAAGCCGACTTATGTAAATTAGAGATCGTTAAATTGAAGACATTGTAAATCGTTGAGTGTTGTATTTACCGACCTAGCGATTGCGAAATGGCTACATCGGTTAAAGGAATTGCAGATCGTCCGCACTGGCAGTAACTTCGTGGTGACCATATTTCATGTTTTGCTGTGACAAGGATTAAGCACGCCATGCCCCTGTAGACAAGTTCAAAATCGCTTTAGCACTCAATGCCTCATTATGCTAATGTAGAGGATCCGAGTCTAATATTTATATACGTATTAGTGTTGAAACATCCAATAACTAACAATGTTGTATGTACCTCTTTCGTCGTGCTCAAAGTATACGCGCTTCCTTTCCACTTTCGTTTCTTATTCGACTTTTATGTTTATTAAAGTGTTCAATTCTGACAACGCATTTCTACAAGTTTCCGCATTGTTCAAAGAATATTTTGACAATACTATAGACAAAATTTAGAATCAATGGATTGCAAAAATTAGTACCCGTTCTCAAATTTTGAAAAACACATAATTAGTTTAATAAAAGTAAATGTCTGTGTTTTTTTAGTGAATACAAAATGTTTATTTTATGCCCTGATGGTCTCTAGTCTCGATTAATAATGATATTTGATCCATGCGATACCGCCTTTTGTTCTCCAAATTGAGACTCCAAATTTTCCATTATTATTCTTATAATTATTAAAATTTACGCAATTACTTAAACAATATTTCAAAAAATAAGATCTATTTTTGAGCAGTCATACAATCGCTTTGTATAGCGTGCTTGAGGTCTAACATTTAGCATCCGATATAATTAATTAACATTAATAACACATACACTATAAAACTCTGTATAAAAGTTTAACAGCGAGGAGATTTGGGAGATATCTTTCTCAAACTAAAGGTATTCCCTATAAAAAGTAAACCCTTTATAAAGGCTGGATGAGCCCCAGGGAATCGGCAGACCCCACAGGATCGGTCTAATAGATAAAATAATTTATATGCCACAGCTGGATTCGAAGTTAAGACCTTCAACTCAGCTAGTCAGTGAATTATTCCATTCCCTATACATTTAAAACACAATTGAAAAACTATTATTTCTGTAACTATTACGTCACGGGTATGACGTGATATTGGCTCTCGATTTCCGGGGTGCCTAGGAATTTTTCTGAGGTTCGACCTAAACACTGACCAATCAGCCTTGTAAGCCTAGGTAAGGAAATAACAAAGTACCGGTCTAGAAAACTGAAATTATGTTACGCCGCATTCCTACGTGCGATCTGAATGACTGGTTTTTTAATAGTTATGTTGAGTTCAGATAATTAATTATCTAATCGATATTTGAAATTAAACTATAGAAAATACACTAAAAAAAAAAAAAAAGTATGAGAGTAAAAACTACATGGGATACTACAGGATGAGAGATGTATTCCTGGAATAATCGAAATGAGAATAATATTAAGGATGTCGTCGTTAAGATGTGATGATTCTAAGTTTAACTTAAATGATTTAGTAAGTTCTAAAAAAATCATTATTCTGAATAAGTGATTAATAATTCCATATTACGGGGATCTAGTGCGAAATGTTATAATATGCATCTACGCCTTAACCCAACATTACTAGTGAAATATAAACTTTTAATTAATAAAACAAATTTTAATATTAATGCTCTTAATGTGAGGTTAAAAACAAAGCTCTTTGAAAGGAAAATTTAAAATTTCTTCGATTCTAAAAGCCAAAAACAGAAAAAGTCATGTGATGAGCTGCTATGCTGAAGGATATGAATTCCATCTGTTATCAGTCATGGATGGACTCCTTGGATTCTACACACCCTCCTATAGCTCAGCCAGCCTCTATAAACTGGGTTAAATTTGGGGGTAGACCTGACAGTTGAGGGTGATATCGGGCAAATAACCTACCTCCACTACTGGTGGCCTAGAAACAGTACAGTTTATACCATGTACTAAACCCAAGACCCTTTATGGATCACATGTTTATTTAAAAAACAAATAATACCAATCACAAGTATAATTCGCAAACTTCTGCATCACTCCATTAAAACAATACACGATTTCTTGATAAAAGACTAATTTTTTAGATTAATCTTCCTGGTTATAGAAGGTCTCAAGTCCCCAGATTATATATTTCGTTAACGTTCCCATATCCTGCTTTCTGATGGCGATTGCTTTAGCACTTAACAACTCTCATCATCCTTGATCTTCACACAATGTTCCACAATTCATTCTTACAACTTCCTAGCGACCTATAACCTTCTGACTTCTAGAAGTGATTGAATTTCTTTTTTTTTTTTTTTACTTTATGGGTTAGGCTATATAAACTACTATTATGATGTTCTAAATAATATAAGGCATTAATCAATTAAGATTTATTAGTCTAAAAGTATTATAAGGAACATTATTCAAAATAATGGAAAACAAATATTTAAAAAAGTGATTTAACAAAAAATTGTATTCAAACAAGTTCTTAAAAAATCTTATTGTACAACTGCAGTTCCATCTTTTTTTTTATTTTTGTCTTAGTACTTTTTTCTAAGGGAACAACGCCTACCCATGCATTTCGTTTGAATAATGTTATCACGATTACATTCTTAAAACATTTTAACGATTATTGCCAATAATAATTTAAATATTAAAGACAAATTGGCAGGATGATCGGCTAATGCTTATAAAAATGAAAGAGTATATAAATTGAGTTTGCTGTTGAAGAGAATAACAAAACCATCACAAAAAAATATTTTTAAAAATAAATAAACAATACTGATAAAATATGCCAACTTTCGGATATCCACAAAGCGTTATGGTGGAACATTATTTGTTTAATATTAAACATTTTCAATTAATAACAATTATTTGAAATAATTTGTCATTAACTCTTAAGCGACACAATATACAACACTACTACCTAATGTCAGACGAATGTACAAGTAATATTTAGAAATAGGAAAAAATAAATGTTCATGAATAAAAATAATTGTTTTTTTTTAAATTAATTGTCCATAAGACCATGTTGGTATTGTACTGTTTGTGAGATGGCAAGGAAAAAGCCGGGTGTAAACAGCACTTTTTTAGTTTAAAATAATTTTAAGAAGTGAGCATTATAAACAGACTTTACACATGGATTATAAATAATCTTTACTTTAAAATAAGGATTAAAATAACAGAGTCTAATCACCGTAGGGTTGAGTAAGATCCATTAAATATGTAAGGTTTGCCCTTTGAGCACTTCCTGCGAGGAACGATCATAGATATTTTTATTTTCTTATTAGACTGCCGAGATAGAATCTCAAGAGCGTGTGAACAGCGGGGTTAAAGCGGTTGGCCAACTTTAAAAATATGTGAAATATAGTGATCATGAACTGTTGCGAAAAAGATGTTGGAGTGATCACGCTGAAGAACAGTCCTTGTCATGACCTTCCAATATCCTGCGGAGAAGATGCATTAATTCTTCTGGAACTAAAGATTCCTTTACGCTTATATCCATCAATAAAGAAAAATAAAGCACGCATCGCTCTTTTTGGGATAAAAAAAAAAAAAAATTACTAGGACATTGTATATTTAGCCCATTTAAAGATAATTTAGCCAAAACATTTTAAAAAAGATTTCATACATTCATTGCTTTTAATATCAAATATTAATGTTTTATAGACTAAGTTAAAGACAAAAGAGATTATCATATATTAAATAATATAAATAATAAATAATCATATAATAAAAATATAAATTTCCAAAGAATAGGCTTTTAAATTGTCAGGATTTAATCAGTATTCATTATGCTATTTATAAATTTGTTAAATATAAACCAAAGATAATTAAAAATAAATCGGGTCCCAGCAATAAATTAGGATAAACTAAAATAAAAACCGTAGCACTACAATCCATGAAGGGTCATGGATTAGTACATGGTTGAGACTGTACTGTTTCTGGGACTATAGCGACCCTCAGGGGGGAGTCAGCTAAGACAGGGCCCAATCTTGCTTTAACAGGATATATCATTTATCTGTCATAGTCAAGTACCTACTCAGCTGCCCCTCTCCCTATATAAATAAAGAGCTACTTTTTATTAATTGCTTTTATTGTATTTCCTTCCTCTGACTTTTTGTCTGTTACTAACCATTACAGACTAATTTTTTTTTAGTAATAAAGATAAATCTTTAACATAAAGAAATATTATTTAAAACTGAAATTACAAATAAGTTTATTACCCTGATGAGATAATATTGTATATTTCATACATTGGTCTTATTTCTATAAATATCTAAAACATTTTATTCATTGGCTGAAACCATAAAATTAATAATAATAACATTAATATTAATAATAATAATATTATAATAATGACTGGTTGAGAAATGATCATTACTTTATAATATTTTTGCTCATAACGTAATAAAGTAATAAAATATAATACATTCTCTGGAACCTAATCATTAAAATCACGATCAATGAAAAAAAGTTGTTTCTATAGTTAACAACATAACTTCTATAAATAATTTCCTCATTAAAGTATTATTATAAACTACAGATTATAAAATTACATTTGTAACATTTTTGTATTTTTCATTTTGTACTTTTTACTTTTTCAATTACCTTACTTTTTATATTTCATTACTTTATCACCTTTCTGTTCACACATTTTGTCATTTTGTTATGCTTATATATCCTTTATAATCTATCCTATGCTATATTTCTCCACTTTTCTGTACTCTATATGTTATTGTATAATTCTTAGTACTGCAATATTTTTATAGTTATTTTTCTGTTTTTACTTCTCAGTCCTGAAGATGGCCTACACTGTAGGCCGAAACGTCGGCACTTATAATAAATAAGTTAACCTTATTTAGGGTTATTAATGACTGTACCCCCAGACAAATTGTATCCTGCATTACAGATTATAAACTTTTTTTTTATAGTTAATGATTATTATTTTATCCAAAGTTTTTTCCAGTCAATTATCTTTCGACATGAAACCATAATTGAAGTTGTTGACCACCGGAAGCGGTCGTGCGGTGCCGACGACCATGAGGAGACTCGGGTTACTCCAGCCTCTGGAATTCCAGAAGGTCTCTGGAGCCGGCCAAAAAGAAAAGAACGATATCCAAATTACAGAGGCGCCGAACCACAGGGCTCAACCTTGCCAAGGCCGTTCCTAGCCTCAAGTAGCCGCCGGCCCCATCTTATCGTCTGGGAGTTGATTGCCAATTCTGATTGGATTGATCAGATTTAGAACGGAGGCTGCTATTCTGGATAATCATATGTTCTGGAATTGGCTGGAGGAGGATATTCTTGTACGGATGGAGAACATGTAAGAGCATGTCCGGACAGGAAATATGAACAAAGTGAATATAATCTGTTACCGACTATAAAAAAAACTATGGTATTGAAAATGATAGGAACTGCATTGTAGCATTATTAGCATTGGAGCTTATTTGGCTCAAAATGGAAAAAAAAGTATGTTTATTGCTAGGACGAACCACGTGTTTGATTAAAGTATGAAAATAATTTCAAAAAAATTCAATACAATGGGTATTTTTTTATAAGCCAAACACAAGTATGTATTAAAAATAAAACTAAAATAGATATTAAATACTCTTTTAGGTTTCCACGGCCACTATTTATACAAAATACTTCAGTGGTATCTTCTGGTTTAGACCGTGTCGCTAACATTATATATATTAAAGGTTTTTACAAATACATCCTAGTTTCCGTAATTGAAATTATAAAATTCTCTTATTCATAATAATACAGAATACTTTTGTATCAGTTTACGATGAACACAAAACATTTCGGATAATAAAGATTTTTATTATAATCCTGTTCTTAGAGATTTTTTATGGTTTCTAATGTATTTTAGCAATGTTATTAAAACGCGTGCCATATGTGGTGTATCCGAATCCTAATTATATCTGGATACGCAAAATTTAGGGCTATCTCTGTACCATCAGCCAATTACCCATACCAGTTTAAAGTGACCTTAAATGAAAAAACAAACAATAAAGTGATTAATAATGCCTCAGTGGTATAATATACAATTTGGGGTAGATTAAGGAGGAACCATTAGTTATTCACAGCTTCTTGTTCGTCAATTATGGAAAATATAAAATTTTTAAACTAGTTTAAAAAAATTCACACTGTTGATGATGACAACAGGCCAACATAAAATGGCAATCTTGGGATCACTTAG
The DNA here is from genome assembly GCA_964056705.1 of Troilus luridus. Classification (NCBI taxonomy): domain Eukaryota; kingdom Metazoa; phylum Arthropoda; class Insecta; order Hemiptera; family Pentatomidae; genus Troilus; species Troilus luridus. The sequence goes on along the minus strand of OZ057416.1, from coordinate 77,289,871 downwards.
CCATAACTACTGAAGCATATTGTTTTATGCAGGCGATAGAAAATGGAGTTGGTGGAGCTAAGAGCCGAGGCGGGCGATTAGCAGCCCTATCCATCGCCATTTAATTACCCTCGATAAGAAGGGAAATGTTTATGTTGTCCTTAATGTGCCCAACGGCGCCAGATCTAGATTGCAGGGGACGCCCACTGCCTCTACAATAAGACCCACGCATAGGAGGACTAGGATCCGGTTCGATGATTCAGGAGGTTGTGTCAGTAACCCCGCCAACAGCTGTTACATTAAGGTCAAGGTCGTGGCAAGGACACGCTGCAGTTCCTATGCATCTCCACTATCCCCTCCACCCTCTCTCTTTCTCCCTCCCTTTCCCCTTCCCCTCTCGCTCTTACAGGTACTGTAGCATCAATTCGAGCATCCACAGTCTTCAGTCAGCTATCAGTGGCTCTGCATGTATCCAAGCTTATTTAAATCTTTCCGTTATGATTCGTATGATACTTTAAAAAAATAATAACTTTTCATATCATATATAACTAACAAGAATAAAGCACCCTTTGTTGTTTGATGAATAATTATTAAGTCAAAGTATTTGAAAACTTTTCTTCATCAACTAGAAGTTCCTTCATACTCCTTAAGTACCCGATGTAAGACATGGCATAACTAGATCAGAGCAACTGGTTCAACTCCTAAAAATACTATCTACAGTAGTAGGTCTCAAAAGCTGGTCCCAGATAACTTTCCCGGAAAGTCGGGTAGCACCATTTGCTTCTTTAATGGAACATAACTTTTTTAACTGTCTTATCTTTTTACATTTTTAGATTTTTTGTTGTAAAAACGTTACGCAGTAACTAATTATCAATAACATACTTCTTAAGAATGAATACACAGTAAAAATACCTCGAGATATACTTTCGGGAATTCTAATATCCAAAGCGTGGCTTGTGAGGATACGAACATAATTCAGTTGTGGTCACTTGTGGTTTGGAGGTGAGCATAAAACACCTACAAATTCCAAGAACGTTCACCGCCTGGAAGGTGGCCTTAGGATTTTTTAAAAGGGAATAAATGCAGTCGCTACCCTATACGGTGTCTTAAAAGTTAAAGATCCTTATCCTTATTATACTTGGATGATCAATATTAAGGATTCTTACTATAGCGTCGTCGAGAACCCATTGCAGCATAAATTAGGTAAAGTGCATACAGAAAAAACAAGCATAGTTAAGTTTTTGGCTTAGTGTTCCACAGTCTTAAACGGGTTGAAAACCACTTTACTATAGAAATCAGTATCTGCTATATCGTTGGCCTGAATTATTTTCTTTTATTATATAAATATTCCCTTGAACTTTCAACCTTAATCTTTCCACAAGTGCCAATTCAACACGGGAAATATATTTAATTCGAGGCCGTACAATGTTTGCAGTTCATTTCTCAATTTTTCCTTAATGAGTTTCGTAATTATTTTTTATATTACCATTACGATGATTATTAAGAAATGTAAATGTAAGAATAATGAATTGATTTATTAATAGATTGCTTATTTAGGATTCTAAAAAAAAATTAAAACCTCATGTAAAAATTAGTCTTTTTTTAAATTTAGTTTTATCTTGTTTAATAATTTGGACAACTATTATATATAATATTTATTATTTATGATGTATTTATATATTATTATTATTATTTATTTATTAATACGTTTTTATATACTTAGTTATGCAGTTCTAAAAAGACAAATTGTGCTAAAGGTAAGCGGAATAGAGTTATTTTCGTTGTGAATAAGGGGCTAAGTAAGGCATTGCCTTGAAAAGGCGTTATTGTTTATAGTACAACTCCGTTTCTAGTCAAAAACCACGAGAATGATACGATTCCGGTTATCTGAAAGCAGTTAACTTTATCTGGACAAAATCCGACTTAACCCTTTTATTCATAGTAGATATACTGACGAAATATTTATGTCGACTAGTTCTAAATTATTTATATTAACTCGTTGTTGTTGGAGTTAAAACCATATTTAATACGCATTTGGGTGAAAATTGGTTTCAAACAATCCGAAACTTTACTATTTATTACAATGTTTAAGTTGTTACTGAAAATAACGGAAACCACATATTTCGAAAATAAAAACTTCGACATCTTCGATTATTTCTTCTATTAAATGAAATTTATGTAACGTATGTACCAGAATGCATAATTAGTTGTATAAAAAAGTAAGTCTATGTGTAGGTACAAATACAGAATACGTTATATTGATCAAGTCAGAGTTAATCGGTATGGGTTAATTTGAAGAAATAATAATACAAGTAAATTTTTTTCGCATTAAATTATAGCCACGAAAAACTGATTGAATTACCAGATCTGCTGATATACCGAGTATATTATAGGTTTACGCCGTTAATAATATATAAGAGTAAATACAAGAAGCCGGTGTTCTGTAGGCTTGATTAATGACTCCACTATATTCCTAAGCATAGGTAGGATTCAGTAGAGAGCTTTTGTTAATATACTACTTAATCATCCCTCATTTATGTTATTTGTTTAGACGTTTTCAAAAACGGTAGTGATCATAAGCCCAACAGGAATGCCGGGATCTATTTAAAGTGATATATCGTCCTTAAAAAATGAGTATACATCAAGGATTTTTTTCTTAGTTCTTTTTTTTTTTGTTAGTGACTACCGAAGTTTTTTGTTTGGTTGGTTATTTGTTACAGTGTTTTAGTCTATACTTTTAGGCAAAACACCAAGGTCATTGGTGTGCATTTAATTACCCGGCAAGGATTTAAAAACTAATAATTTAATAAAAAATATAAATATAAAACAAATGCTGAGGAAGATCGACAAGGAAAAACAAACTGCTGCGTATTTTAGATCCCATCCAAAATATGAACTGGGAATAGTAACTAATTCAAGAATTTAAACAATCTTTAAGCATTGTTAAAACAGAAACTGTAGAATTAGTAACTATGAACAGAAGATGAAAATGTTACTTTAGACATTAACAAAATCTTATTTATTGTCAAAAATGAAACAATAAGACAGACATTTCTATTTAGAAAGTATACAAGTTAATAAGATTTAATAACCATATAGGTACATGATGTCAATTATCAGAGATTTGAGTTGGGATCAATGGTGTTATACATTCGGGGCTTGTACCATTAATACGATTTATCTTAAAAATAAATAAATAAAAGTGTACCACTACAACCCATGAAGAATCTTGGGGTTACTACATGGTAGAGACTGTACAGTTTCTAAGACAGCGATTGTGCGAAGGAAGTGTTTTGTGTAAAATCACCCAACCCCGCCAGGTTTACTTCCAATTAAGGGACAGGGTGAGACCCAGGAGGCTCGTATGATCACACAGGGTCCAACGAAGGTTGATTACAGATTATATCATTTATCTGCCACAGCCGGATTGGAACCCGAAACCACTTAACCAAATCCAATTTAACATTTCAAAATTACCAACGATATTCAGTTGGTACCAACGACAGTTCTGTAGTCTCTGAAAGATAATTTTTTCCCCCACCTCTAAATTGACTTTTCAAATAACTTTAGTTTAAATTAGTGAAATATAATACAACACGGATAATAAGATTATTTTTGTGAGGGGATAAGCTCAAAATTATTGTAACTTATAATAACCGGAAAGCTACCACAATTATTTCTTGTTCAATATTCTTTCTAAGAACCCGGACGTTCCATTTCATGTCGACATATTTATGTATAATTTTTCATCATCATTTATGTATAATTATGTGAGTCGGTAGAGGCGCCAGGATAATAAGCTTCTAGATAACATGGAAATCCATTGCCAAGAAGTTCGGTAGCTTTCTGTTCTTGGTAAGTATTAACTTTCTCCCAACAAACCTAAGATTATTTTTAGTAAAGGAAATCATAGTTGATGCATCGGGAGCTGAAATAACCTTGCTATTAATCATAATAAATAATTAAATGCTACTGAAAGTCCTCCCTGCCTTAAGGTAAATTACTTTATAATAATTTTAAAGTCAAAAATAAAATCGAATGTTGTTATGAAAATAAATGTTGTTTAATATAATCTGATCCGAATAAATATTATCTAACACCAATCATCGTTAAAATGCATATATTATGAAGTTATTATACATTTTATATATTTACATTATATCTACTATTGGTATATTCTTATATTTTCTCGCATTGGAAGAAAAAAATGTACTATCTAGCATGAATACTAAATTTGCTAAATAATCTTACATATCTATTATTACAATGACTTTGAATTTAATTTTGTTATGTAATTATGCACAGCTTCCGTTGCCAGTTTCCAAATCTCTCGATTCCGTGGCTTCAATCTTCTCCTCCTTCGGCCTCTTTTCATTCTTTCTCGTGGCACCCATTTTGTATTCATCAGGCCATCTGTGTTCTCCCATTATTTTTGTGTGCTCTAACCATGTGAGCTGTTTCTGTTGGATTCATCCAATTAGATTTGTGTCTATTTTCATTATTCTAATTGTTTAGTTTCTTTCTAATCTGGCCTTCAGTCTTAAGATATCCATTTCAGCTGGTAGTTTACTACGGTTTCTATTATTGATATCCCATCCTCCTGCCCATATGTTATTTAAGTTTTAAATATGGTCTTGTGTATTCTTTTCTTCATTTCTATCGTAACGTTCTTACCCCATAGTGTTGAGTTTAGATACCGTGGGACATGTTTCCCTTATTAATTCTTTCTTTTATTTCAGTTTGGATGGTTAATTGCTTCTTGAATATAACTTACATATACTTGCAAGGTTTCTAGATTTCTAGATGACATGATTACCCAAGTATACTTATCCCCCATAATTACATCCTCTTTTCCTCACTTAAGCTAATGATTTTTGGAAAATATTAATAGGGAAACGAATGAAAAGTTAAAACTTGTTGTGACTCAACCCGAAGCGACAACCGACGGAATAATTACCAATAAAAATAAGGATTATTATAATTTTACAAAATTTTATATTTGATGATGAGGAACGGATATACATTTTTGATAACGGATATAAACGGGTCCGGGATGGTCAGGAAAGCGCCTACATAAATTTTCCACTAACGAGGCTGAGAAAGGTAAAATCTGGAAGGGACAAAAGAGGGATTTAGCTGAGAAAATAAAAGAAGAGGAGACAGTTGCAGCTCAAGGCCTGCCAGCCCCACCCAGCCTCCGCTGCACGCCACTGTAGCTACGATAGAATGGCTCCATAAAAGTGGTTCATTGTTGTAGCACTGCCTAAATCCCGGGGTCTCTCAAGGAGTGCCACTCAGGTCTTTGTTGTTTCAACTCTTTAAAGGCCATATGAGCTAAACGAATCCGGCTTGTACTACGGAGCATAATTATACAGTACAGTCCATATGTTATGAATGTTTACGGGGAATAAACATCGTTATAAATGATATAAGGAATAACTTGGAAAACAATACGAAATAATGAATTTAACATGATTTAAGTATATCTATAATATTGTCACTAATACTAAAAGTTAAGTAAGTTTACAAATACCTTTTTAACAATTTGATAATTTTTTTATTAGTGAGTATATATCCATTAGAAGTTCATTTTTAAAATAAATACAAAAAAACAGAACATCAATTTTTTCAAGTTAACCGTCATTAGTATATTTTCATCTCCTCCTTCAATTAAAAAATATTATATGAATAATATATACTGAAAAAAAAATGGCTAAGTGGAGTATTGATTCATTTCAAATTAGTTGGAAATTTTAAGTATAAGTTTAAACATTGTCTACCCTATCCACCTGGCAATTTTCGATATAGGGTCTGGTTATTTCAAACTTTTTATTTAAACAGCACTACAAAAAGTTCCTCAGCTTTACCTATCAGAAATATAATAATATATACGTTAATAGGTTGAAAACGACATTGAAAATCGATAAACTTGAATTCTAATTTTAAATAAAAAATCGTAACGGCATATTATTACTTTCTTATCTATTGGTAAAGATATGTCCAAGACATTAGGAAAGACATAATAAACTTTATTGGAATAAATAAGTAGATCCATAGCTCACAAAAGTTAATAGTATAATAACCTTAAATCATTAATTTATAAATAGGCAAAAATATCTATTTTATTTTGGTCCTCATCGACATAACCGTAGTAATCCTTTTCAGATGCGGATCGACATTATCCTAAATAGTCCCACATTCAAATGCGATCGAAATCTTTACAACCAACTTTTAGATGTAATAAACTTATAAATCTCAATAAAATTTTAATACTAAACATTATTATTACTTAGTCATTACTATTATTAATATTAATTATACCACTATATAATTAAACAGTTTAAATTAGGATGATATAATCAATAAGCTAACAAAACTATTCAAGTTTTAATTACATATTGAAAGTAACTAAAAGAAAATTTAATATGAGATAAGATAAGTACAAATAACATTACACATTTACTAATATATTTTTCCATCGTCAAAAATCTAAAAATAATGGAATTAAATATTTCCAAATACATGACCCACATGTTTCGAAAATCGCAAACCGTGAACGCTCATGTCGTTTTCGCAACAACCTCCATTTCATGAATTGGCCAAAAACGGTATCTAATCTCGTTCAATCTGAATCAGTAAGTCACCAAGCTGAAAGAACATTTGAGAAATCGGGGCGTAACACAAATGGTAACACAAATTGCAGCAAGCTTTTTATAACGTTTGATAATGACTTCTTGATCTACATCCTCTAGCGAAACCCGTTTCCAATTAATAGTTCAACTTCGCTTTGGGATTTCGAAACGGCCAAATCATCTCAGGACGAATCGGCTTCATACCTTTTTATTACTTGTAATTGCTTATTAGTTCGTAAATAGCACAGTACAACTTCCACAGAAAGATTGTTATGTAACATTGTTGAGAATTCGATTAATCTCGCAGCTTCAGAAGAATGTGAAATAAGTATTCCACTGAAATTTAAACACAATAGCTTTATAGACACAAAAACCCTAAGCCGTAAGCTTGGATCAACATTCGCAATAGAGGCTAACCACTCATAAAAATAACTAATATTACCAAAATATTAAATATAACATACAGAACAAACGAATTGGTAGTATTATCTCCTATCGATTTTTGTAGTCCACTCTCATGGAGTCTCTCACTTACATTTAACATTTCATAAATTTTAACATTAAACTTAAATAAATTTTAAAACAAACAATAATAAAGAAATAAAGAAAAAGAAAACGAAGAAACAAAAGCATATTTAAATAAAAAACTGTGCCAAGACTATCCTTGAAGGGCCTCGGGTTCAGTAAATGCTAGAGATTGTGCTGCCTGCATCTAGGACAACGGTTGTGGAAGGAGGTGATTCTTCCGAGACCAAGCTCAACCTCTAGCCCCAATTAAGAGTATACACTTACAAAGGCTGGTTGAGACCCAGCAAGGCCTCCAGATCCCTGGGTCCATCTGTGGCTGTTAACCAATTAAATAACTTATCTGCCACACCCGGATTTTAACCCAGGAGGATTTTTTCAGCATAGGTACTCAGCACTCTGCAAACTAAGCTACACAGCTCCCGAAAGCTTTTTCTAGGACAATCGGTATACATTTTAAGTTCTAGAACTTAAAATATTAGTCGAAAAAATATGGCTTTTCCATGTTTTTTCTTATGAAACATAATTTTTTAAATAACGAAGATTGATACAACTATGATTTGGTTTATATAAACTTCAAAATTTTTTCCTCCTTAGCAGAATTTTTTTATACATTTTTTAAAAATTATACGCAAGCTTGCTTATCAACATGATAAATTCTTATATTAGCTGTTAAGTAATTTCCTCTATGGTCTGAAATAACTGGATTAACACGATGTAACATTAAAAATTTAATTCGTTTTTAAGTTGATCAATGGTCATCATCAACTGATTAACTGTTTAAATATTTAAGAAACAAATATTCCTATCCACAAATTTTATTGACATCATCTCTCTAGCTCTTCATATTTGTGCTAGGAGATGCGAAACGTAAAGGAAGCGCAAGTATTTTTAGACACAAGAGCTGCAGAAGTTGATGGTATTTTTAGCCGTGGACGGTGAGAAGACATACAGCGGTAGGGCGTGGCCAAGGTCCCCTTCTAAAGGTCACCTCGATATTTCCTTTACGGTCGTCGCTATCCTTTTCTTGGTCTCCGTCCTCCCGTTCTTGTCCTGTGGTTGCCAGTAGCGTTATCTTCAATTGCTAATCATTAATATTATTAATTTGTTGCACCTGCAAAATATACATTACTTCTATGGCTTATCATCGTCAATATCCGACCAATTTTTAATTAAATATATATTTACACATTTAAGATGTGAAATAATGACTATCATAAATCATCTGCCAAAGAGATCAAATGTTTAATAGAGCTGCTATCTGCTAGGAATTTCCATCACTTTAATATATTTATAACGGGATACCGAGGGTGAAGAGTGCTGCAGTACTAAGATGAAGGTTCTAGGTCAAATCCAGTAGTGGCAAATAAATTATTTAATTGATCCTGGGTGGTCTACGAACCTCATGGAGCTCACCAGGCCTCTGCAAGCTGGGTACCCAAAATTGGGAGAGAAACCTGGCGTGGCGTAGGACAAATGATCTCCCTGCAATCTTCTATCTCCCTGCAATAGGCCTTCCATCTTCACGAGCGTCGTCAACCTTCCTATTATCCACGAGAGTATGGTGCATGACATTTTATAATATTTTTTCTTTAAATCTCTGGGATTACTATCCATTATGGTTGGTATTTGTATAATAACCATAAAATCGAATACACATTTGTAATAAGAATAGTAACTTTGAGCGTCAGGAAAATACATCTTATATCAACGCTCTAAAAGAAAAATATCAATTGAAAGAGTCACATAATTCAGTATGCCTGAGAACATTAAGAAAGAAAACGATAATCATTGTAATGATTATATCTTAATACTTAGACAGATATGTTACATTTATATATCTACGATATACTTTTGTTGACTTTTTCCTCTTTTCTATTAAATAAGATAAAAAAGTACGAAATAATTGGCCTTATAATAATGGGCACTAATTAAAACTATAATAAATATTTTATTAAATCTTAAATATGATATAACAACCTTTGACAAATCACTTTATTAAAAATATTAAAGAAACTGAAATTTTGATTGGATTGTATTCTGATTTCAGGTGGTGTTGGTGTTACTCTTCGAGACAGACTGCCGCCCTGTGGCGCAGGACGTTCTCGCAGGAGAGGAATTCCTTGCCGTGTTCATGAGAAGTCACAGACAAAGATCCACTTACCGTAAGACGACAACGACAACGACGACGACGCAGGTTACGACAGAGCAGACCACTCCGTCGATACCAACCGCGACGGAGGCCCTTACTACGACGTTAGAGACGGAGCCGCCCAGCGTAGTCTCGGTGAGAGTCAGCTCTTCGGTAAGGAAGGAAGCAGTTCACGAGCCGGTCCACGAACCGATCCACGAAACGGTCAGCGCGGCAGCTCAGAGGAGCCACTTCTCAGTGGAGTCGTCAGGCTACCGGGAGGCCTCGGGGCGGCGGGAGGAGGACTCCGTGGCCGAGGCCAGCCAGGACGTGCCGCTGGAGAGCCTCCATGTAGAGGAGAACAAGCCCATAGCGGAAGCACTCACTCTGGACGATTCGGGAATACACTATGAGTCCCGGGTCTCCAGCGAAACTTCGCATAGTAGGATCTATTTTAGTCAGCCTAAGTCCTCGAGTCAATCAGTTTTAGTTCAGTCCCCGGCGCCTAGAAAATACCACCCCCTGCCACCACTACCTGAGGATGAGCCAAAGTATGAGCCACAAATATTGACGCAGGCTTTTTCGCAGAATAATGGCGAGAGGAAATACGGACCAGGAGTATTGCTCACACAGTCCCACCAAGATAGTAAAAATTCACCTCATATCATGTACACTCAGGACGAGCAACAACACAAAAGTAGCGTTGATGACACAAGCAAGTTCGAACCCGAAGTGGTTGTGACCAGACAAGAAACAAAATACGGTCCAGAAATTGTTGTGATGCAGACTCAAAGTGAAAGCAAGTACACTCCTGAACTGTTTGCGACACAAGCGCAAACGGGCTCGCAACCTTTAACCAATAATTCTGAAGAAGAAAGAAGAGCGGAAACTATTATAAGTCAAACTCAGGAAACTAGGAAATACATCGGTCAGAATAGAGAACAGAGACACTACTCACCGCAGAATACCCAAGCGCAGGATCATTCTCAGGATGGGTCTTTTGCATCGCAGGCATCATCAGCCAGTCCAGAAGAACAATATAAGAGTCAGCCTAGCGAGCAACAGGAAGAGAGGAACTACGAGCAGCCGGAACAGAATTACGAAGTGGACGAGGCCATATCTGTGATGACGAACGGCCGTGCCCACGGTGTGCAAACCGAGAGTCCGAGCAACCACAAGTTCGGTTTCGTCCAAGAAGGAAGTAATTACAGGAAATACCGAGTGGAGGAGAAGACTCCAGACGGTTTCATAGTCGGGGAGTATGGGGTGGTGAATCACGACGGAGGCGGTATACGAGGAGTGCGGTACACGGCTGATGGGAGCATCAGCCCAAGGCTCATCTATGAAGCTCTGGTCAAGTTCCTCTCGCTCAAGTGAGTTCCTATCTCGGCTGGGGCGGCGACGCTTGCCCTTGCTGCGCCAGCCGCGGCCCCGGTCCCTGGGGGCTCCCTGAGGTCCTGGGTACCGGCCACGTCGAGGTACATTGGGTACCGGGCATTGGGACTGCCCACTAGTCCACCGTCGGCCGCATTTTTGCTCAATCAGTCTACGGTCAACCTCCCTATCCTCCCATTCAATACTCAGACTTATGGTTTAGATCATTGTATATTTGTATTGTAAATTTTATATTAAAATATAGTTGTATTTGCATTTTACTAATATGTACTGTTTACCCCTCCTCTTGTTTAATGTATAACTGTTGTTTGACATAAATAATTTAAACATTTTGTGGTCATAACTTCCAAATTAAGAAACTGTGAACCAGGTTTATTTAAAAAAATAAAAATTAATACATAGAATATAATTATAAGATAGAATTATTATCATATCTTGTAATTCTAAATATCATTTTTTTGTTTACATTTAATTAAATATATTATAAATGCAACCAAGTATTTATACAAAGTGCATATAATAATTTATACTATTTTGAAATTCCACGTTTAATCAAAGCTTGTAAATAATTAAAAATTTAAAATACACATTGATTCCATTAAGATAATATAATCAACAACATAAGTTATGTCTTTAGGTATAACTAGTTAAAATTTTATTATAATAAAACAGTTTTAAAATGATATCGTACATTTGATATTCGAAGGTTTAGCGAAAAGGCTAAATCTGTATGGTATACGAAAGCAGTTGAGGTATACTTAAATGTGTAATGTAAGTACTTATTTTATATACTTTGTAAGTGTATTTATGATATTTAAAAAGGGAAAATAAATAAATAAATAAAATAGTACGATTTATTTCTAACAAAAGTGGAAATGGAATTTGCCACCGTATGACGCTCTCGATATATATCTCAGAACAGTAATGGTGTTATTAGAGGTAAAGTGATAAAAACTCCGATACATTAAACAGTCGTTAGTGGCTGTGTTGCACTTAAACTTACAAAACTATAAGTAATAAAAGTGAGTTATGGAGATGTAATAATAGAAATTAAGTTGGGTTCACAACATCGAGACTGAAATAAAGTCATTACAAACCTAATGGTATATTCCAACCTATTATCTATTCCATCAATAATGGCGTTACCAACATTCTTCGTAATAATATGGCAACCCTGGAATATTTAATTTAACGATTCAGGTATTTAGGGAAGGGGAAAACGTAAAATATATTACGCTAAGTATGAAAAGTTATCTTTTTTAATTATAGAAAATATATATACATACGTATTGCTTGGTGATGTATATATATTACTTGGTGATAAGGATATTTAATAACAATATTAGGACCAGGTGCTGTACAAGTCTGTTCCTCGAAATCCATGAACAATAGAAACGAAAATCGCAATTTTTAATATCTTCTAAACACTACAAATATTTAGTATAACAATTCAGATATTTCAAGAGACATAAAAAAAATAATATTCCACGCGTATTCCTTGTCAGTAAGCATTTGAAATTACCTTTTTTTAATTATTAAAATATTTTTTAACAGACAAATATATCTGTGTGTTTCTTGGTGATAAGGATATTTAATAATAATATTAGGACCAGTTATTGTACAACAGGATTTTTGCTAAAATATGTTTACATATTTTAAAAATGTTTACATATTTTTTCCTAAAACTCATGAAAAAAATAGCAATAAAAATTCGAAATTTTTAATATCAAACCTTCCAAACACTACCGTATAAACACTGTATATTTTAATAATAGAGTGTATTTATGTAGTTTAAATACACCATATATAACAGGGATAAAGCGACCGCTATTTACTACAAGCCTTATGTTTTTTTATTAAAAAATAACGATATATAAAATAAAGCAGACCTTCAGAACACTACAAATACTTATGGCAGAGATTAGGAATATGAAATAATTCATAATGGTTTATGATTTTTTTCATACTTAAATTTGGGATACTGGACAAACAAATACTAAATAATTGTTTGGTGACTATAACTTTACAGGAGCCAACTTTTGAACATGTTTCTTGAATTGGTTGGGGTTTCATTACTCTTCAATGCTAGCGACCTTGATAACAAGAATCGTCAGAGGCTGTTGCAGGTATTCTAGTTTTACAGAATAACAGTGTTTTATATCTGACTGACAGAATAATCACAGTGTTCCAGCTATATAAAGACTGCTTTGAAATCGAGGCGTGCCTTACATATTTTAGTAAACGATATTGAGGATGATGTTTGTTATGTAAATATTTCTGCCCTTTTTGAAATACGCATGTTATCGTAAAAAGAGAAAAAAAAAAGATGAAAGGAGGTATTACTGAATACTTAAAAATAGCAATGATTAAATCCTATACTTTATATAACGGTATTATACTCAAAACAGTGTAAACAGTCCCATCATCGTGTCACTCGTAAATAAAAACACCAATTGAAGACATCACTGGATGAAAGTGCTATGTGGCGAAATACAGTTGTTTTTCTTAGGAATACAAATGTTATAATTATCTCAACTTTGAAATACTACCGGATTTTTTTATGAACTATCTAGAATATGTGATCAATAATACTAATATTGAGTTAATTCATAAATATTAACATGATTTCATCAATCAAAACGCTCCCGTCATTAGAAACAATGTCTATAAATTTACTTCCAAAATATGTTAATATTTAAGAATTAACTCAATAATCGTGGGGTATGATATATTTTATTTCATCATATTGTTATTTAAATATTTTTATTTTGAAGAGAAAAGATTTGCCGCAGCCGGGATTCGAACCTGGGGGTTGCCACAGTGAGGCGGAGATCCAGGTTCGTATCCCGACTGAGGGCAAATCATTTCTCTTCAAAATAAAAATATTTAAACATTAAAGCAATGATTAAAAAAATTATAATAAATATTGTTATTTAGTAAAACATAATGTACAGTTAAAGAAAAAAAAACGGTCTTGTGCGTTTATCATAAATACAAAGATTTTTCGTACACATAAACATAATAAGTAATCTGTCTGCCACAACCGGTTTCGCACCGGAAACCTACGACCTGTATTAGTGACCTACTGATTCACCGCTCTACATACTCCGCTTGCGTACTCTATTTAGCTACTTACTTTTTCTTAAGATTCCGAATTTTTACACTCTATTCAGTAGTTTGTAAAATGCTGAAATTACTACGAATAGATAAAATTGGCTTGATTTAAAAAGTTACACAAGACAGAATTATATGAATATATAAAAAAGATTAAGGCTACAGTAAGGTAACAATCTGAAAAGGTATTGAGATGATGTTAACGCAAGTGGCAGAACGTCAAAAACTGAGCAACTAAACTAACTACTAATTAAAGTAAAAAAAATTTACTTCTAAAAAAAATAGTAAAAACAGCAACAACATTAGCTGGTTCGAGAGAAACAGACAGTTCTAGTTAAGAAACGTCTTGAGGTTGAGAGAGTCAAAAAGGTGAGTAACTTAATGAACTCAATATCATCGATTCCCAGGGCCTCTACTTCTTGCATCTACATTTCATATCTTCGGATGATGCATTCATTGGTAAGTCTGATCCGGGTCAATGGGTCCAGTTTATAACAGTCTCAACGGTGGAGTAAGGAAAACATGACCTAACAGATACAAACATACACACATGTATTGTTATTTATTTTATTATGTTTACTGTAAATTTATCATCATAATTCAAGGATAAGCATAACTATTATATGATATCAATGTATGAATATATGTACATAAACTTGGATAGAAGCATTGAAGGAAGATGCTAACAAAATAGGTGTTACAGAAAAAAAATAATAGGTGACAAGAACCGCTTCAGGCTACTGATAAAAAACGCAACCTATGAAGATGATAAGTCTAAGCCTCGAGCGAAGAGAGTGTGGACAGATGATCAGAGACGAGCAGTTGGAGAGAAAATTAAGAAGTACTGGGTAGAGAGGAAGAAAAAAAAAAAAAAAAAATATATATATATATATATATATATATATTGTTTATGGTTCTCGAGTTTCAGTCAGTAATTTCAACTTCTTAGGCGACGTTTCGAGACTAGGTTAGTCTCATATTCATGCCCTGACAGTGAAAAAATGATCTTTTAGTGAAAACATTAAATAGCACACTAAAATTAATGTAAAATGTCACGTGTAAGTATAATAGGATAGGGTGTACTTACAAGTTCTAATAAGAAGTTGAAATAACTGACTGAAACTCGAGAACCATAAACAATATATTTCTACAACAGTCAAGATAAGTAGAAACCAATATATATATATATATATATATATATATATATATATATATATATATATATATATATATATATATATATATATTTATATATAACTATTATCGATCTGGTTAACCATATTTTGAGTTGCTGAAAATAATTACGGCTGAATTTATACTATCAAATTTTAATTAACAAAAACACGGCCGACGACAGCAGTATGGATTTAACCCCAGCCTGGGTTGAACTGATATTTATTTTGTGGCGAAACTTAAAAATTAATCATGACACTCCCTCAATGACTTGGCAAGCTGTTGATAGCCCCAAGGGATTGACAAAAAGATCAAAAGAATTTGCCAGACTAATTCCCCCCCCCCCCACTAACGGTACTAATTGCTGTAATTATAATAATTATTTTATCCAAGGCTGATACTTGTAGGTCTCAATTAATAATGATTAATTAACTTCCCCCAGTAACCTACTGGAATTGGGGTCTATCTTGTATTGCAAGAGTCAAACATATATTATCAATCCACACTCCACAATCTATTTAATTTCAACAACCCAATAAGGTATTTTGGCCAGTAGATGGGATAGGCTTTAGTATTTCTAGGACAACGGTTGGACAGGGAGATGATTTTCCAGAGATCAAGCTCAACAACCAGGTTTTCTCCAATTAACAGTACTTATTTCATAGAAGCTGGATGAGCCCCAGAAGGGTCAATGGATCCCACTGGGCCCATCCGTCAGTGTTAACAGATTAACTAATTCATCTGCCACAGCAGGATTTGTACCTGGAAGCTACTCAGCGTTTAATTCAAATTCGACAAATTTATCTTAACCAATTATTCACCGGGCCACCAAACTTAAAACAAATGGTGGCATTTAACATTAGCAAACAACGATCATCAGGAATGTTGAAACGATCTTATATAAATAAATTTAATATAAAGATTAATTAGAGCAAGATAAATGTAGATTTTATGACCCTATTGTATTTAGCAATGCTTAAGAACGATTCTTAATCAGAAATAAAAGTTGGATCAGAATTTATTTCTTAACAATATGTACCACAATAGTGTTGCTCTTATCGAATCATAAAATTACGTAATATTAATTACATTTTGTTTGAATGCGCAAGCAGGAAATTATCAAAACAAAGCACATTTAAACGGTTTAAGGAAATTATACAAATCATTAACGTTTATAAAAAGCAATGTACATTCAATAACATACCATCTCTGAAGTAAGTTAAAACTGATCAGAGTTAGCTGTAAGTACAGTAAGCTTATGCGAAACTAATTAGCACGAAAAAAAATTATTAAGAGCTACTGCAGCGACTGAATTTAATATGTAAAGTTGTTGGATCGTACTACTAACGAACCACTACAATACAATTTATAATAATAAAGTACTACATTGACTGTTGATGGCCCGAAGCGTAGACCAAAACACAAAAGGGTGTTGGACTTGGTCTTTATAAAAGTCATAATTGGAAGTCGGTGTAAAGGCAAGAATTGGTGTAATCGGCATCGAATTACTGGATGGTCATTATTAATAATAAACCGCCTGTCCTTGAAAAGAGGTCCATTTGAACCAAACGGAATAGAACCAACTTATTTGTATTAAGGGCAATGATTCAGCAGACCATACCTTTTTTCTGTATCTATAATTAGTTTAATTACTTTTTGTTAAAATTTTGCGTCAGAGTGCTATGATGAAAACACAAAAAGAATTCACAAGTGAAAGGAATAAATATGCTTGTATTTGACTGCATATTTACAGGCTGTAGGGTTAGCGGCAATTTAGAGTGCAAAATTACGAGTCTCCGGCCCCGTTTCTAGCTGGTCCGAATCTCTAGCTGAAGAAGTTAAATGTGAGAAAAAAAATGTTAAGGAAATTATTCAATCGTAATCAATCTAAACAAATGGTTTAATAATCAAAAAAACAAAATATATATGATATATATATATATATATATATATATATATATGAAACACTTTAACTATAGAAAAATAAATAGGTCTTTACAAAATATGTTAGACAAAGCTACGGAGAAAATATTTCTCTATCTTATTAATTGATAAAGCCGAATAATTAACAAGCGAATAGTAACAAGTCTGAAAAAACAGTAATTAATGAATTATTTTCGGTTGAATAAAAATAATATATAAATTCTGTGGCACTTTTAAATATATTTAGGACTGAATCTAAAATAAAAAATATTAATGTTCAATATTCACCACCTGCAGGTGTAATGCGAATCCAACGAGGTCCAGCTGGTTGAGTCGATATCGAAGGAGTGCGATAGGATCGATGCGGGCGATAATCGATAGGTAGCGTGAGGCATACATCAACAAACTATCTTTAACTAACTGCACTAGCTGGATTACAGCGTGTACTTCAGTCGTTCACAGTAAACAAAAAGCACTTGTTTAATCACTAATACCATATACAATGTGCACAAATAACATTTTTGCTTGGCATAACGGCAAAATATCCTTTGTAATAAATACAATAAAACAATAATTTTTTGCTTTCAATAAGTAATATAAGAAAGAAAAACCAAAGAAAAACTTTACTATTTTAATGTTAAGGGCCTTAACACAGGGAATAAACAATAGTTGAAATGGTGGGATTGAAAAAGGGCCTGACAATATACTGAGACGGTAGGTAAACGAATGATGAAAAATGTCAATAATTCTGAACCGTAGGACAAAACTCAAAACGACTTGGGGTTTAATTGTCCATAGGAAGAGAGTAGAGAAAATATTCGCATGAATGGTTCAATAGATTTTTTTAAATATTTATTATTATAAAAAGAAGAGATTCTGGGATTCAGACGACGGGAACCATCATTAACAAATCAGTGCAGTTTCCTAACATACGCCGACGACATCGATATTGTTGGACGCTCTAAAAAATCAGTTGAGGAGACGTTCCTTTCTTTGGCAGAAGCTGCAAGAAAACTTGGTCTGGAGGTCAACAATGATAAGTCCAAGTATATGATAACTGACCAGCACCCAAGACATCCTGGGGAGAAAGTGGAATTTGGAGCATGCTCCTTCGAATGGGTTTCCGAGTTCACGTATCTCGGATCACAGGTGACATGCGATAATGCCATCGGAATAGACACCAGAAGAAGGGTAATGGGCGCAAACCGATGTTACTTTGGACTGAGGCAACAAATAGCAAGTAGGGTAGTTACAAGGAAGACAAAAATCATTTTGTATAAAACCTTGTGTCGCCCAGTCCTTACATACGGAGCAGAGGCCTGGACAATGGGCAAACATGCTTACAAGGATTTAGCCATATTTGAGCCCAGGATCCTACGAAGGATTTTTGAACCGGTGTAGGTTGGTGGAGAATGGAAACGGAGGACAAACGAAGAAGTTTATGTCCTTTATGGGGAGCCTGACATTGTGACTCTAATCAAACGATACCGTGTGAGATGGACTGGGCATGTGGCCAGGATGGACGACGAGGAGGCTCCAAAAAGACTACTGACGGAGATCATCCATGGGCGGAGGAGAATTGGCCGTCCCCGACTACGATGGATCGACTGTGTGGTTGCGGATGCAAGAAGCTTGGGAGTCTGCAACTGAATGGCAGCAGCGTGGGACAGAGACTTATGGCGACTGCTGGTTGAGGAGGCCTGGACGCGTCAACGTGTTGTAGCGCCAAACTATTAATAACTAATAATTATTATTATAATCCTAATAATTGTACTATGCAGGAATAAGTCAAGTATGACAATTTTGAAAACAAACTGCACAGAAGTCCGAAGGCTAGATGCGCATTGAGTCACCACACCCATTCTAACCTACCTTGGTTGGTCCACTCGGCTTTTTTCCTAATCATGGCTATAATTATAATGTAATAGGCTGTAAAATCGTAAGGCTAAAAATCGTAAGGCTATAATTAAAACGAGGACATTGCCCCCCCCCCCTCCACTTCGTGATACGAGAATTGAGCCCATATACAAGATACAACCATATAGACGAATATTTGTTATTTTTAATTGAGAGATGCTATATTTGATTATATATGTATATAAACGAAGAATGGTACCGCGCGGGATAGGCTTTTTAATATTATTCCGTCTAAGAAGGAGTATAAATATGCAATAGTTGCGTAATGCATATTCTATTTTATAGGTTTTAGACTTATTAGTATACTAATTAAAATACATCGAGATAAGGATGACTAATGCATGCCCCCCTACTCCATGCTAAAGAGCCTTGTTCTTGAACGACGAGACAAGACAAGGTGCGAGGCTAAGATCAGGGCGGAGAGGAACATAAATCGCAACTAGAGCCCGCCAGGGAGGTACCACCCAGCGCGAGGTACGGGGTACATGTGGCGATAGATAGCATCTCCTTGTCTAGGTCGCTCACCTCGGGGTCGTAGTTCTGCCATAGTAGGTCCATAAACCACTGCAGGGGTACTTGCACTTACATCTTGCATGTTGCATCCGTGTGGCCAGGCTGTGGGAGTACCGTTAGGTTTAGGATCTAAAAAAAAAAAAGACCACATATACAATATATGTAAGCTACACTTAGAGTATATGAGCCAACTACGAATTTTCTTTCTACGAATAATAGATTCACGGAATTACCTAGTAGACACTTACAGATATCTTACTGATAACCTTTTCTTATAGAGTGCAGCCGAAACAAATACGCAGAGTGATAGGTCATTTATGTCTAGATCTGGCTCTGAGGAGTTCCTGGCCAGGAGCTGATATATTCTTTATTCCGCCAATAGCCGCGAATCGAATCTTAAAATTTCGAAGACTCGCTTCGGGCTTACCCAACCTCTAAAGAATAGACAACCTCATAAATATATTAGGAGAAGAATCCGGTTAAGCGGGATCATTTCCAAACAATATTCTTGCACAACCGTTGGCTTGAAAATATTTCAGTTGTCCAAAACTGATCATTTATAAATTGAGCGTTAATTGAATGTTGAAATACTATATGCAAATTATGATGCATCATGTTACGAGGACATGAAAACTGAACATAATAACATTCATGGGCTGTGGTGGTAGAGTTTATTTTTTTTAAAATTGTATATCCTTTTACCTAACTTGAAATGATTTTAATAAAAAAAAATTGTCTTAGCCATTTATTTAAATACTTCGGTCCTGCATAAGTCCCTTCCCTAATTCCATTATCATTGGTTCTTTATTTTTACCTAACATTTCAATTAATTAAATTGATTACTTTTTCGGATTGTACCATTGTAGCCTACTCGCTTTGTAGCTTATTTCATATTTTATATTTATGTTATTAAATATAAAACTTAAGAATTTATTAAGTTTGATGAAATATTACATTTTCAGGAAGGATGCGACTGGGATCACTAGATAATCAGCAGGTACATCATGAACATTAAGAATCAAGTTTATCAATTATAAAGTAACAATAGAAACATCATAAAGATATTTCTTCATTTAAAAAAAAAAAGTATATAAACAATTGCTAAAAAGCAGTATCTGTTGAAAGAAACAACGTACATCCCTAAAGAGTATTCACCGTGCCCTACATTCCTACCAAATAACAGTCCGAATTCGGTACCTCTGTAATGTTTCAATGGATATGGTAATTTAAAGAGTTAGGAGATACTTATTATTCAAATCTGTTTTTCATGTTTTAAATGCAAATATCTCTCATATGGCACGACTATTGCTGGCCTCGGAAAAAGTATTTTTGCAACATTATTTCAAATATTTAATATTATGTCATGTATGTGATTCATGTTTTTATGTTTCATCATTTTTATTAATAAGGAATGAATTTCACACTCAAAATGGTTTATAATGTGACTTGGTACACCGTAGCCGTATAGCGGCAGTCACTAATACAGGAGGGTATGATGGCAAGTTGGATATGGCCCCGATAACAACCTAAAGAATTTTACAAGGCTTCTTCTAGTGAGATGTATCTGTATGAAGCAAAACAAACGGAGAAAATTCACAAACAATAAATAAAAACTTATTGATAAATAAAAACTTCTGTCTGTTTCTTATTGATTACCATTACAGCAAAATAAACTGTAAAAGCAGTGACTAGAATGAATAGAAAACATATTCTAATAAGTAAAATCAACTGGAACTAATGTATATAATAATAAAGTTATAGTACTATAAATGTTTGGTACCAAATCGATAATTTTAAATAATCGTTTTTTGGCCGAGTACTTTCCTTGACGATTTTTACTTTTTGAATAAAATTTTGATCCTACAATGAAAACAAGTTTAATAAAACAAATTCTTCTTAAATCCTTTTCATTTTATTGTACCTAGTATTATCATTTTTGGGAGGAAGAATTAAAAAGCATTGTATATACATCGGAGTTGGAGGTATGGTCGCTGTTAGATAAAAAACGTACTTCAATAAAGTTTAATTTGCTTTAGTAATTAATAATTTTGGTATGATAAGTCAACATTGTTGCTTTTTGTAATAATTCGCTATATATTTATATTTTTTAGTTTATTATAGTGAAACCATGGTACAGGTAGTGTGGGGATGTTGGGCCGTTCATTGATGGCGAACAACCACTGTCCTTGTTCTTCGCTGACGACCAGGTCGTGTTTGCGAGGCGGAAGTTCTGCCTTGAAGTGATGGTGTATACCCTGAAGATGTGCTACGAAGCGGTGGGCTTAAAAATTAATTTCGATAAGACCGAGTATATGGCAATCGGCGATACTGATAATAGTCTGCTTCTGGTTGACAGGGAGGCCTGTAAAAAAGTAAATGTATTCAAGTACCTGGGTTCTTGTTTAGATGCTACCGGGTCGTCCGACCATGACGTCAGAAGAAAGGTGGAGCAAGCCCGAATGGCTAACAGAATGCTGCATTCGGTCCTCTGGAATACGGAAATATCTAAAGAAAATAAACGCTGTATTTTCACAGCCATACTGAAAACTATCCTGACATATTCCTCGGAAACCTGGACTATAGTCTATAGTACTCAAAGGTGCAGGCGGTTGAGATGGATTTCTGGAGGAGGAGTCTCCGTATCACTAGGCTGGATAAAGTAAGAATCCAAGAAATTCGACAGAGGATGGATGTGGGTATTGCTACAAATGAAAGGATCGGTGCACTCCGCCTAAGATGGTGCGGTCATGTGAAGAGAATGGCGTTTGAATGCTGGCCAAACCGAGTTCTGGATTGGGTTCCACCTGGGAGGAGACGACGGGGACGGTCCAGAAGCAGGTAGATGGAGGGAGTCCAGGAGGAGATGGCTGGTCGAGGACTCCAGGGGGATGATTGGGGGGATCGGGAGACATGGAACTTTGCTCTGACAAGTTGAGGCAACCCTTGTCGGAACGCCATTAATAATAAATAATAAATAGTTTATTATAAACTTTCATATTTTTGCCTTTTTAATTATCTGTATTGACATATGGTATGGCAAACTCTAACCGAACGACGTCTGTTCGGATGCAGAATAGTTGTAAACTGAGAAAAATTAGAAAATAAACAATCACTTATATTATTTACAATATATTTATATTATATAATATCTCACCGATTTTAATGATTCAACATCTAATGATTTTTCTAATTCTAAACATAATGTTCTTCTTATTTTGCTTTGCGAAAAAATGAATACGAAAATTGCTAATTTTGTTGTATATACTTTACCTAGCATTTATATTACTGTGGAAATTTCTACAGTTTACAATATTTAAGGTAGTATAACTTCTAATAAGTATTAATGCTTTTTATAATGAAAATAATATTAAAATGTTAGGCCAAGTAAATGCAACAAAATTAGTGGTATCCCTATTCACTTTTGCACAGTTTATAATGGCTGAACCATCCCATTTATAGCCCAATGATATTTTAATGAAACATATTAAACGAATTAAACAAGAAATATATTATTGTTATTATTACTGCATATTATTGGTATACTTATATGCAGTAGCTGATTCATTATACAAACTACTCTGAACGCCGATAAGAGAGTCATCACTAGCCGACACCTGTCTCTCTAATTAGGATGGAGCCGGATGAATAATAATTATTCAAACTATGATAGAAATCTGTCAGCGCTGAGTGATTCATTTATCACTGATAATATAGGAGCAGCTGCCGTTCGGTGTAATCAATGGATGATTAATTTTTCTTTCTTTCTTTTTAATATACCTTCTTTGATTAAATTATTCATTTGATTGGGAAATGAAATTTCAACCATCTACCAAATTTCGAAGAAATATATAGTATCATTCGATTTCCGTGTTCCTTATAAAAAAAATAATAATAATATTTTATATTTAAATAAAATGAGAAATTATTATTTATCATCATATATTTACTACAAGTATTGTAATATGTGAACCCTGTGTGATGTTATTCACCTATTACAATACATACTTAAAGAAAAATTAGATTATAAATATAAAATTTATAATTTTCTATTTAATTCCCATAGCACTTATTTTTCATTATATTTTAACCAAAGCTTTATCAACTATCTGCGTTTTTGGTATCTCCATGGCTTATATGTTAAAATGTTTTTTTCTAAAATTAACTGATTGCACAGAAGTGTAATATTAATATATCAGTACAATATTTTTAAAACCGCGTGAAAATGTTTCTCCTTCAGAATATCATCAAATTCCTTCTTTACAAACATTAATAAGGTTTTGTTGTTGTTTTTTTATTTCTATCTTTAACTACATTAATTAAACAGAAATAATAATAATCCTTAATATTAAAGCCATTTTTTTTCTCTTAAAAATGCTTAAATTTAATTGAAAGTGTAAAAAATTAATTTTAAGAAAGTGAAAGATCTATTTTAAGGTTCATTCAAAATAACTGTGTATCGTCAAACGTATTCAAATTATACGACTATATATGACTATAAATGAATTGTATATCATTTATCATTTCTAAAGATATCGCTACAAATAAAAAACCAAAAATGTATTTTTTTTCACATAAAATTATTTCTAATATGTTTATATTGACGATATGCAATGCGGTAATACCAAACTTGATTATAAAGTTATTTCTTCATAGGCTTGAATTAAAAAAGAAAAAAAAAACCGAGAAGATCCAGAACTAAAGAGGAATAACAACACTCTTGAATCTTTTTTTATTTCTCTTTTTTCTTGCACATTTTACATTACTTAGTTACTAGAAGTATATTATATATAATATAATATACATTATTATATATTATATATAATATAATATAATATATTTCCATTTATAAAATAGAAAATTTCCTCAGATCGCACAGCGGTAAAAGAGGGAAGGATTTTGATGATGATGAAAGTATAAAATAAAATTCATCAACAGCCAGTTCCTAATCACAAATTAATTTTGCCCGACGTAGCTAAATCTTATAAGGTGTTGTCTTCCCGACATAATTGTAGCCTGTTAATTTGCATACTCTCCATCAATTACAACACCTCTGATGCAAATTCATTGCCGAAGGTCCACCGGACCAGGGGTCCCGATAATGTGGTGTACGTTACAATTCTTCCTGTTAGTCCCATACGGTTCTGTCCCACGCTCTCCCAACATGTGGAGAGATTTTGGTTTTGGTGGAACACATTACCAATGAAGCCTAATTGATACAGTCCCATGAATTAATGAAGTCCCATACTGTTCTGTCCCACGCTCTCCCAACATGTGGAGAGATTTTGGTTTTGGTGGAACACATTACCAATGAAGCCTAATTGATACACGTTTGAATAAACAACGAAAAAATAAAAAATCAATTTTTACTTTAAGAAATGATCCAAAAAAAATTTGGCTATAAACGGGCCACGGCACATCTCCTTATTCGTAGTAAACGCCATGAAGAGGTGGCTATAGCTCGCCTTAGAATAGGACACACCCGGCTTACCCACTAACATCTCATTACAAGGGATGCACCACCGATATGCCTTAGGTGTAATAAAAATCTTTGCATCAGACATATGTTTGAGGAATGCTACTTCTATAAAAAAATACTAAATCAGCTCAAAATACTCCCCGATGTTAGAGAAGCACTTAAAGATAGCAAATCTGAAATCGACAAAGTGGTGAAATTCATTACAAACTGTAAATTAATAACCAATATTTGATCCTCCATTGTCCCTGCTATAGATGGATTTGTTGTTTTTTCCGATTGCTTTATTTCCTTATTATAGTTGCATTATTTATTAGTATGTATGTTTTTGCCAAGATCCAGGCACTTTTCCAAACATGGGTCCACCCTGACATCATCTCATTGCACGTATTCATAATAGAGGAGCCATCCTAACGTCATTTCAATAACAGAATTAACAAAGTTTCGGCAAATTTATACATATTTTTATTTTATAAATATTTTTGGTAAATTAAGAAAATACAACTAATAATTCTTAATTATACATCAGTATTTACTGTGCTTTTCTTGGTTTATTAGAAGATCATGATATAGTTACTCCGCCAAACCAGATATAGCTATTAATCTATGTTTGATGATTGTATCTCCATTCTGTTTTTTTCTGAAGAAACATTTCCCATGAAGAGATTTTATTTATTAATTAATTTATTTTATTATTATTTATTTTTAGCTTTCTATTCTAATAATGCGCATTAGCCTTAGGAAAATTGAAGTAAAAATTTATTATTTTAAAAACAAAACTATAAACAATAAATACTAAAATTTCCGACCCCATTTAAAGACAGTTTGTATTAATAATGTCGTTATTTATACTTTAATATCGTTAATTTTTAGCTTAAACTTATCTAATGTTTGCTATAACACACAGCAAAGGAACATACAGCAAGTGTTGATACATTAGTTAGCAGATTATTTTCTGAATTCAACGAAATAGTATACAAATCTTCACAATTTAAGTAAACGTTGGTTCACTAAATATCCCGTTCGGTAATATTTAATGCAGCATGAAATTATTTAATTTTAGGTTTTTCCAGGATTCAGCAGAGAACGTTGTGTGTTAACTGGTGAGAAAAAGTTAGTATCAGCAAGGAACCTTCGGATTCGCTATGCCTTGTTGATACAGAATTTCAACAACCACATAGATAAATCAAGGATTCCGCTCACTTTATTTAACATTTACATTTTATTGTTTAGCATTTGACATTTTACAAGAAGATTTGCGAGGCCTTAGCAGTACAGATTTTAGTCCTTATAATCCATAATTATACCGATCAGGGGTCAATTGCTAAATACGATGAAGGGAAATTTTTTTTTTCTTTGAAGTAAAATATTTCTCTGTTCCTACCATGAAAAAGAATTGTCAACATTTTATTTTGAACTCGATATAAAGCTGATGAACTTCTACATTGCACTATTATACAGTATACTGTGTCCAGTGCAACCTTTACAAAGTAAAAATATTTCTTATGTTCATTCGTATACCAATCCATCAACTCTCAACATCCCTCATACATCTATAGTCTCTTACAATTCAAATCCTCAGACCAATCCAATGAAAAAAGATCTTGCTTTTCCAACCTTTACACTTGTTCCCACAAAACAAAAAAAATCGAATGCTCCTATCTCGCCCGTTCCAAAACAGTGTGGAACTCATTACCACATAGTAATCGCCATTCTTCTTTCCTATCATTTAAACCAATGATAATATTTTCTCATTCGTTTTTTCATCGTTTCCCTTATTCCCAAACAGACGCTCTCCACTCTGTCATAATTATTACCCCATATCCATCTCAAGTAACTAATGACTTATTGTTAATTTTTGTCTCTTATGACTTCATTATTTTTTACATATTTTATTAGGGTTTAATTTGTTCTTACTTTTCTCTTGTTATTTTAGGTTGTTTTTATTCACAACAAGGACTTACTTTATGGTTTTTGTTTTCTTTTTAAGTACTTATGTAAATGCCATATGAGTTTTATCATGCAGCCTCTTGGCAGAATTATGTTCTAAATTCATTATTCTTAAGGGACGTATATAATAATAAATAATAATTTTAATCCCAGAATCAAATTATTTTTCTATTCTATTAAATTTGTTTTTCTATGTTATTAGCTGTATAGAAATATTAAATTTGAATGTATTTTTATGATACAGTCATAATTACTTATATATTTTCATATATTTGATTATTTCATTTAGTTAATACTGTTCTTTTTAATACTTATCCCATAAAGGTTTTGTTATCTCGGTCGTCAGAAACGCAACTTACAATTCAAATATATTATTAAACAGCAATGGGACAGGAGTGGGTAGTTCGAGTGATTCTATAAAACGCCTCAATTTGTTTTATTTCCTCCATTATTGGTCAGTAGGGTATGTTATTTGTTCCGAAATATATAATTAGGAGTTGATAAAAGAATTATACAGCCAAACCCTAGCGCTATATAATTATTGGGAGGGAACAGTAGGTCCAACTCTCCCAAATCGTATTATGCTACAAGTAATCACCGCGGCTTGGGCGCTGTATCATCTCAATCTAAATTGAGTTGTGTAAAAATGAATAAAAAATTATTTCTGAAAGGATAATTATCCGACATTTCGTTTATAGCTTCTAAACATTAACAGACAGAATAGAAGTTCTGAATATGCTAGTAGCTAGCAATTGCTCCGTCAATTGTACTGGCCAAGTTCTGTCATTAACTTATATCAGTTTAGATATTGAATAATCTAATAGGACATTCACGTGCACACCTCGATGAGAAATCATTTAATACCTCTTATTTTAATTAAAACAGAAGTCTATTTTTTCATGTTTTATTTTAATAAAATGTTCAGAAATTATTGGTGCGCTTCATATAAATATTATAGAATATAATAATTTCACTTAACAACTACATACAGGTACTAACAAATCACCGGTTTGTTTAAGTTGATAATTTAATTTCATAACTCACAAAGGCGATAAATTGATAAGCAAAATAAAAAATTAAGGGTAAAGTAATCGTGAAGAGATTGAGTTCCTTTATTAATCCTTTACTTCTGCGTGACTCCCAAGCTTGCCTATTCTGCCTAATAATACATGTCGATTGAACCGATACCTTGGCATTAAATACAATTTTTTGTAGCTCATTTGGTATAATAAGACTAAACAATTAAAATACTTAATGACTACTCAAGTACTGTACAGTCGTACTTTTTTTTTTTAATAGGAAAACCAAAAAAAATCCTAATAATATGGATATGATGTGATTCCACTGGCGCTGAAGGATGTGCGTCTTCAAGTATTCAAAAATAAGGATTTGCGTAGAATATTCAGTCCAAAAAAGGATTAGACCACTGGGTAATACAGGAGATT
Source organism: Troilus luridus (assembly GCA_964056705.1). Lineage (NCBI taxonomy): Eukaryota > Metazoa > Arthropoda > Insecta > Hemiptera > Pentatomidae > Troilus > Troilus luridus. Next base: position 77,261,701 of record OZ057416.1, on the reverse strand, counting down.
ACATAATGCGGAATTGCGAAGAATGCACCCTGTAAATATTATTCAAGCGTTAGCGTCACGAAGATTAAAATGAGTCTGTTAAGCTACTTTGGTTAGTAAATAACGAATCCCTAAGCGCTGTCCCGACTGGGAAGCAGAATAGGTAGAAGGATTGCGTTTACAGTGTTCTTGTGGATTTGGGTTTGGGTAGTGGTCCGTGGACAGAAGTTAGTAAGCAGAGATTGGTGGTATCGGCATCGAGCCTTCGGGTTCGCTAAGGCTTATTATTATTATTAATATTATGGCAGGAAAATATAAAGTCACTTAAGTATTTATTACAACATTTTATGTAATCAATATCTCATATTAATAATCATTCTTCGTTGCGATATTAACACCGGTTAATAATTAAAATTCGCTCTAAACATTTAAGCATTTATAAAGTAAAAACGTATATTTTTCAAATAACTTATTTTCAAATGGCTGGTATTTGATCTTAAACCGTTGTATTGAGTGACAACACTACAGCCACATTTCTTAAAGGAAGTTCCCATAGTCATGGCCATGACTCTTACGTCTAGACGCTTTCACTATATGCATTACGCTAAGAAACTGGGCCAGGGTATGGTTACTAGCACATATTTGTGGGAAAACATTGAAAATTTTTATTTCTTATCTTGCAATGGTCATTTATTACTGGAAAAGGAAGAGATAAGGGTGGTATGTATCCATGAGAATTCGCAAAATAGTTTAAAAGTTTAAAATCTTAAATAAGGTGGGGTAGGCCAAAACTTTGTGTGTTGGGTTACCATGTTCTGAGATGGGTTATATGACAAAAAACAAAACATTTAGTTTTACTATCACAAGATACAACATTATAAGTTTCAATTTAGGATAAATTAGTACTGGTAAGGGAAAAATAGCCAAAACTAAGCGAGAATTATTTTGATAATGGATAGAATTGTTCAGGAGGTGCAGTTAATGTTAATAAAAATAAGAGAACTTAATTTTTTAATAGTAACAACGCCAAAGAATTATTTTATTTTCAACCCATATCGTGCCTCTCCCCCTGACTTGTCTTCACGCACTCCAAGTTGGTAACGACTGGTAAAGCGGGTACTCTCTGTGGGACAAAAACCTAGAGGTGGAATGTGATCTCAATCTTCGTTTATCTATAACTTTTATTATAATTTCCTTGAAAAAAGTACGTTCCCGGGCATGTACTGGGCTGCTACTATTTATGTCTTGTACTTCTATTTTTTTGTTCTTCATTCTTCCATGGAAATACCAAACATCCGCTATTCAATGACAGAACACTTTGGATAACAGCCGGCAAACCTTCACAACCTTTTATAATGACACCGAATTACTTCGATTCCTAACGAAGTAATCACCATTTGGCGAATAGAGATTCGGTGACCCGGAAAAATTCGGCGCTCGGCTCTCGAACCAAACGCCACAACAGCCTCAGGTTAATTGAGAACCCGATCGTCCTTGCCCAGGCTTCCCTCTCGGCCGCGTATCACTTCAGGAAGTCGTGGGTGGGTCCGTGATCAAATACCTACCTAATACGTAATAATTTCTAAGCCTGATATTAAAATTATAATCGATACTCTTGAATATTTGCTAAGCCAAAGAATTGTTTCAAAGGATTTCATAATCAGCTGTTCTTACGTTTTGATTGATGCTAGACGGACAACGGTCAAATTTACGGCTGAACGATTTTCATGATTAAGTGAATAATTACCAAATATATAAAATTGCTTACATAAATTTTTATTTAAAATTTTCTTGAAGCCTGGAATGTGTTTTGTAACTTTTTTAGAATCCTATTTGAATCAAAGAACTAAGCAAACAAAATTTTTTTCGCTCATTTAGTCATGTAATTTTATGCACACAGAACTTCTAGGCAGAACTGGCTTAAAAGAGGGTACAATAACTATTACTATTATGCTGCTATCAAGCAAATGTTTTATTGCCATTGTTACAAAATATTTCAGGACTCACTTACTGGAAACCTAAAATTATTGGTACAAACACTACTAACAGCCACATTACCACAGAACACGACAAGGACAAAGAAACGTCTCAGAAGCAAGGATCTACAACACAGAGATGAAACACGCTAGGAGTGCCTTCAATGGCAGGTTTTCCTATATATGCTACCACGTGAATGCCTTAGGGGAGGTTTTCGAAAGATTCACAAATACAATATGTTCCAAATGGCATTTGTATAATTTCTGTCAATGAATATTTATTAATATTATTATTACCATTCTCGTGGTATTCGACTAGGCTAGTAAAAGATTATATTCTTATTTTATCAATGCATTATGACAGTAAATCATATGGTTGAAATATAATGCCATACAAAAAAAAGCAAGTACAGAAACTAACCACTGGTAGTTCTCCAATATCAGATTTAAGTCATTAAGTCCTGGGGCAATGTTCTTTCTAGATGTCTGGGAGAAAGCTAGGTTAGGAATGAGGTCACAATTTATCATGGAAGGAATGATATCGGGTTCGGGCCAAAACGACAACAAATTGACCATTATTGTCATTACGTATGATTTTATTGCTAACAAGTTAAGGAACATTGAGGATCGGATACGAGAGGGATTCGATTGCTTGGTAGAACCCCAAATCAATATTCCGTAAGCAGAAATAGGCCTTGTAATAGTCAAGTACGAGTATATCAGTAATCTGTGATTAATTAAAAGTTTTGAGCATATACGCAGTAAGTGCTAAAGTAGCCTGAAACGGCGAATTTTAAAATTCTAACCAAATTCTTTTGATAAGTACATATTCAAAATGTTTTTATTCATTCCACAAGTACACATCTCGTAAGTCACAACATTACCAAAAAGGATTTCATTAAACTTGTCAGTAATTATTGAACATCAAACGAATTCTGATTGAAGCCCTTTTTGATAGTTAACGGCAAAATCATCAATGGGATTTGATGAAATCCTTATATAAAAATAAATTCTTATTGTACTTATATACTTAATAAGGATCAGTTGATGTTATAGATTAACTCCTCCCCTAACCAGGATTCACTTCTTTTCCATTTCAGCATCTGCTCAAGTTAGGAATCCGAACCTGTTTCCATTTCAAGGTCAGATGCAGCGAAGGTCAATCACCGCATTGTAACTTTCATGTTAATTATAAAAATCGAGATAACTTATTTAAAAGCAAAATCGGCGTCTTTGAAAATGATGGGGCATGTTCAATTTTTAATTCTTTCGCAATGCCAAGCATCTCTAACTGACTCTGTTAAGTCATTAATGATTCAGAATATAAATAATTTAATTTTAAAATTAAATGAACCTTAAGCAACAATAATTTAAACCCGACGTCATAAATTTCACAAATGTTCACTTAGACCTTGGACCGACGATTTAAAAATATTAATTCACTGTAGTTGATTATACTTATTTTGGATACCAACGATTTAAGATTATTTTACACATAAAATGACTTATTTTTAGTCATTCAAATCAACGTACCAGATGTAAAAAATGAATAATTGTTTTGTTGAAAAATGAAAAATTTATTTAATTTCCTACGATAAATAATATTCAAGGAATAAGGTTTTTCTACCATAACATCAATTTATTAGATAAACGATGTGTGTGTGTGTGTGTGTGTGTGTGAGTAATTTTTTATACAAATACAAACCGTTGTTTGTTGCAAAATCTAATACCAGTAACACCAACCGTTGAAAAAAGAATAATAGATAGATAAGGGGAAAAATATGGTTTTACTGCTTATGGAATCATAAAATGGCTATACAGAGTTATATTATTATTTTTTCCTGGAAATTCCTGAATATTATTAAACAAAGGAAAACAGTTCTTTACTGATGGTATAAGCAACGATTTATCATGATATGATTTTGCATACTGCGTAAACAGATTGAAGAGACAGGTGGCCGTATTTTGTTTTAAAAAGAGTAAAAATCCTTGGTTATGCCGTCTTTTGGAGGAAACCTTAAACGGGGCCCTCGAGCCTGTACGATGTTAGGTACTAGTTAAATATCCCTATCGAAATTAAACCTGGATTTTTTTTCTAGAAATTTAGAACCTCATATTTCGATTAAGGAATAATGAAAAATATAAATAAAAAATCTACAGGCAAAAAAGCTAAATAAAGACTCCGCGAAATGTTTATATAATTAATTAAAATATAAATAATTTTAATGTAGTGTTTTTGAAATTAAACGTATATACTTAATATTTTTTTTGTTTTTTTAAGTTCCCATCATTTATATATTTATTCCCTAAAAACAACTAATAAGTAAATAGCAATTATGATGCTGAGAACCACTGTCATAAAGAAATGATAGTCTCGTAATTCTATATTGCTATTTAAATTTAAACCATACTTAAATATATATTAATATAGTTGTTTTAAGGGTCCCCAAGTAGATACGATATTTTTTTTTGTTATCTCTCTCCTAACTTTTATTAAAATGCGCTAGCTGTTACCCACGCTTTAGTTCGCGAATATTTTATTCCCGCCATTTCGTTTTAGATTGTGTACGTTGGTGGTAAACTTTAATGCATATAATAGCTTCTACTGTACTAGCATATTACGTGGGCATAATGCAAGCATTATTTCTGAAACTCCACAGCTTACAGGTTCACTCACTTCTTCTAATAAAATAAAAAATGAAATCATAACATGAATAATTTCATTTACGTTTAAATGACAATTTAAGAGTAATTGCAATGAGGTTTTCTAAAGCAATGAGTTTGGTGAGCAATAAGAGGGCTTAAAATACATTTTTTAAAGAAACCATAGGGCTTACTTAAGTCTATTGAAAATCTGAAATTCCTAAAAAGTGTCTTCAAGAGCAAAGTAATCGGAATGTGATCCGTTTAATGAAGGTAATATAATGTATATTTCAATGAGGTAATTTAAAATGCTAATATTTGAGCCTTATAACGAAAGTTTAAGTTCATGAACACTTTAACGGACAGTAAATTCTTTATTCCGAAAGTTCTCATGTAATCAACTCAGCGCTCTACACACTGAGCTACCCTGTTCCCTAAAAACCGGTTAATTTATGAATACTTAACCTTTCACAATTAATTACTTATTTATTATTTTACATTATATTTACACCTACGCAGCACAACAATGTCTCCTTGATTTGAATTCGATATAAATGCTGCAGGTTGCCATGCCACGGGAAAATTATAGAAAACCGCAGTGTAGGAAGAAGAAGACCGTCGTGGCTCGGCAATCTGAGAGATTGGTCTGACTGTTGGGCAAACCAACCTCTTCAGAGCAGCAGTCTACAAGAATCAAATTATCACGATGATCGCCAACCTTCGAATGAAGATGACACCTCAAGAAGAAGATGAGCATATAATCTTGGTCAATATTAATTGTATTATACCAAACATCTTTTACTAGTCTATTTTTAATATAGCTCGCCGTTTCAGGCTACTTCAACATTTACTAGACAAACGCTCTAAGCTCTCAATTATGTAATTACAAAAGACTCATATACATGACAATCATTAGACCCATCTGGACTTAAAGGGTAGAGATTTGGGACTCCACTAAGCCATCGAATTCCTCTCGTATTCAATCCTTACAATCCAAAATCCTCAATGCTCCTTACTTTGTTACGAACAAAGTAATCCATAATGACCTTAATGTCACATTTTTGCCGATCTGGCCCGAATCCGATATCAATCTTTTCATGACATACTTCATTTCCACTCAAACCCACTAGTTTCAAACCTTGCAACCTCTTCAATTCCTGATAATCCTCCGAAGCATCTGAAAAGAAGATGGCCTCGTGATCTGGGTAGTTTCTCTACTCACCTTTATCTCGAGACATTATTTAGCTTTCATTTAATTTACTTTATGTATTCTATACAGTTGTAAATTTCAATAAATACATTTTTTTTTTAATTTAAGATGTCACTAAAATGAGTGAACAAATATAAAAATTACAACGTAGTTTTTGTTTCGCTATTTCCTCCGAAATTCTATTGAATTCCTAATCCCACAAAACGTGAAATATATTATATGCTGAAAGAATTCAGTGGGACGAAAATAAGTTATTAACCTTGAGAAAGATTAGAGGAGTTTTTCAAGAACTTCCTCATTCATTAGGTTCTAATGCTCCTATTTGCAGCGGTATAAATGTAAAGCAAGTTTTAAATAAGCTTGTTAAGTTAAGTTATACAATTCAAGCATTAGCTTGTAGGTCATCCCCGCATAATGGAGAAATTTTGAATTTCATTTTGAAACTTTCTATAAAACTTAACTTGTTAATACTCTGTTTAAACAATATATATTTGATTCAGATCTAACTAGGTATAATCGTATTGCTCTAATTTTGTCATTTCACTCAGAGTAACTACATTGATTTAATAATGAAGTTATTTGGAAAAGATCATGCGGTGGAATGGGTACTCAAATTGGGGATGGATTTCTGGAGAAGAAGCTGTGGTATATCGAGAACCAAGCGGGTCACAAACGCAGCAATCAGAGACAAGGTCGGATGTCAAAAGAACATCCTTCACCAGATCGGAACTAAAAGGTTAAAGTGGTATGGCCACTTAATGCGGATGGACGAAAACCGCTGGCCTAAGAAAATTCAAAACTATATACCACCTGAAAGAAGAAAGCGTGGAAGACCGAAGAAAAAATGGATGGAGGATGTAGAGGAGTGCATGGCAGCCAGAGGCCTCCGTGAGGGGAATTGGATGGACAGAGAGCAGTGGTTTTTGGGTATTGGGGATATGACTCCTTAAGTTGTGAAAAACCCCAGGAAAAAAAAAAAATTATGCCTGTAAGTGTTTTTTAGTGCATGTCTGATGTGCTGAGGTCGAATAATAGTTAAAATACAAATGTATACAATAAAGCTGTATGTTAATATTTAGTAGTGTATTGCCTTGAGGGCGAAGATCCACCATCTACGAGCCGGCACATCGTCCCACCGAAAAGAAGGAATGGTCTCGCTCACGTAACAACAAACAGGATTTGCAACATTACAAACAAACCTCTGACTACTTTGTTGTTGGAGCAGACTCGGATACAAAAAACAATAAAACTCAACGCACGTGATCAGCCCGTGGGTACAAGGTCGCCACGCCCTCTTAGTAGCGGTTATCCTGTCTCAAGTCCATTTTGAAAAATTCGAAACCTGCCTGAAAAATTACCGGTGCGAGTGTCTCATTGCCATTCCTTGGTCCTTCTGCTGAGCTTCGTTGCTCTTCGATATTCAATGCAGGAAAAACCTTTGAGGAAAAGCTCTCAGGGCTGGGAAACCCGCCACATAGACCGTAATTATAGGCGGGAAAAAATAAAAATAAGTATTACTAGATAATTGTTGGTTGATTAAAACGTTAAGTTGTATTGTGGCTCAGTGGTAGAATATTGAGTTGCCGAGCCGAAGATCCCGGGTTCAAATCTGGCAGTGTCAGATTATTTACTTAATCTGATAACAACCTTGGATGGATCCTTTGGGATCTGGAGAACCTCCTGGGGGAGCCTCTTCACCCAGCCTCTATAAAGAGGGTACCCAAAATAAGGGAGGAAACCGGGCGGTTGAGCTTGATTTCGGACAAATTATCTCTCCTTTGTCCAAGAAACAGTACAGTCTCTACCACGTACTGAACCCAAGACTCTTCATGGGCCTTAGTAGGGCAGTTTTTATTTTTTTAATATTAAAGATAAGCAGGGATTCTTGTTTCTTATTTCAAAAAAATAAATAACCTTTTAAACATTTATGTATTCTTGAAGATGATATTGAAATGACATCATCATGAAATTCAAATAGTTTTCTAACAAAAGACAGTAGCATTTCATCCTACCAGAACTTTTTTCGAATATGTGAACATTCGAGTATAGCTATTTTCAAAAACTAACTATACACCGTAGATGTCACTTCTTTCATACAGTGATAAATTTTATTCAATAATGTATTCGCGGTTCATTTTAACTATATCTTAGCATCATTATTACGCTCTGCTTGTTCAAATGCCTCTCATCAGCGATTTCCCATTGATTGAGTTTAGGAAGGACCGCAAATAATTGATAGTAGGATGGTACAAGGTCCGCAAAATACGGTGGGTGTAATAAAACATCCCAGTGGTATAGTTGTACGAACGGTTACTCTATGATTATTGCGGAGTGTGGTCCGAACTTGAAATCACTGTAACCAACCTGTGTGGGCAGACCGCTGCGGGGTGCATCCTCGAGACTCGTATCTCCGGAACTAAACTCGCCAAACCATAGTACGTTCTCATAAGGCAACGAACAGGTATACCTTACACATGTGGGCATTCAAAGCTTCCCTTTTTTGAAGAGGCAAATTATGCAGTAAATGCACTTAATCGGTTGACATATTCACCACGCTGTAGCACAAAAAATACAAATGAAACCAAGTACAGAATTTTCCAGATCATAATTTCACCTTTCTGATAAGAATCATTATTCTCAGATAAGGAAAAGAGAATTGATATTTGAAAAAAAATTCGCACCAGTAACAAAAATCGAATGAACTTATGTATCCACCCAATAAAATCATTATAATTACATTAGATTAAAATGTGATTTAGACAAATTCTTTTTGACTATCGATAGAAATGCGACTTTAAGTTAGCTATATTTCATACAAAGTAGATAATCCATAAAATATACTGCATTTATGCAGGATAGATAATGCAGATACGGATCAAATGTAGAAATACTGTAGATTAATACAGAAAATATATTCATCAACGATCTCACGGCCAATGAAAACAGGCGAACGGGAAGTAAAGCTAAATCAGTCCTTGCTAAAGATATTATACAATCTGATAACAGATATTTAAAGTCGGTAAAGGTCAAGGCCAATGGATATTGGACGTAGGAGTAAGTGAGACTTTTTTTTATGAAGCTTATTATATAATTATAATGCAATAATTACAATAAAAGCCCATTATTGGAAGCGGAGATGCAGAGTGGTAGAGCGCTGAGGTGTTGTCCTGAAGGACCCTGGTTCAAACCCAGGGATGGAAGTAAACTTAATGTTTTAAAATAAGTTTAGGAACCTAGTCAAAATTTACTACAGTATAATTAAGTTTTCTAAAGGCAGTTTCAAAGGTTTTTACATCTGGAGGGAATCACTGTATACTAATAGAAAATTAGAATAGAAAACAAATTTTATCCTGGGACCAAGACCCATTAGAATAACAATCATGAACAAAAAAATAAACATAATATACATCAGGCCAGAAGGCTACATAATAATACGAATCATGAAGTAATTAAAAGTGACAAAAACATAATAAAAATAAAAATAGAAATAAAATAACTAAAAAGTACGAAACTTGGCAGGATTTTAACTAATTGTCGAAAATAAATATATTAATACCAACTAAATAATTATAAATAAAATGGTTAATAACAAAATGACTAAATAAAATAAATGAATGGGATAGTATACAATAAAGTATTTACATAGTCTATATCTTCTTTGGGAAAAATAAACAAAACACGTAGGCAACGAAATCGATTATTCAATACTAATTTATGTAAGCGGAAGATTGACCTGCTTGGAGAGCATCTTTTTGGGTTGTCAGGAGGTGTAGTAAAAGCTGGGATTTAAATGAAGCCAGTAAATAGGCATGACGGATGAAAGGAGGGATTGAGTTCCACACAGTGGTGGAGCGGGCGAGGAAGGAACGGTCGAATGCATTGGTTCTGTGGGAACGAACTCTATCGGGAAGGCGGGATCTTGTTTCGTGGTGCTGGACAGAGGATTTGAATTGAAGAAGACTGTAGATATATGAAGAGTGTTGCGAGTTAATAGATTGGTTTAGAAAAGCACTAAGAAAATATTGTATACGAATGGGAAGGAAGAGCCAATTTAACTCATCATAGTGATGTGACACCTCGAAGTACTTGATCGCCTCGAAGTACCAAGTACGAATCTTAGAGCACAGTTCATTGTTCGCTTTAAACGGCCCTCAAGCATTTTCGAAAGGCCCCGTATAGCACACTACAGCAGTCAACGTGGGGGAAGATGAGGGAGGATACGAGAAGCTTACGGATAAATTGTGTTTATGCAAATAAACTATTTTCGAAACAATCAGTTTTTTTATGAACAAAAACATATATGTTAAGTCCTTTTAAGTTTTGTTCAGGAAAATATATCAATGGACTATTCAGACTCCTTCAGGTAGTTTCAACAAGACATGTGAAATACCATAAAAGTAAAAAACATCGAATAATATGGACATTAATGAGAATAATATTACTATACATTTGTTTCTTGATAGCCTGAAATGAGAATCAAAACTTATTTTGAAAGAAAAATAATCGAATATTAAAAAATAAAGACCTACCACGAAATCTTGTAGGCTTAATCATTCAAGAAGAAATTTGTGTTAATTTATTTACTATCATTTTTTTTTTGCAACGTCTTTACTATCAACGAACCACAACTTGTAATTTCAAAAGCCAATAAAAAGTTTAAAATTGTTAACTCTAATCTAATAGTCCAATAATATTGATCAACAGAAAACTGTTCATCCACTTACGAGAAAAAGTGGATGAGAAGTTGGTAAATTTTTATTTTTGTTCATACCTCTAAATATTTGGAAAATCGTTTGAACTAGTAAAATGTTTACGAGATAAAAAAAGGGGACTAAAAAGCGAAAAATAATTAAATATTTTTATTAGTTACCTCTAAGTGGTCGGAAAACCAACTTTTAAATACGAAAATCTATTCATCCATAGAGAGATAAAATATGAAATAAATCTGAAAAGTACAAAAAAAAAAAGTATTTCCCTATTTTAATCAATATACCTGTATACATTTGCTAAATCGTTTGAACAATTACATTTTATGATTGTAACGCTATCCTAAAAAAAACTTATACTGTATAATACGAAATATATGTAATGGTACATTAACTGTAATAACAATATAAGTAGGAAATTAGGAAACTAAATATAAAACCATTTTCGCGGGTGTCTGGATCACTACCGGTGTGATAGAAAGGTAATTATAAACGATAAGACTTATATACTTACTATTTATTTTTTTGTAAATGGAAATATAAAGTTCATAAGTTGCCCTAAGGTTGGTACATTATATAACCGAAATACATAACGGAATTCGAAGGGCGTTTCCAACATGTTCCTGCTCCTGATCTATTAGCACTTTCATTCGCATGCTAATGGACTCCTATTCTGTTTTTGAACAAAGGATCATACTTTGCCATTTCTTTGTTATCTTTGTTTAATATCGAAATCTATCTAAAATGATGTATATTAAAATTTATCTGACTTTTATATACAAAATTACATGACGAAATGGTTACTTGATACACTACTGATGAAAGCACTACAGGCTACATGCAAGATAATGAAATAATAACTAATACTACCTAAACAACAGATTGATACGCTAACCTAAAAATACATATTTATATTTTCTTTGATAAAAAACAATATTTTATATATTATAATTAATAATATTTCCTAACTATTATATTTGATAGAAAGCATAAATTCTAATGTACCCCTCAGACATAAAATTGATGCATATATGTATTAACTTGTGTATAATATATAAATTTATAGATGCACAACATACCCTGGCTGATTCGTTTATTAAAGTATTTTTTTATAGTGCAACCGAAAATTCACGACGTTTGACAATTAAGTTGAAATTAGTAACAGTATATAAAGTAACAATACAACATTTAAAATACAGCCTTTCTTCAAATACCAATCTATCAAGGAACATTTTGAAGAAAGGTTTCACTTAGTCGGATTCCCAAGACAACACTAAATATCTCATTCTCCTACTAAAATTATTTTTATTATCTATTGGCCTTTTTTACAATGTAACAAATAAAAATAAATGCATAGGATAGCTACGGTCATAGACATAAAATATTTTTGTGATTTACATCAACATATATCAAATAAAAGTAACATTTATAAATAATGAAGGGGGAAATATACAAAAAAAATTATAAAATAAAAAAAAAATTATAAAATTAAAACAAAAATTATGACTGACTATTATAAAGGAATATTCCCTTAAAAAAATAAAATAAATCTTGATTGATTTACACGACTAGATGATGATGATTTATATATATTTTCTACATTCATTATATAGGTATTTCTCTATAATTATTATTAGGGCTTTAAACATTTATGTTAGTTTAATACAAAAAATAAATAAAAATGAGAAGTAGAGAAGGGGTGAAAGCACAAGAGAATAACGAAGATTGCACATCGTGGAATTGCAGAGCATGCACTCGGTTGAGATAATTTGGTAGCGTCGCGAAGATTAAGAAGGGGATGTAAAGTTGTTAGGCTGGGTAACGAACGTATTCCTAAAAAGTGAATAAACGCTGTGCAAACTGGTAAAAGTCTGAGGGGTACAAGACAAAGGTGGGAGGACTAGATTTGGTAGTAATATGTGGACAGAAATATGTCATCAGAGATTGATGATATTTGGATTGAACCTCTGGGTTACAATTAATAATTATTAATTCAGCCTTATTATTATCATTACTTTTATGATGTAAATATACGGAAACCATTACCATTTGAAAACATATAGTGAAGCTAACCATTTTAAGAAACAATCAAGGAACGATTAAACCATATGCAACGACAAGGCCGCCAACATTCCGAAAACCTCTGCAGCAACTTAAACTGTTGCATCATATGTTTGTATAAGAAAACAGATTAATCATTGAATTTTTCGCGTTTAAATGTATATTGGTTTTATCAAAATGCAATAATAATCAAGTGATAGTCTCAATGTCATAACGCCAATGTTTAAACAAATATTGTGGGTTTTTTTAATGGAAAAACACAAAATTTATAAATTTAAATTAACTTGAAAATGACAATAACTATAGATTACCTCTGACCTACAAATATATCTTTGAATAATAACTTAGTAATTGTTTCTTAACTGTAATCAAAAATACAAGAATGCATGGTAATTTAGATATAGACCAACTGCCCATTTCTGTGAATCGATCTTCCTAGTAAATAGTTAGGCAGCCTACATGTGCATAAAACAAATATATACTTAACCAAACAAATCTAGATGCATCGCACTGAACAACTTGCAATCGAAATAAGTAATGAAATGAATGAATCAAACTGAATCCGGGGCGTCGTTAGAGTAATTAAGCAAAGGGGTTGTTTTAAGGAGGTTATTTCCTTATGTTTTAAAACTAACGGTATTCGAATAAAACTCAAATTTATATATTTTAATCATATCGTTTTACACAGTTAATGCAAGAGCTGTTTATATTAGTTTACAAAAAGCAAGAATTTTTTCTCTGTCCTACAGCTTTAAGAATATCGGAATTTAATAAATTGAATACAAACTGAAGAACTTGAAATTGAAGTTAAATTTCGAGGCTTAAAATTTTTAAGCCATGGAATTAAGTGAAAGTTAAACTCTAAGGCCTATTGAAAGCATGAGGGTACATTTAAAAAAAAAAAATCAAATGCCTGTTTTAAAGTGCAAAAACAGATATGATAGTATTAAGAAAACCTTGAAATACTTAGGCTATAACTCCAGGCCAAATCTGAAATGAAAATTTTAAAACATAATAAGTATCTAAAACTCAATAAAATATTTTTAAAAAGATTGAAAAATTCACCCCAATATCAGTAAAAAAAAATCCATTTGTTTTAGAAAATATTTTATTTTCCGAAAACTTTAATTTTGTATAGAAATATTTTTACATACCATCATTATGTAATAAAGAAAAGTATTTTAGATTAAATAAAGACGATAAAAAAAATCCATATTACTATAAACCAGTTTGGTGCGCTGATTCAAAATTAGAATAGGGGAAAAATATGGAATATAAAACTATATGAAAGGGTCAAAATCATTGATTATAGTAGCTTACCCTATAATAAATTAAATTTATAATTCAAAAACGCCTTTATTCCTTTATTTTATATTATAATAATCTGAAAACGAAATGTTTTGATGTAAAAACCCGACGGAATAATTTTTTTGTTTAGTCCCTTAAAATGTCTAAAGAAGCGTAATGCACTGTGTTTAGAGCGGTGAGTTACCGTGATAAAGGTCTCCGGTTCAAATCCAAATCTTCATGAACTAGGCCCGCTTAATTGAGAGCAAAAACCAACCGGATGAGCACGATCTTGGACAAATTACCGCTTTGCAGAACCACAGTCTTATAAAAAGTACAGTCTCTGCCATGCACTAAACTCAAGACCCTTAATGGTTTGTTATGGAACAGGTTTTTTATTTATAATTATCATAAACGTTACGAAATCGAAATATTATTTCATATAGGAGTTCAATCATATTTCTTTTTTCCGTCAATAAGAACGTGTTCTCAACAAATTTTCAAGTAATTCGTATTTAAGATTAAAAATAAACTTCGGTTAGAATCAATGATACATTCGCTGACTGATAGAAACCTTCCCATGAAAGTCACAAAAGGTAGAACCAGTACCGTTTGTACAGAACCCTGCAGAGAGTTTGATATGCTATTCCGCAATACCTTACTGCGATGCTGAAAAGATAGGATTTAGCCCCGTCTAGTAGCCTAGTGGTCGATATTAATTCTGTAACGTGAGCTTAATACTCTGATACAATAATAATAATACAATTATCTGTTGATTTCCTATAATATTTCTATTTTTAGATCTAATTAAAAAATATAAATACTATAATTAAATTTGTTTTTACCAACATTAAAATTGTTTTAAAACTTGGATATTACATCATTATTGAGGAAAAGCAAGAAAACATCATGATATTTTATTAAAAAACATACAAATAGTATTCATTATAAATCGAAATTCTACGTATTACCACGAAAGGTAATTGAAGACTAAAGAAAATAAAATTCAATTCAGTTTTCTGTAACATTTTGTAACATATACTATAAATATTGTTAATAATATCCAGTATATATTATAATTATAATTAATACACCTTTCATATAATATATCTATTTATTTTACTGGTTTATAAATTTTAAAACAATGTTAAAATGTTTCACTCTTTTCTGTCTTTCAATAATGTTTAACTCATATCCGTAATGGCCTTTTCCTTTAACATTATGTGCATTATGTTTGTTATTATGAAAAGTAATTTAATCTTAATAAAATTGTAGGCGTTTTAAAGCTAACATACTATAATTACATACACATTAATAAAGTTTCTATATAAAAAAAATAAACAAAAATCACAACATTTCAGACAATTTTATTTAACATAGAAAATCAGCTTACGTTTGTGTTAGTTTTTCGAACGACCCGAAACATTTTTTCGGTTAGATTATTGTCTAAAAGATATTTAAAAGTGTCAACGATGGCTTTATTTTTTAAATATATTTATTGAAATTTACAATTCTATACAGAATACATCTAGTAAATATAACGAAAGATAAATCATGTCCCGACATAAAGGCAAGTAGAGAAACTACCCAGTGGTAGTATTCAAATAAAAAGTTCAACTTAGAAAGTCACGAGGCCATCTTCTTTTTAGACGCCTCGGAGGATTATCAGGAATGGAAGAGGTTGCGAGGTTAGAAACTAGTGGGTTTGGGTGGAAATGAAGTTTGTCATGAAAAGACTGATATCGGATTTGGGCGAAATCAGCAACTAACGGTACATGAAGGCCATCATTACTTTGTTCGTAACGAAATAAGGAGCATTGAGGATTTTACGAAGGATTTTGGATTGTAAGGATTGATTACGATAGGAATTCGATGGCTTAGTGGAGCCCGAAAGCTCTATTCCGTATGTCCAGATAGGTTATACAATAATTATTTATTGTCAAGTGTATGAGTCTTTTGTAATTAATTGAGAGCTTAAAGCGTTTGTCTAGTAAATGTTGAAGTAGCCTGAAACGGCGAGCTGTTTCTTATCGTTTCAGTCTAGTATGAGGATTCCAATTTAAGCGCTTGTCAAGGTGTAGTCCTAAGTACCGGACCTGTTCTACAGGAATCAGTGGGATGTTATTAAACAACACAGGAGGAAGGGAAGTGGTTGGTTTACGACGGAGGGTAAAGGTGATTTGATGAGATTTTTGGGAATTTATTTTAATCCTCCAGTTTTGACACCAATTTTCAGTGATATGGGATTGAAGAGTACTGGATGTCATAACTGGATCAGTGTTGACAGATAATAAGCATGTGTCATACGCGTAAGTGGTAAGGATAGTATTAGGATGAGTTGGGATGTCAGCTGTATAAACTGCAAAGAGAATTGGGACGAGGATACTGCCTTGAGGAACATCAGCTGATTGAGGAAAGAGGGATGAGTAGACATTATTATGATTTACTGTGGATGACCTGTAGGAGAGACAGGATTGGATAATGATAAAGTATGTAGGAGGTAGGAATTTAAGGAGTCTGTAAAGGGAACCGGGGTCAACGATGCTAAATATCAACAAACGAACAAATCTTATTCGTCTAATTATTATCCAATAAACTCACAATTTTTAATCCAATTATTAATGAATATTGAATCAAAACGAATAGCAAGTTATGGAACCAGCAAAAGTGACCCAATCAGTGAACGAACTTTTGAAAAGGAACGAACGTACAGCACTGACAACACATGGCCGTACATGCTCCGGTCTTTTTCTTATAATGGTAGTATTAGTTCAAGGTTTCTCATCCAATGTCTTTTGAACAATTAAGATATTCATTAATGGATAGTGCACATTATACCGGAGGGTATATCCATTTAATTTAATATTCGAGTTTAACTTGGATCTTTGCATTGTGCCTAAAACGATCTCAGAAAATTTAGAGTAATTTAAAAAAAATCTTGATTCCTCCGTAAACAGTTATTTCGTAAATTTCATGTTGACATTCTAACTAATCATTTAATTCACTAAAGAGGTGTTAGTTAGTTACCATAATATGAATTTATAATAAATATTGTAAACACTCACCAAACGCCAGCTGTAATCACACCACCTGCAATAAAAAACACATTATATTCTTGTAACATTGAAGATAAAAATGGAACAAACAAATTTTTAAAAAAAAGTAAGGTCTGGGAATGAACAAGAAGTGATGATCAAATAAAAAAGCAAATTGTTGAGGAATGATTCTTAGGAAACTTATATTATCATTGATTTAGAAAAAAAAAACACTAGAAAGATCATTCACAAAAATTTCTGTTTATTCCCTTTTAGTTTACTTTCTATTAATCTCCATCCCATTCCATATTTCTCTTTTCTTGAGCTCATCTACCGTTTCTTAACATCAAATATATAAATATGTAAAAGGAACAATAATACAGAAATATAAATATAAATATACGGATAAATAAGAATAATAAATATATGTTTAAATATTATAAACTATATTCAATTAACTACAGTTCATCTGATAGTGAATAATTTCCAGTAAGTTCAAACACCTGGGTCTTTATAGACAAAGTTGCTATTCACATCCGTTAGTTCCGTTATAAATGACCTCGTTGGCTGTCAAGATGCTTTCAAACATTTAGGCTCTAATGAACACCCAATATTGAAGAAAATTCTGCTATTTCCATACTATCATCAAATGTATACTGGGATAGGGAATCCAACGAATTCGATTTCCGCTAAGAAAACGGACAAGCCTGGAAATAAGACTACACCTCCAAGAATCAGATCCACTGTTCACAATAACTTAAAGAAATTTATAACATCGCCGGTGTGTACCAGATGACCTTGGCACTGCTGTGGATATCTATAAATTTTAATACCATAGGTCCTACTAAGTCCTGGGCAAGGGTATTAGTGGAAGTCCTTGAGTTATTTCTCTTGCTTGAACAAATTAGCTGACAATTCACTGGGTTTTCAAGGCTAATTTTCAGTTTTCCCGACTGTTTCTCATTAGATACCAGTTCTCACGGTAATGTACATTCTACGTACTTCATGGAATCAGCTAGCTTTGAATATTCGATGCCATCTTAATTCTCAAGAAAGAGTAGGATGGCAGCTTTCCATCCTGAAACATTAAGTTTACAGATATACTAATCTCAGCCAATTTGCAGAAACTGCTGCTTGATCTTCCGCGAAATCAGAATGGAGCTAAACTTTTTTAATTTCCTAGGTTCTAAAACTGTAACTATAGGCGTTTGTGGAATTCTGATCACACGGACGTGATATAATGTTCAGTTACTTAATTTAGTTGCGGAGACGACATGGGTTATAGTATTTTACTAAACCAATTGATACATTCGTGCACGGATTGAATATAGTAAAGAAATCATGAAACGATTTCACTTAAAACAATATCGTTCTCATATTTGATGATACTAGTAGCATTGACTTTAAATTTGTGATTTCAATATTTCTTTCTTCTTTTTTTTTATAACTACAACCCGGTTACAGGTCTTGTCCTCCTTCAACCGCTTCTTCCAAACGTTACAGTCTTGAGTCGAAGCCATCCAGTTCCTAACTCACAGGATGTTTCGAACATCACCAGCCACACCATCTGACCACCTCAGCTTAGGTCTCCCTCTTCAACTTTTTCCATGAAGCGGGACAGTCAGGAGTATTTGTGGCATTCCTCCATCTTCCATCCTGACAATATGCTTTGCCTATCTTAAACACCTCAATTTCATAATAGTAAGAATACTACTTCAGTTTGTAACTCATGTACAGTTGTTGCTTCGGACGTCGCTTCCACTCATCACCAATCGTTACATATCCGAAATTATGACGGAGAACCTTTCTTTCAAAAATCAGTAGTTTCTTTCCAGCAGCTCTTGAACTTGTTCAGCACTCAGAACCATATAGAAGTATAAATATTTCTTTCTACAAAGTTAAATAAAATGAAAAAAATAAAAATAAATGAACCATCGCCTTCTTTTTTTAATTTAATCAGATACAACGGGAATCAGAATTAGCCGGGGGAAAAAGGACTAAATAATAGGCCATACAAATAAAGAAATAAAACAGATCTAACCATTGATCTCCTTGAGACACGTCGGATCAAAGACAAGTCCTAAGACACGGAACAAACAAAAAGCTCAACCCAGATCGACAAGTACAATCCTTGCCTGATACGACCGCCCCCGAAAAAAAACTCGAGCTCCTTTGACTGGACTCGAGTTCCCAGGCCTCGCCTCCGGGCTAGCCTCTTTCAGGGCCCCATACGTCCCGTACACCATTGTCTCTATTGTTCTCGATAAGCGTCCGTATCTTGTGTCTTGTCTCTCTCACGGAAGGATCACTGATTGCGCCGTTGTAATTGAAAAGTTAGAAAGAACAAAAGAAATTATCGCTCATTAGAAAAAATAAATGATCAATTTATCACTACTAGTTATTAACCAGACTAGAAGCGTATTTATTATCAGGTTTGAAAATCATAAAATATAGTTCGTGATCCTAAGTCTATCCTGTAGGTAACCTGAGTTACCCAGCAGTTGTCAGAATATTCGTAGTCGTGTGAGCTACCACGAAAGAGTAGACTGCAAGAATTAGTTTTGCATCTTACTATTAAGTTCTTTTTGGTTTCCCTTTTCTTCAACAGAATTCGCGTCTCTTCTATTCTTTATGATATGTTATCCTCTTTTTCATTAAGACTGTATCATATAAATATTGTTAACGTAATATAATTGTGAAAATATCTGACAATAAAGAACATAGAAATTCCTTGTAAGTCTATAAAACAATAAATCAGTAGTTCAAAAAGTAACACATAAGTAAATTAAAAGCTAGGCTTACAGCATCAAGTACTTAAAATAATCACTTCCTGCATATAGAAGGATACTACAAAATATAGATTAAAATGAGTAAATTAATTACTTTACTTTGCCGAAATGAATGCCTGCGTTGAAAATAAAAAATCCAAAATTTTCGTAATTACAAAATTATAATCCTCCGCAATCGAAATTAATAATCTGGATAAGTGCCATTAGGTGTAGTATGATTCCAATACATGTTGTATAATTTGATGTGATTAATACCGGCAACTTAGATTTTGGAGAGAAAATTTGTGAATTAATCTGGAAGTTAGACAAATCACCTTATTCCACTGTGTATCCATCCTTAACATTTATCTGATTCACTAAGTTGTAGTACTCATTCGACGTAAAATTTAATTTTAATTTATTTGACAAACACAATTAATAATGAAAAACGACTTTTTTTATTTTTCTTTCTTCTGAAAATTCTCCCGAGACAACCCGTGTAAGCATTGTTGGTTTTAAAATTGTATACCCATATAAAAAAGTTTAAAATCTGAACTTTTCAAATATTTAGTTCCGATCGAAAAATGTAAAAACTAGATATTGTGTCAGCATAGCAAATAGTAGTGAAGCTTGCCAAGGTATGATCGAATGTTTCGCATTAAATTATAATTTAAATAAATTTACGAGAATGGCGAATCGTAAAGAAAATGTTAGGACCACAACAGAAGAAAAATATAGCAAAAGATAGGAAATTACTAAGTAATGTTAAAATATATCAAATGTTGGGAGAAAAAGGATACTTATGTTTTTGGACAACAAATGGGAGGACAGTATACTAGATTTAGTCAGATTACTAGATTTAGTAGACCTATACTAGATTTAATCAATAAGATTTTCAAATATTTTGGGAATAGGAAGATAACGACCAGCTCAGCTAACTATATGGAAAAAAAATAGAGGGAAACAACATAAAAACCTAAGAAGTAAATGACAGAGAAGCATTTCAGAAAAAAAAACAACTGAAAATAGAAGGATTCCGAGGCAGAACAATGAAAAACAGGTTCAGGGTGGTCTGAGGATATGCTGTATGAGGAAGCATTGTGAACATATGAAGGCATATTGGAAGAAAAGAAAAAAATGAATGAGAAATTGTAATTGGGACGTGGTTCTGATACGGCCTTTCGCGAGAGAGATCTTGTTCCCCACTTTTTTTATTGTTGCAATCCTCAATGAATGACTTGAATATGGATGGATATAGGAGAAAGGTACAAAGGGTTATACCACTTTAGTAAACTTAAATCAATTGGTCAGATAAAAGCTTTTCTGTGTAATATCCTTTGTTTTAGACTAAAGGTTATAAAAAATAAAAATAAAATAAAAAATAATATTGCTGTATTAAAAGCATGCAATACACGATCAGTTAAAAGGGGT
Source organism: Troilus luridus (assembly GCA_964056705.1). Lineage (NCBI taxonomy): Eukaryota > Metazoa > Arthropoda > Insecta > Hemiptera > Pentatomidae > Troilus > Troilus luridus. Next base: position 77,240,605 of record OZ057416.1, on the reverse strand, counting down.
GGTATATACGTTTACAATTCTAATCCTATCAAGTGAATTCATAGAAATTAATAAAATAAAAAAATCATATGGAGTGGAACGGAGTCCATGCCAATATTTACAAATACAAACTAGTTTCTATATGTAATTTTTTTTGTTGATTCCATTTGTTCTTATTTTTCCAACGACTTACTTGTGCCTATTTTAGCCTTTCGACGGTTATTATTCTTATTGTATTGTTATTACTGTGTGGGATTTTAAAAAAATATTTTTATTATTGTTTTTATTCATGATTCTTACCTCCAAAATACTTTCTCATAATCCAATCATATCTCACTATCAGGCCATTCAAAGTAAACTATAATATTATCCTTTTTTTTTTTAATTGTTATAATTTTTAAATATTTTTATTTTGAAGAGAAAAGATATGTCCAGGGCAGGGATTATTAATATAATAATAAATAAATATAATAATATCTATTCACGCCTCTCAATCTGTTGGTGTTCCTCAAGGAGGTATCCTCGGCCTAATCCTCTACACAGTTTATGCAGTTGACATCCCAACCCATCACAATACTATCCTTAACACGTATGCTAATTATCTAATACCAGATAACACTGATTCAGTTATAGCATCCCATTCTCTTTAATATAGTGTCACTGAACATGAAAAATGGTGTCAACTAGAGGATAAAAAGAAATTCCCACAAACCCCGTCAAATCACCTTTATCCTCTCTCGTAAACCAATGACTTCCTGTCCTTCTGTATCGTTTAATAACATCCCACTGATTGATGTGGAACATCTCCGGTACTTAGGACTACATCTTGACAAACGATTAACTTGCAATCCTCATGCAGAACTGAAACGATAAGAAACAGCTCGCCGTTGCAGGCTACTTCAATATTTACTAAAAAAACACTCAAAGCTCCAAATTAATTAAAAAAGACTCATACAAGACTATCATAAGAGCCCTCTGGACCTACGGAGTAGAGCTTTGGGGCTCCACTTAGCCATCGAATTCCTTTCGTATCCAATCTTACAATCCAAAATCCTTAGTAAAATCCTCAATGCTCCTTACCTTGTCACGAACAAAGTCATCCATAATGACTTTAATGCCCCATTCGTTACTAATTTGGCCCAAATCCGATATCAAATTTTAAATGACAAACTTTATTGCCACTCAAACAAACTAGTTTCAAATCAACTTCAATTTTTGATAATCAGGGAGTAGTTTCTCTACCTTCCTCTGTACTTGGTGTATTATTTTTATACAGTTGTACACCAAATTTCAATAAAAAATATCTTTGCATTTTCTTAATATTTTAATTGAAAAAAATCCCAAAATTTTCATACACGGCTACACTTTCCTACATCTATGATATTTCTCGACGTCCATTATTCAGTCTAAACATAAAATCACTAACTACTGATTTAAATAGTACACAATAGCAACAACGTACACAAATCCTACATAAACTTCTATTTGGAACACCTTACTAGTCTCTAATCATCAATCTAACACCACGTTTTCTCTCAATTAAATAAAAAATGTTTTAGTAATGTTATATTTTATCGGCATTGCCTAAATTGGCGAACCACAAAGCCTATGTTCCTGACTTCTTCAAGCCATTACACAAAATATAGCACCGTTTATGAATTATAATGAATAAATTGAATTTAAAAATAAAGCAAGCTACATCTTATTCTAATATTTCAATTTTAGTACTTTTATTTCGATTCATAGTATGGACGAAATAAGACTAAGATATTTTTCATATTGACTATAAATTATTTTTTTTACATTTTCTCATTTTACTTAATACGGAATATACATCTCAAAATAATACAGAATGGATGCTCGTATTCTAATAAGCTCACTTTGGGGGCTCATAATAAGTTATAAACTTTTCTTAATAATGAAAAGCTGAACTTCAATTTCTAGAATATCGAGGCTTCTCAACCAAAACGTTGAGTACCTCCAGTGATAGAATTGAACAGTTGTATAATTTATAAAATGCGAGTTGGTTCGCTGTTGGGTGAGTGTGCCCTAGTTTATAATAATTAATTATTTCCTACCACACCACCTTACATTTTAAAATGTAAATATTCTACTAATTACTTTTTTCATTTCTTTAGGATAGAAATTAAAAATACTTTAAATATGACGTTAATAACCGAAACATAAGAAATAAGATAGTATCAGGATAGTTTAAACAAAAAATGTCGGTCGAACAATGTTTTTAACATACTTATAATGAAACTAGCTTTTGGCCTCGTTGATTTTGGATAAAAACTTAATTGAGTTTAAACGGAGATTGAATTAACTAACTACCTGCTCCGACTTAAGTTAAAGTTCATACTATTCACAATGATTTAAAGCATTTGTGAATTCAGCTATCCTACCAACTCTTTCAATAGTGTCCAAAGCCAGCCGTGGAATTCCTTTGTTGATAGATTTTAATAAATTGTCCTTTAAATATTTAATGGCATATGTACAGAACATTCGATGAGTACCGTTTGAAATACACTAAGTAATATGAAGAAAAAAATGCAGACGAAGTCGCAAGCAAAACCTAGTTTTGACATGTGAATTATTAGTCGTTCCTGTATATAAAGTTAAAATGACGGATCATGATTTAGCCAAACGTTTTGCAATTAAATAGCTGTTGATCAAAAAACATGATACCATCTTTAGGAGACAATAATTACAACATCATACACCGAGAGACCAAGTGCTCGCTTTAAAAAGTCCCTTACAAACATTCATCCCTAATTGCACGTTTCTAAGGTTGATTTTGCAAAATCTTCAATACAATTGTTATTATTCTTAAAAGTAAAGCCTCCTTACTTATTTTCACATCTCTAACCTAACATGTTACGATTTCCCCTATTTTACACTTTTAGGGGTTGCTTTCGAAAAAAAAAAAAAAAAACGTAATCCTTTTAAAATGTAGAAGCTAAATCTAAAATTTCATGGAGCTCGCTTTATAAATGATGAATTTTTATTACAAATGTTTTACAACCTTTTCACCATCTTAAGGGATGAATGTTCAAAAATCCTTTCTTAGTGTGGAATAATTCTTGATGATTCACCCATTCCTGCTCTTTGATCAATCGGAAGTTATCTCCGTATCTTTTGGGGTTTTTCAATATATACATATATATATATATATATATATATATATATATATATATATATATATATGTATACATTATAGCACTTTGCAAAGAGTGCTGTTTTTAATACTATACACCTTTTAAATTTTAATAGTAAATAATATACAATAACAACAAAAATCTGTATCACTACAACCCATGAGGGTCTTGGATTGAGTATGTGGTAAATACTGTACTGTTTCTAGGACAAAGGAAGTGCAGGGAGGTGATTTGCCAAAATCATGCTCAGCAGCCAGCTTTTCTCCCTATTTCGGTTACAGAGGCTGGATGAGCCCCAGGAGGATCCTAGATTCCATCAATACATCTCCGACTGCTAACAGATTAAATAAAAGTCTGATAAGCAGAATTTGAACCCAGGACCTTCGGCCGTTAACTCAGCGTTCTAGTGCTGGGCCAATCTGATTATAAAACAATAATCATTAAAATAAAAACATATCTTATTTTTAATTTTATTAAAGCGGTTATAAATATATATATTAATATACTTGAGCTGAGGAAGGGAGATATAAGATGGCTGAGATAGGAGAAGAGGCAGCGCCGGCAGGATAACTTGCGCAAAGAGCCCTCGAGCTAAGAGTTGGGATCAGGTGAAACTGGAGAACTTCCGTTCCTTTCAGGAGGTCTTCCGTTCCTGCATCAGGTACAGGGCCTTTCTCACAGCCTAATTATAGGTTAGTAGACCCTTCAAAGGACATCTTCAACCTCTTTAAACCTCTTCGCCTTCGCCTACTGGGGTTTCTTAGCCAAGTTTTTTCAACCTCTTTGTGCGCCCGCTGGGACTGGCAACGGATTCGGCTCTCATATTGTCATTCAACTCCTTGGCGTTTCCGCTCGCCTCTAACGTCTGATGGGACATACAGGTTTGTAACTGTAGCTGCGTATCTGATATTATCATAACTGATTTAAAGAAGGGATCAAGTTTAAAAGGGACGTATGCGTTATAAAAAAAAAATCTTATAATAATTTCTGATTATAATTCTGAACTATAAAAATAGTTAAAATGCACACGCAGTTCATCAGAAGACTTGAACTTTCTCTAGTAAATACTTTGATCCCCGGTACTAATACAACTTGGAGTATCTTGGGTTCAGTGCATGGCAGAGACTATACTCTTTCTTGGACAACGGTTGTGCAGTAGAGAGGTGATATCTCCAAGAACACTCTCAACCGCCAGATTTCCTCCCTTCTCTTTATAGAGGTTCGAACTTTATAGAGGTTAGGTAAGGCCCAGGAGGGTCCTGGATCCCACTGGAATCATTCCCAGCCGCTATCAGATTAAATAAAAGTCGGCCAGCGAGCGAGATTTGAACCCAGGACCTCATTGAGGACCGAGATTCGGCATGGCAACTCATCGTTATTTTAATATTTCCATAAATGTACATTTTTTCTCAATCGACCTGTTTTATTTTAAAGTGTTATAAGTCCATTTGGATATTTAAAAAATCGTTTATTCTTTTTGATGGTTTTAATGATTATTATTTCATTATAAAATTTAAAAGGTGTATAGGATTCTTACCCTTTGGTAAGTGCTAAAAAGATTTGCCCGTTTGCCCGAACTTTAAGATATCGCGAACATGAAAAAATCCATTTTACCACTTTCAAATAAAAAGCTTGTAGTGAGATATAAACTATTACTGTTTTATAAATGTTGGAGAACAGGGTAGCTTAGAAAAAAGAGTGCTGAATTTCTTGATTTACTATAGGTTCTGGAGTTCTATACCGGCTGTGGAAGGTAATAAAAGATTATGCTGCGAATCGATTAAAACGTGATTCTTTTTATTTTGATAAAAACCTGGCGGTTTAAACCTGCGAGTCTGCTGATTGTCATTGTTTTATTAGACAGGTGTGGATATAAATATAAAGAAAAAAAAACCCCTTCGAAATCACCTCCCTGGACAACAGTTAAGAAACAGGGACTTGACTTAAAACAAGAAAATCTATTAAGTCTCGAATGGATTGATTCTACATGTATAAACAATGATGAACTTATTCGAACGACCTGTCTTGACTATTAACTACAGACTAATATTATAAGTTATGAACTAATACGGCGTCTCTATTGTCTTACAATATTTTAGAGGTAGTAAAGATAAAAATTAAACGAGGACTGGCGGTGAAGGAAGTTTACAATGCTGACCACACAGAAGTAAGTATGCTGTGTCAACCCTTGCTGGGTCATAAACCCATGTTACAGAAATAACCAGTGCCCTAGGTTGTCAACTCAACCGTAAACTCCAAGAACCAGTACAGTGCTTACTGTGAATTGAACACAATCCACTTCATGGGTTGTAATAGTAAGGGTTTAATACATTTTGATGGAGTATTTCATCAATACCAGATAAATGAAAACCATTTTATAATAATAATTCATTTAGCAGAGTAAAGAATTTATTACAATATTAACATTGGCTACGAATTTGTTTGTTTCCTATAACGGTCTATATTTACCAAATACTATTTCTTCTTTAAATAATAGCTAAAAACGTTTCTTAAAACATTCAATTTAATTATGTTTTAGATTGTAACTCCGGCACTTCTGAAAAGACTTATTAGTTCATTTAAAACATAGCAAGCTACAATACATTATACAAACCTATCTCCGGTGGATAAATGTGTTGAGTAAATAACAATAAATGCTTATTAAAGTATAATCGGCTATAAAGGTCGAAATATAAAACAATGGTAAAAGGGATAAAACCATATTATGATTAAGATCAAACTATAAAAATTAAAAAAATGTTTTTTAACTCGAAATTTTCGGAGTTATTTCACTTTTCAGTAGATTCTGAGTTACGCCCCTTTGAAAATTGGTCTTTTTTCCAAAAAGTCCAAATTTTAAGTTTTTGGCCGACTTCGTGAGGAACACCGGCCGAAGAAGTAATCCTACGATGAAAGTCAAGTGAAATGGAGTTGTAGTAAATTTAATTAGCTTTACTTTAAGCACATAACCAGACCTGTAGCTGTTATGCTTCTATTGTTAATTAAAAAAAATTAAAATCGGGGAAAGTGGGTGTGAAAAATGAACAATTTTCAAAGGGCCTAACTCAGAATCTGTTACACCTACAGGCCTTAGTCTGTGCTTAAATTAAGGCTAATTATATTTCCTTCCTTGACTTTTATCGTAGAATCACTCTTTCGGCCGGTGTTTCTCGGCCAAAATTTAAAATTTGGACTTTTTAGAAAAAATAACAATTTTCAAAGGATACCTCAGAATATATTAGACCTACAGAACTACGGTTGGGCTCACATTATAGCAAATTTAATTTCCTTTAAAAATGGTACTAATAGTTTTTATTAAAAATGTACCGATTACGAGATATAGGCCAAAAACTGAAATAACTCCGAAAATTTCGAGGTTTTATGGCCATCAAAAGTTTTCCCATCTGTTTTTTCGGTCGCAAAATTGGATTTACACTAATCAGACATGCCCATACAACATATCAAAAATGCAACTCTTAGATTTTTTGCGACCATCAAACTCCTACCCGCTGGCCTATATTTGGACTATTCGAAAAAAATGACCAAGGGGCGTGCCTCAGAATCTATTTAACCTACAGGCCTCGGTCAGTGCTTGAATAAAAACTAATTAAATTTACTACAGCTTCATGCCCCATGACTTTCATCGTAGGATCACTCCTTCGGCCGGTGTTCCTCACGAAATTCGGCCAAAACTTAAATTTGGATTTTTGGAAAAAATTACCAATTTTCAAAGGGGCGTAACTCAAAATTGATTAGAGCTAATAAGCTCTCATAAGAGCTGCGGTTGCGCTCAAATTATAGAAAATTTAATCTACTTTAAAAATGGATACCAATGTTTTTTTATCACAAACGCAGCGATTAGGAGATATAGGCAAAAAACTGAAAAAACTCCGAAAATTTCGAGGTTTTTCGGTCACCAAAAGTTTTCCCTTCCATTTTTTCGGTAGCAAACTTGGATTTTGACTAGTAAGACATACCCTTACAACATATCATATATATATTGATGGTCTCTTTGGCTTATATAATAATTGATTTTTATTTTAAAATGAGTTTTAAAGAATACATAATACATCCCAGGTACTATAAATGTAATATTGGATTAAATTGTAGAGTTAACTGTATTGATAGTAGCAGAATCATGTCATTCTATCTCCATTTAGGCTAATATTAGCAATAATAATTCCATTTCTAGCCAATGGCTAACTTAACCACTTATTCACTACGATAATACTACGATTCCGCTTTCCTAAATACCACTTTTTGGAGAAAATTCCACTTAACTCTACCTATTCACCAGGGCTGTAGAAATATAATTTATGTGGCAAATCAAAATTAAAAAAAAAAAATGTAAAAAACACAATTAAGTTTCATTTTCTAGAATAATAAAGTATAAATTCCAGGAGAGTTTTCGGACCATTGAGGGTCGAAACACGCCTGTTAACAGAATAAATTATTGATTTGTTCCAGAATTCGAACTCAGATATTATTTATTTTCATGTCATTTATTTATTTCTGATTATTACATTAGTAAAATACAGAGAGTTTGCTTAGAAAATTACAGAAATAAAAGTACGTAAGAAAATGTAAACATACTGTAAAAAACATAACTGGATCAGAGCTATTGAAACACTTAAAACTTTAGATAGAAAATAACAGTGATTAACAATATCATCGTTGAGTCCAGGATTCAATACAATACAAATATCCTGATCGTATGAGCTAAGAGATTTACTTCTACGTTCTACATAAAATGGACAGGTAAAAAATGTATTCTTTAAACCGTTAAGTGAATCAATTTAAACATAGAGGGCAATTGTCTTCAGTAGTAATTCTATGAGTTGTTTTGTTGGCGTAAAAAATTATTTCCTTGCTGAGGTATTACATATCTGTGCCTCAGCTGAGCTACCCAATTCCAACATGAAGCAACAAAACACAGCATTAAATTTACAAGGAAGTTTTCTTGGGACAAAGGGAACCAACGTGGTGTTGTGATGGTAACAAAGCTGGTAATATGCTCTTGCCAAAGGAACACAAAACAAATCCTATGAAACATCTTTTTTACCTCCTCTAAAGTTTATGGAATAATACTGATCTAAATATGATGATTTAAAAATAGAAATAAATGCAGGATCCGCCATTGCTCCCTGCATCCTAACCTTAACCCATAAGGGCAAACATTACCTGCTCTGAACAATAACTAGGTCAGACTGACTCCCATTTCCTGGACTAGGCCCAAAGAGAACTGTCGGCACCTCGTTATGGCAGGATCAACCCTTCTAACCTTTCCCTCAGATCCTTCGCCGGTTAACTTTGTCGGTAGACACAACTTTCTACAAATACGTACCTTCTAAGAAGAGGCACAATGCATCCTCGCCACTTAACGTAACAAGGAAAACCATTAGCTAAGAACTAAATACTTACGCAGGATAATCCTCCATAATGATAATAGCTAATCATTATGCCAGTGGCTTAACTAAGTCCAGCTAGGTTAACTTACGTTAGGTACAGAAATTTAAAGGCTACAATACTTTGGTTCCTAAAACCTAACAGCATTCTTCCACGTTTCCACTGACCAGGAGCAGAAATACGCGTGGTTTTTTTTAATCTTAGGAACCTATAATCTGTTTTTTCTTTTTTATTCTATTCTAAAACCAAAACCTTCAAAATTATAATTTTTTTGGCTCGGGTATGTTTCTTTTAGGTGTGTCAAGACTCAAACTAAATCTTTCTTTGCCAACGCACGTTTTCATCGGGGAATGTTAAGCTTTTTTTAGAGATCAATACCATTTTTTTAACTGTGACGCCATGATCGTTTCAAATTTGTAATTTCCCTTATGATATTTAGATACAGTAAAATATTATATTAAAATTTTAAATTTTAGTTTCAAATTTGTTTTCTTATAATGCAAGATTTTATTATGCAAGATACATAATACATTACAAATTCTAAAATAAATAAATAAATAATACGTAATTAATTTTTCTTTTATTTTAATCTACACGTTAATGTATATAGTTATGAAGACATTTACAATATTTAGCGGAAAAATCGATATAATTATTAATTTACGGCACAATTATCCATAAAGTTAATTGACATAACTTTTTTAACTTACACTATTACCGCTACGCGGACCATTTTCTTCCTCATACATACATATACATCAGGTCAATTATTATTATTCAAGATTTATTTAAACGGTTCCAATAGATATTCAGGGTCACCTGTGTTGTAGAGATTACCATGACATCCTTCTATGCTTAAGGTCACGAGTTCATAGCCCAGCTGTTGGTCCTAGGATTTTTTAAGCGAGTACAAAATCCTTGGTTGTGCCGTAATATGGTAGGGACGTAAAATGTGGTCACAAGTCTGAACGGTGTCAGGCACTCGTTTAGATCCTTTTCCTAACCGTACCTGGACAGAGAAAATTTAGTAGTCCCACTATATCATCAGTGGGAATTATTATCCATAGCAGAATAAAGTTACTTTAAATGAATATGCAAACAAACAACAGAAATGTATGTTGTTGTGAACAACATACGTTAAATTGGAACTCTGATAGTCAAGATAAGAAAAGTAGTATTTAAAATATCAAATTTCCACACATTTCTCCAAGAGAACCTCATCCCCAACCAACAACCCCTTTCCCTCTCCAGCGTCTAACCCCCATTTCCAGGCTGCTGGAACTAGCACAGGGACTCCATTGACCTCCCCCCGAGGATTATAACCCCGGCGGATTATATGAGCCCATCCCCGATGTATTTGCACTTCATCTTATGTCACCGCTCGCCTGCGACACTCCAGGGCCTGTCAAAGCCGATTATCTCATTCATCGCCGTATGATTCAGGCGGGAAAAATTGTATTGAGGTCGGCAGCTGACTGTGCCCTCAAGTGGTCGCTCTGTGCTAAACGATGCTAAGCCGCATATTGTCATCGCCTCCCCCCCCCCACTCCATTTCATAATGCAATAATTATAACGTGAAAAAAGTGTGCCTGGGTCTGAAAGTCGTCCTGGAACTGATCACAATGGCCTGACGACAGAATTACGAAAATATGATGTCCTAATCTCCTGCATTGTTAATATGTTAAGTTCTTAGGTAAGTTTAATAAAAGAACCCTACAAATAAAAATTATATTTTAAATAAATTAACTTTATTTATGATTTGACAGATATCTAGTTTTCTGAAATCTGTTCTTAATAAAATACAAACCCAAGTACAAGACTTATGACTAATATTGTAGATATTAAAATATAAAACTTAATTTAATTTAGTTAATATTAAAATTTAAAAAAAAAAAAATAGTTGTGTAAAAGGACAACCTAATTTTTATTTCAAGTACAAGAAATTATTTAACTTACTTTTCTTTATTTTCCTTCTGAGTTCAGATAGCATCATTAACTCTATATATTGTTTTATATATAATATTTTAAGAATTTCAATACTACACTGTTTAAAAAAAATATTTGTAACAAAAAAGAATTGTGTAAAAAAATACATATATATATATATATATATATATATATATATATATATATATATATATAATTTTTATTGATCTACATGCAGTTAATAAATTGTCTAATTACAAGTAACCTCTTGGACATTTCTTTATTTTCCTGGAGGGTCCAGATAATACCGTTATCGACACATACTGTGTACGTAAAAAAATATTCGCTGATTATTAAATCGCTACTATAGCTAATTAAACAAACCTACACCGGGAGTTCTAAATTTTGCCTTTCCAGGTATAATTAGGACAGGGATCTTTAACGAGTACCTGATATCGTTGTCGTTATTCTAACTACTAATTTTGTTTTCCTTTTTTGACGTAGGAATTCTGGAATGTCTTTGATTAATGCCTTCAATAGAATTTTTTTTTTTTGTATGATTGATTTATGTTCTATATTTAAATTTAGCCAATAACAATAACCCTATACTCAAATACTCTAGCATAGACAAATTAAAATCGGATCCCATCCTTTCTTTCTTTCTTTTTTTTTTATTCAATTCAGCCAGAAACCATTTTCTGAAAAGTGCATCCTAATTGCTCTGAACTACAAAGGATGCGGAACAATTTGCCACCGACTGACTAAAAGTGCCGAGAAAAGCTAAAGCTCCCGGGGAACAAAGCGGGCAGATGCTCCTATTCACATGTTCGTGGTAACTTGATCCTCGAGTTCCCCTCCGATGAAGATAAGACGCAGTCTATATTCCTCCGTAGTCTGTTCTCAATGGCCTCTGTCATCGCTGAAAGGTCCGAGGTGGCATGTTGACCTGCCTCCTACTACCTTCTTCCCGATCTGTCGTTTACATCTCCATAAATACCTGTCACTTTTCGGCTACATAAGGAATTGTGTCAACGTTCCCACAGGTAAAGGGCATAAGAAAAAATATGTATATGTATTCATCAACACGGTAGTGAAATTATAATGACGGATGCGTTTGGGGCTCTGTCACGTATTTTGATTTTGTAGACGCTTGCAATCAATTTTAGAAAATATAATAATCTATAATAAATACCTAATTACTATTAAATTTATGATAGCGTTATCTGAATAAATTATAAAATTTATAGACAATTTAATATTTTAACTTCTCACATGAAAAAAGGTTTCCTAAGCTTTTAATTTCTCCATTTAATAAAATTTCATTTACACGAATTAACTGAAATTTTATTTTAGTATGAAAAATTATTATTTTATTTATTTTTATACCTAGCTATATTATTTATAATCACGATATGAAAATGAAAAATAGTAATGAATAAATGTAAATGAAGAATAAAAAACATATTTTTTTAAAACTCTAGGAGATAAAAAAGATTGTGTTTGAACATGTCGATATGTAAGTGTTTAAAAATTTAATACCTGTACCACTACAAGCTATGAAGGGTCTTGGGTTCAATACATGGTAGAGACTGTACTGTTTCATGGACAACGGTTCTGCAAGGTGACTTGTCCTAGATCACGCTCAACCGCCAGATTTTTCCCCCTTATTTTGGGTATCCTATTTTTATAATATTTTATAGAGTCTGGGTGGGCCCCAGGAGGGTCCTAATATCCTATATGATCCATCTCCTGCTCCAAACAGACTAATTAAAGTCATGGCCTGCAGCGGGATTTGAACCTGGATTTCCGGCATGGCAACTCAGTGCTCTACCACTGAGCAACTCCGCTCCCGTTTAAGTATTTACGATCCATAATAATCCAGGAGCCAATAAAAGATTTCCTAAGCTGTTATTAAGCACGATTTTTATGCAATTTTAATTTTCTGACTTTTTTTTAAGAGTTAACTACATTATTAAAAACAAAAAATTAACGATATTAAAATATAAAGGAATAATGAATAAACAAAAAAATTGTATTTTTTTTATGTATTACGTTACGTTTACTAAATATACGTCAATAAAAGCGTAGTCATAAATGCCATGGTCTTGATACCTAATACTTGTAAAAGGATTTGGGATTTAATTCAAACAGTCAAAAGGGGATAGCTGGACTCGGTCTGTACCTTTCTTGGTATTTGGAACTCATTTTGGATTTATCAGTTTGGTGCTAGGGGGATTCGATTCTAAATCCATGAATCCTTCAGAAACCACGTCATAATTGAAAATTGACGATGGTAGCTTGCCGAATGTATATAAAAGAATGTGTAAACATTGTTAAAGAAGACCGAATGATAATATAACGTCCAGTTGTATTATAGTCCCATGAAAACAATTGTTGATGCGCTAGATCTAGAATCAGGATAAACACTATCGGACAGCTGCCATTATCACACCCTGGGAGGACAATTTGTAAATTGGTCTGTCGATAGAGCTCCCAGGAGGGATTGAGATGCTATCTTTGAGCGGAGGTCGCTCCAACTTGCCGACACCCGACACCGTTGTTTGTCCGGGGCCAGAGCCATGATGGTGATTGTTGTAGGCCAGCTTGTCTGTCTTCTCAGGATAGAGTGCAGGACTGACCATTTCGGTGCTTTATGAGAAGACAAAAAAAAAAACTAGGCACATTACACCTCATGAGGTATCTTGGGTTCGGTACATAGTAGAGACTGTTCTGTTTACAAGCCACCAGTTGAGTGGGAAGGTTATTTCCGTAAGAGATTATGCTCAACCGCCAGGTTTTCTCCTAATTATTGAGGAAACGTTTTCTGATTTCATCATCTATTAGGACATTTTATATACAAGTATACTCCAAGGAGGTTGTAATCAAGAAAGATGAAGTGTATTCTATTCATGATTGAAAATTTCAACAAGAACTTAGTATTAATGTAGATAATGTTAATTAGGAAGGGGGGTGAAATAGGCAGCCGATCAAGCAACGAAGGAAGCGGCAATATCATATTCATAGATGATCCATATCTATACTATAGCTATCTTAAGTTCCAACTTAATACAATCTTGGAAAACATTAAAGGATCGAATTAATCAAAATTATAAAGCTTATTATTAGCAAAACTGAAGAGAAGAAGTTACTAAACTGAGTACATTATTCGAAACCTCCAAAATACGTAATTGTAGTTCTGAAGATGAAAAATGAAACCCAGAAATTCAAATTTTTTGACGATTTAATTCTTACAAATATGAATGACGAGAAATCACGTCTAAAAGCAAGAGAAACCCGAGGTTGGAGGGTACTTCAAGACTTAATCGACAAACGCGGTAAGCTCTCAATAATTACAAAACACTCAATAAACAGCTATGTATTGTAATAAATATTTGGACTTACGGAGTAGCTCTTTGCGACTCCACTAAGTCATCAAATACTCTCGTAAACAATCCGAAATCCGTAAAATCCTCAAAGCTCCTTACTTTGTTACGGATAAAGTCACCCGTAATGATGTTAATTCCCAATTTGCTGCCGATTTTGCCCGTACTCGATATCAATCCTTTCATAACAAACCTTGTCCCTAGTAAAACACACTAGTTTGAAACATAACTACCTCTTCGATACCCGATAATCCTTCGAGGCGTCCTGTAAGGTAGATGGCCTAGTGACATCCTAAGTTGAATTTGTTGTTTTAGTACAAGCAGAAGTTTCTCTACTTTCAGAGGATGGAAATTGTTGTGGGGTGCAGTCAAAATATACACACAAATAAGTGAAGACATATTTTTTATTTGTGCCTACGTTCCGGGTACTACGGTCATCTTCAGGGCCAATAGGAGTGGCTGCTCAGTGAAAAATGTAACTGACAAGTGATTTTCTACTTTCGTTTATCTCATGTCTTTGTGTATCATTCATTCTATTTACTATATAGTAAACTACTTAATATAATAGTTTCGTAACTAGGAAACTTGTATTGACACCAATGTAAACTTCATTGCCCTCCCCACTTTTTTTACAAGTATATACTTGCTGTAGTATTAGAATAAAAGAGAAAGTAGGCGATAGGAAGTAGAGAGTAGGGATGTAGTAGATAGTTTATAGTGTGTAAGAGACTGCTCCCTAAGTTAGATGCAGTCCATAGACCATAAGTTAAAAAGGTGGTCAATAACAATAAGTTACATAGTTAATTAAGATAAGAATTATCTATTTTATATTCATATTATAATGTTCAATACCAGAATTTCTTACTAATCGTCCACCGTTTGCTAACTTAATAAAGTTGTAAATGTAATAACATATTTGCAAAATAAATGCAAGTGAGTTATTACCTATTGCATACTTTTTTAGCCTCTAAATGTCGATGATGGTTCGATCCTGGTTCCCTTACCTAAATAAGCCATATCTCCCATCGACTTGCTATTTATAGACTGGCCACCTGAGCTTGGATCGTACCATTGTACCGGCAATTAGAGCAGAAGTAGTGGAGCGAACAGATAGCAGAGCACATTGACTGCAGACCGCAGATGCTGGCTCAAAGAGATGGCGAGTAGAAGATACGAGGAGGACACAGATGGATGGGCAGGTGCTTACATCCGCAGCACAATGGGCCGTTGAGTGGTGGGGAGGTAGTTAGCGCTCTCCCAAAACAGATCCGATTACATTTCAATTTACACCCTTGTTTTCAGATCTTGCTCCCTTCTATTCTCGTAATTTGGGTGTTTGTCCATTACACCTATTAAGGTGTAAAAGAAAAAAAACGCACCTAAATGGGAAAGCTTAAGAACAAGGTAATTGACTTGTGTATTCAACGTCACAAGTTTAAGCTTCTTTGTCTAATCTACAATGCTACAGCCGGAGTCATAAATTTTGCCCATCCAGGTAATAATTAGGATCTTCGACGAGTACCTGACATCACACAGGCAGTGGGTCTCCCTTTTACATCCTTTCCGAGGATAGCATATCCAAGGGTTTAATGGAGTGGAGCGTCGATTATCCGAACATCAATTATCCGAACTTTCAATTAATGGAACTTTTTTTTTTGTGTGTTTTTTTCGGATGTAATTTTAATTAATTTGATCAGATCATCCAGTAAATAGTTTGTTTGTTCATCTACCGTCACTTTATGCTGCTATGGCTAATCGGACGGTGCTACATTGGGAGCTCTAAATTTTGCCTATCCAGGCTTAATTAGGATAGGGATTTTTAACGAGTACCTGACATCGTACAGGCTCGGGACCCTCGTTTAACGTCCTTTCCGAAGGACGGCGTAGCTAAGGATTTTTTACTCCCTTAAAAAAATCCTAGGGTCACCTGCCGGGCTACGAACCCACGATCTTGGGCCTAGTAGATTGTTACGCTAACCACTAGACCACAGGTGACCTCATCCAGATAATTATTTGTATCGTTGAAACTATTGTTATTTTAAATAAAATTTTACGAAAAATAAAATGATTATTCCATCAACGTCAATAAGGGGGCCCTAATTATTTCTCGGAAACAGCAAAAAATTGAACTTAGACTTCAATTCGTATTTGTTTACTAAGAACTGTAATCCTAATTAGGTAATTTCATTTGTTTCTCTGAATCTCTTCCTATTCATTTGGTTGGTATTTATTTTTTAGTGAATTTGGATTATCCAAACCACCCCAGACAACATTAGTTCGGATAATAGAAGTTCCATTGTTTCCTTTAAGTTAACCAATGGAGACCTGGAGTTGGAGTTTTTGATTTTTACTATAACTGTAGTTTTTTGGAATAAGTAAACCATTAACCCCCTTCACTTTTACCCAATTATAATTTTTCAAAAACTTGGAGAACGATTGTTGTCTACTTTTTGTTTTAATGCATTCTTATTTTACTTTCCTACTTTTCAATTGCATGACACGTTTTAATTTAGCTGAAGTAAATATACAAATACATAACAATTTTTTAAACCTGCGAGTTGGCAAAGCAATATGCTGACCATTAACAAGTCAATCGCATACGAAAAACTTAACTTAATTCTCAAGATTGCGTTTAGAAGCGAATAGTTGGATTGAGGATGAAAATGTATGCTTTATTGTTATATGGTCACATTAGTACCCGGATCCTTTTATTTTTCAATATACCATGCTTAATGACAGAATTATTATGAGAGAAGTACACCAATGATGATACAATCTCCTCCCGCAATTAAACCCTTGAAGGGTGCTTGTTAAAGATTGTTTAGTTTCTAGGTCAACAGTTAAGCAGGAAGGTAATTTGATCCCAAATAAGGGGACCATCGTTTCCAGTTTGATGTGTCCAAGATGTAGATCCCATAGGATCGATTCACTGTTAACAGAATAAAAAAATGATATTCCATAAAAAGGGTACACTGACCTTATGAGCAGTGTCCCAATTCCCTGCAAACACAGCTGCCCAACTCTCTTATGATATTACCACTACTGCTAAAATAAAACTGTCAGTGGGACGCATACAAATCACAGTAATTATATAATTACTATCCAGTAAAGAAAAATAGGTTGAACAGGAGTAGCTTCAATGGTTATGGGAAATCAAACATTTTGGCCACGACAGATCAAATTATCAAAGACATCGTGAACTATCGAGCAGTTAAAACATCTGGATACACTATCAATGGGAAGAGTGGCTATTGTGGACAGAACACTCGACAGAACGCGGAGGGAACCCAAAAGCCGCACGGACCACTCCAGGCTTCCACTGCTGCTTCCTCAAACAGCCCAGTTTTTGTCAAGGCACCAACTGTCTATCTCCGTGGGGGGTGTCAGCCAATGGAGCGACAGATCTAACAACATTATACGGTATATTTCCCAGTTTGCCAAAATGGAACGGACCAGTTGTCGTTCCATAACTTACAACAGCAAAAGTATCGTGACCTAATGTTGCCTACTGTCCAAAATAAACTTTGTAATTACCCAAGTTCAATTTTCCAGTAATAAGCCCAGAACAATATATTTATACAGTTTAAGACAACCACAAAGGTGCTGTGACCTAACGTTGTGTACTTTCCAAAATAAAATTCTGGTATACCATAACTTTAATTTTTCCTTTTAAGTCAGAACATTTTTGTTCGCCAACAATAGTCATCCGAGTACTGTTACGTATTGACGTTTATTGTAAGCATCAAAATTGTCTGTGTCATAAGTTCAAGTTAGTATCCAAGATTGTAGACAAATTGTTGTATAAATAAATTCTATGAATGAAATTACTTGTAATGCAAGTAGCAGATTTTCTATCTGTCCGTTGTCTAATAATATCACCTTTTGGCAATTTAAAACATGAATTAAATGATATGATAAGATCCTAGACTAAAATAAGATTGTCGTGCTAAGCACAGGTTTAATATTTACACCAATTAATTACATATATTGAATGAGGTCTTATATTCAGCAATAGGTTCATATTCTCAATTCGTTATTCTCCAGGATTCTTGGTCTGTGTGAATGGAAACTCTTGGAAGCATAAAAACCACCAAAATAAAATAAGCCACAAGAAAAAAAACCCAGATAAAAATAACAGTGTAAAGATAAAACAGATGTTATGGAGTGAGGATGGGCTGGGCCGCAAAAGGTAGGAGCCGTATATAGATACCTGTGATGGATTTTGGTAATTTTATTACCTACAATAAGAAATGCCATATTTAATACCTTTTTGGTACATATTTTACCTAAAATCTTGGAGGTAGATGGTCCTGTTAGCTTTTAGTAAGCACTGGAAAACATTATGAGTACATAGCAGTTGTTTGAGGTTATTAAAAGTTCATTGACATTACAGCTGACATTTTTCATTTTCACTACATTAGGCATATTTAAAAGAGGTTGAAGTTAAAAAGCCTTCACCAGTGCTTTTACGATCTCAGGTATTCTTCGGAAGCTTTATAACTACCTAATCCCCAAAATAAAAACCTTTCCAGAGGCCCCTATCAGGAAGCATAACTGTTACCCAGATATGGGGTCAATTGAGTGAAATCAAAAGATTAACATGCTAAATTGATTACATCACTATCTCGAGTACGACATTGCAGAAGTGGATGAGTTGCTAATCATAAAATATAATTGCAACATTGGGGTGTTAGTCTTTAGATGGCGCTAAAAAATTACAAACTACTACAGATTTTGTTTCAGGATTTAAAATCATTAAGACACTTTTAAGTTATGATCTAGGAACTGGACTACTCACTTCACTTTCGCTTTGTTGAGTTTCAACTTGACACATTTAGTATTCAACTCACCAGCATGAGGTATTCTGGGAAGGATACAGAAACTGGTACTCCTTGTTTCTGGGGCAAAGTCAACTCTTGCCTTTTGCCCTTAATCTTTTTCCGGGGACGTCACAAAAGAAGGCCCTCGGTCACTAGGCTTCGTCTATTTTGGATCCTTTCGATTTTATTTTCTGCCAGGATAGACAAGTTAATAACAAACCTTTGAGATTTACTACTTGCTATAATTTACTACCAGCCTGACTAAAGTCTTGGAAATGCTTATATTTATTTCTTAATTGTTAGGATTTGTAATAGTGTTAAAGTTTATAAAAATAGAGAGGAAAATTGTTGACTGGAAGATCTAATGTAGGCTGGAAATAGTTAGGGGTGCAGTCAATGTAAACACAAAACAAGTGTTAATAAATAAGTACTTATTTATTAATTGTGCCGACGTTTCGACCTACTTTGTAGGTCATCTTCAGGGCTATGAGAGAAAACAGACAAAACGAAATAAACTATAAAAAAAAACATTACAGAACCAAGAAATACAAAGAGAAAGAAAAAAGAGAAGGTAAACAGAAAAGTATAAATATATAAAAAAAAAAAAAAGGGTGAGATATAGAAGTAAGGAAAACCTATTATAATACAAATAACATATAAAATGTATGATAAAAGACTCCTAGAGAGTTACATAAGTAAAATGAAAGAAAATTTATACAAAATATTATGCCAGAGAATATATACAGAAAAATATGTAGAAAGTAATAAATAGGGATCTCGTGAATGGCAGGTAAAGATGTAAAATATAAATATAAAATTGAAAATCCCATACTTATATTTTCAAGTGTTATAGATTAATATCTATAATTAATCACTGTATTTTTCAATGCCTGTTCATCCTTAAATTGCTATAGTTTGACGTTAACAAGCGGTTCGACTGATGATAAAGGTTTGTGTGGTTGTTTTTATTCACATAGTCAGAAAAGCTGTAAACTAAAAGCTTTTATATTTCATTCAAACTGAAGTCAGAAAACAGAAATTGATTTTCGGAGGCCTTTGTTCTTTTGGAAGAGTTTCAAAAATTCCTCAGTGGTCTGAAAGGATTGGTGGTATATGCATATGGGTTCGACCAATCCCAAAACGCCCATAGCCTGGTCATTTGAAAAATAAAATGGCGTATTCTCTACTTTTCGGAATATATTCAACGGTCACCTGTAAGGTTGTGAGATTAAAAAACTTTTTTTTTCAATTCCTTTCCTTTACCTTTTAATATTTTCCAAAAATATAAGTTATCATGAGCATAATGATAATAAAGAGAATTTAATTTAGTGGTCATAATAACAACCTACCAAGCCCTAGATCGCGGGTTCGCAGCACGTCAGGTGGCCTTTTCATAAGGAATTAATCATCTTTAATTATGCCGTCCTTCGGAGAGAGACGTAACATTAACGGTCCCGTCCCTTCCTATGACAGGTATTCGTTAAAAATCCCTATCCTAATTAAACCAGGAAACGCGAGCTTTAGAAATACCACTGTAGTATTGTAAGATAAGTAATTGTAGCGTAAAATAACTTTAAATAAAAATAAAATTAACAAGTTTGTAGCTATAATATATAATTTGGAACTAACCTTAACAATTGTTTTGTAATACAAATCGGTTGTTTTGTTTTAAATGTATAGTTAGTAGTATTAGGGTTCTCTGTTAAGTGCCTTTTGTCCGGACGAAATGCCTGGATTATTAACCAATATTACCCTAAAATCTACTCCTTTAAATATCCTTATAACTAAATACCCAAGAACATGATCAATGACTGAGTGTGAATACAATGAACTTTGATTCAGCTTTACTTTTCAGTTGATGACGAAAATCCTATACAAAAAAATTGTATAGGATAAATAACACAACATTTTTTTTTTGTTTGGGTGTTTGGTACCAATGTGTTGTTTATTTAGAAATAGAAAGTACAATAATAAACATTAAAAATTTATATCATGGGAGGAAGGATTTAAAAAAAAAGAAATGGACTGGCAACATCAAAGCGTGTATTATTAGCCTATCAAGAGCAATTTTCATTTATTATCCATTGACAAAACGCTACGTTCGGGTCAGCATTCCCGATTATTGCCAGTACCCGCAATATGTAGATTATTTTATTCTATTGTTTCGATTTGATTCATCAATAATGTAAAAATATACAATAAAGTAAAGTAAAAATTACCAAAAATAAGATCAAGTATATAGTGACACATACACATCGTTTTAGTGCTTACTCTAAAACGATCAACATTTAATCTAAAGTGTATTAATTATCATAAAGAGTTTCTAGTACATTCTACATAATCTAGAACATTTATAATTCTGATAGGGTTTAATAAAATGAAAGAACTACTGAATGAACGTCAGCTATAACAATGGTTTGTAGTATGGAAATTGAAACTGCAAATATGTATATACAAATGAATAGTTTATTAAGTACGATTATATCGAAGAATTTTGCTTAAAACAATACAGAACGCAACCACCATTGTGGATATGTGTCAAACTTGCACAAACAGAAGACACCAGAGGCGAAAGCGGGGAGACTTAAACGATGGGCCGTGGTGGGGGTTGATCCCGCCCCACCCCGGGAGGCGTGGCCTAAGGGGGTGAGCACCTACCAATCAGAAGCCGCGACGCTCATCCCCATCCCCTGACTCTAAGAGCAGTCAGCATGTTTAGTGACTAGCCGAGTCATATCGACAATAAGTCAGTGAAATTCACGGTGATGGATCAGTTAGAGGCTCAACCCAAGCTACAGCCAACATCCAGTGAGTACCGTTATCAATATTTTTATGTAATAAAAACACATCTATAATATTTAAAAAAGTAAAGTTAAAATGAAGCATACTTTGCTCAATATAATAAAACACCAGTGTGACTAATTTTCACGTTTTCAAAAAATCGTGATAAATATATATATATATATATATATATATATATCAATGTATTGAAAATATAATAATATTAAAATTATAAATTATAGTCAGCGTAACCGTAATCACATTTATCATCAAAAGTAGATTTTTGAGCATTAAATAATGAGAATTTATTTCTTGCAAATTAAATAAATTGATTACGTTCTATTTGAACTAATCTATTCTCGAATTCATGGCCATTAGAATGTTAAGATTTTTATAAAAATTACAATATTAGTTTTAGAATTATCAAATCATAACAATTTATAAAGACATTTAGCATTGATTTTAAACGTCTTAATTAAAATGATAGAGTAGATAATGAAAAAAAGATTGGAGAATTCTTATTTACATTGTATACATTTAATTATCAATATTGATACCAGTATCAAAATATTAGCATCATACAATTTCTGGATTTTTTTTTTCCTAATTTCATTCAAAATGTAAAATTATTCACTAACGATTATATAAATTAAAAACAAAGAAATAATAAAAAAATATTGAAAAATGTAAATATTCATTGTATATGTATATTTATTATTACTACACATTGCAAGTGATTTGATATACAAAACATAATTATTGTTAATAATTATGAAATAACAATAGTTAATAATAGTATGAAAATAATAACAGAATAATTCTAGAAGTTGTTATTCTATTTTGATTTTTAACTCAATTTTATTAAAAATTAAAAACAATTTATTAACCTAATGACTATACAAATAAAAAGAAAAAGCGTAATGAATTATAAAAATGGCAATATAATGTAATATAATATCCATAATTAATTGATACAATTAGATACCAAAAGAAAGAATTATAAATAAGAGAAAAATAGGTACACTTTAGTTAATAAATAAATAATATTCGTAGTTTTTATGTAGTTTGGAGATTAAAAACGAAACGTGAAACATACATGTGAATTCCATAAGAACTTTCAATTCTGGAAAATGTTGCTTAGTATGTTTGATAAAATGAGGTGATGGTTTGTTTATTTCACTTAAGACTAGTAGGGGAAAACTTTTATCAGCATTATTCACTTTTATATCAATATCAATTTGCATATAGTACTTATTACAATTTAGATTTATTTTTAAGGAAGAAAATAGTTCAAACAAAAACACTAAATAAGTAACCACTTATTTAGTGTTTTTATTTGACTGCACCCCCAACTATTTTCTTCCTTACGTCTATCTTCCAGTCAACCATCCCCTCGCTTCTCATAGATTTATTTTTCTTTCGAATGCAACGGACCTTGACAGGAATTTGAATCTATTATTTCAACATTATCCTTTTGTTCAAATTATTAAGTTGGAGAATGGGATTTTAGAGATTTTTGATGAAAGGGTTGTGTCTTCCTTTAGGTTTCTTGGTTAGGTAACAAATAACCATGAGTTATAGTCCCATTTCCTGGGAGTGTCTAAGAAAGTGCAAAATCTATATTTACGGTACAAAGTAACGAACAACGATTCTTGAACAGGTAACTCTCGTCTTGAGAGCTCAAATTCTGTTTAGAAAATTATATTTTCGAAGTTTTGTGAACTCAGGAATACGAGCATGTGGTTAACCAAAATTTTCTTCCCTTAACATCCTCATTCGTAAAAAATGACAATATTACATCATAATTATTGTATATTTTTAAAATTTCAAATCTTTATTTTATCTGTATCAGTAATAGAGGTTATTTATGGATGCTCATTTTTGGAATGGTTGTATATTTATTTTTAACGGTTATTTGTTGTTAGTTAATACGTGATAGTTATTTAACTATGATTTTTCAATAGCTCAGAGAATCGCGCATGTGGCCAATATTTATTTTTATGTATTCAGATAACTCAACCAATGAACGCACCTAAGCTAAATTGTTGCTAATATGAATTTACTATCATCTATGAAGTAAATATTTATATCTTATCTCCTAAAATTTATCCATAACTTTAATCTTGTTTTTATTGTGAGAAGGAAATACCTTAGATGGGTTGAGAATGAACAGTATGAAGTTTTTAGATCATTGCTTCTGCAATATCTATAAATTTAATAACAGTAAATTCAGAAACGAATACTTTTTGTAAAAATTTTCATTAATGTTGATATTATCCTAACAAAATACTGAGTGGAAAGTAAATGGCCAACATGATACAACAATCACTACAATTGCCATGAAATTATTTCCATTTCGCTTTTATTATTATTATTGATATTTCAAATTAAAAATTACAATAGTAATTAGATGCCGTCGAGCATCAGAATACACGCTGGTTGCAGAAGGATCATTTGATCATAAATATTTCATTCTGTTAAACATGTTTTTTTTTTTACTCCTTCTGTTTATACAATTGTTAAATTACTTAGGTTTTGTATTTCGTATGATAGTCTGTGTTTAAAACGTTAAACAATTTAAAATTTTATTATTGATTATCAATTAACAGTCAATGCCATCCGTTCCAGCTTCTTTCGTTTCAACTAACAACAGAAGACGAACAAAAATAAGTAAATGAATTTTAAAAAAACATTTAGAATAATTTAGATATTGCATATAACGGGTCTGGTGAGAGTCGAGATTCTGTTCAATGGATTTATAGAAAAGGAGATAACGTATCTATCTAAACCTACAATGTATGAAATTATCTTTATAAATATGCTTGTGCTTGTAGCAATCAAATGTATTTGGTCTGAATTGCTTACAAATGGAACATTGTATAGAGGGAAACTCTCTAGTCGAATGTCGATTACTTTATTTCTTGAACAAAATTTTGATAATATATTAGGGAGCGGGGTAGATCATTGGTATAACTAGATTTTGGGAGTTGCCGTGCCGAGACCCGGGGAAGGATCCTGTGGGATCGCAGACCCCCTAGGTGCTCACCCATTCTCTATGAATTCATTTGAAAAGAAAATTCATTCTCTATTCTCTATTCTCTTCATTCTCTATGAAGTAAGTACACTGAATTGGTGGAAAAACCTGGAGCTGAACGTGATCTGAGACAAACCATTTCCTACAAAACCCTTGTCCTAGAAACAGTATAGTGTCAACCACGCACTGAATCTAATGCTCTTCATGACTTGTACAGGTACAGGTTGTTTTTTTTACTATAAAATATTGATCATTCGGTTCCGGTATTCATGCCCTCCCAGTGTGTACAATTCTTGTTCTGTAAAAACCGGTACACCGAAATAGTCAAACAGTTAGGAATACAAGTCAATTAATAAAGAAGTGAATCCATGACACAGAAGGCTTTTTACAACTAAAGAGCAGTTATAAGCTGGCGTCGCTTGTCATCCCCCAACATGAAATATTAAGCGGGATGGACACCGCTATTAAATGGCTACTGGCTATCAGTGAGTGTGGGAACGGGATGATCCATCCTCGTGAAATATGGATGGCACGCCATACGGTGGCATATGGCACTTAATTGCCCTCTTCACCTGTGCTCTTTGAACCCGTCGTGCGGAACTATCGGTGTCATCAGTCGATAACCGGAGTGATTCCCGTTTAAGCAGATCATATGTTCGTGGGGTATCCTATATTATAGTGTACAGGTGTAACACGATAATTAAAAATTCCAAAACAGTTGACGAAAGTAAAGCTACTCAACATCCAACGTTGAAAGATAACAAACATACAAAAAATCATTAATTATTTAAATGTTCTGCATGAGGCGTTAAGGATCGAAAGTGGATAGCTCCAACTTTAAAAAAAAAATGTCTTTTTCTCACTTTCCCTAGTTTAAGCAAGCAATTATGCTCCTTCGGGTACTTCAGGTACAGAACATGACTAAAAACAAAAGAAAAGCAATAAAGTTTCGTGTTAGACAAAATTGGTTGAATAAAGAAGCGAAAATGTACAAAGTAAATTGTTAAATTTTAGAGTTATTGGGTTTTAATCCTGTGCACCTCACATACATAAAAAAGTCTGGTACGTGTGAACATACCTTTGTCTAACAATCGTGTTTGTATTTTAAATCTTTTTAAATACCATAAGAATTCCATAACGTTTTCATTGATTTCAATTTATTACATTATATGAAACTTGTAATTATTACTTTGGTGAAGAACTATTTATTTGGAACCCGACGTTTCGATCCACATTGAAGGTCTTCTTCAGGGCCATTAGTCTAGTGTCAAGTGTGATCCAACTATAATAGCCCTGAAGAATACCTGCAATGTGGATCATAACGTCGGCTTCCAAATGAACAGTTCTCCCTATTATTCGACCTCGACCATAAATACAAGGTCAAGTAATATTACTCAATTGTATTACTTTTATTCATTACTAGCTGTCCCGGCAGACGTTGTTCTGCCCTTTTACCCTAAAACAAAGGGCTTCCAAATTTTCTCCAACCATTTGAATGGCAACTTCATCGATTGTTAGTGCATTGAAACATCTCCCATGTTTTCCTACAGGAGTTTTATTAGATCTGATTAACATTTTATAGTTACCAGATGGCATAAGATCCAGTGTAGTTTTAAACTATGAAATCCATTGATTTTGTTGATGAATTTTATTATATGATAGGGACTGAACCCTAATAAACTTTTACTGACAACTAATGCGCCATTGTTTTGCTTTAATTGACGTTAAATGTTTGACAGCTGTGAACAGAGTGGGTTGTATGGGAAAAGAGAGAGTTGTTTTAATTATTTAGATAGAAGATACCTAAGATCCCAGTTATTTATTTTATGGTATGGACTGAACACGGAATCTATTAGATATACAGAGCTACAGTTGGGCTCAAATTGTAGCAAATGTAATCTACTTTAAAAATGGTTACCTATTTTTTTTTTTTTTTAACGCACCGATTAGGAGATACAGGCCCAAAACTGAAATAAATCCGAGAATTTCAATGTTTTTCAGCCACCGAAGGTTTCTCTCGTCATTTTTACGGGTTCTCCCTCCATAAGAACCTTTTTTGCACCTTAAAAAAATTAGCCAAATTGGTCGAGCCGTTATCGAGTTTTGCTGTTAGCAAGGAAATGACGATTCATTTTTATTATATAGATCCGTTTAAAGACGGAGAAACTAGAAAACTGGCCTTACATTAATATAAGGCCGTTCAATGAATAATATAGTCTTATCATAAATATTACGTGGAACATTCGATCCGAAAAAGGATGAGTCCACTAGGGAATTTAGACCGAGGTATGGTTGAGCGGATTGCGTTAAGGGTGAGTGTGGGCAGTAATCCGGGGATGGAAGTTTGTAAACAACGTAATGGTGGTGTCGGCATCGAACCTTCGGGTTCACTAATCCTTCTTCTTCTTTTTCCTCCTTCTGCCTTTCAGAGTGGCGCTTCACTAACCCTTACAATATTATTAATATTACGCTATATTAATGTTAACCTCTATTCTTTAAGAATTACTTTTCAAAATATTTTAGGGTTATAAGGTGATACTATCTATACCTGTCGGTATATTATGAGAAATTTTTTTTTCAGTTATTTGACTAATTATAACAATAAAATTATTACAAATTGAAGATAGTTAATTAATCCAAATAAATAATCAAACCAAACTGATATTAAAACTTATTTAAATGTCAATAAATAAAACTAGTAACATTAAAATAATTAAAGTTATTTCAAGTTAACAGTAAAAAGTCTAAAATGGAATAACTGGTATTCCACTTTATTTGGTATTATTTTTTTCCTATTAATACTTTTTAGTTAATTACATATTTTACTTTATTATTTTAGTAAAAATGAACAATTTAAACGAATCATTTTCCAAAATCTGTATAGCTCAATATTCATTGCAATAAGATAATAAATTTACAGTCCTGGTGATTAAATGGTCAAGTCGAATTTTCTCTGAAATGAGTACTTATGGAAGAAGAAACTTATTTTCGTAATAAATAAGGGGCTGTCAGGTAACGTCTTGGAAAGGAGTTACAGCTCCATTAGAAGACATAAACCTCGAGGACGCCACGATTACGCTTTCCTTCAATACAGTCAACTGATGCTGGAAACAATTTGAAGTAACCATATATTCATCGGGCTCCAGATATTAAATCAGCAATTATGATTCCAATATATTTTATTTTTATAACTTTGGTTTTTCCTTTCTGTGAGAATTCAAACGCAAACAAAAGTTCCCATCATAAAACAAACGCCATAAGACAGGCTAGATGACAGACAGCAGAACTCTCGATTAGCGGACTGTGAGAACTGCCACACATGACGGCAGATGGGTCAGACATGAAACACCACTGCGCTAGATCGCAGGTAACCATAGCGCACCGAATCTCTACTAATGGCGTCCATCTGTCGTCCGTGTTACCGGAGCGGTGGCGTACGTTCCCATGTTATTGGGGGCGCTATAGGTACTCTCCTACCTAATGGAGAATTAATTAAAAAAATTAAAACAAGTAGGGGATAAATTGATCATCTGTCGAGAACAGATCGACGGACAGATCCGATGCAATACATGTGTTGAAATATTGCATGTGTCATCTGTTTTTAATATGCGATTGACGCATTGATGCGTTAAGTCTTTCAGTTCCCACGTTCGTGGTCAGTTGTCCAATCATACCCGTCATTCATTCCATACATAAAATATTTTCGTAAAAAGTGGACTAGATGGTAATTTTGAGACCGAAACGACTTATAATGTGCTTCAGTAAATTCATCTTTGAAAGGAATTTCCATAAACACTCTTTCATTTTTTGTCATCGAAGTTCCTTTACCCATTTTTTTCCAGTATCCCTGGCTATTTTTATTTTCCGCTTTCTAATCGTTCTTTTTCTTCTTTACTCCTTATACTTAAAGTGAATGCATTCTTACTGCTCTAATACTTATTACTCATTAGTTATTCACTGCCATTTACATCTTACATCTACGGTAAAAACTGGCAATTAGTAGGCTTAAAACTAATTTTGAATTATGATGTGCTTAATAGATTTATCTCAGGAATAAATTTTTATAAACATTGTTCATTTTTTATATCGTCAAGATTGCTTACCCCTGTTGCTACCACTTTTGTTCTTTTTCTTTCTTGCATTTTATACATGAAATAAATGCATTATTATAGCCCTGATACTTACTACCTTGCGATGTTTTACAGTTTATTATTTTTTTTTATCATAACTATCATAATAAAAAAATCGTAATAGTAAATACCGATAATATTTTAGAAAAAAATATGCTGGTACTGATGAGGACAACTACTCCAGTAAGTGGGCATTATAATTGTCTTTGTTAACCCCTGAAGAACTACTGAATATAGGTCACCGCTGTGTACTAAGCAGGGTGTTAAAATTGCTTTTCAGGAATAAATGGTATCTGTACCTAGGAAGAAATCAAACCCACAACGTTCCACACCTAGCACTCAGGGACCTTAGAGTGAGTAATGATTATTCAACTCTGCGGTCCAAGGCCTTTATCGTTAAACACGAACTTGATCGACGAACCAACTTGCTGGAGCGAAATAAATAGGACAAAGACCATAGAAATAGTTCATTAGCTAAAAAGAGGCGGGCATAAAGGCGAGCATATTCCTCCCCCTCGCGATCCCTGATCGTATCTTCGGCCTGAAAGAAGGGACGCTTATCAATGGGCGGATATGATAATGGTTCGTTAGAGATCTAGAAGTACGAGAGTTCTGGTCTGATGGCATCTATTCATTTAGGAACAACAGATCTTTGCATAGAAGCGTGTGAACATTAAACCCCAGCATATATTTTTATCGACTGTCATTAATACATGGAATATATATTTAATAAATAATAATTCCTGTACTCCAGTATCCTCTTATAATAGTCCTCTTATTCACGTAGAACAGATCCGCTACTTAGGGGTACATCATAACAATAAATCAACTTGGAATACTCTTATTTGTTTGAAACGAACAGAATTTGCTCGTCGTTTCAGGCTACATCAACACTTACAATTGATTACAACAGACTCTTATATATGACTAGTACAAGACATAGTAAAACTTATGAAGTTGAGCTTTGAGGCTCCACGAAGCCATCGAATTCCTCTCGATCCAATCCTTACAATCCCAAATCCTTCGTAAAAACCTGAATGCTACTTCCTTTGTTACGAATGAAGTTATCCTCTTTGATGTTACGTATCAAGGTTTGTTAATGTCCCATCCTTTCAGGACAAACTTTATTCCAACCCAAACCCACTCGTTTAAAATCAATCCTTTTCGATTCCCTACATTCCTTCGCGGCATCTGAAAAGAAGATGGCCTTGTGACCTTCTAAGTCGAATTTCTTATTTGAACACTACACTGGGTAGTTTCTCTACTTATCCATGCCATTACGTATCATTCATTCTATTTACTTACTCTATTATAATACTATTCAAAACTTCAATAAATATATTTTTTTTAAATATATTTCTACAATAATTTAGATAAAATAAAATTATATTAGCCAATTCACAAGTAAGTTTACTAAGCTGTAAGCGCACGTGCTATTGCAAAAAATAAAATAAAATATAACATCTAAACCTAATATTAGACATTAAGCGAAGGTGTTGCTAATTGATACCTCACACACAAAGGCACAGTTATCCGACACTGGTAATAATTGCATTTAATAGCACATTGTATATTGCAATTGTCAATTACAAATACAATGTCACCTGCTAATACAAAGCGGTGGGAGGCGCAGGGGGCGCACTCAGCCCATTCACTATTCCCCACATCCTATCGTTCAGCAACCCACTTATTAACCTCTACTTCCTGTTCTTACAAACATTTCCATTACATTGTACGCCACAGAAAACCGTAAGGTGTGCTATTATTACTGTATGAAGTTGTACAGGATATATGGATTCCGAAATCGCAACATGGCCGAAATCGGCATAATGAATTCGATGACTACAGGGCATTTATAACTAACTTAATTAGTTTTATTGATGACTGCAATAATAGTTAGAAATAAAACTACTTTTTAAGTAGGCTATTTTTCTCCATACCACTAATCATAAAAAAAATTTAATTGTAACTGAAACATCGTTAAAAATGTATTTTATTTATTTATGATACACCGGTCCATGTAGTGCATCGTGATTGTAAGCAATGAACTGTTTATGAGATAACGGTTTTGCAAGGAGTTGATTTACATGAGGCACACATAACCACCATATTAAACTTTTCCTACACCTTCTAAATTCCCAGTCAGATGCTTTATAATCAATAAATAATTTATAGATATATTCAACTTGATCGATTGATGAACTACTGTAAATATTCCTCACTCATAATGATATCATTTTTTTTTATTATTAGATGCTATTATTTATTCACATATTTTTCCATAAGCCTATTTCTTTTCATAATTTGTAAATTTTTCTGTTTTTTTAATTTTAATTTTGTATCACATTTTCTAATTCTCTACTAAAACATAGCTGTTTAGTTATTTCCTTTCAAGATATTATGTAAATATTGTTTTATTCTGATGTAGGCCTTTGGCCAGATAAATATTTATTTAATTTTGTTCATCTCTGTTATTCTAAAGGGACCTGGTCCCAGAATAAAATTATTTTTCTATTCCATTCTAGTCCAGTTTAGAAAGCATGGGTGGGCCTCAGGGATCACAAACTCACAAAGATCCTCATTGCAGTTAACAGAATAAGCAACTTATCTGCCGCAGGTAGCCTCGAACTCAGTAACTCGATTCTTACCGACGTATAAAGTCATCAATTATTGAACTTGATCTCCAACAAGGAAAAATATATTTAAAAAATTGAATCTATTATTTAGAATTGATTGTTTTTTTCTTTTTTTTAGGCAGGATTCTCTACGACATACCATGTAGGGTCTGTCAGGATCATTCTTCGGGTAAGCACTACGGAATATTCGCCTGCGATGGGTAAGCATTATTAATTATCTTAATTATTATAAAATTACATTTAAATTTAAAATTCCTTACAAAAATCTTCAGAAATCATTTTTATTATGAATATTGAGCTAACGTCCTTGTGATGTAAAGAAAAACATTACTTAGTCTAAATTTAATAATTTGTTGATAATAAATATTTTTAATATAATACGTGCAAATTATCTTTTCAACCCATTAATACTTAATGGGTATATTATAGTATAATATATATATATATATATATATATATATATATATATATATATATATATATATACATATAATATAGTATTAATATCCATTAATACTTTGATTTCGCTTAATATTCCCATTATATTTTTCTGAAGATAATTTTTTTTCTGGAGATATTTTTTCCCATTTTTAAATTTTAATATAGAGATAAACTATTTAAAACGTTTCAAATAAATAATTTATTTCTAATAAGAAATTCTTACTTTGAACTCCAGCTAATATTATTCAAAACAATTTATTTTTAAATAAATATATTAATTAACTTAAATTTATTACTAAATACATAACTTGAATTTATTTAAAGTATGTCAGCATTTTAAACATAATTTTATTAATTCGTTTATTTTTTTATTCCAGATGTGCTGGATTCTTTAAGGTATGTTATATTCAAAACTATTGATAGTAAAAATAAATATTGCTGTGAATAACTAACATTTTGTTGATATTAACTAAATATTTGTAGGCATTCTTTAGCGATATGATAACTGAGGTAGTTAATTAAATGAAATAAAGAAGGACACGGACCCCCAACCGGAGCCATGACAATATGAAGGGTGAGTCCACTGTCCCCCTCTGGAACTCTGGAAATATATTCATTCATACTTGAAGCACTCAGAAATATTGAGCCTATTATTAATTCAGAGTATGCTTTGTCACTCCGGTTTAGAATTCTCGGTTGATAGGGCTTCATTCGTTCCAATAATATCTGAAGTATGCTTAGTTTTAGGACCTTTTTTAGTAAACCCATGACTTCTTACCTTCCAGTATATCTTAATGCTCTATGTTTTATTACGAATAAAGGCATCCATAATGACTGCAGTGCCGAATTGTTGCTGATTTGGACCGAACCCAATAGCAGTCTGCTCATGGGAAACTTTATTCCCGCTCAAATCCACTAGTTTCTAACCTAACTACCCCGATTTCCGAGAACCCCCCCCCCCCCGAAGTGTCTAGAAAGAAGATTGCCTCGTGACATTCTACTCTGTTTCTCTGCTTGCCTTTATCCATGCCATTATGTATCATTAATTCTATTTACTTGTTGTATTGTTATAATACAGTTATAAATTTGAATCAAGAAATAAAAAAAATAAAAAAGATATGCATATCATTATGTTTTATTTTACTGTCAGCCAATCTGCTGATTGTCAATTTTTTTGTTTCGCAGGCGTGGTTACAAATATAAAGAGGAGAAAAAAGAGATATGATAATCCGAGATTTGGAAGCCTGAATATATATATAAAAAATTGAAACAAAAACCACCAAGATGTAAGTTTTTGGTTACTGAGAAACAATTTTCACAGTATCAATCAATGGAGAATTCGACTAGAATTAACCCACTCGTGTGATATATTAATGTTGTCAAAATCCATATTGCCGAAAGGCCAGAAAGGTCGTTTAAATAAAAAAATGGAATTAACCTAGGTTCAAAAACTAATATCAAGAGACAGGAATGTATCTATGTGACTATCAGCACTTGTGTAGCTTTTTAATAACGATAAGATCCTTTTCAACTACTAACAGCCCAATTTGTTTCATCGATCCTTTTTCAGTTTGTAATATAACAATATTTTTTGTATTTAATGTTAAAAGATAATTGAGATACAACACTAGCAACAAAAAAAAATTCATAAGCTGGTGAATATTAATGAACTACTTGTGCTATACGATAAATGGGTTAACAGTTCAGGGTACTTGAGCCCTCTGCCACAGATGACACCCTTCGGAAGATTCCATCAGCCGCTTTGGAATCAGCATAATTGCATCAGTGGCAAAGCGATCCCATGGTGGAGCTCTTGTTCGTCCAATCCTTGCATGTGTCGCTCCAGGGAGAAGACTCTTCATTATACAACAGTGGCTGGCGGCTCATTCAGATGTTACAGATATATTGTCAAAGTTATAGTATAAATAACCGCTATAAATAATTATATAGATTGTGTAGATACTTGAAATCCAAGCATATTATACGATTATCAACGAAAATTGTCTTTTTCCCAAATTGCAATAAATGGGTTAACGGACAGTTGGTGTGGCGCGTTTTTTCAAACTAGTGTGAAAAAAACTTTTATTTCTTACTCTAACCAATGATGTTAGATTTGTTCTTCGGTCTTAAAGACTTGCCCTCTCAATGGCTTAGAACATAGGATAATTAATCAATCATAAGTTGAAAATCTCGAAAATAAAATTTAATTTAATTTAAATTTAATTTAATTTATTTTATATAAAACATTGTATAGCATACACTACAAGATTAAAAAATAAAATTTGTAAGCATAAATTCAAGTTTCTATATATAACTCTTGGAAGTAACTTTTGGCAAAATAAATTTATTTTAAATATTCATTAAAAAACAATGATTATTTGTTTAATGTCATCAATCATTATTTGTTATTAATTAACTATATAATTAATTCGACGTTTAAACAGTCACCTGTGGTCTAGAGGCTGGCATAATTCGGCTTCTTTTAAAAGGTTAATAACAGAATAATAAAAAAGTAAAATATGTGTTTTATTAATTCTTTAATCATTAACAAAGAATTCCGGATTTTTAATAAACATAGATAAATAAATAATTCTTTTAGCTAAGCTAATTATAATTACTATCGGATTATTATTTTCATTTTATTAATTTAAATTCTTTATTTCTCTACGTCAACTCTTTATATTACTTCAATATTCATTACAAAGAAACAATATCCATTTCCATACTATATATTTTCATACAACTCGTACGGGGTTAGTAGAATATAAAAACAACCGTATTAAGAGATTGAGAAATAATTTTAAGCGTAACCGTAACATTTAAAATAAACATTGTCTTTTTTATAATTTAAATAATTAAACAATTTTGTTGACTAGTTATCCCCACCGGTACATATATCAGTAAGTCATCGCAAGATGTAATGTTAAGTTCGTGATTACTATCCTTTGTACGATTCTTTAACCACAGAAAATAAGCCTTATGTGTATAGAAAACATCAATTATGTTAAGAGTGATTATTTATTTTTTATTTTTAGACTGTATGCAATTAATGATGTTTTTCTCATTACAGAGATCTATCAGAAGGAACAGGCAATATGTCTGCAAGGCTAAGGGAGAAGGTGCCTGCTTGGTCGACAAGACTCACAGGAACCAGTGCAGGGCCTGCAGGCTAAGAAAGTGTTTGGAAGCGGGAATGAACAAGGATGGTAAGTCAATATTAAAGTGATTTAAATAATAATATGACCCAGTATATTAATTAATTTAGGGAGCGGAGTGGCTCAGTGGTTGAGCACTGAGTTGCCATGCCGGAAATCCTGGTTCAAATCCCGCTGCGGGCAGTTACTTTTATTTAGTCTGTTTGCAGCCGGAGATGGATCATATAGGATCTAGGACCCTCCTGGGGCTCACCCAGCCTCAATAAAAATAGGGTACCCATAATAAGGGGGAAAAACCTGGCGGTTGAGCGTGACCTAGGACAAGTCACCTCCTTGCAGAACCGTTGTCCATGAAACAGTACAGTCTCAACCATGTACTGAACCCCCAGACTCGTTCACGGGTCGTAGTTGTACAGAAAAACAAAAAATATTAATTAATTTGTAATATGAAATATTTTATTAACTGATAATTGTCTAGCATAACTATATAAAACTACCTATTTGATAAATTAAATAGTAAAATAATTTAAATAATTATAAAACTCAGTAAATTAATTAATACATACTGTGAAATATTGTATTAACAGTGAATTAATGTATATAACTATACAGAAGTAGCAATTAGACAAATATTATGAAAGTATACATTTTTCAAACACGGAATCGGAAGTGCAATTGTCTAAATTAAAACATTTTTGTTATCGATCAAAGCTCCGCCACAACTATTCTATGATCTATTTCCTCTTAGATTATTCTTTTAAATTCTGAATACTTGTATAAAAATCGCAATCTTCCTCTTTATGATAATAGGAATTAAATAATATTACTTTATTACTAACTATTATTAACTAACTGCCAATTTTCTTTTCTTGTGGGTTACAAATGAAATTTTCTAATATTTCATTTCAAGGTACGCAATCTGTTATTATAAATATTAAAAATAATATATACATCATTAATGATCATGATTTTTTCAATTTATTCCACTATTTTTTTCTGACTAACAACTAATTAATCTAAACAAATAAACTGCATATATATTATTGATAACTAATAAATAAAAATATTGATAATTAGTCTTGTTCGTCAACAGCAGTACAACACGAAAGAGGTCCTAGAAATTCGACTTTGAGAAGACAAATGTGCCTTTTAATGAAGAATGACGCCGGTGGCTCTTCCCAGGACTCGCAGTCACCCAAGCCTCCACACCCGCCATATTTCCCACCCCCACCACCACCAGTTCCATATCCACCGGTCAGTATACATATAATATATAATATAATATGATACATGTAATATAGTGAACATATAACGTTATTACTTTCATAAAATCTTCTGTCAGAAACTAAGCGTAATAAATATAATTCTATATAGCATAAAATAGTTATAACATATAATATTATATAATGAATAGAATTTAATATAATAGAATTAACACATAACGTTATTACTATTACTAAGCTCAAGATCGCGGATTCATAGCCTGGCAGGTTGCCCTAGGATTTTGTAAAATGAGTAATAAATCCTTCGTTACGCCGTCCTACGGAAGGGACGTTAAACGGGGGGTACTGAGCCTGTAAGGTTTTAGGTACTCGTTAAAAATCCCTATCCAAATTAAACCTAGGTAGGCAAAATTTAGAGATCCCACTGTCGTATCGTCCGGTTAGCCATAGCAGCATAAAGTGACGTTAAATGAACAAACAAACGTTATTACTGTCATAAAATCTTTTATCTGAAGACTTTTTTTGGAAGTCCTCTAGGGCGTGATAAATTTTTATTAACTAAAGATTTTTCCAAAAACGAGCGCTTTTCATAAAAACGTAATAAACTCGAACATAAAATCAAAATCACGTAACTGGTTTTTGTTTACATAGGAGATTATATGGCACCAAAATAACAATATATAAATGTTATTTTAAAATATTTTGATTAATGCTGATTTGATTCAAAATGGATTAATTAGTCTTGTGCACCACGGTTTTTTGGAAAAGGAATGAACTAAAAATCCGTCTTAGTAAGAAAACATAAACACTTGAATACAACAAATTTTATACAGCACAAGAACAACAACATTAAAAAAAAAAATCGTAATAAAACAAAAATAGGATGAAGGGATTAAATAAAATATCTACATATATGTATCTGTATACATAAATGAGCAACATAATAAACCACCTGGTTTATTCTTATATTAAAAGGAAAAAAAGTTAAAGGAAGCCTTAAGAACCGGCTTTTAAAAGATTAAATAAATATTAAACGAGTTAATACTATAGCATTTAAAAAAGATAAAATTCAAGAATCCTCGCAGGGCTAAAGCGTAAATCATCAGATCTGACTGTACACAACTATAGTGTGCAATACACGTCATAAATAATTGTACAGGGTACTTATAATAATTCATTACAAGTAATAACAGTGTATATTGTTTATACTAGTATATGTAAATAATCATCCGAAGATACTAAAATTATTAATGAGTTATAGAGAAGAAAATGGTCCGAACAGCGGTAAAAAATAAATAAGTAAATAGTGGGAAACTACTTATTAGAAACGGACGTTTCGACCCACATTTAAGTTCTTCTTCAGAGCTCAATAAGCGAAATTGAAAAATACGTGAAACAAATATATTTGGAATAAACAAAATTATAAATAAAAATGAAATAAATGGAATAGACAATAAAAAAGGAAGAAATCTAATATAAAATCATAAAATAAAATAATATGATATAAGCTAATAACAATTATGATAAAAAGGACAAGTAAATAAAATGATTCATCAGGGCTTAATGGTCACAAGTCACCATTTTGTTTATACGCTCAAATTATTAATTGATTTATTTGTTAATTGATAGTAATTATTCTAAATATTAATGTTTTAAATAAAACTAACTAATGGATTTGATTAATTGAGAAATATTTAGATATTGATTTATTGAGAGATTAACTCGTTGCGATATGCTCGTTTAAGAGATATAATCATAGAACTATTTCAGTCGCGATTAAGGCCTGATTTACTTAAATTTAACCATTACTTAAGTTTATTTATTCGGCAAACGTCATTAAATTTGAAATTTGAAGTGAAGCCCTATGATCTAGTTGTATTTATTTTAAGCAAACTGGAATATAATCAAATAATTATAAAATATTCACATAGGATATTTACTAATTTATATAATAAATACAGAGAAGCAAGGAGACCTAATTATCCTCCTCCCTTCTACGGCGGACCCTGCCATACCGGCCGGCTTATCCCCTATACATCCTGAAGGCAGGAATCTATCCATCCTTTGTCAGCGGCCAACAGCCTTGCTTTCAGATGTTTACCGACATTTCCTTCCAACGAGAAACTAGCCACAAAGGACATTCATTATAGTCAGTCAGTACGGCATAAAACATTTCAGAGCTTTACAATAATAACTATAATGTTTCGTAAAGTTATATAAGGAAAAGGATTTTTAATCGTGCTCCAATTTTTTTTTTTTTTATATAGTGACCTACTTTATTCTTTATTTAATTATAATATTTCTAATGCTCCCATTAGATTTGACCTTTCTGAATACTTGTTACAACATAATTATGTTTGAAAAAAACAAAAAATTAACTCTTAGCTTTAAAAAAAAAAGTATAAGGAAAAATAAAAATATATATATTTGCAATTTAAATTTATTAAGGATAAAGGGAAAAGTGTTAGTCCACTTTATACCAAAAATGGGAGAGAAATAACTAATCATATATTTTAAATAATTAGTAAAATAGATCAAGATGGTTAAAGATTATCAACCATTTTCTATATTACAAAAACTACATAATTTCATAACGATAATTATCTAAGCAAAATAATAAATTCTCTACATTCACTTATTTTCTTTAATGCATATATTAGTAGCTGTCATTCACTAAAAAGGCAAAGTATGTATGAATTATTTCAGCCACTTAAATATCAACATAATTCTTATTTTAATTTTATAGTTTAAAAGGTACACGAATATATTAGCTTATTTTTATAAATATTTTAATGAAATCAAATTTTAGTAAAAATATTATCATGTTAGTAAGAATTTAAGTAATTACAATTTATTCCACTACCAACTATTCCAAGCGGCAAAACAATTTCCTAAGTTATTTGTAGGTCATTCCTATGTAGTTATCAAATATGCAGAAAGTACATAAACATGTAGTAATTTAATATATATATTTTTTAACAGTTAAGTAAGGTTCTGACCGATCCTCACGAAATTCGAGAATGGGCAGCTAAGCTTCTTTACATGAACGTCCGATGGGCCAAGAATATACCGGCGTTCACTGGCCTGTCAATGAAGGATCAGGTACAATATTAATTTATATGACCGTAGTATAATTATTTAGCCGATATCAGCCACAATTTTTAACTAACCTATTATAATTTTATAAATATCTTATAAGGACTTATTTAATATACGTTTACAATGACACAGATATTTAAGATTTTAAAAAAATGAGCCATCTGAGTTTCAAAATTATCAAGTTACGTAGTCGATTATTTATATTAGTATTGTCAGTAAACAACAACCTCTTCATAATAAAATCATGGATTTACAACATCGGTGAGGTTTTTCCGTTGTTATCTCATTGTTTTGTTTTTTCTGGTTACCATATCTACAATTACCCAGGGTACTTAACATATATAAAAATTAAAAACGATTTTCCAACAATGTCAAGTAGGAAAATAATATTTAAATTTTTTATTGTTAAACACTTTCAGAAAAATGAACACTTTAACCACCTTATGAAATGGTTTGATTTTAATTACATAAACATTTAAATGTTTATTTTACATATAAACATTTTAATGAGGAGGTATTCATCACTGTAAAAAAAAAAATCATTAGTTATTATTTTCCAACAAAGTCTTTATTCTAAGACAGGTGCGATCCAAACATTCACATATATTTTTATTGGCCTGATATTCGGTTTAATGGGATTACATATTACTATATTATTATCATAAACATTTATATTATTTATGACTTATTATTACAGTTGACCCTGCTAGAGGAGAGTTGGGGCGAATTGTTCATGCTAGGCTGTGCTCTGGTTCTTCCTCCATTGGACCTCACGGGTCTGACGGGCGGAAGCCTTATCCAGGAAGCGACCATTTTCCAGGAGACTCTGGCTGTGTTGAGGACTTTACAGATCGACACCAATGAGTTCTACTTCCTGAGGGCTATACTACTATTTAAGACTGGTGAGTGATAAGTTAAAAGCGACTTAGTAGTTTTAAAAATGATTATATCGTATTATGAAATCAGAAAAAGAATTTTTAGGATGTTTTAAGGACCTGCATTTAAAGGCATATGGTTCAGGTCCACCGTCTGAGTGTAAATATGTATAGTTAAGGTTTCAGTGAATAATGAGAATAGGACGTTTCACAAACCTTCTAATTTGTTTAAACATTTACTAACTTCGCTACCGCAGAGCATTAAAACCAGACATCCCTTCTCCGCCGAGACTACTATCTCATCATGCCACTCAATTAATATTCCGTATTTAACGCAGGTAAAAGAAACGTTAAAAGTTTAAGAGAGGCCTTTATTGGTAATATCGATAACCAAAAATAAAAATAATAACAATAAATATATCATTTTAAGAAAAATCAAAAGACAAATTGGACAGACCAAAGACATCAAAAACACAGGGAACGAATGAAAGAAATATGCAAGAGCAGAAAATAAGGACTGATGAGTTGAGATAAACGCTGTCCATAGTAGCTCCATCATAAAATAAATAAATATATTTAATTTTTAGAAAAAATTAAAAAAAGTATTATTCATTTTTATAAATTTTTCTTTTATACTGGACTCATTTCTTTTAGAATTTATATTGGGGAAGAGAAAAAAACATTTTCCAGTCAATTAAATATACCATTTCCAAAAATTAAATATATCAAATAATGCTTAAGATCAAAAATATACAAAATAACACAATAACTCTTTTTTGTAATTTTATTTTAAAATTTTTCGTTATATCCTTTAATTAAATTATGAAAATGGAATATTTATTTTATAAGATCTATTAGTAGGTAATAGGGTAAGGTTATTTTACTCTATCTGATTTGTTTATAGAGCATGAGGCATCTTATGTTCTGTTACTTTTTTAAATTTAAAATAATGGATAAAAATAATTTACTAATTTCTCCTGCCTCTTTTCTATCATTTACTGTATTCTCTAATTTGTCATTTATGAACAAACCTTCTAAAAATTTCCTTTTTATGGTGCTCTTCTCCTTATGTATGATTTTTTGTTTATTAAAATTAAATGTCTGTAGTTCTTTTTAACAATGTGCTGATAATGCTGATAATTCGTTTTAGCTTTAGGTTTGAGATTATTTTGATGATGATAAATTCGGTTTTTTAAATGTGGACTTGTTTGTCCTATGTAAATCCCTTCACAGTTATTACAAGTAAGTTCATATATTACATTCATATTTTCTAAAATTGATATCTTGTCTTTTTGGCTGTTTATTTTTTTTTTTGATTGGATTTCTTCTTTTATGTGCATTCACTATTTCTGTTATGTCATAATTATTAAAGGTTGGTTCGATTTTTTCTGATAGGCCCTTGATATAGGTTATACTATTATACCAAAAAGTATTATTTAATATAAATAACTTCGTGAGAATTTGAAACGAGTAATCTCTTTATCTCTTTCTAAATATTTCATGTTTGTTTTGTTACTAAAAATTTAGCTAAAATTTAATATTAAGAATGAGGGATATTAGGAGGGATTCAGAATTAATGGATTGTTATATGAATGAACAAAGGATATTGTCTATGAAGGGAAGTGAAGCGCCACTTAATTCGACGTAAATAAAAAATATTAAAAGTATTATCTAGTTTATATATATTAAATGTTATCAGAAAATTATTAGTTATTACTATAGATAATTCATAAGTTCTTAATTATTATTGAATAGATAAAGTTTATGTAGTTTTCTTTTTTAAGTCGTATCACTAACCCACACTAAAAAAAGACATGAATTTCTAGCCGCTCACAGGCTTCGAAGTAGAATAACATCACGTAACGAAACAAGAAGACGAATCCTCAAGGCCATTACAAGTAAAATATCAAACTATGTTAAGAGGATACTGAACCCTCGGACTTCAAAACTGAAGCAAGAGAATTCTGCAAGGACGTTTCAAAGGTCGATGCTGAAGGGATTCGGTTGATTAATGTTACGTGTTCCACAAGTGTGTTTCCAGTCCGATATCCTGTTCCATGTCTTCTTTTATTTTCAAAGTCGACTACAGCTATTGTGTCTGATACAACGCAGCTAAGGACAAGGCCTATAATCATTTTCTACATTTTTTCTTCTGTTACATAATCTTGCTGGAAGGTAGAAAAATAAGCTAAAATGGCAAATCATAATTATTGTTCGACTTGAGTATTTGTATTTTTATTATGTTCTTTGGATATTTTTAAGCTTTTATTTATTCTTTTTTAAACCATATCGGATATAGCTGAGCATTAATTTTCCATTGGATAAAAACAAGTCATAAACAATGGGTAGTGGATGAAAAAATGATTGCAAAAAGTATCCTAAGATCAGCAGATAGACACCAACTTTGTTAAATTTGAGTTAATCTTAAGAGATTTAAAGGAGCCTAGTAGCTCAGTGGTAGAGTGATCATTTCCTATCCAGAACATCGCAGGATCAAATTTGGTTGTGACGGATAAATTATTTAATCTGATAACATTCAAATATAGATTCATTGGGATCTGCTGATTTTTCTGGGGCTCTATAATTTTGGTAACTTAATTGAGGAAATAACCTGGTGGTCGCAGGTAATCATTCTTGCCTAACCTTTGCTTTAAAAAACTTTACAGTCTTACTATACTTATTTAATATGTACTGAGACAAAAATCCTTCGTACAGGTTAAAAGATTTATTTATTAAACGAACTTAGTAAGTAAACTCGGGATCATTTTCGTGAAGTTGGCTAATTTCGTGAAATATATTTTAAGATCCAAGAACAAAAATAGTAATGTTATATTCTGCCTATCATAAACAAATAACATACTGCAATATTCTAGATTCAGATTTGGAACAGACAAAAATTAATAAAGGTATTTCATAAAACAATAAATCTCTAATTAATTACTGCTATAATCTAGCGACTCTGATACCACTCTAAGAATTTTTCTAAATAACTACCTACTCCATATATTTCATGAAGAAAATAATCAGATGTGTGATCGATGAA
Source organism: Troilus luridus (assembly GCA_964056705.1). Lineage (NCBI taxonomy): Eukaryota > Metazoa > Arthropoda > Insecta > Hemiptera > Pentatomidae > Troilus > Troilus luridus. The sequence goes on along the minus strand of OZ057416.1, from coordinate 77,197,516 downwards.
AAAATAAACAGTAATAAATTCAACTTTGTTTTTGCTTGCTAAGTCGACCCCAAGCAAACTATAAGATGTACACCCAATGTAAAATAAGTATATTCATTTTTCAATGATTGCTCCTAGACTTTGAATTTCTTCAAAAAATTACATCAACAGCAAACTATTTATCATATTTTAATTATTAAGGTAGTAAAACATCAAGACAAGTAAAAAATGCTAAATTATGGATCGAATGATAGAAATGAATGTGATCGAGTTTTCTCAATCTTTATGATAGTAATTTAGCCTCTGAAAGGAATATTTAAATTGTTTGTAGATATTTTTCAACTTTACAATAAAGTCAAATTTAATGGAAATTTCGATTTATCTATTAATGGGAAATAACATTTCAGCTTTAGTAGGAGTAGGAAAGGGCCTGACTGACATCACATCCATCGCAGCTTTCCAGGACTACAGCCAGGTGACGCTGAACAAGTACATGACTGCTGCATATCCCGACCAACCTTACCGGTACAGCAAGGTCCTCCTCTACCTGCCGGCTCTGAGGGCAGTGGCCCCCACTGTTATAGAGGAGCTCTTCTTCAGGAAGACCATAGGAGCAACGCCGATAGGGAGTATCCTATGCGGGGTGTACCAGACCAACTCGTGGAATGAAGCCTTTCCCGAATGACGACATATCATACGTATCATGCTGGAACATGCTATGTTAATAAGCATTTAAATGAAAATAAAGGTCATATGTTCCTGATATCGGGAGACAATAATTTTATAAACTGCTATAACAAAGGAGTGGTCTTTCTCAAATAAAAAAAAATATTTATATTAAAAAAGATATATTAAATAGATATTATATTTTAATGTAAATTATTGTACATATATTTTTATATAAAAAATAAATATATATATTTCCTCTTTAATAATAGTCATAAATCGTGTGTTGTGCCTTAATGTAGAATACTGTTTATTTGTAGATAATAGTGGCTTCGTGCAATATCAATGTATTTTATTAAAAACATGATAATACGTGTAAATAAAGTGTTATGATTTTTTAATTAAATTTGTCTGTTTCTTTACCTAAATGTATGAAAATACAGAGTATATATTATTATCGAAGAAAACCCCCATAATCTCTGCTTTTCGTGCAGTAGTTACAGAGATAATAGGTACTAATAATACCAAACCCGAAAAAAATCACCATTAGACTATTGGTTTGGTTTGGACCCCTACTGAATTTGGAAGGTAGAAGAATAGCAAAAATGGCCCTGTATCGGAAGAAGAAGAAGATGAAGAGGCCGCTCAAGTATTTTATGGATTAACTAATTTCAGAAAGACATGGCAAGATACGGCCATACAGTAAGTCGTAAAATTTTGTTGGAGAAAACCTCAACTTTGGTGAAATTTACTCCAATGTCATTACTGATTAACCCACGTAGATTATTTTTTAAGGTCAAACAAAACTGCAATTAATTTAATTAACGATATTTTAATAGCAAAATTACAGCCATAAAAGCCTTGCTAAAATATCCCCATTTTATGTTCTAACCTCACTACAAAACGCAACTTTCCCGTTTTTCGGAGGATCCTCTCCTACCTGCCCCAAAGCCAGGTCACAGCCTTAACTGGAGGTCATCTCTTGGATAACTGACGTCACGTAACTGACTTCTGCTGCACCTGGTGGTCCGGATTACCTGGGAAACAAGAACCTTTGCAGGGAAGGGAAAGCCAACAGGACTACTAACTACCGGAAGAACTTAGAATTACTGGAAAAACGTTAACGCTAATTGGAAGAAGCTGTTATAGTGTTTTTCGGCTTTCAGTTGCAGGAAACGAATGCTGAACAGTGACAAACGGTAACTAGGGTCAAAGGTTGGCATAAATAAACTATAAAATTTAGCAGAACCTGTAACGGGTTTACAAATTAATCATACGCATATACATAATACTATAAAAAGAGCACATTGCATATTTACGTTCTAAATATACGACATACAGAAAAGTTTTGACAGTACAACGTTAATTGAGGTGTTGTTATGGAAAAGGTAGTAATTAAATAAAAACTCATTTTACATAGAAAAGGTAGTAATTGGTAATACTAAGTATACAAACATCAGGATGTCAAAACTGGAAGTGGTTTAGTTACTATAGAGTCGGGGTGGTTACTAATTTCAAGTTAAAACTTCCATTTTTACTTGTAAAAACAACAGTAAAAATTTTTTTTCTTCTTATTGACCTTTTCATGAACTTGTCCACGGCTAAACGCCTAAATTATTCATTCGAAGAATTTATTTAATAAGCAGATTTTTTAAAATTTATTATTCATTGAAAAAAAGAAAGCTGAATGTATATTAAGTAGGAGACTACTTTCTTGTCCGATCAAGAGGAGAGAATACTGGACTTCTAACTCAACGTATCTTCATACTTTTAGAGACTATTATAGGTTATTGCAGAAAATGTTTTTTAATATAAAATATTCCTCTTCATATCAGCGAAATGCCACAATGAACCAAACAAAACAAAATTAATTCAGATTTCTTTTTCCTCAAGACTTTTTTGGGTAGTTACTTAATAGATATAAACATCTACAACCAAATTAGCGCAATATGATAAATATAAACAATTACCTTTAACTTCAATTGACTTCCCTCAATAACTGTTTTTAAATTGTAAAAAAGTTAATTATTATTTGTATATATACTTTTTTATTTACATTTTCTTATAGGGCTTAGATAATTTAATTTTTTATATGAAAGATCCAATAAATCTAAGACAATAAATTAAACTACCCCACTCTCTCCATATTTTTATATTTAAAAAATAGTTTTTGAGTTATAAGAACTATTTGATCACAATAAAATAAAGTATTCAAAATTTTTATAGTACATTCAAATACTTTTATGACTGCCGTTCCTTATAAGAGCGTAATGTTTATAGTGAAATAATATGCCATGAATAATTTATATTCAAAATGGCAGAAGGTATTGACTTCCCACATACAATACTCGGATAAAAACCGAGTAATGTGTGAAAAGATAGTGATCTGAGGTTATCATTTTAAGTTGTGATAGAAGGGACAACTATTCAGTGGATTTTACAAGCTATGAACCTTTATAATTCCTAAACCTTCTATATAATTGAAAATATATTCAATCCTTATAATTAATATAATTTTTTTTATGATAGAGTCGGTATAGATTATAATCAATCTATTATGAGAATAGATTATATTCAAATTGTCAAGAAAAATACTGAATACTTTCCGCTTTCCTTTTGTTTGTTTTTTATTCACTTAATCTTCCTTTATGATGGTATAGCTATAAGTCTATCCAGGTATAATTAGGACAGGGATCTTTAACGAGTGATGACACTGCACACGCCATTTTACGCCCGTCCCACACTAAGGATTTCTTACTCCCTTTAAAAATCCTGAAGCCACCCCGGGTTGTGAACCCGCGTTATTGGAAATAGTAGGTAATAATGCTAACCACTACAGCAAGGGAGGCCCCACAACATTCCGTACTCAGAACAATTAAGAGAATTAATTGTGTTCTGGCCTTCTTAATTATGTTTGGATAGGAGGAAAAACTGATAGGTGGTATTGTGGCAAGGAATGGTGGTGTTGTATTAAACAAAAATTACGGCCTAACGCCAAAAGAATGTGACGTAATAAGCAAGCTTAGAATCGGGCTTATAAAGCTGACATATCTCTACCTACTTTTAGGGCTGTGCCAACCAACCTGCCAAAGCTGTGATAAAATAGTTTAAAAACTTACGATGAAGCATCTATTTAAATGCAAGAAGCAAACAATTAAAAGAATAAATTTGGACATTTTAAAGAATAAAATTGGAAGAATAGAAAGAATAAAATTGGACCGTTTAAAGATAATATTAAACTACAGAGGACTTCGATGCATTTAAAACACACGAAACTACTTTGAGAAATTTAAAAAGTCGTCGCTTAAGGCCTCAGCAGTAGAAGCGACTTTAAAGAAAATCAAAAAAAAAAAAATTTATATTTTATTATTCTTATGATGGTGATAATTTTTAATTATTTTATTTTGAAGAGAAAAGGATTTGCCTGGCCGTGTTACGAACCATATTAGCTCAGTTGGTTAGAGCACTGCGCTAGTTACTTAGACGACCCGGATTCGAATCCCAGCCTGGACAAATCTTTTCAAAATAAAAATATGTTTGCTGGTATTCCAGTGAAAAAAAAAATGAAAAAACCGTAGAATGATTGAAATATTATATTATTATTGAAATACTTGTATATTAATAATGAAGTATGTCGGGTAACCATACCCTCAAAATTTGTGAATCAAATTGGATGATAACAGAGCCAAATAATTTAATAAAGCTAATTGTTGGTTGAAGAAAATGGTCCGGACGAAGGTAAAAAATAACTGATTTTAAGTAGGGAGAACTGTTTATTGGAGATCAGTCGTTTCAATACACATTGCAGGTCTTCTTCAGGGCTAAATATGCAAAATATAGACGATTAAAATTACAAATGGTAAACATTAAAAATAATATACATAGGCACCAAGGCATCTGAGAGATAGAACTGGGGGGGGGGGTTGATCCTGAGATATAATGCAAAGCAAGGGGAATAAATATAGAGTATTGATAACCAAGTGATAAAGAAAGTAATGCAAATAAGCAATAAAAAATATAATAAGTAATAAAGAAGTAATAGAAATAAACCATAATGTAATAAAAATAAAAACTATTCATTACTTATTTGTATTACCTTCTTTATCACTAGTTATTAATATTCTTTTTTTATTTCTCTTGCTTTGTATATGTATCTCAGGGTCACATCCCCCATCTTTATGTTCTATCACTCAGATACCATGATGTCTATGTATTTTAATTTTAATATTTACCATACATAGTTTTAATTGTCTGTGTTTCGCATATTTAGCCCTGAAGAAGACCTGCGATGCGGGTCAAAATGTTTGCTCTCCAATAAACAGTTCTCCATACTTAGGAGCAATTTTTTTTTACCTCCACCATTTTTTTCTTCGTATATATATGGTCAACTATTATAATTTTAAAAAAAAGGCCATTTTATTTTATTAAAGTGCTTTATATTCGCCTAACAAAGCATGAAGACTTTGAGGGCCCTTTCTAAACTAGCTCTAGAACAAGTAAGTAAAGCTGAATGACAAGACAAGGGACCTCCAAGAGGACATGCACCATAAGAAAACATCTCCACAGAAGCGCAGTTGTTGTAAAACACTCGATGGTGGGATGCGGGTGCCAAAAAAGCAGCAAACAGTGCGCGGCTGGAGTCATGTGCCCGCATACCCCCCGGCTAGCTCCGTCAGTTCCCACACCACTCTCTGCGGCACCCAGTGTCATCCCTTGGAGCACGGTAAAAAAAATCAGACAATACTGAGGGCCTTATAGCAAGATCCCAAGTACCTGCCTGATTAGCGTCGTTTGCAAAATCCCCTCAGGCTATGTGAAGTACCTGGTGGTTACAGAGTCACTTCCTGAATACGTTATATCATGAAGGGAGGCTAAGAGTCTTACGGGAAAATTAATACAAAACATACAACGTTAAAAACGGGAACAGCATTCTAAACTGCAACCTATGGCAGAGGGCTATATATATTTTGTAGGTTTTGAACCCCAATCATGGATATTTTTTTTACTATTGATTAATGGTTGTTTCACAGATCTGTAGGCTATTGTCTCTTTAATCTTCTCATTGAAAGTTCTAGGTAACAAAGAGGACCGTTGTATGTGTCGACAAGTGGAATGTTGTGTATTTGCTGTGAATGTATTTTATGTTTGGAATGTTCACGTAGTTGTGTATAGTGTAAAGCAAATTAACCAAGGAGTATATACAACTTTTTTTTTAGAATTGTGTACTGTATTGTTTGTATCTTGTGTATACAATACATATTTCTAAGATTAAAAAAAAAAAGAATAACAAATATTTATATTTGTAAATTGTTAAATTTATAACTTAATAAATGACCTAAGGTTTTGTTTTCTTCAAAATTAAGTAGGTATCATTAATTTACGGGTGTTCAATACTCCTCCCTAGCGTCCCTTATTTAATTTAAATTTTTATGGATTATAATTTCAAATTTTAAAAACCGTCGTAACAACTAAAAACAGAAATTACGACCTTCTTTAAATATTCAAAATCCATTAAATCTAGTATATTTCAATCCCTCTCCGATCTAGCCCTATTCGATAGCTGTATTCTAACCCTATCCTATTTCTATCCAATGAAGCAGTACAACAAAATTGTTACCTAAACGAATATTTTGGGCATTTATTGGTACTTTGATTCAATTGACCAAATTTGGAAGGGAGCAAAATCTGTATGTACACTGTTTTAACTTTATTAAATAAAATCTTTTAGGGGAAACGAAAACTTTAAATAGTCATTGATATTTTAAATTATTATTAGTAAGAATTTCACAACTGTTAAAAGACATTTTAGTTAAGTATTATTATACTTTTTTCGATCGAATTTTAACCTTTAAACTAAAGTTGATGTAAACAAATAGTATATTGTTACCACTAAGCATCGCCACTATCGCGCAATACGTCACAAGATGTCGCAAACGTCGGTGACACGAAGCTATAAGTTTTTTCCCTACCAAAAATCGCTCAACGAGGCTAAAGAAGTTTTCGCAAAAATTAAATTAAACATAAAGATTTTAAAATAAAACAGTTTGCCTTTTCGAAATTCTAATTAATGTTGAGGATGATAATCTCAATCATAATGAAGAATAGAATCAAAATAGTTTTTAATTGAATCAAAGGAATAAGATGGAACAATACTGACCCTATTTATAATAAGGGTATCGATTCCAGGGGAGTCCAAAGGGTTAATCAACTGGTACTAACGTTTGCTTCGGACAACAGAATCAAAGACAAAGGTAGCAACAGTGGAGTGCTCTCGATGCAGCGAACGTGAAGCAACAAAGAGCCAAATAGCTCATAACTGAGCCGTTGGTGAGACAAGGCTCTTTAAAACTGCTACTTCTGCGGAGGGAACGCTCTCCCATTCAACAGCTGCCGGAGGGCACTTCGTTAGCCAAGTCCTGGACACTTGAGGGGGGCCGTTGGTTCCGCGACATTGTACCTCGTCGCTAAAGAAGTGGAGACGCTATAGTGCAATAAGTCATCGACGGCGAAGGAGAGGTTTGTGAAGGCATCCCACGAAGGGAAAAGGTTACCTCCACAAAGCGATATGAACATAACCGTGTACAATGTTGTGAGGGCTCTATAGAGACCTTCCACATCTCTGCACACGTGTTTTGAGATTCAAAACATACCCCAACTTCTCTCCTTAGTCAGAATCACTAAACGAATGCTATCAGAATCAGAATCACTATCCTATAAGAACTGCTCATAACAAATTCACTTTTAAATAGAGCAAACAATAGAATAAATCGAAACCATTTATCCTAATTAAAGTCGCCTAGCATTAGTTATATATATATATATATATATATATATAAAACGAAGGGAATTGTACTAAACTTTGTAGGTTATATCTAAAGAATACATATATTCTTTAGACATAACCTCCGTCCGTCGTAAACCAGCGACTTCCTGCCCCCGAGACGGGATACATCGTTTAACAACATCCCTCTAAGTCCTGTAGACCAGATCCGGTACTTAGGACTACACCTTGACAAACGCTTAACTTGGAATCCTTATACTAGACTGAAACGACAAGCTCGCCGTTTCAAGCTACTTCAACATTTACTAGACAAACGCTCTAAGCTCCCATTTAGTTACAAGAGATTCATCTACATGACAATCATTAGACCCATCTGGACTTATGGAATAGAGCTTTGGGGCTCCACCAAGCCATCGAATTCCTCTCGTATTCAATCCTTACAATCCAAAATCCTTCGGAAAATCCTCAATGCTCCTTACTTTGTTACGAACAAAGTAATCCATAATAAGCTTAACGTCCCGTTTATTGCTGATTTGGTCCCGAATCCGATACCAATCTTTTCATGACAAACTTCATTTCCACTCAAACCCACTAGTTTCAAACAATGTAACCTCTTCAATTCCTGATAATCCTCCGAGGCGACTGAAAAGAAGATGGCCTCGTGACCTTCTAAGCTAAACTTTTTATTTGAGTACTACCACTGGGTAGTTTCTCTACTTGTCTTTTCATGCCAATATATTCATTCATTATATTTACTTGTATTCTGTATACAGTTGTAAATTTCAATAAATATATTTAAAAAAAAAAAAGATATAACCTACAAAGTTTCATACAGTTCCCTTCGTTAATAAAAGCAATCTTTGCCCAAACGGCTTAAGTGTATTTATTAGATTCTTTAAAGACATTAAACATATTAATACATAAGTATTAATTTATATCATATCTCCACCTTCTAAGCTACTTAACGGGCGCATGGTACTTTGTTATATTAACAACTTTTTTCTAGAGGAAGAATACAGAGGTATGGTTCTGAAATAATTATTCATTTAACTTTAAAACGGTAGCTTCTAATTTGGTTATAAACGAATTTGGTTATAATGTTAATACTTTAAAAAAATCTTTACCAGAATAACCCAGGAAGGGTCTTGAGTAAAGTACCTAGCGGAGACTGTATTGTTTCTAAGACAACGGTTGTGCAGAAAAGTGATTTGCTACGCTTAACCGCCAGGTTTCCCACCAATTAGGGTTACCCACTTTATAGAGGCTGGGGTGAGCTCCAGGAGAGTCTGTAGATCCAATAGGGTCCATCCGTGGCTGTTAACCGATTAAATAATTCACTTGTCGGAGTTGAACCTAGTTTAGCAGCTCAGCAATCTACACACAGGGCTACCCAACTCCCCAATACAGTCCATGAGAACAAAAATTCCACTATGTTGCATGATGTTTGGTTATCAGTTCGGCAGGGTGTTGCTTCCAGTTAAGCCACAAGCTTTATCTTTTCATTGTTGTTTTTTTTTAATATTCTTAAAAATAAAAATAATCGTGGAATGAAAGACAAACAAATGCTACCAATGTATATACTTCGGGAATCAAATCATCTAGAAGAAATAAACGTTTCAACTAACATTTCGAATTATAGATAATATATGTTTGTTGAAACATTCATTTCTCGGTAAAATGATTACCAAAGTATACACATTTCCTATTGTTTTAATTTTCGAGTATATTTACAAAGAAAAGAATCAAAAGTTAAAACTTCTTGTAACTTAACTCGAAGCGAAAACCTGTGAAACTTATACATTTTTGTGTATTTATGTTTCAATAGACTATTTTCTTTACTTTAAATCCTTAAAGCCTCATTACGGTATTCCCAATTAAAAGCAGAGCATGTGACACGGTTTGTAAAAGCGGATAATTGTTACAACGTTACAAGTTCATTATAGAAGTTCATCGGAGCAAAGGAGCGTTTAAAGCCCGCATCACTATGCAGATCCTGCTAGAGGGTAGGCGTCAGACCGTGAAATGTGGCCTCAGCGAAGAATGGGTCCGGTCCTCAATTTGCATAACGAACTGATGACAAAGCTTTACAGAATAACAAGACTGTATAAGGGGCAAGATGACTGATATGTTCGTAAGTGTCCATGATACGCTAAAAAGGTTACATAATAAATATGATTATCCCTTCAGTCATATGTATAGTATGTAGAGAAATATTAGAGATGATACACTTCAAGTTCAGAGGGGCACAATATTGTAACAGACACATGTACGGCCGTTCATGAGGCTTTTCTGATTCGCGTGTTTTGACTCAAGATTGCTTCACGCCTATATAAAGCTATTATGGTATATTATAGCCCGTTTTGATGTATATTACGGGTTAGTACACAAATATAATTTATAAAATTGTATTTTTTTATTTTATTTTAACATTCAAAATTCTCTAGTATTAGTGTCTAAGGAGAAATTAGAACTCCTAAGACACGAGCTACAGATCTCAAGTTTCCTCGAAAACCGGCTATGACAGATTATTTATTCGGATATCTGTAGAAAATCGATCCTGTGATATCAGGAGAGCCTTCTGAGACTCAACCAGCAACTATAAAGTTATAAGTTAATTAATGGAAAAACTGACGGTTGAGCGTGATCTTGGCCAAATCAGCTTCCTGTGAAACCGTTGGCTTCAGGTCATAGAGGTACTAATATTATAATATAGTTTTATCATTTCCTTTTAATTTTTATATCTATATGCTATTACAGCGGTCAAGTTTAATATCCCTGTAATTTTCAACAATGGAATATTTTTGATTTGTGATTAAGTATGCTACCAATACCGAAATAAGATATATAGGAAGCTGGTAACATGAATGATCCATTATATGTCTCTATTATATTTTTAGTGATTAATATATACTTTTTTTCACAAGAGCAGAAATATTTTGATTGATGATAGAAACGACCCTCACAATAGTAATGAACCTATGTGTAGGCGCAATAGGAAATCATTTACTTTAAATATGCCACATCATATTTAAATGCTATAACGTGATATATATCTCGTCCATGTTTTAACTGCCATTAGCCGATAATGATTAAATGCTAGTTCTTTAGTAATTGCTGTTCTAGGCTGCCTAAACCCCTATCAAATAAGCACATAATGGAATGGGTGGTTCATTCAGAAAAATCCAATAATAAAAATATTAAAATTAATTTTATAATCTAGCTTACTACATCCTTGCAGAAGTAAACAATAACATAACATATTACTATGCCCTATATGTGAATATTTATCTATCAAGAATTTAAATAATACCAAGTTCAATACGTTATAATTTTTCAGTACTGGACCTAGACTTTGCCAGGCCCTGGACGATACAATATTGCTGAACCACTGATTTGGATAATCCCCAAGAGGGAGGGGAGTTAGGATATATATAATAAATTTGTAATAAATGTATGTAGTAATAAATTTATCTGCAATGTATCAGTCATTTATTTAATACAGATGGGGAATAAATGGACGAAACGTTAATTAGATTAATAATACATTAAAGAGTAAATATTTATATGAAAAATTATTGTATATTAATATAAATTAGAAAAAGATCATAGTAGACCAGAACTGGAGTGACAACGTTGAAATCAGCCAAAATATATACATCCATATCTGATGTTCATTTTTGGAAACCTCTTTTTTTGTATATTTCTGGAAATCACTCTTACATTTTTTATAGGGAACAGTAAATAATTATGTGTTTATTACATATTATGTAATAGAATCAGAACTTTAGAATTGAGAAAAACAAGTACAGATGCAAATAACAATCCTAAAAATTCTAGGAAAAAATTTTAATGCTTCTTGGTTTACCATTATCATCACAACCGCATGAACATTTCACTTGTCAACATTTACCTCGTCAACAGATCACCAAAATCCGCTTGTCCTTCCCCTTACTTACTCTCTGTTACCTGGACTTCCTACGAGTAGATTAAAAAGACAATGACCAAGAGCCCAGCTCAGGAATTATTAATCAGTTAAAAAATTTCACATTTCTGTATTGAAATCAAATTTGCTACATCCGATACTGTGCCGGACCAAATATCATATAAACAAGTCTTAAATAATGTAATTAAGCAAGTGGAAAGAAGTATATTGAAATAAAGATTTAAGAATATAGCAAGCATCCATTACTTTTCTGAATTGAGTTTAAGAAGGAAATACAATTGGACACGTATCGATTCATCGAAAACCATTAATTCTAAAATGGCGGAACATCCAGTGTCAGATGTATCCAGTGACTGACATTATGATGTTAATTAAGAGCGTGGAGTGCCCCCCAGGGCACAGATGCCGCCCGGATCAGAAAGGACATTAGCATATCAGGCGGATTACAGGCAATTACATCGGGGGGTGGAGGAGTTGGGGATAGTTGAGGAGTTAGGGGCGGCCGTGGAGTTGGAGTTTGGCGGTGTCGCATCAAAGGGACGACACCAACAGGCCTCTTCTAAAGCAAACGGTAAATTAAACTTTAAATCCCATATTGAGCTGCGGTCAAACACAACCTACTACTCAATCGGTTCTTGACATCAATTCGCCCTATAGGGGAGGACTTTATTAAAAACTATCTCCTATAGTACCTACATTGGCGTCAGTTAATTTAAACAAGAAGCAGGGAGCGAAACGATTTTAAAAAAAAAATTAATTATTTTCAATCCGAAATTAATGATATAAAAAAGAAAATGTAAAACACATGCCGAGTTGCTCAATTCCTAGCCCTACAAAAAAAAAAAATCAATCCTGTGGAAAGTATACTCCCTCCTGGACCTAACAAGGCTTCTGTAAAGGGATTAACTTTTATTAGAGGTAAACCTGGTGGTTAGCTTGATCTCGGCCATTTCCCCTTCCTGCTCAACCTTAAGTAAAGAAGCAGTAGTCTCCATCATGTACTGAAATAAAGATAAAGGTAGCCCTCATGGGGACGTGGTTCATGGAGCATTGTTTTTTAATTTTTAGTGGTGGTTATGATAATAGTAATTTGTTAGTAAAACGGTAATGAGGTTAGTGTTTCGAAATAAAAAGAACATTCTCAGATGTTTTAGTATTTTTCCAAACCTAAAGCATCATTTTGGTAACTTTTTACTCCTAGTTGGTTCAGCATTTACAATGTTTTACAATTAAAATGCTTATATAAGCTTTCTTTTGCTCAGTATTTAAGAGGTGCATGTTTGATCCATAAATTGGATTTTATGTCATATATACCAACAATAGTATCCTAACATTATAAATTGACACTTGCATCCCTTCGCTTCTCAACCCCTCACATTTCATGAATACAATGCAATGGTTGGGTATTTTTATTGCCAGAAAACTTTGTCCATAAATAAATTAGTTTTATAGTTTTAAACTTTTATAGTTCAAAATGCAGTTGGAACTAAAAAGATTATAATTATAAGTATAATTATAATCTTTATAATCTTCATAATTATAATTATAAAGGAATAAACAATTAATCCTAACCTGAAAAACTCTGCATGTCCGTAAGTCTTGTGTTAGCCACACAATTTAAAATGTTTTTAAAAACCTACTTTTGCCTCACTATTTAAGGTATATATGGAAAATCATAAAATGAATCCTATGTTTTATTTACTGAAAGCACAATAAAAATAATAAAACTATTGTGAAATGCTCCTTGTGCCTAACACCCTTGTATGTAATAAATATAATCTAATGGCTTGATGTTTCTTATGACGATTGGTCCATCAGTGCCTCCACGCTGAGAGGCACTGAGGAGGAAGAAAAAGAAGAGAAGAAGAGGCTTGATGTTCAACCAAATTAATTTGCTTTGGTTAAAATTCAATAAAAGTTCTTTAGCTTTGAACGTTCCGGTAGCAAATGAAATGGTTAAAATTGTATTGGAAAGATTATATTCATTAGTTAGTGCAAGAAAAAAACCCGACAGATTATTACAATTCAAAAATATTAAATAAAATTAACATTTACAACATATTAACTTAACATTTCATTGTCCTAAATTTTACATAGTTTAGGAATCCTAAAATCTGTATTATATGAGAATATGTTTAAAGTAGCGTGTAATAATACTAGGGAAAAAATCGCTACTTTTATTGTCCAAACAGTTTAAGATTATGCGAGGCGTTCAGAATCAAAAGAGGATAATTCCAAAAATACAAATATTGATTTTTTTCACATTTTTCACTGTTTTAGTCAAGGATTTATTCCCCCGACACTTCAGGTTCGGGACCGTACTAAAAACCACGAGAAATAAGGTAGAAGAGTGTCGTGTTATTCAAAATTGCCTGGCTGTACAAGTGAAATGGTTATGATTCTGAACGCATGTTCAAGAATAACGCATTAGATTTACTAACTCGGATCTGTTTGAATTTCTAGTAAACATACATTACTTCTTTGAAAATAAATAAAAAATGAAAGATGTTAACAAGCGCACGTCCTTACTAAGGATACAAAGTAATAAGGTTAGCCATTAACGTAGTGACATAGTGGGTGTAGATAAAATGGAGGAAATATATCTATCCAATTGGCTATAAATCAACATGGGAGCAGGCATACAATACGAGTATCTTTATGGTCGAATTTACAACTTGTATAATAGCGACTCAGCGGTGGGAACTCCCGCAGTTTGCGTGGGTGTTTGCAAGATTGATTCTTCATTCTAACAAATAAGAGAAATATATGCTGTCTTGGGTCGTGGAATTATTTAGTATATCTATATAGTAGTTCTACATCTCGAGCTAATGGTCCCTTCATTTCAGCCTATATCGCCCAAATGTAAATATTGATTTGTGAATATAGCAATATTTATGAGGATAAATGATGATCAGAGCAACCAATGGATAACAATCATGGAGAAACAAGTTTACCTGATATAGAAAAGTAGTTTTCAGGAAAGCCGGAAGTATATGGTTATTTACATATAGTTTATTTAAAAAAAAATTAAATCCAAACATACTACAAACATTACCAAGAAAAATTACACGGACACCCCAACGCACTGATAGAAAAAATGGCGACGAATCTAATGCCTGTGGACACAAGCAGGCGACTAAAAAAAAACATGGATGAGGGATCTGCTGTCATTAGAATAACTGTGTACTGTGCATCATGTCATTTTGTTTTATTTTACTGTCAACCAATCCGCTAATCAATTGCTTGTACTTAACAAGTGTAGATATACATATAAAGAGAAAAAATTTAAGAGTATCACGTTTTATCCTCAAAAGGGTAAATTAATACATCTAGGATTATATTCGGCTTCTGAAGATCTGCCTTTTTTTAAGTTATATAAGTAGAGAGGCTTGCAGTGCAATCCAAGAATTACTTCTATTTGACTACAAAAATATAGATCCTAGCGACCATCAAATTTTTAACGTTTCTTTCCACTCCTAACACAGTCCCCTTTGGTTCAACTTTTATAGGCCCATAGATTTTAAACGGATGTGGACAATAAGAAGAGTTGGTGAGTTAGAAGCCGTGCCATGAAAGAATAAGTAGCTTATATCGACAATAGGCCCTGATAGATTGCGACCACACCTAACTCGAGGTCGGGGCTAGTAGTTCCGGCTGCCTACGCGTTCAGGATCTACAAGGCGCAGGCGCCACTTAGATCTGCGATAGGAAAAATCACAGATTCTTAGCCCACTTATGTCATTCAAACGTTACCGATTTTGGACAAGAGCCCTTGAACTGTAAACATGAACACCTTTCATCCTTGAATATTAGAATTGATATCCAATGGCATGCACCTTAACCGTCGTGTTGTCAACAAGCCATACAGAATTCAGTCGAGGTCTTTAGTAAATATCAAAAGAATTTTCAGAAAAGAAATCGTTCAATTCGGAGAATAAGATGATCAAATTATAAGTCTGAATACGATCGAGTCAATAATTCAATAAGATAACAAAGAGTACTCACTACACTGAGTACCAGCATCTTTTAAGAGTGTCTTTTGTTGTATCCCGGACCTCTTTTAAGATATTTGTTTGCTTTGTCCAGAGATTTGCAGTTTTTATGCGGTCAATAATTTATGATGCATACAGTTTGAAGATTGATAAAATGAAATGTATCGGGAACCTCTTCTACATGAGCTGTTGGTATAGCTTCTATAATATATCATTATGTATCCAATATTTTTCCAATGTTTATATTATTTATTAATTATCTTTATTTTGTTGATGTATTACCAATTTATTTAAAAAACGTGATAACTATTGGTAATTGAATACTTGTGATAGTTACATACATAATAAAATAACTCCAGTAAATTTTAATTATAAAACCCCGAACAATACATAAAACAAATAAAACAACGTCTTCAAAAAATTACTAATAAAATATTTGTTTATTTATTTATTGATAGTGGACCCAGGAAGATTAGGCAAAGCACTCTGACGTCGTTTTTTCCAAACTTCCTTCATCTTTTTTCCGTGCTTTATGTTGTTCCTTGTCTCTTCAATGCTCCCTTCTCTGGCATCACTATCCACTTTTCTGCCTTGTTTCCAAACATTTCTTTAATAATAATGCCACTTTGTAATAATAATGTCTATTCTAGCTTTCTCTGAATATATTTTTACTTGGCTAATTCATTTTTTGTTGGACTTGACAATTAAATATAAATCATCTCGGACAAATTACCTCCCTCCACATCCGTTGCCTTCATGTACAATATATATCTATAGTAATAAACCAAATTCTACACCATATTAGCATGCGGGCATCCTCCTGAGTACCGGAGCCATTGGCTTAGTAACTAAAGGCCCCAGCCAGCGGCCGCCTGCGACCGACGTCCCATTGTCAACAATAAACTGTAATTACTCAGCTACCCACCCTTCCCACTAATTGGACTGCAACGCCCCACTCCAGGCTTTTTCATGTCGGTTCGTTATCCTTTTAGCGGGATACGGATAGCTTTCTGGGACGTTGCGACTATCTGATATAGCTTATTATATACCGTTATTAATACATTGGAAGGTAATTTGCCTATGAATCCATATTTTCCGAGAATGATGATTTAATAAATCCAGGTGAATAAATCTATCTACGTCACGACACCGGCATGTGCATGAGTTGTACATTTTCTTTTAATCAACATTAGTTATGCAATTGACACCAATAATATCATAAAACATCAATAACTGGTTGAACTTTTTGTATCCCCTAAAAGATTTTATTTAAAAATTAAAGAATGAATAACTCATTATTATCAGCTAAATGCCACATACAGTAGTAAAATATGTTTTCTGCATTACATAGATTTAATAAGGAACATATAATTTTGACAGATAAAATTAAAATATCTGGGCCTATTAATAAATAAAACGATAACCATGAATAAATATACACGAGCGGGAGGGTGAAATATTTTACATTTACTGCCGCAGAAAGTACTCAGTTCTCGGTTAGTGAAGGTTTTGGGGCGTTTCAAAATATAGAAGAAAACATAAATTGTGTAGAAATATTTGAGCCAACTGAAAAATACAGTTTTAATGCTGTTTGGAACAAGCGTCGTTAGTACCTTAAGTAAGCGGCTAAAGGCAGTTGGAATGGATAAATAAAATAGATGTTCTAGATAATGGGTGGTGAAGACAATAAATTTCCGAGACGTGAGTGAGAGGAATCTGTTAGCTTTTAAATACTACTATTATTATATTTTATTTTACTTATTATTAGATAAACCAATATTATTAAAGATACTTAATTACTCCTTTACTACACTAAAATACGATATTACCTTAACCAGACATCCATTATATCCCGACTAATTGTGTACCCCAGCCACTTCAAACTAAAATGAAACTTAGATTTTCCTCTTAAGAGCAACATTTTCGAGAGCCCTTTCTTAAAACCTACCAGACACTAGTGGACAACAATTGCGCAAACTTTCAGGCCATGAAAATTAGTCCACTAACACAGACATGTCAAGAACCTTAAGTATCCTTTCTTGTAATTACTATGAGAGGCACAAAGAATTGTTATCTGTCGGCAGATCCTGAGAGATTTGGGATGGAATGGACCATTCCCTAGTCCGTTCTTTGTGACCTAAGCCAGGTCGTCAGCAAAAGGACCATTCTCTGTTAGTTTGATGGTACAATGTGCGTATAACAAGAAAACATATTCTCCTTAGCTGTGAGAAAACCTTTAGTTAAACAAGAACAGTTTTATTTTAAATTCATCGAATTTAATTCAATATATATTATTAAAATATTTATAGAAAAGGCTGTGAGATAATGTGAAGCTCGTGGTTTGTCTAAACCCAATTAGGGTCTCAAAACCCAAAAACAATATCGCTATCTAAATGAATGAAATGAATTCATATCGCTATGAAATGAATTCTTAACTGAACTAAATTTATGTGATAGTGTTACCGAAATACTGATCTTTGATTAATTAATAATTTCAAACAAAAAAGAACCAAACAAATCTTCACAAGAATTGACCGATTCTCTTTCTTACATCAAAGTAGACTATACGGTTTTTTTCATATGCTAATTGATATTCACCAATAAGATAAATTTATAATAAAATAAGGAAAACATTTTAACTTATAAATACTTAACTATTATAAAATTTAATTTAATGAAGTATTAGATTAGTGAGTTCTATTAAAATCTATAAAACTCTGTATTAATAAAAGTATAAAACAAATAAGATAGATAATTATAAGGTTGGGGGTAAGTGCTGTATATTAGATCTTCAAGTATCCGAACCAATGTTGTAAGGTGTTCGGAAATCTTTGAAATCACCTCGTTTGTTTAGAAAAATATTTATTTTATTGCAATGTACGTAAGTTATAAAAATAAATGTACAAACTTTAAATAAAACATACTATTAAAAAAATTCGTTACTTCACGATGAATCATTTTTTCATTTCATCTCCCACAATGACTAGATAGACACTAACAGAAACCTGCCGATCTAAACAAAGTAAAACAATTAACCATCTAGTGATTAGTGGTTAGAAGCCATAAGCTTATTATCCAATGAGATCCTTCCCTTTCAGATCCTCAATCCCCTCTAAAAATACACCCGGTGCAGTACAATAGTTGTATATAAGTATATATACCATAAATAATCACTTGTAGCTTTTAAGTTGTTTTAGGAAATTAAAAAAACAAAACAATTTAGATCTTTCGTGAAGGACATAAAATGGGAGTCCCAAACATGTACGTTGTCAGGGACTCGTTTCAGGTTCCTATCCTAATTGTACCTGGATAGGTTAAATTTAGGACTCCAACGGTAGCACGTCCGATTAGCCATAGCAGCACAAAGTGGCCTTAAATGAATAAGCAAGGTTTTAAAAAAAATGTATTTATTGAAATTTACAACTATATAATAATAATACATCTAGTAAATATAATGAAATATTTATATAATAGCAAGGGATAAAGGCAAGTAGACACTACCATCTGGCAGTACTCGAATTCAACTTAGTAGGTCACGAGGCCATCTTCTTTTTAGAGGCCTCGGAGGATTATTGGGAATTGAAGATGTCTGAAACTAGTAAGTTTGGGTAGAAAGATTGATTTGAAAATATTGATATTGGATTAGGGTTAAATCAATAACAAATGGGACGTTAAGGTCATTATGAAAGACTTTATTCTTAACAGAGTAAGGTGCGTTGAGGATTTTACGAAGGATTTTGTATTGTAAGGATTGGATAAAAGAGGAATTCGATAGCATAGATGAGCCCCAAATTTCTACCAAATAACCCCAGATGGGTCTTATGTTTGTCATGTATATGAGTGTTTTCTTATTAATTAGGAGCTTAGAGCTTGTCTAGTAAATGTTGAAGTAGCCTTAAACGGCGAGATGTTTCTTGTCCTTTCAAAACAACGATTTTGAACTTTTTTTTTTATTAATTGTTATAATTTTTAAATATTTTTATTTTGAAGAGAAAAGATTTGAAGGAAAAGATTTAATTAATTAGATCCCGGCCCTGGAAAAATCTTTTCTCTTCAAAATAAAAATATTTAAAAATTATAACGATTTTGAACCTTTGATCAGTCATACAGAAAGCTTTAATCACATTTTTATAGGAAAGTTTTAAATATATTGCTTTGTTTATACCACATATTCCTGTTCATTTTTATGATATTTTCTACCAAATTCTAAACAATTGCGGTGTTTTAAAGGCTGCTCACCTAAGCAGCTAGCTACTTATCGTTTAGCATGACTATCAACACCAACCTCCTGGCAACTTTCACTATAGATACCAAAAAGGACAAGAGAAGTCGGCTGTTTTGAGGTGTTCCGACTCTCGGAGACAGCTCTGTTTTTCCCCCGGCTGCCATTGTCAAGACCTGCCTATTAGAGGGTCGGATGAGCCCGGAGAAAGAGCTCCTATCCTCACCGTCTACCTTTAGCCAGCTTTGGCCTCCCCCCCCCTCACTCTCCGACTCTAGGCAAAAAACGCTAGGGGAGGAGCCCCATTGTGCAAGGGATGGGGCTTAAACCGGCCGGAGTCAGCCGCACCGCCCTGTTTGGTCATAAGTCAGAGTCATCAAGTCCATGAAACCACTAACTTATTTAGTTATAAGCTCCTGTAATACTTGTTGACAAGAGATTATTTTTAACTTGAAATCCTAACGATAAACTGCTCTTAATTAGGGTTTAAAATGAATAGATTGTTTACCACTCGAAGGCAAAATCTTTATAGTACGGGTAGTTCTCTTGGATCATTAGCTGAGTAAAATAATTCCCGGCACTGCTGATTATTTTATAAAATAACAATTTAAATTTAATTGACTTTTAATTCTACGTTAGGTGAAGCCTATCACGTATCAATTTCAATTTTCCTTTTTTGTTTTCTCTTTCATTCTTTCCAATATTCCTACTCTGATCCTCGAACTACAATTTTCATTCCTGGGATCACTTTAAAAAGGCCTCGTCTTTGCTTTTCATTGTTATATATTGTGTAATCTTTATACCTATCATCTAAAACTCTTATTTTCAAAATCTATCTATTACTTTATTATTACATATATTAATATCATTATAGCATATTTATATACAATAACATGTTATTATTATATTACTGTATCAGGTTATATGTTTAAGTGGATATGCATATAATTATGCTACAAAAATTAATATTACGTTAATAATAAATATAATAATGATATTCATATTTTATAATATTCAGATAAAATTATAAAATCCAATAATATAATAATAAACAAATATTATCTATTGTAGATTACTATTATCTATTGTAAGCACAGCAGTTTATTTATTACGTTATAAATACATTTTAAAAAATTGTTAATTACAATTTTCTCTTTGATTTTTGTTTCAAGTGTTAGAATTATTTTATGCTTTAAAGGTTTGTTTTATCTCTATTACCTTAAGGTTCCAGAGTAAGTGTTTAATAATTAACAAATGCTAGTTTTTAGTAAATCCATAGATATCAAAGTTTTGAGTAGAAAAGTAAATAATATTAATAAATATGTAAGAGGTATAGCATTTAATTAATTAGATACTTAAGGAATAAAGTTGTTCGTGATAATGTTCTAGACACCTATTCAAATTTTAGTTATAAGCTATTAATAAATAAGGAAATGTTTAGGTTTGAGTCAACAAACTTTTTTTTAAAATAATTTGAATGACTATTATTAATGGCAAAATGACAATCAATAAACCAATACAATATTGTTTTTGTAGACTGAAAGAACTGTGTTTAAAAAATTTAAACAACATGAATTATAAATATTCGTACCAAAATGTAAATGAACAAACCTCGAAATATATCATTATCTACCGGTAGTACTGTTGGGAATTAGTCATAAAACTGATCATATAGGCTGTACAATCTACATATTTAAAGTATGATCCAAAATTTATTTCATTTTGAGTACTCTTGGGTGACCTATATTTTTTATTTTTTATTTTTTTTTCTAGGGTGACCTATAAGATAACTAAAGTTATAACTTTAGTACCAAATTAAAAAAAAAATGTCTTGCTACCATAGGTGACTCTATATATGGCTAAAGTATGATTTAATCTAACGAGAAAATGATATCAAGTCCATGGAATATACTCAACAAAACATGGGAACCTGCTCTTTTATAGAAAACGATTTTTTAACTCGTTAAATTTATTTCAAACACAATAATAAATAAAAAATTGATTTCTTTTATACTCTCTTAAATTGACACGGCCAATATTTTTAATACATTCATCACATGTTTCTTCTGGTTTCGACAGTGTATTCAAATTCCAACGTTTTGCTGCAATCTACAAGCTTCCTCAAGGTTTAATCTGAGACTCACTATCAATATTTTTTTCTTTAACTTGGACGTACAAATCTTTAAGCTAACAATTTATTCTTGAAATTGAGCTAATGTTGGCCTATCTCATTGAGGGTACTTAAGCTGACATAATAACAAAAGAAATAAAAGAGAAAAGCGGAGTTATTGTTGCTAGTGATAGTTTTGTTCCAAAACCTTAAATTTTATTTCCCATTCAAAGCGAATGGGATACAAAAACTCACTTTTTTTTAAACCGAAAATAGTACACATTTTTCAGCAGTTTTCTTTCTGTGGTAAATTAAAAACATAATCTAAACAGAGATACTGCAGAACATCTCAACGATTGTAGGAAAACCGACAAAGTTATTTTCTTTCTTACCAGAGTAAATCTATTGAAGGATTTATATTGAACATATAATAAACCACAAAATAGCAAAGTTTATAAAACACTGTTATATTTTATTTAAAAAATTATATTTTAGTTATATTTATAGAAACCAATATATGTTACAAAATACATTCTGTTATCACTTTTCATTTAAATGTGGCATAATGAATTGAAATCAAATGGCCTAGATGTTTAGCGCCATCAAATATTTAAAAAAAACAACTACCAAACCGGGGTTTGTGGAACATGGGATCCACCGCGTATTGAAAGAGACTTATTCTTAAGGATCATGTCCCACCAATCTATTTCAATATTACATAAATGGCTTTGAGCCCTCTATATATGCATAAACTAAATAGAACCTACACGTATCAAAAAGGTACTTTTTTCCATAGTTCTTTTAGAGATTTAATGCAACAAGTAAAGTTGTTAGAACTCTAAAAAAATAGAATAATATCCTCAGCAAAACCCGAGACCCATCCTTCCATATTACGTAATCTTATTGAATCGATGCCTTCGTTCACATCACAATCCAACTACACCAAAACTCATAACAATAAAATCTCAAGTAAAACGATCCTCACTCACTTAATTTTATAAGAATACTAATTAATTCGACACTCGATCGTAGTAAAACAAATCCCTATCTCCCAACTGTTATGACCCTTACAATTGTCTAATGCGACACCCTTCAGATCTATCGTGTTACACAGAAGCGAAGAAACGCTTCGCTGGCTAGGACGTGAGCCGGCCTCAGTACAAGAGAAGAGAGATGCAGAGAAGGAGAGAAGCACATGGAAAATGGCTGCAGCTGGTCCCCATTGTCACAGATAATCCCCCGTCCACACACCACCATATTAGCCATCTCCCTTGGCCCTCCATCACAGCTGCCTTCTTAACTCCAGTCGACCAGCAGGGAACCTATCCCTTCTCCCTTCTTTGGGGAAATTTCAATGTTTCATTACAAAAATAAAATAAAATTTAGGGTACCAGTTGAATGAATATAAGAAAGTGAAAAGAATTTGAATCATTCAGAAATAAGTTAGCTGAACTGGCTTATGGAGGCAAAAGAAATGAATATGAGGGAACTCGAAGTCATGGAGGATGAGCTCCGGAATGGAACTGGCAAAAGCATAAACTGAGACAAAGAAATCTGAGACATCAATCAAAATCTCCTAGGAGGAAAGGAGGAAACCGGAGGGGATGAAGCGATAAAGGGCGAAGAGAAAGTCATCGAGTATGATGGCTGATCCGGAGTTCCTAAAAGTTGAGTAAAACTATTTCGGCCTGATTTCGAAAAAAAATTCAAAATTGACTATAAATTGGGGAGATTTAATGGAAAACGGTTAATAAATAAGTTAATTAGGCAAAATCATAACAATATATATTGAAAAAAATAGCACTGTCTTTGATTTCAATATAAATACAGGAGTACTAAGCAAATGTATATAAGCAACCTAATCTCTTATATTTTTTGTAATAAAATGTAATTTATAATATTCTATGTGCATTATTGCATATTATGTATCTATATTCTATATTGTATATATGTAATTATAAGATTCATAGAATACACGTGTATGGAATGTTTCCATAAATAAGCGGTTCTTTCAAAGGGTTACTTTGATAAAAATAGTAGCAGGCTTAATAAAATTACTTAAGGATTCTTTTCGAAACACTAATACTTAAAATGAAAATTATTTTTAAGGGGTGTCAATGTCCTTTCCCACCCGGTGTTTAGGTAAACAAGACAAATTATTACTCAGGTCTACCAGCCTTTCTAACCACATAAAACTTAACCCGTCCAGGGCGGATTAGGAGTTACGGGGTTGCAAGGGTAGGTCCCTTAACGACCGAGGTCATCGCAGCCTCCAGGATTCACTCTTACCGACTCAAATCCAAAGCAACATTTCTGGAGTAAAATAGACACCATGCGATCAGCGTTCGAATGATTATAAATAATTGGATCACACAGGTACAAGAAATGAACCCCGTGTCCAAAAAAAGGTTTATCAGTATGAGGAAAGTGCCCTTTCTAGACAACAAGTTCTTGCAAAGATCACATTGTTTCAAGCTTGATGAAAACGTGGTGGCAGATACTTTGGTTCCGTTGTATTCGTGAACTTTTGGAAAAATTCCACTGTTAATCCGAGATCGTTTGACAAATGTTTGAATTCCACTACGTTATATCTTGTTTCTTTCGTTGAACGTCACTTGATGCTACTATGCATAATCAGAAGATGCTACAGATCGTGTTCTAAATGTTACCTATCCAGTTTTAATTAGGATATGGATGTTTACCAAGTATTTGATATCGAACAAGCACGCGAGATCCATTTTAGGTTCCATCAACGTAGGGGAGCGGCAAAACAAAGGATTTTGTACTCCCTTTAAAAAAATTGAAGGCCAACTGCTGGGCTGTGATCTCTTGGACACAGTAGGTTGTTGTACTAATCACTACACAACAAGTGACCACACGCTATATATTTTCTTGTTCAATATTGTATAATACTAGTCCTATTTAGATTTTTACGTTTTTAGTGAGTATATCTACCTTTCACGTGGTTGTATGGCAATATGGAGGCGTTCGGGATCAAATAACTCCAAATTTCAAAAATCGATTACTTCATATTTTTCGCTAGTGATGAAGAGTGCTCCTTGCTTTGTGGTCCTGAATCTTCAGGCTTATAACAGGACCAGAACAATGAGAAATAAGGCAGTAAACTGTCATGTTAGACAAACTTTCTTGGCTAAACAAGCGAAAAAAAAAAATCAATTTCAGAAATTGTATTCGCTTTTGATCCTGAACGCTTCATATATTCCTTTAAAATATCTAAAGACAGGAGATAAAATATTATTTAATAACCTGAAAAGAATCTTATATCGAAAAGAGTTTTAATTTTTTTTTTTCTTTTCTTCAAAGAAGACATACATTTACAAATTTATCCATATACAAGTATATAAACCTTGTAATACCCAGGTAAAGAATTAAACATTTAGAGATTCTGCTAGTCTGTGGTTACTAGGATTGCGACCTTTCCCCAGTTTTAAGAACGGTACAACCCCAGGTAGTTACCAAGTCAAACAGGACGTTAGTGACGAGTTCAGAGATATAACATTGAAGACTATTGTAATTTTGGAAGATTTATTCCTATGTATAAGGTATAAATTCCGTAAAACTTGGCCGTATTCACTCCCCTCAAGAAAAAATGGAATTCATAAAAAATTAAAAAAGGGATCTACAATCGTACACAATCTACCCCTCTGTTAAAAAGCACAGAACAAAAAACGCATTCAAAGACCGTGTTCACTAAACAACAAATCTCGAACTCATAGAGCTGAGAAAAAAATCTCACGGATTTACAACGTTTCATAAGTAAAGTACTTTCAGCAGAAAATTTAGGACAAATTTTATAAAAATTGTTTTCGAGAAAATTGTAAAATCTAAAGGATAATTTTCCTATGTCGATTTAAGGGAAAATGTACCGTAATATTTAAGGATATTCCCACCTAAATACGTTATTTAAGTTGGACACAAAACAAGACAAAAATCAAACACGTGCACTTACTTAATAAAACCAGTTTGGCCTATTGCATTTCAAATTTACTGCATCGCTAGACAGTCATATAGAAAACTACAAATTTTTTAATCATAGATACTTATACTTATCACAAAAGCACCATGGCATGTTAATAACAAAACTTTGCATACTAACTTTAAAATAACAGTCGACGATCACATACGAACATACCACAAATGTTTTCAGCAAGAATTGTACTGACACCTAGACCCACGGATAGAACAAAAGGCGACGACTCACATGCCTGAGGAGACAAGGAGGAGACTAGAAAGAACGTCGATGAGGGATCTGTTATCATAAGAGTATTAAATCAAGCCACGGGAGAGTTAACTCTAGCTACTGTTCTCCTTAATGCTTCTCATGTTATTTTGTTTTAATATTACTAATAGTAAATCTGTTCATTGTCAATTTGTTGTACTGGAAAGGTGTGGATAAAAATGTAAAGAGAAACAGAGAATAAAGTTTTTTCCTCGGAAGAGTAATTAGTACTAGGATTATATTCGATTTCCGAAGATGTGCTTTTTATTTTTAATGATTTAGCTTAAGTTTAAGTATAGGAGTTGGCCGTACAAGCATTACTCCTAAATATATTTTAAAGATATTTTACATTTGATACATATTTTATACCATACATTTGATAGGTATAGATATAAAATACATAATGTGAAGAGAGGAGAGAAAGTTAGGTACAACATTTCGACTTTTTTGCAAGGCATATAGACTATTAAGAAAGACTTGGTAATACGAGTCGTTAAAAAAAAAAACTGTACCGCTACAACCTATGAAGAGGATTCTAGAGTGGTAGAGACTGTACTGTTTCTTGGGCAATGATTGTGCAGGGAGGTGATTTGTTCAGTATCATGGTAACTACCAGATCCCCCCTCCTATTTTGAGTACGCATTTCTTAGAGCCTGAGTCCCAGGAGGGTCCCAGATCCCAAAGGATCCATCCCCGGCTACTAACAGATCGAATAAAATCGAACAGTCCTTCAGCATGCCAACTCAGCGCTCTACCACTCCGCTCCGTTACATACATATGCGAAAGAATAAATATTTAAAAACTTGAAATTCCACATTACCACTCCATTCTAAGCAGTATTTATTTTCACTATTAGTTGTCTTAATATTTGATTTAATAACCGGAGCTGTCTGAAATACAAAGATCGCGAAACCACTAAAGACTTCCCGACTTCTATAAAAGAGGGGCACAGGCCCCAACCAACTGAATAAGTTATTTACCCAACCCAGCTGACTGGGACGTCCCATAAAGGGTGATCCCATTGTTGGAGTGGGAGCTATAATCTGGTCTCAATAGACTCGACCAGTCAATTATGGGCCCTCTCACCTGCGCCTGTTTGGCCCAGGCAGACAAATTTGTTCCCAGAACCAGGCAGAACTCCTCATTATGTCGGCGGCGTTGCATTCATCTGTCTTCACAATGGGCTACTGTAAATATAGCTCCTTCTCGCTGTGACAAATGTCTCTTCAGACATTTCTGTCTTTGTGGTTACGATATTTTCACCATAAAAGCCATAACTATTTACTTTTCGTGTAACCAAGGAACGAAAATTCGCTTTTCTTATTGCAAGAGCACCTTGTTTTTAGGTTTTGAGTACAGTACATGTCAGGAACCAAACATCTTCTGAGCCAAAAATTGAACGGGATTAGGCCGAGATCACTCTCAACTACCAGCTATTTTTCCAATGAATGGTACCCATTTTATAGAGGTTGGGTGAGCCCATAGGGCCAGTCTGGTCTGTTTTAGATATTGTTAGATTTTTTTTTTAAATTAAGTTATACCGGAGTTATTTGATTTCGTCAATACTTGAATCCCACCCAGACCCTCGTCTTCCCTATATTTTTGGTTAACTAATAACTATTCTAGGTAAAATAAATATATATAATAAATTGATTAAATTAAACAAAAAGGAGATCGAAAAATTGGTCTGTTGTGGAAACATAATGGATATATTTTCATTGTTTGTAATAATAATATAAATTTTATGAAGACAAAAGTTCTCTGGAAGGAGGCCAACATAACTTTTCAAATACTAAGAAACTATATATTAAAAATAAATAATATAAACTCTTTCACACACGAGGCTATTAAACCCTGATGAAGGTGTGGAATGTGGGTCAAAAATTGGTTTCTTATAAATAGTTTATAACTATTTGAGAAGCTATTTCGACCCTAACCAGACCTTTTCTACTCCATATAATTTATCCTCCAATAAATTTAATTTTAATTTTAGTGTAGTAATTAAGCTAAATTTAAGCTGAATAAAAAATGAATCCAACTAAGTTAGTAGTTGACACTGAAGCATATATTTTAGTAGTTTTGACCTAAAGATTGCAACTCCTACTGCCCATGTTGAGAATAATTAGGTAAAGTCTAATTAGGTATCATAGCCCAATGATTCGGAATTGACCTAAACTTGATCCTGAACTTGAAATATTTATTTTGAACTCATAATCTGCTAAAAGAAAAACAAAATCCTGCCAATATTAATTTTTACATCAATATAAACCTGTAGGAAATAAGTTTTAAGCAAGTTCAACCGTGTATATTTTTGAAAATGCATCACTTCTACCTAGGAAGTTAATTAGAAAATTTCTTACATAGGTATATTCATTAATTAGATTAATATATTGTTAGAGCAGCCCAAACCTATACTCACTACAACCAAAACAGAGTTAAAATATGTGTAGTTTTTTAATTTAATACATGATTCCAACACATTGTGAAAAAATGTCAGATTTACACAATTCCAAAAATGTTTTTAAATCAATTACGTTACTATCTAATCTGGTCTTCTTTTTTTTTATAATTAGTCTTGCCATTTTGAAAAATTGTATATACTATTTTTTAACTTTAGGGTGTGATGAAATGCTGAAAATAAAATTTTAGAAACTACGACTCTATTTTGATGACTAACTGAAAAAATATTGCAGCCAAGAAATAGTTGAAATAAAAAACTTCCCTATCATAAATTATTATGCTACAGAATGAAAATCAAGCTATGTGTGCACCCCCCCCCCCCATAAGTATGATGGCTATGAAAACACCTTTATATTTAAGTGAATCAATTTATTTAATATTTTTTCAATATATTCTCAAAATTATTAGAATTCATTTCCATCATCTACTTTATTATAAATTAGCTAAAAATTACTAATAATATAAGGCTGTTACTGAATTTTACCTATCTGTTGGTCATAAAACCCAGTCCCATGAATTAAATATTAATTTGAGATCCTAAAAACTTGTCTTGTATATAATTATCAAACATATTATCCAGGGTTGCCAAGCGGGCTAAGGCACTTGCAATAGATACAAAATAATTATCAAACATGAATTTTATCCAGCACTATGAAAAACAATAGAGGGTTTATTTGTAAAAACTTAGAATTTGAATAAATGACTGTTCCAACAGAGATGTAATATTGGGATAAAAATTGGGATTTTTTTACTCATTGATTTTTAAAAAACTGATAATTGAACAAGAAATCAATTTATCGGTTTACTATTTTTTAAATACCGTAAAATAGATATCTAAACACTCTCAAAATGAGATTGAATTCATTCATACAAATCCATTAAAAATTAAAAATATGTGACTTTAGATGTTAAATTTTGAGACAGGTTTTGACTTATTTTAATTTATAAAAACTTCATTAAGCATATAACTTAACATAAAATTTAGGCAATTCCTTTTTCAATAAAATGCTTTGTTTGATCAATCAATCACTCAGACTAGTTCTTAGTAATATACATTAACGTTAACTCCTACAAATGAACAAGCATGTAAAATAATAATGGCTGCCATCAGAACAAGGAAAAAGATAAAAAATTAAAATTATTATTTTTTGACTCCACATTAATGTAAGAACCCACAAAAAAAATTACTCGAGTACACATATAAATATAAGTGGGTGGCTCATTTATTGAGACTTTTTTGGAAATTAACCAAGCGTTTAGGACGATTTTGACATGATCACTTTGTATGATTGTATAGCACTTCATCATTAAGTTATTTACATAGATAGTTTTCATCATTATAATTAAATAAATATGGCAAATTTAGTATTTAATTTAAATTTAAATAATTTTTTTCATGGGAAACAAGTTACGGTACTTTTCCGTTAGGCGGGCGCAAGCAAAAAATCGCCAAATAATGTTCAATTCCGCTAAATCTCTTACAATCATAAAGGGAATGTTCATTTGGGACCATGTGCTCTATTCTATGAATTCATTTAAAACAAAACATGGTTTCCTTTTTTCTTCAGTCTTAAGTTTTGTAAAAAAAAATATGAAAATTTGGGATTTAGCTAGAACTGAAAAAGATGCTGTATCTTGTTTTCAAATGAAAGGTATATAGGCAGGTAAAAGTTAAATTAATGCAAAATGCAATCATAATCATGAAATGAAACTGTCTTTTTGTGACGAAGTATATTGGCGGTGCAATGTTTCATCATACAGCAGGAAGAAGAATCGCCCATATTGAGTTTTCCAACATCTTTGAGTTATATTACGGTTGGACCGAAAAGATGACATCAGTCTAATGGTGTAGAAAACAACTGAATATGAATCATAATACAGTTGTAGATTGGAACAACTATTTAGCAGAAGTTTGTGAAGAAGTATTAGCGGAATGTAAGAAAAAAAAATCGGCTGTCCTGAAAAAATAGTCAAGATGGACGAGATCTTACATTTCATGATTCTGATCGCATGTTGCATTCTTTATCAATATACCTTTCTCTTGAAAATAACTGACTGCATCTTTTTCAGTTATAGCTAATTCACAAATTTTCATCTTTTTTTTTTTACAAAAACTAAGACTGAAGAAAAAGAGGAAAAAGTGATTTGCTTTTAATTAATTCAGAGAACAGAACATATGGCTCCAAACATTTGCGCCTGGATAATGGAAAAGTACTTAAGTTACTATAACTTCACCAATAAGAAAACCGGAATTTAAAAAAAATGCTCATTTTCTTGCAATCGGATTATAAATAATTTTTTCAGAAAAGCATATATTGGAAATGATGTCATAACAATAAAAAAAATATTGTATTACTCTTACCTCCCTCCACTTTGAAGAATCTTTTCCAGCACAGGACACTTGATTTGACACTCACAAAATAATTTCCCTACCCGAATTTGCAATCACAACTCAAAAACAGAGGCAACTTGCAAAACGCACTTCATTAACCTATAAATAAAATATTATTAATGGTAATACTTTTAAAATATGATATAATTGTGTAATATTCATTAAATTATTCAACATAAAGCATTTAATGGAAATAAAGAAATAATAATAAAAAAAATTATATATTTTTTTTAGAAATTCCTATGACTCTTACATCCACTTACACATATCATTTCCAACACAGGGCACTTGATTTGATCTTCACAAAATAACTTCACAACTCGAATTTTCAATCAGAGCACAAAAAGCAGAGGCAACTTACAAAAACGCACTTGATTAACCTAAAAACAGTACATTATCAATGTTGGTACTTTTAAAATATGAAATATTTGTTAAATTATTCAGTATAAAAGGGTGCAGAGTGGCTCAGTGGTAGAGCACTGAGTTGCTATCCCGAAAATCCTGGTTCGAATCCCGCTGCTGGCAAGACTTTAAATTAGTCTGTTAGCAGCTGGGGATGGACTATATGGGATCAGGACCCTCCTGGGGCTCACCCAGCCTCTTTATAGTGGATACCCAAAATAAGGGGGGTATCTGAGCATGATCTAGGACAAATTACCTCCCTGCAAAACCGTTGTCCATGAAATAGTACAGTCTCTGCCATTTACTGAACCCCAGAACCGTTCACGGGTTATAGTGGTACAGTTTTTTTTTGTTCAGTATAAAGCATTTATTGGCAATAAATTCATAATAATAAGGAAGGGTTTATCTTATTACCCTTACCCAGGATACTTAACTAGACTTTTAGAAAATAATTTCAATAGCCCGAATTTACAGACCACAAAAAACAGAAGCAACTTATAAAATGCACTTGATTTACCTAAAAACAAAATATAAATAATGGGGAGTACTTTTAAAATATGAAATAATTGTTTAAAATTAATCATTAATCTTAAAGCCAAAGTATATTGATATTGGGATTAATATGACAAACAGAAATTTTGGTAGATTCATTTCAACTTTCGAACTCTTTTTATTTTGGTTCAAATGTCTCAATCGATAATGTAACAATGAAATAATAAATAAGTTACTAAGAAAAATCTGCTTAATTTGAGTGTGTACAAGAATTTAAATTATATTAGAAATAAGTAAATGGAGTTGTTAATAAAATATTTGTGTACTTTAAATTTATAATAATTAATATATCTAATCTATCATTTATAATGTAAAGTTGCAGATATTAATAGTGCTTAAGATACAAGCTAATGTATTTGTTTAAAAATGAAATTCATTCTTAAGGATAGAGAAAGAGGCAAATCTCAAAAACAAAGATTAATTAAATCTTTACAAATATTCCACACTTTGGAAGTGTCTCATATACTTGGGCTGCAATCACATATGCATTCACTAATATATACACACACATATATATTTATATGTTATTAAACAATTTTAACATATGTTAAAGGGCAATCATAGTATCATAAAATTATATAAAAGAACATATAATATTTGAACCTTTTCCAAGTCAACTGTAACCTTTTACAAATCAAATGCTACTCTTTAATGATTACAACTCACTTGTCACCCTTTTTATTTCAATTGTAACCGTTTCCATTTCAATTGTCATCCTTAAAAATGTTTTGAAAATTTACCGTGCTGGCGGATGGGCGAATTTAGGGCCTCAGAACTCAACAGGATAAAATCATCACAACTTTTTTCTTCACAACTCTTGTTAGGACAAAAATGAGAGAAATGATTAAAAAAATAGTTGATTTTTGTTTCTGAGAAAGTTTATTTAAAACAAGTAAAAACATGTAATCTGAACTTAACAAGAGTATATTCATAGTATTGGTAATAAAATAATAAACATAATAATATTCTTGTTTACAAAAAATTAAGGAAAACATTTAAAATAAAAAATTGATTTTTTTTTCATGAAGTAAATAAAAAAAATGTAAACTGAACTGAACATTATCACATTTTAAAAAAGTGTTTATTCCTAAGGAGAAAGTAAAATAACACTGTTCGTTTAACTTGTGAAAATTTGATTTAAAAATCTCAGCACCTTCAATGTATTGGATTTCCAGCTGCTACTGCAGGAAGCTGGAGTATCATGTCTACAACATAATTGTTGCAGTCTGAGGAGCTTACTGATTTGTGCCAATAATAGTTTTGAAAATAACAAAATTAAAAATACTATCAAGATTCCCATTGAGTTCTGGGGCCTTAACCATTCCACAGTACTTTAAATTTTCAAAACATTTTCAAGGGTGACAGTTGAAATGGAAACAGTAACAATTGAAATGAAAAGGGTGACAATTGAGTTGTAAAGCGTTGCATTTGCTTTGGAAAGGGTTACATTTGAATCGGAAAAAGTTGCTTGTGACTTGGAAAGGGTAGCATTTGATTTGTAAAAGGATATAGTTGACTTGGAAAAGGTTCAAATAGACTTGGAAATGCTATATATGTATATTTTCATTAATGTTTAAAATTACATCTTGATTTAGTAATCATTAATATAATAAACAAGTAAATGCCTCTAGAATCAACATTGAATTATAAAAGATTCCTAGTTTTAAGTAAATAAGGATAACTTTTGGTGTGTGTAGTTGGTGAAGTAATGAGCTGAGACTATAAATATCCAGTTAACAGTATGAATATTTATACAGTCCATACAGAAGTCAGGGTTAGGGAATAACATATAAGCCCCATTTGTCAAGAAAACAAATTCTATAATGCAAAGGCCAATTAAAGTTGCTTAATAACTTTAGAGAATAATCATTTGTTATATACCACTTTATACCTAATAACTGAATTATGATTATACCTATTAGTTAAACATTTCCTTATATGAAATTTAACTAAACTTCGTGATATACAAATAATAATCATGAAAAATCAATCTAACATCGGAATCCGACAGTTTTCTGAAAAAAATAATCGGCTAAAATCGACATAAAGCAATGCCCGAAGTCACTGCTTTACTGATTCGTATGGCGGGAAATAAAACGTATTTTAAATTAACTAAAAACTATCGGTATCTTAATAAATATTCGTTTACTATTTCAAATAAAATTCTACATTTTTAAGATTATGGTGCACCCTATTAGTTTATTGTAGTGTTTTAATTGTTAGTAAAATAGTCCTTAATTACTACAGATAGACTTTTTAATAATTTTAAAATATCCGAAATAAATATAATTTCACAAAATTGTCCATACTCATTTAAAATTATATAGGATTTAATTACTGGTTTTTATTG
The DNA here is from genome assembly GCA_964056705.1 of Troilus luridus. Classification (NCBI taxonomy): domain Eukaryota; kingdom Metazoa; phylum Arthropoda; class Insecta; order Hemiptera; family Pentatomidae; genus Troilus; species Troilus luridus. The sequence goes on along the minus strand of OZ057416.1, from coordinate 77,163,427 downwards.
TTTTAACTTAAGTGAATACATAATGCAAATGTAGTACAGTCAGTAACAAAACTTTTAGGTCATCTTCGCGCCCGAAAAGTAACTGATAAATGAAAATTCGCGGTTTCTTTATCAGTTGCAATGATAAACACAAGGAATTAAAATTTAAGTGCAAGTATAGTCAACAGTTAAATTAGAAATCACCGACTAATTTAAATCTCCAATCGAAAAAATAACGTTCTCATCTAATAGAAATATAATACAGTTTTGTGTAATTAATAAAATTTCGTATTGTCAAATAGGTCGAACATCTTTTGAAGTTACTAAATTACAGTTTTTAATTATGAAAAAGAATTAGCTTTACGAAAAATTGGAGGGATTCTGGATTGAAGTAAATGTATCTTGTGAAATTCAAGGTACAATAACGAAAATCGGATCGATATAATTATTTTACTTCTGGTTGAAGATTTTTTATAGAGAATCAGAGGTGGAAAAGTTAAGAACAAGAATTCACAGTTACAAGTTGGCACAGTTTCTCCCCTTTTAATTCTAAGACTACAATAAGAATATATAAATTTTATTTAACCAACACACTCATTCTGTACACTATATTTCTTGGACTATATTACCTGTTGGTTACACATTACATCTCATTCAGACTTTTGCTTTTTAATCTTTTCTGCTCATAACAAAGTCTTGTAGCATAAAGAATACCACCTAACTCATTAAGGACTAGAAGGCTAAAAACTTTTCTATGGTTACAGTTCAGATCCATCAATAGTCATCCATCCATATTTGTCTCTTCTCTGGTCGAAACTTTTAGAGCTGAACTCCTTAGTATGGCAAATGACTGATATGCACCTAACTTTTATCAGTAATCATTACTTACTCTCTAGATTTCCAGGACTGGTTGGATTTGTTTGACAGTTCTTGAATTCAATGTTACTAGGTAATGGTGAATATATTTTTTTTTTTATCCAAACAGCCATGCTTGTATTTTTAAGCGAACTTGGATTCTTTCTACTCCTTGAAAAACAATCTCTACAATAATGCAGTTTACTCTGGAGGATGGTGACATTATTATAAATGATTGCCTGAGAATATAAATATACAGTGGCAATGGTTTCATGGTTAAACAAAAACTTGGCAAATCCTTAAATGGTTTTGATTTCGGTAAAGTTGGATATGGTGCCTGCAAGAACCAGATAATAGTGATTTTCAAATGGGCCAGCTGAGTCTGAGTGATTCCATTACCAGTTCTGGAGAAAATAACAACTATCGACTGGAATTTTACAAGAATTTCCATGTGGTCTTTTTAATATTTTTTGATTTCATGAATTTGTAAAAAAAACAAAAAAACATTGAATTTAATTTTTCAGATAAAGTTGTTTTGTATTTTCATCCACAAACAATTTGTCATAACTTTAATTTAATATAATTTATAAATAAATAAGTGATGCATTCTGAGAGAATTTTTCTTCTGATTCTCATTAAAAATGTTATAGTTAATTTAAAATTGGTTTTTATTTAATTCCTTATGAATAAAATTAGACTATTTTTTAATAAAATAATTATATTGTTCAAAATGTTTGTTACCACCTATATTAGTAACATATGTAGCATCAGGGCTATTTCAAACCTACTAGGTTTGCCAGAAATTATCTATTATTTTTTAATACATAAGGTTACCCAAAGTAGTCATTGAAACAGGGAACATTTTGTAATTTAATCTATGTAAAAATTCAATAGCAAGAGCATTTATTTTATTTTTCCAAGCTCATTGAAAAAAAAAAATACTACCAAATTAAATGAGAGAAAAAATAAGAGAAGTATAATAAATAAATGTTAGGTTTTTTGATGCAATAATTCACAAAATGATTGCATACAATTAAGAATAATGATATTTAAAAAAAATATGATTACTCCAAAAAAGGTGTTGAATAAAGGAGGTTTTTAAGAAGTTTTTTGAAATTTATGGAAAAACTATTACATATTAATTTTTCTACAATTAAGTGCGAGATAATATAGTGACTTTGTTAGTATTGTGAAGTGTAGTACTAACTGATGGGATAATTCAAACATAAACAAATTTGGTAAGGGGGAAAAGACCTGGAGAAAAGCAAACTAGGGAAAGAGAATTTCATTAACAAAAAAAACAATGTCTATCGACAATAGGGCAGGAAGTAGTTAAATCTACTTAAATGTCATTTAGATTAGGTTTAAGGACCTTATTGTCAAGAGAATCAATATTTTTTGAAAAGTAAGGAAGGATTTAGAATTTAGGCACTGATTATGGGAGGTATTTGACAATTTTAGCTCAATAAAATCTTATAAAGTCATTTAAATGATTTTTAAGTGTAGTAACTTGGAACAACACTGAACGGTACATTGAGAATTTCCTCAAATGTTTTAGGACTGAACATTAGTGCTACTTGAGTTTTGGAGGTCACGAATCATGCCAATATATTTTCATAAGGGACCTTATTTAATTTAAAACCTTTTCAGAATAGTTCAAGGAGACTAGACTTCTACTGGATCTAAGTAGCTCCAAGTTATAGTTAATCGAGAACTTATCTATTAAATAAGAAATTGATCGCTATACATCATAATAGCAAAGGGTTAACTAGTATTTTCTGATAAAGAAGAACAATGTTAAAAAATTGAAACCAAAAAAATACATTCCAAATATAAATAATATTTATTTACAATAGCAATCTAAAATAATATGTACAAACCAAAAAATAATTGATACATTTATATGGTATTTATATCAATGTATAAATATATACTATTCATTTCAATGTGAAATGAAATATGCTTATTCCGTAATACATTTCTTGAGCTTAGTTGAATTAGCAACCTCAATAATAATTATATGACTTCTTCATTTTCATCTTCTTCATCATCATCTTCGATCTACAAACCACATAATTTTATTTATTAAAAGAAATTGAAATCAATTCAGTAAAAATAATAGAAAAAAATCTTTACCTTTTCACCTAGGGCTCTTAATCTTTCCTTAAAGACAGTCAACTTCTGTTCTTGATCAGCTATTAGTACTAAAAGATCTTCTTGGTCAGCCAATAGTTTTTTAACTTCATTATCTACATCCTTCTCCTGAAATAATATTTTTTAATGTGATTTAACATGCAAATAATTAAATTCCAGGAGATATTTTTTCTTACAAGCTAAACCAACAAAATAGGTCACTAATAACTTGTTTAAGATAAATATTCAGACATAAAATACATTAATATACCTAAAATATGCTACAATATGAAAATCAATAACGTATTTATTAAGTATCTATCATGAAAGTATTATTTATTTACACATACCTCAATTAATCCATTCTCCAAAGAAACATTCTTAACTTCTGAAGTCATTTGAACAACGTGCAAGTTTTTGATATCCGATTCCTAGAAAAAGTATTATAAAATAACATGCGATTCATTAATTGGAAAAATAACTAATATGAAATCATATTTGTTATACAAATATATGTATCTGTCATAAAAAGAAAAAATGAAAAGGCTGATGACACAGGGTATCTGTTATTTTATTTATTTTTAACGATTTTTTACAACTTGGTTGTTTTACGTCTCTAAAAGGTCTCGCCACAGATCTCGATTCCATATCCTCTCTCGCCATGCTCTCCTGCACATACTGCAACCATCTTTTTTTTTATCGTCCTCTTTTCCTCCTTTCGGTAGGGCAATATTCGAAGATTATTTTTGGCCATCGTTCCTCTGCCATTCTTTAAGTGGTCATACCATTTCAATCTTCTTGTTTCTACTGCGAAGAGGCATAATTGCTTCTTGGTCAACTAGTTGCCTAATTGTTTTATTGGGGCCATGAAGAATTCTGGAAATAGCACAACAGCGTCTCCAGAAGTCCATCTCCACGGCCAACAACTTCCTTTCTTCCTTTTCGTAATTGTCCACTGTTATCTGTCATTAAACTACTAAAATATTTTATTCTTTGTTTTGACAAAATAAGGCAACTATCACATAACCAAAATGGTTATATATGTATGCCTAGGAATATTTTAGTGTAACAATGTTCAACAAAACACATATGGGGCGAGTTTCTAATATTTTCAACAAGTTACAATGGCAACAACATGGAACGGAAAAGGACTTAAGAATCGCAACATGGAACATCGGGCCATTGAGAGGGAAAAAAGCCGAACTTATGTCGGAAATGAAGAAGTTTAGACTGGACATACTCGGAATAACTGAGTTTAAGAAAAAAGGAAACAGAGAGATGAGACGGGAGAATGGTTACATGCTTTTGTACTTCAGAGTGCCTAAAGGAGAATTTGCTAAAGAGGGCGAAAGAATCGTTATGTCTCCAGCAGCATATTGTAAGCTAGAAGACTGGGAACCAATATCCTCTAGAATAATAGCGGCTGACCTAAACCTAAGTATAGGGAAAGTAAAGCACATCCAAGTTTATGCACCAACAGAGAATTATTCAGTCTTGGACAAGGAATTATTTTACTTGGAGCTACAAAGAACCATAGACAGGTGCAGGGCCGAGCAAAGGTCTATAATCCAGAGTGGGGACCTCAATGGTCGAATTGGATGGAACTATAGAACAGGCCATGAATCTATAGGAAGATAAGGTGGAGAGAGCACCAAGAACGAGAATGGCCAGTGACTAATCAACTTTTGTGTTGATAACAATCTTATTATCGGCAACTCGTTCTATCCACACAAGACAGTACATAAGATCACATTCTCCAGCAAAAGCCAAAATAGCATCATAGATTATATAATATACGATCGGTGTATCAGAAGATATTTCACAGATGTGAAAGTTATCCGAGGAGCGGAGTTAGTCAGTTATTAGTAGCAGATGCTAGAATTATAAAAGGACGCTGCCCTCAACCCAAAAAGTACGAAAAGATCAAGGTTCATGCACTGGATGACCCTGTGAAAAGAATGGAGTACGCAGAAAAACTGGGGGGAAGGATCAGTGATTTGAACCTAGAGGATAACGTAGAGACCCAGTGGAGTACCCTGAAACAAGCAATTTTAGAAACAGATAAGGAAGTCTGCGGCAAGCAAAGGGTGACAGGAAAAGGTAAACTTACAAAGTGGTAGGATGACACCATAAAGGAAATTGTCGGCAAGAAGAAGCAAGCTTGGAAATCATATCCCCAAGATAAATCCCGGAAAAAACTCATCGAGTATCGCAGGGTAAGAACTGAATGTAAGATAGCAGTTCAAGCGGCCAAAAAGAAGACTTGGGAAGGATTTGGTAGAAATTTGGATGAAGACCATCGGGTTAATATTAAGAGGTTCTGGAGAACAGTTAAGGTCCTAAAAGGTAAATATAAAAAGTCTTTAAGAAATATCAAAGACCAGAATGGGAACTTACTCTCGGAGACGGAAGGAATCCTCGACAGATGGAAAAACCACTTTGAAGAAGTCTTTAAGAAAGAGGAATATGCGGTCCGTCATATTATTGCCAATGGTAACACAGCCAGGAGTAAATAGAAGAAGAGAAGACAGCTGATGCCATTGAGAGAATGAAGGTTGGAAAAACCCCAGGAAGAGAATTTTCTGGCGCATTGCCCAGAGTTTATCAAATAGGGTGGCCAAGAACTGGTGAAGGCCCTTCAAGGGCTATTCTAAGAAATATGGGATTCCGGGAGAGTACCAGAGGATTGGAACATCAGTGTAATTATTCCAATACACAAGAAGGTCAGCACTACAGAATGTAAAAACTATAGGCCGATTAGTCTACTTTCTGTCGTATATAAGATATACACATGCAATCTCGAAAAGAGACAACGAAGAACTGTGGAGGAACAGCTCCAACCGGAGCAAGCTGGATTTAGACCCGGTAGACAGACGCAGGACCACATTTTTGTTCTTAGAAAAGTATTAGAGGGAGCATGGGACAAAGACTTCCCTAGCCTTTCTCGACCTGAAGGCTGCTTTCGACCCTATTCCACACCAGGAGATCTGTAATGCTTTGGCGAATAAAAACGTCCCAGGGGATCTCATCAATGCTATAAAAGCAATTTATAAAAATGCAAAAGGGGTAGTGCGAATCAATGGGAGAGAGACCGATACATTCCACATGGACAAAGGAGTTAGGCAGAGTGATAGCCTTAGCCCTCTACTATTTATATGTTTTCAAGGATGAGATCCATAAAATATGCAAGATGAGAACATCACCAACTCTAATCGGTCGATAGAATATGCGTCCTGTCGTCATACAGAGCCTTCTCTAAGCTGATGACATCGTTCTTCTTGCGGACTCTAAGGAAAAGCTGCAGTAAACCCTTGTGAAATGGAAAGAGGAGCTCCAACGTAAGGGAATGGCAATAAATATTGCCAAAAGCAAAGTGCTTGTCATATCTAGGCATGAACAGGAAGAGGTGCGTTTGTTATGCAATGGTGAGACTCTCGAAGTGGTGGACCACTTTTCCTACTTAGAAACAATCATTAGCAGGTCTGGTAAAGTAGATGAAGTAGGCAATAGAAACAATAAAGCAAATCAGATATATTACCAGATCTGTAATAGCATAGTTGGCCACCGAAATGTAGAGAAAGCAACAAAACTTCACATATTCAGTAGACCTCCCAACACTTACATATGGGAGAGAAAGTTGGGTCATGCTTGACAAGCACATCAGCTGGACAACAGGAGCTGAAATGAAGTACCTTCACAGAGTGGTCGGTAAAACAAGGAGGGACCGAGTGCTGAATATAAACATAAGGGATCAGCTGCAGGTGGCAGAACTGAAGACCACCATTGAAAAAAGACAGCTCAAGTGGTCCAGCCATGTCTGTCTCATGTAGGAAGAATGGCTTCCTAAAAAGGTTATGGCCCGATAGGCAGAACACCCCTTGGTCGCCCGCGAATCCTCTATGAGGATTATATCCAAAGAATTGGAGGTAAAAAAGGAAAAATCCTGGCGAGGAGTTGTCAGGACCGGGAAGAATGGCTCCAATGGATTGAGGCCCCTATATGCTAAATGGCACAAAGAAAGAGGTAGGAAAGAAAAAAAAAAAGTATTCTAGTCAATCTAAAGAATTAATATTACTATATTATTACAAATCAGTTTTGTAAATTTTCTTGCTAATTATGTTCCTAATTTGACTCAATTGTTAACTATTTTTGGAGAAAACCAATTACACTTATAAATAATAAGGCAACATACCAATTGACTGATACGCAAATCTCTAATTCTACATTCTTCCTTCCACTTCTCGATCTCTGTTACTAATTCTAAATGTCCACCCTCTGGGCCTGAATTGACCTGAAAAAATTAGGCAATATTCAGATTTTCTAAAGGCCTTGATTATAATTGTAAAAAAAAATTAAATTAACTTTATAGTCCATGGTCCATTTTTTCACTTGATTAGTATCAAGCTGAATCTTCGATGAGACGCCCAAAAATTTCCTGTGCGAAAATTCTCGATTGTGGTAGCTAAAAGAGGCAGAAAGGATAAAATATGTCGATTTGATGATTCTCAAAAATTTATTACTAACTGGTTTTTTTTTTGTTAAATCTCAAGATAATTATCTAAATTATTTGAAAAAATACTTGTCCTACAAAATGGTTTGATCAAAGAGTCCCCTCATTCCAATATGTATCGATAACGAAGTCAAAAAAAATAACAGCTGGTTAGTAATCGTCTTTGATGACCTCGTTATCAATACACGTTGGAAGGAGGGGACTCTTTGATCAAACCATACATTTTGTAGGACAAATATTTTTTCAAATAATTTAGGTAATTATCTTGAGATTTAACAAAAAAAACCCAGTTAGTAATAAATTTTTGTGAATCATCAAATTGAAATATTTTATCCTCTCTATCTCTGTTAGCTACCACAATCGAGAACTTTCGCACAGGAAATTTTTGGGCGTCTCATCGAAACGAAGCTATTCACGAAGATTCAGCTTGATACTAACCAAGTGCAAAAATGGACCATGGATCCTGGACTATTAGCCTGAACAGTTTTTGATTGAAGGTAAAGGTTTTATACTTATACAATTTAATAAGTCTTAACTAACAAACATTATTAAAGTTATTAAAACACATTGAGATTTTTTATGGTTTTAAAATTATAGAAAACTCTGCCAATGAAAATACTAATACTACATCACTGCCTAAAGTATTGAAGTTATTACTTATAGCCAGTGATAACTAAAAGAGCTATCACTGGTAATGATTCAATTTGAATGATTTTTCAGTTCAAAGGAAATTTAATTCCCTTTGAAACGATTAGAAATGTAATTCATCAAAGAATATTACTTTCGAGTTATGCGAGAGAAATATTTTTTTCTTCAACTTTTTCATGGAAAGTACTATACTGGAAAATTTTCTATTATTTTAAGGAGAAGATTTGAAGGAAGCAAGTTTCTTCAAGTTGAATGCCAGGTGACCAATTTGGTACAGAAACATCAGAGGAACGAAACTCTACAAAACAAAGCCAAAATCAACAAAGTTAGACAATCCATTCCAGAGATAAACATAGCTAGATAAGCATTTGTTTTACTTAGGAGGAAGTTCTGAAACTTAAAAACTTTACAAAGAAAGGGTTACCCTATTACCCAAACATTTCTAAATGTTTTGTTATTTAAAATAAATAAAAAAAGCCTTATGTTCACAACTATAATTGCTGAATAATAACTACCAATACAATTAACAATAGGGAATAAATAATTTTAATTTCATACCTGTGACATGGCCTTCAAAAGAGCATTTTCATTTGTAATCCGTTCCAATGATGCTTGTAATTGATTCTTTTCTTCTGTCAGCTTTGCAATTGTTTCCTGAGCTCCTTTAAATGTTTTATCCTGTTCCCTAATCATATCCTTGTATTGAGCTATCATAGCAGCTTCTGATATTTCTCCATTTGTAGCAACCTGACCAACTGCTTTTACGACCATACCTGAAAAGGAATAGATTACATATTTCTATATGTTTCTTAAATTTTTTTTTTTAATGAAAATAGATTTTAGAAATAAAATCATACCTTCGAGGACTTTGAAAAGTTTACAAAACTCGTAATCAAACAACAATTCAGAAGAAGCTAGTGCTTTAGGCTGAGGAAGCTTTGATGCTTTAGAATAAAATTCATGACGGCTAACTTCAGACAGCTTTGATAAAAATGTTTCAAAGCCAACCCTGTTATCTATAAGTCGGCGCAATGACTCCTGAAATTTGAAATTTACAAAAAATTATATAGTTTTAAAAAAATATAATATAACTTATGTTATTGATAGTAATGATTAATATTTTCTTTAAGAATAACTAAAAAACATTAACAAGGAAAACTTAGATAATAATCACAAATAATTAATTAATAAATCTTGTAAGAAAAGATTTACTATGATTTGGTAAAGTACTTTTTAAATATATAAGTGAAGGTCATTTTTATATCTATATTTGAACATTCACTACTACTTTATAAACAACCCCTAAAACTTTCCTTTTTTCGGAGGTTCTTGTATTCAGCTAGAGGATGTATAAGCAGTATTATTGATGACATGTTAAATGATTTACCATTTTAATGGAGGGAAATACCATTTTACGGATTAAAATTTACAATGTGACCATGTTAACAAGATGGTATATCAATATATGAATAAACAACCATCTGGACTTAGCTAGAGTTTTTAATAACTAAGACTACTGTTTGTACTGGAAAAGTTTACAATCTCAGAAGGCAACTAAAATCATTTAAATAATATCTTTTTAAATTTTACACTTGTAAATAAAACCATTATTTATTTTTTTAATAACATCTCAACATTTTCAGAATTATATGAGACCAAAGTCTTAGTTTCGATAACATAAATCTATTTTCTACTATGATAATTAACTTAAAAAAAAACAAAACACAAACCTTGGTATAAGTAGAAACTGAATCATCATTGAAAATAAGACAAATGCCCATCAGAAATGCACATAAGCCTTGAACGATTTCTTCATTGTCATCTCGTTCTGTTGAACCAGCCTAGAATTTCAATTCGTCATCATCAACAATCAAATTAAAATTTATTAATTTTTGAAGACATAAAAAAAAAAAAAAAAAATAGTGACAAATACCGTCCTGCTAACAAAATGAAGAAAAACAATAATAAGCTTTATGGAAGGAAAAAAACAATTTCGATACTACTTATCCATAAGCTACAATATCAGCATATATACATTCATACCAATTCTGTCATACATCACAAATTTATTACTACATTTCATTACAATCATAAGCTAAGTGGGAAATTAAAACAGCCAATACTAATGAAAGTAACAAGTATTTAAATATTCTTTTAGATGATACGATACTACCTAATAAAAATATTGGCATTGATCAAGATAAATCAATGATATAAAAGTAATGATACTTCAATAAATAAATAAAAATATATTTATAACTTACCTGAGATGTAAGATATGGAATATTAGAAGGTACTTCTAGAAACACTTTCACACCCAATTGGCAATGGGATAGCCAAGTAGCCAAAAGAATAAGAAATCCTACTTTACTCTGGACTCGGCAACTCTAAAAGCAAATTTAAATAAATTAAAACTTAGGATATTTCATACATTTAAATGATGTATAATAAACGATATTTATCAGATATATTATTAATTTATTATAAACTAACAATATTGACAGATAAATGTGTAGGTTTATAAACAACAGAAATTTTCTTTATTAAGTAAAAAATAAATTTGAACAGTGTTCACTCTCTGATAGTTAGATATTCTCATGCATTCCAATGTTGATATCTGTTCATTATATATTATTAATCAAGGAAAATAAAGGTAAATTCATCATAAATTAATTTTATTGATCAGACAGTACATCAAAAAAGTTAAGGGTTTGTTGTTGTGTTGGGTCTTTATTAACTGTTTGAATCTGTTTATAGGTAAGGGAATAAAGGAATGCAACTTTTGGTCATCAGAAGCATTAGTTTTTTTAGCTTAACTCAGTTCAGCTCTAACCATTTTATTTTTTACCAACATCTGTAGATATTTATTTTATTCTAGAAGAGGTCTATGCCCACAACAGTCTACATCATTATAAAAGCTAACTAGCATTTTTTAGTCAGTAACAGTTATAGTCAGGATTAATATTTGCTGAAGTTCTGTTATATGTTTTGTAATTACATAAATAGATCATAGCCAAACTACTATGTATGTAGTAAAAATCTAATCAAATATTTCTGAACGGTCACCTGTGGTCTAGTGGTTAGCGTAACAAACTACTAAACCCTCGCGGGTTCGTAGCCCGGCAGATGGCCTTAGGATTTTTTTAAGGGAGTAAAAAATCCTTACTTACGCCGTCCTTCGGAAGGGACATTAAACGAGGGTCCCGAGCCTGTTCGATGTCAGATGCTCGTTAAAAATCCCTATCCTAATTAAACCTGGATAGGCAAAATTTAGAGCTCCCACTGTAGCATCGTCCGATTAGTCATAGCAGCGTAAAGTGACGTTAAATAAACTACTACTACTAGTTTTCTGTAGTAGACTAATAGTAGCCCCGCTGAATATTAGGTTAAATTGAAGTTTTTCCATAGTGAGCTAATTGTAATCAGGAAAGAGGAATCTTGCAATCATCATAGTATTTGGCTTGAAATTGAGTTATAATACAAGCAAACTCTATTTCAAACCAACGCCTGACTTAACAACTTACATACTACAATATACACAATTCTGCTTCCTTAAGTATAATTTTGGGCAAAATTCAACTTAACCACTTTTTTGCAGCAAATTTAGATTTAAAATTATTATCTGCTTTGATGGACCAGTATTCTCTTTATGTATTAAATTTTTTTAGACTCATTAAATTTTTATTTTATTGTCAAGTTAGATAATTAAATATTTACCAATAAATTGTAAATAATTATTTTTTTGTGTAAATCATACCTGCTGTAAAAGTATAGACACTTGAGCTATCAAAGAGACCGGTGGACTGTTAGGGTTGGGCGCAAGGAGCACCCTCAGGAGGTTTTCTTTCTGGTGAGGGTTCTCGATGAGGGCATGGGAGAGAGCTATTGATGACAGCCAATTGGAGAGAGGATCGTGGCTGAAAAGGCCGCTACACAGGAGCTGCCCGCTAGTTATTCGGGAAACTGTGAAATCAAACCTTGCAGTGAATAAATTACAAGAAAATTATAAATAAGGGGGAGGTACAAATTTAGTAATAAACTGAACTTCGATTTCTAGAATAATGTTAAAGTACCTCCACTAAAATGTTAATTTCCTACTGTTGTAAAATTAAATGAACAGATATAAAATTTACAAATTTAATCAGACAAGCGGTAACCCCTAACAATACTATAACAATAATATACTAACATTTTTTAAACTTACTTTCAGCAGAAGAAGGAAGAAGTGTCTGAACTAGTTGCGCTTGGGCTACTTCATTCTTAAACAAATAACATTGGAAACAGTACAACACCGAAGTCCTCAGAATAAATGGTTGCTTCTCGTTAACCATCGACATAAGCAGCACAACAATAGCCACACTGAAATAGTCGATTTAGAAAAAATTGAAAGCATAACACTATTATAAATGCATGAAATTTTTGTTTTCTTTACTTTGGAGGGTTTGAAGGTGCCATGACACTCGAAAAATACTCTTGGTTCGCCATGGACCCCCTGATTGCTTCTCCCAGAGTGCAAATAGCTTCAGTCAAGGCCTCAGCAGGTACTCCATTTGCCATCAGAATTGATGATAAAGCCTCAAGGATGCCTGATGTTGCCAAGGCCTTCTGGCAAGAGGAAGTAACCTGGTTAGGGTTACTCGGAGATACCAAACACCTTACTACCTGGAACCATACCATTAAATAATAAACATGCAAGACAATTTTCATTAATGTGAAAAAGAAGGTAAGTATTATCTATCAGTATCTGAATTATCAGTGTTCATGTTATAAACAACACGGAAAACAGTCCCTACAGATTGGCTAATAAACAAGAACCTACATAACTTTTAATAAACAAATACTTAAAAAAATAGACTTTTCCCTCCTTTGGAAGTTATGGCCAAACATTTTTTAGTTTAATAACCTATTTCCTCAATAAATAATGGGTCTTGGCACGGTAATGCTCATAAGAAATTTCTTAACATAACAAGATTAATAGTAAGCCTAAAATTCAAAATAGTTACCTGTAATACACAAAGAAGATTTGCGACTTTTTGAGGAGGCCAGCCGCCTTCTTCAGCCCCATCTGGAGGTAAATGAAACATTGGAACAAGGCGCTGTATATAACTTCCTAAAAATAGAATAAAAAAGACGAGACTCAAAATTTATAATTTGGAACATAATGAAGAAAATATACCTCATGACAAAACCTTCTTTGAAGAAATTCTGATTTGAAGTGTTGTTTCGAAGAAGATTAAGCATGAGCAGAAGACAGTCTTCAACCACAATCCCACCATCGGAATGACCCTCTTCAGCAATCACATCAAATAAACGATCGAAGGCATTTTCAAAAGCAACAATTTTCTGTATATTTGCATTACCCTTTGTTAAATGAATCAGAAGCAAAAGAGTCTAAAAGGAAATATTAATATTTAAAAATTAAAAAAATTAATATAAGTCTAGCAGTTTAAAGTAAATTGAATAGTAGACTCTCACTAATCACTAACATAGTAGTTTGTGAAGCACATGGGTATTCTTCCAAGTATACAAAAAAATATTTTTTTATTTTATATTTTATTAATTTTGGTATATGAACGAAGTTAGATAGTTGGTAACAGCAAAATTTTCTTATAGTTGGCACAATCCTGTAGGTCCCTTTTTTTTGTGTATAAGACATATGACAGTTCTATCCCAATCAAAGGCATAAAATCATGTTGCCAATACAAATCATAAATCAATACATGGCAATAATATGCAGAAATAAATTTATAAATTTTAATCTAAAATAATTTTCATCGGCTCAGGGCCAGCGTGCTTAAATAGTTCTGCTAGAACACCACCATAAATCCTCAACAAATAATAAATAATTTTGACCTAAAAAATAATTTGCTAAACTAATCTCCAACAAAATTCAAAATAAATACCTATCCAATTTTTATTGCTTGGATTGGTGAGAGTTCACTGTAAATACAATAGTTTTTAAAAAGGAGTAAGGTCGCAAATCTTACTTCATTCCTGATAACTTCTCTGCTGTCCCCTAACATGTCCATTAATTTAGATACTCCCATAGGGCTGATTAAAATTATTTCTTGTATGTCTCTTACCCTAAATAATAATTAAAAATTATCATATAACCTAAGAAATAACTATATCAATATTTCAACAATAATAAAAACAAACCTATTGGATAGTAGTGTAGTTAGAAGTTTTAATGCAGGCCAGCGTACTTTAAAATCATATTCTTCTAAAAATCCAAGGATGAGGCTAACGTTATCAGGGTGTTTCAGAAACATTTCTGTAAACTGTTCACCAACATGAAGTAGGGCTTCATGACCAGTTTCAGAGCTTTCTATCAATAATAAAAAAAGAAATAAACAAATTAGAGACAAAACAACAGAAATATCATTAATGGGAATAAAAATTAATTCAGTCATTTTATAGCGGCAACTAAACTATTGAGTATGTACGGAAAAAAAATTGATAATATACTAATCAATACTTTAAAAAATCTATGGTAATTAAGTTAATTTTTTTCCATCAAGATTTTTCCTTAAAAATAATTGGGCAATAAAAACACTACTGGATGATATTTATTGATTCACTGATATTGCCTAATTCATAAAAACTAAGGTTATGTTAATATTGTCAGCTATGGCTTAAAATATCATTAATCTATCAAAATTGTGAGCACAAAACTACTGTAAGAGTATTAATCCTTTCAGCAATCTTTAAATGTGCTCATATTTAACCTACTCAATGCTTACCTTGTATCACTAAAGGCTTATCACAGACAATCAATATCAACTTAATTCTGATAAGATTATGTAGAAAAACCTTTTAGTTTGGCAAGTTTTGAGCCACAAAAACTATTTTACATGTTCTGTCTTTAACATAGTTTTTAGAATAGAATAGAAAAACAATTTTATTTTGGGACCAGGTCCCTTTAGAATAACAGAGATGAACAAAATTAAATAAATATATATCTGGCCACAGGCCTACATTAGAATAAAACAATATTTACATAATATCTTGAAAGTAAATAACTAAACAGGTATGTTTAGGTAGAGAATCAGAAAATGTGATACAAAATAAAAATAAAAAACAGACAAATTTACAATAGAAAGAAATAGGCTTATGAAAAAATAAGTGAATAAATAATAGCATCTAATAATAAAAAAAAATGATATCATTATGAGTGAGGAATATTTACAGTAGTTCATCAATCGATTGTCATCAAGTTGAATATATCTATAAATTATTTATTGATTATAAAGCATCTGATTGGGAATTAAGAAGATGTAGGAAAAGTTTGGATTTAAATGAGGTTAAAGAAGATGCATGACGGATATCAAGTGGGAGTGAGTTCCAAAGAGAGATAGAACAGGCGAGAAAGGAACGCTCAAAAGTTTTGGTACTGTGGGAATGGATATAAAGATCGGAAGGGCGAGATCTTGTGCCCTGGGATTGAATAGAGGATTTGAATTGTAGGAGACTATAGATATAAGATGGATGTTGTGAGTTGATAATTTGATATAAGTAAGAACCAAGGAAATAGAGTCTATGGATAGAAGGGAAAAGCCACTTTAACTCAACGTGACGGCAGAACACATGAGACCTCCTCGGGACGTCGCAGACAAATTGAAGCGAACAGTTCATTATTCGCCTCAACCTCTCCTCGAGCCTGATCAAGAGGCCACCATATGCCACACAACTATAGTCAAAATGTGGAAAGATAAAAGAAGTGATGAGGAGCTTACGGATAGGTAGTGTTAGAAGATGCCTGGAACGGTGGAATACTTTAGAGAGCTTATTGAACGACGGGAAATTTGGGCAGAGTGGGGTTTCCATGAGAGGGATTGGTCGAAAATGATTCCGAGGTTTTTAACAGAGGAACTGAAGGCAAATATGTTCGCTATTTTACATATTCTGTCTTTAACATAGTTCGGTATTATACATAATATATTGTCATATTACCTAGTATCACTACACCAAATGCTTATCACAGACAATCAATGTTAACTCAATTCTGATTATGTTGAAAACCATTATGTTGAAAACCATTATGTTGAAAACCTAATACTTTGGCTAGTTTTGAGTCCCTAAACTGATACAGTACTTTATCAATATTTAAACTGGATACTTTATCGATATATGAGCCTGTACGATGTCAGGTACTCGTTAAAAATCCCTATCCTAATTAAACCTGGATAGGCAAAATTTAGAGCTCCCACTGTAGCATTGTCCGATAAGCCTTAGCAGCATAAAGTGACGTTAAATAAACAACTACAACTACTTTAAACTGGATTATTTCCTACATAATCAAACATACAACTTTACAGGACTAACACGGTTGAACAAGTTTGATACTCTAACTATGTTATAACAGATACAATGAATAACATATTTTAATAGCGAAATAAAGAATTACCTTCCTCTTCAAAGACTTCTGGGCACATTACATTACAAAGTGTATCCAAGGCATAACTAACGGTTTCACAATCCTGTTTATCTAATTCCAAGATGAATCTCAGTGCATCCATTCCCAGAGCACCTACCTGGACTCTATATTTCTTTGACAGGGCTTTAAGAGCCCTGCATGCATCTCTTCGATCATCAAGCAGGGTAGAAGATTGCACCCTTTCAACTAACCTCTCCACCTAAAAATATTTTAAATAAATTATTGTCAAAAATTAACAGAAAACATATGTGCACTAACTCTATATCTTGAAAACTACTGTTTCAGTATGTGATCCTACTGTTTCCGCGCCAGAGATGGGCTGTCCATGTTGTTGAGTACCAAGAACGGATTTAAGACCGCTTGTGAAATAATCCATTGAAAAAATTCAAAAACAACAAATGTTGATATACCTAACCTAAATTTACACGTCAAAGGACCTAAACATTGTTATACTGCTCCCTAACGTGAGAGTTGATAACGAATCATCCAGTTGTTTAATCTGTAACGGTTAGTTTCGAAGGTCACTAACAGAGGCCACTAGGGGTCTTTTGGGAAAAGTTATTCAAATTTAAATTTCTGTTTTATAGTTTAATTTGATTATTTTAATCGAAATAATAAAGACATATTTAAAAAATACATATAAAATAAACTGTTTAACTAAATTTTTAAATTTCATTAATGATGGTTTTTGATATACTGATAGGTTTGGAACTTCCCTCCAAAAATAAATTAGTTTTAGTGTAGCCAGCAGTTTTGTTTAATGGTGCAAATATTTTATATTAGAAAAACATTAATTTTAATAGTTATAATAGAAAGAAATAATAGTAGGTGGTAAATCTATGTATTTTTAAAAATTATACATTTTTGAAATGCATTATATACACTGTTATATTTGAAAGTGGTATAATTCCATTTGGAACTAAATAAATTGTTTATTCTTTTAAATGGTTTTAATGATTATTATTTCATAATAAAATTTAAAAGGTGTATAGGACCTATACACTCTTTGCTAAGTGCAAAGATTTGACCGTTTGCCCATATTTTTGAAGTAATTAAAATGGAAACCTTAAGATATCGTGATTATGAAAAAATGGACTTATACCACTTTCAAATATAACAGCTCATATCTTTTAATATGTACTTCAAATGCATAACATTATGAAGAGAGTAAATAGTTTCAGTTTTGTATGAAAATGTCTTTCAAGATTTGCTTATGTATTTAATATTTTTATCTTTAATGCCATGGTTTATATATTTATTTATTAATAGACTCTACAGTCCTTGAAGAACCTTGGCCTTAGCTAATTTTTTCCGCCATTCGCCTCTGTCCCCGCTGCAAGGCGCCTCCAGCGGTTTATCCCGATGGCATGGTTATTAAGGTTAAATATATTTAGAAAAGTAGAGTCTCAATATTACGATCAACGAAAATTTAACAACATATAAAAATACAGTTAATTAATCACATTAAATGCTTAGTGTCGATTATTTTTTTTTACGTTATGGTTCATTGTCTTTAAATTTTTTTTTAGGTTTCGGTTGTATGGAGTGTAACTCTTTCGTCGCATGATGGTGCAAACAAACTTGTGGTGAGTTCATAATTATTTCTTTCCATAGGCATGTTTCTATTATGTTCACGTAGGCTTCCACAGTCATTATTATTCTTCTTATATTCAACTTCCGGGATGGACCGTGTCTTGTTGATGTTATGAACCAAGCTTTCGCTCATCGTGCTGTGAGCTTCTTCAGGGTTAGTCAGTTAATGAAGAGGTCTGAGGTCTTCATTAACTGACTAACCCTGAAGAAGCTCACAGCACGATGAGCGAAAGCTTGGTTCATAACATCAACAAGACACGGTCCATCCCGGAAGTTGAATATAAGAAGAATGTTTCTATTAATTTAATATATATTTATAGAAACATGCCTATACAGGCTTCTAACTGAAAAACATTAGTGCTTTTCTGAGATGACCAGTAGACTTAAACAAAATTTTAAAATGAATGTCTCTTCTACACATTTTAAATTCTTAAATTTGTGTAAAATTAAAAATGAACTAAAATAATTAATTTTACATTTTATTTCAGCAACATAATATTGTATTTAAAACATGATTATTATCTTAGTATATTTGAAACAAATACAAAATTTACTCAATTCTAAGTCTATTAATAACTTATCAATGTTTAGCTAAAAGTCATCTTCTATGCTAAAATTCATTAAACGTTTCCCTAAAAATTAATAAAATCATACAATTCCTAATAAGATAGCAGGTTAGTTTATTCATTTAATTTTTTTTTTAAATTTTCATTAAGTCATTGTTTATGGACTTATAACCAAACCCTAAGTAAGCACTTTTATTAATTTAATTATTATTTAGAACAGTGGTTCCCAACCTTTTTTGTACTACGACCCCTTGTTCAAATGAAAATCTTCCACAATCCTCCAGTTCAAATATTTAATTAATAAATATTTAAATGCAATGCAAAAAAAAAACAAAAACAATAATTATTACAATACATTTAAAACAAAATATTTAGTTTTACCATCACAAAATGCAACATTGTAAGTTTCAATTTAATGGAATGAAGTACTGGTAAGAGAAAAACAACTAAAATTAAGCCAGGATTTTTTATTTTCAAATGGTCTTGTGCCCCCCTGATTGGGAACCACTGATTTAGAAGATTGTGGAAATAAGATTATATGCCTATTGACATCAATAACAAATAATGTTTTCAATCTTAAATCTATTTTTTTATTTTTTAAGATTATTTAATAAGTTTATAAAACTTTTTAAGTTTAACATGTTTTTAAGGAGTAGAGACATCTAATAACTTAGTTTCTAAATTCTAACTTTTTTCATAGTTAATTTATACATCATACTCCTAACGAAATCTCAGAATAGAAATTTTCTGATAAAATGCATTCCACTCAATACTCATAAAGATTTATTAAGCTAATCTAGGTTAAATATTTTGATTTAGGTAAGTATGGGCTTGATTTAATCACTGGATAAATGCAGTAATTATTGGATATACTTAATTGTTTTAAATAACTTTTAATTGATTTATCAGGAAGAAATATTCATAAGCTTTAATATGATAATAAAACGAACAAACCCCGGGTTGATGCTTGTTCAAATTTTTTTGTGGTATCAGTTCTGCAGGTTGTTACTTTGAGTTTATTCACTACAAGATATAACTTTTCATTTGTTTCCTCTTTAATTTTCTCCAAAAATACAAATAATCATGACAAAAAAGAGTGTAATTATGGGGAATCTGTATATTTCAATTATCATTTCATTAAGAAATCAATGTTTCAACAAAAATATATCATCCCTACTTCAAAATTTTAGTTGAAACCTATTTACTGATGAAGTGATCACCGAAATGTACTAATTTCCCATAGCTATACTCTTTTTCATACTAAAACTCTTGATTATTTTTCTTTTCGAGAATATTGAAAAGGAAACAAATGAAAAGTTAAAACTTGCTGATACCTAACTTGAAGTGACAACCTGCGGCATTGAAACCCGTTCTTTTTTTATTATTATTAATTAATTATTCATTTAATTATCCTTTTTAAATCATGTTTTAAAATAAATAGTACAGAGTTTAGGATTTTTTTCCAGTAATAGATTTAACATTGCATGCTTATTCTTATTCTTGGATTAGAGTAGAAACTCAGAAATGTTCATAATTTACCAAGGAATGCTATACCAGGCTACCAAACAATAAAAAGGGTACAACAAGTATAACTAATTAAGCAATATTCTTACCAAATTCTTAAAAATGGAATTTTTTAAAATATATTTATGTAGACACCTGTATGGAGAACCTGTTATAGTGTCTAGTATTAAAAAAAGCAAGATTACAATGGTTAGGGCATGTACACAGAATGGAAAAAAAAAGGCTACCAAGGTGATCATGGAGGGACGTCCAGATGGAGAAAGAGGAAGAGTCAGGCCCAGACTGGCATGGCTGGGCAATTTGGAAGCAGACCTTTGGTGTCTGGGGATGATATCATGGGGACGAACCGCAGAAGATTGGTCAAAGAGGAGGAAAGTTGTCCAGGAGGCCAAGGTTCTCCATGGACCATAGTGCCGTCTGAAGAAGAAGAAGAAAAAGATATATGTAGACAATTCATGGCAGAGGTGATTTCTGCTAACACTCAACTGAGACAATTAAGGGAAATGTTTAATACATATTTTAGATAACTTGAAGTTTTGTTATATTTATGAACAAAGCTTATGAAAGTGATAAATTTCATATAACAACAAAGTAACTATTGTTAATTATAATTTATAATAGATTCTGTTATATCTAGGGTTTGAGATGATAATGTGGTTTGTGGATATTCATGAGGTATCGAAGATCCCTTCTGATTCTATCTCCGCTTGCTTTTAAAATTTTATTTTCTGTGAAATTCTTTTGCTAACATTTTTTCCAGTCTTAATTAGTAGCACATGAAAGAGGATTTGTGGGGATGTATTTGTCTATCTACTAAATGTATGAGAAACTATTTACAAGAGGGACGATTACAAGATTTTTATTTTTATTGATATTTTTTATTACTTAAATATTACTGTTTAATTATATTGTATGACTGACCTTAAAACATTTACCCAATTTGGTGATTATAAACTCTTGCCTTCTACTTATTAACTCCCTTCCTCTATGCCAAAAAAATTTAAATTTCTCATAAAAAATTCTCTTTTCTGTGGAGAATTTTCCAGAACAAGTGGAGAACTTCAAAAACTTGGGAGCGCACATAAACAAAAACAGATACATCGATTTGGAAGTGACCGAGCGAATCGGTGCTGCAGGCAGGTTGTTTGAAGCGGTTAAGAGAGGATTTTTAACCGAAGAGAAGTAGAAAAGGAAACAAAGTGGCTGTATTTAAGTCAACATTCCTCCCTTTAAGCACCAATCCAGAATACAATCAGCAGAAATGAGATTTCTCAGAAAGATTGAGGGATAAACAAGAAGAGACTGAATCCGGAACACTACTATCAGGTCAAACCTAAATGTTACACCAGCCAACGAGCTAATAGAGGAAAACATACTGAGATAGCTTGGACACCTCCTGCAGCTGGATCCTAACAGAATTGCTAGCGAAACCTACCAAGCCAAAGCGGAGGAAAAACGAGGAAGAAGTGGGCAGAAGAGGTGAGGACCGAATTTGAGAAGAGGGGACTCCATTGGAGCAGAAGAGCACAGTTGGTGGAAGACTGGCAGAGCTGGAGAAGGCTGTACAGAATTCCTCCTCACACAGCTTAGGCAGTTATGAGGATAGATTATGATGATGATGTAGCAATCGTATATAGATAAATTTGTAAAATCCAAGTTAAAGTTAGGTAAGAATCTTTTTTATAAATATAATGATTTAAATAGTTAATTACTCACAAGTCAATAAAATGGTGTTTAACAATACTTTTATTTAGCAATCATATATAATTAAATCATAAAATCCAAGATGAACTTTAGTAAGATTTTTTTTTTCCGTAAATATCATTTACATTTAAAAATTAAATAGTTAATTAAGTAATATTACATGAATAATTAAGTAAAAAAAAACAAAGCATACTATGAACTGGGTAACATTTATTTATAACAATGACAATAATGCATGTTAAGCTGAGCGTTCTGTACTCTTTGCGCTCAATTTCAAAAATAGTTCAGCCTATGTAAAATTTGTTTGAGACCAAATTTGTAGATTATTTTGTACTATACAACTTTTGTGATAAATGCAATTTGAAGTAATGAAAGCAAAATATTAAAAAAAATAATAATTATCCAGCTATGAGGACTGCCGACAGAAGTAAGAAGTCAAAACTTTGAAATAACTGTTCTTTTTTGTATAAATTTATAAAATTATTAACATTTATTAACATTAGTCTAGCAGTCACATATACTGTCACTCCGGACAATAATTATTTTCAATTACTTTATTTATTAATCAAAACATATGATAGGTTGCAAAAGCCCCATAAAAAATATCAATCATTTAATTGAAATAATAATTATTATCTAGTTATATTATTTATACCTTGTATTTTTATTTACATAGATGCTAATGAGCTTTTATTTTCATTTTTAGCATTATAAACGTTATGAACATTAAGTTCAACTATACTTAGAACATTTGTACAAAAAATTTCAACTAGTTATTGTTGTTTTAAGTAATTATTAGTTTTAATTTTACAACTATTAAATGACCCTTGAGTTAAATATTATTTAACCCATAAGTTTCCCCCAACCAAAAGTCGTCTTTAAAAGAAAAAATTGTTTTAACACAGACAACATTTTGAATGCCAAGACGAAGGCTTATAAATTTTCAGCTTATTCCGTTTCACCCATTTTTTTTTGTTCTTTTTAGCTAAGTGACTTGGTTAAGATGTGTTGAATAGATTTGATGACCATTACAAAAAAGATATAGATCTATCTGTGTCTTCGGTTAATGAAAATACTTCGCTATGGATTTTAAATATTTCAGGGAGTCTAGATCAAAATGAAAAAAAAGGTCATCATTGCTCGATGACGACATCGGATACGGCAAATGGAAAAGAATTCCCCACCCGGAATCACTTCCTAATAGGAAACGAAGGACGACGACTAGAGCCATTCATTAGAAGGGAAGGACTGAGGACGAAAATATTTTTAAAGATATCCGGAAGGAGGTGAAATATCGGTACCCTTCTTATCTCAAAGGGCCGACCAACCTGGTCCAGCCTCCAGCTCCCTTATCCCGAATCAATAAGCCGATACCTGCCCAGATTTTCCTTATACTTATTTTGCCCGTCTCTTATTTTTTTCTTCCACTTTATCTCGGAACGTTTTATGCTCTTCCGTGAGTGGAATGGGTGGCGCGACATTAATATTCTCGCCGCGAAGGGCCGAGTCCACACTTAAGTACTCTGTCTTTAGGGTTCACTTTTCCATTTTAAGTTGGCCAGGGATTATCATTGATTATTCCTCAAAAGGCCGCCCGCTGAGCACGCCGGGGAAATATTTGAATTATTTAAATGGGAGAATCAGGATACCTCCATGAAACTATAATGGTTTTTTTTATCTGGTGAAAAACTTTTAGCCTTCCACGCCAATAGAATTCTGATAGCTGTCATAGTTATTTTTTTTCTTCTTTTTATTATTATTCTTTTTTGTGGTGGTATGGTTTTCTTTTGTAAGAAACCGGATAAATTTCTGATTTTTCCATTACCCATTTCTCAACTTTAAATGTGGCTATTTAAAATAAAAATAAATTTGTTCTCATTCGAATGCATTGAACTATCAGCCTGACATACATACATAATTACATCGAATACATACAACTTCTACAAGAGTACTTCACCCTGGATGACTCAAGTTAAAATTGATCTGGAAAAAGGCCAGGTAGACTCAGAGGTCATCACGGACAAAAGCGTCTTTGGGGATACAAGGCATACAAGTGGGAAGTGATGTCAGAGAAGACTGCACCCACAGCTCAAAGTGGGCCGAAGAAGGAAGAGGGTCCTTCGTGGGCGAATGAAGGAGTACTGGAAGAACAGGAAGAAAAAGTAGTCATGAATGCTTCGCGTAGTCTGTGCTAAAATGCCTGTAACTCGTTTAGTAATAATAATAATTACTACCCGTATAGACAAAATATACCACTTGAAGTGTGTGAAATGAACCAAAAAATATATAGAAATTAACTGTAGTTTTTTATTTTTAAAAGGCCGTTTGTTTTAACAATCAGTCCATACTACTTCGATTAATTAAATAAACATTTATAAATTCGTCTTAATGATTTTTCTCTCTTTTTTTTTTTTATTTCGTTCTAAAAACACTCGTTTGACTCATTCTAAAACGAATCACATGTTTTGTGTAATTATAGCATCTATCTCGATACGTATTTTCGGTTGTAGTACCTTAGAACCAGTCTGAGACGTTAATGGGGGTCACGAGGCTTTGCGGTGTCAGGTACTCGCTAAAGATCCCTATCCTAATTATACCTGGATATGCGAAATTTATGACCCTCACTGTAGTGTGACCAGGATGAGACCCACTCATCTGCTAGTAAGCGTCAGTTGATCTTACTGAATGTAGTGTTTCAACATTTAAAACAATTTGAGTTATGTCGAAATTTTAAAACTTCTGTAACGAGATTTTAAAACTTGAAAACAAATAATGATATCAGAAGAAACAAGTGTAGTGTAATTAAAATCTTGTGGGTTGGCCACCAGTAGATAGATTTGTAATTCCCGGTACAATCGATTTAAATTTATGGACAAATTGATACAACCTCATTGTTCTTCTTATATTCAACTTCCGGGATGGACCGTGTCTTGTTGATGTTATGAACCTGAACATTTAACCTCATTGTATTTTTTTTTTTAAAACAACAAAATGCATAATTATAGCCTTTGTACAATTGCCCATCAACTGAGACATGCAGTTGTTTACCTTTGTGTTCTACTATTATTAAAACTTAAAGATTCGCGTTTGAGCAGGTTAGTGTTTGTACTCTTCTAAAAGTGGTAACCTTCCGCTTGAATTAATCTATTGCTGTATTACATCGATGGAATGGATTAATATATTATAGTATATAGTAATATATATAATATAGCAAGAGAAAAATAATGTACGAAGAAAGCTGAGGATGGCCCTTGAATTTTATTGTTTTTTCTAGCAATAAAATCTCACTTATTTGTAGTTATTACTTCTGTAATATAAAAAATATAGTAATATGTTGCTATAGAAGTTAGTTGTAGATACAAATTGATTTTGTGAACCAACAGTGGACTACTTTTTTTAGAAAGCTTCAAGATGCAATTCTTTTGCAATGTCTGTGGCACTGTTGAAGATTTAAAATAAATACTTTTTTTTTTTTTTGTATCGGCCTCTTAAGGACCACGTCATTTCAACTGTCTTTTTTTTCATTTTTGATATTGGCCCAGTACTCCCTCATCCGTCGCCGGTGCTGCTCCCTTCTTTCTTCTGTCCATCTCATTCCCATCTTCAGCTTGGGCTTTTCTTGAAAACCCACATGGGTATCTAGTTTTATCCTGAGACGGATGCTTTCCAAGACATCCTCGCAGGTTATCCTCATCTCCCGTAAATCTCTTTCCACCTCTTCGAACCAGGCAGGTTTGGTCTTCTTTTCCTTTAAATATGTAAACATACGATTCGCCAGTCTTGTTGGTTTCATTCTTAAAAGATGGCCATAGAATGATATTCTCCTTTTTCTCATAACATCCGATATTTTCAGATAATTTTTTATTAATATAAAAATGATCACATTTATATTGACATTTTTACCTCATAAAGATCAATAATTTTTCTCTTATAAAATGCTTTAACCAAGACCAGTAGCGGAACTTCTCGGAACTTGAAGAACTATGAGAACGATTAAATATGAAGAGGAGAGGTCCTAAAGAGAATTCAGAGGACCATAAAAAATGAGGAACATCTTTGGTGGTTACTGTATTAACAGCCCAATAGCGGAAGAGGAACAGAAGGAAAGAATGGAATGTCTTTGACTTTACTCATACCATAACAGGCAAAATCTTTAACATTTCCTACGGTGACTGTAGACCTTGCATATTATTATTTTACAAAGCTTCTACTTTTAAAATGAATATAAATTTAATTCATTTATTTTTTTAAATATTTTGAACATTGTTGAAGGTTGATAAATTTTAATAAAAATTGACTAGATTCACAAAAATTTTATTTCCAACAAAAATTTAATATAAAGTCAAAATACAGTAACTAATCAAATAATTTTTCCCTAAGTTGTGATTTTTTATCTTTAAATTGGTTTCGATTAATCTCTGGCGGAATTTTTTTTTAGACCATGGATCTAAGGAGTCAATGATTATGTCTCTCTCGTCGCATGATGGTGTCTACGAACTTGTGGTGAGTAATAATTTTGTTTCTATATTATTTATTTTATTTATTTTCCCAATACATATTTCTTTTAATGAAGTATATGCTATGAGAAACACGATTCAATAGGCTTCTAACTGAAAAACATTAACGAATTTTCAGTTGTTTATTTTACAAATGTTCCGGCTTCAAATCTTGCTGAGCTCGATTATATGTTTAATCTGCTAATACAAGAAATGGACCCTCTTGGGTCTGCTCATCCTCTTCTGGCCTACTCAGTCTCTCTAATCGGAGATAAACAGGGGGTTGAGTATGATGTCTGCAAATCACCTCCCTGCACAACCGTTAGCTTAGAAACAATAGGGTATCTACTGATCGGTTATAGTAGTAAAGGTTTTTAATTATTTTTTTGTTTATCTTGATAACATTAAATCATTTATTTGCAAAGCCATTTATAGCATAGGCCCTTCTTCAATACATATCTTCTATTTTAATATAGTTCTCCCCCTTCTGAAATAACACCCGTTTTAGAATGCTATTGTGAAACTTTTTCATTTATAAAAACCAAAGATGATTAATGTTGTGAAAGTGGTTAATTTTTCACTCATTGAGCCATCGGAAAGGTGGAGAGCTTTCCGCGAGTTGATAAAGCACTCAAGATGAAGTTTCCGCATTAAGGAATTGCTTACGATACTTGAATGAAACCGCTCTCTCTCACTCTCACTCTCACTCTCGCTCTCTTCCTCTTCCTCTTTCTCTCTCTCTCTCCCATTGAAGAAATGTATTTTTCCTTTCTTTATGTAAAAGTAATAATGACGGGCACTTGCCGCTATGTACCCTTAGCTGTAGAACTCAAGAGCAATCTGTTTATTATCTTCGTAGCTTAGGTTAAACCCGCCCTCCAATATCTTTAATGAAATAAGAACCTGTAACCTTAATAAAAAGATGCAATTTAGATTATTAACTTTCTGATCCCGGGAGGATAAACTCAACACTCATTGTTGAAGATTAAATATATTGTTGTATTAGATCCTTGTTTATATTGAAGTATCTAATACAGGTTTTATGATGAGAGGTCTTCAGGGTTAACAGTCTGCTCATAGAGCTTACTGAATTTTCATCCATTATTCGAATTTAGGAACTATTACTTACGTTGTTTATAATTAACTTATTAGTGAATAAGTTAAAAAGTAACAATTAATCAACTGAACAAATCACTCTTGTGCTTTTAGTGACCATACAATATTTTATTTGATAGTTGTACAACTGGACGGATTGTGACGGAGACACCACACTTCCCAGAATTATTTTTCTCCAGACACGAAACATTCCACTTTTTAACGTTCTCTCCATGGGGCTCTAACCTAACAACTACTTGAGTAACTTTGAGAAAGTTAAAGCAATCAATGGTGTTAAAAACGAGTCCAAGCCGGTCATCATTGTGCTGCTCCCAATGAGCGAATACTATAACTATTACTGAGCAAACACAGTTAGTGCACTTCTCACTACTTCCGAGAAAGTATAATCTTCTTCCGCATTCTTTGGCAGGAATCAGTATGTGTATAAGTTGAAGGAATTCACAATTCATTGAAATTTACATAAAGTTCTGATGATAAGGATATAAAAAGAAACCGTTTATTTTTAATTTAAAATAAGTTATTGCTACATATATGCTTGTTTGCTTAACTTCTTCCTTTGCTTGCTTATAACCTTGATTCAGATGATAAAATTTCACTCTTGTGCTGACGGTATGTTGCTAAAAATAACTAGAACTTCAGAATATATTTCAGTTAATTTGCTTGATGACCGTAAAGAAGCGGGGTAGCTCAGAAGTAGAGCGCTGAATTACGGTGCCGAAGGTACCGGGATCAAATCGAGATATAATTTTTTTTTTTATAACAGTTGAGTATGGATCCTGGAGACCGTCCGGAGGCTTAATTGGGGAAAAACCTGGAGGTTGAGCATGATCTAGGACAAATGACCTGCCTGTAAAATTATTGTTCTTAGTACAATCTCTACCACTAACTGAACCCAATTCCCTTCACGAGTTGTAGTGTTATAGGTGTATTTTTTTTCCCTCATTGGCATTAATCCTCCTATGTTCAAAGGTATTTATAAACATACCCCCTCTCCAAAAAAAAGCCCGTTTTACCATTTTATAGTGGACATTTTTTATTTTGAAAAGCCAAAAGTTATTAATATGATACCCGTTTGTTTGTTTGTTCATTTAACGTCACTTTATGCTGCTGTGGCTAATCGGACGATGCTACAATGGGAGCTATAAATTTTGCCTACCCAAATTTAATTAGGATAGGGATTTTAGTGAGTGCCTGACATCGTACAGGCTCGGGACCCCCGTTTAACGCACCTTCCGAAGGACGGCGTAACTAAGAACTTTTTTCTACCTTAAAAAAATCCTAGGGTCACCTGCCGGGCTACGAACCCGCGATCTTGGGCTTAGTAGTTAGTTACGCCAACTACTAGACCACAGGTGACCGTATGATACACGTTAGTACCAATAATTGTGCCAATAGTACCCGAGGCGGTCTCGCATATCCCACCTTTACGATGAGTTTTTTTAATTTTTATAATCATGTAAAAAACATCTATGAGTTTTATTTTATTTGTAATCCTAGTTTATTATTAATAAATTATTTTCAAGGATAATACCACACTCAAAACCGTTGAATCCATCTGACTGATGATAGTACATTGTTTGTCCTGTAGATCAGTATTTCCTCATGGCACTAAAAGAGCTACTCTTATTACATTTTAATTAAGTCTATTAATACACGACATTGTTTGGGACCAAACAGGAGTACATTCACTCCCTCAATTTCCTCTAGCCGGATGGAGGTCAATAAGGCTACACGTAAGACAGCCCGGCCAGGAAATAAGAGCCCGGTAGTCAGGTCAGGGTTTAGTAAATGGGATTAGTGGGGGCGAGTTCATCACCCGCCCTGGGGAACACACCCCCGGTAATATCTGCGCCCCCCAAATTTAATATTTAGCAGGCCGTAGACCGACGTGGCCCGAATGGTCAGCTCCTCTTAATGCCTTCATTACCTCAGTGGTCCCGCGCCACGGCTCCTTGGAGGGTCTCAGTCCTCAGGGTCGTATAAAACAATTCCACTAGGATATGCTCTGGTCGAGCATACCTCCTACTAATAAATTTATGTCCTTTTCTATTAAATAGTATCTATTCATAGTGTAATCTTTTTAAGAATTTTTGAGGATGTGTATATCATTACTCTTAATCATGAATTTAAATGCACTACAACTGTTGCATATCTGATGTTACTAAATATTTTTTTATCTTATAATGCCTGTTACAAGCAGTACTTAACGAAGAAAAACAGTCATTTTTTTGCCTAAAAAGTGGCCTATGCAAAAGGGGTTATATTTTGTTCTTAAATAAAGTCTTTATATATTCTTATACATTTGGAATTTGGAAGGGCAGCATGCTAATATTTATTTTTCTTAATAGTTATATAAATGTTTTAAGTACAAACCTGCTCTGAATTATAACTATATTTGATAAATTTAATATATAACAAAATGTAATACAAAATTTAAAAAAATAAATTCTTCCCTAATTCCAATGTGGCGGTCAGCGTGGTGTTGCTGCCAATGAACTAACTCCGCCCACCATTGCCTGTCCCTGGCGAGTCTACGCATCTCCGAGACGGTACATCCTCTTGCTGCTTCCAGTTTTCTAAAGTAGTCCGAATACCTACTCCTGGACCTGCCTCGAGGACACCTGCCCTCTGATGGCTTACTATAACCAGTTGGCCTTTCGGGAATCGTTCATTCTTCAGACGTAACCATACTATTTTCACTGTCGCTCTTTCAGATTGTCTGCACCGATCTTTCTCCTAGACACTCACGAATCCTGTCGTTTCTAAAGCATTCTCTCTTGGTCTTCCCCACAATTTTTCGGTGGAATATCAATCCAGCTGCTGTAATTTTGCTGGCATGGTTATCGAAAGTTGTCCAGCTCTCTGATACATAAAGTAGCATTGAAAGGAACAACGATTTATACAGTCTAGGTTTGGTTTCTCTACTTACTGTATGCTTATCTTTCGTTGTTTGGGATATTGGTAGTACAGTCCATTGGCATACATCAGCCGATTTAAAACTTTCTGGTCTACTTTATTAATCCGCTTTATGATTGTCCCTAAATACGTATAATTATTTGTAGTTTCTAGGATTTGGCGATTAAAAAAAATATAAATTTTACCAAAACTTATTTTATTTGTTCCAACTGGTTTATTCATTAAATGTAAACATTAACGTTCGTATTAAATGTAGTTGAAAGTGGTTTCCTTGAGCATTAAGACAGGGTCAGCATCTTTCTTCTGCCATCCAGTGGTGTCCGGTCTGGAGAGTGTGCTTGTTCAAGTCAGTTTGGCTACTTAACTGTGAAACACACTGATTAATTATAATTATTTTAAGTTAAGTCGTTTTCATTTTTAAGGTATGAAATTTTAAGAAATCTAGAGCCGTAAAGGTGGATTTCAAGATTTGTAACAGTGAATCACAATATGATGAGAGGATGAAGCAGTATCCAGAAGCTTGATGGTTGCTCTATCATATTCTAGAACTAATTGGTTTCTGTTCTGCTGATAAATACGAGAGGGATAGTGCTTGCAATGTAACCTCTGTCGCCGCTCATGTCGCCTACAACCTATCACTCTATACCCATCGCCACTGCCATCTGATTAGATCAATAGATGAGTGAAAGTCCATCGCTTACCGGCCTCTATTTGATCTCAATGCTATCTAATCGTTCTATTTGGTTCGGATTAAAGGGAACACTTGTGGCGGGATTTTGTGGGTGGCAAAGTTCTTATGAATTTTTTTTCACAATTACTTTATATAATTACATCTCTGCTAGGAGTAGGTTAGTTCAGTGGTAGAGCGCTGAGTTATTGTTGAAGATTCCGCGTTTAAATCCGGCTGTTGCAAATAAAGTATCTACCATATACTGAACCTAAAACTCTTCATTTGTCGTATTGTTTTTTTTATATCTTCAATTTATTTTTTAAGTCTCAATAAGTTCTTATTAGATGCCTTTAGAAAATATCTTTTTTTTCTTTTTTTAATGCGTTGGCACACCCGCCACTGCCAAAAATCAACTCTTTTTTTATTTTTATTCTTTTCCAATGTTTATGCCTTTCCAATATCTCCCTACCATTTGTCTCTAATCCTTATGTGCATTCAATTTACATTGTATGCTGTATGCCTTGTTTTGTTTGCATATTCATTTAACCCTACATTATGCAACTATGGCTAATCGGACGATACTACAGTGGGTGTCTTAATTTTTAACTTTCCAAGTATAATTCTTTAAACGATCATTAACGAGTATCCGACACCACATTGACTCGGAACCTCCAATAAACGTCACCTCTGAACGACGGCATAACTAAGAATTATTCTTCTTTTTGAAAAATTGGGCATTTTTGGTTGATTTTCTAACAACTACACTTCTGCTGGCCCAATAACGATTGTATCGGTTTTCTTGTAATTGATTTTTAGTATATTTGGAACATTTTGGGATATTCATGATTAAGAAAAAACATTCGAGGATATTTGATTAATATCATATATATTTTAGGATATAATAATGATAAATGGTAGAATAATAAGAGCAACTATGATGCAATATTAAGAGATTAAAAAAAAAAATCATTGGACCACGAAGTCATTGGTTTACGACGGAGGGTAAAAGTGATTTGACGGGATTTGTGGGAATTTATTTTAATCCTCCAGTTTTGACACCGTTTTTCAAGGTCAGTGATATGGGATTAAAGAGTATGGGATGCTATAACTGGATCAGTGTTGACTGATAATAGACATGTGTCATACGCATACGTGGTAAGGATGGTATTAAGATTAGTTGGAATGTCAGCTGTATAAACTGTGTAGAGGACTTGGCCGAGGATGATGCCTTGAGGAACACCCGCAGATTGAGAAAAGCGGGATGAAAATATAATATTAAGAGCAATTAATTAAATTAACAATTCATTTTTTTTTGTAAAATTTATCAAGCATTGTTAGAATTTGATTGTTCTGTAAAATCTTTTATTGGGGCTATATCTTTTTTATGATAAGGGTAATTAATGAGTATTATTTTTTTAATATGATTATTGTATCTGTAATTTTATAGTTGCGTATACAATAAGATTTTATGTTGATTAAAATATTTTTAGTTGACTTAATATACGATATATGAGGAAGAAACTGATCCGGGTGGAGTTCAGAAAAAATTCTCTTTAGAATGGAGAATGGTTTATATTTAAAGCCAACGTTTCGACCCACATTGCAGGTCTTCTTCAGGGCTAAATATACAACTTTGTATATTTCAATCAGTTATTCATATTCATAAAATAAATAAAAAAATATATAAATGTATTAGTTAATTTTTGGTTTGTCCATTACTTACTATTTAAGTTTACGATATTTATTTTATGACTACACAATAATGTGATTATTTATATCTTACTCTATAGATTTCCCAATATAGGCCCCTGCTTTATTTAGCTGGTATGTTGTTATATTGCCATTCATCTTCATGAACTTTATGCCCTCAAAGGAGGTATTATGACACTTCACTGCTTCCAAATATTTGTATACCTTACAACGGTGTATTTTTAGTCTATCTGTTCCCTTTATACTTAAGTATTATTGTGTTCAACGGACCCTTAAGGTATATTTATGGAAAGCTTACGAAATGCCGCCTAACGATTCATTATTAAGCCAATTTTGAATATTTCTCAGGTAAATAAAATAAAAATTTGAATTAACAAAAACAAATAAGTTCATTCATCATACAGCTCTATATGTTTGAGTTACTTAATCGAATACACATTTAACCAATAAACACCCAGATGGATCCTATGCGATCTGCAGCCCTTTCAAGCGCTCACTAAGCCTCTAAAAATGAATATTCTTTTATTTAATTTAATATACTCCTCTTCTACCGCCAACGGTGTGAGGATCTCTTCTGTAGAGCCTAACCCATGAATGTCTCTCCTGTACCAATCGTCTTCTCCTTCCCCATTCCAAACCTCTTCTGTCAAAGGCCTCCTGGATAGCGCCTTCCCTTCTGTCTCGTACCTTCCACCTTTGTCTCATATACGGCCTTTGCCACACTGTTTTCCGCCATTCCGGAAACATGGCCGAACCATCTCAGCTGATGCTCATCGATGATATCCCCAGCTGGCCGAAGTTCCACATTAAACCGAATCGTTATGTATCGCACTCGGTCTCTTCTGTTCTTCCCTTCCATTGTTCTTATATATCGCATCTCCATGGCTTGGAGTTGGCTCTTGTGCTTTTTAGTTAGAGTCCAAGATTCACTTGAATAGGTGAGAATCGGTAAGAAAGTGTTTTTATAAACTACTTTTTTTGTGTTTTTTGACACTTCTGTTGAGGCCAGATGAAGTAGTAACCTTATAAAGTATTATCAGTTTTAATCATAAAAAATTAAATCATTTTTTCGTAAAAGAAAGAACATTATCTTTTCTTATTTTTCACATTTTTATTTAATATAATAATTTAAACGTTCAATTTCATAATTGTTTAGAATAATTTAACTTTAAAAGGTAATTTTATTTGTTTAATTATAAGTGTAATATTTGTAGAAAGTGTAAAAACATATGTTATAAAAGTGAAGAGAGAAAAACAAAAGAGAGTCGATCGGCTTTTGTTCGCTCCGACTAGACCGACCAGACAGTGTTGACGCGAGCCCTTAGCCGTGCACATCGTATGCTCTTTAGGAGCCCAAAGTTGTTTTTGTGAATTTTAAGAAGTGTTGACGCGAGCCCTTAGCCGTGCACATCGTATGCTCTCTAGAAGCCCAAAGTTGAATTTTGATACTAATTTGCTGCCCACCTGCAGGTGTAATTAGTTTAAACTAAGTCATCGATTCGACCAATTCGAATTGACCCAGTAGATCATCTCAACCTCTATTGTTTCACCATTTTCGCTCGCCCTACCGACGAAAATCCTCTGTCGTCTCAACATCCAGCTCGCCCTGCCGAGAATCTACCATCAACTGGAAACTACTTCGACAGACAGATAAGAGTTTCATTATTATATCATTGCAATCAGAAAACCGCATAAACATTCATTATTTTGTAATAGATTTCATTTGAACACTTTATTTATTTGTAATTTAATAGAGTTAAATTTACTATCGTAAGATTAAATAATATTTGTTTTCTTTTTGTTATTAATTAGTTGTTGATAATTTAGTTAATATTAGTAACTTCGTTTTCTCATTATAAAAGCGTTTAAATTGTTCTTTAATTTAATTAATTGTTTTTCATTCTCAAAATTATCAGTTATTTAATTTATGAAAATTGATTTATGTTATTAGTTTAATAAAAGGTTACAATCAAAATGACATGCGATCTGGTATAATTGAATCAGAAATTTATTTTCCTTATCTATTTCGGAGCTCTCATCGAAAGGTCCAATAACTATTTCGGGCTTGCTCAAACAACTTCTATTTTCCCGATGAATCCTTTTTTGAGGGAAGTAAAACACCTGCTGGCAGCTTTTATTCGTTCTTTTATTTCGCCATCTCTCCAGCCGTGTTCGTTAAGGTGTGCACCGAGATATTTAAAATCCCTTACCTGCTCTAACCTCGTGTTGTTTAGTCTTACGACTCGGTCCCCATGCTCGCATTTTCATCCTATTCTCATGATTTTGGTTTTCCCTGTATTTATTGTCATGTTAATCACTTCCAACTCTTCTTGTAAGTTGCGTAAAATGAATTGGAGGTTCCTGCAGTTGTTTGCAAAAAAAATTATGTCATCGGCAAATGCGAGGATAGTGAGGTGCCAACCCACCACTGAGGTTTCTATACCCTAGTTGGTACGGTTTCATTTTTGACTTCAGGGCCGTGTCCAGTGTCAAAATAAAAAGTAATGGGCTTAGGCTACATCCTTGCCTGATCCCCTGGGTTGTTACAAATTCCTTTGATGTCTCATTGCATGTCCTCACCACATTTCTCTGTATTTTGAAAAGACTTAGGATTCCTTTCTGGAGACGCAGATTGACATTTTTATCCTTGAGAGCCTTAATGATATCTTCCTTACTGATCCTATCGAAGGCCTTTGTGAGGTCGACAAAACCGGTGAAGAATGAATATCCTTAATTGGGGGAAAACATTGGGTTGAGTGTGATATCGGCCAAATCACGCTCCTACACATGCGATGGCTTAAAAAAAGTACAATATATACAATTTACTCACCTCGAGACACTTCAGTCACTATAGAGACAGTTTATTTTCTTATATTACTGATACTTTCGTTGGAACTTATTCCACAGGTTGCCAGATTGGTAAGCGTTGTTTTAGTCGCGTTAAGTGACTTTACGTTACCTCATTTTTACGCCAAAATGTTATACGTTTTGTAATCTATAAAATGGTGGGGGGAAAATTGGTTTGAACATATACTTCAATAAAACTTATTGACAGCTTATTTGAGAATGACTAATATTGCCAGTAATGGGTAATTCAAGATGAGTAATTTTAACTCATAATTTCCTTATACATGAGAAGGCTACTATAACTTTCATTTTACGTAAATGAACAGGAAAGTATGCCTAATTCTAATATTAAAATAACTACATATGGGCCAGGTTAAATATCCCAGATCATTGTTTTTTTAATTGTTGGTTTTTAATTATTTATTGGGGAACACCGCTTATGCCAGGATACCCGAAACTTTCATCCGAAGATAAAAGCCTTCCAAATTAAATTGCATGGAAATTTGAAAAAAAAACAATGTTATGCTCTGTTTTCAATAGTATTACATTGAAAATTTTTTTACAGTTCTAACAACCATTCAAATTTTGTCATTTTGTGTCATATGAAACAATTTCACCCAATCAAGTCAATATTACACTGATAATTGCATTCAGTGCAACTATCAATCACTATGTCAACACGTGTTGATTTTGACAACTTTATTCCAAATAAATTTCAAAATGTCACGGTTTGGCAATGCGAATGTTAGCTTGTTTAATTGCGAAGAATTAGTGTGGCGAGGAGTGGAGAGAGTTGCTTGTCTGGTGGATTTTTCAAATCGAGAAAAATAATGCACTCCAACAATCGCATTGAATACAATCCGGTGTTCAGTAAAACGTGCCAAGGTGATTAATAGTGAAAGACAAAGCTGCCATGTACGTCTTTTTCATAAACTGACATCAAAACGAGGCGGCAATGTAAACTCACCACGACTGTTCTTAAAATCAAATCGACACTGGAAAAATGAACCTATGGATAATGTACCTGTTGGAAGAAATACAATAAATGGATGGACTAAATATTCAGTTGAGGCAATTGGCTTAAATGTAAAGGACAAAAAGATAACGAATCACTCGAATATATCAACTACTGTTAGCGAATTGGCAAAACGTGGTGTAGAAGAACAACAATTGTTGAAAATTACTGGTCATAGCAATCAAAATTCTATAAAACCATACTTAAATCTCAATCAAGAACACCACAACAAGATCATAAATATTATGGGTGGTAATATCATAAATACTGGACTTTTCAAAACCTTTCAATTCCTTGGACCATTCTATCCTTTTTTCCAAACTAAAGTCATAGTCCTTTTCCAACAGCTCTATTCTATGGTTCCAATCCTTCCTCTCTGACAGGTCCCAAGGGGTTTCTATACCCAACCAACACCTTTCCTCTCTCTTCACTCTATCCTCAGGTGTGGCACAGGGCTCAAGCATCTCTCCTCTCCTTTTCAACTCCTATATCAACGATCTTCCTAAATCTGTTCACCACTGTTCCTACCATCTATATGCCGATGATTTCCAAATCTATTTATCCTTTCCTCCTTCTGAGCTTTCATCTGCGTTCGCCAATATTCAGGAAGATTTAGATAGGATCAGTGCCTGGGCAAAGCTGAACAAACTGGAATTGAACGCAATGAAAACCCAGGCTATTGTTCTAGGTTCCAACTTCCTCCTTACAACTATCCCTACCCTCCCAACATTAATCCTAAACGACCACACTATCAGTTTCAACTCCTCCGTTAAAAACCTAGGGCTTACCATTGACCAAAACCTTTCCTGGAAGCCCCATGTCACCCAACTATCCCTGAAATTATTTCATCGATCTCGGCATCTCCTTACACATTCAACCCGTAAGCTTCTCGTATCATCCCTCATCTTCCCCCACTTTGACTACTGTAGAGTGGTATATGGGGGCCTTTCGAAAATGCTGGAGGCCCGCTTAAAAAGAATAATGAACTGCGCTTTAAGATTTGTCCTTGGTAATCCGAGGCGATCCCGGGTGGCACATCACTATGATGAGTTAAAGTGGCTCTTCCCTCCCATTCGTAGAGAATATTTCCTTAGTGTTTTTCTATACCAATCCATTAACTCGCAACACCCTTCATATATCTATAGTCTCCTCCAATTCAAATCCTCTGTCCAGCACCACAAAACAAGATCCCGCCTTTCCGATCTCTACATTCGTTCCCACAGAACCAAGGCATTCTAGCGTTCCTTCATCGCCCGCTCCACCACTGTGTGGAACTCAATCCCTCCTTTCATCCGCCATTCTTCTTCATGGGTTTCATTTAAATCACTGCTTTTCCTTCATCTCTTGGCATCCCAAAAAGACGCTCTCCAGGCTGGTTAATCTTCCGCTTGAATAAATCAGTACTGAATACTCGATCTTGTTACCTACGTGTTTTGTTTATTTTTCCAACAACAAACAAGATACAGACTTTGTAAATACTTTATCGCATGCTACGCCATTCACTTATTTTATTTAACAATTTCGTTGTTAACTGTGGTATTAATGTTGTTTTGTTAATATAAACACCTTTATTCATTTGCGACAATTAGTTAAAATCCTGTCAAGTTTTGTACTTTTTATTCATTCATATATATTTTTGTTTTCTATTTCTAATTTTATTATGTTTTGTCAATCTTGATTACTTCATGATTTGTATTATTATGTAGCCTTCTGGCCAGATGAATATTATGTTTATTTTATTTGTTCATTATTGTTATTCTAAAGGGACTTGGTCCCAGAATAAAGTTTGTTTTCTATTCTATTCTATTCTATTGTATTAGATCTTCTAGTGTAGAGAACAGCAACGAATCTAATGTTAAGTTAAATTTTAATAATTGTACTTCCACCTAATGCACTTTTAAGAAATAAATAAATGTTTCGTTGTGTTGAGTTATACATTTTTTTGTCAAAAAATTTTCCGCTGAATATTCCTTGGACATTAACAAATGCCTCATAATTTTATGACAAATTTCTCGCAGCCGAAGGCTGAGGGCTGTAACTAAGCAACGAGCTATCGATTGTCATAAAATTATCTTGTCTATTATCAATGTCCTAGGGATATTACTACTGAAAACAGAGCATATGATACAACATTATGAGTATTATTTTAAGATAAAGATGTACTGATAAGAGAAAAAGAACTAAAATTAAATCAATTTTTTTTAATTTTCACCTAGTCTCACACTTTCCCTCCTGACTTGTCTTCACGCTCCCCAAGTCGAAAACCCCAGGAATACACAGATAAGTCCCGTCAATTGACGTATTGTGACATCCCTTGACGGGACTTTATCTATCCCTACCATAATGCTGATAGCCTACGGAACGGAATAAGTACCCTTTCGTAGACTTACGCGTCCGTTTATCATGGAAAGGTATAAATATAATTATTCATTATTGAGAGGAAAATTGTTGACTGGAAGATCTAATGTGGGGTATAGATAGTCTGCGGTTGCATTCAAAAAAACACTAAATAAGACAAACTTATTTATTATAAGTGCCGACGTTTCGGCCTACGTTGTAGGCCATCTACCAACTTCTATAGGCCATCTACCAATTCAACCAACCAGAAATCAGGATTTCCAACACAACACCGTTTGAGTTATAACAAAAAATATAAATATGTGATCAGTAGTACAAGCATCATTAATCGTAACCTAATCAACCTGTTCATTAACACCTTAAACCTTTTTTTTTTTTAATGCACCCCCAGACTATTTATATCCCACATAATTATTTATTGTTTTAACTATTTATTGATGCTATATTCAATTATTATGTATCTTTTTATATATACCTAAAATGTTTTGGTTAGTATGTCTTTTTTAGGATCTTTCAGAGCTGATGACTGAAAAAGTGGTGTACTAAATTTCATGTTAAAGCTCAATTTTTGAAACCATTATATTTTTATAGTTTACATAACTTGTAACTTTGCCGTATACTTAAATATTCCTGTGCATTCGGATGTCCATCACTAGGCCTAAGGTCGAAGGAATGTCCCCATGCCAACGCCTGCACCTGTCATCATGACAGTCTAATACTGCTTGGCTTGTAGCCCTCTGAAAATTAACTTCGGTAATAGTAGGTGATTGTTCCTGTTGCCGCTATTATCACAAGGGGAAACTAAATTCCACTCACCTACCTTCAAAACCCTCAAACCCTTAAACATTTTTAACCCTTTTAAATCAAACTTATCTCTAAATCAAAAGGCTTTACAGAATTAAAACATATTTTGAAGATATTGTATTAATTAAGGACCAGTTTTAAGCCATCAGAGGAAGTCCCATGAAGCGTTTCTGCGTGAAATTATTTATTCAGTTATTATAGTCATTAGAGTGTATTAATTCAACCAACCAGAAATCAGGATTTCCAACACAACACTATTTGAGTTATAATAAAATATGTAAATATGTGATCAGTAGTACAAGCATCATTAATCTTAACCTAATAAACCTGTTCATTAACATCTTAAACCTTTATAGTACTTAAAATGTATTTAA
This sequence comes from Troilus luridus, assembly GCA_964056705.1. Classification (NCBI taxonomy): domain Eukaryota; kingdom Metazoa; phylum Arthropoda; class Insecta; order Hemiptera; family Pentatomidae; genus Troilus; species Troilus luridus. The sequence goes on along the minus strand of OZ057416.1, from coordinate 77,123,172 downwards.
AACATGTTTAAACTGAAATATTTATTTTTCGTTCAATTCGAAAAAGAAAAATGCGTGAGCCGTTCGGCATCAAAAGCGGTTAACTCCAAAATTTTAAAAATTAACATTTTCACACTTATTCTCTAGTTCAGTCAAGCAATTACAGGACATTTTGTCACCTTATTTCTCATGGATTTAGTCGGGTTCTTAGCTTGAAGTTTCGGGAGCATTAAGGATTGGTTTACCAAACTATCAAAAAATATTTAGTCAATGTTGGAAATTTGGAGATGTCCGCTTTTGATCCTAAACACCTCAAGTATAACTTATCGTTATTTGCTTATGTTACATCAAATATTAGATTCTTTAAATTCTTACTAAAATAACATAAATCACAATTTCTACATTCTTTTATAAATTTTATTCATCATACATGACGGTGAGTTTTACCGAATCGAACTTCCTCAACATCTTAGATTATGTTTAAAATTGAAATAATGATAGACAAATTAGACGATAAGCATTTATTCAAATAAAACGTGATTAAAACAAAAAATAAAGTTTGTTTATTTTATTTCTGGTGTGTTTATTTGAAAATAATAGCACAAGGACATCTGAACCCATCTTACTTTTAAGTTTAATGATAAAGTGACAACATTTTGTAAATAAATATTCAGTAATAGCTTTAATAATTATTGGTTGGTGGTATATATAAAAAATAAAAATGCGGTATTGGCATGGGGACATTCCTTCGACTTATTCGTATACCTTATATAAAGTATGATGTATACGAATAAGAAGATGGTGGGGTGAAATCTTGAAATAGGAATTTAATAGTTATAAAAAATATTAACATGCTAATGGATTATTACACAATATAATATATAACATAAGTAGTAAAAAATGATTTAAAAATAATAATCAATAGCTTTTGGTATTTTAGACCATCATAGTTCCTTTGACCATACATACACACACACATATATACATAAACATATACATATATATATATTCTAAAAGTTATTTAAAGTTTATTTGAATTGAGACATGACCTTTTTCTTTGACTCAAATATTTAAACAGAAAAGAAGCAATAAGGAAAAGCTTTTAATAATTATACAATTTATGATGTTTGAATAGAATTTTTTTTTCGTTAACGATTTTTGGCTCAGCAATCATCCGGAAAGTAAATTTCAAAGGATTTTTCGATCAGTTCTTTGTTAGTAAGTACTTATTTTAGAATATTTAAGAGGTAGATTATTGTAAAGGCGAATTCGGACAGAATAGCACACAACCACCAGGTTTTTCCCCAATTAAGTGTACTCACTTTAAAGTCTTCCGATAGCAGATTGATAAAACAAAATAAATAATTATCTACCATAACAGAACTAGTACTAGTGCCAAGAGATCAGTGTTTATAATTAATACAGAACATTATTCATGTAGATACTCTATTCTGAAAAAAGGAGACTCGAGTTTTTTGGACATTTATTTGAATTGGATGACATTAGATTGACTAATACGAGTTTCAAATATTAGTGGAATAACAAGACAACCACAACCTTGATAACGAAGTGAACAAATATTTAGAGTGAAATGAAATAAAAACAGAAGAAATAAAATAAACAATTGAAGGATTCTGAGGCAGAACAAAAAAGGCTATTGGTGGTCTGAGGACAAGAGAAGGAAGCGTAGAGAACGTACGAAGGGATATTGGAAGAAATTGAAATTGGAACGTTGTCATTAGATGGCTTACTCGGACAGAAAAAAAAGAAAGAATATTTTTGTAAATTCTTAAGTTTAAAAACCAAATCTAAAATTCCGTCATTATCTAGACCCATGTCAATTCCCAAGCCCATCATTTTGGCCAATAATCGAAATTAGTTTTGTTCGAAAGTTATTCGATGAGGCTTTCATTTATCGTATATTTGTATTTGAAAGTCAAATTATTTCAAAAGTAGATTTTAACATTTCTTGGGAAAACTATAGGTCAACGTCATGACAACAATATTACTATAATCCGGTAAAAAATAAATTTATTTTTAATAAATAGGGAAATAATAGAATTAAGGTAGCAAGCAATGGTGCTTTTATTTCTTTGAAAGTTAATACAATACACTGTATGTATAATTGTTATTGGTTTTTCTGAATTAAAATTTTGTAATTTAAGACCATCTATTGTTCAAAATTCGAATTTATTACATTTGTGTGTTCATCTCACGGAAATCCGAGACGATGGACATCCAAAAAATCAGCAATAAAGAATCCAAAGAAGCGAAGGCTAACACTACAATTAGATATAAAAAATATATAAGAGTCCGCTGAAGGCTATTATAGAGACTTTTCTCTCCCAAGAACTAAATCAAGAAATACGGCTTGGAAAAATTGCCGACAGTAAATCTTTTGCAATAACTATCTCACACTTACAGGCCGATTCCGCAGTGGCGGATATAAGGCCCGCTAAAGAACAACATTATACTTTATCTTCTTCAGCTTTTAAAAGCTTCATAGCACCAGTACTTCAGTAAAGATGGCCAGAATGAGTGTGATGTGGGGCTATGATTCAGAGTCATAGTATATTTTTATGAAATGCTCCGGAGACAATGGGAAATGTGATTTGATCCTTTTAATACCTCGATTTACACATAACTTCATTCATTAGTATATATATCCATAGATTATCATGCCAATTGATAAGGAATGCCATCTATTTAGACATCCGGCAGTGGTGGTTACATGATGTTTGGCTATATAGTGTTCTCTGAATAATGTTCGTTAAGCACCAAGCTCTAACTACATCGCAGCAACAAGGTCAAATGCTAACTTTAGAATCAAGTGACGTCTATGAAATTACATTTCTAGCTATCCTTTCAATATTTTAACAACAGAATACAATATTATCACAACATGCTCTCAACTCAAACTATAAACCCCTTTTTTTGCCTGATTTTTAGACAAAAAGTTATAAAAACTGTACAATATTCCCTTAAGAAAAGAGACAGTAGGCACTGCAATAAATACTTATCTTAGATTTAATAGAAACCTAATATTGCAAATATTTCAAATTATATTTTTAATGTCCGTCGAGTTGACTTTTATCAAATATAGCAAAATATCTTACATCCGGATTTGTTAAGCGGATTTTGTCGTTCCAAGATATTCCTGTATATAATCTTTAAATATCGTATATTGTCTTGGGCTGACGTCCGTACCTTAATATAAGACAAGCTATTCTTGTCTGTTCATCATAGCCGTAATTAATATCTGTGGGATAAGTACTTACAAGGGGCATCACTCGTGTGAAATACGAAAATGTTACTTAGAGTTGTAGAGGCCTACATTTATGCCAATGTTAGACCTGAGAAAAGAAAAACCCCAAAAAAAAGCAACCATATTTTTTTATTTTAAAAATAGTAAAATGGTTAATATCATATATCTTATATGTTTAATATATTATGTCTAGACAATTTTATCTTCTTGTTATTTTATTACTGTCTTTGGTATTGCACTGTTGGTTTTTGTTTGTTTTACTGTCATGATTGCCTAACAGGTAGGTCGAAACTTCAGCATATGATAAATTATAAGGTATATGTATATGTTATATAATATTGTGTTTAATTTTATTTACCGTGTCCCCTATGAATTCTTTTCACTTACAACATAGAGTTAATTTATGGCTGGACTAGAGGTAATAGGAATATTAAAAATCTAAAAGTACGTTTGGTCGACCATTTCTACATCTACATGGAGGATTACAAGTAATTTCGTGTTGACAAAAGATTTATAATATGTCTCGGCCTTTGACTTCATGAAACTATATTAAAAAAACCTGTACCACTACAACCTGTGGATGGTTATGGGTTGAGTACGTGATAGAGACTCTACTGTTTCTTGAACAACGGTTTTAAAAGGATGTGTTTGTCCTAGATCGCGCTTAACCGCCAGATCATTCACCATTATTTTGGATAACCACTTTATAGACGCTGGGTGAGGGTACTTGATCCCATAGAATCCATCTCCGGTACCTAACAGATTATACACTCAACAGCAAAAAAAACCGGACACTTAGATTTGGTCTTATAATTTTGTTAAATATATATTTATATGTATTAATCTTTTTAATTTATGGTAAGAATTTGTTAATTTATAGGTTATTTAAACAAAATCTGCCAAAAGTGAATAATTTATATTGATTATTTATAAAATAAAGAAAAAATGATAAATTAACACATTTTTTAGAAAGCGTTATTCTTCAGAAATTAAATTCTGGACGTACTCCACCGCCGATGCTATGCTATGGCCATTCTTCTCGAAGAGCAATTTGGAGCTGATTTAAGTCACTAGGAGGAGGATGACGGCGTCTAACACGCCTCCCTAAATTATCCCACAAATGCTCTATGGGATTCATATCGGGAGATCGTGTAGGCCAGTCCAGAACTGTGATTCCCACTTGCTCCAAGTATTCGGTAACAATTTTGGCGGTATGTGGACGAGCATTATCCTGCATTGCTCACCAATAAATGAGCAAATGGGATCACAGCCTCTAGGAGGACTTCCTCGATGTATCTCCGAGCAGTCAGAGCCCCATTATTTATGAAAATCAGTTCAGTCCGGGCGTGGAAATTAATTCCACCCCAAACCATAACTGACCTCCTTTCAAAAGACCGTGATTCACGAATGGTACATTGAGCAAATCGCTCCCCTGGTCGTCTCTACACTCTGTCTCGACCGTCTGAGTGGTATAGACCACATCGAGACTCATCCGTGAATAAAACAGTTCCCAATTGCTCCAGAGTTAATGAGAATAATGATCAGCAAACAATCGCCTTTCTCTTCGATGCCTTTCCAGGAGTTGGGGCCCTGTCGCGGGTCGCCTTGATACGAGTTCATGCTCCCTCAGTCTCCGCCGCACTGTGTCTGCACTTATACGTGTATTTCGAGCCACTTCAAGTCTTTCCCGGACCTCAGGAGCCATTATAAGTCGGTCTCTCAATACCGACAGCGTAATAAATCGATCGTATATTGCCGTTATTTCCCTTGGTCACCCACTGCCGGCCCTCCTATCGTAGTTATCAGTCTCCCGGAAACGTCGGAGTGCATCGTGAATGGTAGACTTCGCTACCCCAAGCTCCGGCCTTCTCTGGCCAAGGCATCGGCTCGGGCTATGTCAACATTTGAAATAACCATTATTCTGGACCAAAATTTAAAAAAAACATGTCTATTAATCACAGTAAAGGCTTGGTTAATAAATTAAAGATGTTTAAATGTGCGAAAAACTACTAACAGTTTAGAATAGGTCCGGCAGGTAAATCAACTTCAAGACAAATAAATCAAATATGAGTTTTATCTAATTGTTTACTAATCCTGAAGGGATTAGTTCAATGGACTTAGACCCTACATTCTCTGTAATAACTAGAATCAGTGGCGGATTATCCGTAAGGCAAACTAGGCACGTGCCTAGGGGCGCGTAGTTACAAGGGGCGCGCGAGCTCAGAATTTTTAAATAAATAAAAAAAATAACATATCGCGCATTAGCGTAAGTACAAGGGCCCTGATCTACTAGTCTAGGATGTGACGATACAACGTCAACGTAATTACAAAAACAATCAGTTAAAATTAAGATGGCCATTTATGGCCGGTACAGGGGCGCCGATAAAGTTATTGCCTAGGGCGCTCTGGACCTTTAATCCACCACTGACTAGAATACCCGCAAAAACAAACACATTGCTGGAAATTAGCTTTTAATACGAAAAATATGAAGTGTCCGGTTTTTTTTGCTGTTGAGTGTATAAAAGTCTGCCAACGAGCGGGATTTAAACCCACTTTGGGATGGCAGCTCAGCGCTGTACCACCGAGGAACTTCACTCCTATCATACACAAAGCATAACTATATATTTTCAGTATTTGTTTTATTTTTCTCTAATTACAGATAGAATCATTATGAGCTAGCTATATATTTTAAGGATGCTGTAACTTTGAGATTCTTGATGAAGCGGCCTATTCCGGAGGTTTCCTGTTTTCTGTAGCGGCTAGATCAAAGGCCGACGAAGGTGACCCTTTCAATAGGCACCATGTTGTATGCAAATTAGATCTGTAGCCAATCCTATTCACGGATGGTTAATCTCTAAGTCCCTCCTCTGTAGGCTTAAGCAAATTTAGTAAACTACCCCAACAGTATCGGCCTTGTATTTAATTAATACCCTTTGTGACACCTCTCTTGATATTTTCGTCACTTCCTCTTATTAAATCGTCTGACTTTTGACTTATAAATGCAATAAATGCTGAAGTGTTCAAAGAGTCAAATTAGGTAATACGTTCCACTTATTCCAGTCAAAAATATTATTCCAACAAGGCAATGTGTCATTCTACACGAAAGCTTTTGATAGAGGCAGCGAAGAATGGTTGACTTGAAATTATTTTTGTTCTTGGCCAACATTTGTCTAAAACATATATAATCGTGATGGTAACTGTAACGAGTGATAGCACATCGTACACCAACACTTAAAAAACACCATATTTAGATTTTAGATTTAATACACCATGACATAACAGTTCACATAGCGATAGTTACTTTCAAAAGCCATTTTTATTTAAATAAACATTTTGTATCCCCATTGTAAACTAAAAAATGTTCCGTTTATCCTTTTATATTAACCGTTTGAAAAGCTTGAAAAAAACCAGTACCACTATACCCCTAAAAAAGACCCTGAGTTTAGTACATGGTAGAGACTTTACTGTTTCTGAGATAACGATTGTTCATGGAGGTGACGTCCGTGGTCTACCTCAACCGCCAGGTTTTTCTTCCTATCAAAGGTACCTACTATACGTATAGCGGCTAAGTGAGCTCGAGCAGACCCAACAAGGTCCATATATTGCTATCAGCAGATTAGATATCATTTCTACTTCAGCCGGCTTTGAGTCCAGAACTTTCGCCACTGTAACTCACCGCACTACAGTATGAACTACCACACTCCTCGAAAGCTTGAAAAAAAGCTTTTTTTGATATCCGAATACCTGACGTATATGAATGTTTATTGAAAGTAGGCACAAATTGAAATGAGACAAATTGAAAGTAGGAACCTTTCCCTTTATTGCTTTTATTATGATTTTTTTATTATAGTAAAAGTAATTATAAAATATTTAAAGTTTTTGTTCAGAAACAGTATTCCTCTAACTACGCGATCAGTACCCCTTCAACAGTTATCTTTCTTTGGTATTATCCAATTGTATTTAACTATAACATTGTAATAGTTTGTATAATTTTCGCTCTGCTATTATTAATACATGTTTAGTTACCTCTATTACTTATTATATTACTTTTATTACTTTATTATATTACAATGAATAATATAAAAATAATTATATATTTGACAAATAATAGATCAGTAAAGTTCGACTGTCTCGTTATTTAATTATATTTTTATGTTACTCCCGAGAGACTTTTAAATTATTTACTCAATTTAACAAAAGTAATTCCATTGTGGACAATTTTGAGTCCTAAAAACACGTCTTTAATTACGAATACTTCTGAGTGTAAATGTGTAGGTCTTTCATAATGGTATGTGCGTGTATATTTGAATAACCTAAAAGGTATCCGAAAATGAAGTTACATATTTATGCTGAGTATATGTGCCCGTGGGTGTTAAAACTTTTTGATGAACCGAACTTAGTTGAAGTACCACTTTGAGATAATATACTTTACACATTTTTACAAGTAAATTACAAAACCCAAGTTAGCGTGCCAGAACCCAGACGGATTCTGTTGCACCTAATAATTTCTCGCATTTAATTTTATATGTATACTTTTTCTTCTAACTTCAGAACGGTTGTTCCAAAAATTACCGAGGTTGGGATATAAAAAAATAATTTATTCTTATTAATTACTTAATACGGAATAAAATGGTGGAGGTATAATAATGAATTCCTTAAATAGTAATAAACTATTTGTTAGAAACCATCGTTTCGATCCATGTTGCAGTTCTTCTTCATGGCTGGATAGATCCTGGCAGTTCAGTAGGTGTTCGCTGTCCATTCTTGCAATATTGCACAATGGCCAGGTTTCATCGGCGGCGAAGCCATTACGGTGGAGATGGGCTAGCAAGTAATCCTGACCCGTAGCCAAACGGAACCGTTCTACAGATTCTCTTCTTTCAAGCTCCATTGGGATTGGTCCAGCGGTGGCAAGACTCTCCCACTTCAGCTCCCTGATTGGCCTTAATACCGGCTCTTTCGTTGCCAGTAATTCCCAAGTGGCTAGGCACCCTTTGTAGTGTTACTTTCCAACCGGATAAGATGAGTTTCGCCAATCTAGTTCATTGAATGGTTTTGAAGGAGTCGGTAGATTGAATCAGTAGCATTGCTATCAAGTGCAGTTATTGCTGCCTGGGAGTCGATGAGGAAGACCACTTTTCTTTGGGTCTAGGTTGTTGGCTATTAGTTCCCCAGAGGCTGTGTGGATTGCGCCCACCGCACCATCATAATTACTGGAATTCTTTACCATTGCTAATGAGTTTTCTAATAGGCGACTGTACCATCCCGCCCCTGCTCCTCTTGTTTCAGGCAGGTATGTATGTATCGTCGGTATAAAATGTGGAGCCATTCATTCACCGGGTATCTGGTGTTAATTGTTTCCAAACCGTACTCTTTATAGGCGCCGGGTTATCCAACAATAGTTGCCACTTTTTTATGAGGTCAGCATTAGTTAATGCTGAAACCTGAGTTTTTAGCCGTTGGGCTGTATTTTTATATCCTTTCCAGTAATTCCTGTCGCCTCTTTTAGCTCTTTCCCAGAACTTGAGTGTGCACTTGTCTCTGCGACTATCTAGGGGTTCGATACCAGTTTGTAACTCCTCAGAAAAAATAGTAAAAAATGTGATATCAAATTAATATACTTTATTTTTCAAATATTTATTTTATTTTTTATAAAAATTATTTTTTATTAAAATGTATATTAATAATGGTATGAAATGGTCTGAGGGTGCAGTCAATGATTACACAAAATAAGAATGCTTTTTTTATTGTGCCAACGTTTCGTCCAAAGATGTAAGCCATTTTCAGGACTGCGAAAAAGAAACAGGTATATTAATAATTATATAAAATATTGCAGTATCAAAAAAGAATAACTGTTTGTATGAACAGAATTGATAATAATGAAAAGAAATACAGAGAGTAAGATACGTTACGAAATAACTGGTGAGAAAAAAATATAGAGTAAGGTACATTATGAATTAACTAGTGAGAAATAAAAAGAATGGAAATATTATTACTTACTACTACTCTTTACTACTTATTCTTATGGAGAATAGTAAAATTACAATTAATGATATATAAAAAATTCTATGAAAAAGTTAAAATAAAAGATAATTGTCATTTTTATTTGTATTTAGTTACATGCTTTGGTTGTGCATTTGATAATGTGGAATATAATGATTAACATGTTATTAGGAAAATTATAAATGATAAAATGTATTAAAAAATGTAAAATAAGAAGAATTATGATTTTTTAAATTATTAATAATATATGAAAAACTTATAAAAAAAGTTAAGATTGAAAAAAATTATATTTAATTATAAAATATAACGAATGCCATCATTATTGGTGAAAGGTGAAATGAGGATGGATAGTAATAATAATAATAATAAAATCTTTATTTTTTCTGGGACAAGTATTTTTAGAATCACAATACAAGTATTAATATATAAGCTATTATGTCTTAGAGTATAATGTAATGACATTTAATTTTTTTAATACAATTAAATTAACAAGTGAGAAAGAATTAAAAAATAATGAAAACAAAAAACAAAATTGCTAATAACCTCCAATTACAGTAGTAAAAAAAAACCAGTGTAAAATAAAATAGAAGTAAGATAACAATAATTATAGAGAGAGAAAAAAATAATAATTAGATATGTATACAAATTTAATGCCAAGAAAAAAAAAAAAAAAATAATGAAAGCAGCAAACAAGAAAAACATGAAGGAATGAAAAAAAAATGAAGAATGGCGGGAGGATGGAAATAATGATAAACAATTGTCCAGTCAAATATTTTCCACTTAAAATTTATATTAAAAATATTATAAAAATCTAAATTTAGTAGAAGTAAAAAAAATTCTATTCCATGGAATTTAATAATATCTTTATTCTCTTTTGTCTTCTATATTATGAGAGATGCCACCCACCTACAAGTTTTTAACTGCATTGGATGGAATATTGTTAAATTATTAATAAAATCAGTTATAAACAACGTATGAAAGTTAATTGTATTAATTATACAGTGATAATTAAAATGTAGTTGGTACTACATTAATTAAAATAAATTTGTTTTAAATAATACACAAAGGAATAAACTTAGTATCGTTTTAATTTTTTAGAAATTTTTGGAGAAAATTCTTTACCATCAAACCACTCTGTAACAGTTTGATACTGACCGCTCTCAATAAATGATCTCGAATACTCTGAAGCAGTCTAATGCCTATTACTGTCCTTGAGCCAATTCCAGAGTCTTGTGTGTCAGTTTAACTAAAGATGGACGAGAAAAGTTGAGAGTTAAAGTATTAAAACCTTATTAAAAGCAGATTCGAAGTAATTTCCTACATAAAAGAGCAAAGCTCTAACAGGACATCCACTTTCCTCCTCGCACCTATTTGGTTTTGAAAAATTTTCAAACATTACTGTCTGTTATAATAAATATATTATAACCATATAATTCACTAATGAACAAAAAACCTTTATTCCAGTCAGATAAATCTTGTTAAAACATTAACGAAGGATTAAAAAATACGTTTCGACAAATTCATTTGTCTTTTTCAATTCTTGTTCTTCGTAACATCATTTAAAATTCATAAATAAAAACATCACCGCAAAAATTTATAAAAGTACACTAATTTACAACCATAAAAATTTGTCAAAAATAATCAATAACAATAAGTATAGATACCTTGAGGTCAAAAAGGATTTAAAATCAATTTTACAATAAAGTCCTGGAAGTTAACCTTCTTCCATGGTCAAATGTACAAATATGCATTACACTAAACCCAACTTTGATCTCTGTAATACTAGATCAAATTAAATTCTTTTATAAATATAAATATATTAACAAATGTACTCCGAAACAAAAACTAAAACAAACTATTATAGAACAATTATGGTATTTATTTAAAAATTTTTATTTAAAACAGTTAAATTATTAAATTAATTAACTGGAGATATAAGTAAATTCTACTCCTCCATAATTTTAAAATTAAAAAATAAATAGAGCATGGGAATTTAAGCATTTAAAAATAGGTCAGATGAAGTAAAATAACCTGACCTAAAACTTACAAATAGATTAAACGATTAATATAAATAGGAAATTTTTTCCAATTAATACTTAGATAATTGTTTCATGTTTTTAAATTAATTTAATAATTTAACTGTTTTAAATAAAAAATATTAAATAAATACCATAATTGTTCTATAATAGTTTGTTTTAATTTTTTGTTTCGGAGTACATTTGTTAATATATTTATATTTATAAAAGAATTTAATTTGATCTAGTATTACAGAGATCAAAGTTTGGTTTAGTGTAATGTATATTTGTACATTTGACCATGGTAGAAGGTTAACTTCCAGGACTTTATTGTAAAATTGATTTTAAATCCTTTTTTGACCTCAAGGTATGTATACTTATTGTTATTGATTATTTTTGACAAATTTTTATGGTAGTAAATTAGTGTACTTTTATAAATTTTTGCAGTGATGTTTTTACTTATGAATTTTAAATGATGTTACGAAGAACAAGAATTGAAAATGACAAATGAATTTGTCGAAACGTATTTTTTAATCCTTCGTTAATGTTTTAACAAGATTTATCTGACTGGAATAAAGGTTTTTTGTTCATTAGTGAATTATATGATTTCAAAAGATAGTCCAGTATATAAGAAAAAAGCTTATAAAAAAAATTATAACTTTAGGTGCTTAGAAGTTTCTTTAAAATTGTTTATTTGAGTTTGAGTCACGGCTTTATTAACCGTACTAAAAGGCTCAGGAATTAATTGTTTGTTGCTTTTCATATTGAATTATTGCTGTCATTTAGATTAAATGGTAATGCATTATCACTCGTGATCACTTTTCATAATAGTATAGTGTTTTTTAATATACATTTTAATTGAAAATATCTTATTAGAATTTTTTTCGCCAAAATGTTCCAATGTTATCTCTCCAATAGTTCTTGGCCATCCGCGAAGTAAAATTCTTTTTAAAACATCTTAAGCATTTAAATCTCCCATCTCTATTTTCATTCCATTGGGTCCTAGCTTTAATATTTGATTACTCCGATAAATTATTTTCTTCTTTTAGAGTATGCAATTTTTTTTTCTGAAGAACATTTGATCCAACAACTTCCAAATCTAAGGGTAAACGTTTTCCCTCTTATTGTTCACCTATTACGTCCATCTGCCATCTCTTACCCATACTATCACGTAGTCATGTTTCTTTCTGCTTCCACAATCCATCATTTGTACTAACTGTACGTTCGTTTCTTGATTCTACCAGTACCGGTCCAACTTGCTTTACGCGTTACAGCAAGGTTGACATTCATCAGCGTTATCTGATCAATCAGTCTTTTGGATAGTAGTTCGGTTCCGACTCTGCCTATCCAGATCTTAGCCTTAAATCATTTGAATATCGTTGACCAATTTTAATACGGACCAAGGACCAACTCCATAGCACCAGTTCTTATTTATTTTCATTTGCATCATTACCTTTCCTTTTTTCAATACATTATTTCGCGACAAAGGCTTTTGATGCATGTATATCATTTTCTGCTTTCTATTCATAGTTTGGAACGAACTCATTCTGTTCTAACATGCTTTTAAATATTTAGGCGGACGGATGTATGCATGAATGTAGGATATAGTGCTGATTTAAAGTATTCATGTTACAGCATTACACTGCGGAGACCTTTTAACTATAGAGAAGCTGAATTATAAAAAGGATAATTGTTTCAAAAATTTAAACGTCCAAAACAAGTTATTCCAAGGGGAAGTGCAATTTTAAACTTAATACAATAATAGAAGAGTAATAACAATTTGAAATATGGACAGTTGCGTATTTAGTCCCTGGCATAACATTGAATAATACTTATTGGTGAGACTCCATTGTTAGACCAAGAATAAAAGAAGTTAGTAAGGTACAGGATTTCCCCCAAAAGAGAGGATAGTCTGTCCCCACTCCCCAGCCCCTAAAACTAGGAATCCACTAATGGATTACAGATATATTTCATAATGCAGTCTCCCCTCCAATTATTTAAATTAATTAGATTAAAAATTATCGTAAATTCATAAAAAAATATTTGCCTTGTTCTTAATACCTCGGACCTGATTGTGCATTTTCTGTATATAATTCCGCATAATTCATGGTAGTATGTTCCGTTATAGAGAAATCACCTCAACGTCATAATGCTTCTAGGTAAAGTTTCGTTGAATGTAGGATTATTCAGGTAATTGGTAATGTTTATGGAAAAGTCGTAAGTTCTGGGTTACTAATTTCTGAGTTCCAAGTTTGAGTCTGCTGTGAATGAAATTACTTATTACGTTAACAGCTGGGTCTAGAATCTGTGGGCTCTCCAGAACTCATGGGTTCACCTATCCTCTATACAGTAGGTTCACTTAATAATAAGAGAAAAAACCTTTGCCGTTGAGCCTGGTTTCGAATAAATAACCTTCCTGCACAACGGTTGTCTTAGATTCAGTACAGTCTATAGCATGTGAGACGTCATTCATTTCATGTGTCATTGAGCTTCTGATGTCTACCATACGTCAAGAATGGTATACGGCGGACGTCTTACAGAACATTATTTAATTATACAATTATTTTATTCGTGTGGCGATTCTATGTTTTATTTTTCAAGTTTATTTTTTGAATTTTACAACTATATTACAATAATTCAGCAAGTAAATATAATGGCGCGGATGATACATATTATAGTATGGATAAAGGCAAGTAGAGAAACTAAATTACTCAATCTATGTTATTTAAGATGGCGCATGTAAAAGATTTAAGTCAAGTGGTCAAAAATTGACGAGTGGTTGACTTTAAAAGTGAACGGAAAAAAAAAAAAAAAATTTATATATATATATATATATATATATATATATATAAATAAGAGTTTCCTCAAATTGAAGTTTCGGTCAACCAAAAATTTTCTTCAATTCTTTGTCCATTTTTTGTATGGTGTATATTTTCCTCCCTCAGACCATGACCGTGCATAGACTCCTCAATTCCTTATATCCATCTTTTTTCGTGGTCTTCTTCGCCGTTTCCGAAATTAGAGCTCGAATGCAAACACAACAAAACGTCCTTCAAAATATAGAAAAAAAGATTAGAATGGTATGGCCATCTCAGAAGAATGAGGAAAGAAAGATTGCCCTATTTAATTTTCAATTGGAGTGCTGAAGGGAGGAAACGAAAAGAATATATTTATATAAATAAGTTATAAAAATCTATAAACTGGTTTGTAAATATTCCCGAGATTTATTTAATGGTTGGAAAATCGTGTTAATCAGTAACATTGTACCTTCGGCTTCTCTAAGGCCCTTATTTATTTATGAGTTTGAAATACATGTATATATATCCCTCATGAATTATTGGATCTGAAATCAATAACACAGTAATATAAATTTATAATTTTGAAATCATTTCATAATCCTCCTATCTATACCCCCGTCTATCTCTCGTCCTCTTGGAATAGGTCGAGGATTTATCATATCTATAATAATGATTATAAGTTGTCAAACTGTGACATAAATGATCTTATTATACATTAGCTTAAGTCATCAGGGTCCAACTCTATGTGTAGTTCACGTTTTTCTCTCCCGTCCAGTTTGTTATCACCAATTAAATTAGTTCGTTATAATTGGCTATTGTTGAGCTACTTGTTGAGGAGATAAATGTTTACTAGCTGTCTAACAATATTTTTGAGCTGTTGATCCCCACGAAGTCGAGAGACTACAGCAACGGCTGGGGTAGCCCAGCTCAGAGTGGTGGGGGCGGGAGAGATCTCTTGGCGGCTTCAGTCCGCACCCTGACATGTAGCAGGGATGTTCTTCACCGCGCTGCTTCTCTTAGCATTCGTACCTGGTTCGTAGTACATGATATATAATACATTGAATTTATTTATTCCCCATATATCCCTTTATGTATTATAATAAAAAAGAAAGGTTGCTTCAGATACAATTGTATATACTTATATATTTTAACGAAATGAAAATCGTCGTATGCTACGACCCATAGGTGATAATTATTTCAAATCTACATTTTATAATTTTTCATCGGTTCCTTTATAACTTCCAGCTGCTACCGAGAATAAATTCAGCGGCTTATGTATATATTTTTTTAACTACAACCTTTCATATTTTTCCTATCGTGTTTTATTTGTTTTTAAAATTTATTATTTCGAAATAAGATAATTTCAATTTTACCTCATTATTTGGGAGAATTAATATTCCATTAGATACTAAGTTTAATGAAAAAAAGTTCTCATCATTTATATGACTTTTCAAAAGTATTTTAAATTTAAATATACAAAGACAATAAAGTTATTTCTCACCAATGGGTTGGTTATAATTATTTAAAAAGTATATTATATAATTTTTTCTTGGCTTCCTAAATTATTTCCAGCTGTTGTTGGAAATAAATTCAGCGAATTTTTTGTTTAAACAATAGACTTTCCTATTTTTCATATCCTTGTTTTATTGATTTTTAAAAATATATTATTTCGAAATAAACTATATATTTTAATTTGAGTATTAGCTTCATTATTTGGAGGAGTTAATAT
Organism: Troilus luridus; assembly: GCA_964056705.1. NCBI lineage: Eukaryota > Metazoa > Arthropoda > Insecta > Hemiptera > Pentatomidae > Troilus > Troilus luridus. Next base: position 77,107,383 of record OZ057416.1, on the reverse strand, counting down.
TCCAACAGTAATCAAATTTAATGAAAAAAACATTCATTCCAATCGTTAATATGGATTTTCAAATGTATTTTAAATTTAAATATAAAAGGGAAATTAAAGGTATTTCTCCCCAACAAGTCGGTGATAATTTAACAAGCACATTCCATAATTTTTCCTAGGCGTCATAATTTATTTTCAGCTGTTCTCAGGAATACATTCAGCGTTTTTTTTGTTGATCGATAGCTTTTCTCTTTGTTCTTATCATTGTTTTATTTATTTTTTATGATTTATTACTTCGAAGTATGTTAATTTCAATTTGAGCGGTACTCTGGTTATTTGAGGGCACTGATACTCAGTCTGTTTCCAAATTTAACGAAAAAAATTCCCAAATATATTTTTCATTTATAAGAATTTTAAGGTATTTTAAATTTAAATAAACTAGAATAGTGAAGGTATTTCTCACCAACGGATTGGTGATAATTATTTATCAAGTATTTTCTACAATTTTTCATCGCTTCCTAATTTATTTCCCGCTGGTGTCGGGAATAAATTCACCGACTTCCTTTACTATTTTTCTTTTCGTGTTATTTTGTTGTTGTTATTGTTATTTTTTAAAATTTATTATTTCAAAATAAGTTGATTTAATTTGAGCATCAGCCTTATTATTTGGGGAAATTGATACTCCATTAGTTACTAAAATAAATGGAAATAAATCCATTTTTTTTTCTGTTGTATGAATTTTAAAATTTAAGTATACAAGGAAAAGGTTTTCTCACATGAATATGTGATAATTATTTAACAGGTACGTTCTACATTCTTTCTTGTCTTCCTAATTTATTTCCAGCTGTTGTCTTGAATAAATTCGGCAATTTATTTTTTTTAAATATACCCCTTCCTATTTTTAGTGTTATTGTTTTGGTTATTTTTAAATTTATTATTTCTATATAAATTAATTTTTATTTCTCACCCTCGTTATTTGTCAAAACTAATATACCGCCAGTAACCATATTTAATTTTAAAAAATCCATTTTGTATTTTATTTGAATTTCCAAAAGTATTTTAAATTTTAATAAACAAGGATATTAAAGTTATTTCTTAGTTCGGTGATAGTTATTTAAGAAGTACATTATATTTTTTTTTTTTGGCTTCCTAATTTATTTCCAGCTGCTGTGGGAAATAAAGCCAACGATTTATTTTTTTAAACTACAGACTTTCCTATTTTTATTATTACTGTTTCATTTATTTTTTTAATTGTATTATTATTTATCGAAATAAATTAACTTTAATTATTTTTATAATTTATTAAACCTCCAGATAACCAATTTAAAAATAGGTTGTTAGAAGTGATTAAACAAAGTATAATTAAATACTGTGATTATTTCAGCAAATGATATTGACAATAAGTATAAATATAAATATTCTACGAGACGTTCGGAGTCTAAAGCGGATAACTCCAAATTTACAAAATTGACTTTTTCACATTTTTCGCAGGTTAGTCAAGCAATGATTTATGATCCGGAAACTTGAGGTTCAGAACTGGACTAAAGCAATGAAAAATTAGGCGGCAATGTATCGTCCTAGACAAAATTGCTTGACTGCATTAGTGAAAAGTCGATTTTATAAATTCTGGAGTTATCTATCAGCTTTAGATCCTGAACGCATCTTATAATATATGCATATTACATATTCATATATTTTTGTTAGGAGGATCATATATATATTTCAAGAAATAAATTGACACAGTTGTATTTTTTATAATTTTGTTGATATAATTTGAAGTAATTGATTATTGATTACTCTAATAATATCATTAAATGATTGTCTTGTCAACTTTAGTCAATTAAATAATTCAGTTTATTCCAAGTTAAAAGAGTTCAATGCCATTTGTTTTAATGTTTCGAGTGAAAATAACATTAAATTACACGTACGAATTCATGAATAATTAACGACCCTTTTCCTTCTTATCGAACATACTGTAAAGTTATTTCGGGATTGCACTGCTAAAACTTTTAGCCGATCTGTTTGAATGTTAATGTCCATGTTTATGTCGTGCGTACATCTTAAGCCCCGGTGAATAAGGGGATAAGTTAACTGCATTGAAAGCAGCAGAATGGTGGTTTGTTGTTTTGGCTTCAAATGGAGTTGAAATATAAGCAATAACTCCTTTTCTAGCCAATGCCTGACTAAGCCCCTTATGTACAACTAATAACACCATTCTGCTTCTCTAACCACAAAAAAATATTGGATAAAATCTGACAACCACTTATTCATCGGGGCTGTAAATATATGCCAACACGATCATAATTGATATACTCAGGAACTCAATTTGAAAAAAAAAAAAAAACAATTTTTATTATTTGTCAATTATTTAGTTTGAATATTATCAATTATAAAATTGATTTAAATTCAAAGGTTTTTGAATTAATATTCGTTCATAAATGAAGCGTTCAGTATCAAAAACGGAAAACTCTAAATTTCAAAACCACTTTTTCACATTTTTCATTTGTTTAGTCGAGAAATACTTTAGCTCTCGAAACTTCAGGTTCAGTATCGGACTAAAATCATGAGAACTAAGAAGAAAAATATTAGATAAAATTGCTTGATTAAATTTGAAAAAGTCGTTTGAAATTTTGGAGTTATCCACCTTTGATCCTCAACTGTATTAAAATGTATTATTTTATAGTTATCCGATTTCGAAAAACTAAAGGAATAATTATAAACACTTTAATTTTTAATAAAAAAGATAACCATTCAGATAAACCTAAAAATTATTTTCAGTTTTTTCTGTAATAAATTTAGCGAATTATTTGTTTAAACTATAACATAATCATAATTTTCTTAGTATAGTTTTATATTTTTTAAATTTATTATTGTAAACAGATTTAATTTCAAAATTATAACATTTAACACTAGTATCGTCATCGGAAGGTATTAATATTCCGTCACTTACGGAATTCTAGTTATTTATCAATTATTTGATTTATATATTATCAATTTGAAAAAGATATTAATTCCAAGGTATTTGAATTAATAGTTATTCAAAAATGTATTAATTTATTGTAACCTAGTTTATGAAAAATAAATGAGTAATCACAAAGACTATCTTATTCGAATAATAATGATAACCATTTAGACTAGTCAGATATTTGATGGATCTAAAAAAATTACTGTAATTAACCCTCCCAAAAAGTATTATACATATTTTAATTTTAAACAAAACCATGTTTTTTGAGAACTATAATTAATTTACAACATAAGGTTAAATGTTGATTTAATATTTTCATTAAACATTACTGAATATTCATTAAACATTATAATTCCAAACCAAATTCTACACCTCGATTAAAAAGGACACCCCAAATTTTATGTTTTTTAGACCTGAATAGTTCCTTTTAATTATATTGTTGATGCTTAAGACTACGCGTTTGAATTCGGCTGTGACAGATACACTATTTAATCTGTTAGCAGCCATATTTGGATACTGAGGAATCTGCAGACCCTTTTGGGGACTCAACCAGTCTCTATAAAATGGGTACCTTTAATAAGGTTAAAAAACAAGCGGTTGAGCGTGGTCTTGGGACAAATCACCTACACAGCCATTTTTTTTTTCCTTCAAGATTTATGAAAATGATTATTGTGAAGTTTCTTCAACATAAATATAACCATTGCGAATCATCTCAGAAATTGAGTGAATTTTTATTTAATACATTTTTTTTTTTTAACGACCCTAATATATCTGTCATTGTGGTAATTATTTTGATCTGTTCCTGTTTAATATATCAAATTAATGTATTTCTTAAAACCATTTCTGTTGTATAGTCACCTCCACCATTTTATTCGCGCAAGGAAATCATATCTTTTCTAATTGACGTGTCAATATTGATTTCTGTACGAACCAGTAATAATGAGGTTCCTTAAGGCTAATATTGCTAATATTCCTAGAGAAATGAGTTTTTTTTTATTTTTAATGTCGTTGTAAATAAAGACTTAAATGAAATAATCTTTCTGCATACAAATAAATGAATATAAAAGTGCCTATCCTCTTTGGATATAGGCGATTATAACACATCTCATTTTTCTGACCCCTGAACGAAACAATTCTAAATCTTGTCCATTGCTTGAGGTCTTACAACCAGGAGTGACGCCTGCGACCTGGACCTCTCTTTCCTTCAATCTTGTCTTTTATAATTAACTGCAGTAAGTGGTAATTTTCATTTTGGGTCACATGATCGAAGTATGCCAATTTATGTCTTTTGCTGCTGTACAATATCTCGATAGGCTTCTGTATTCGTTGAAGTGTACTTTAGTTGCTGACATGGCGCAATCATGAAACTCAGAGCATTTCTGGTAGACGTTTTGGTGAAGCATCCGAAAGTGTCCATGCCTCTTATGATAACCCAGTATGATAACACTGAGAACACGTAACATCTGAGTACTGTGATTCGAATCTACAAGTTCAAACCATATGTATTATCAATTAAAATTATTATTCATAAATAAAATTAGTTTTAAAAAATGTCGGGGATAATATTGCGTTTTTTATTGTTTTGAACATTAAAATAAAATTGTATATAAAAATGTTTATGTTTATAACAAAAAGCAATAATTTAAGCATTATCGCTAAAATCGTGAAGCTTTGGGGCATACTGGAAGAGTTGATTTCGTTATCTATTAGGTACTCGATAACAACCCACTTTTCCCATAATTAAAAAAGAAAGATAAGCAAAAAGCTGATGAAGTATCATTATCATCGTGTCATCGTCAATTCAGCTTTAAATTGAAATGGGGTTCATTTCAGAGATCTTTCGATAAAATATTATTAAAACTGAATCGTATCGCTTTTTCTTTGCGATCTCTTTGCTTATTTACTGCGGCCAAGTAACGCCAGGAGGGGATATGAATTGACTGATAATCGATACGTGAATTTTTAGTCTCAAGTAAGGGTCATGAATTATACCTGAACTTTTAGTAATATCTAAATCTACGGCTGTTTTTGAATATTTTTTACAATATTATATAACATTTAGTAAATCCCCGGATCTGAGATGTTGATAACCAAATTTAAAGGACCAATTAAAGTTAACCAATTAGTGCTGTTCAATTGACAAATACTTTTATTTATTTTTAGTGTATTTATTCGTAAGGATGTGTATCACTAAAATTTACAATAAACCTTAAATCGGCAACTATACTTTGGAGAAGTTTGAGGTTCGCGTGTATTTAAAACAAGGTGAATTTCTTTCGCCTGTACTGGTTAATTTAACACTTGAGTATGTTATTAGTATAATTAACTCCGAAAAATATTTGAATATAAATTTGGATAGTATGATATCCATGTTTAGGTTTTCGACCGATATGGTTCTTTTGGGTGAGTATTTGTTGAACTACATAAGCGTACTTTCGGAAGGGGATGAGTGGTAGATTTAACCCGGTTTTGCAGTAGCTTTTTCTTATTTTCAAAACTTTTTAAATTAAAAAATAAAAACAGTATTTAAAGATAACTAAAAAAATATTTAAAATACATTTTAAACATTATATAATAACAAATATCTCCGAATCCCAGTATAAATGGACCCCCGATACGAAGTATTGTTCCTGCGCATTAAAAAAAAATTGTTCGCAAGTCTATGATGTTTAGGTGCATTTTGTTATAAAGAAAAATAATTTGGAAATTTCAATACAACATATAGACAATGAACTCGCAGTAGTTTTTGAAAATATTATCTGTGTCTGTTTCGGAAAATGCATGCATATTAGTTTTTAGATATCTGTTATTTATGCTATTAAATAAAATACTCATAACAAAACATGTGTATATTTATAAATAACCTCACAACAAAACAATTCCAATTAAATTGGTGGATAAAAATAAGCAATACTTTCTAAAATCTTAGTAAACAAACATTCTTTCTCATACCTTCTCCTCCATATGAATTCGCATAAATATGTTTCCAACATATTTCTACTCGTTCCACATTATTTTTTGTTTCTTCGTTTGACTGAAGCCCAAAGTGATTCCAACCTCTAGTTATGAGCACCTGTGTTTAAGTCAACGAAATGTTTTGAATTGTTAACAACGTAATGTTTATACCTCATATCTTCAATTGGCTTTATTACATAAGCCTTCCAGCAATCAGAATATATTTTTGTCCTAATTCGTATTGCAGCATCAATGCAAGAAGTCAGCATTTCAGCTGTTCTAAATGGGACAGAATGTAGGAAACACTCCATAGTTTCCCTGCATACGCCTTCGAACACCCATTGGTGCGGGTATATCCTCCCCACATTATATTTCATTTTGGAGAAGCAGGACTCATCGATTTCAACAATGTGCTTTATTCTCTTATAGGCCTTCCAGCAATCAGAATAAATTGTTGTCCCAGGCCGTATTAGGATTTATAATTAGGTTATATGTTAAATTTCTCAAACATATGGAGTTATTTCCCATAAGTAATCATAATTACCGAATAAGTAATTTGCATGCGTTTTCCGAAACAGACCCTATTATGTTTCTAGTCTGACTAAATCATGTGGCTAAAATAATTCAGAGAATTAATACATGGAGGAGGTCACATTTAGTAGTCGTTATTCCAAATTTCCATGTTTATGGGAGCGAGAAATGCCAGTGTGTAGAGTGCTGAGTTGCTAAACTGAAGGTTCCGGGTTTAGCTCTGAGAGATGAAATTATTTAATCTGTTAAAATCCAAGAATGAACCCTTTATGATATACAGACCCTCCTGACCCAGGCTATATACAGTGGGTAAACTGAATCAGGGAAAACCTGGCGGTTGTGTGTGATCTCGGACAAATCACCTTCGTACAAAACCGTTGTTCCAGAAATAGTACAGTGTCTACCATTTACTGAACCGAGTAGTAGTACAGATTTTTATCATTCGAAGTTTCCAAGTTGGCGAAAAAAGTCATATATTCTCTCCCCTTCCAGTTGAAATAAGAAAATAAACTAATAGCCGTTACACTCAGATAAAATAAAAAATCTTTCCATTTTCTTTAATGAATTTTCCAACTCGAAATCCGGGTCTTCCGAGTCTGAGCGATTTTCAAATCCCGTTTGATCGGCTACCAACTGATTTGTTTTTATTAATCAAATCAGTTCGAGCGATATCGGACACGTTTTTATTCAAACAGGTCTCCCCTCTCTTTTCCAAGCAGAGCACACGCACAAACACACACTGAGACACAAATAATAAGCGTTCACTAGAGAGAACACGATTAATCTATTTGATAAATGGGCGATGGGGCAGGACGATTTTGTGATTTGGCCCATCAAAGGGTTAAACATTTTGTGGTTGCGGGCCGGATTGTTTCATTATTGAATCAATGTCTGTGTTCCTCTGCATCTGACGTGGACAGACCGAGCACATATCTCATCTGAGTCCGGTTCGTTAAAACATCATCCCGTTTGCTACGGAATTGGCGGAAAATCGAATTTTCCCCGTCGGAGGATTTCCCTTGTGGAGAAGGTTCTCTGCCGATAATTAGCAGTTAGTTTCATTTATCTCCTGTTATGACTTGTTCCAGACTTATTGGTTTATTTTTGTCTCATTGTTTTTAGCAGTTTCATTTTTATTGCTATGGATCAGTTCCATGGATTTTTTAATTGGATTTCCTTGAATTAATAAACGTACTTGAAAGCTATTGAAATGTACTAACTAATTTTTCTGATTTTTCGACATCAAATCATCCATAACTGTTTAATTTACTGTTAATACGTTTAGTTCAACTTCTTAGATATTGCTTAATTAATTCGATTATAGCCAATCAATTAAAAAAAAATTACTTCGTGGGCGAAACCCTAGGCAGAGGATTAGGCTCAAGAAGGTAAAACCATTCTCCTTTTTCAGATGGACTTCAGATCGTTTCATAAACGATGCTCGGAAATAAATTTTATTTTTAACATTTGAATTTGTTTATAGACTCTACAATATGAACATAAATTTATATGCTTATTGTTATTTCAGTAAAATAGTACACACTAAATGGTTTCTTATACGTAGTAAGGTCCAAAAGTTTCCGGCCTGGGATGGAAGGAAAGGTGAAAGAAAAAAACTGGTCATACTGTTTCTATTAAGTTCAACACACTTAATACAACGCTTTGGCAAGGTTTCTATACCATGAAAAAAATAATTTTCTTCTTTGTTAAAAAAATGTTCTTCCACTGCTGCTTAGACCTCTTCCTCGGTGTTAACTCGCCAAAATTCATTGCAGCAGTGAACTCGTTCAGTTTTTGAGCAGCTGAAAGAACTTTTGGAACCCATCTTGCACTAACCTTGTTCATATGCGAATGTTCTTTGATGATCCTCAAAACACTTGTTTTTGAAACCCTCAACCTTGCTGCTATTTCCTTGGTTTTCAGTCACCGGTCAGACAGCAATTGGAGATTCCACAAGTTGGATTGTTTCAGAAGTGACAGGTTCCAATGGGCGACCGGGACGCGGGTCATCTTCTAGACGTTCTCTCCCTAACTCAAATAATTTTGCCCATTCTTTCACTGTGGAATACGAGGGGGAGGACTGTCCGTTTACGCAATCCAAGCGCTCTTTATTTTGCGCAGTAAGACCTTTTAAAAAAGAATTTAATAACCGCAAGGTACTCGAGTTTGATAATTGTAAAAATGGGAGTTTCCTTCTAGGCTGGACACAGACTGACAGGACTGAGGAAGAGCAGGCGATGGGTATGGAGTGAGCAGGCCGGGACCTGCATAGGCTAGCAGATCCCGGCACGTTTGAAGGAGGGGAAGCAGGACAGGCCGGAAACTAATGGACCTTACTATGTACATATCGTGAAGTATTGGCGTCACCTGTGGTATATTGGTTAGTATTGCAACGTAATATGCCCAAGATTGCTGGTACATAGCCCGACAGGTTGCCCTAGGTTCGTCCTTCGGAGGGGATGTTAACGGAAGGGATCTCGCGAGGGGTGTTAGGTACTCTTTTAAGACCCCTATCCAAATGTTATCTATATATTTAGTATTCCCACTGTAGCATTGTCTGAATTAGCTACAACACCTTAAAGTGGCGTTAAATGAATTAACAACAATAGTGGACTGTTATGTATTTAAAATTTTCGTAAATTCGGACTATTTGTTATCTATCTGCAAGACTCCTCATTAGGACTGGATCCTTATGAATTTAGTATAAGAGAACTACAGCTCGGCAATGCAGCGCTATATACACTAAGCTTCGCTGCTTACAACATTTTGTGATCAACTCGATAATTATTTAAAAGGAGGAGATTTTTTTAGTTTCGTTTATTGATTTTTGTAAGTCTTAAAAAAAAGTAATTTCCGGAGGGACTGGAGTCTCTGAACTCTTTCTCATGGCTCCTTTCCTGATGTTGGGATGTTTTCTTTCTTTTTTTTTTTTTTTAAGTTTACCAATTAACACGCTTATTTTGTTAATGAATAAATCATGAGTGTGTTTAATTATTACGGTGAAGTCATATTCATTTCCAATTATTGACATAATAATTATATAATATTATAAAAGAAGGATAAGAAATATAAAATTGACTGTGTTTAGGACAAATATATGCTTAATTAACATCTATAGGTAACAAAAAATGTACTGTAATGATATAAAATGAAATTAAATCTAAAAAGAAAGGATAAAAGGTAGAAAAAATATATTACTTTGCAGTTAATGAATTATAAATAACATTGCTTCCATCATTAATGAAATAAGTCAGGCTTTGAAGAAACCTTAAGCGACTCAATCATCCTACGGTTCGTTAAAAATATAAAGCTACAAGGCACAAAAAGCTTGCACAAAAAATCCCAGACCTCACCCGTTGATTTCCATCCGTGAAATAAAGGTTATCCTATGTAACGCCATCACTTTTATAAATTATTGCGTCACTTTTCTTAAAATCAATAATCTTGCGGTCAAAGTGAGTTAAATGAAAAAAAAGTGTATGATGTATATAATACGTAAGTAACATTTAGTAAGTGAAAAAAACATTTTTTACATATTGCCGAGAGACGCAATGCTTTCACAATGTCCAATCTGATTACTAAAATACAGTTATTATTTTATTTAAATCCTAATGAGAAATATGTTTGTTTATTTTAAAAAATTAAATAAAAGTATTATTTTTTACATAAATTTCTATACGTTTTTCTTGTCTGTTAAAAAAATATTTTTTGCCCTTTGATTTTCGATATTCAAAGCCAGTATAAAAGAAATGATTACTGTTGAGCCTGTAATCGCACTGTAAACAAACATCAGATATGCCAGGTCTAAATTCCTGTTATTCATATTTTACAAACTCTTATTAACAATTTACTAATAATAATCAACAATGATAAATTCATAATAATGGTCAAACAATTAAAAAATACTTGCTGATTCCAATTCACACTATCTGAAATATAGCATAAAACAAATCTAATTTTATTGGTTTCAACACAAAACCAACTAATTTGAGCAATATTTGCAGAATATATGTTAATGTTCTACAGGTATAGTGTTTAAGATGTAGTTAAAAACGTTTCGTCATCAACTTGTTTATTAACATTGTCTTCTAGTCGTAGAAATGAACAAGATGAAATGAAGTAGAAACGAGAGGAAATTGGAGTAGAAAAGACAAAGCTAGAAGAAAATGATTCTATAAAAGATTAACCCTTTTCGCTCCTCTGATTGTTTTGTTCTTTGGATACAAGACAAAAGGAAGTTGAAATGTAATATTGAATGATGAGAATGAATATGGTAGCTATAAAAATATATATCTTATATCTATATACTAAAATATATAAATATAAAAAAGAATAGTAAAATAAAAAGATATTAAAATGAACTGACTTGATTTTGGAAATTAAAGAAGTATCAGAAACATAACAAGCATTACCAAACGCGTAAATTGTTTTATTTTCTATTTACTGAATCTCAAGTTGTTTCACGTGAACCCAAATAACATGAAAAGGTAATCAGAATGTTTTTTTGTTTTTTTTGCTAGGATTTAAAGAAGAGTATGAATGTAAATCTTAATGATAATAGTTGGTCATTAATTACTCATTTTGTTTTAAGAATTATTTATAATATTCATTTTTTTATCATGCAGTAATATAACTAACATAAAAACCCTACCTGCTTTTTTGCATATTGTAGTTATTTATTAAAAAATGGAAATATATATTAGATTATAAATAAATGATTATACCCACTTCTTTATTTAAAACAGTTATTACTCCTTGTAGCGGTTTTTCATACCCTCATTGAGCTTCCTGACTTTCTATTAATTATTAACTTCCAACTTATTATTAATTAATATAAATAATCAATCAAGAAAGTAGCTGGGTGGTTTAATTCGTAAGGTACTACTATATTCCGGAACCGGGGTGGAGTTGGTATGGCAGATAATTCTTTTATACAAGAGGGTTTTGGAAGATCCTTCTTTAGCTTATTTGACTGCAACCTGAATTAGGATAAACCAAGAAAAAACACTTCCATTATTAAGTACGAACCCCCTCCCACCAAGTTCCTTGGTCATCGGTATTACTGATTACCAATATTAGATTGCTACAACTGATGACTGATATTTTCAGCAGTAATCCATTACAGTATACAAGAGGATCACTTTAAAACTAACTACGTCCCAAGGTGAATGAAAGAAAAGAAATGTATAAGTAGCGAAAAAATCGAGCAGAAATAAGATAATAAGAAAGAAAGGAAAGGTAGAATCGCTTATTAAGTATTTGCTCAACTGTCCTTAGCCGAGTCATCGATATCCCTGAGGTGATTAAGCTTTCCTTAAGGGCTTAGGGGAAGAAAAACTCGGGCCAACTTGTTGAGTCATCCTTATAGCCGCCAACTCCATCAGTTCCTTCTTCGTACGTGTGTGCGCCCTCTGGGGCGTGGTTCGAATCCGTTCTAAGGGCTGTCTTAATTAATTTATAACTGTCCAGTCGTATTCAAATATTCGTACATGATCTTAATAATCGTAAACAAGAAACGCACCTAGTTGTTCAGTTTGGTATTGTACCGAAAAAACATATTAGTCGTACAATTCCTCGAGGAAGAGCTGACATCCATGAGCCCATGGAAGAATAAATCCGGAACAACTATAAATATTTTTGTAGATATAGTCATGGTTCGTTTAGTAACACGAAAACGTATCTAAAAATTGACGACTTTGAAATACTTGTGATATGTAACAATATTTTTCATACTCTTTTAGGTTTCCACGGCCACTATTTATACAAAATACTTCAGTGGTATCTTCTGGTTTAGACCGTGTCGCTAACTTTTTCGCCAACGTTTCGCCAGACATGCTGCTGACTTCTTCAGGGCAGAAAAGAAAATGAACCTTCTCTTTTCTGCCCTGAAGAAGTCAGCAGCATGTCTGGCGAAACGTTGGCGAAAAAGTTAGCACACGCTCTAAAGCAGAAGATACCACTGAAGTATAAATATTTTTCATGTTCAGTTTTAGGGTCACAAAATCTTATGTCTGAGTTGCCTGGATATAAATTTTATGGTTTCACTATTGATTGTTGTCACTCATTTAACACGGTTCCATACATTTCTGAAAAATGGCAATTTTGAAGATATGTTTTTGTATCACTAAGGTGACAAGTTTGTTTAAGAACCTTCCCCTCTAAAGACATTATAAAAATGTTTTTACACCTATAAATACTTTAACTATTTTATCAAGTCTATGTCCTAATAATATTTAAACCGTAACTATAAAGCCTGAATCATCAGAATGTGTAACTCTAATGAGTATGGAAAAACCTTCAAAACTTCCCATACGTTTATATAAAAGTTGTTACATATCACATATATAAGCAAATGTAAGTTATAATAGGAATAAAATGGTAATGGACATCTTGAATCCCATATTTAAAAAATGTATTGTTTACTAAACCATCAATTTTTCCTTGAATCGTTATTAGTTGATCGTATTAATTCATAAAAGAGAAACTAGTCTGGGTGACGATAAAAAGTATAATCTAACTAATTATAATAATAAATAAAGTAACTATTAATTGCATATATAATTACCAAACCAATTACTATTAATGATTATATTTTTGATCTCTATATAAAATATTTTCTCCTCTATCAACTTTGTCTTGTAATTTGAAATCCTTGAAGATCCAACACTCACCCAGATATTGGCACTGCAGTTCATATAGGATCTTAAAATTAAAAGCTTCCACCAGAAGCTTGCTCCATTCGCCTCTGTCAAAAGCAAATCTCCCTCTTCGCACATCCAAAGCCTCAAGGTCTGTCTCGACATCATCCAGCCATCGCATTCGAGGCTCCCCTGGATTTCCAAAGAGCAGTTTCTTGGATACTATATTGAGATGAATTGTCTAAATTTTCCAACCATCTCAATCGTCCCAGCCAGATATAAGAAACAAAAAGATCCAACAGTTCCTTGTTGGTTATAATCTGGCAGCCATTTTCAGCTTACACCGCACCGAAAATTCGACGAAAGACATTTCTCCTCTAGAATTTTAGTGTTCTTTTTGTTCCGCTGTTAGCGTCCGTGATCCAAATTGAAATAAATTTGTTTGTGGTTAGCATAAAAACCTACTATGCCCAAGACCGCGGCTTTGCAGCACGCCACATGACATTTCTAAAAAGGAATAAAAAATCATTGGTTTTAACGTTTTGGTCATAGTACCGTCCGATTAACCATAGCAGTATAAAGTGACGTTAAAAGAACAAATAAATGAAATATGTTTTCAAATAATAATTGAAACATATTTCATTCTTGATCGCATCAATGTTACATGCCCCATTCAACTTTCACATGATTTATAATAAATCTCAAAATGATCCATGAAAGACCTGAAATTTCATTCACAATAAATTACAATTCATTTTCTTTTATATTGCTTTGAATTAATATCAAACCAAACATTAACTATTTAAATAAATTAACTAGCAATCAACAATCCAACTAACAAAAAATGTGGAAAACATGTTAACAGCTTGTTTACTTGTGATTTAAGTAAGCTTACTTACTTAATATTCCGCATTTGAAATAACGTTTCAGTTGTTTTAAAATCAAATTATTATTTTTCGAAGAAACTCGGTGGCTGCTTATTAAATAAATATAAATTAAAAACAAGAAAAAAAAAATAATCGCTGTTTGAGCCCTGAAAAGGAAGGAGGCTTAGCCCGACGCTTTGAATTTTACACAAAGGGTAAAACGGGTTACTTTTTTGTGTGATATTTGAAACACCCCGTCACAAAGTCTGTAATTAATTTATCTCATCTCAAAGCATCCTTGTTCTTAAAACAAGTTTTATCTAACACTTTCAGGAAAAAAGAAAAGAAAAAACTCATTTCACACAGCAATTGCAGGAAAGCGTTGGAAAAATAGTGTTAAAATAATTTCACTACAAATTCTTGTTTTCTTTCAATTTTTGGGAATAGTACCATCTGTACCAAAAAGTAGTCTGTCCCGGCAATGAAATTGTAACTGGAAGTGAAATGATTCAATGTTTCGAATTAACCTTCAATACCCTTCATATATCTGCAGTCTCCTCCAATTCAAATCTTCAATCCATTTCTATCAATGAAGATCTCGACTTTCCGATCTCTATACTTTTTCCCACAGAACCAAAACATTCGAGTATTCCTTTCTCACCCGCTCCACCATAATTTGGAACTCCATATTTCCTATACTGCCATGCTTCTTCACTATCCTCATTTAAATTCTTGATTTTCCAACATCTCTTGACTTCCCATAAAGATGCTCTCTAAGCAGGCTAATCATTTGCTTAAATGAATCAGTAATGAATAATTGATTTTGTTGTTTAGTCGTTTTTTTTTTGTAATGAAGATATACATGGCGTAAAGAAATTATTGCATCCTAGCTCGTATGTTTAATTGTTGTTATTAACTTATTTATTCCCTTAGTATCTTAGGTTGGTATCTTGTTCATATTCGGACTTCTAAATATTTATTTTCATTTTTATTTGTATTTATTTTTTGGCACTTTATAAATATTTTATGATTTGCATTGTATAGCCTTCTGGCCAGATATATATATACATACATATACATATATATATATATACATACATATATAATGTTCTATTTTATTTTTTAATACTTTATAGAATTTTAATACAATCTGAGCAATTAGTTTTATTTTATATTAAAGATCCAACTCACACATACTGTTTAGGCTATATCATCTACTTTATATCGCAATGTTTCTCGAAACGTTCATTTTTTGATGAAAAGATTACCAAAATACTCACATTTCCCAATGTTACACTTTCTTTCTTTTAAAAAATGATAATATTTCAATTCAAAACACAGGATTGTTTTTATTTTCGAGAATATTAAAGAGGACACGAGTGCATAGTTAAAACTTGTGTCATAAATTAATATAATTAAAAAAAAAGATAAATCAACTAATATGAAACAACACTTTATATTACTATTATTTATTACCTTATACAGATAGGACCGTGGCGTAAAAATGACGTAACATGATTTCACTTGACGGGGTTTAACTACCCCTACCAAAAAACTGGCGGAATAAGATCCCCAGTCCTTTCTTATACCCCATAATTCAACTAAATGTTTTGAAACTCTTAAATTAATTCTCCATTTTTAAAATAATAATTATACTTAGAAATATCTCTCCGTTTTTCAATTAGCCTTGAATACACTCCATGAACTATCTACAGGAATATTGGAGTCACGTATCGGCATTTAGGACATCGCATTGTATTTCTCTTTCCCGGAAAAACCACAGGTATTTTGTGAAGTTCGGGGAAAATGAATAATCGAAAGGAATTTATCACAAGGGGAATCTTTTATCGGACCTATCATTTTGTTAAAAAAAAAAAAAATAAGAAAAAATACTTTATATTTAAGAGATTTAAAAAGTAATTTTAAATAATTTTTCATTTTGACCATGTCATACCTTCGAAAGCTGGATCCATTGGATTGTTTTTGAAGACGAATTAGTTATGCTAATTTGTATTAGTTATAGTTTTGGATCTTTATTCATTAAATCCCACTTTGTTGGCAACAATACTTGATTATGATAGGATTTCTCAATAATTAGGTTTCAGGTACCCTTTTAAGTAATGCCATCAATATTTAAAATATTTATGATATTAAGGCTGTTCGTAGATACTTTCGGCTTTCTTATTTTTTAATAGAGTAATTAGTATCGTCTTGATTTTCAGGTTGAACTCAATACCTAATAAGCAAATATTATTTTACGGTTAATTCGTTAATTTTTTAAAAATTTTATAATCCTTCTGACGGAACAATTTTTTATTAATAATAGTTAAGGTCTCATTTCTACTTAACAACTTCAGCTTGTTAAAGTTAACTAAAAAAATTCGCTACTTCTATTTTAAATAAGAGTTTTATGCATTAATTAGAAAAATAAAATTATAAAATGTTAATAGGATTTTTTTATTTTATTTTTTTATTTTACATAGGTTTTAGTAAAAGACAAACATAGGGAGTTAACCTATTATACAGTAGCTGAAATAAAAAAATAAATATTCGTATTTACTACACTGCACTGCAATCTTTTATAATAATGATCATGCTCATTATTATAAAAAAATAAATGAGCAATCAAAATATAAATAAAAAGTGAACAGTATTTAAAAAATAAAAAATATATAGAGATTTGTGAACACTAATAAATAACGAATATATTTAACTCACTAAAACAAAAATTATAAATTTTGTTTTATAAACATACATCTAAAAAAAAAACTATCAACAAATATAGCTAATATATAATTACCATTAATATGCCACACCAAATATATATTACAATGTAAACCATGAAAATTTCTTAAAAAATAACAAAAAATTGCAATTTCCTTATCAAAATAATTCGTTAATAATACAGTTATTAGTAATACCTAGAATATAAATAAAATATCAAATATAAATATATATTTATATATAGTAGTATATACTATGTAACAATAATAGAAATAAAAGCTACTTTATATCCAAATAATGATTGAGCATGTTCTCGGAAGAATCACCCTCTTTGCACAACCGTTGACCTAGATGCAGTAAATCCTTATAATTCACTACATTTTTTTAATCTCGGGTATATATAAATCCAGAAGGAATCTGAAAAGAAAAAAGTATAAAATTACTAATAAATTCAATGAGAAACCTCATAAAAAGACAGGAAGAATTGGACTTAGGTGGTCCAATGAGGAGGAGCGGGGTAGCTTTAGTTGGTAGAGAGTCCAATGATTAGCCGAGCTGGTATGCCGGTTCATTCATCTCATTCGGGTACAAATCCGGCTATGGCGGATAATTTATTTATTCTGTTAGCAGATTGGACAACCATCCTGGGGATCACCCAACCTCTATAAAGTGGGTAACCTTAATCATCATCATCACTGGCACTACAACCCGGTACGGGTCTTCGCCGCATCAAGACGACGCCTACAATCATCTCTGTCTCGCGCCAGGGTTTGCCAAGCTCTGGTGTTGAGGAGCTTCTTTGCGTCGGCTTCGATCTCAATTTTCTTGATGTTCCACAGCCACAAGACTTTTTTTGAGAGAGGAGCAGCTGACCCCTCCGCTCTACCCCCAACCTGGAGGACCAGTCCTGTAACCCTAGGAAGGAGCCCTTACTGCCGGGCCAGCTGAACCCAGGTTTTTAACGAGGTTGTTACTCCTCCCCCTCCTCCTTTTTCATCCTGGCTTGGGACAGGCAATGGCTGAGTTAAAAGTGGGTACCCTTAATTGGGAAAACTCCGGCGGTTGAGCGCCATTTCAAACGAATCATCTATCTGCACAAACGTTGTCCATGGAACAGTACTGTCTTAACCACCTACAAGGAACCCAAGACTTCGTGGTTTGTGGCATAGGTCCAATGACGTCGCTAAAGTGAAAATAAAACAAAAAATTTGTAATATTTTAATTATATATTGTAGTATAAAATTGGAAGTAAAATTGCTTCTGTACTTCTGAGGACGATTTCAGAATTTTTGTCCTAGAGTTGAACGCATGACTTTTATAAGATAATTCTGTGTTATCAATCAATCAATAACAAAAAATTAAATGAACGTAATAGAGGATAAAACCACCGGAGAACAATAAATACATAATAGATTGTTGAAAGTTTCAAAGACGATCCTCGAGAGTTGAGGCTATTGAGCTGGAAGAGGGACATTTCTAGAGATGTTTCCTTTTCCAACTAAACTTGCCCTCGGCAGATCAGACCACAATGGCTCTATCTCCTTACTTCTCTCTCCGTTATTTCATCTGGAAACAATTAGACTTAGGCTAAGGGAATTGTTAACAAACTTTATTAACTACCAAACATAATATTTTTTATTATTTTGAATTTATACAAGTGTTTATATAAAAAATTTAATTAAACTTCGTAACTTATTGACTTGAATTCCCTTGCTACAAAGAAAACTAAATTTAAATATTCTCTTTAGCAATGGTTTAATTAATCATTTTATTTCATTTGATCCAAAAATAAAAATAAGTGCCATATCTTTTTATTCTTTTAACGTAGGATAAGGATCTTTAAATAGTACCTTAAATCGTACAGGGTCGGAAACCCCACTTTACAAGGACAGCATAAAAAAGGACTTTTTATTCCATTTAAAAATCTTGGTCACAGCAGATTGCTATGCTAACCACTACATCACATGTGCCTCAACCGAAATATTGGACAAGGGCTTTCAGGAACGATAAACAAATAACCAACTACTGACAAACAACTAATTAAAAAATCGTTTAATAAAACAATTATAATATTTCTTCCCAGTTTTAAAGATATATATTTATTTAACGTCACTTTATACTGATATGGCTAATCGAACAATGCTACAGTGGGATTCCATAATTTTGTCTATCCAGATATAATTAGGATAGGTATCTTTAACGAGTACAAGAGTACCGGGACCCCCATTTTATTTATCTTCCAAAAGACAGCATAACCAGTGATTTTTTAACCCCTTGTAAATCCTTTTGACATCTGGCGGGCTTCAAATCCGTGATCTTGGCCATAGTTTGTTGTCAATCCGACCACTAGACTACAGATAATCCTAAAATATATACCATATTCTGTGTTAATTAATATTCTTTTCATCTATCTCAATAAGAGTCCATCAACTTCTTGTTGATATTCAGACTTGTTGTTTGGGTTTAAGGGCAAAAAAACTACTGATCGTTATTATCACCCCCTCATTCTTAGACAAGAAGCTGTTAATATATTTTTTTATTATATTACTATTTTCACAGGAAGTAAAAAAAGTTTGATCGTCATAATATTCGGTCTTCTTGAAGCACCTATGATGCGTGAGGAGTAATTCTGCACAGCCTTCTCCAGCTCTGCCGGTCTTCCACCAACCAGCTCGTCTGTTCCACTGGAGTTCCCTCTTCTCGAAATCCTTCTTCATCTTTTCTTCCCACTTCTTTCTCTTCGGTTCCCTAAGTTCCATCCACAATATGTGTCCAAGCCATTCTAGTTTGTCTATACAAGTTTAAAGAGAAAAGTATTAAGTAAGTCAACATATCAATGGGTTCAAATTAACCAGAATATCCTGATAATTGGAATACTTTTATGACACTATTGATATATGGTACGTTATCATCAAAGCCTTAAAAACTTGAAGGGGGGGGGGGGCTACATCATTTCATCTTATTGCTGAACACTACTCGAAAATTGGACGAACTGTGAATTTTACCTTACCCAGTGTACACTAAAGTGGATCTTTACTTGTCATCATACAGCTATGCTCACTGTGTAATCTGAAAGAAATTGAAAACAGTTTTCACTTCCTGGCAGTGTGTCCCGTCTTAAAATTGTATAGAAAAAAATTCTTAAAATATGAGCTGATATCAAAACAAAAATTAATAGATATTCTGAATGGAGAGAATTTTATAGGTTTATATAATTTTGTAAGTAATGCAGGTCGTTATAGACATTTTTTAATTTCAGAATTTAATTATTAATGTCAAAAAGAAATTTGATTTATTTTTTAGTTTTCTTGTTGTTTAGTAGTTTAATCAAACTCCCGGCAGACGGTATAAGTACCATGCTGTGGTTGCTAATGTGGAAAATAAAATTAAAAAGAACAGTTGTAAATAATTTAATAAAGAGCATTTTATATCTATCTATCTATCTATCTATCTACTTGTCATCAGGTATTGTGGGTCAAACGACAATGTTCGTTTCTAAGGCATGTAACAACCTCTTTTACTCAACTACAATTAATGGAAGATGGTGCCCAAACTGGTTCTTTAAATGCAGGCGTATAGAATCCATGAATGGAGTCGTATATAGGTTTTATGCAATTTATATCGGCATTGTTCATTCCTCTAACAGAGAGAGTAGCTCAGTATGGAGAACGTTGAATTACTGAGCAGTTGGTCTCGGGCTAAATATCGGCTGTGGAAGGTAAATCATTCATTCTCTTTTGGGTCGAAACTGCGCGATTTGGAGACCTTTTCGGGGGTGACCCAGCCTTTATAATGGGAGTAACCTTGATTAGGAGCCTTAATGAGTTATTAATTTATAAATTTAATTGATTATAAAATAAATGACAAAATAAAGTAAATTAATTTAATTTTTGGTGATGGATTTGTCTTTGTTACTATGTTGATTGTGTTTATATTCCCGCCAAAGTAATTAGCTCGATGCCATGATTAGCGTTCGTTTGACAACATTTTCTTTTGTATTTGCCGATATAGCTGATGGCATCAATACCGAACTGTTTGTGTTTCCATAGACAAAGGTTTGATAGGGTTATGGCTAGTAGTGCTAGAGCAGCATTGTGCTCAAAGACTTCAGTCCTATTGCTGACCAAAGGGCAAAAGAGATTTTTTTCCCACACCCTCACAAAAAATTCAATCTACACTGTCTTTTGGAATTAGTTTAATTCCGCCTTATTATTTGGCCAAACAGAATGACATTCTATTAATTACTTTGAAAGAGTAGTTATACGTTTTTATTAAATTAAATTCTTTGAAAATGATTTTAGATTAAAATGACCAATTTGTTTTTCAGGAAAGCAAATAATGAAGTTTCTATATCTATATAAATAAAATTTATTCTGCCGAAGGTCCCGGGTTTATATCCGCTTGTGGCAGATAGTTTATTTAATCTGTTAACAGCAAGTAATTGCTTTCTCCTGGGGCTCACCCAGCCTCTATAAAGTGGGTATCTAATAATAGGGGGATACCTGGCGGATAAGAGACATCTCGGACAAATCATTTCCCTGGACATCCTTTTTCCTAGGTATAGTACATTCCCCATCACCTACTGAGCCCTAGACTTTTGTTTTCTATATATAAATGGATATAATCTTAGCTTTTGAGTTTTATGTTCCATTGGTGATTATTTCGGACATGTTAAATTTAGTATGTATGTTTTGCATATATATTTAAAAAACTATTTTATATTATATTTAGACGTCTATTTTTTTTTTAATATGGTGAAAACCAACTCAACATTATTTTTTTTTTAAGTCTTAATTATGAAATAATAAAAATCCGATAGAAACGGAAGGTATTATAATTAATGTACTTTTTATTTAATATAAAATAAAATCATTATAAAGTAATATTTATGTCCGCTTATAATGTTGTTGGCTATAAGATATAAATAACTTTAATTATGCATATTGTTTAAAATCAATTTTAACACGACATTATGACATTATACATACATTATAAATTATTATACATTATACATTATTATGCCATGGCGCTATATTTAAACTTATTGCAAAGGTTGGGCATAATGTTTGTTATATAAAATAATAAGTGGAAAGTAACAATACAAAATATAATATCATGAATTTAAAAAAAAATATTACAACTGTAGTGTATTTAAGTCACGTTTTATTTTTCTAGTATATATTAGAATTAACAAAAAAAATACAATTGAGACGACTAATTTGATCGGTTGACTTATTTTTTTTTATTATTTAATTTCTTCGAGCTTGGATTGAATAAATATTATGTTGGATTTAATTGTAATCGATTTATACTTGAACTATAAACTAATAAATAAATATTTTTATAGGTAATTAAGGTTTTTTATTTATAAATAGACTTTCCTTATCGGGCAAATTAAAAAGAAAACTGTAACACCAGGAAAGAAGTCTGTATAATTTAAAACTTGTAGATAATAAACCATTTGCTTTAACATAGGTTTTATTTAGAGTTCATTTACTGAAAACCGTTTATATTTTTCCCCTAACTTTATAAATGGCAATTATATTGAGAGGATTAAAGATAACCTTAAATTACTAAGTCTTGAAATTGTTAATTGTTTATCCTGATATATAAATATTGAAGTGTATGTATTGATATTAATAAAGGGTCAAACAAAAGAATGATCATAGCAATAATGGAAACAATAAAATCTACTTTGTTCACGTAGGCTTCAACGGTCGTTGATATTCTTCTTATATTCTTCTTTCGGGATGGACCGTATCATGTCGGTGGTAATAACCAAGCTTTCGCTCATAGTGAGTTTCTTCAGGCTTAGTCAGTTAATTTCTGATACATTTCTAACATTTACTGACTAACCCTGAAGAAGCACACAGCACGTTGAGCGAAAGCTTGGTTGATAGCACCGACATGACACGGTCCATCCCGGAAGAAAAGTACTAGAAGAAAATCTACTTTTCTTATTTCAATTCAATTTAAGTTCTTTTTCTTCTTGTTGGTTTTCTGACAAAATACAATTACTTATCACAACTCTTTCTAAAATGTCTTTTTCGAATAAGTGAATTTAAAAAAGATGAAATTATTAAAAGTAAGGTTGTGGTCGTTATTCCAGGTTCGTTATTTATTTGTCCATAAAGGCCAATTGTAATTTGTTTTATATTTCCACTGATGATATGCGTTGAATAATGGATAAAAGAATATTCATATCTAAGATTGAATACTAAAACTTCTACTTCTATTTATTTTGTTTTTTAATATATACCCAAAAATATATGAAAATTATATTGGCCACTTTTATGTTTTATAAATTTTTTAAGTTTATATTATGTTTGCTATATATATATATAAATATATATTTACGGTATGAAATCTCCTTTCAATGAACAAGGTCAATTTTTTTAACGCATAAATAATTCTGATAAAATTAAAAAAATATATATAACTTTAAACGTCTACAATTTAAAAAGTTTATTCAATTAAATTTCAAAAGAAAGTTAAATGTTTCATTATAATTTTCGTTTTTCAGATATGTCTGCTTGTACAACTATTTTTCATATCGAGTTTATAATTCCTTTAGTTTATGTTTTTATTTTAGGGTCACAAGATGTTAGATCAAATAGGTTTATAAGGTTTTTGGTTTCAATCATAAATCACAATTTATTAGTTTGTTAAAAATGGCAATATTGTTTACATTTTTGTGTCACTTAGGCGTTGAAATGTAGTAGACTTTTGTTAAATTGTTTAATGTTTATATTCATTTCTCGGATTTTACTGCATAGAAATTCTGAATTTATTCATTTAAAAAAACAGGTGAATAGTAAATATTAACTGCATACAATGTTTATTATCTGGGCTATCTCCGATTTTTTTCTCTCCGAGTATTTAACTGCTCATGGTAATTAATGCCCGAGAATCTATAAACTGCTATAATACGATTTTCCCTTTATGGAATTTTATTTCAGATTTTCTTACCCAATAATCCATGAAAGTGTCCGATAAGAATTTGGTGTACAAGAGTCACTCTTAACGCTGTCAATGATTCAATTATAACTTCACAGCAAGCTTCATTATCATTTGATGAATAAATTTTAATAAATTATTGAAATTAAAAATTATTATTTGTTCAATATTAGGGATTGTTATCAATTCTAAACTTCACTCTCTTCCTTTAACCTACTTCACTAATATATTATATATTACATTATTCCCAATTTATTTATTTAATATAAATTATGCTATTATAATATAATCCAAGTATTACTTTTGTGAGCTGTTAATGGTCCTGAAGTAACATGATTATTGATAATCTTATGACTCCTTGCACACACCGATTTTGTGTAGTTCATGATGTCATGTTATTTTTCGAACTTATGGTAACCCCAAAGAACTCGAGACAAACATGCTTTCAATTCTGACATATTTAAAACTATTCAGTAAATATTAAAAAGGCGATTGGTTACCTTTAGAAATAGTAATTAGTTAATTTTATGAGATCATAGGCGAAATCGATGTGATCGATTCATACATTAGTCGATGCAGGATTGCTGAACGGCCATATCGTTATTTATGAAAATACTTTGGCTTTTTTTAACAATAATTAGAATTACTAATGTAGATTTTTGTAATCATGCGAAATAGATTAACTTTCATTTAAAATATCGGTATAAATATGAAATTACTGCAAAAAAATTCGATCACAGCTCATGACAAAGTAATGAAGAAACCGATTGAAATTTTGACTTGTGAGGGCACTATTTCTATACCCTGCAGACTTTTTCACGAAAAAAATATTTTATGTTTCATTTCCGTCTCTACTTTTAGCCGGCTCATTATTTTGTAAGATATCTGCGGTTTTTCCATCTAAACTAGTTACTATATCTATTTTTATGTAAAAATTTCTATTGATATCATGTAGATATCGATTTTAGTCAAATCTACTTCGGTAGATCATCTAAAGGAAGCTTCATTTAAAAAAACATTCCATGATACAATACGAATAATTAATTCTGAAACTGGTGAGCCTGAAAACTCCCGTGTACTTCTGTTTATCAGTTCTTGCTTCCGCACTAGATCTATTTAGCAGAATTTGTTGTAACAATTGCTTTCTATTTAACTTTGGAATTCGCATTCGTTGATTTAAAGCACTAAAACTGCTTTAAATTGCTGTTTAAATTTAAAATTTTTGTTGCTATTGACTTATTGTGGTCAGGGAAAGTTGTATATAGCGCGGTAGTAATTTACAATTGAGTTGGGGACTCAACCTTGGGAGATTGTCTCTGAGGTATTAAAGAAAATCAACTGCACATAAAGGTCGATTGTTTTTATATAATTAAAGCAGTAATTATTAAAATTTCAATTATAATTATTAAAAATATTCGTTGGCTTTTGTCTTAGAAGTTTGCAGAAATGAAATTTATAATGATTTGAAATTAATTTTTTTGAAATTGACAACTTTATTATGATAATCCAACAAGAAAATAGAATTAATAATACATAATGGCACAAGATAAAGGCAAGCTCAGAAACTGGTAGTACTCAAATAAAAAATTAAATTTAAACGTCAAGAGGCCATCTTATTTTCGGACTCCTCTGAGGATTATCGGGAATTGAAGAGATAAGTAGGTTTGAAACTAGTGCTTTTGAGTGGGAATAAAGTTTATCATGAAAGAATTGAGGGGCAAATCAGACATTAAGCTCATTATGAATGATTTTATTCGTAAAAAATGTAGGACCATTGAGAATTTTACGAAGGATTTTGGATTGGAAGGAAAAATAGAGGAATTTTATGGCTAAGTGGAGCAACAAAGCTCTATTATAAGTCTAAATACGTGTATTAATGACTATTAGCAAGACTTTGATTATGAGCCTTTATTAACTACTAGGGGGCTTAGAGCTTTTGTGTAGTAAGTATCGAAGTAGCCTGGTCGTTTTAGCCTACTAATAATAATAAGACTAAGCGAACCCGAAAGCTCAATCCCGATACCACCAACCTCTGCTCACAAACTTACCACTACCTATACCCAAATCTGGCAGATCACTTTTAAAGGGATCCTCCTACCTACACCTAGGTCTACCCATCAGACGTTCACCAGTCGGCACAACGCTTACTAACCTTTTAAGAATTCGTTCCCGCGCCCAACAACTTTACAAGTCCATTTTATTCTTTGGGGTGCTATTACTTCAATCATATTAACCCGATCCACGATCTGCAATTCCGCATGTGTAATCTCACAAGTTTTCTAGTGGTCTCATTTTTTTGGTCCGAATATTCAACGTAACACCTTATGTTCGAATACCATAAGATGTTGATTATCTTTCAGAGTAAGCGGCCTCGTTTCTCATTCGTAAAGAAGGGTTGGGAGGATGATAATTTTATAAAGTCTGCTTTTTAGCTTTAGATTAGATTTAGCCTAGAAATAATATTACATTACATTAGTAAAAATTTTAGTAAATCCTATGAATATAACATTTTCAGTTGAGAACAAAGCTGTTAGTTGCTATTGCTACTCCGGAGGTCTACCCTAAAATTAAATAAATTTATATGATAGCATTTATTTATTCTTTTAAATTAATTAATAATCAAAATAGAATAACAAATCTTTGGATAGAATTTTTTATTTTAATGTTCTGTCACGTTCACGAATAATCAATATTGGTGATGAATGTACTTTGAAGAATGTGAATTTTAGATTTTGGGTTTTTACTGTGAAAATTATTTAAAACATTTGTCTATCTATCGAAAAGTTCTGAAGGTACTATGATGAGTGGAAACTTATGGGTATATATGATTAAAGTATTTATATTATGGGAAGTAATAGATAAATAGAAAAATAAGTAGGAACTGGTACGAAGGAAAAACAGAAAATAAAGATTTGAGGATCTTTTGTCAAATAAGGCAAATTTGTATATAATAGGATGTAAACAATTAATAAACTAAACTAAATACATTTTAAAGAATATTGAAGGGAGTTGTCACGATATAAAATAGAACTCATTTAAGGGTGGTTTTATTAAATTTAATGTATGATGATGTTAAGGATAGGTTTTGCTTGTCTGTTTTTTGGTTGAGAGGATGGGATCCTCAATTGATATGGATGGGATCCTCAATTGATATGGATGGTTTCTGAGATATTACTCAATATCTCATAACAATACTAAGTGGGTGCTCCTATTTTCATAAGCTCACTACGGGGCACGAAATAATTACTAAACCGAACTTCAATTTCTAGACTAATATCGAAGTATCCTCTCCTAAAATGTTAAGCACCTATATTATTAAAATTAGATTAACCGTGTAAAGTTTCTAAAAGTGGGGGTTGGTTCGTTGTTGGACGGACGAGTGATTCCCCATAAGTAAACATAAGATCGTTATTCTACATCTAATTATATAACATTAAATAAAAAAATTAACTCGATAAATTTCATTTTTCTCTTTATTTAAATATAAAATAGACACAGTTGATGTGAATTACCAAGATGATAAAAAAAAATTGAAGAAGACGCTGGAATGCCGGAGACGGGTGACGACAACCTGTTGATCCCATTACTCAATTCTTCCGATCCCTACTTTATAGGATCTCATCTTTTGGGAGCATTAGGCCGTCTCGATGCCTTATCTAAGGAGATTCAGAAAGCTATTTGTCAAGGCGTCATAACAGCAATGCTTTTCTAAGCTTTATTAGGTAATTAAAATAAGTAATTACAAACGACATTTTTATCATACGACGGAAGTTAAATCGTTTTAGTCTATTTAAATGTTACAGATATATAATTCGACGTTTAAAATAAAAGTTTTTAAGTTCATTAGTTAAATTCTAAGTTCACTAGTTAGAAAAAGTTGTAAATAGTGTAATTATGGTATGAATGTGAGCAATTATTCCATTTGTAGACTTTATTTTTAATATAATTTTCACATTTATTTTGTTTTTATTACCACTTTTATATATTTGTATTACATTTTTTATTATTATTTTATTTTATTTTTTGTTATGTTTTGGAGTTTACTCCTTAAGAAACTATTTTCATATTTAGCCGGCGGCATGAAAATTTTATGAGTAGTAAAATCGAAATTAGCTAAAAGTGGCGAGTAACGTTCCTTTCTCGCTAATATTGTATTATTTGTTTTACTTAATAGATAGAAATTAAAACTTAAATTCTGGGACTAATCGGGAAGAGATACGTGTGGTATCTATGGTACCAGTATTCTATTGCTTTATTCTCGAAGTGTTTGAAAAGGCTACTATAAAAAAAATTATCGCATTTCAACGTAATAGCGGAGATGTAAAAATTAACAAGAGATGATTACAGAAAAAGAATCACAGAACTAATGATGGATATTTGGATAGAAGAAAAAATCCCAAAATTATGGAAAACCGCTCTAATACATCCCCTGCATAAAAAAGGATCAAACTCGGATATCAACAACTACAGAGGAATTTCCCTGCTATCTGTCAGTTATAAGATGTTCTCAAAAGGGCTAATTAACAGGCTGATCCCACAAATAGGAGAATACCAAGGAGGCTTCAGGAAGGGTAGATCATGTCAAGAGCAAATTCCGAGCGTAAAACTCTTAATAAATTACTACAAATCAAAAGCAAAGAAAAACCTCTACATCACTTTTGTTGATTTCAAAAAGGCATATGACTCAGTGGACAGAGAAACACTGCTGGAAGTGTTGGAGGAGTATGGATTGGATGGGAAGACAAGAAGACTGATAGAACTGACATTGACGGACACGGGATCAAGGATCAAGTTTCAGGGATCCATCAGTAAACCCTTCCAAATAAGAACAGGAGTCAGAAAAGGGGACAACCTCTCCCCGGTACTGTTTAACGTAGTCCTAAACAAAATCATGAAGGAAATGTGGAAGAGCAACAATGCTGGTGCAACGATAGGGACTAAAAACAAGAACATCATCTTACTGTGATATATATGGACCTGGTATATGTGGACGATCTGGATGAATGGCGGAGACTGAAAGCGAAACAATAGAGCAGTTGAACACTTTAAAGGAAATAGCTGAAAAGGCAGGTTTACAGATATCATTTGAGAAAACAGAATTAATGACTACAGATAGAAACTTTCAAAAGAAAATAGTAGAGACAAAGTACGGGAGAATTAAAGTAACAAATAAATTCAAGTACCTGGGGGAAATTATATGTAGCAATGAGTCGGAGAAGGAAAGCATAAAAAAGAAAATAACTAAATTGGAAAGACTAAGCTTCGCGACAAGCAATTTATATAATAAAAGGAGCCTGTCAACAAACGCGAAGATAAGACACTACAATACGGTCGTCAAACCGGTGATACTGGATGGAATAGAGACCGCTTCCCTCCCCAGCCTAAGAAAAATGTTAGGAATAGAAAGAAGATTTTTCGGCCCAAAGAAGACACAGGAAGGCTATAGGTTGAAATCTAATAAGGGAATTTACAAAGAAGTGAATGATTTGGAAAAGGAAATAAGAATAAGAAGATTAAGGTTCTACGGACAAATGGCGAAGATGCACCCAAAGCGATTAAATAGAGAAATCTTCTATAAAATGAGAGGATACAAGAGTGCTGGCGGTTACATCAAACATATGAAGGAAGAAACTAAAAGATTGAAAAAAACAGACCAAGACTGTTTCGATAGGGATGATTATGGGAAGAGACTCAAAGAAATTAAGGTCCTTGTGGAAAAGAGAGATCCGAGAAAAGGAATAGCGTAGACCGAGGAAGGAACAATCGGAAAGAATAAAGAAAAGGTGGGAAGAAAGAAGGAAGGAGAGAATGAAGTGAAAATTATAGCATACCGAGCTGAGCAGGAAGCCATAATTGAGGCCAGCAGGATAATTTCCTCTTCTTCCTATGATCTCCAAAAAGTTGCCATTTTCACTAATGTACGCTCTGTTCTCCAAGCAATACAAGACAGATCTAAAGCACTTGCAAGCCTATAAAACCTTTTCTCCGCGATGATAACCTTGCTGGAACAACAGTCCTCCAGTGGATCCCAGGAGACTGCGGAATCGCCGGCAAGGAAAGAGTGGACACGCTGGCGAAAGCAGGATCACTCATGCCTCATACTCCAATTTGGCCCAGTACTCCAATTTGAAGAGGTCATGGCACTTAATAAGGGCACCATCGTGGGGCGATGTTTAGAAACACATCCCACACAGGGCCTCCACGATTATAACTACAAATTAAGCAGAAGAGAACAAGTGCTTGTAATTAGACTTAAGACTGGGCACAACCGGCTCAAATCGCATATGTAGAGGAAGTTCAAAGTAGGAACGAGCCCCCTATGCGATTGCGGAGAGGAGGAGCAATCAGGTGTCCATATCCTCCAGTCCTGCCGACTTCACGAAAATGTCCGCCAACAAATTCGGCCAGAGACAGTGACATCGGAGAGGAAGCTGTGCGAAGGCTTGGAGGAACTCAAGAGAACAAACCAAGTTTTTGTCTCTGTTGACTGATATAGTCATTTAAAGGAGGACAGAGGAAGAAGAAGTGAAAATTATGATATTCGCGTGGTCTCTAAGGGCGTTCCGTAGAAAAAATAATTATATTAATATTTTAAATTAAATATAGAAACCGTGTTATTTTTATTATTTTATTAAGACAATCCAAATAAATATAATTGACTATATTTTTATTATATTTATTTATTTAAATACACCTATAATTATTTGTTCTAAATTTGCCCAAATCTCATTAAGATAAGTCTATGCTTGTAAAGATACAAATCTATTCGAAACTTTGCTGCTTACCATACCGAAAGTTAATAAATAAGTGAAGCTAAATTCTTGATTTTCGTAGGAGTGCTCCATACGTAAGCGCAAAAGTTCAATAACTGTCGGCGTTAACTTCATTAGCGAATCACTATTATGAATAATTAGGTATACAAGTAAATTTCGTTCTATAGGGTGAAATGGGTATTCAATTATAAAAGTTATATGCGTAGTCAGGATTTATATTTGTTGATAAAGTAAAATATTTTCAGTTTTCCATTCACGTGATTTGAATTAAGTTTTATCAGAACTGAATCTGCCTCCATCAATTCGACCTTTCAATTAATGACGGATCGTTTATTTAAAAAAAAAATCATTTCTTTTAATAAGATTTAACTGGAATAAATTACCTCGGTCGGTTTTTTCATTACCGTTTTTTCCTTCAGCCGCACTTGCTTTATTTCTTATTATTTTTTGTAAACAGATAAGACATTCATATTCCTTTTTACATTTATTTGATTTAACATTTTTTAAATTATTAAATTAACGTATTTTAGTGCTGAGACTAAAATAATTAACGTTTGAAGTAATCAATGCGAAGTAATGTGGCATGCAACTACAGTGTAATTCTATCATGCGACTGTTCAACTTATTTTTTTATTAATGAATTTGTCAATAAAGAAATTCAGTATATAACCTTTATAGTGTCATTAAATCATTATTCACTCTAATTATTATTCAATTATTGAAGTAGTAATCGCAGTAGTAAAAATCTATGTCATTATAACTATAGGACATTTTAATGTTATTATAAAACAAATTATAAAAATACATTTTTCTTCACTGTACAAATGTTTGTAAAGAATAGTAAAAAGTTTGTATATAAAAAGTTCTTTGGTTCAGCACATACGAGCTGTTATTTTGAAGGTTGTATAGGTCCATTCGGATCTAAAAAATAGTCTTTTATTCCTACTAATAGTTAGTCAAATTTAAAATTTGTATTTGTAATTTGTTAAGTGCGTCACTCTGTTAAAATATTGTTGAAAGAGTTCATGATTAGATGGCACATATTTGATGCCTGCGATCTGTGAGAAGTTGAACGATTAAACCTGTAAACACAGATATTAATGTACCTTTTCCCAAACTTTGACTACAACCTTTTGAGAAGGACCATAGGGGAACCTGACCTAAAGGGTTCAAACCTGCCTGGATCCCGCTGAAAAGTGGGTTATCGAGATTCCAGCTGTAGGACAGGTGGCAGGATACGTTCTTTGTTCCCCTCGCACAAAGGGCTCACTATTCGGGCTCGCCCTTTCCTTCCTAGATTTACGGAAGGCAGCCACTACCGCAAGGGTTGCTAATTGCTATCATTGTTTTTACGTTTAATAATCTATACTTATAATTAACGGAATAATCATTAAGAGGTATGGGGTAATATTAAGGATAATTATTAAATTATTTTAACTGATTAATTATGCGGAACAGAACACCTTAACCAGCTGAAGCTGTTCAGTATGGTCATTATTACGACCTTCATTACATTAACATAAATAAATCACAATTATATTGACGAACACGAAATGTCTTGGCTGGTACATTCAAAAGATAGTTTAATTAAATATCTAATTAAACGTAAATAAAATAACTGGTGATGTTTGCGAATCACTGAGCTTTCTATTACCTCCATATTAATAAAAATAATTATATATATATTAGCTAGTATTATTGAGGACTAATATATATATATGATAATACACCTACCTCGGGTATTTAAGACCATTCAATTTATATAACGAATGGAACAAAACTGTTTGAACCTTCTTCAAGAAAATTTTGAGAGGAAAAAACGTATAAAATTGATGGTGTTAAGTGGTAGTAGGTTAAGTCTATATTAACGGGAAAAAAATCCTGTGACATCACAGGTGCATGTTTAACTCAATACATCATTACTTTGGCTATTTCAAATAGGCTTTTCCCTCACAAACGTAGATTATTTTTCATGATTTTTTTTTAATATAGAGATTTCCCATTGTTATGAGTTTTTAATATAATAATACGTGTTCTTTACTGGTCAGATGCCTACATTTTTTTCGAAATTGAGTAATTGGATTCGAACCGGCATAATGAAGGTGATCATTCGATTTCCCTTTAAGGGCGGAGGGCGGCATCAGATCAAACAAATCCGATGAACCAGCTCCCAAAGTGGGCACTCTATCTGCTTATGGATATCCTGTTGCTGCTTCGATAAAATTTGACCCTAATTGGGTCGTCCTCTCAACTGAAATTCTGAGTCCTTCCTATCCCCTATTCCTGGTCGATTAATAAAATGGTAATAAAAATATTAAAAGATAGTAGTTATTAGCTTTTATGCCTTCAATAAGTCAGAATAATATTTAAATTATAAAAAAAATAATAAAGAAAACAGGGAAAATAACTAGCTTTATGCTTTTATAAGATTATATCCTCTAAGTAATGTCAGAAAACAGATTTCAGCATATTCGATTAAATACAGAAATGAAGTTAATCCTTTCTATTAACAAAATTTATTTAAGCTATAACTTAAAATTGTTTAAAATTCATTTATGGGTCATAAAGAAGGATTAGTAAACTTGAAATTTATCGCCTTATGCCGTTGTCATTACCATGAATGAAGTAGTAATATTAATTACTATTATAAAATTTAACTTTTGATTACTATTACAATCGAATCACTTATTCAATTGTGAAATAAATACAAGATCAATGACGTCTAATATCCTTCATGCTTCTACCCTATCCTCATTCGAACCCAAAATCCCTTTAATTCTCACGTAAAGCAGATATAATTATTCATTAAAATAGATAGAGAAGTAAAAAATGGATTTTATTATTTAGCCTCTTTCCTTGCAACTCTATGAAGTCACATCGGGCTCCATCCCCGGTAGCCCTGAAGAAGGCATGCAGTGTGGGTCGAAACGTGGGCTCTCGGATAAACAGTTCTCTCTACTTAAGAGAATTTTTTTTACCTCCACCCGGATCATTTTCTTCCTCATAGATTTATTTTTCTTTCTCTAAAGAAGGTGGCGGCAATTTAGTTCCTTTTGCTCATACTTCTAGCTTTGTAAAAGGTCATAACCGTCAATTAAGAAGTTATTCCCTCCCTAGGAAAAAATAAGAAACTCCTAGAGCACATTACCTTTCAGCAAGAACGGAGGAGGTGAATGGTAATCAGGTAGAATGCCGTTAGCAGAGAAAGGATAGTTGGCTGAAAAAGTGCCCTCATTGGAAAGCGGCTCGAGGAGACCTCACCAAGTTTTCCCTCGCGCGGGAACTTTCCTTAGGATTTTCCTAACATTTTCCCGGGGAACAGCCCTCCTAACCCGACCCCCATCCCGCCCGCATCGCCTTTATCTCGAACACGTTTTCCTTTTCCAGACCAGCACCGGACCCCGCCGAAGCTAAAAAGTTGGGAGTCAATCAGGGCTCAACTTCTATATTTGTTTGCGTCTTGGTAGGAGTAAGAGCTATCATTCTTTACATTTAGTTTAAAAGTTTTCTTTAAAATAAAATAAAAAATTCAACAAACATACGGAAGTTTTTTATTCACACCTGTCGAATACAAATAATTGAAATACCATTGTGCTTCGGTGATAAGTCGAAGTACTTTTGATTGATAAGTTTGCAGTCGTTGTTTAGTGATGCCGTAATTTTGTAGGGCATTTGTCCAAACTGGTTTTAGTAAAAAAATGTATGTTTTTAATTTCCTTTTTTTATTCAATGAAATTTACAACTGTATTATACTAATACAGCAAGTAAATAGAATGAATAGTATATTTTGGCATGAATAAAGACAAGTAGAGAAACTACCCAGAGGTAGTACTCAAATAAAAAGTTGAACTTATAAGGTCACTTCTTTTCACTTCTTCTTTTCAGACGCTTCGTAGGATTATCAGGAATTGAATAGTTTGCTAGGCTTGAAACTAGTAGGTTTGAGTGGAAATAAAATTTGTCATGAAAAAATATATTTCGGATTCGGGCCAAATCTGCAACATATTGGAAATTAAGATCATTATGGATTACTTTGTTCGTAACAAAGTAAGAAGCATTGGGGATTTTACGGAGAATTTTGCATAGTAAGGATTGAATACGAGAAGAATTCGATGGCTTAGTGGAACCCAAATCTCTACTCTGTAAGTCCAGATGGGTCTAATAATTGTCAAGTAGATGAATCTTTTGTAATTAATTGGGATCTTAGAGCGTTTGTCTAGTAAGTGTTGAAGTAGCCTGAAACGGCGAGCTGTTCGTTCAATCTAATTTTTAGTTTTTCCTAAATAGCGAATACATTAAATCGAGTTTATGATTTAGTGATTGGCTATTCATCTTAACGCGAGGACCTCAAGTCATTCTCCTATCAAACGTTAGTCCAAAGTATTGTACTTTATCTGTCTGGGGGACGTGTGAATTATTAAGGTAAATGGCAGA
The DNA here is from genome assembly GCA_964056705.1 of Troilus luridus. Taxonomy (NCBI): domain Eukaryota; kingdom Metazoa; phylum Arthropoda; class Insecta; order Hemiptera; family Pentatomidae; genus Troilus; species Troilus luridus. The sequence continues at coordinate 77,072,561 of OZ057416.1, read as the reverse complement.
TGTTGCACGCTTACCCTATTAAAATTGTATTGATTTAATTTTATTCTAATTATTATGTCACATTGTTATAGTAATACAGTATATAAGTGTAATGTTTGTTTTGGTTGCCATTTTAGAGTTTACTCGACTCATTTGATTTTTTTAATAGTTGATGTAAATACGTATTGTTCATTCTAATAGTAATTCTCTTTCGAAGCAGTTCCATATTCGCATAAAGACATGTTTAAAAGGAGGAAAACGTAATTTTTCGATTTCTGCATTAATAAATTCGCGCCTTTTGTCACGAAATTTAAAATTATTGTTTGTAATATTTCTATCTATTAATACGGGAAGTAAGATGTGGCTTCTATCGTTGAAAATAACAGGCTTAAGATGCAAGAAAATAAGGTATTGCGTAGAAAATTCGGTCCCCAAAAGGATGACTCTATTCGTGAGTTTAGGAGATTTGTAAAAAGCGGAATTCTAGAAAATGTAATTGAACAATATAGTTGAGTTACTTAGTTGAAATGATAGTGTCGCCCAATGTTGAGATGGGCTTGTAATGGTTTAGTAACGAACGAAATACTAAAACTTAGTAAGCGTTGAAACTACAAGCAAGCGTTGAGTTAACAAACGGTAGAAGACTTGCATGAAAGAATTGTATTTATTGTGACATTCAAAGATACAACATATATATATATAAGTGACTTTCTGATATGAAATAACTAGGTAGACCTATTGACTATAGGCTTACATTGTAAGTTTGTGACTACACTGGAACTAACTCAGTGACTACTTTCTAGTCATACTATCTTCTCTCTTCTCACTAATATCTATGAATCCTATTCTTTCAGAGTTTGTAGGTTCGTGTATATAAACGAAGGCCAAAGAAATAACATTCCTACGGAAGAAACTTGGGGGTTTTGAGCCACAAATAGACATTAAAACCTTAGGTCATCAGCATAATCTAATTATCTGATCAATTACAATCTTATATTCTGTCAACTGTAGGCGTAATGATGACATTAGGAGTAGTCTAACGGATTTGGCTTTAGTGGTCAGTGACAGAAGCTAGTAAGCAGAGATTGGTAGGATCCGCTCGGACTAAAATATATTAATATTATTGACATTCTAATCAGCAGACATTTAATCAGCATGTATGTAATGATGGTAAATATAATCATTGCAATGGAACATCAACAAAATGAATACCGTTAATGGCTAATGATACGTTATACGATGAACAGCGATACCCACCCACCCCAAACCATAACAAGGGATGGAAACATTACTAATTGCCGATACGAAGAAGGAAACCGGATAGGATGAAACGTATCGTGTGTTATCAGCTCCGATGTTGACGTTTCTTGAAACAAATACATTTCTATCCATTTCGAATACCTTCGCTCAGGCGATTGGATATCAGCTCGTTTACAACCATTGGGGGATGAGCAAGCAATCCTATCGACCAGGCAATGCCCTAGTGCAATAAATAGATTATAGTTTAGTTCTTCTTTTAATTTTATTCACATTGCTTTGCTGATGCAAGTTAATACTAGATTAATAGCTCTACGGCATTTTTGTTTCACCCTTGATATAGACTTTGGCGTAACAACATTCTATGCACAGGTCGTGGGGTTCACAACTCGGTAGTAGCCCTTATGATTATTTAAAGGGAATGAAAAATTCTTAGTTATGCCTTCCTTCCGTTGGGACGTAAAATGAGTTCCCGGAACTGAGCGGTGTCAGGTACTCGTTAAAGATCACTGTTCTAATAATAGCTGGACTGGCAAAACTTAGGACTCCCAAAGTAGCGTCGTCCATTAGCGATTGTAGCATAAAGTGACGTTAAATAAATTAACAAGACGACTTGAATAAAAGCCCTGATTACAAAACTTTTATTAAGGTAGCTATAAAATTTATTTATGGGCAAACATATTTACTAATTAAGAGTCTTATAAACAGTGATATGCCGGATCTTTAACGAAGTATATCCGGGGATATGGATCCGGATACGGATATTTGTTGTCAAGATTCGCGGATACAGATACGGATACTTTTTTACACAATCGATGTCCGTGCGCGTGACCTTGATAATTATCACCACTTGACGCTTCGTGTGACAGACAGGAGAGTAGGTTAGGAACATGTTCCGAGTTTTCGACTTGCACTGGGGGGGGGGGCATAGATAACGTTTGTGTTTGGTAGTGAGTTATAAAATTCTTAACAAAGAGGTTTTTCTTTAAACCTTGAAAGGATTGTCTGAGTCAAATGTTAAATGTCAATAGTTTTCCACTTCTACCAAATAACCTTTATTCAGGGTTATATTAAATTTACTGAAAACCACTTAGGTACTAGTAACACTATAAACAGCAACTTTTGTTCTGGAAAAACATCGAGGAAAAATTGTGTTTTTCCATACAACATTCCATACAAGATCAGCTGGTCGGTTTGTTTTTTGTTTTTGTTTCGACGTTGGCCAGAACAAAAGTTGCTGTTTATAGGGGAACTAACACGTACCTGAGAGTTTTGCAGTGAATATAAAATACCCATACATAAAATGTCATCCATGTATTGAAAATACGGATACGAATACGGATCTTCATTTTTCCTCGGATATTCGCGGATACAGATTCGGATACGGATATCCGACATATCACTACTTGTAAGTAGTCAACGAATATGAAGTACATATAATAAACCTACAAGCAAAGTACCTATTGTTTAGTGTGCCTTTTAGTTTTCAAGTTAGAAGGTATCAGAACACATCTTACTTTTTTACAATTTAATGTTTCTTTTGAAGGATAAAACGTGAATTAATTTCGTAGCAGTTTGTCATATATTACTTATTATTCTTATTAAAGGCATACTTGTTATTCGTAGACTAAATACAAGAATCTTGAATATTAAAGATATTTGGCTCTACATTCACAATAAACCTTAAGTTGTATAGCTACGAAAATTAAAGTTTCGGACCCTATGCTTTTATTTAAGTTGTTAATTCTTGGTTTAAATTATTTCGGTGCCATATTAGGTTAAAATTGTTCAAGGTTTTCAAGATAGGTTAGTTCCAACTACCTCTTCTACCATTATTTCATTATTTATCTTCCTCTTTTTTTTATCATTGTTCATATATAATAATTTTGTCTTGGTGGTAAACGTTGGATGGAAGTTAATAAATTGGGATTGGAGGTATCGGGATTGAGCCTTTGTGTTTGCTAAGTATTTTATTACTTATTGAGAATTTCCCCAAAGTTGAGGTTTTCTTCAACCAAATTTTATTCTCTCCAGATTTTCCTGTCAAGCGCAGCTTCTTAATTCACCGTATTCTGCCATGTCCACCCATGAAATTATTGGTTAGCCTCTTCATATTGTTCCTTCAGTGCACCACTACAAGGTCACTTTTGGTATTCTGGTATCTTTTATCCTCTTTACATGTCCAAACTAATCTAATCGCTAGATGATAACTTTTCTAAGATGGTATTTCGATCATCCATTATCAATCAAACGGTTTTATTGCGTAATATATCACGGTTTGAGTTTCCGACAGCCTATCTCGAGAAGTCCATTTCAGTGACGATTAATTTAATTTTATTATTATTCCTTTATTTTTTAATAAAATAACCACTTTTCTTATTTTCAAGCTGTTAACTGTTGTTTTAACAAATCTGTTCCATTAAATGTGTTTGAAGTTTGGAACAACACTTCAAATAACATCCAATACTGATTTTTGGTAAACTCTATTAAACTTTTAGATATCTTATTTCTATTATCAGATTATCATGAGATTACTCTACGTATTCAGGGATTGTCGCAACTGCTTTGTCTTCCATTATACCTTTGTTGTTAATAATGGTTTTAGAGTTATTACAAGGTTATTATTTTTTTTAAATCTATTATAATTTTTTAATCATTGCTTTAATTTTTAAATATTTTTATTTTGAAGAGAAAAGATTTGCCACCAGCCGGGATTCGAACCCGGATCTCCGCCTCACAGTGGCAACGCTCTAACCATTTGAGCCACCGGGGTCGCTCCATACCTAGGACAAATCTGTTCTCTTCACCGATCCCATATCCCCCGTGTTCTCGCAATTTTGCGATGTATACACGAGGAAGAATGTTCATTGAACATTACATTTAATTTTAGGATCTTTTTGTCATACTTCATTATGTTATTTATAATTTATTAATCATTGCTTTAATTTTTAAATATTTTAATTTTGAAGAGAAAAGATTTGGTAAGATGGGGTAGGGAGCGACCCCGGTGGCTCAAATGGTTAGAGCGTTGCCACTGTGAGGCGGATCTCCGGGTTCGAATCCCGGATGGGGCAAATCTTTTCTCTTCAAAATAAAAATATTTAAAAATTAAAGCAATGATTACAAAAATTATAAATAATATAATGACGTATGTCAAAAAGATCCTAAAATTAAAAGTAATGCTCGTTGAACATTCTTCCTCGTGTATACATCGCAAAATTGCGAGAACAGGGGGGATATGGGATCGGTGAAGAGAACAAATTTGTCCTAGGTAGGGAGCGACCCCGGTGGCTCAAATAGTTTGAGCGTTGCCACGGTGAGGCGGAGATCCAGGTTCGAATCCCGGCTGGGGGCAAATCTTTTCCCTTCAAAATAAAAATATAAAAAAAAAAACATTATACGACTTCTTTAGTTATGTTTTTATTATGAAATAAACGACATAGAAGAAGAGTGATTATCGACAGACCTATCATACGAGTGGTGCAGATATAGCATGAAAGGGGACTTTAGTCCTTTGCCATCCTGAAGGAAGCACTCAGGAAATTTAAAAAGTTCTCATCTCGAAAATTACGGCTCTCCTCAAATCCCGCATAGCGCCATGAAGGGTTGGTCAAAAAGAAAAGTTGTTTCCAGTATGTAATTGACTTTTCCTTTGAAGGGAAAGCCCGTATTTTGCCCGACAGTTTCATATTATATATTTTATTATTTATCCGCCCTTGCCTCTACTGGGATTGCTTAGATATGTTTTCTGAGATGCTTCCACAACTAGTCCCGTTTGATTTAGAGAAACTTTATATTTCTTTTTTACTTTCTTAAGCTTCGTTTATTTACGAGAAATTCAAATGAGATCTTATGAGAGATTGACAGATCATGTTCATTTTTAAAAGAATTTCTTTCAGTTAATTTTATACAACAATATTTTATATTACAAATTATAAAATTGAAAAAAAACGAAAATTAAAAGTACTATAAACTACTAATTTTAATTTAGTTTAAAATAACTCTAATATATATATATTTTTTTTATCGGGTTTGGCATATAAATTATTTATTTTTTTAGAAAGCTAATTTTAAATTATATGTCCCTATTTTCAGGTTCTATATCCCTTCTTCAAGAACAATGTTATAACTAAAAAAAAAATCAATAGAGGTATTTAAAAGTTTGGGTTAGTATAATAATAAAAATTTGGGTAAAGCAAAACATTTCTACCGTAATAAATGTATCGAAATTATCTAATTAACGCTTAGAAAAATTTTAAAAGCTTAAAAACTTTCTTTATTTTAACCTACGTCATTATATCAAATTCAAACAAGATACAACTCAAAATATGATTTCATTTAATAAATATATATGTTGCAAATGGAATATCAGATATGTCGTTCCGGAATTAAAAATCTTCAACCAATGCAATAGCTACTGACTTGACTCAAGAATGCCAAATTTTGAGTTATGTCGTTCTTTTGAAGGAGCCGTAAAAGGCTACATTTTTTCATTCTTTCATCTATTCATTATTATAGTATAATAAAACATGAAACTATAATTATACGTATTTCTTCTTTTAATATATATACATGCGATAGAGGAGCATGGTGATTGGTGTTACAGGAGGCCAGGACTCGCTTGCGGGTTTAGTGCCAAATGAAAATAATATATATATATATATATATATATATATATATATATATGTATATATATATATATATATATATATATATATATATATATATATATATATATATTGATAAGAGCACGTGACTTTTTTTTAATGCTAGATCACGGTTTTCAAGGTTCGGAATCCGTAATTGGTTTTGGCATATATTTATTCTATTAACAACCGAGGCTCATCTAGCCATATCATTGCTAATATTCACTATGAAACCAATTTCTGATATAAAAAATTAATAATAAAATGCAGTGTTAAAGTTCGCTTTATTGTAACCATCCTAGTATTTACTAATGTATACACCTCCGCTAGGCTGAGGAGGCAGCACCCAGCGAGTTACTGAATTGGCAGAAACAGCTTAATAGTCAGTGACAATCAGCCTTGGCATTGTGCCAAGTAAATATTTGCAATTGAACACCTGTTGGAGCTTTTGTCGGATTAACTGGCTCGTATGTCACCACTTCTCCCATATCTGGTATCTCACCCTAAGTCTTGGGTCTATTCATTTGAGCTGTATCAGCTATTCAGTAAATGATTATTAATTTATTAAATGCATTATTACAATTTAATAAATAAACACTCAATAATTAAATGTAGTAAGTGTTAAAAATTCAACAACGAAAAATTATGATAAACAAACCTTCGCTCGTAATGAATGTTTTTTTCTAATGTTTTATTTTCTTCATAATTTTTGGAAGTATAGGAAAAAGTATAGCCTCCAGGGAGGTTTCATGGATGATAATGCCCAATCCCTTTGTCATATAACAAAACAATGCATGGCGGTATATTCCTCTTTTATAGATCTACAAAAAAGTTCGGAATAGCAAATATCTATCTTTAAAAGACAGGTTAAAATACATATTTTATCTTATAAACAATTTATAACGTAAGATGCGGCATTTGGAAAGCTCTTTTGACGAGCTCAGTGTTAATTCTTATCAACAGATTATTTTATCAGCATATTATTTTATACCATATCATTTAAATGAATATCTTATGGGTTATGGCATGAAAATAAGTATAATGAAATATTTTGTTATGTGTTTATGTTTATAATAGCTACGTAATAAAATACATTGGACAGGCAAATTATGTAGTCATAATATGTCTTACTACCTGTGCAAAGTATATCTATAAATACATAAGAGACATTCAAAATAAGAATTATTAAAATAAACAAAGAGGAGAGGTTTAGATACAAAAAACACAAAAAAGATTGATGGTATAATCGGCTTAACAAACCCAAGGGTTAATACAGATTTAGAATTCCCACTGGATACAAAATAATGGTTTACGTCAGGGAATTGACTCTTTAAATCCTACATTCTGCAAAATCATTAATTTCGTGTAAGAGAGATTGTTCGCCAAACTCTTTTTCTACACTCTGAAATCATATTGATTTTTAAACTCTTCTTTTAAGGCAAGGGAATCATTTCATATGAATTTATGTCTGTTAGTATTTTGATTGCATGATCCTGAAGATTTTCAGGATCTACGATTATTTTTTCAACTTTTCTAGTGTAAAACACCAACCTTTTTATAGCGTTCAATATCAAGGGTGTATCAAGGCTTTTTATTTTGTATTGAGCGCATAGGGCCAGTGGGGCGACCTGTGGTCTAGTGGTTAGCGTTACAAACTACTAAACCCAAGATCGCGGGTTCGTAGCCCGGCAGGTGGCCCTAGGATTTTTTAAAGGGAGTAAAAAATCCTTAGTTACGCCGTCCTTCGGAAGGGACGTTAAACGGGGGTCCCGGGCCTGTACGATATCAGGTACTCGTTAAAAATCCCTATCCTAATAAAACCTGGATAGGCAAAATTTAGAGCTCCCAATGTAGCATCGTCCGATTAGCCATAGCAGCATAAAGTGACGTTAAATGAACAAACAACATAGGGCCAGAGTATAACTTTATTTATGTTCCCTCTGCTGGATTTTCCTGTTTCCAATACAGAGTCCACTTATGATCCTATGTCCAGCATCGTCCAACCTTCTCTGGTCTTTCTTCACCTTGAAACCATACCAGATTTTTCATTCTGCATCTATTACCACTTCCTCCAAGCATTTGAGACTCTGTAATATTCAACTTTTCCAATCCTTCTTTTATTTTTTGTCCGTGTTGTCCTCTGCTTATTCTTCTCTGAATATAGGCTTGGTGAATGTATGTTAGTTTATTCTGTAAAGATGGCAGAGAAACGTTGCGACCAGGTTTGTAAGTTTTAGGCTCAAGGTCCAAATACAGAAATAAAATAAAACCCAATACAACGAAGTTGTATTACTTCATCAACGAATATAACACCATAACACCAACTGAAAAATAATTAGGAAACTATTAATGTAAAGATAAAGTAATAAATATATTCAGTAACATTCACTACTTAGCATAGGAGAAAAACTTAAGATAAACGAAACGTTTTGCTATTTCTTGGTCAAATAAAACAATAAATTGAGGTTAGCTATAGATCAAAATGTAACGGATAGCACACCACAAAATGAGCTCACAGATGGTGGGTGGATCCCTTAGGTCTACCCCGATAGGTAGCAGCACCTGACGGACGATATAAACGATAATAAAAAAGAAATTTGTTATAATGTAAGCCTCTTCTTCCGCATAGTAACCAAGATTCTTTCGGTAGTTTTATCGGTTATTTCGTAATGCCAACCCTTCACCTGTCTCAACTGTTCCCATGGTTTTCCTTAGAATTCTATCTACGCCTTCCTGATTTTGGGAACATCATTCTTCGAGAGGCATTCACTAGCAAAGAGGCATCCCGTTTTTACGAAACGTATTGTAATGTCTTATTTCAGCTTCCAGGAGGTGCATTTCTTGTTGTAGATAATCATTGTCAACCTATAAGCCCTTGCCAGTTTTAGAACTCGATCGCCAACAGCTGCTCATTCTAATCCATTCTCCTGTATAGTCTCTCACAGATACCTGAATTTTTCGGCCCCTTCAATCCAACTCTTCTATACCATTCCTTTATTAATTAATGGAGAAAGTTCAATGACTAGATACCGAAGCGTATATTAATAATTTTTCTTCTCAAGCCGAATATATCAGCTGCAGTTTCTGAAGTTATTTGGAGTCACACTGAGAGTAGTACTCTACTATCGTAAAAGACTACGTGATGTAGTTGGTACCAAATTTATAGTCTTCATAAATGCTCGTATTAATTGTTGAAAAATGTCTAATAACTATTAAACCTACGGTAAGGGGGAAGGCAAGTTTATGAAAAGATAAAGAATGAATTAATACATTAAAAAAAAGTTTAAAAGCTTCGACGGTTCATCATCATAGGGATAGACGAGGCGTAGGTGGGAGGATTGCTTTAATAGTGGTCTTAGGTTAGGTGTGGATGATAGTCGAACCTTAGGGTTTGTTGCTACTACTATTTAAATCATGATTAATATCTCAATTTCATGAGCATACTTTGTACAACGATTTTTTTCCCCTGGAAGTTTACTCATCCTTTGACTGAGTCATGGTATATAATAAATAAATTATGAATCCGAAGCCTTCCCTTTTCAATGTTGTTGAATGAGTATTATTTTTGTTGTGCTGAGGTAAACCGCTGTTGAGGCAGCAGGTGTCCTACGAGGAAGTGCACTTAGTTCTATACTTTATTCAGCATTGCTACCAACCGGACTAGTAGGTTAGCGAGCTCATTTGCCTTCCCGGCTCTGTTTTCACTGAGTACGGTTGAAAAAGGATTCCCTCATCGAGTCTGATCTGCTTGGATGTGGTATGTTGAAGTTGCCTGCACTAGTTTCTTATTTTATAAAATAATTGGCCCCTTGTTAAATAATATTAAGTATATATTGTCCCGTTGAATAATATTAAGTGTAAATATTGCCAATCCCACTTATAAATAAATATCGATGCGAGATTGACAATGAGAACATTATATAACTCATAATAGTTAAATTATAAAATTATTTTTTTTATTTATTTATTTCTGATTTTTACAACAGTAAAATACAGAGGGAGTTTGGTTAGAAGTTTTACATAAATAAAAACCTGCAGCCACTACGGCACCCGTGAACGAGTCTGGGACTCACTACATAGTAGAGACTGTACTGTTTCATGGACAACGGTTCTGCAAGGAGGTGACTTGTCCTAGGTCACGCTCAACCGCCAGGTTTTTCCCCCTTATTTTGGTTACCCTATTTTTATAATATTTTATAGAGGCTGGATGAGCTCCAGAGGGGTCCTAGATCCTATATGATCCATCTCCCGCTGCAAACAGACTAAAAAGTAACTGCCTGCAGCGGGATTTGAAGGGATTTCCGGCCTGGCTACTCAGCGCTCTACCACTGAGCCACTCCACTCCCTTACACAAATAATAGTACGTACAACTGACAGAATAGTAAACATGCAGAGAGAGTTTGGCTAGAAGTTTTACAAAAATAATAGTACATAAAAATAAAAGAATGGTAAACATACAGAATAATAAAGTAGATAAGTTTTATGATGCTAAACATTGTGATGAAGGTAAAATCAAACAAAATTATGGCCATAAGTCAACGCTACTAAAATTCTTGAAATAAAACATATATATTTCAAAAGTATTATTTTGTGGGTAAACAAACATAAATGTATCAATGGGTCAGAGCTATTCTAATACTTAGATAGGGACTAAAAAAGTATCGAATGAACCTGTTTTTTAACATCCTTTTCTTGGGTTGATTGCCCTGAGATAACTCCTTCCTATTGACCGATGAGACGGATACCTGACTGCTGCGATCGCTATAATCCTCTTCTTGTTCTGAAAGGGGTTCTTCTGGTTTTGCAGCCACAGTCTTACGATATATGTTGAGGTCCTCTGATGATCTGATTTGTAATGCCTTGGTGTTAGCACTTCTCCTCGCAAAGATATTTCATTTTTCGCCATACGAACTCGAATACGCCCTCTGATTTCAGCTGTCTACCGACAGCTGTCGTTTCCCGAAATATCTTCAAGTTGAAGGATGTTAGGTATTCATTTATGTATATGGGGAGTTTTTTTACATTGGATCTAGATCTGAACTAAATAACTGAGGTTTATATTGTTTTTTAAGTTTGAGAAATCGACTTTTATCTACGTTCCTGGTGAATTTAACTATGGTTATTGAAGAGGAAGATTGATTAGTACGTCTTCTCAATCTACAGATGTTATCTAATGAGTACCCCGACAACTAAAAACCAAAGAGGCTGCAGATTTTTTTCAAATGAATTAATTAGATTCTCATCGGGGACTTTCGGTATATTATGAATTTTCAATGTGTTGTATAATCTGTTTTGTGTGTTAACGTTAATATCATATCGCATTAAATCAATTTCTTTTTCCCTTTCTAATTTATTCACATTTTTATTTATTTTTTGAAAATTATCATTCATATACCTTACCGCTGCCTTATAACTTATTTCTTTATAGAGTCTATGGCATTAGTATTTTCGGTGCGTGAGACTTTAATTTCATTTTTTAGATCGTTAAAATGTACCTCGAATCTGTTTAGCACGGCCGTCAGCGGGTCTACAGGTACTGGATTAGGTGTACCGCCACTACTTTCTTCCGTCTTGTTCATAGCATCACTAGGTAACCTCCCCACCACTGAACTGTAATCTCTGGTACTAGCAAGATTAGCAAAACATTACTATTAAAACTCACGTTTTTAACACAAATAAGGTTAATTTCTGTGAGAGAAAGGTAGTATCCTTGGCCTAATCCTTTGTACAGTTTATACCGCTGACATCCCAACTCATCCTAATACCATCCTTACCACCAGTCAACACTGATCCAGTTATAGGATCCCATACTCTTTAATCCCATATCACTGACCTTGAAAAATGGTGTCAAAACTGGAGGATTAAAATAAATTCCCACAAATGCCGTCAAATCACTTTTACCCTCCGTCGTAAACCAATGACTTCCTGTCCACCTGTATCGTTTAATAGCATCCCACTGATTCCTGTAGAACAGGAATCATAGTTGTCCTAAGTAGTTTGGTACTTAGGACTACACTTTGACAAACGAATAATTTGGAATCCTCATACTTGACTGAAACGACAAGAAACAGCGTGCCGTTTCAGGCTGCTTCAACATTTACTAGACACACGCTCTAAGCTCCCAATTAATTACAAAAGACTCATCTACATGACCATCATACGACCTATTTGGATTTACGGAGAAGAGCTTTGGGGCTCCACTAAGCCATCCAATTCCTCTCGTATCCAATCCCTACAATCAAAAATGATTCGTAAAATCCTCAATGCTCCTTATTTTGTTATAAATAAAGTCACCCATAATGACCTTAATATCCCATTTGTTGCTGATTTGGCCCGAACCTGCTATCTATCCTTTCATAACAAACTTCATTTCCACTGAAACCCTCTAGTTTCATACCTAGCTTCCTCTTCAATTCCCGATAATCCTCCGAGGCGTCTGAAAAGAAGATGGCTCCGGGACCTTCTTAGTTTAACTTGTGATTTGAGTACTACCAGTGAGTAGTTTCTCTACGTGTCATTTTCTCATGTCATTATGTATCGCTTAGCCTATTTACTTGATGTATCATTGTAATACGGTTGTAAATATCAATAAATAAATAAAAAAATAAAAATTTCTGCGAGAGAAAAGAAAAAATGTAACAAGAAATCAATAGGTTGTATGTTAAAAAGTAATTACTAAAAAAAGTAGCACTCCAAACTGTAAGAAAAAACCTCTAAATTTATAATTGAATAAGAGCTAACACGGACACGTCTGCACTGTACTAGGTCACAGACCAAACAGATAAAAATAGTTACTCTGGTAATGAACTCAATGAATTAGGGATGCGATTTAAACAGTTTTTTTCATTTACTTCTTACCCTCTCCCCACCCGATTTCGTTGGTAGTACCTCACTCTGAGTGTGAGGCTGGTTGTTCTATCGTTCATGGGATTTTAAAATCACTGTAATTGAAAAGGGAGTGGCGTAGCTCGGTGTGCAAAAGGCTGAGTTGCTCTGTTGAAGATTTTTATTTCCCCTGGCTCTACAGCCCTTGCAGGGCCCTGGCCTCCGCAACAACGCCTCTCCAGTCCTCCCAGTCAGCAGCTCGACCTCTCCACTGTCCGATCCCCATCCTCTGCAGATCATTCTCCACATCACACAGCCATCGCAGCCTGGGCCTTCCTCTTCTTCTTTTGCCTCCTGGTTTGCCATATAATAGTTTCTTTGGGTACCTATCGTCTCCCATGACGTGCCCAAGCCATCTTATACGGGTTGATTTGACATAGGTGACTAGGCCTGGTTCATTGTATAGGTCCTAAAGCTGCCTGCTGAAATTCTTGCTTTAATTTCGTCAGCGATGTCATTCTTTCGTGTCACTAAAGCCCCCAGATACTTGAAGCTGTCCACATTCTTAAATGTGTGGTGGAGCAGTTGCACATGACTCTGCTCTTCCTGCCCATCATTTTTTGTGGAAATCATGTATTGGGTTTTTCCTTATTTATCACCAGACCCGATTTTTTCCCAGCTTCTTCAAATTCCTGCAAAGCTCCGCTTTTGACCTTGCTGATATCACTACGTTATCAGTATAAGCTAGGCTTTGGGTCATCCTGTTACATATCGCTCCCCCTGTGTTGGTCCTGATTGATTTCGCAGCTTGTTCGAGTGCTATGTTAAATAATACAGGTGAGAGAGGATCTCCTTTGCGCAGACCATTCTCCACCTCAAAATCTTCTGATATCATATTTTGAATCTTCACCCTACATCTGGTGTTTTCCAAGGTTATCGCACTCAATCCTACTAGCTTTTCTGGGACCCCCAGAGTTTTCATACTTTGAGCAGTTAATTCCTGTCAAGACTATCGTAGGCCTGGCATAAATCTATGAAGAGGTGGTGGAGGTCAACATTGTACTGATATGCTTTCTCTAGCATCTGCCGTATGGAGAAGATATGATCAGTTGTGCTTCTAGTTGGCCGGAAGCCACTTTGGTATTCGCCAATATTTCTTTCAGCCCATCCCATAATTCTCCTATTTATTGCGACTAAAAGTACCTTGTAGACAGTGGGCAATAGAGCGATACCTCTATAGTTTTGGCAGTTTAATCTGTCTCCCTTCTTATGTATTGGGCACAACACTGCCATATTCCAGTCCTGTGGCATCCTAATCTCCATCCATACATCAAATACGAGGTTATATATTTCTTCCACCACCGCCTCACCCCCATATTTCGGGACCTCATTCGGGATACCCTCTATTCCAGGTGCTCTGTTGTTATGGAGTGCTCCAATTATTTCCACTATTTCTTCTCTATCCGGTGGCATTTCTTCTTCATCCACGTTCGACGAGTCTCTTCCATTTTCCAATAACGCTTTTTTATTATAAGCTGGTCCTTCTTTATTTGGATATAATAATTCTATGAAGAACTGCTTCCATCTTTCCAGGACAGATCTTCTATCTCCAATCAGGTTTCCCTCTCTATCTTTAATGAATTCCAGCCTTGGTATATATCCATTTCGGAACTCTCTGGTGCTTTTATAGAACTTCCTGGTTTGTTTGGCTACATAGTCTTCTTGAAGCTTATCTAGCTTCTTTGTTTCCGGCTGCCTTTTCTTTTGTTTGCATACTGCTTTTGCTTCCCTTCTTTTGGTTCTATAATGTTTCGCCGTAGTTCGGGTCCTTCGTTGTATCATTTTCTGCCTGGCACTGTTTCTTTCCTCTATGGCTTATATGCAGTCCTCATCAAACCAGCCATTGCTTTGTCTTTTCGGTGCTGCGCCAAGAATGTCCTCTGCTACACCTTTGAGAGCATCTTTAAGGCGTGCCCATCTTTCTTCTATATTCCTGTCAATAAATGAGTTGTTCTTTTATCTATCTGCGATCTTATCTCTGAATTTCTGGGCTACAGCATCCTCCTTTAGCTTTTCCAGATTATAGATGGTGGCATTTCTTGAATTTACTTTTCCTTGTATAGCCAGCTTCTGTTTATATAAAATCTTGACCAGATAATGGTCTGAGTCACAGTTAGCTCCCCTCTAAATGCGAACAACAAATATATCACTGGCGTGTCTGGCATCAATGAGTACATGGTCAATTTGATTTTTGGTGATGTCATACGGGGAGGTCCATGTTTCCTTATGTGGGAAAAAGGTGCTTCTTATTTTAATGTTCTTTGTCATCGCAAAATCGACCATTCTGAGTCCATTCTCACTTGTTTCCTCATTCTTGCTGAGTTGCCTATTATGGGGAAGAACATCGTTTCTTTTCCTATCCTACCATTGAAATCTCCCAAAATTATTTTCATATCATGCTTGGGTAGGGAAAAGTATAGATTTTCTAACGTTCCATAAAAGGTTTCCTCTTTATTGTCCTTGCCTTCTATGGGTCCATGTATGCTGATAAGAGAGATATTGAAAAACCTTCCTCGCAGCTTTAGTAAGCACATTTGTCTCATTTACTGCCACGTATTTAATAATAGAGTGCAAGAGGGAATTCCTTATCGCAAAACCTGTTCCTAATATATTCCGTCCATTGGCACTGTTAATGATTGTGTAGTGCTTTATCTTGGTTAGTACTCTGTTTCTCCAGCGGATTTCTTGTAGGGCTAATGAATCTATTTTGTATTTTTCCAATTCCCTTTCAAGATCTCTCCCAGCTCCAGGTTGGAACAAACTCCTCACGTTCCAGGTTGCAATATTTATTAGTCCATGTCCATGCCTAAGTCGTTTCCCATTTGAACCATTTCTTTCCGAGGCTTTTTGTGGTTTCTTGAAAAGACTTACAGTTTTTACGGAACAGGGTTGTTAGCCACGCGTCCAACCCCCAACCTGGAGGACCAGAGTTTTCTGTTGGGGTTCCTTCCGTAGTTGAAGGATCCAGTTTTAAGGCGCTGGAAACTCGCTTTTGCCCTCTCCCGTCAGCCAATGTCCACCTTGGTGTGCATTGTCCAGCGGTCACTACGAGGAAGTGGCGTTAGGACTTGTTGTCACGTCTACTTGTGGACTAGGGTCATTTCTCAGGATTGCCTGGGCTATGGATATCGACATACCATATCCCGCTGAGAGCTATTGAAAGCCATTTGACCGCCTATGTTGAAGATACCGGGTACAAATCCATCTGTGTCAGATAAATTCTTTAATCTGTTGACAGCCGCGGATGAACTCTGTGGTGCTCAACCCGTTGAACGGAACACAAATCATAATGACAGCATTGTTTGACACATTTACTGACAAAATCGCGGGCGGGTGCAGCACAAGGCTGGGTCTTTCTGACCTCTTCAATCAGGTAAGGGCATGCTACTATCTACTACTACGCATCAGTCCGGGAGCCCATCGCCGCCCTTTGTTTTAGTGGAAAAATTCCAACGGAAAAAATAAATTTGAAAAATGATGTCGAATGAAAAATAAATGTTTTATTTCTAATTTTTACTTTTTTTTAGCCTCTAGCGTACGAAATGATAGTGATTTAACAATAGTTAATAAATCGAATAACCTTACTTATAACTGTAACTTATAACTACTCACATCTTAGGTAGCAATGAGTGGTTGGGAAAATTGCGAAGCCCCTACTCATATTATTTGAAAATATACAGTGTTTTACAATTACTCTATATAAATTTCGAATAGTATTTCGAAGTTAAACGCATGTTAAGGAAACATTCTCACATTATACTATGATAGTCGTCATTATGACGGATGTTCCCTGTGGACCTCAGAGGTGTTCCATTCAACGGGTTAAGACATTCCTGGGGCTTATCCACTTATAACGAGGATACCCTTCATAGTAGGAAAATCTTGTGGTTGAGCGTGTTCTCTGACAAATATTCTTTTGTACGGTTGTCATAGATACATTATAGTCTCTAATATTTACTACAAAATATTTTGTATTTTATATATATTTTTATTATTGTTATAACTTTGGAACAGTATCATCGTTAAAGTAATTACTCAACGAGTGGATTGCAGGGATTGGGTTTTGTTAATGGCAAGATTACATCAAGAAATTCGAAAAACGACCTTTTCGGACTTAAGCATTGCTTAAAATATGAATGTCACTTCTTACGCAACAAACGTTTGTTGCGCATTACGCAATGTGATAAGTATTCAATTAGGTGATAACGCCAAAACATTATTATAATAACAATTTCCTTGGCAGATTGATAAGAGAACATCTAAATGTTGTTAACGCTATAGTATTCTGCAGCTAACAAATGTCAAAAATTTAATTTTTGTTGTCCAAGTAAAGAAATTAAGATCAATTTTAATAACATCGTTTCAAACTCAAATAGTTTTTAGAATTAAAAGTTATTTAAGTGCAAAAAGAAGTGGGGTGGCTCTGTTTCAGATAATTTATTTGATCTGTTTATAAGCGGGTATGGATCCTATGGTATCCAAACATCCTCTTGGGGCTCACCGAGCTTCTATAAATTGGGTACTCTTAATTGAAGACAAACCTGGCTCTTGAGCCTGGAAAAGATTTCGGAAAAAATTGTGTTTCTACACAACGGTTGACTTAGAAACAGTATAGTCTCTACCCCGTACTGAACCCAAGACCCTTTATGGTTTTTTTTTTTTTTTTAAATGAAATGATTGATGCTTTTTTTAATATAGTTTAATTTATAACTATGTAATCATAAGTAGAGCCAATTAAGGCAGAGATATATTCGGTTAATTAAACACAGATTAGAGTCACTAGACTCAAGTGGCCCATAAGGGCGCCATTCAACCATAATGGCCGAGAGACAAGCGATAGGAATGGCCCTGCGGAGCGGAAAATATATCTAATTTATCCGTGGAAGGAAGCGGGCCGATATCTCGTGCGATTTTAAGGGCCAGGGCAATAAAGACCGGATGCGGAACGTAGGAACTATCGGAACGGAAGTACGAGTAAATCAGGAAGGCAGGGACCCTTAATTACCGCTGCCCAGCCCAGGCCTTGGTAAAAATATGTGGTGGTGGAGGTTCCGCCCCTGCCGATTATTGGTTTTAATATCCGCTCTACTGGGTCTTGAGGCAACTTGGTCTTTCCCGCTCGGCTTGAACCATTGGCCATAGAAGAATATCAGTTGGAGTTGTCTCTTTGCCCTAATACGTTATTCATTATAACTTATAACTATCGTTTTTAATTACCATTTAAAATTGTATTAACAATTTATCTCAGCATCCGATCCTTTCAAATTGAAGAGTCTGTTAATTTAGTAATCGTTGAAAAGATGCATATGAAAATTATGATTTCATACCTGGGACCGTAAACGAGGAACATCCAGAAAGTACGTTTTCAACCTGTACCTGACCACTTCAACCCGTTAAGGGTCTGACAGTACTATTTCTTGGACAGCGGGTGTACTGGGAGGTGAATTGTCCCCACACTGAATTTTGGGTACCCACTTTATAAAAGATGGGTAAACACCAGGAGGGTCCTAGATCCCATAGGATCCACCTCTGGCTCATAACAGACTAAATAAAAGTCATGCTGGCAGCGGGAATCAAACCAGGATTTTAGGCATGGGAATTTAGTGCTCTACCACTTAGCCACTCCGCTTTCTTACTTTTTTGTAGAGAGAGAAAGAAGGAAGAGAGATAGGGCGAAGGAGGGCGGGAGAGAGAGAGAGAGAGTGAGAGAGAGATAGAGTGAGAGAGAGAGAGAGAGAGAGAGAGAGAGAGAGAGTGAGAGTGAGAGAGAGGAGATAATAAAAGAAGACGCCCTGTTGAATTGATTGCCGACAGGGTTAGCTCAAAATTAATCTGGCGAGGCTTTGCTTATTAGCGAACCTTTGGGAGCTTCCGAGGCTCTCTTCAACAAGTGGAAAGATTGCTGACCCTTCTTAATAAATCCTCCATTAATAGTCCTCAAAACAAATTCCAGTAAATAAATTTTGAAATTTAATAAAGAATGGTAAGGGTAAAAAGTGTTCTAATTTATTTAAATTCCTATAAACGGCCTTAATTAGGAGGGGATAATGCTCTAACTAATATTAAATATTATTTTTAATTAATAACTTATTATTTAAATTAAACGTTCTAAAAATTTATTGAAATATTACTGTACGGCTTTTCATAAATTAGTTGGAAACATACCATACGCAACTATTTTGAAAAATTCAACTTAAAAAAAAAAACACTCTCTTGAGTCCAACCATTGTTACGGAGTTGTTGGATAATTTTCTTTAAGAATTTACATGTCCAGAAAAAAACTTCAAAACGTGAGCTGTGTCTCGATCCACTGAATTAATTATTAAAAAGTTGAAAACTCCCAGTTTCCCTCTTTTTTAAAAGCTCAATTAAAAATTTGAGTATAGAAATGTTAGCTGCACTCTGCACTTCAAATATATTAGAAAAGTATAGAACCAACAACTATCGAAAATAATAATCCTGAAAGCACTAATAAAAATAGTTACCAACATTTAAAACAAGATTCACCATCCCATATGTTTAGTGATCGAAACGTTATAAAACATGAAAAAGAAAATAAAGGAAAAGAAAATTAATTGTCATACTTAGTCGGCTCTATTTTCAAATGAAACTACATATGGCTACATCCAGAATCTATTCAGACTACAGTGAAAGAAAGATCCCTACCTTCAGAGTTCATGGCTTCTGGTGAGATCACGAAACTTCTCAGTAGTGCTAGTCTTCAAACTCTGACTTATTCGGGAAAAAAACCGCTCTTTAAAAAGGTTAATTCCACTTAGGATAAACATTTTCAGTTTTATCCTGAAAGGTGATGCGCCCAAGCTGATACATTACACTAATTTCTCTCTTTCCCGTGGGAATAATTTACAAAACCTGAGAACTTCTACAACGTTTACAGGACCTGGGCGTGCGGAATGCTCGAGTAACGTCTCGATCACTGATGAGATACTTAACGATACAATTTCTTAGAATAATTAAAAAGTTCCTATTTTAGTTTATTAGAGAAATAAATATTTGCTATTTTTTTTCGTAAAATTCGCAATTCATATTCCTATTCCATTGGAATCCAACGCTACTAAAACCCAAAAAAGGGATTTATACTACCTAATCAAAGTATATTAAGGATTATAATTTTGTTAAGAAATAAATATAATTAAAAATGAATACTTATAATGCCAAAACAATCATGTTCATATAAGTGCACATCCCCCTTTTATACGCATTAACATACGTATTTATATGTACATCGGCCTTGTCTCACTGTTTATTCCAACAGAGACTTGACTTGTAAAAAGCCTGTATAAGCCCGCTGCTAAAAGTTGCCATAAAGGGCGAGGGCGAACAGCATTACAAAGTTCTGTCAGAGATATCAAGGGTCAGAATTATCATAACAGCCTACGAGGGCATGCACCAACCATCGCCATTCAACTTACTCCCCAAACTTCTTCACATCTCAAATCCATCTTCCACAGATTCACGCCGGCAGGCTAATCTTTAAATAATATTTCTCAACTTTTATCGGAGAGGGAGGAAAATCTTCTCACATTTTTACATGAATTAATTCTAGCTATGACTTATAATAGCTAAAAACCTTCATATTTTTTTATTAGTGTCACCCAATTTTGTGTTACTGAGGATCAACCACCACTGTGCTTTTCTCTCCGCCACGTATCTCTTCACCCTCTCTGATCTCCTACTTCTTTTACTATCGGAGATTTTGATCGACCACATAGTTCTCTCCTCATACCTCATCCATCCTCTTGTATCGGGTTATGCTCTTGGCAGTTCTGTCCAAAAGCATATCCTTCGTAATCCCGAGTTGTCTCTTGCCCCTCTCTGGACCCTTATACCAGTTGCTCTTATTTTGTTTTATTTCTCTGACTTCTGTTCTAACTAATACTTCATTTTTTTTATTAGTTTCACCCAATTTTGGCGATTCCGTACAAGACTTATGTTCATGTCAGGATTCTACATTCATAACGTTTTTGAATTTATAATGCAAGTTTTATGTTACGCTCTACTTCAACCACTGCTTTTTAGCTAGCAATATTGGCAGTCCATATTAGCAATATTACAATATTGTCTAAAAAGCAGTGGTTGAAGTAGAGCGTAACATAAAACTTGTAATAATCTATCCATATTCGAGCTCATTTTTTTGAACATTTACATATTACTTGTAGAAAAATTGACAAATACACTTCAGCTTATTGTTAAAAAACTTAAACAGAAAATGTTATGAAGGTCTACCCTATGCTAATAATATAATAATACAAAATATATTTTACTCCATTATAGAAATTTTCATATAGCATTATAAATTCAAAAACGTTATGAATGTAGAATCCTTTCATGAGCATACGACTTGTACGAAATCGGGAAACCATTCCTTTTAGGGGCAAAACAACTACATAACTACAGTAGACATAGATGAGTACTTAGCTTCATTTCTATTTTGTTATTTTTTATTAATACATCTAGATTTCTGATTATGGCCATATTTATTTTATTAATTATTTTAAAATTTCAAAAAATGTTTATGATGTATATTTCTTGAATCTGAAGGAAATCGGATCCTAACCCAAAACAGGTTAGGTATGTTTTGGGTTCGCATCCCATTTGGATCGGTTAATATTTCTGTTACTGAAGTCTCGATAATAAAAGTGTGTGTGCCAGCGACTGGAGTTTACCCCTTTCCGTTTCTAATGAATTTTAAATCTGTTCTTACCAATTAATTGCTCTCTACTGATACTTATCATCGTGTATTATTTTCTTTTAATTTGTAAATTATTTTAAATTAATGTGAACAATTTTAATTAAAATTATAAATATACATTTTTTATTAAATGTGTCAACGTTTCGGCTTACGTTGTAGGCCATCTTCAGGCCAAATAGTGGGTGTGGTGACTTCTTACAGCACTAAAACTGTCAACTGAACTCATATAGATGTATATTCACGGTTGTGAAATACATCCCAAGAAAGGATATCCTACCGCCCAAGTGGTATAAATGTCAGCAATTCGGGCACACAAAAAACTACTGCAACCACACCGTAAAATGTGTAAGATGCAGCGGCTCATACAACATTTCTGAATGTCCGCGACTAGGTGAACTCAAACAAAATACTCGAATTGCGAGGGAGCGCACGTCGCTTCTTATAGAAAATGCCTCCATAGAAAAAAAATAGAAGAAATAGTGACTAAAAGGGTGGAAGAAAAGAGATCTAAGCAGATCAGTACTAACCAAAACATACCAAAACTAATGACTGACAGCATGACAGTTCGCCCTGGTGTAGAATACGCATCTTTTCTACAAGGTTCCAAAATGACAACCGAATCACAACCGATTTTTTCCCTGTCTTTACTTTTTTGAAGGGGGGCTCATCTTCAGAGTCCGGTAGTGGTGTATTTAAGCCCAACATGATCACTGCCTGTCCACTTCCTAATACACAAATCTCCTGTCCTAGTAACACTGCACACTGCACACTGTACACAATTAAATAGTCACTGCACAGCCTTGTTAAATAGCTGGTCAATTTCCTACTTTTATCAGACCAACGCTGCCCTGTCGTCTGTTGAGGTCGTATCCAAGTGATATAAATGGACCCCAACAGCTTAAGGCGGAATCTAAATAAGAGTAGTAATACTGTTTGTTTGGATAGGTGTCTTTAAAAAGGCTCTTATAAAAAATTTCAACACTTCGAGAATAAAGCAATAGAATACAACGTTACCATAAATATCACACGATCTCTTCCCGATTAGTCTCGGAATTTAACTTTTAACTTTTATCTATTATATAAAGCCAATAATACAATCTTATCGAGAAGGGAGCGTTACTCGCCACTTTTATTTAAAACTTGATTTTACTCCTCATAAATTTTTCATACGGTGGGCTATATATGAAAATCGTTTCTTAAGGAGTAAACTCCAAAAACACCCCCAATCTGATTTGATCCAAGCAGCGGTAACCTAGAGGTAGCAGTCCGTGGTTGGTGAAAAGGCCAACAGGGTCAACCCTTCCCTTCAGTGACCTGTATATTTTATTCGCAGATATACATAATTTTTGGCAGAAAAGCAGAATCGAGAGTGTCACCCAGTCTCACACCATGTTTTCCAAGATCAAGTGGCAGGCTCCGCATAGCTTAATGACCCGTTACATACCGATTCAGCAGAATCCTTACCTTTGAGTAATAGTCGGGTATCGGCGGAAGAATAGCGCTACATCGGTATCGATCCATGAGTTATGGCTGTTCGGGGTCAGTAGGCGTAAGATGGCTTACATTTTCCCCCCCGTAGTATTCTGTCCATGGATCGAACCTCCATGGAACTATTGATACCCTGGAAAACCACAAAAAGATTCCCAATAGCAGTTAGCAAGGATACGTTCTAATGTTATCACTTATTCGCCCAGTTTTATGGCTTTCCCTGGTGGTCAGTTACTCGTCCAAATTGTTGCCAGGATTGACATTGCTTATAATTGACTATCTTTTGCAAGTGCCATAATCTACTAGTTTTAGTTTGTGTTGTTACAGCTCCTCTTTACTTATTGGAAGGATAGTGATTCTAAATTTGCGAAATTACTTCCCTAAAGATTAACTTTCATTTTCTGGATTAATGATTCCTTTTTTAACCAGCATGAACATTTAATAAATTGCCTGCAATATAATATTTACGTTTGCCTAATGTAGGGCATCGAGCAGGATTAAAATTATTCCTCTCACTAACTGAAAATCTATAGAGATGAAGCTAGATAGTCCCCTAGCTAGTGAGGGATTGAATCGAAAAATTAAACCACGGTCGGTAATGAGTTCGGTCAGTGACTCCTTTGGAATTAATTTCCGTTTGTAATTAACTCCATACCGATTGAGGTAACCGCAATTAATAATTATTATATTATAATATTGACTTTGATAACGATACAAATTAATCGAAGATTGTTATCTACAATAGCCTTGTACTGTATGCGATGATACAATATCTTCGTTCAGTTGAAATTGCTAATACAAGCATCAGATTGCTTCAGTTTCTGGTGAAATAGGAACAAAAAAGTGTAAGAGGAAAGAGTGTAATTCACCCATATTGAATAATTATTTTTTAGAAAAATAATAGATTTTTTATGATTCATTAAAATATCATTATTTTGCTGTTCCTTTCCTTTTGAACTTGGTAGATTTTTTATTGAAAAAATTATGTTAATCGGTTTATCTCTGGATAATTATGTTATAACTCAAAAAGTCATATCTTCGTAAATCATTCCGTTCCTCACCAAAATGACATTTACTGAACCACAATTCTTCGCAAAAGCTTCTTAGTATACTTGTCATGAAGGTGTGTTGAAAAACCTGCAGAACTTAAACATAATTAAGACATTGTCTGGGTTCAAGTTCAAAGCGATGAGAAAAGTCCTGTAAATGGGCTCACCATATATAATTTATGAGGAAGAAAATAGTCTGGGTGGAGGTAAAAAAAAAAATTTCTTATATAGGAAGAAATCTTTATTGGAAAGCCGACGTTTCGACCCATATTGCAGGTTTTCTTCTGGGCTAGTAAGATCGGGCTTGACACTAGTTCAACATATATTTAAATT
Organism: Troilus luridus; assembly: GCA_964056705.1. NCBI lineage: Eukaryota > Metazoa > Arthropoda > Insecta > Hemiptera > Pentatomidae > Troilus > Troilus luridus. Next base: position 77,048,211 of record OZ057416.1, on the reverse strand, counting down.
ATAATAATTTTAAAATATTAATGTTCAAGTAATACTTAATTTTTTTTTAGGCTATAATAATACAAAATTCAAAATTTCAGAGGGGAAATTCTCCATAGTTATTATAATCCCAGCAATATAAATGATTTTATAATAATTATATCGACGGTTTTTAATATCCTTGAAGAAAATAGAGGTCCTTAACTAAATTATTATTCCGAAGAAATAAAAAGAGTAGTAAAGCTGACACTCTGAAGATGTCATAGTACATTATTGATAAAAGTAACGTGGGACTACTAAATGTTTCAAAATTACATTAATAAAAAGCCTATTTGGCAGCCAGAACCAGATCGACAGACCAACATCAACATTATTATCCCTCCCTCTCTCTCTCAACCTCTCTCTCTCTCTCTCTCTCTCTCTCTCTCTCTCTCTCTCTCTCTCTCTCTCTCTCTCTCTCTCTCTCTCTCTCTCACTCACTCTCTCTCTCTCTCTCATTATATATATTCAAGGAAAAATACATACTCATTTCTTTCTATACTGCCTTCAAATGTCGAAGTCGGAAACAACTAAGAGAGATACAGAGTTCTTTATTGAAATATGTTTGTGTTAATTTAAATAAAAATTCTGGGCTCCAATTGTACGTAGCGCCCATATGATTAGATGATTTTCTGTTTTGTCGGGAATTATCTTTCAATTAATAATCTTATTTATCAATTAAAAATGCTGACTTTTCGAGTTATTCGTGTGTAAATTATTCATAACATTATAAAGATTAAACTAATGTAAATTATTAAATTTTCTCTTATACTTGCTTCCATGCCATATCACCGAAAAGTACATACTTCGACGATTTTATTTAGGATTTGTTATTTATTGTTAATGTTTCGTTTGTATATGTCATAAGATCTGTAGTGTAATATATTTATAAAAATATAGATGTTGAAATAAAAAAAATTGTAAGTGATCCAAGCCAAGAACGCGTTTGGGAAAGAAGGAATAGAACAATTGGGGTTGGGTACACCCTCTAGTCTAAATAAATACAATTTCATGACAGAAAGACCCAGACAATTATATTGTCATATAAAATTAGGATGAAAGTTATTAATCATCAAGTTGTTCATTCGTAATCACTGCCCATGCAGTATCACTGCCTTCATTAAAATCCCTGCTTTTCCAACATCTCCTGGCCTCCCCAAAAGATGCTCCTAAAATTAATCATTTACTTAAATGAATCAGTATTGAATAAACGATTTTGTTGCTTAGTTGTTTTTATTTCATTTTCGTAAAGAAGATATTCATTATGTAAAGAAATTATTGGATGCTAGCTCATGCGCTTATTTTATTTTATTTATTTATTTGTTGTCATTAATTTATTTATTCTCTATAATTAGTTAATATCATGTCATGATTCGTTTAGTTATTTCATTTATAATTTAGTTATTTTGGGCTCTTTTCAAATACTTTATGATTTAAAGCCTTCGCCTTCTGACTATATATATATATTTAATAAATATATAATATATATATATTATATATATATATATATATTATATATATATATATATATATATATATATATATATATATATAATGTTTCTTTTTCTTTTCATGTTTGTTATTCTAAAGGAACATAGTCCCAAAATAATATTTCTTTTCTATTCTGTTCTATTCTTCATAAATTAATAATGTACGATTTTATTAAATAAGTATAATAATAAATATTTATTGAGAGAAATTATACAAATCAACTTTCGAAAACCTCTCCTAAGGTATGTTATTTTTTTTTAAACAACAGTAATCCGATAAAACTAATATTAAAAAATAAAAATAATATTAAAATATTATACTGTAACTCATTATTTTATATAAATTTTATTAATTACATCGGAAACATTCTATATAGCCGTTTAAATAGATGGAAGTTATTGTGAACCGGTTCGGCGCAGGGCGCAGAATGGCCTTGCTGAGCTGATGAAGGTTTTGTAGCTAAGTTGGATTGCTTCAAGTTAACTTATTAGTGTTGTAGGCTTGTCAACGCGGCAGTTTTCAATTTGCGGCACGGCCCCCCTACTCAAAAGTCCTTAATAACTATGCTTTTCATGATAAAAGCTTCCGATATCTTAAAGGATATTAAGTTCCGCTGACCTAACATTTCCTCTCAGCTCCGTCCGATTACAGCCCAGATTTTCTAGTAATAGATTACATCTATGTAGGGCGCCATTGTAAAGGCTTCGTTTAAATGATTGTTGTGATAAAATGAAAGATAAGAAATAACTCAGTTCATAACTACACAGCGTTTCATTAAGTCCAACTGATTCATTTATTTTTTTATGGACAGTATTTTTTTACTCTTTATTGGAACAGGAGGCATTTATAAACATAATTATTCTGTTCGTGGTATATCAATAAACTAATTTTTAAACGACTGAACCGATTTTGATGAAATTTTTTGTGTGATTTCACGTGGATTCGAGAATGGTTTAGATTCGCAATTCGATCCGGTTGACAATGTCTTTTTAATTAATTCATTCTGAAAAAAGGTTGAATAGGACATCTGTCGGGTTCGCTATCTTTATATATATAAATAATTCTTCTGTTCGTGTGTACTTCACTGAACTCTTCCAAAACAGGCAGCACATCGCAGTATCGACATTTTTGAAGACATGTTTTTTTAAGTTATAACTGAAAAAAGTAAACCAGTCGTAAAAATGATTCGAGTTTTTTCTTTTTGCTATTAATTTCAACAGTTTTAAGTTTTTAAAACACATTTAACACATTTAAGCTAGTAGTATGCAGGTACACTTTTGGCATCAGGTATTTCAATAATTTTTTTCATATATCCTTATCAAAACGATCCGAGTAATTACGATCTATTTAATTTTTTTTATACGTTTCGTCTTTAATATTTTTGACTTGGACAAAAATCTGTTGGGTCCGCTGGTTTTATAAAAACGTTTATGATTATTAGTTTATTAGTTTTAAGGGTGGGTTGTAGCTCAGCGAGTTGAGCGGTTGGAGTTACAGATCCAAGCTTCGAAAGCGGAAGTTACAGAATTATTTATTTTGCTAACAGTTGTGGGTTGAATTACTTGGTTATGCGGGCCCTCTCGGAATTAACCAAGCCTCTGTAAATTAATAAAAGAAAAATATGAAGTCTAAGCATCGTATCGACCAAATATCCTTCCTGCACCACGATTGACTAAGAAACAATAGTGACTCTACTGCGTGCTGAACTCAATATCATGAAGTAGTTGTATACGCTTTTAAAATAACAGATATTGACCAATAAGACACAATCCAATTTATTTTTAAAAATTCGATTTTTTCGTGTACAACATTGTCTCAATATCAGAATAGTTTTCAAATACAATATTATGAATTACTTAAATTAAGTGGTCTCTAAATTCTTGGATAAAAAACTACTTCTCTTTAATTTGATGACCTACCGCATTCACCGAATGTATGGGCGAAGTGACTCATGAATTTAAAAATGACTCGCCATTAATATATTAGTTATAGTGAATTAAAGAAGAATCTGACGGTTGAGCTTGGTATCGGAAAAATCACCTACTTGGGCAACGTTTAGCTTAGAAACAGTCCATATAAATAGGCCTTCGTAAGTAGGAGTGTTATTATTTTTCAAGTTTTCTGAAGCTGTTAATCTATTATTGATTTTTACATAGCGAATGCACTACGGTGTTAAAAAATCAAATCTAACGCACATACGCATTTCGGATTCCCTTTTATAATTTCCCTTTTGATTCTGCCAGTGTACAATTCATTTCTATAATAGCGCGAAACAAGCAGTGTTAAACAGTTAAAACATTATATTTCTTTTTTCTTACACTCGATTCGTTGTATTTGTATTTTCTTTTTTTTTCCCAAAGAAATATTTTGAGAACCGTGGGTTGCGTGGAAAACCACATAAGAATAATTTGTTTGTCTTATTAAGATAATTATCATTCGCACTTATCTTACAATTCAGGTTTGAATCCTTCAGTTTCAACTTCCTTTCGATGACCTAGTTCAAGTATTATTCCAGATGATTCTCCAGGACGGGTAATGAATACATTAGGACCTGGAAAAGTTTCAACGAAAATAATTTTAAATTTCTTTGATGTTAGACCTTTGGCCAGCGATGAATATTAAAATTTCTCCCTCAAAGGATAAATTGGAAATTGATTAATAGAAGTATTATACAAAAATGTTCCGATAATACCACCTTTCCCCTCCCCCACCACCCCACGTCTAATTTCATTTTTAGGAGGAAACTAATTATTTCTGTCGGAAATGAAGTAGATTCGAATTTCTTTGGAATATTTAAAAATAATAGAGTTTTCGGTAAGTTCTTGAACTGTCTTGTAAGATGTATCTAAGACTTTCTTAAGGTTTTTTTTTTCAATACCGCTTCTCAGGTAGATCTAGTATATTAAAGGTTATTGCGTAAAATTGTGCTAGAATAGTCTAATAGTAGTTCTGATTCCGAGATTTCATATACTTTTTTAAATTTCGAAAACACTCCTTTATTTATTCCTGTAAACAGTTTACCAACAAATGCCAATAAAATAAATAACATAACATAAAAACAGGAATATAGTTAAGTACAAACCGATGGTTTAGTATATGACTATAAGTATTGTAAAGAATTTTCCTTATTTTCATTCATAAATGTTGAAAGCATATTTTTATACAATACTAAGTAAAGGAAACACAGGAAAGCTATACTAAGCTTCAGTTATTGGTATTATATTACATTAGTAAGATTTTAGAATAAATCCCTTTTAAAAGTCAAGGGAAAGATTAATAAGGAATATAAGATTAACAATTTTTTTAAATAAATTTTAAGAACAAAAACTTTAAGTTTATAACCACAATGTACATAGGTATTTCTAATTTAGAAAGTATAATTTAGGCAGTAATTTATTAGGAACCGCAGTTTCTAAGTTGTAGTTAATATTGAGAGCAGAGTTCTGAAAAAAATACCTTTCGTCACGTAGATAACGTACGGATGCTGGGGTCACCTTTAGTGTAGTGCTGAGAATTACAACGTTCTATGCACAAGGTGGCCTTAGGATTTTTAAAGGGCATAACAAATCTATACTTATGCCTTATACTAAGCGATGTCAGATCCTTATTCTGATTATATTTGGATAGGTGAAATGTAGGACTTTCATTGTAGTATCGTTCGATTAGACATAGTGGCATAGAGTGACGTTAAAGAAACAAGCAAACGTAGGGGGGCTTTGGTTTAACTTTTTTTTTTTTTCTTAACATAGCCAATTTATTACTGATTTTTTATAAACTTTTATAGTCATAGGTATTAACTGCAGTGCCTAGCAGACAGAATCTGTGCCTTTCCGAACCCTTTCCAAGGCAGGCCAATATAACCTTAGTAATTCCCCACATACTTTGAGAAATTAGTTGGCTAAGCCGGGGATCAGCCACGCAGCTGAAGCCGACGTTGAATAATTTCCAATAGTGTGGTCCAACTTCTCGACCTTCCCTTAAACAGTTCTTCCCTTCAATCTCAGTTCGATATTCCTCCGTCGTCCCACGCGTTCAAGATAAACTCACACATTCATAGATCTATCGGAGCCAAAATAGAGTTCTCGAAACAGAATTATACCTTAAAGGGAGGCTCTTACAAAAATTAAGTCTTTAAGGTATTACGGACATGGGATTGAATAAAAAAACAGATAAACATTAATGAATATAGTTAAACACATAAAATGTGAAGTTGGAAACAAGGGAGAAGTAGACTGTTGAATGTGTGAACGCTGGAGAAGTATTAAAGAGGAAAGTTCTATTAGCTTTCAATAGCATGATCCACAACAGGCCAAAATGAGAAAAATATATATAAATAAACAAACCACTATAAATAAAAATAAATAACGGAGAGAAAAATATTAATAAAAATGTTTGGACCAATAAAGTTTTCAAAGAAAGAGACCCATCAAAGTAGGTATAATGTGAAATGAATCGATTATCGATTTCGTAGTTTTGGAAAATCTGCCATATCACTGAAGCTTTGATATAAAAATGATAAGCTTAATAAAAGTGGTGTTAATTAGTAGTTAGATAAGTGAAATGTCTATGCTTGGGACTATGGAAGAGATACTACGCACCGAAATGCCCAGACGAATGAAATAATAATGGGAAAACAAAATCCAAGCAGGCATAGAAACTGCTTTTAAGGAAGATAATCAGGAGATTCTTATAAATGAAGAATTAAGTCTAGATACGGAGCTTTGGACACTGAGGAATCTGAAATTATAGAAATATTTTCTCTTCAGAGGTATGGAACAAAGGAACAAGAGAATCATTGCCCAATCATTCTCAGATTGAGAAATATGTTCTTATTGTAATTATTGAAATCGAATTAATAGTTTCTATTGTGAAGTTAAAGTGCAATAAAGGACCATGATTTGATGATATTCATCTTCAAATTTCTCTGAATTCAAGCTCATGTCCAAACTCAGTTATAATAAATTGATTAAGTTGCATTAAGTGACAGAATTAGGAATTAGGGATAGAATATCGAGAAGGAAAAAATGAATGATGAAAGATTGTGAAAATCGTAAGCACAGATGAAAGACAGAAGGAGTAATAATTACAGTGGAATCGTACTACTTCTGTCTACAAATATGTCTTTTGCATTATTCAATTTAACAGGCCCCATTCATATGTCAGTCTGTTCTGAAAAAATAAGTTAAATATTCATGAAATATTTACTCTTGCAAAAACTGGTAGATTCTTATATATTATAAATTATTATTTTGCCATATACGATCGCAAAATTAAAGGAATTAAAGCCGTTTAAACGTATGATTGACATGGAATTTCAACGCTGCCCCACACTTAATTTGACGATCTTCCTCAGAAACACTTTTTTTTCAATTGTTTATGACTGCTAGATGAAATCGAGTGAAAAGTTGTATGTTTGGAAGTGAAAATTATCACATTTGGCCACAGTTTTTCCAAAAAAACTAACGACTGCTATAACCGTCATTTGATCATCATGCCATTTTTTATCTTCCCGGAGCAAATGACGGCTATGACCGTTGTGACGACTATACGACATTTTCTTTACTAATTCAAAATGATTCCTATGAATAAAAGAGAGTAAATAGGTGTAAACTTAACACGAAAAAATCAGCTTCAAACAAAATTATCATTTATAATTTATTTTGCTTATAAAATAGTAAAAATAAAATAAAAATTAATTCAGGAAACAAATTACATATATACACATAAAAGGGCATTAAATATGATGTCTGGCATGCTACAACTATTTTTTTTAAAATGTATTACTGAATAATTAACAAGTGTATGTGTCAGTTCACTTCGTACTAGCGCTGTAGTGTTGATTAAATGTGCACATGTTTTATTGATTAAAATGTGCACGACGGCTATAGCCGTCGTTTGCCTACATATCGCCAAAGATCGGGTCATTTGCGGCAACGTGTTAAACATAACGCATGTTTAACACGCATTCATAAAACGTAGGCTATTAATTATTCTGGTATTAAGACAACAATGTTTTAATAAACAGGCATTCAATTAAGCGGATAACTAGGATCAAGCGTTAAGATTAGCTAACGAATGACACTTGAGGCCCTTTAAGAATTCAAGGTTGGGCTCCTCATAATACATGCTTAAAAGACATGCGAAACAGTTGATTCCTTAATGTATAAGGAATTCAATCTAACAATCGAAATTTTATAGATGAACCACTAGGAACCACGTGCCGAAGTCAATTATTATCATCCTATTGTTTTCTCTTCCGTTCCTTCCAATATTTTTTCATCACTATGCTGTTTCTTCCTGTCCTCGGACCACTTAATCCCAGGTTTCTATTTCACTCTTCCCTCGAATCCCTCCGTACTCAAGGTCAAATGAAAAATCCTCTCTAGTTCGATGTGCCTCCATATAAAAATATTATACTCCGTCGTCGAGTATAGTTATTATATGTGGGCATTCCATGTTAACCATATTTTTAAACGGCTTTACTTCCTTTAGATGGTCATATATGGCAAAATAATAATTTATGATATATAAGAATCTACCAGTTTTTGCAAGAGTAAATATTCCATGAATATTTAGTTATTTTGTAGTAGGCCTCATCAAAGAAAGAAGGAGGATGCCATTTTATTATTGCTCATATCGTATTATTATTAATAGCATTTAGCCCTGTTTATTTAATTATATTTATATATTGTTAATTATATTTAGCCCTGTAAGGGAGCGGGGTACCCCAATGGGTAGTGCTCAGTTCCAATGATGAAGGTCTCTGGTTCGGATGCGGGAGTAGAATCTACAAACACGCCTTACCAAGTATTCGTAAAATAGAAACACTTCATTTTGGGACAATCTGGCGGTTGATCTCGGATATAACACCAATCTGCATAAGTGTTTTCCTAGGGTTAGTACAGTCTCTAACATATACTGAATCCAAGACCTTCCATGCGTTTTAGTGGTTTTATACTTCATGTATTCTTCTAACTTTAATTTAATAATTTGTTATAAGTATTTATACGAGATCTTATTAGGGCATGGAATTTATTGAGAATTGCCAATTAAAATAAGCATAGTTTCATGTCAACTATAATTATTCGAAATGAAAAACAATCTCATTGATCTCTATCATAAAATATAAAGATGGAAATGAATCTCTGAATTAATTACCGGGATTATATTCAATTACTCTTCAAATCCTCTTTATTAATTGATTTTTTTTTACTTCTATTCCACTCTCTTCCCGGAACATTATTTAATTCATGAAAAGGTTTCCCTTTTTATCTTTCTTTTATAAAAAATTGTAATTTAATAGATTTAATATTTTAATTTATTTGTTCAGAAAAACATCTACCCACACAACTAATTTTAATTATAGATCTGTCAAATAAAATCTATCTTAAACACGAAATTTCATGACGCCTGAAAATAATTACAAAAATATTAAAATTATTAAAACAATTAAATGCACACACTATATAAAACTTTTTCTATATTTAAACAAAACCGTGAAACGTGAAACAAATAAGCCTAATAATGTAATAATGAAAGAGTAAGAGAAATAATTCAGCTCCAAGAGAAAAACAAATCTAACTTTTTTCGCTTAGTGAATTTTATATTGTTTACAAAACTTGCAGGAAATTTAAAGTTGTGTAAACTTGGTATGACACACTTGAGAAAGGAAATTGAACATTTGGAATTTTGCGGAAGAAGAAAACAAAAATCATTTTATAGTTTATTTATTTTATTTTATTGTTAGATGTTAAAACTTTTTAAATATTTTATTTGAAAAGATAAGATATTACCACGACCGGGACTCGAACCCGGGTTTTCCACGTAACCGTCGTGGGGCCTAATCAGGATGGCTGAGGTGGCTAGGCACCACGACGGTTACGTGGAAAACCCGGGTTCGAGTCCCGGTCCTGGTCATATCTTTTCTTTTCAAATAAAATATTTAAGAAATCATTTTAATTTTCGTAATTCTATTTTTTTCTTATATTTCATATTCAGTAGATGCAGAATTTGATGACTTTCATTTGTATTACTTGATGCAGTTATTAAAAGTGCTAAGATAATTGTGGTTTTATTACCATTGCTTTGGACCATACAAATTAACTGATTTATTATGCTATGGTAATCATTCAGAGAAAAATTGTATTCATTATACCACGACTTGTTTATTTTAGTAAACCGTTTGGGAATCATTGGGAAAAATTTAAATTTTGTCTGTTAAAGTAATCCAAAAGTCACCCTCGCGAGGTCTCGGGTGCGTTTGTGATTATTATGTGCTTAACCCATAAAACAAAATTCAACAACAACAACTATTGTATTTTCGGCCCCTTTTTAGCTTCTCCAGCACCTGCCCTCATTAGTAAGAAAGAAATTTTGATCTTAATTATTTCCGACTTTTTTCCCGAGAAGCTCAAATCAAATCATGGTCATTTAATTTTAGCATCTTCATTAAAATTAGAGTATACATTAGAATTATATTATTACTAAATTATAAACTTTATATATAAAAAATAATACGTATTTAATGACTGAAAATGATTCTATGAATCATGCTCTGTATGAATTCAATGAAAACATTAGATCAAGATTTAGTAAGCTCATATTTCCACTTTTTCCATGATTTACCGAATAGGAATATAACATCTTGATTTATTTATAGCATAATAAAAGCCGACTTTTATTATATTTACCATTCGAACAGGAATTATATTTGCAAAGCATGGAGATGCCATCGATATTGCCCTGGACATGTTTAACATGGTGACAATTGTCTGATATCGTCAGTCTATTTTTAGAGTTTGTTGGACATTAAACTCTTGCGCTAAATATTTATCGATTTTCAAACCAGTTTCAGAGTACATTATTGAATAATACAAACGCTTTATATCAAAATTACATCTTAATAGTAATATAAAATAAAACTCATGAAGGGTCTTTGGCTCAGTGAATGGCAGGGACTGTACACTGTTTCTAGGACAACGATTCTACAGGGACATTAGTTTGTTTATTCATTTAACTTTACTTATGGCTAATCAGAAGAAGCTAAAGTGGGAGGTGTAATTATGATAAGGATCTTTAAAGAGTAACTGACATCGCTCATGCTCGGGACACCCGTTTTACGTCCCCTCCGAAAGACTTTTTATTGCGAAACCCGCAATAAAAGCTACCCACTCTATAGAGGTTGAGCAAGCTTTAGGAAGGTCGGTATGCATATCCCAAGGGTTTTTTATAAGTGTATTTTATAAGAATTTATAATTTATTTATTATCTGCCACAGCTGGATTTGAATAGCCCCACAGTGATAAATTAGAGTGACCTTTATATTTACTTTATTGTATTACGTGTAAACTCTTGGAGCATTCCATATTATATTGATTATAGGTATGTAAGAATACTTTTAGCTACCTGACCTAGAATAATATAAGAAAACTTTTTTAAAAGTAAAATTTGTAAAAATTAGTACTTATTAAGGATTTTAGACTGATAATTGAACAGAAAGAAAACAGAGTACATGGCAATACATGCGAAGACAAACCTTATCCCTTGAAAATTGGGAAATTTGAAAAACCCATGAATACAAATATATAGGCTGATGGCTAACAGACGATGGAAGTTCCAATAAAGACGTAACTGATAAAATTGTAAAAGGCAGACAAATTATTGGGTGCCTTAACTTTGTCCTGTGGAGCAGAAAGGTTAGCCTCAAAACAAAAACATGATGTTCCATTTGTTGGTTGAAAGTGTTATCCTCTACGGATCCGAAATGTCTAGGCTGATGGCTAACAGACGATGGAAGCTCCGATAAAGACGTAACAGATAAAATTGTAAAAGGCAGACAAATTATTGGGTGCCTTAACTTTGTCCTGTGGAGCAGAAAGGTTAGCCTCAAAACAAAAACATGATGTTCCATTTGTTGGTTGAAAGTGTTATCCTCTACGGATCCGAAATGTGGACGATTTCGAAAAAGGAAGAAACAAAGTTGTTGGCCTTAGAGATGGACTTCTGGAGACGCTGTTGTGCATTTCCAGAATTCAGCACGTCCCTAACAGAGCAATTAGGGAATTGGTAGATCATGAAAGAACGATCCTCTACAGAATAGAAACAAGAAGATTAAAATGGCATGGCCACAAAAGAATGGCAGAGGATCGATGGCCAAATATAATTTTTGAATATTGCCCTGTGGAAAGGATCAACAGAGGACGACCCAAAAAAAGATGGTTGCAGGATGTAGAGGAGAGCTTGGCAGCGAGGGGTATTAGAGATGGAGACTGGCTGGAACGACATCTATGACGCGACCTTTACGCGGAGATACAAAAAACAACTAAGTTAAACAAAATTGTTCAATTAAAAAAAATAATTATAAAAATTACGATTATAGATTACAGTGTCAATGTATTTATTACGGAAAATGTATGGTAGAAAAGTTGAAGTATTTTATAATCTAGTATTTTTTAAATATGAGCATGCAAACGTTGTTAAATATATGCTTAAACATATATTTTATACCGAAGCTAATATAAATAAACCGATATTGTACATAAGCATATCATACTAAGAAGAACTAACTGCTAGTATTTCATATTTATTATGTAAGGAAGTGGTTTGGTGTTTTCTTATTTTTTGAAAGTTGTAATTATTGGATTATTGAACTGGAAACATTTTGCAATCGTGGAAAAATTTCTGTGCAGCCTAGACACATGAAAACCTTAAAAACCTCTTATAAGAAAACCTAAGAAATACTAGAATTGATAATTTTATTTCTAATTTTAAATCTTTCAATAATTTATGTGTTTTATATGCTTTGGATAAATGTAGATGAAGGAAAGAAAGAGTAAAAACGCTGAAACTCATCAATATTCGGTGACTACTTCTGTATTTTTGAAAAGAAACGACGCTACATAAAATACATGAGGAAGAAGTGAAAGTTTTTGCTGATGTACGACCTTTCATGTTACATATATTTTTTATTCATGGGCCTTTATCGTGTATTTCATATCTCACAATCTCATTTGATATTATTTTTTTTCGAAAACGGGAATCACTTTCTCCCTTGTTCAAATCAAAGAAATGTGCGTTCTTCCTGTTTGAAGGTTTATTAAATAAAATAACCTAAACATCTACAATATATTTTATTGTGAATATAGTTTGTTTTTTTAATTTTGTTACATAATATTGTTGCACTCAATCCCTGTGTAAAAATAATATATAAATGTTAAAGTTCGTGGCTTATTATTTTCGGATTTAGTGTTTAATATTTCACACTGATACACTTGCTCTAACGAATATTACAAAAATTCATAATACTGAAAAGAAAACATGTACCACTACAGCCAATGAAGAGTCTTAGGTTCAGCAGACGACATGTACGAGACTATACTATTTCTAGGAATACGGTTGTGCAGGGAGGTGATTTGTTAGAGACTACGCTCAAACGCCAGATTTCCCCCCCTGTTCTGGGTACCTGTAGACCCCACAAGGTTCATCCGCGTTGCAGTTAACATAGAAAGTAATTTATTTGCCACGGCCGAAATTGAACTCGTTACCTTAAGCATAAGAACTCGCCACTCTACACACTGAGTCAATCCGCTCCCATTACAAACAATACTGAAATTCATTTATAATACCAATTATTGCGGAATAGCATATCTGATGTACTTGAATGTAAGAATTTAATATTGCAGAGTTCTAGACATGGTTTAAAGCAATTAAAACTGCAGTTATATAAAATAATTAATAAACTTTCTACCACGAAATACTCAATGTTCGATGTATTAAAAAGTAATTTATAAATTTTATGGGATTCACAATTATTAAGTATCCATTAAATATGAACTTTAAGAACGCAATAAATGTAGATAATATCTGAATTTAATACAGAAGTATGTGTCCATCTACATTATCATTACTCCGTTGGTGCAAATTCTGGGAGATCTGTCTGAGGGATTCACCTCTTATAATGGCGTTCGACAGGGAGACTCCTTGGCTTGTCTGCTCTTCAATATTGGTATGAAAAAAGCTATCAGAGAATCTAAGATTCAGAGCAGTGGGGCCATCTTTAACCATATGTTACAGATCCTGGGATATGCTGATGATATCGACATTATTGGGAGTTCAAGAGCTGTTGTGAAAGAGGCCTTTCTTGCCCTTGATGACAATCAATTGCCCGAGCTGGGACTTGTTGTCAATATTAACAAAACCAAATATATGACTGCTGGTAAACAAAGAGGTATTAACGAAAGTTTTCTCCAAATTGGCAATTACTCTTTCGAACAGGTTGATGAGTTTGCATACCTCGGATCTCAGGTCAATTCCATTAATGAGGTCTCGGCAGAAATAAAGAGGCGAATAGGATCGGCCAATAGGTGCTATTTTGGACTACGTCGGCACTTAGGAAGTGGCTCGTTATCAAAATCTACAAAAACAAGATTATATGAGACGCTAATTCGACCAGTGCTAATCTACGCATCAGAAACTTGGGTAATTACGAAGTCTGATGAAAGGGGTCTCAAACATTTGAGAGAAAGATACTCAGACGCATCTACGGCTCAGCAAAGGATGGTTTAGCTTGGAGAAGACGCACAAACAGGGAAGTATACTCATTGATTGGTGAGACTGATATCGGAAAAATTGTGAGGATTGGTAGGCTGCGCTGGGCAGGCCATGTGGCAAGGATGGGAACTGATGAGATCCCAAATAAACTGCTTAATGAGCGCCTACATGGAACACGGCTGAGAGACCGCCCTAGCTGCGATGGTTGGATGGTGTTGTAGAAGATGCAAGGACCCTGCTCGGAGTTCGGAATTGGAGAGCAGCAGCACTTGACCGGTTGAGCTGGCGGAAGCTGCTTGAGGATGCCAGGACCCAGTAATGGGTTGTTGCGCCGATTGAAGAAGAAGAAGAAGATGTGTCCATCTAAATTATCATCACTCCGTAAATTATGATCGGAATAATTATCGCTAAAAACTGTTAATAAGTTATGATTGTGAAATTGCATATTTTTCATAATCATGTCTGTTCAGTACGTAGATGGGTTATACGTTACTAGCTTCTTCTAGTAATTATCTCCATCATGATATTTATGCTAATGTAATGTAAAAAAAAAATAGCATGAAAATATTTGGATCCCTGGGAGGAGATTGAGTTATGAAGTTTATGATAATATTGAAGTCAACGAATCGCCCTATTATTTATTTATAACAAACAACTATGGTAATTCTACGACTAATACTAACTCAAATCAGGATATATGAGATAAAACAATTTTATTGTACCTGAGGAATCGCATGTAGTTCCTAACCTGTGTTTGCATAATAGCGCAATATATTTCCTTCTGGCTCTGCGCACTATATTGTATTATAGGTGGATAAATTAAGCATTCCGACCTATTCTCTCAAGTGCAAAATATCATAACTGCATTTATAATGGATAACTTTAATATCCGTCCGGCAACTCTTGCCATTTTTTACTTTTACCCAAACATGAAATACATAATAAGGGATGTATTATGATAATTAAATGAAATTGTGTACAAAAGTTGTATTAGGCCGCTCTTTACTACTTGAGGATATTGCATGAGAGTAAGATACATTAAAGTAATTGTTTAAAACAAGTTATTTATTGAAATTTACAACTGTAAAATATAATACATCTAGTAAATATATTAAAATATGAATAATTAAACGAGGTGAAGCCAAGTAGAGAAACTACCCAATGGTAGTACTCAAATAGCAAGTTCAACTTAGTAGATCACGAGCCATCTTCTTTTCAGACGCCTCGGGGGATTATCGGGAATTGAAGAGGTTGCTAGGTTTGAAACTAGTAGGTTTGAGTGGGAATGAAGTTTGTTATGAAAAGATTGATATCGGATTCAGGCCAGATCAGCAACAAACGGGACATTAAGGTCTTTATGCATTACTTTGTTCGTAAGATAATAAGGATCATTGAGAATTTTATGGAGGATTTTGGATTGTAAGGTTTGAATACGAGAGGAATTCGATGGTTTAGTGGAACCCCAAAGCTCTATTCCGCAAGTCCAGACGGGTCTAATGATTGTCATATATAGGAGTCTTTTGTAATTAATTGAGAGTTTAGAACGTTTGTCTAGTAAATGTTGAAGTAGCCTGAAACGGCGTCCTGTTTCTTGTCGTTTTAATCTAGTATGATAATTCCAAATTAATTTTTTGTCAAGGTGTAGTCCTAAGTACCGGACCAGTTCAACAGGAATCAGTGGGATGTTATTAAATGATACAGGTTGACAGGAAGTCAATGGGGTACGACAGAGGGTAAAAGTGATTTGACGGGATTTGTGGGAATTTATTTTAATCCTCCAATGTACAACTTACAGATATGTGATTTATAACATATTGTATACATTATACCTTCTGAAGTCAATTGATATATCATACCAACTTCTAAAACTACACCGCTGTTATAGCAAATCCTTTTGTTTTCGGTCTATTGTCGAAACAATTTTAGTTTGAATGGTTTATTGATTTCAGGCTACATTAATAGACAATTTTTAGAATCTATCAACTATGTGCTACATCTTTTTAGTGCAACCGGATTTATTTTGCCGAATCCTGTTACTATTTTTCATTATATAAAGTTTTTAATACACCTTACAAATAAATAGTACACTATTGTGATTAGATTTAATTCAATAGATCCAACAGATCACTCTAAAGTTTTCGTGTTTTTTTTAATAGATAATCATAAAATTTAGTATATCTAGATCAGATATAATGTTGTTTTTTAAATTTATTTTAATACATTTTTATTAGAGGATATAATTTCTCCGCTCAGCGGCGAACCGACCCCTATTTTACAAATTACACAACTGTTCTTTTATTTATACCATTGTAAGTACTTTAGGTACTATTAGAGTAGTACAATATACAATAGATGTCTCGATTTTATAGGAGAGATTGATGCTCAGTTTAGTACTTATTTTTAATATTTTGAATTATATAAGAAAATAAAAAACTATCGGCTTAAAGAAGTCAGAAACAGTAGTTTTTTGACTGGCCAGTTATTAAAAATACTTATAATTTAACTGATCTAGATAGACAAAAGAAAAAAAAAGTAGTTGCTCTATCAGGGAACAGCGAGGAAATATTTCATCACTAAAATCTTTTTTATGCAATCTCCTTCTGAATGCAATCCTCTTTGGATGTTGGAGGTAATTGCGGCCAATTTCATTTTACTGACCAAAAAATTATATCGATGTTAATCCTAGGGCATTTCATTTGCATCACATGACCTAAGTATTCCTGCTTATATCTCTTGATGCTATCCAATATCTCGAGGGGCTTCTGTATTCGTTTTAGTATAAGGTGAATGGTGACATGGTGAACCCATGAGGCTCTGACCATACTCCGATAACACCATATCTCGAATATGAGTTTGTAGACATTTACTTGAAGAATCCGTTAAGTTTCAGTACTCTGATTCGAGTCCTGATATAGTTATATACATATAAGATAATATAATTAACAAAATTTTAAAGGAATCATTGCATTTTAAAACAATGTGATAGTATTTTTTTTTTATACTACCTTTTTATCCCTTTTATTTTTATTTATACATAAATATATATTTATATAAACACACACACATAAGAAAATAAATTTATTTCACTCACAGCCCCCTCACTTGGAAGATGGATGTAGACAGTTACAAATCTTAAGACATATAATAAAGGTTTGCTGAAGAGCGGGTGACGTATGGGAGTGCAGGGGAGGGGACGAAGTAAGTGACTTGGCCGAGATTGGGTTACTTTCGCATTCATGCGTCGTTTGTTGTCACCTCCCGGGTCCGGACGGGGACGTGTGGGGGGCGTTTAGCATATTTCTGCTGCTGTTATCTTTGCATGTGATTTTATAAAAAATATTTTATGAGGTGTTAATTCTAATGGCAATATTTTAATGGTACAATACTGGAAATCAGATCCTTTCATTTTTTCAGATTTCTTTATTTTTTAGAGTTGTAAACCGAGACGCAAGAATTTCGTTGAGAGTGATCGAATGGATTTGAGTTTGGATATTTGTATTAGTAAATTCGTAAGCAGAGATTTGTAGTAATCATTCAGGTTTGCTAAGAATTTTTTTCAGACATATTCAGGGGGACTCATTTCCCAACGCTTCTTTTGGCCTAACATCAATGTCGATATCCCTTCTTGGGTAATTGGGACGCCACACCGTCACACCTCCTGGCAAATTTGCCACAGTTGTGCTTCGAGCACATTCACCCAATCATCATAGGACCTCTTCCAACATCAGACGGCAAGCGCTATTGCTCGAATACCATAATTGCTCGAATGCCATAGTCAGGGCACGGCACTGGACGTGGATTAGTCGCTATGGCGTCCCAGTGAAAATTGCTACCGACCAAGGAAGGCAGTTCAATAGAGACATCTTTCGGAAGCTGACTCAGTTCCTAGCGCTGCAGGACGATTTCGTACCATCCGCAAAGCAACGGCTGCATTGAACGAAGTCACAGAACACTTAAAACGCACTAACAGATCACCTCATCAGCGCATCCAGGTGGACTGACTCGCTTCCCACTGTACTGCTGGGCCTTAGAGCAGCCGCAAGGGAAGATAACAAAAGTAGTAGAACAGAAATAGTATTTGGGCAGCCCCTGTGCCTGCCTGGCGAGTTTCTTGAAAGCAAACAACGTCCTGGAAAAGTGGTGGGAACATTTGAAGCACCTTCGACCAGCACCGCATCACCCTAGCAGCAGCCAAACTTTCGTCCCTAAGGATTTCAAGAGCTGCAGTCATGTCTTCCTAAGAGATGACGCAGCTCGTCAACCCTAACCCTAACATCACCCTACTCTGGACCCCATTACTTTAGATTCCTCCTAGTTCTGGACCGTCCGGAGAAGACATTCACCATTATTCTTCCTTCTCTCCGCAAGACCGTCTCTATCGACAGATTGAAGCCTTATTATTATTATTTTAAAGCTTATCATTATTGCTATTTTATCATTCACAATAAACTACCATATAGTTATAAAACGACAGAATTTTTTTAACGTTTTTTGAACTGATTCATTTTACTAGATATTTTTTTTGTAACTTAGTCGAATCATCTTCTTAATCTAAATGTGTTAGGCTGAAAATGTTGTTTATACTCTTTTGATGCCTAAGAATTTTTAAAATAATAATTAAAATTATAAAAGAATTTATAATTTGTTCAGTTTATATTATTCAGTAAGTCGACGTGCTTAGAATAACTTAACCTCTTTCAGTGATTATGTTATTTCACAGCGAATTCTCTAAGGCGTTCCTTTAACCTCCATAATCGAATAAACCTGAAAGAAGGCCCTAGCGAATCGGGAGTGGCTGAAAAAGTGAAGGCAACAAGTGAAAAAGTACATAAGTGTGATGTAACTTATTAAAGAGGGGGTGGGAGGGGGAGAATGGAAGGGTAAATTTGATTGGTAGTTGAGCGGGGATGTGTGAGCTGACTAGCCAATGGGCGGCCCCCTAACTCCGTTAGCAGTCAGTGATAAGATTACGCCACTAGAGACCTCCGCTAAGTCTCACATAAACCTTTAGCCCCGAGAATAAAGTTATTTAGTCCCTCTTCTATCTGTCTTCCTGAATCTTTTAGGTACTCTACTCTCAACTAATACTTAATATCATTAAGATCATTTCCCCTGAAAACCAAATACTATCGTAAGCTTCATCATCATCAATTAATTTAATGTATCATAATCTATTAAATATTATTTTTTAGCTTTGCCCCAATAATTAATATTCCAGCTAGATGTCGACTGGGGACAAAAATGTAATAATTAAGTAGTTAATAATTCTAAAACTTTTTTTATTATTTTCGAAAATGATAAAAATCCTTTCTGCCCAGTTAAATGTATCCGTTAAATAGCAGTTTGTATAATAAATCTCTAATATTTTTTATTTTATTAATTATATATTATTTTAACCTAAATGGTTTAAGTTGAAAATAGTTGACTGTATAATGCCAATGATAGATAGAATTGGTCAGGGGGTCCAATCAAACATTACACGAAGTATATTATTATGTACTATGTACTATTATTATGTATTATGTACTGACTCTATGTTCCTACAAGAACCCATGCCTCCTCCACCACAGCCAACCAATCTCTGCGATCCTGCGCTGTTTTCCTCCATTCTGGAACACCCAGCAGGTTTAGATCCTCCTCCATATCGTTCATACGTCTGATCTGAAGATGTCCTCTACTTCGTTTACCGTCTGGTTTCTCATTGACCATCTTCTTTGGTATCGTGTGATCAGGGACTCTTTCCACGTGTCCCAACCATTTAATTCCGGCTCTCTTTATCAATGTCACCAAGCCAATCTCTCAAAACAGCTTCGTCAGATCTTCATTCCTTTTTCTTCTCCATACCCCATTTCGAATGGCTCCCTCTTCAAATTATTGGAATGCTCCTGATAATGCTGCCTGGGCTCTAGTGGTAACATGTGATAGTAAATGGTTCCTCCAGGATATGTTTTTATAGTACGGATGGCTGTATTGAGGGTTAAATTAAAATGGGGAGGGACTAGAGGCTCACTTATAAATCAATTATATTATAAAAAGTTATAATACTATATAATCTGCCAATATTAATTATAATTTATTTTGATACAAATTTGCAGATATGTTTTTAGAGTTTGTTTAGTTCAATTTATAATTTATTGATATCTCACGATTTTTGCTATAAATATCATAATTTGATATGATCAACTAATTATAAACCACCCTTTTTACAGTTTTGTATGAATATTTTATCACAATAATTAATATTATATATTAACATAACTTATGTAGTTACTGTAAGTGCGTATGTTACAGTGATTTCCTTTCGAATTTATCCAATGCATCCCGTATTGGCACATAAACATTCCAGATTTTCCTTAACTTTCAATATTGTTTCTTTTTTATCTTCAGACACTATTCGTTATTTTGAAAGATTCAGATAAAGTAGCGTGTTTATAGAAACTGAAAAGATTTTTTTTTTAATCTGAAAGATCTGAATCTATACAAATACGACTTAGTGTTATCTATAATTTTAATGTCAACATATAATTCTATGAAGATCCATTAATTTAGGAGATGGGAATAATATAAAGAAATTCTCCAGAAAAAACAGAATTCAATTTCAGCTATCTGTCTTGATATGGCTCAATTTAATTAACCGATCAGATTGACTCCCCAATTCCAAACGGCTCGATATCTTTCTGTTTCGTAATAACGAATCCAGAACGATAAAATAAATACATTCAGCATTTCCGATATCTTGAATTTTAATTACCCGTGCCTTAGAGGAGAGGAATTCAATGAAGTTTTTGTTCAATAATGTGATTGGATGATGAAATTTGAGCCAGCAAATCAATTAAGTATGTATCAATGGGGTTCATTTTGAAATATATTTATTTTATGTAGGTGGAGAACTCGTTAAATCTTAGTTTTAAAAACTCACATTATATCTCCTTTCAGCCTTATTTCTTCCATTATATTCATTGGGTTGGGTTTGGAGATCCTGCGAAACGATAAATTTCTCCTGTTTTCATTCCTTTTTCTGCTCCAGGGAACTTTCTTCCTTCTTTGTTCCCCTTGACGTAGTGGTTCCTCAAACCAAGCGTGTAAACTGTCTTGTTGGTATAGCTTCGAATAATTCGTATGCTGCACGATCTTTCCTCATTGGACATGAGCATCAAAAAATTCGACTAGAGTTTTTATTTAACCTTACCTACTTTCGTTTTATGATTTATGATTAGATCTCTTTGAGTTCGGACTAAGATATTGATTTTGAGAACCCAACTCTCATTTCTAAATAATAATCTCAGTAGGTAAATCTGATTGAAAAGGTGGAGTTTTAGGTTTTTCACGTCTTCAAAGGATATTATTGCCTAGTTTGATAGACTATGTTGTGTTTGATATTCCTTTTTTTTATTGTATTTTTCAAGGAATACAAAAATTTCTTTTTCCGTTTCCTTTTGTCCGTATTTAATCCTTCCTCGTACCATGATCGTCCATTCCTTCCTCAATTCCTTCTAGCACTTTACCTTGATTTTCCTCTCCAATTACTCCCACACTTAATCTTCAATTGTTTAATCCCAGCTTACAACTGTGCTTATTTATATACACTACAATTTCCTCGGTTTTCTCTTCAGAAAACCTCCTAAATCCTTAGGTTAACTTGGCTCATGTTGGTGCCCTTCCTCACTGGCTCCACTATTTATTTCACTACAAATTCCACTTTGGTGACGTGTCTTTATTGACTTTGCTTTGTTTGCTGTATTTCTTAAGGAAAATATGGAGCAATGGCTGTCCTCGAATCCTATTTCTCAACAATCCATCATGCTCTGCTTCGCCTTTATATTTAAAAAAATTCATATAAAGGAATGCTTAGATCGATTTCCTGAAGTACGCCTCTCTTCATATATTAACTTCCACATTCCTTTGCACTACTCTGGCTATTCTCTTTCAGCTGTCGTAGGAAGATCTCAGGGGGTCTTCAAGCTCCATTTTTTTATCTCATATTCCTTCAATATTTCATCAAAATCGTATTAAAGGTTGTCGTTATTCTGCTCTTTATATAGCCTTTTCCGTTTTTATACTGTGACAGATTGAGGAATCATTAGTAGTTCTATTAACAAAATTCAATTTTGGATAAAGAGACAGCTGTATGCCTCATTCTATATTTTTATTTTATTATTTAAAAAAAAATAAAGATCTTTATTAAGTCTGTGGTCCATATTGTTTGGAAAATATATTAACTTTTTTTTTAAATACTTCTTGGGATGACAAAACAACACAATATTGTATTTTTTTACTTAGACTATGGCTTTGTATGACTGATGTCGGTTGTGAGAAAAAGAAACATTAAGAACAAATAATGCGAGTGATTAAAGAAAACTAATTTCAAAAATTGTTTTCTTCGATACCAATATTTATTTTAGTTTTGCATTTGTTACAATCGTCAGAATATTATAAGTTAAAATATTTCCGGTGAAAATGAAAATGTTTTGGTTATTTATAACAATGACTATGATGGAATACATTTTCAGTTTCATATTTTTATATCGTAAAAGCCAGGTCTTGAAAAAAAAAAGTATTTACTGCATTATGCGTATTTGGCCCATGAATTTTTTTTTTTTTAATACGATGAAAGAATAGCTTTTTTCCACCACTTAATTTGTATCAGAGCTATCCGACAGAATGACGGTTCTATGGAAATATTTTCAAATTAATACAATATCCGAAATTGCCCCTAATGTATTTTTGCGATACACATTTCATTTGTATATTATCCTAAACTCATTCGGATAGGTGACTACTAAAGTAAGCCATAATTTTCACAGGACAGTTGTTCGGCTCCAGTGAATCGGGTACAAAGCCTTTGTAAACTAAAGGGTTGCACATGGTTTTTGGAAACGCTGTCTACTGCAGCCAACGTCAGCGGAAAAGATAAAAGACTCTATTGATCTCTGACAGGGTAGAGGGTGTCAGTTTGCATATGATAAAGGCTTCAGCACTTGTTGAATTTTTTTAGTGATTTTGCAAAAAAAAAAAAAAAGTATTCAATCAGTTACGCTTGTTACTAAATATGCAAAGCACAATTGTTAGTTATCCATTTTATTAGTTTATAAAGTTCATTAGTAGCTTAACTTTCAACGACGCTCCTTTTTTTGTGTGGTCTGTGTACATTTAATCTGCTTTGTAATGAATTAAACGTAACGGATCAACTTTCATACATAGCATTAAATGTCCATTTCTTTATGATTTTTTTTTTTTCGGAGGGCTCTATAGACCTTGTAGATCTTTGGCCGCCTTTACCAGTCTTATCTACCTATGATTATCCTGGGCCGTTGATTTCCAGTCTGCTCCACAGCATATTTGTTGACCCTGTCTATCCATCTGGTCTTTCGGCCTCCCACGTGGTCTCTTACCAACTATTGTGGCATTCATAGTTGTGTAGAGGCGTCCTGACGGATCACTTCGAGCTACATGTACCGCCCATCTTAGCCTTCTTGCTTCCATATCCAGAGATATTGCCTGACCAGTTTCCGGGAGCAATTCCTTATTGGTCCTTCTCCTCCAAGAGTTTAGACTCTCATCCCATACCGCTCCGGTTATCGTGTGAAGTACTTTACTTTCACATCTCTCGATTCTGCTTTCCAGGGTGCCGTTGAGAGCCCACGTTTCACAGCCGTATATTAGTATCGGCTTTATTACAGCATTAAAGACCCTTAATTTTAAATTTCTTGAGATGCTTCGGGATTTCAATACTCTTGAAAGACCGGAGAATGCTCTGTTTGCACATGTTATGTGCTATAGTCTATCTCAGCTAATAGGTCATTCGTTGAGGTTATTGTGGTACCAAGGTTATCTACTTTCGGGATCGATTTGCGATCCACGCAGATGCTGTTTCTGGGGTGGACTTTATGGCTTACTGTCATGTATTTTGTTTTTTCCTCATTTACATGTAAGCCGATTTGCTCTGCTTCTCTCACCAGCGCCTTAGCGAGTCTCTCGATATCCCTTTCATTCACTTCTGAGGACTGCTATATCATCCGTTATGCATGAATTTTAAGTTCCATTCCGACGTACACCCCGCCATTCTCTCTAGAGGTTGCTCTTATCACGGCATTCCAAGGGCTATATATTGAACAGTAAAGGTGAGAGTCCGTCTTCCTCCTCAAACCAGTTCCAACTTCAAAGGCCTCAGAAACATCTCCCCGGTCAGGACTCTGCACCGGGGGTCGTCTGCACACGCCTTAGTCAATATCACCAATTTTCCGGTGATACCTAGCTCAGTCATGATCTTTCATAGACAGTTTCTGTCCACGGAATCATATGCCACTTTGAAATCAACAAATAATGCGTGTAGATCCTGTTCCTTTTTCCATCGTTTTTCGAGTACCTGGTTCAGAATGAATATCTGGTCTAGCGTGCTCCTGAATCCTGATTGCTGGTCACCTGCTGTGTTTTCATGATACGGATATATTCGATTATGCATTATGTTGGTCATTATCTTATAGGCGACGGGAAGGAGCGCTATGCCTCCGTAATTCCCACACTCGTCTATGAACCCCTTCTTTAGGATAGGCCATATTATACCTGTTTTCCAAGCCTCTGGTATTTTCTCTTTCTACCATATCTTAGTTCTAATAGTTTGGCTATTACCGCTGCTCTCCCATCTTCCATGGTAGGTTGTCTTTCTCCCCAACTCTGATGGTATGTTGTCCAACCCAGGGGCCTTTCTTCTTTTAAGTCTGTCGATTGCTATTTTTACGTCCAGAATATCAGGTTTTTTAACCTCTCGTGGGTTAAGATCCTCCTCCTGGTCCATGTCCTCTTCGTTCGTGTGTTTCCCGTGGTTTAGAAGTTTCTGGAAATGTTCTTTCCAGATGTTTAATACTTCTACTTTGGATGCCTTTAGTTTTCCATCTTTTCCTCGCATTTGAGGACTTCTCGCCCTAAATCCAGCCTTTTCCTCCCTAATATCTGCGTATAGTTCGCTTATATTTCAACCCTGACAGTCATTCTCAATGTTTTTTAGTCTTTCCTTGAGGAGTTCTCTTTTTGTTTTTCTTATTATTTTATTTTATTTCGTCCTGGCGGCTGAGTATTTTTTAAGTGTAGCTGGATTAGCTTTGACTCCGTAGAGGATCTTCGATTTTCTTCTTCCATATTGTGACCGAGTAAGATATTAGGTTTCAAAATAATAATTTTTTTACGGGATAGGGTTTTTGACCCTATACCCAACCCCCAAGTTGGAGGACCAGTGGCTGAGTGGGCTGATTGGTCAGAAGACTGGGCGATGATGAGGACCGCCAAATTCCTACACCAGAATTTCTTTATGATTATATATTTTTATTGTTTTGATTGCTTTTAAATTTATAAATAAATGAGATAATTTAAAAACTTAGATATTTTAAGAACATCTGAAACGATGCTATATACAAACGAATGTTTATATGGAAATGATTATATAAAGATAAATGAGACACTCTCAGTACGAGAAAGATGCCCCTCTAACGTCATGGTGGTGTCTATTAGGACGAGTGGAACAATCCAAGTTGTCCAATGCTCTAAATTAAATACCTAATTTAGATTATTTTTAGATTAGAAATAATCTAAATTAGGTCCCTCCCGGGGCTTACCCAACCTCTCTAAATTGAGGTCTACCATATAAATATAATGAGTCTAATACACTTCATGAGCTGTATTTATACAGTTTTCTTTGTAATATAATTTAAAAAGAAAATGGATAAATTAATAAAAGATGTGTAATGCGTCTGTTAATTTTTTTATTTATTCAATCCGAAGTGCCAATATTTTATATTGTTGTAGTACAGAAAACTTTGTAGTTTTGACCATATTTTTTAACTCACCTTTTTTGTTACATTACTTCCGGTCTAAGCTGCTATTGTTATAATTTTTTCTCGAAAAAACTGAGCGTTGTTGAGGTGGGGGTATATTTCTTATACTAGGGCACTCAACCCCACAGCACAGCGATGATTACTGCCCTACACCTTGGGCTAAGTTGCCCGCAGCTGGGGAAGTTGGTAGTTGGGGGTAACTGAGCCGGAACTGGATATAGCCACTGGGCTGGAATAAGAGCTGCCAGGAACAGTTGCAAGGCCCTGGAGGTGGCCGTACTGATGGATGCAGTCAGCCTCTTCAAGTTTAGCGCCATGTTTGGGAGGTCTTGTCAACTTTACGGGGTCGTGTCAGCCAAGTTTGTGGCTTATTTTACATCTTGCTCCAACGAGTATAGCATTATGCCATACGATAGTAAAGCGAATAGCATTTAACTATGTCAATATTGGAGTAATCCAATCACATAACTTCCATCTACCACTAATTTTATATTAATTTCATTAGAAATCAACTTATTATCCACATAATACTGACCATTTTGTGATGCACACGGGATAGCTCAGTGTGTAATGCGCCGAGTTCTTTTGCGGTGGCGAGATCAATTATTTTGAATCCGCTAATTCTTTTAAAAAGACCTAGTGGGATCCGGAAACCCTCATGGCTCTCATCCCACATCGATAAAGTGGATATTATTAATTGGGGTAATACCCAATTTTTGTTGAGCTCGGCGGAATCACCTCCCTATACAAACGATGGCTTCTATACATCCCAATCTCAGTCATGTGCTGTAGCCATGATCTATCATGGCTTGAAGTGGTAAAGGTTTTATTTTGTGGTGCATGGTAATTTGGACTTGTAATGACATCACATTACCCATTTTTGTTTCGCTTAGACAGGAGAGTAAACCTCAGCGCCCCAGTATTGTTTCTTAAGATTAGGTTATGTTTCTTATGGATTTTCGATAACATAGGTCTTTAGTGTCTGTTTTCATATTCTATTTTGAACTTTCAATATTTCAGAAATTCGATATTTGTTTCCATCTTTGAGCTACCAGTATCTCACAGCATCTCATTGAGGTTTCTTTTTGGTAGAACATTTTGATAATAACTGCGATTTAGCTGGAAATCTTCTAAAGTACGGTTAATTATCTTCTGCACATTACATATTACACCTTTTGGACGTACATCCATTTTAATGAGATATCCATGAGTATATCGTCTGTGTACAATTCTCAGACCACAATTCATCACTGGCACTACAACCCGGTACGGGTCTTCGCCGCATCAAGACGACGCCTCCACTCATCTCTGTCTTGCGCCAGGGTCTGCCAAGCACTGGTGTTGAAGTGCTTCTTTGCGTCGACCTCAACCTCATCTGCCCATCTCAGTCGTGGCTGTCCTCTCCTTCTCCTCCCATCCACATACCCATAGAGCAGCCTCTTGATAGGTGTGTCCCCGTCCATTCTTGCAACATGCCTCGCCCATCGTAGGCTTGAGATCATTATAAATTGTACCACATCTGGCTCCCGGTAAGTCTAGTACAACTCTGCATTATGTCTCTGTCTGTATTGGGCGCCTTCCCTTACAGGTCCAAACATTCTTCTCAGAATTTTTCGCTCAAAAACCTGCAAGCTGATGGCATCTGTACGTGCTATGGGCCATGTCTCTGAAGCGTATGTCAGTATAGGACTAATTAAAGATTTGTACAGAGCGATCTTAGACTTTCTTGCCAGCAAATGACTTCTTAGTATTTTGGCTAGGCCAAAATACCACGCACCTGTCTGCTTTCGTTAATCTTCTCTGAACCTCCTGACAGGGCATATTGTCTGCACACACTAGGGAACCTAGATACACAAAACTATTAACGCTTTCAAAGGTGTATCCTTCCAGCCTAAGAGTAGATGATGGTGGCCTTAAAGGGTTAGCAACCATGTATTTGGTATTTGCTTGGTTGACTTGTGTAACCCATTTTCCGCCGTGCTGCCTCTATAGCCAAGAAGGCCCGTTCCAAGTCCCTTTGTGATCTTGCTATGACGTCTATATCATCTGCGTAGGCTAGAATTTGGACTGACTTGGTGAGAATCGAACCGGTTTCTTTGCACTTCGGAGTCCCT
Organism: Troilus luridus; assembly: GCA_964056705.1. NCBI lineage: Eukaryota > Metazoa > Arthropoda > Insecta > Hemiptera > Pentatomidae > Troilus > Troilus luridus. The sequence goes on along the minus strand of OZ057416.1, from coordinate 77,020,212 downwards.
TAACACCTTCTCTAGTGCTAGGTTAAACAACAAGCATGATAGGCCATCTCCCTGTCTCAGTCCCCTTGTGGTTATGAAAGTCTCTGACAGGTCTCCCTGTATTAGTATCTTTTTATAACATATAGTAATTAGGGGCTCTCGATAGCTTTCCAAAGCAGAACCCAGGTCCTGTTGTCTCGGAGCGTTAGATAGTTGGAGCAAAAAAGCTTTACCAAGTAAAACAGGAAGGAATAGGGTCTCAGATAAGTGGATGATCAAGATATAGGTATAAGGAATGTGTCCTCGAGTATTAGAGTAAAAGGTATCTCTATTACTCAAGATGACAATCAGGCGCCGAGGGAAGATCTGTAGAGGGGTCCAACGACTTCGTCCTTATCTAGTTGGTCACACCCAAAGTCAAATTTTGTTTTTTTATTTACTAGAAGAATGATAGCTCCCTCAAAATTATCTTACTTGCGCATTACAGTCCTAAAAGAAGGTAGAAAACATAAATAAAACTACACGTTATTACACTGTGATTTATTATTTCCTAATAGTAATAATTCAATAATGTGTCCTTTCAAACGGCTTTACTTAAAGGTTTGATAAAATATAGAGTCTATAATATTATATTATTAACATGAAGTAGAGAGAGATATGAGGAAACAGGGAGTCCTGAATTGATAATACTCAAGAGACCATAAGGACCTGTAGCGCTAGTAAGTTAGTGTCTGAAGTTCAATACCTTATATCATACCTAATACTACAAGTATTTCCATGGTTTTTTTATTTGATATTATTTCGTTTTTTATCAAACGGTCATAAAAATAATTTGTATTGCATATTAGGTTTCTTTATTAGCTATTAGCTATTTTGTAAAGTAAGACTTAAGAAAATAATATAACAGATGTCTCCGTAATATATCCAGCCTTGATGAATAAATGGTCAAATATATCCAGCCTCGATGAATAAATGGTCAATTATATCCAGCCTCGATGAATAAATAATCCAATCGAATATTGTTCCAAATGAGTTAATTGTACCGAGGAAAGAGAAAGAGAAATCGTAACATACTAGTAGATCATTGGCCCTTCGTTTGAAATTCAGTTATTGCTTAATTTTACTCCATTTCAAGCCAAATACTACGAGAATGACACGATTTCACTTTTCTTTTAACAGTGAACTCATTCCAGACAAAATTTGTATTAAACTCATATTCACGGGGGCTAAAGATGTATAGAACCATTACAAAGTTGATCCGCTAACTTGAAGATGTATTATTATAAAGTTGTTAGTTGGTATTTGGCAATGTTAAAGTTAGTTTTAGCTTAACGTTTTATGATATATATTGTGACCAGGTGGTGGGGTTTTCACTCCAAGGTCCAAATTGATCAAATAAAGTTCGAAAAAAAGTTGTATTCATATTCTTTACATCAAACGGAAACACCCACGACATAACCATAATACCAACTAAAAATCATAGATAAATAATTAATAAAAAACAAAGATTATATACAATTTTATTTACAAATTTTAATAGGATGCTTACCGCTGAGCCGCAAAGAAACGATAAGAAAAAAATAGTAAAATTTGGCAAATACTTGGCCAAATAGACCACTGATATACATCCGTACGGGACGACAGTCCACAATAGAGTGAGGTCAGATAGGTAGAGAAACCTGACGGACGTATTTAGCGAATATTTTTCAAACCCCTAAGTGATATGGGTCGGCCATTATCATTGATTATGCGTCGATCGTACCAGTGACGCTTGTCCATTTTTGATTTGTTGTAAGGGCATGTCTGAGTAGTGTAAATCTAAGTTTGCAACCGAAAAATGGACGGGAATACTTTTTGTGGCCGAAAAACTTTGAATTTTCGAATTTATTTCAGTTTTTGGCCTGTATCTCCTAATCGGTGCGTTTTAGGGGAAAAACATAAATAACCATTTTTAAAGAAGATGCAATTTGATTTTTTGAAATTTTTCATACCCCAAGTGATATGTGTCGCCTATTATAATTGATTATGCGTAATTTGAATCCACCAATTATGGAATGGTACACGTTTGGTCATCAAAAATATCACCGGGAATGTTATTGAAGCAGCATTGTTGGCTGGAATCTTTAAAGGAAAAATCGTCCTGTAGCCTAGAGTGATGGTATCATTGGCAGAGCCCATAATACTTTTCAAAATACTTACGCTTGGCTTTTGCTATGACCATCAATATTGTGCATCGATTAGCACTCAATTAAATTGAAATAAATAATTGTAATTTAAAAAAATATTATTAGCAATAATTAAAAATCAACCATGATATACCTCATTCATTAATCTGTTTATATTTTTACAGTTAAGAATATTGTATATTATTTATTTATTATATACTATACTTAGATATAAGACGAATAAAATGTAAAATCAAAAATCTATTTAATTCATTTTTTCCATTCATTCATTGTTTCTTTAAAATTCAAATTTAAGCTTTTTTAAAATTATTACAACAGCCACAGGAACGCGTGGCCGGGTCAGCTAGTATATATATATATATTATACGTTTAAGGCTTTTTAATCGTCTGTTCTTAAAATTGTCCTCTTGTCAGCTGTTATATTTTGGGTTTTCTTCAGCGAAACTAAATATTACTTAATATACGATGGAATGAATATTCGGGTTGCAACCAGTGTACAATATTTGAATATTTCTTCAGATTCTTGCCTCCTTTTACGATTTTTATTGGTTAAGATTTTGTGGAAAATAATTGAGGAGACGAACGAAATAGTTTGTAAAAATGTTTTGGATCTTTAGTGATTGACGTACTCTATTTGTTCATACATTTAAAAGAGAACAGAAAAATAAAAGTCAAAATGCATTTTTATCTCGAACATTGTAGATAAAAAATTGTCTTTGAACCGAGGTTAGAGGCGTGTTATATCAATCGACTTATTTAACCTAAATATTCAAACTTCAAGTATACATAATTTATGTTCAAGAATAGTAACTGAATTTAAGAGACGAGTATGTATTCTCACACTGAAATAGATTTATAGAGAGACGACTTGACGCAGTACAAATAATATTAAATCATCCTCCTTGGATAACATTCAACTTAGTTATTACGATTGAGAATATTTGATATAAACACTTTAAAGAGTGGAGAACGCTAAGAAATTCCTCGAACGAATAATATCTTTCCTTTCTTTGTTTCATGGATAAATAAGTTATATTTCAAATATAAAAAAGAAAACGAAAAGAAAAAAGATTTCATTCGATGAGAAATTTCTTTGTATTCTGCTCTCTAGTGTCAGAAGATTAAACTAATACATTGATTAGACTTAAATGTTCCTTGAGAATTTTATATGTGTATTTTTATTCTCAAGAGGTACAGACCTTTATTGAAAATTCCTGGACTATTTGAACGACAATATGCTAATTTTAATTTTTTGTATAGGTAGTAAAATACCTACTTTTTTTCTTTTAAAATGCTTTCATTAGACTGGAATAAAATAGAATAGATGTTTCCATTCGTTAATATAGAGTTCGATGCTTTACACACTCAAATTTCTCATTCCACAATAAAAATTTTATTCATAACCTTCGTATAACCGAACCATCAATGATGTATTTATAGACTTTATTGAGAATCCATTCATAGAACCCAACCTTATCAAGAAGCTCTCAAATAAAACTTCACTTAACACGTTGAAGTAAATGACGTATGTAGATGTCCATTTTGTGTGCTTACAGATGCAAACGACATCTGTAGCAGATGTTCATAAGTTTTATGAAACAATACATTGTATGTCACTGTTAAAATTTATTACAGTCTAAATTCTTAAGTCTTATGTTTTTATTTCAATAATTCTTAGAATGAAAATTTACTTGCTATTAAAGGGCTCATAGAGTTTAAAGGTTAATTTAAGATTATGTATGAAGGATCTTTGAATTAGGATATTCTTTGCGAGAATCAGAGATATTGGAACTGTGAAATAAATGACGGCTATGAAGGTGAATTCTTTAAAGGAAAATTAAATTAAAAAAAACAATAAATTTAATCTGTAAGAATGAAATCTTGATCGAACTCTCCAATAACAAACAAATTGATTAAAAAAAAAAGAGGATTTATGGAAGCACTTACCGATTTTAAAATGAGCGGCAAGGTGGTTCTATTACTATTTCGTTTGATAGTTGTTGATCGGATGTAAGAAATTACTTAGATTTTAGAATCATTATCGATCCCTGATGCTGTTATAGGCCTAATAGTAAGTTGCCTAGGATCAGGTATTGGTAGGACGGATCCTGTTAGTATATTGCCCACAGATTAAGGGTTAGTTATGGCGGAGGAGGCAATGCTATTGAAGATAAGGTGCCCACTGGCTGCAGATTTAGAGAAAAAGATGAGAGCCGTGATAACAGACGAGGGTTACTGATAACGGAACGGGGACTGTACTCCAAGTTGTTAGTGGCCAACTCCCGGCATAACTCGAGCACATTTCCCTCCTTCTTATTTTATTGCTATCTCTTCTCAGGAGTCCTTCCGACGCTTACTTTTAATGGAAGCGTCTAGTTTATTGCAGGATAGGCTCTATCTGAACCTATATTCTAGTATTTACCGCTAGGTGTTCAGCATGGATCCAGGTTATTAGGCATTATCTTCATTATTGTCTCACCATAAAATTTTTACAATAGAACGTGCGCCCGTTAAAACGTTGAAAAATCGGACGATTGTGACACGCGCGTGTTTATTCAAAGGTAATGTTCCATTTTTTATAAAAATAAAATATGGATTCCTTTTTAATTGACCTTGTATATTTGAGGAAGAAAATGGTCTGTGGGGAGGTCAGAATAAATTCTGTTTAGTAAGAAGGTCTGTTTATTTTATAGCCAATGTTTTGACTCACATGGCAGGTCTTCTTCAGGGCTTATAAAGGGGTCAATGGTTGACTGTTGACTACCTTAAGTAGTAAGTAGTATGAATATCATATCATATGAATTTCTTTGTTATCAACCATAGTAGATCTTTAACCTACTGTAGGCATGCCTAACGTATTTGTCGTAGCAAGTTATACCTTTACAACTAATACTACGTTATATAATTTAAAAAAATGATTTTTTCAAAATTACCTTAACCGAATAGGTGTTCTACTTTGGAGAGAGAAGTATCTGAACTCTTTTATGCTTCACCGTGTTAATGCTTTTTCCCTTACATTGGGCGCAGATTGGAAATGGTGTTCAATGTTCAGATCCGGTTGTGCTAGGTAGTTTATTTATTCAGTAGTATCAACCGTGAATCGAAGCCAGAAGACCCTCCTGGGACATGCCCACAAACAGTGGTCCTCGAATGTCACTGTAAGTTTTAATATTAACCTGAATGTCTGGTGGTTATTAAATAATTAAAACTAATCATTCTAGTGCCAAAAAGCGATTTATGAACGAAAAACAATTAGCCCCGTGGATTCAAGGAAATATACACATTATAAATATATTAATATATTTTCGGATGGAATAAGTGTAAAAAAACACTTGCTTGTTGTATTAACGAAAGATAATTTGGCTTTAAAAAGGTAATTTAGCTTTTTTAAAAATAATATTAAACCATTTAATAGACCCTATTATATATTTAAATAGTAAAGTTTAGGTGTATATATATACACTGTCTTTTTAACTAGAGGAACACTAATGTAAACTTTTTTTTGTAAAAAGTCTCACCACATTCTAATAATGTTTACTCTTTCTTCTATTAATAATCGTTCTTATTTACATATGTTAGTTTTAGGCTGTAAATCTCGATTTATATACTTCGCAGTCCGATAAAATTTGTTGGTTTCTTTATTGTTTCTCAGTTCTTCTACCATTTCTACTTATTGCTTCATGAAATCTTCATACATAATGATTTCGCTATAATGATGGTGCTATTATATGTATTGTTATATTTAAAAAATCCCTTTAAAAATACATAAGCTTAGATTTTACTTTTAAGAACTACTAAAACCCTATATAAAATTATTCTTCCATGGACGACCCTGGCCTCTTCGACAAGTCGCCTCCACTTTGACCGATCTTCAGCGGCTCTTGTTCCGATCCCCAGGAGCCTAAGGACTGCATCCACATCGCCGAACCATCGCAGTCTAGTCCTTCCTCTTCCTATTTCTCTAACTGGACGTCCCACAAAGACCTGCTTTAGGAGCCTTTTTTCTATCCACTCGATGTACCAGGTCTAACCAAGTTATTCTTCCTTATTTGAATAATATATATAATAAATTCGACTGTTATATTTTTTAGGAACAGGGCAGCTCAGAGTGAGGACATTTTATAATCTTTTCAACAATTTAGGGACCATGGTAGTGCTTCATCAGCAATCAGCAACTCCGTGCTCTGATTTAGGTCTCGGGTTGGAAACCGGTCGTGGCGTTTAAATTATTTATTCCGTTAACAGCCGTGGATAGTCCCTATGGGATGTAGGAAATGTTCCTGGAAATCATCCATCATCTAAAAATTGGGATCACACCCCGGCTCAACCGTTCGTTTAGAAACAGTACAGTCTGTGCAATGTACTAAAGCTCGAGTTCGCGGGTAATAGTGGTGCTGTTTTTTTAAAGTTAATATTTTTGAAGAATAGAGGTGTTTTAATAAACTGTGTTTTCATTGTCTTTTTTTCCTAAGAACAATAATTAAATCAATGAACCAATCTTGAATAGAGCTAGAACACTAGATCCTAAGGGACACTCGGAGGCACAGTGGAATTTCCATATTTGTATTGAATGGCGGGCGAAGACCAATGTTTATAGAAATGATTACAAGGGTTCGAGGAGATTGCTCCTCTTGCCTCATATGAAATTCATAGGGTTTTTTGTCGGTCCTCTACGGCGGCAAACGCGATATACTTTTTGTAATGGCAGTATCCGGGTCAGCTCGAGTCTCCATCGCCATCTAAGGTGTGTACTGAGATGACAGTCAGATTTGACGTTTCGAAGGAGAAACACATTGAAATTTGATATATATTTTTATTTTATTCTAATTATAAAATTAGTACGGGCAGTCAAAATTTCCAATATTACGTCTTTTGGCCAGCAAATTAAATTTTCGACTATTTATAAAAGGGTTGCGTTTTTAAACGACAAAATCTGAGCTTTTCCAATATTCCAGCCAAAAGCCTCAATCCTCCAAAAACAAAACAGTTAATAATTCACCTATCCAGGCATCTTCAGGACAAAATAGACAGTCTATAGCCAGTCAGGTATTTTTTTAATTTTATGTTCTTAGTTAGAGACTTTTTAGAGAATTTTTCGATTTATGCCTTAAAAAGTATTTTTTTAAATTTTTGTGGAGCTTTTGTTCTGCTATATTAAGTGTTTTTTAACTGATCGTGTTTACCCTTTCAAGTGTTTAAAAGTTATTTTAAAATCAGTTTTTTTGTTCTTCGGATTTCTTGTGCCTCTCGTACTTCTATGCTAATGAGCCGTTAATGGCAATACCTTGGGAATTCGTTGGTTTCTTTAAAATGATGAAGAATGAATATATTTTATCGAGAGGTCTGAGAGAACCGAATAAGGTTTTTTCTTTTTTAATGCTAAAAGCCTTTTAATTTCCAGTTAAGTTTATTTTTCTTGGAATATTTCTATCTATAATTAAAAACTTTTAATCTTTACGGAGTCTGACACCCTTATACACGTGTTAATTTATTTTATTTAGAATATTGATATATATATATATATATATATATATATATATATATATATATATATATATATATATATATATATTTTTTTTTTTACAGGTTCCAAGATTTTATTATTCCTTAACTCGAAAACTGAAATAAACTTCTTAAAAATGAATTTCACGTAATTACCGTTTAAAAATATGTATATAAATAATCCTGAAAATTAAACAAAAATCATAATGTAAATTTAAATATTTTATATATTTTTTTATTAATTGTTTTAATTTTTATATATTTTTTTATTTTGAAGAGAAAATATCTCCGTGGCACGGAGAGGCGGACGATCTGGGTTAGAATCCCGGCCAGGGCAAATCTTTTCTCTTCAAAATAAAAAAAATATTAAAACAGTAAATTTAAGTAATTTTACTTAAACGTTTGGAATGTTGATTATCTATTTTCCTCTTTATTTTCTTTTTCAAATGAGGATATAAATAAGCTTTTGGTAAAAAAGTAAGTATAATGGAAACTGATATTTTGTGTTTAATTGTATCTTTATCCGTCTCAAAAACAAGAACTATTAATATCTCTCTATATCCGGCTTTGCCTTTCACAATTGTTTAATAAATTATGGATAATTGTGTCCTTGGCCGACTGTAAATCTGTATTATACATTGGATGTTTAGGCGAGGAATGACCGCTTCAGACCGTCGTGGGTTCGATTCCACCTGGTTCAGGAAATATTAATTTTTTTTTAGTCCATAGAAATAAATATTGTCATCCTTACAATACATAAAAACACCCACCAGGGGTTGGAAAAATACAATACAGACCCACCTGTTGGAATAGTTTCTCCCCAGTGTTAACAGTTCAATGAAAGTTAGAAATCGTCAGCATGGGGTTATGAGAACTGGCGTTATTCAAGAGAGTACTTTTATTTTAAAAACCAAAAAATGAAATTGTTATGTAATTCTTGTTTAAACATCGGTTGTTTCCCTTCGATGTAAACAAGATCGATCCCCGACATGAAATCTCCGATGTATTCATCACTCATCAATGTCCAACCCCTACAAGGCAGGCGTAATACCGCTTGGTATTTCTCTCGTTCATACCACAATACACGATTTTCGGTCAGTCAATTCAATGGTTGACAGATGTGAATAATGAAAAAAAAACCATCATCTGTACTAACGACATATATAAGTATATATAATAATGCATGAATACCAAAACCACTAAACAGCCATATCAAAAATGGACTGAATATCAAGCGAAAATCTATTAGCTACGTTAGTATTATACTGATAGGAGATTGCACTAAATATATTTTATGACTATTATTTGTAAATGAGCCCATTAAGTTAACTAAGTTAAAGGTGTATTTTCCTTTATTTTTGTCCATACTTCTTTCATTCTTTCACTGTGGGATTCCTCTCTCTTCAGACTATGTTGATCCAATCATCTTTAATTTCTTCTCTTGGTCGATGCTGTGTATGAGTTTCGAATCTGCAAACTACTTAGTTTTGGGTATCCTCAGTGGTAATTCCGACCAGTTTTTGATAACTTTTGGTTTCACCAATCCATTTCATTATGAGCGTTTTGGATCGACTCCCTCATTCATTAACTTGTTTTTTTTGCAATTGGTGTAGTAAGTTCATAAAACATTGATCTGGGTTTCCTAATACTGCTGTGAATATCAGAGTACTATTTGATTTCTTGTTTGCTCCACCTGTAATGTTTGTCTACCGTGATTTTGGAACTGAATTTATTAATTTTTTCATAAATTATTTTGTTCTAATATTTTTCCTATTATTAATGTGAAATACTTTCACTACTTTTTTCATTTTATTAAAGTGGTAAAGGAGCGGAGTGGCTCAGTGGTAGAGCACTGTGTTACAATGGCGAAAATCCTCGTTCAAATCTCTCTACTGGCTAGACTTTTATTTAATCTGTTACCACCCGGAGATGGATCATATGGGATCTAAGGCTCACCCAGCCTCTATAAAGTAGGTATCCAAAATAAGGAAGAAATTTAGTGGCTTAGCATGATCTAGGATAAATTACCTCCTTGCATAACCGTTCTCCACGAAAAAACACAGTCTCTACCATGTACTGAACCCCAGATCCGTTCACGGGTTTTAGTGGTACTGATTTTTTTTTTGTAAAATACGTTCACTACTTTTTTTATTATATAAAAGTTTGAATACTAAGTGGAAATAAATTTAATGATTTACTTTTATATTTTACTTATTAATAAGAATGTTGGAATCTATACGTCAAGTTTCGTAAGTAAAATATATTCATAAATGAAATGTAGCCGGAAAGAAGTTGGGAAGACCGTAGAAAGGTATGACGCGCTGGGGATCTACAGGTAAGGAGATTTTCTCCCCACATCTATTCAATGATGTCGGGTAGTCTCAACTTACAAAAAAAGAAAAAGAAAAAATATTCTTCTTAAAATAAATCGTGATCTGATCTCTCTAACGGAAATAAAAAATAAGGATGCAACATAGAGCAATTATAAAAAATTAAAAGAAACCGCCAAGTGGGACTTTTTTGTAATTTTGATTAAACGTTTAGATTTTACGTTGATGGCAGTGGATAACGTCAGGTAAACGATGATCTTTTTTTCCCGCTAGTTTTGGTTAGTAAACTTTTTCCATGGTTTCCTTTTTTTTTTCAATAATATTTAAGAATACAATCCATATTTAGATAATAATGAGCAGGCATGTTGTTTTAAAATCGTTTAAAAAACACAAAACAATAGATTTTATAGATATCAGGAGAAAATAAATTGTTCTTGTGTTTTTTTTAACAGTGTGTAAGCTGGTGTGATTTTAATGAGATTCCGATTTTTGGAAATATTTAATTTCTCACTTTCTGTATATTATTCTTAATGAAACTGTCCTACACACAACTTCGTAATCAAATCTCTTATTGCAAAGTATCACAACATACAAATTGAGAATCGAATCACTGAAAATAACCCAAGAAAAAATAAGAATAAATAATAAATAAAAAGAATAATAGTGATTATAAATCTAATAAGAAAAAATAAAACAACCAAAAAAAAAACACTATCCCATCTCATATCATATTTTTTGTTTTTTTTATTTTATTATGTATTTTAGATTGGTTCCCTTAATTTCCTTGGTTTTATTTATTAATACGCTTAAATTATTTTCGAAACTCCATTGCTGATATAAGGTCTATCCTTCAAAATTAAAAAAAAAAATCCGTAAATATTTCTGTTCCAGAAAAAAATCCAATCGAAATAGTTTATATTTGCTATTGAGTACAGTTAAAACTGAAGTGGTCGATATTGTCGGATTTATGAATCATTTAAAGCTAACTCCAATTTTGTATTTTATGGCCGACTTCACATTCACAAGGATTAAGGAAATTAAAAATCGCCTTTCTTTTTAAACTTGTGACAGTAAACGTTACGTAGCTTTTTATTAAGCAGTATAGCATAAAGTGTGATTTCAAAATGAAAATTCCGTCAATATGACTCGATATCGTATCGGCTTAAAGTTGGTGCACCTGTAATCTTTTGAACATCGGGAGCAGCTTTTGCGTGATCAAGACCCTCTCATGCTTAATAATTTGATCAACAAGACCACATAGAAATTGGTGCCTTGTCCCCCTCCCACATTGCCACGATCGTATCTACGCGATACTTAGGGTCCGAGAACAAGGCGAATTGTTGTTTACACAATCTTCCGAGTTTGTTATCAGATCTACCGGTTGTCGTTTGAATCATCTAACCGGTTCCTGTTTTCTGCAATAGTTCCAAATCTCGAAAACTCTACCCAGAATCGTGGATACAAAAATATTTTCAAGAAAAATAAAATATAAAACCCAGGAAAGTCCTTAAACCACTAAAATATTGTCGACACTAAAAAAAAAAATGATCCTGGAATAATACATAGTTACCGTATTAAATTAGCAAAATAAATTAAATCATTAGCACACTCCTTGCGGAACGATAATAATGATTCCTGTTAAAACAGTAAAACGACAAAGAAAAAATTTCCGTCCGGTTAGCCATAACAGTCCTTGAAATAAATTATTTACTATTCGTAACGGATAGATAGAACTTAAATAGATATATATTATCAATTGCCAAAAAAAAAATACTAAGTAAATAAGAATAATGCAGTAATAATAATCCATTATGGACACCTACAAAGGATGAACTCAAGCAAAAAGATCTAAATAGTGTTTACTTATCTTGAAAAACTGAAAATGACCTACAAATGGCTTAAAGAGACTGAAAAAGACATCTCGAGGTCTCTCCGAGTGGCATTGAAGGAGTTTCCACTCTGAGAAAGAATTTCTTTATTTAAGAAGATAATGGCTCGAACGTAGATTCCCATTGATAGGAGAGGAGGTGCTGAAACAGCGAGGTTGTCGGAAAGGAGAAAAAGAAGTAGAAGAAGAAATTGGGAAGTATAAAGAGCAGGCTGTGTGCACAGGGGATCTAATGTAACGAGTGTAACCTACGTCCACCATTGTCTTGTTACGCAGAAATGCATACCGTCAAACTGTCGCAAATACCCATATTGTCTTACATTCAAAGTAAGGTGGTCAATAATATTTTTAAAATAACTTAGTATATATGACGTCAATTGTTAAAACAATTTCTATCTCAACTCTGAACGAAAAGTTTCTAAAAGTACCTTTACGAACTGTAAATATTCTTTATGAATCCAGTATTAGAAAGAAATATGCGCCATTTGTTCTAAGCTTTCCGCCATATGTAAATAACATCTTGAAGTTATCTTTCTTCCTGTAATCGGCGGGTCAAAACGTATTCAGCCATCGGGTAGGGAATAGAATAAAAAAATAAATAAAACTGGATAGAATTGAGATAATATTGGAGAGTCATAAAAGAATAGTAGCCGGGGTGGGGAGCGCAGGTGGTGAATAACGTTTGCGAAGCCAATGCGTTTTCGATAACAGGTCGAACTAAACATGCCACTCTTAGGAGATCCTCCAGTTTTATGAAGTTCAATAAGGCCAACTTCCGATATTTACGACTTCCGGATGAGTTCTATCGTTATGGCATTCGATTTTCCATGTTTCATGTATTCATGACTTTGTCTCCAGTTCTGCCTCTTTTCTCATTAACAGATTGGTATTCTAGGATTGGTTGTGTGAGAAGTGAACACACTTATACAAAATATTTTCCTTATCTTGATCGTTTTTAAACCATAACTTATGTTAATCGTTAATTCTGATGTATTTTTTATTTCAATACCATTTTGATTTAAATACCATTTTCAGTGTTAAATTCGGATTCGAAGGTGACGGCTGGTCAGGTTTCTCTGCTATCAATGAGTTAATTAACGTTGGATGTCTTGTAAGAAATTTATAGATTTATTGTGAAAACAGATATAAAAGTGACATTTTTATGAACTAACTATGTGATTTATTGCTATTGACTATCCCTACTTATTGACTACATCTAACTTAAAGACTACTCTCTTACATTCTATAAACTATCTACTACATCTCAATTCTCTACTCTCATACTTCCTACCTTATATCTCTAATGTTAGAGCCAATATAAATACAGGTTAAAGAAGAGGGGAGGACAAGGACGTCTACATTGCTGACAACACGGTGGAATTGATAAAACTTCCTATTTACAAATTCATTTTATATACAATTTACTTCAGGTAGTTGACATAGCATAATTGATGACTTAGCAGATATCTTTCGACTAGCTAGCTATATACTCAACGAGATGTGGGAACCTTCATTAAATAAAATTATGGACAATACTCTGGAGCAAGTTAAGAGTAACAGAATAATGTTAATAAAAACTTCCAACTGAAAACAGAAACCGTTGAACAATTGTTAATAGTCGTACCTTTTTTACATTGATGGGTATTCTTCGATTGTTGGGACGTCATGACAGTATTACAAAACCATAAAGTTCGACGCGTTAGTATTTTTTGTCATCCAACTAAATAAAAATAATTAATAATTTCTCAAGAAACTTTTGAGTTTTTACATAAAATCCAAACTAGCTTATCATCCAATTTAGTCACCTGCATCAATTAAAAAAAAATAAAAATATTTTTTATAGGATTACAATATAATACAATCTATCTAAGATCTATTTACACATTTAATTTTTTTACAGATTTTAAAATAATTTACATTAATCTAATTATTTTGCTTAATGTGTAATGTGATGATTATTGAAAAAATAATCCAATCTCTGTCTTTTCCTTCAACAAATGACCATAAATAAGTCATATCTTGTTCTGACATTTAACGTTTATTAGTTTTTGTTTGGTTTTTTTCACTAACAGTTTATAAATAAATGAATGAATTATAATTTTGTTTTTCGAGACAAGCCTGAATGTCAATCGATGACAGGATTCGTTTATAAATATTCTATCCGTTGTGTTGGATCTCTTAGCCATACACTGCCTCCCCTCCCGGGTAGATTAAGGTCATAGCTCGGACGATACCAGGTCAGCCAGCCCGAGTTGGCTCGTCGTGGTGGAGATCCGATCCTGCAAGGTAAGCAAGAATAAAGTTTTCTTCCTTGCTAAGTCTCATAAGACAACGAGACACTTATGAACATTAGTTCTTAAAGAAGAAAAAATATAACGTTACTTAAAAAGTTCTTTAAAAAAAAACAAGTCGTACACGACGAGTAATATTATATTATAGACATATTTCTGTCAGCATACATCTTGTTATTAACCTAATAAACTATTAGCATTTCATTTATGCTATATTCATTTACAGACAAAAAAAATTAAACCATCATAATTGTCCTGATGATGCTTGAATTCTCGAAACTTCACCTGGTTAGTTATTTTTAAGTATTTTAGAGACTTTATATTTCGGACTTTTTTGATTCCATTATAAAAATAAAATTAATTGTACAATTCTTTAATAATCACCTTATAACAAACCTGTTTTTAATGGTAATTATTCAAGTTGTAATATTTATTGAAATTAGTTATCTTATTAATAGCTAAACATAAAAATTTCAAAAAAAAAATGTTTAAATAAAAACCTTTTAATCATATATTTTTTCATGCTAAAAAGTATAAATTATATTTTATGGATAAATTGAGTATCTATATTTATCAATGTGACATTAAATACTAAAGATCAATTTAGAGAGCAGAATATTGAACTATTTGTTTTTAATGCAGTTATTTTTTCTGTAAGATCTAAAAATTCAAGTATTTTTCTTACTTTTCCTATGTGTATAAACTTCCTTATGCTTACAAGGAAGTATATTAAAAATATAGGATTTATAAAATATTTTCCTTTTTAATGTTTATTTATTTATGGGCATAATTCACTCTAATCACTAGATTTGTGTTAAGGTTTTTTATATGAGCATTCTCGAGATGGATATATTGAATCCATCAGGTTTCAATATACTTCATAGTGATTTGAAATGCATTAGATCCACTGTTCTCACAGAGTATCCGAGATTCGAATTACCATTTCAATATAACCGTCTAAATATTCCATAAAATTGGTAATGGGCCAATGTGGAGTGAAATACATTGTAGTGCCTGAGCGGTTGGAGATAAAGGATATGGATTATTTATGGGTTTTGATGAGGCTTACCTGTCTTCAAGGCGATTCTCCTATTCTAAAGATTTATAATGTTATACGTCTCTCGGGTATATGATGCCAACAATATATGCCAAAGGTCGTGGGTTGGCCCTAGGATTTTTTAAAAGTAGTAAAAAATCCTTAGCTACTTCGTCCTTTGGGAAAGACGTGAAATGGGAACCTCAAGCGTGTGCGATGTCAGGTAATCGTTGTAATCATACCTGGATTTGCAAAATTTAGAACTCCCACTGCTGTAACTTCTTATTAGCCCTAACAGCATAAAATGAGGTTAAATTAACAAATAAAAAACTATTTACTGATATTACATATAAAAAAAAAAATTAATTACATTATATTGCAGTATACCACTCTGCACTCTGATTCATGACGTTTTTTTCTAATAATTCTATTTATCTCTATAAATTAGTTCAGGCGTTCTCTATCACAGTCGAACGAAGCCTAATTTAGTGATATTTCTAAATGTAGTACA
This sequence comes from Troilus luridus, assembly GCA_964056705.1. Classification (NCBI taxonomy): domain Eukaryota; kingdom Metazoa; phylum Arthropoda; class Insecta; order Hemiptera; family Pentatomidae; genus Troilus; species Troilus luridus. The sequence continues at coordinate 77,004,489 of OZ057416.1, read as the reverse complement.
ATGAGAAGGTTAGCACATTATGCAAGAGAGATGAGATACTGAGCTGAAGGTACAAATCTTGAAACCGGCTGTTGCTATTAACTTTTTTTGAACAAGATCTTTCCGGTCCTCTATTAAATCATTAATTGTAAGAAAAACCTGACAGTTGAACTTTGAAGTTGAAATGTTTTTACCAAGCACGCATTTCTAGGTGCGTTGGCTATATTGGTAACGGTTTACCTGCTTTCGTCGTAGTTATAAAAATAAATACGAATTCCTTAAAGGATCAAAAGACGATTACAAGAAATAGGTCGCTCAAAACGGCAGCAATAACCACTGGTGAGGAGGAGACAGGAAAGAGGTGGGGGGGGGTCGAAGACTCAACTCCTGGAAGAGAGGACTGACTCGACCCTCGGAGGACTTGAGCTTCTTGAAGAAAGGCGGATGAAGGAGGTCATAAGATATTTCTGGAAGGAAGACCAGCAGTAGATGCCGAAAGATAGGGAAGCTGGCAGAAAAAACGGCAAGACCCGGGGAAGAGTTACCTCACCAAGAACTTTCTGTGAGACCAGATACGTGTTAATTTAATTCATATTCGTATATTTGATGGCAACCTACTATTTTATATGAATCATTATTGCTCATGTATTCATATACCTATTAAATGATATTCAAAATAAGAAATTGTATACATTTTAATTATTTAGGTGCTTGGAGAAGACGATTTTTTTCGAACACGGTCTCCAGGAGCGGAATTTTTTTCTTCTTTATATTGTTCATTTTTATTAAAAAAACAATGGGTTGACCCAGATGCACTATATATTTGTGAATGCTATACTGATGGTTTAAAACAGTAATGGCAGTAAAATATGTAACAAGTTGAGTAATTATCTTAAATGAACTCGTGACGTCCCAAAATAAACATAATTAGCAAAACATACTTTTCCACCTAACACATAGCATAATATTTTCATTCCTCCATTCGTTGTTTAATGATTTTTATTCGTGTGAATATGATTTTATTTCTTATTTAATAAATCGTCATGTGAAATACGAGTCGATGCTTGATCTATAGTCGATGCTTGATCTATATTCGAAACATTGGACTATATGGATTTAGCAATGCAAAATCGATGTGCTATGAATATCTATATTGCTAAAATCTTGTCGAAAGTCTGAAAGGATAAAAATAGAAGCAAAATATCAAACCACCATAGCATACTAAAAAAAAAAATGCCCCGATGTCGATAGCCGCTTGATTTACATATTGATACGCCATTGCAAACGGTTAGTGGGTTTAGTTTAAAAGTTCCCTTCCGTTTTGTTTTGACCATATCCATGAGGAGACCAAGGTATTATCATTTAAATTATTCTCTTGTGTATTATTTTAAATGGATCAGAGATTATTTAAATATTTTGGGGCAGGAAGGATCAGATTTTTTTTATTTCATTTACCTTCTGTACTTATGTAGGTAATGTCAATTTTAATATTTCAGTTGTGAAAGTGTAGTTTTCATATTTGTTGTAACGTTACTAAGGTACTTGTGGCTGCTTAAATTTCTGCAGCCTCGATGAATTTTATGGCTTGAAATCGAGTTGTAATATAAGTAATAGTTGGCACAGCCACTTATTCACCGGGTTTGCTGATTTAGATTTAACTATTATGCTGGAATTCCCGCACTAGATATTCTTCCTTGTTTCCGTAGACACTTAGAACTTCCATGGCTACTTGAATTTAAGAAGAAGGAATCAAACAAAATCCGTCAGATGTTCTATGGAACTTAATGGCCGCGTAAAAAGCTCTGCAATTCAGAGTATGGCAATTTTCTAAACTTATCATTATTTTTATGCTTTTTCTGACCATTTTTTTTTAGAAATGCATTTACAGATACTCTGCTTGGTTGGTGGTATTGAAAATACTTGAAATTAACACTTATTGAAAAAGTGTTTTTTTTTTTTATTCAACATAATGAACTTCGCTTTATTTAAACATTTTAAAGTGAATTTTTAAATGACAATTACTGTATCTACTGTATAGTCTTAAGTAAACATAAAAATAATTTATATTATTTTAAATGAAGGATAGAAAATTAAAAACTTGTTACGACTGAACTCCTTTGATCTAAAATACCAAATTGAAAAATCTGAAATTTTTAATTTCGATATAAAACAACTTAAATCGAACATATTATATTTTTATGGTGGTATATGTTGACATATTGATTCCGTAGACTAGCTTTTTCAGTAGTATTTAATATAACTTTATGTGATCGAAGATGAAGAAAAATATATGGATGATGGTAGCGGTAACTGATAACTAAGACTAAGTGAAGTAATAGTGGAAACAACAGGAAGCCCTTTCCAGTTCTATCAATTTTCTCTCCTCCTCCCCTTTCTTGTTTCTTCTGTGTTTTTCTTTCTTCGGCTCATTGACCCCTAGCAGTTGGCAGGGCACCACCGCGAACCCTTCTTCCCTCTCCGGATCCAACATCATCCCCTAATTAGCTTTACCTTTACCTTTCACCCTCATTGTATTTTTCCATCGCTTTCAGTTTTTTACGTGCTGGATACGTCACTCAAGCCTTATCAGAAACCGAAAGTAATATAGTAATATTACTAATATTTAGAGTATTAACAAAGTTTAATATCTTAGAATAAATAAATACATTAGTCTACTTCTCAAGTTTCCATCCTTACACATTGAACATCCATCTGTACAGCTCGAACAGAATCCCTTCTAATATATATCATTCTTCATCCCTATCCTCTATCCCCCTTGCTTTTCCAACAATATTTCCCCAACAGATGCACTAAAAGTAGGGTTAGCTATTTGCTTAAGTGGATCAGTTTAAACATTAACTTTTGCTTCTCGTAGGTTCTCTATATTATTTAAATTAGTATTATTTTGTCTCCTTAGTAGCTTAGTGTATTATCACGAAATATTTTTTTATTTTTTTTTACTATTTGGCTCTTCTGTAAATAGTTTATGATTGTTTTAAGTAGCCTTCTTAAACTAATCATTCTTCTGGGCAGATGTATATGTTTATTTTTCTGTTCATATTTGTTATTATAAAGGGCCCTTGCCCCAGAATAAAATTTCCATTCTATTCAGTTATATTATTATTATTCTAATTTATTCTATTATATTATAATAAAGTAAACAGCACTTTGGGAAAGGAAGGTCACTTGACAGAAAAGCTTTCCTAAATCGAAACAAATACATATAAATTTATAACACTTCTATAAACATTATTATTCTACAAATAAAATATATTTCTGAGACTAAAGATTTTTTATCTGTTAGTATTATGAAAAAACTAAAAAAAGTCAGAGTTTTCTGTTAGTTCTACCGTAGTGAAAATCTGATAAATAAAATTCTAGAGAACTTGGTTTTATAAAACTTTCTTGGCTTAACTGCTTATTCAGTTAGTGTTCGAATACCAGGTCTTCTGCCTCTTCAAGAGTATAAATAAGGCCCTTCTAAATATATATATTTTTTCAGAATATCAGTTTCAAGTTAAATTCATTGTATTAGGACATAGTTATCAACACGGTTTAAGTTGTTCGAAGGTTTCAAATGTATAAGCATAGCAATAATTACAGGCTGTCACGTTACGTGAGTTGCTAAGGGTCGTAAAGCGTTTTTTGTTAGTGTATAAATTTGAGGGTTTAATGTTCGGAATTAAGGGTAAATTAACCTTTTGCGCTTGACTGACTATTCCGTTTAATCTGTACATGAATGGTAATGGATAATACAACCTATGATACCAATGGTCAACTTTACCGAGAAATGTTGAATCAAAGTAGGCTAGGAAGGGCAGACATGAAATATGGTAAAAGAGAAATTTTTGAGGCACAGGATGAAATGAACTGAGCAAGCACAGAAGGCAAAGAAGTGCCAGAATCAACATAGTTTTCACTATGTTCATCCATTATTACATTACTTATAATTCTATTAAGGTATTAATTTGGACTAGTTAGTAAAGTGGTTAACATGCAACCTACCTCTGGAAAGTAATCAAATATAATCAGTAGCGGCATTAAAATAAATAATCAGCTGAGTAATTATCTTCATTAGCTGTTCACGACATCCCAAAATAAATAAATAAAGTAAATATCCTCTTAAAGGAAACAATTTATTAAGAAAGAGGAAAAAGGGATTGAACAGTATAAATAAATTATTTGAAATTGTTAAAATGACTAGTAATAAACTAAAGCCCTGATATTGGCTATGAGGGGTAAGTAATATAACTTAGCCCGATAGTAATGGGAGCAGTAAGATATAATAAGATTCGATAATTGCATGGGCCCTTGGTCAGACCATTGCCGAATTAATGATAGCTATAGAGGCCCTGCGCCGGCGGTCAGCCTCAGATAAGCGCTAAGCCTCAAAGCCCGCGAGCTTATCCGGCAAAGTCAGGGGCTTTCAATGGCGATACGTGGCTCTTTATTAACCGGCATAAAGTCATCATCAATCAGGTCGCCCCGTGATCCAGCGCTATATTGATGACCGGGTCCCCGTACACAGGCCATAGAAAAATGATTCTCCCCCGGCGGTCATATATTATCCAACCGCACTCTCGCAAAATGGAAAAAGGAGGAAAAAAAAAAGAAAAGGAAAATGGGAAGGAAAAGCGTGTGCAGATATCTTCCAATTCTAATGAATCGTTAGCTGAGAATAGCTCTTTATCACGGGGAACTTTTCCAAAGGAGTTTTCTTCTCGTGTGGTTGATAAGTGCCGCGGGAAATTACTGCCTGGTGTACACGAATGGTTTTCTTTATAAGGGCTATGACAAAAATACATTTTTTTTTTGGTTTATTTAAATGTTCATGTAGTGCCACTTTATGCTGCTATAGCTATGATGGGACGACACTACAGGGAGAGTTCATAACAAAATATGTCCCAGTTTGCACGTCTTGTAATCGATGTAGGAGGGGAAGGCTTGAGAGGGTAACTTGAATGTAAGAAAAGGAGAACTGGATTATGATCTGATGAAAGGTCGTCTAAGGATTTTATTTTGGGTTGAGTGGAAAAAATATGGGAGATGATAAATATGCCGAGGATTTCGTTACTTTAATCCAATTTAAATGAAAATGAATAGAAAAATCCAGTAATCGGTAGCTTTTCTACTCAGATCCAAATTGCATAATAAAAACAACAAAAAGAAAAATTGATATAGAGCTTCTGAATAATTCCTAATTTTTTTATTAATGCAACAAAAATTAATGACTAAATTAAGATTAGATGACACAGTCAATCAGTTTTTTAAGTATGCATAGTTACAATCCATTCGATAATCCAACTGGTTTAACCATAATAAGAGCGGAGTGGCTCAGTGGTAGAGCGCTGAGTTGCCGTGCCATAAGTCCCGGGTTCAAATCCGACTGTAAATGAGAATTTCTTTAATCTTATAGCAGACAAAGATGGATTATTTGGTATCTGGAGACCCTCCTGGGGCTTACCCAGCCACTATTCAGTGGGTATAAAGAATACGTGGAAAACCTGGCAATAGAGATTGATCATCCTAGAAACAATACGGCCTCTTCCACGTACTGAACCAAGACTTTTTATGGTCGTAGCTGTACAGTTTTTTTTTAAACATAGTGTATTTTGTGGCCAGAAACCTAGCAAGAGACCGGGATAGATTCGGCTCCTGACTGGACGCTCCCCTACGCTGAAAGGCACTATAGGGGGAAGCAAAAGAATAAGAAGTATGTTGTTAATATTGTTCCTAAGGTTGTTATTAATCTAATTAATTTAAATATATTATAGAGAGCATGTAGTGCAAATGATGGACTTAAATGCGTTTATAAAGGCTTTAACTTTCTGGATCCGCTCCGGAGATTAAGCGGCCTCGGACGAGCAGATTGAGCTAATTGAGGTCCTGCGGGAGGAGAGTTAGTAAAGAGGTCATAAGGTCACCGCTAGCCGGGTTCTACTGAAAGTAGGAGAAATCACTTACAAGGGATGTCTCTAATAGGGTGTAATGGGTGGAGGCCTGTGGTTGGCCGGCTCCTCGACCAATCAGCTAGCTTGTTACTAGTCGGCATGGACCTCACGTAGCGCCCTCCTGTCTTCTGCCCCCCCCCCCACCCCCCCGACCGGGGACCTCTCGAAGGAATTCAGTTAAGAGAATCCAATACCATAACCCCGCCCTCTCCTCGCAGTTACCATAAGTAAAGATTGCACTTCTCCTCAGTCCTAGTGGTCGTTGTCTTTTATATTTTAAGTAAGAGATCCCCGATGGTCAAGGGGTTCTTCTGTCTATCTCCTCCCACGCTTCTCGCTCGGAATATCTGATATCTCTACATGCATGACACGGGATTTTTGTTAAAACTCTCAAATAATTACTTTTAAGACTATCGAATATCTTCACCTTCTATGTATCATATGGCATCGTGCAACAATATATTAATACATATAGTGGATAAAAATATAATATAATAGATTGAATTGGTCAGGGGGTGTATTAAAAGGTAACACAAAATAAGAAAAACTTATTTCATTGTTCCAACGTTTCGGCCTAAGGTGTAGGCCATCTTCGAGGCAAACATTGGCGGGTGCCGAGTCTGAGGTGATGCGTTAAAGTGTTTCTAGATCCAGTGTTCCGTATATAAAAAGAAATAATTAAAAACTACCAACCACTGTTCTAAATAAGTAAAATTACTAAAATTTACAACTTTATTATAATAATACAACGAGTAAATATAATGAATGATCCTTAATGGCATGATGTAAAGATGAGTAGAGAACCTAACCACTGTTAATACCCTAATAACATATTCTACTTGGAATGTCACGAGACCACCTTCTTTTCAGACGCCTCAGAGGATTATCAGGAATTGAAGAGGTTTCTAGGTTTGAAACTAGTGGGTTTGAGTAGGAATAAAGTTTGTCATGCAACGATTTATATCGGATTCGGACCAAATCAGTAACAACTGGCGTATTAAGGTCATTACAGATTACTTTGTTCGTAATAAAGTAAGGAGAATTGAAGATTTTACGAAGGCTTTTGGATTGTAAGGTTTGGATACGAGAGGAATTCGATGGCTCAGTGGAGCCCCAAAGCTATACTCCGGAAGTCAAGATGGGTCTAATGATTGTCATTTATATTAGTATTATGTAATTAATTGGGAGCTTAGAGCGTTTTCCTAGTAAATGTTGAAGTATCTTGAAAAAGCGATCGAGTAATTAGAATAGCAAATTAAAAAAAAAAATTAATAATTTTTTTTAAATTCTATTCTTATTGTATTATTCTAGGTTAATTTCAATGAAAGGCCAGTTAACCATCTATAAACACTTTTTGTAACTTCATTTGGTTTTTTTATTTCACTTGGGGAATGATCGTTGGCATGTCGTAGAAAGTGGATTCTTATGATAAATATCCATAGGTTTCCGCCATATTTAAATCAGTCTGTAAGCTATGAATAATTCAATTGGCTAATATCTCCCACCCCCCCTTCAGCTCCCGCCGATAAGAGATCGTTCTTTCCCCCGGAGCGGACGAGGACGAGCAAAAGTTGTCGTTCATTGGCTGACTGGATTAACGGAGTTGAGCGGGAATCGGGGGCTACGTGAGATGGCTGTGCGATGCCGAGTCCTAACTACTTGGTGTCCAGTTCGGTCCCGGGGGCCTGCAATTGACAGGAGGACCCAAAACAGAGTTCTAACAAATGGAAAATGGCAATCTCATTGTTGCAGGGACAGACCTCGGCTGATTTGATTCCTTTTTTATTCGGTACGTCTGCTTATTGGTTATGTTCCCCTGAACATTGACTAACCTCTCGGTTCGAATATAAATAAATATTGTACATGGAAAATAAATATTATCGAATAACTTTTTTTTTGTAAGTATAATGTTATTATCCCTCAGAAGATTATCCCATTCTTGTGGAATAGTTGATTTGGAAGCAGCAGTTAATGAATAATTTAATATATATTTAACATACATTTTAATTTCTGCGGAATATAATTAAAGAGAAGAAATAAGGTTAAACATGCTTATGTTACAATTATAGCTTCAAGAAACACAATACAATAAAAAAGAAGGGAGATAGATAACGAATAAAGGATATGATGAGAGTATTAAAATTAAAAAAGGATTGCTGGGAAAGAAAACTAATTAGGATAGGTTTTTAAAACGTTGAGAACAATCATTCCTAAAACATAAAAAGAATAAAAATGATTTATATTTCCATTATGTAAACAAATAATAAGTAATATTATTTTATAAAATAATTATGTAATTTAAAATAAGTCGCGAAAAATATGTGATGAATTAATTATCGTTTGTTTTCTTATTCATTTAATGTCATTTATGGTGCTATCGCTAATTGGACATTAGTGGGAATCCTTAATTTTTCGTATCCAGATTTAATAAGGAAAGGGGTTTTTAGCGAGTACCTGACTCCGCTTAGGCTCGGGATTCCCATTTTACGTTCCATCAGAAGCACGTCACAGTCAAGGAATTTTTACTCACTGTTAAAAAGTTTCCACCCACAGGTCACAAGCCAGGTTTCGAACCCACGATCTTAGGCGTAGATGGTTGTTAAGCTAACCACTACACCACAGGTGACCAATAAATAATTAAATCCAAATTAATAATTAATTAATTGCTCATAAAATGTTTTAATATTTTAACTCTGTGTAAAAAAAAAATATAGCAATAATAAAACCAGTCATGATTAATTATGTTTTATATTAAGATATTTTAATAAATTCTATATTTCATATTTTACATATATCTAACATTTCGCCTTATTTCTAGATAATGAACTGCTCACAAATCGAAGTGGACAACTTAAGAAAATGGAGATATTTTATAATTTAGCTAACTTGATTGATTTGAGGTTTTCCTCCTTTTAAAAAAAAATAATTTTTCAGAACTTTCACGGTGTTAAAGAGATAAAAACAAAAACAAAGTCTTAGTATCACTACTTAGAGCTGAGCTGCTTATTTCAACTTGTGTCTTGTAAACATTATTTCCCTTTTGTCGTCAGTATTACTCCAACCAGTTCACTAGGCATTCACTTGTTTAACAATGTCTTTACGACCACTTAGTGTTGAAGAACTCGGGAGGGCATTAGCACTTTTAGAGTTAGGTCATTCTCAACGTGATGTCGGCCGTAGGCTTCAGTGCTCTCACACAGTCATTGGACGAGCATGGTCTCGATACCAGGCAACAGGTACTGCTCAGTACACACATGGAGTCAGCAGTTCAACTCAGACGGTTAGAAACCGCCTACATGAAGTTGGTTTGAGGGCAAGAAGACCGGCGAGGAGGGTTTATTTAACCAGACAACAAAAGGCAGCACGACTCCTATGGGCTCGTGAACATGTTAATTGGACTGACGAGGACTGGGACCATTGTTTATTTACTGACGAATCGAAATTTGTTCTCCATCATCAAGATCGACATTTTAGAGTGTGGCGACAGACAAACCAGCGATTTAGCCCAGGTATGACTGAACCAGTTCGCTCTTATCGAGGAGGCTCAATAATGGTGTGGGGAGGGATAATGAGTAATCGAAAAACTCAGCTTGTACTGTTTAGAAATGAACATGTAACCGCACAAACCTACCTGAGCAACGTCATCAGACCTGTAATTATCCCTTTATCCCAAGACACGGGTGAGGATTTCATTCTTGTTGATGATAATGCTCGTCCTCATAGGCAAGTATGATTCAATGTTATTTAGCAGGGCAAGAACAACGCGCATGAACTGGCCTGCTTGTTCACCAGACATGAATCCAATTGAACATGTTTGGGACAAGCTCCAACGACAATTACACATGCGTTCACCTTGTCCAGATAACTTGGATGAACTTGCTACCGCCTTAATTGACGAATGGGCTAATTTACCTCATGATTTCATATTGAGCTTAATAAGGAGTATGAATCGCCGATGTGAAGCATTAATCAAAAGTAGAGGGGGTCCAACACCATACTGAATTGAAATGAAAACCAATATTTGTAAAAATTTAAATGTTTATTTTGTAAAAAAAAAATATTTAATTTTATAAATTAAATTTTTCTTAATTCTTGTTTGGTGTATTTATTTTTGTTGAAAAAAACCCACTAACAATCGATAAGTGAGGTGCTATAAGCACAAATATAGAAAAAAAAATAACCAGAAGAATGGTTAAAAAAGAGAGTTACCTAACTTTTGATGAGTGGACCACTTCAATTTGTGAGCAGTTTACTTGATATAGCGAAAACACTTTCAGCTTGAAAAGATAGATTTAAAAAAACTGTATAAACTTTACGCATAATAACCACATTATTTTACTTTTTTGTAATTGAGGTATTCACTGATACATATAATTATATTATTGTTTACCTTGGCGAGTGACAAAATTTACTTATTTATCTTAAAGTTTCTTTTACCTTATCTTACTTTTGTAATCAAACCTGTTTTCGTTTTTTAAGCTTTTGAATATTACTTTAATTTTAAATGAGTATAAAAATTAGGTACTAGATGAAATATAAGTTTATTCTTGGGCTGCTATTTGTCATTGTCGATAGAAAGAGCGAGAATTTTGCAGTTTAGTCGAGGATCCGTGAACTTTAGGCCACAGTCTGACTATTGGGGTTGTAATTATCGACTTTACCTTTAAGTAAGCACTTCCAAAGAAGTTTTTTAGTATGACATAAACAGTCCGATCTTCATAAAAAATCTTTACCTATCTCATGGTTATCCATAGGATAACAAAAGCCAAGGATATAGTTGTACCTAGGAATGAATAAATGATGAAATACCTCATTTATTTGATTGTTTTTGTAACAGAAAATGACAAGTATGAAGGAAAAAAGTAATATCTAATTTTATCTTATTATCTGCGTTAAAGAAATTTAATATTATGGTCTTATTAATAATTCTGTTGACATCAATTATGAATTAATAGAAGTTAATTATAATTTAAAAAAGAAATATTTCCTTTTTTAGTATGAATTATTTCTTAAATTCTTTGGTTTCATATTTAATATAGCCATCATTATTTTTATTACTGTATTATATATTTAATGTAATAAACCTTTTTTAATATACAATTTAATTACAGGTCAAATGTCGAGGAGATCTCCAAACGGCATCCCCTTCCTCTTTGAAGACTTTAATTTGGGTATGTACAATATTTCCCTTTATTTAATATGGCATAGAAAGTATTGCATCATTCCAATATTTTTGATTAAATTTTACAAGTTTTACAACGAAAAATTTTATTAGATATTCCTCCATTGTTTTCCAGGTATGCATATTTTAACTTTTCACCTTGTTAATAATAAGCATTATTTGTTGTGAATCCTTGTTCTATCGATGGTCTAAGAAAATATTTTTGTGTGGCAATAGTTCTTCACCTAGGATAAAGAATATAAATATGCCCAAATAGTCGAATTTTTAATTTATATTAGTTTATCATCCCAAAGTCTCCAATTTTCTTGTCATTTTTTTTGACAAAATAACAACGGAATACTTAATTCTCGAATACCTTAAGGGTTTTTGTTTTTAAAAGAAACAAAGCACCATTGGATATTAATGTCTTCATAAATAGTCTTATTTTATAAATCGATTTTTTTTTACTCTATTTTATATTATAATGATATATTATCGATTTATTATTTTATTGTTCTTATTTTGTTTTATTTTATTTAAGAAATGGGTACTCTTAATTGAGTAATAATAATAAGGCTGGCGTTTGAGGGTAATCTGGGATAAGTCAAATCAACTCACAGAACAATCGTTGTCTTAGAAACAATACAGTTTCTACTCAGTACTGCCCAAAAGACCCATCATGAGTTGTAGTTTTACAGTTTTTCTATTTTAATTTAATTTTTTCAATACATAAAAAATCCTTCCCATGAAAAAAATCCTTTTAGAAATGGATAAAATAGGGTATAATAAAAATATGCCGTGAAAATGGAATTGAACTGAAGAAGAACCGTTGTAAATTTTGATGAAGAAAGAACAGATTAAAAAAGTATGGAAAAAAATTATTTGTGGCAAATTTTTATTAATGAACTCTTGCAATAAAACTGAACGCCGGATAGAGCTGAAAAATTAACATAGGCTCAAATAGAAATGAAAAGGAAACGCGACGTAACCTACAAATCACAATTATACAATTTAAAAAAAAGCGTACAAGGAATATCTTCCAAGTATTTATTCATTTGATTTAAATTATTATTAATCCTTTATACTTATTTAATATTACTTTTATTTTTTATTACCTTAAGGTGATAAAATGAAAATTAGTACCCATGTTTCATATTCATAAAGCACAGAATAAAATATACTTGGTTTGTACTATTATAAGTTTTTAAGTTATAAAATACAATGTGCAAGAAATATAACAAAGACTGCCGAAAATATAACAAGACTTTTTTCCAAATAAACTGAAGGTAATCAATAAAATAAAGGCATACTTAAAAAATCGTCATGATTTCTCTCCCGTTAAGGGCGAACCTTCCGAAAGTTGCCGGGAATTGGGACCTTAAGGGCGGCCTTGGCGAAACCTATCGTTAGGTTGTTTTAGGATCCGGTGGCTCATTTAGTTTTTACCTCTTTTTCCGTTTCTTCTCGGTAATCACTTAAAGGCTACCGTGATATTTTTTCCATCCTATCATTGTTTCTGTTTAATCTTGATTCCAGTCATCTGTTTTTGTTAAATAAAAGAAACTGTTCCAGATAAACATGATGATATTCACACACATCAAAAATAGCACACATAGTTGGTTGATGTTTTATTTAACGTCACTTTTATATTATGGCTAATCGGACGATGCTATAGTGGGAGCTCTAAATTTTGCCTATCCAGATTTATTACGACAGGGATTTTTAACGAGTGCCTGACATCTTACCGGCTCGGGACCTCCGTTTAACTTCACTTTTGAACGGCGGCATAACCAAGGATTTTTTACTCCCTTTGAAAAATCGTAGGGTCATCTGCCGGGCTACTAACTCGCGATCTTAGGCTTAGTAGACTGATATGCTAACCACTAGACCACAAGTCACCCCCAGCTGGCAAAGTGCTTTACCGATATAATATTTAATTCATTATATCAAGCCTAATTAACTAATTTAAATAACTATAATTATTAATATAAATATATAAAGATAATTAAATATTAACTGGACAAAATTTTCTTTCTTATAAAAAAAAAGAGTTATATTTAGCAAGAATTCTTCATTTGGCATTGTGTAACTCAAGACTCTTGCCTGGATCCATACACTACTTTCACGCACAGAAAAACAAATTCAAAAAAATTGGCATAACTTAGATTTTCATTATCAAAATTTTTTCCCTTACTTTGTAATTCCTAATTCCTATATTGGTTAGTGGAAATAAAGAATACAATAAAATCTTAGTTTGTATTCATAAATGTATTTCATCTTATTCGTCAAGTTTTTGTATTCAATCGAGGGATGCACACTATATCGTTTAGAGATAATGGTATGTTTTTTCTTTACTGTTGGCGTTGATGACGAAAATTGTAGAAACCTCATTCATTCAGAATGATCGAACGAATTGTTCATTAAATGGATATCTGATACCAATCTCATCCCTAATAACCATTTTACTGTATTTATTATTTATATAAATGATATTTATTTATATTTTATTTTGACGTGACAGTCTAGTATTCACTTTAGTTTGTATTTGTTCATGTGTAGTGGCATAAATAAAAGAAACAATTATTTCCTCATTAAAGAATCTGTTGGTACAGTTGCTGCCATTTGTTTTAAATTTACTTAATTTATTTCCCCCCATATTATTCTCATAAATCATCAATTATTTAAAAATCTGTTATTTTGTTTGAAAAATCTTATCTGCGTGATAAATTTATTTGCATACGATGTGTTCCATGCATAGGGTGTGCACGATTTAAAATACAGGCTCTTTATTTAGGGATTTCTGCAGAGCAGGTTACATTGGTTTGGTGCTTTTTCAAAAGAGCAATAATAATAACCTATACCACTAGAGCCCACGAATGGTCTTGAATACTACATAATATATTTGATAAAATGAAGTAGAATCTGAAGGAAAAAAAAGGTAAGTTGAAAAAAACATAGCGGTGTTTTTGATGATATTTACATAGAGAAGTGGGAATACGTTGGAACATGTTGTTAAAGTAAGTATTTCGTGCCCATTATAATTAGAAAAAAAAATACTGTACCTCTAAAATCTAAGAAGGGTCTTGGGTTCAGTTTATAGTAGTGACAATACTGTTGGGTAACATATTGTATAGAGGTTGGGTGAGCCCCAGGAGGATCTGCAGATCCCACAGGCTCCATACTTGGCTGTTAACAGATTAAATTCAAAGCACGTGGGTATTAAAAAATGTAAAGAGATAGCGATATTGCCGAATAGTTTGAATATAAATCAGAAGTTAAATGTAGGCGAGAATGTGAAGGAGTGAAGCCATGAAACAAGTTTTGTTGGAGTTTATATTGAACCATTGAGAGAGCCAGTAATGGGCTTTAGAATGAGCCTTTTCTCATGAGTTGCGGAACAACGTATGAGTAACCATCCGCTATTCAAATATTCTTCAAATCCATTTAGTAATAAAAACATATAGGTTGTTAAAATAATTTATAGCCACTCGCTTTCACGAGATAAGCTCCTCTTATCTCTTTTCCGAATGAGGATATATATATATATATATATATATATATATATATATATATCCATATTTATATATAATTTATACACATAATGTATAAGAATAGAGCTGTTGACATGGACAATCCAATATAATAAAAATATTACTTTCTTTTTCTTCATAGAAAAGGAAATAATTTAACACATAAATGTGATAGAAATACATACATATATATATATATATATATATATATATATATATATATATATATATATATATATATATATATATATGTGAGGGGAAGGTAAGTTTACGCGCTTGTAGAAGTGAACTTGCATACAAACCAAAGGTTGTGAGTTCCAATTTTTCTAGCACCCCCCTACCTCTCGGATATGCGAGGCCTGCCATCCTACTGGAGGCAACACACAAAGACCGGGGGTAACAGTAGAAACCTACTCCGGGTAGATCTATTTATTAAAAAAGCGTTTTCCAACTGTTTTATTTGTCTGCTTCGGGGAATCCTTGGTCATATACCAATTTGGCGCTATCCTTGAACCTGAGTGTAAGTTGATGGGAAGAATACTGGTGAAGAATATTGGTCGGTTCCAAAGGGACTGGTTTTGGATCTAGGAACAACCTGACGTAATATTGTAAACATGGTTCAGAGCAACTTGTAGTTGGATGACGCCGTACAGGCTGTCGGTTTTTCTGCACAAAATATAAATCTGGGAAATGGGCTTATTGCTGAGCCAAAGGCCCAATGATCTATGCACGAACAAAAAACAAAAAAAACAAAAAGCAATATGAATGTAATATCTTTAATTTTTTTTTTAAACAGCTCTACAGTCCAAGATGGACCTTGGCCTTCTCTGCAATCCTCCTCCAGTCCTGTTGATTCAAAGCTTTTTTTCTCCAGCCTCTTATGTTCATCTTTATTATGTCGTCTTCCAAATCTTGAATCCAGCGTCTACGAGGTCTTAATTTCGTTTTCTTGGGATGCATCCTTACATGGATTTTCCTTTTTTGGCATTTGATCATCATTCATACGTTGTACATGCCCTAGCCAACTAATTCTCCAGGACTTGATAAACTTGACAATGTCTTCGTTCCCGAGAATGGCATTGATTTCAGGATTTGTCCTTATTTTCAGTTCTCCATCAACCAGGACTCCTCCATAAATTCTTCGGGCTATTTGACGCTCAAACAGTCGCAGAGCTAGCTTTTCAATGGTCTTCAAGGTCCATGCTTCTGATGCGTAGATGACAACTGGCCTCATCAAGCTTTTATATAACTTCATTTTTGTGCTCCTGGAGAGTACACTTGATCTCATCACTTTTCTAAATCAAAAATAGGCTCTATTCCCAGCCATGATGCGCTTCCTTGTTTCATCTTCAATCTTGTTTTCACAGTTGATTTCTGCTCCAAGATAGGTAAAGGTCTTGACACATTCGAATGAAGATTGACCAATGTTCAGGTCAATCTTTTCTCTTCTTGCTTGGGATACTCTAAGATATTTGGTTTTGTTTTTGTTAATCTGTAGTCCGATGCCTTTACAAGTCTCCTCTAATTCACAGAACTATGTTTTGAGCGCTTCCTCATTTCGGGCCAACACCGCGACGTCATCTGCGAACGCCTGAATTTGTGTAGTTCTATTTATTATAGAGCCTTTTGTTTCAAACCGCTCCATTACCTTATGCAGAGCTAAGTGACGAGAGACCATCTCCCTGCCGCACACTCGGTTCTACATGAAAAGCTCTATTCGTTTTGTCATTTTTAGCAGGTTGATCAGTTTTGTTGGGATCCCAAACTCAACCATAGGATCTATTAGAGAGAGGCGTGAAATCTTGTCAAATGCCTCCCGAAAATCAATAAATAGGATATGCAGGTCCAGACCAAATTCATAAAATTGTTCTAGAGCCTGTCCCAATACAATATCTTTTAATATTTATTTTATTGTCATTTAATATTTTATTTTTTATTTTTAGAAAACCGTTTAAGTTTCTCACATTGGTAATGGCCTAAAGTTTTCGTGGTGCATTTTATAATTAGACTAGTAAGGAAGGATCATAATGACATGTCGGTAGGAGTGAGATTCCGCGGAAATTCTTACTACATCCCATACTTGAGGCATTTTTTTTTGTTCTCTCTAATAGTTTTAACTGAAGTGTGGACCTTAAAAAACCTTTCTCGTGTACTTTTATTAGTTAATTTTGTCCCTTTCCGCTACATTAGACGATTTAAATATAATACTGATAATATGTATATACTGCAGCATATATACAAATAAATGCTACAGTATATTCACTTTACGAAAAATATAACACAAATCATATTATAGAAGCAGCTAGAAAATTTATAATGTGAAATAAATACATCATTTTTTGTAATATTTTATTAAAAATAATTTTTATAAAATTATTATTTATTAATAAGGGAATAGGTTAACTTTTGATCGAAAATTTCCTAATTATTAAAATAATTACACAAACACAATTACAGTATACAGCTCTTTATATATGATTATTAATTTATCTAGTCAGTGTGGCTCAAAACTATATTCTAATAGAAGTTTTTATTTATTTATCAACTTATTTACAACCACTGAAATTTATTCTTATCTTCATGTTCAAACTTCGTCCCAGGACTAAGCGCCACGGTTACGATTCTGCTGAAGTTGCCTTATTGCTTCCATATATTGTCTTGATATTAAACCGTCAACTCAATCAAAACTTTCACGTGTAAGTAATTTGCAATACTTCCCTGATATGTTTAATATTTCGCATAAAAACTAATCCTGTCAACTTTGCCTTAATTACTCTTCAGTATAAGGTTATTTAGAACCCTTAAAAAAATAACTTAATAATAACTATTAATATCGCGTTATAGTAATTAGCTCCGATATGCTGTTGAGCGGTCCGGTCTAGAATCACTTCAGTAATATATAATAATTTCTTTGACTTATTCTGTGTTTCGTTTAATTAGAATCAACGGGATATTTTAAAACTTCTTGGGAGGAGTTAGATTCCACGATTGATAACAAAATCCGTTCTCTGGCCCTTTTTATGAATCGGGATAAATATGGATTATTTAGTTTTCACAATGTATTAATATTAGATACATATTCAAACATTGCCGCTTCACCTATACTAAATAATGTTCTTTCCTTCAATTAATATGGGTTGGGGTAGGGGAGTATGTAGAGTGGTGCGTTGCTATGCTGAAGATCCAGGATTTCAATCCCGCTATGACATATACGTTAATTAATTTGTGAAGAACCACGGGCCTATCTTGTGGGAACTAGTGAGCCCCACCACTAGAGTCCTACTTCAATCGTTCATCAGAAATCCAGCAAACCCTATCCTCACCCCTCTTTTAAAATGCACCTGGTGCATTACGTGAGATCCCGTAAATCCTATTTATCCGGATTCCCTACACAATCATTAACCTAGAAACACCACAGTCTCTACCATGTACTGAACCCGCGACGCTTCATGGATTTTTCACCAAAAAAAGTCACCCTCCTCAAGACTGCGAACTTTCTATCGATACGGCATTTAAATCCTTTCCTATTCATATCATCTGCCATGTTTGGTGGATCGTTCTCATTGTTGGTCAACCAGACTATGGGACTTGACTAACTCGGGAGGGAGGTATTGACAAGTAATTTCAGCCGATATCCGCCACATGTAAAACGAGCTAACGAGAGTGTGTTAAACATTTTACATCTCTTTTTATTAAACAATTGCGTAGAGTTAAGAGAAAGAGTCTCGTTATTTTATATATCGATTTCGAACCTAGTCTTATCACAGGAAATTAATAAATAGTTATGAGAAAATTTATTAAAAGTAATTGTAGAGCAAGGGTGGATCGAGTTATCGAACGGCTTTATAAACAACTGGAGATGAAGTTCTTTACAACTGCAGTTAAAATAAACCCCTGCTAGTGAATAGTCCACAATGCGCTTCCACTTTATACTAGCGCTAGATTGAGGTAATTAAATAAGTCATAAACGGAGTAATATACTTAATCTCTCATTTGGCCTGTTTTTATTTTTTAATAATAACTTAAGGTATTTTTTCGAAGAACGCTGTTAACCCATTAAACAAACAAACAACAACTTTATTTGCAATTTTACATATACAACAGCATAAGTGTGAATACATGTTCCGGACTTCCTTTAACCCATTGAATATTCTCTTTAGTAGACGCGGAAAAGTAAGAAAAGTATGAGGCCTAACCGCGTTGTTAACTGATAATATACTTTTCAGCAATAATATTCTGTATTAAAAGAATTGCTCCTTTAAACTCCAAAAATATGTTTAGACGGGATATGTAATGAAATATTTTTCGTTAACTGTAATATTTAATAACTATATTTTCGTCGTTTATGATTTAAAAAGAACTTGTATATAAACTACATAGTAAATAAAATGTAATTATACGTTTTTGTTTTTTTTAATGTTCCTAATGAAAAAATAACTAAAATATTATTTTTTTCTGCAAATTATTTCATTTACCCTAATTTGTTTATTTTAAAATTAATAAATCAGTTAGGAGCTAAAGTATCTTTCTAAATGAAATACTAAATATTCATTCCTTAAGAAGAGAAGAAAAACCGAAAAACTGAAGCAATCTGAAACAGCAGTAAAGTGAAGAAGGGAGTTGCCAAGTAGCTTAGAGAGAGAGAGAGAGAGAGAGAGAGAGAGAGAGAGAGAGAGGGAGAGAGTGAGAGCGAGGTGGTAAGGGAGGGGGGGAGAGAAAGTGAGCCGATTTGCCGTGGAAATGAAAATAAGCAGTTATGACTCTCAAGAATTTACGACTACAAAACGCCCTCCGGATCCGTGTTCGTTCAAATAAGGATTGTTATAAACAGTTGCACAGAATTCTCACGTTATTTCCAGATTCTCTTTAAATAATTTATAACAAGCTTATTTACCTTTTTTGGAAAAAAAAAAAAAGAAAAAAAGGAGTCGATAAAATTCATTCAACAGGGAGCTGATATTTGAGAGTTTTCTCTGGCATAAAGGACTCAGTTCAACTGTTGGCCATCAAATTTTATGGGCTGACTTTATAGGACATAACTCAGGAAAGGCGTTGTCACCTTGAACCATAAAGTGAATAACCCTTCAAATGAATTAGCAACTATTAATACTTTCGTAACTGTCATTTTGTTACTTAGCTTAAAGTCGATGTTTTCTAAGAGATGGGTACTTCATTACCTAGAAAAAAAGTTTTTTATCTCGTAATTTATTTTCATAGTTCAAATATCTTTAAGGGAAGAATGAAAGCCTATTTTTAAGTTCTGAGATTGTGAAGCATTTCCAAATTTGAATAATATGAAATGAAATAGTATGGACATAATTTTCAATTTGCATGTAAATAAACTGACAAATTTGAGAAGTTTTATTTTTGTTGCTATCAGGTGCCGTTCTTGCACAGTCATTCAACAAAAACATAAGAGTTAAATTTTAAGTATAAGCAATTATAACATTAAAATATGGACAATATATAAGCATAAGTATGTATATCGGGGATCGGAATCGAAGCTCAAAGGTTGTAGTTCCTAAAGGATCCCCCACGCCGCGGGTATGTGATCCCCGCCAGCCTACTGGAGGCAACTCATATAGACTGGGGGTAGAAGTTAGGTCTACCCCACGTATATTTATCGCGAATAGTGTTGTTGTTCAATAGGGTTGGTCCAAGTACGGCATTAATGGGGAAATTAAATATAGGTTCTCGTGCGCCTGCTGACCCCAAGCAGCCACAATCCTTGGATTTAGACAGGTTTGATTTTGATTTCCAGAGATCTGCATTGTGCATATAACCAATCGGAAAAATGCACGTTAGATAATCAAACTTCACAGGAAATACCTCGGAAAAATAAAATATGGTTAAAAAGAATTAAAACAGAGAATTCATATGACACTCTTAAAACACTCCTAGCAGTGTATTAGAATATAATATAAAATGTTATATTATATCAGAATGTAATTTAATATTTTGAGTATACTGAATCGTCAATTATGAACTGAAGTTTTATAGACAGGAATGTAAAATAATTAAATTTAAGAAGAATATAGCCTCCTGATTGGTGAAATTAGTTGAAGTGAGTTATTGATGACAAAATTGAATGAAGTCTTTCCCTTCCAGGTCCTTAAGACCGGTTCCTACAAACGCTAATGGTTTTCCATCAACAGTGAAACGAAACAGTAGGGTCATTCCACCTTAAAACAAACTCAACCGTGTATTAGAATTTCATGAACTCAACCCTGAGAGAAAATAAGATATTGCCGAGCGGTGGTGAACTGGCGGAAGGATCCGGGAACATGTTGAGCATGAATTATTAAAGTTGTTATTCCCTTCCCGGATCGAAGGCTGATGACCATTTTAACTTAAAGGTAAAGAGGGTGAAGACTTATTTAGGGGGCTCCCTTTAATATTGATATGGACCCTTGAGCCGATTCAAAGCCTTTATAGGAAATCGTTGAGGTGAAAATTTTATTGACGGCATTATGCTGTACAACAAAGCACCCTTAGTCCGGCCTTCTCATGCAACATTTATGGATTAAGTGAATGGGGGGGGGGGGGCGAACGCTTCCTCGATAACAATTTCTTTGTTGGTTAAATACTGTCTTAGCCGATCAGGTGGAGGCCTACATCGGGAGAGCTACTGAAAAAGTCAGTATCTTTTAACCCTTCTGGTGTTTGTAGTAGGTGTCTTCATCGGATTAATGCACTGCGAGCTATATGTCTGAATTATTATTGAATGATATGAACGAATCTTGTTTAAATTTATAAATACTAATAAAACATCTTTTTATAATTAGCGTTTATATTTGTGAAATACATTCTAATCATTAGGCATGAAACTCACAATTCCGAACAGAGTATCAACAATTAAATAGAAAAGGAGTTTTTATAGCCTAGGGGAACATTTCAGGAGGTTCATGGAAGTAATCTATGGTGCACGAAGAGTGATCAAACATCTAGTCAATGCCATGACCAAACGTCAGAAACTGGAGAGATGCTGAGATGAGAGAGCCGATTGGCGGAGACTGTTGGAGGGGGCTCGGAATTGGTGGCGGGTTGATGTGCGGCATATAAAAATTATAAAATAGAAAAACAGAGAATTTATGTAAAATGTGTTCATTACCAACCCCAAAAAAAAGAGCGAAATTCGGTGAAAGTAGATTAAGAGGAAAAAGTATTGAATTTTTAAGTAGATGAATAGTTCCATTTACATCAACATGATCTTTTTAACTAGAACATGGCGGAGTCACTCCCTACTCTAATCACGTCTATCCTAATGGAACCTAACCTATCATTAGATTTTAAACGAACTTTCTTGAACATGTAGAATGCGTCCATCACCTACATGAAAACGGTTGTATCCAAATAAGATCCCAGGTACTAAATACATTAACTTTTTTACAGACCTGCCTGTACATCAGAAGCCCATTAGTATCAGGATCTCCAACGGCCATATACTCGGTCTTCTCGAAGTTAATTTTTAACTTTAATCCCCACAGATTCGTAGCACTTCTTTAGGGCCATCTTTTTTGATATAGACCTTCCGCCTCACAAACACGACCTTGTTGACAGCGAAGAACAAGGAGAGTAGCCGTTCGCCATCAATGAACGGCCCAACATCCCCACACTACCTGTAGCATGGTTTCACAGCCTCGTGAAGGTATATCTTGAAGAATGCTACACCCTTGCTTTAATCCCTTAGTACCATGAAAATGGTCCCAAAGGTGGTTACCGCATTTAATCTGATATATGTCGTTGCTGTATAGGTGTCTCACCGCCTTTATCAGAGCCCTACTAATGCCTGCTTTTTCAAGTGCTATCCATAACCTCTCTCTAGGCACAATGTCATAAGCTTGTTCCAGGTCTATAAAGGCAATGTGGGATTAAATTTTTATCACCTACTCAAAAAATAAGAAAGAAATTCGATGTATGAAGATTAAGAGTGAAACGGATTGAATATAGTTGTAGGGGTAACACTGGTTGGATACAATTGTTACATATTCCTATTAAGCATACCTACGCTTTAAAATTGGCAGTTGCGTCCACTTAAATGTTTTGTGCCACTAAGGAGCGTTGAGAATCGTTCGAATTTTATTCTACAACAAGGCTTTGGGAGAAGAGCAGTAAAACACTCTGTAATTAATTCGCATGTAGCTGACTTCCCCTTCATGCTGGGATGCAAATCGCCCCGACTACAACAGGAATGGGGAAGTACCTGATTCAATTCGCGGAAGCCGGAGGTCCATTACTTGCACGAAACCACGCTGTTGAGGCTCTCCATGTTCCAGCGTCAGTCATTCCTTTTATATTAATGATAGTTAATATTCAACTAATACTCAGTATCTCTACACTAGTAAAACCCATGTTTATATTAGGGTAAAAGATACTTATAAATATAGTACTATTGTAGCTACAGAACCCTCATGAAGTTCTATAATTTCATTTACCAATACATGGAAAGTAAACAGAGGGAAAGAGTTACAATAGTAAAAACAAATATGAATCTTAATTTTTGAACGAAACTACAAGTTTTGAGTTATCCTTACTGGGATAACAAAGTCACGCAGATTGGTTAGTGTATATGTTTGAGTTTCTTATACCGACTGTGTTTGTAGGAAGTCTATCTCCAAAACGAAAAAAAAAATACGAGAATTTGAAAAACTCAAATATAGAAATTAAATAATTTAAATAGAAAAAAAAAACGTTCGTCACGAAATCCCCAAAATCAATACAAGTGATGACGATAACTATTTAACACACTTGGGAGTTCAAAATAATGATGTCCGTCCTGCTTTAGATTTCGTTCAAACCTCAACTTTTCATACCTAATGATTAGGGTGTTTTTATTTTTATTTATAAATTTTTGGAACCAGCACGCAATAATGAGGATATTTTTCAAGTCTCAAGACTGGTTTATTCTACCGTTCAATTCGAACAGCCCAAACAAAAAACAACAATAGTACAATGCGCTAAATGCCAAAACTTGGGTCATACTAAGAGGTATTGCCATCACGAAGACAGGTGCGTCAAGTGTGCAGGCTCACACCCAACTGACACTTGCCAAAAATCTAATGCCGAACCTGCAAAATGTGCACTCTGTGGCGGAGATCATCCCGCAAACTATAGAGGCTGTACGGTCTATAAAAATTTCCATCGCCAGAGAACTTTTAAAATAAAAGATAAAATAGAGAAGACTACGACTCAGGCACCTGAAGTCGCCAACGTCACAATCTTCCCTGAATTGCCGAAAACGTTACAACTGCAACAATTTACTAATACAACGTCCACAGAGGACAGCACTTCAACTAATCTGCAACAGCCTCGGAGTCGGGCGCCTCAAACCTCCCAACTCAAGCCTCAGACTTCCCTTAATAGGACTCAGACCTCCCAACCCAAGCCTCGGGAATCCCAACCTCAATTCCAGACATCCCATCCTACAGCTGAACCTCCATGTCAGCAAATTCCTCCCTATCATCTACCCTTACGGGTCAAATTGCCGCCGCAACAAAAAAAACCGGTCCCATCCTCTCAGAACCCTCAAAAAAATTCCCTAAATCATAATATAACAAAAACAAATCCAGCTCCACAGACTCAACTCACAGGCAACCATCCTTTCCAAATAAATTATCCAACCCAACCTCCAGATGTATATCCAGTCCACCATCCAACAGACATTAACGTTATCTTATCTTCCTTCCTGCGAGACCTTCAGGAAACCATCAAACCACTGATCGTCCTACTCACAAGATTTCTGTCCGAAGTTCCACTTAACCTGCCACGATGAGCATAAAGCCCTTAACTATCCTTTTGTGGAATGCAAACGGACTACTCAATCACCGTGACGAACTAGACATTTTTCTCCATGACAAACAAATAGATATAGCTTTGCTGACTGAAACTCACCTCAACCAACGTACGAAATTCTATATACGGGACTATATTACTTATAGGTCAGACCACCCAGACAACACTTCACATGCTGGATCCAGCATTCTCATCCATAAAACTCTTTCTCATTCCCTTGTCCCTTCTACTCCAACTGATGCTATTCAATCAACATCAGTATCCATAACTTCACGACCTTTCCATATCACACTTTCAGCTGTATACTGTCCTCCCGGTAGTTCCATCTCTCATAACCTTTTAGATTCCCTATTCCAATCTTTTGGACCGCGTTTCATTGCTGGAGGAGACTACAATGCTAAACACCAACGATGGGGTTGTCGAACATCCAACTCCCGTGGAAATATTCTATCCTCTCTCACATCCTCAAAGAGTTACTCAATCCTTGCCCCAAAAAATCCCACCTACTGGCCTACATCCCTCAAAAAACGTCCCGACATCCTTGACATATTTGTTACATCCCAGATTTCCCCCGCACAAGCCAATATTGAATCCTTGGACGACCTTTCATCAGATCATAGTCCAGTCCTCCTTTTCTTGCACTCAAGTTTTGCTCCCAAGCCTTCCCCTCCCTCATTGATTACAGGACGTGTCAACTGGGACGATTTTTGTTACGACTTGGAGGACAAACTGGACTTAAAAATTTCACTTAAGACAAAACAAGACATTGATACAGCCATAGAAAAACTTACAACTTCAATCAGAAGCAGTTTACATGATAACATCACAAATCATACAATTAATAACTATCAACAGACTGATTTGCCACAGCATATTCGAATCTTATTAAGAGAAAAACGCAGAGCAAGATCGAAGTGGCATAGAACTCGATATCCAGCAGATAAAACTATCTATACAAAATTAACTAACAAACTAAAAGCAGAAATCAAGAAGTTCAAAATTCAAAATTTAATTACCTGGACTGAAAATCTTACAACCACCGACAAATCATTATGGATGACCACCAAAAAACTCCTAAAGTTCAAGGAATTTAATCATCCACTCCTCACTGGATCAAATAACTGGACAAGATCTGACGGAGAAAAATCACAGTTATTTGGTCAATACCTTTCCAAAATTTTTCATCCACATCCTGAAATAATTAACCCAAATCACATTGAATGTATAAAAGAAGCGTTAGATGCTCCCCTCCAAATGTCCCTTCCACCCAAAGCATTCCATCCTACAGAAATATCCAACATTATTCACAGATTACCTTCCCGCAAAGCTCCTGGGCACGACCTCATCACAATCCATATCTTAAAACACCTTCCTAGAAAAGCCATTCTATTCCTTACCTATATATATAATGCTGTACTCCGCTCCACATATTTTCCTGACCCCTGGAAATTATCCATTGTAAAAATGATACCCAAACCTAAAAAAAAACCAGAATACCCTTCCTCATACCGTCCTATCTCTCTTCTACCGTGCATGGGTAAAATCCTAGAAAAACTTATCCTCAAACGATTGTACCCCATCCTTGATGCAAATCATGTAATACCAGATCACCAGTTTGGATTCCGAGCATCCCACTCCACTATTCAGCAATGTCATCGTGTGGTGGATGTGGTCTCCTCTGCATTAGAACGTGGATCATATTGCTCGGGCGTCTTTCTTGACGTGGAACAGGCTTTCGACCGAGTCTGGCATCCGGGCTTGCTCTACAAACTCCGTAAATTCCTACCTCATACCTACTTTCTCATCCTTCAATCCTATCTCACAAATAGAACTTTCCAGGTAAACCATAATAATGTCCTTTCATCCCTCTTCTCCCAATCTGCTGGTGTTCCTCAAGGTAGTATCCTTGGCCCAATCCTTTATACAGTTTATACAGCTGACATCCCAACTCATCCTAATACTATCCTTACCACGTATGCTGATGATACATGTGTATTATCAGTCAACACCAATCCAGTTATTGTATCCCAAAGGCTCCAATCCCATATCACTGATCTTGAAGAATGGTGTCAAAACTGGAGAATTAAAATAAATTCTCAAAAATCCCATCAAATCACTTTTACCTTGCGTCGTATCCCAATGACTTCCTGCCCTTCAGTATCCTTTAATAATACCCCACTGGTGCAGGTAGAACAGATCCGATATTTAGGGTTGCACCTCGAAAAACGATTAACCTGGAATCCTCATACTAGACTGAAAAGACAAGAAACTGCTCGACGTTTCAGGCTACTTCAACACTTACTAGACAAACGCTCTAACCTCCCGATTAACTACAAAAGACTCATCTACATGACCATCATAAGACCTATTTGGACTTACGGAGTAGAGCTTTGGGGCTCCACTAAGCCATCGAATTCCTGTCGTATCCAATCCCTACAGTCCAAAATCCTTCGTAAAATCCTCAACGCTCCTTATTTTGTTAAAAATACCGTCATCCATAACGACCTTAATGTCCCATTTGTTGCTGATTTGGCCCGAACCCGGTATCTTTCCTTTCATAACAAACTTCATTCCCACTCAAACCCTCTAGTTTCAAACCTAGCTTCCTCTTCGATTCCCGATAATCCCCCGAGGCGTCTGAAAAGAAGATGGCCACGTGACCTTCTTAGTTGAACTAGTGATTTGAGTACTACCAGTGGGTAGTTTCTCAACTTGCCATTACTCATGCCATTTTGTATCACATAGCCTATTTACTGGATGTATTTTTTTATTATACAGTTGTAAATATCAATAAATTAAATTAAAAAAAAAAAAATAAATTTATAAATTTCAACTTGATTCACTCAAGAAATTCAAACGAAAACAATATTATCTCAAATATATAAATTTAGTTCCAAAAACAGAACATCGGAAACATCTTCTGAGGCAAGCGATGATGAATGCAGTGATACAGTGATGAATATAAGTGAGATGTAATTTCACCAGATAGGTACATATTATGTTTAGTGTAGGTGATAAAAGCATTCTAAATTTATGTGATCATTCCCTATCTGCTTTGTCACACCACGACAATGCATTTTCTTTACCTATTTAATATTAGCATCAATTCCATAAGGATAAGAGTGATATGTGTCATATTTGGGGAATGAGCCCAAAATATAGGTGTCCACCGGGCTCTAGATTTGGTTCAAAAGATCGTGTTGATGTGAAAATATAAAGTAGGACAGTTTTCTTCTTCATCCAAATACAATCGGTTCCTCGCATAATCCACTTTTACCAAAAGTTATTTTTTGAGTGGGTAATGAACAAATTTCACATAAAGGGACTCTTTTCTTATTTGCTTTTTGGTAGGGACTTTGATGCTTTTAAAGTTGCCAGCAACAAAGAACGAACAAATTCTTAAAATGTTAATAAAGGCTGAACCGACTGGGAAGCGTCTGAGGGGTAAACCGAGACGTAGATGGGAAGCTTGCGTTAAGAGTCACCTGGTGGATTTGGGTTTGGGTAGTGATACCTGGAGAGAAGTTTTTAAGAAGAGGTTGGTGATATCGGCAACGAGCCTTCGGGTTCCCTGGAGATATATATTATCCAAAAACGAAGCCTTATAATACTGAAAAAACGAACTAATCATAATTTCACCTGTTCAGGAATCATTAGAACTCGCACACAAAACATTCATCAAGTGGAGCACATCTTACATTGACAGTCCAAACAAACTCACTAATTACAGTCATCAATCTCACTCCAATATGTTCCGAAACGTCGATAGTTTGTTTCCTTGTGTTTTGGATGTTTCAATTGCATTATAATTCTTATTTTATGTCTCACTTTTAGTTTTTATAAATATACATTCCTTGAATTAATTTAAAATTTATATGGAATTTGTCACATCTCCTGTATAAATTACATCGATTTATAACCTTTCGTTTGGCTTAGTATTTACAATTTATAAAAATAAAATACTATTACTCACACTGAAAAACTAATTGTAACATTCTTGAAATAATGAAATATTGTTTTAAAAAAAATATATTCGGAAGCCTAACTGCTTAAAAGTAAATAAATATATAGATATTTATTTATAAAATCAAACTAAAACTCTTTAGTCACATTTTTTCTTATTTAGATTTCGTCTTTTTTCGGAAAAAAAAACAAAACTTAATTGAATATATTTTTTTAACGAAAATCTTTCTCATTATTTATCTCCTTTTTAAAAACTAAAACAATACTAGAAAAAGTGAAATAGATTTGTATCTATTTATCATATCTAAATCAGTTTGGTTTAGTGTTCTATTATGGTTACAAATGTTATCCTATGCCGTTCTAATTCTGACGTACTATATCAGATTATAATTTAAATAGCTGTGTACTATTAAACATCACAATGACTTGAGAATCTCGCAAAAAATCAATGTTATTTAAAAGTAAATAAATAAAAAATAAATTTGCATCTCAACACCTAAGATATTGCAAAAAAGGGTTCAAAGAAGGCCTCAGCTACAAGTGTTATATTGTATCTTTTTGCATTGTAAATAAATAAATTAGGAGGGTAAGAAAAAAAAAAGCAATTGGAAGTGCAACAAAATTATAAACTTGTTATTGATTTAGAGCAAATTTTACATTGTTAAAATTAAAAATGCTTAACCGAACTTTAATTTCGGAGACGGGAATACAAACACCAATTTCAAACTAACTCCAATGAAAAAAAGAATGATGCTGATACCATTCAGGTCAAAATTATTTTTACTTAGGAAGCTTTTAAAATACTTGTTGTGGCTTTATCCTATACACCAATATTAATATTTAGATTTCTAACGTATCTGGATAAAAAAAACAATACTCAGGCAATCAAGACATCAAAACTTAATAAAGGATATTTTTAAAAATCTCATATTGTTCTGAGAAAAAATATTCCCCCCAAAAATGAATAAATACGTTTTCCCGATCCATTCCTTCACTTACCTGCATTAGTTTTCCATTTGTAAAGGAATGTATAAAATATATCTCATTCATATTTCATTAGTAATTATTATTTCTATGAAACTATATGGATGAAAATTCATAGAAATATTTATGGTTTCCTGTCACTGTAATTCGCTAACGACGAGCATATTTTAAATCCAAAATAGATTCCATACATTATTTATACCATTCAGTCAAACCTCTGTGCGAATTAATTAAACTAACGAAACTACATTAATTTAATTTTAAAAGTTGCCTATTATCATCTATTATTATAGTATTAATATAATATAAAATATAGACTAAATATTTTATAATTGTTTTTTTAATTTAAGGCAATCGCATTGCAGGATCATAGCATTACACCAATAAACTCTATTTTTATATGATTAGATTTGAATCAATCGAGACCAATGCATAATACAATATATAATATAAATTAGTCTAATTAATTAATATAGCTCTGTGAAAGCATAATTATTATATATAATAACATTAATATAAAATAAATAAACATTTGTCGATAATCGTAGCACTATGGGGTGATTATACCGGTCAGAGTTAACTCGCATCCTCTATGTGGAACTAATGTATGAAGCATATGAAATTATGTTTACTAAAGAAAATTTTCCGAATATTTATTAATTATTATTTTTTTTAAATTGCTTAAATTTTGGAGCTGTTTCCTCCAATGACTATTCAATCAATTAAAAGGATAGTAATTTAATCCGACCCTTGAGCGCCGGCCACGATCAACTCCTAATGTAATTGCTAAGCTTTGAACACTCAGATTCCTAGTCAACAATTTAAACAAATAAACTCAACCAGTAACAATTATATCGTTTCCTAATTACAATAATTATATATATATATATATATATATATATCGTATAACCTTATTTTTTTTTATGCTTTGCGTAGTGAAGTACTTAAGTTATATATACATATATATATATATATATATATATATATATATATATATATATATATATACATATATATATATATACATATACTATACAATATTTACAATAACTAAAAATAATAATAACTAAATTTTTATAAATTTTAAAATATATAAATTATTATAAATAAATATTTATAATGATTAAAAAAACAATACTTACAATAAATATATATATATTTATATTTTACAATATTAAAATATTTGTAATTATAGCTGTAGGAAATACTACGAAGAGTATAAACTTGAATATGACTTAAAATGTTTTACGGTCAGGGATGATTGAATCATTCACAGTATTAAAAATTGCCTAGTCATATATCTACATTAATATACAGTTATTATGCAACAGTTAATATTAAATTCTAATGCATGATAAGTATTTCATGGATACATGATTTTTGAACATACTAAAAAAATACTATTGCAATTAAACAGTCCACGTAATTTTATTTGTTGTCCATCAAAGGAAGTGTTAACTTAAGAGGAAGGTAAGCCCTACATCCCCGCTTACAAATAGATGAATAGATCTCTTTGAACCAAAATGGAGAAAGAGTTTTATGTAAATACTTGAATAATTCTTGGGATTCAACACAGTGACAGCTTCCTGCTAGCTTAGTTACTTTAATATATATATTTAAGGTTTTTGATGTTTCAGGCTCTTGAGATTCAGCCAATAAATGTATCAGCTAAAAGTACCTTATGGTGATGTTTCAATAACTTATCATAGCATTAATATAGCCAAATTTATTTCTTTATTTAGTTATCTACGAAAGTTCCATACGAACTTTCTCGAACAGTTATGTTTCGCAATTTTTAAATTACACTCTAGTACAACTTGTTTATTATATGATCCCAAAATACCTACCACTACAGCAACCAACATTTATTATTAAAAAAATGTAATGGTTGCATGGTCATTGTAAATGAAATATTAGTTTGTGATGCAATCAGAAATAAAAAAGGAAAATATTAATATTTCCTGTATATATTTACCAATTTTAAGAAGACGCAATGTGTGCTGGAAAATCAGAGAAATATTCAAAACGTTTTGAGGAAACTGCTATAAACAATTTTGATCAACCTTGATTAAAACATTCTTCTTAAAGCCCTTTTATTTTTCATAAGCTTAAAAAAAATTATTCAAAATTTCATCGCCCTTTAGCGATATTTACAGTAATATATCGTTCCAAAAATAAAAATATATTTTTTTAAAATTGTATTCCTTGTTTCGTATATTAGCCGTTTACTAATGTAGACACTATTCCTGTATTTTTACTATACTTATATTTAATAAAATCAATAGAGGTGGTGTTTATGTATCATATTAAGTTTAAATCATTATTTCGAATCATATCACTCCTTAAAAAAAACAAATTAATACGCTCTTTTTTACTAACTTGAATGCAACAAAAAGTTTACATATACAGGAATATTGCTATTAATTATACTTAATTTGAACAAACTGTGATATTTTACAGATTTTAAATGAACTTCTTTACAACTATCGTAAATTGAAATAGATGTTAGTATTTCACTTATTGCATACTTATTTCCTATAGTTTATTTATCTCTCTTTGGATGTTTTAATTAAATTTTGTCTTAGGAATAAATAGTTTTCATTTCTTTTTCCTTAATTTATTTTGCCATACATACTTTAAATAAGAATTACTTTACCACTTAGTAGTGTCGTCCTTAATTAAAACAGATCGTAATAATTCATTGATTGTAAAGCAAACCCCTTGTAATTAAACTCCAATCAGACTTTAAATTAGCTCCTGTAACAATATTACTATTTTCCTTAATTAAAACTGATTTTATTGCTTCAATATAATCACAAATAGTGATTTATTTCAAGGATTGTTAATTATATATAATATTGTATTTATTTTTTTTATTCCCCTCTCTTGTCAGTAGTGGATTCATGAGACCTTAAACCGTGCATATTAATACAAATGTCTTAAGAAAATCTGATGCTATACATGCATCACAACTTATAACTTATATCCGTATAACACATTTTTTTGGTTGATAAATCTGTAGACTTTTCAAGATAAATATAACAGAAATAAAATAACTTATATTATGAAGACAATAAAATTAAATCGTATAATAAATGATATAAAAAGTTGGGGAAAAATTAATTCAAGTTTTACCCAACAAACAACTTGAATGTCCCATACGTCAAGTAAAACTTATACACTTAAGCTATACTATAACACGAAGAACATTAATGAGCAGTTAAGAGTAGATAATTAAACAAATTTATGTAATCAGAAGTTTACCAACAAACACTTACTTAGCATTCAAATAACATAACTTTATTTCTTTAGTCATTTATTAAAAACGAGCTATAAAAACAACTGTAAATTATAAGGTTTATGTTAATAAAAAGGAACTATGAAACTTTATCGCCAATTATAAAGTTTATTCTTATAATAAAATATTTTTATTACCACATTGTCTTACATATGAATATAAAAGTAAAAATTATAAATTGTAGAAGATATTTTTATTGGTCTAAAACGAGTTCTAACTATTATCAAACTGTAGATGGTAACGAAAAATAAAAGATACATACGACTATTATTAATGTAAATTTATATATAAACAAATAAACAATAAATACGTAAGTCAAAATAAAATAAATTTTATATTTTGTAATTTTATTCTATGGTTACAACGACGTTACAGCTAGTCTTTCTATATTTTAAAAAATCACTAACATACTACAAAAAAAAGTTCTAGGAAATAAAGAAAAAAAATTATAGTGACAAGTTTTATTCGAGTTGTTAAGCAAATGAAATCTATCTATTATTTTCGATTTTTCCGATTATATTTAAGGTATTGCTTTTTTTTTTTCAGAATGAAATTTACTTACAGTATGCATTCATCTAAATTAATTATAAAGAAGCTTGTTGACCTTTCCATTCAATTTCGTAAATTTGTCTTTTGTAATTTTTGTTCTGTAGTCGTTCATTGATACGTTTGATCATCTAGTGTTTATTAATAACATATAAATAACAATTTTGTAAGTTACTAAATTAAGTTAATAGCCGTCAATGAAGTCAAGGATGATACATTTGTCAAAATAATAATAAAAGTCAGATTTTGGGTTCAATGCTGCAAAACCCTGAAGACTGTTCGGTCTTGCGGGTAGTGTAGAATCTACCCCGTGTGCATTGATGGGTTATAATGTTAACAAGGAGCATTCGGCAATGAATGTAATAAAAAATACTGTCGAATGAGGTAGAACACAAAATATATCAAACTAAATAAAGAATAAAATACATATGTAAAAATAAAATAAATATTATATTTAGTAATTTTAAATAATTATTGAAATCAAATAATCTAGTGTTTATTAACCCTTAACTTGGACGAATTTTATTTTTTTAATATCAAAATAATATTCATACTACTTAACCCTTATGACTCAAGGATGTCTGAAAAAAAAACTAAAAATAAATCTTATGTATCTCCAAAGACACATTACCAAGAAAAGGGTTAATGATAATGTTAGTTATTAATACCAGGCCGTATGAATAACAAATTTGTAAGTTACTAAATTAAGATAAAAAAAGTTCAATTAAATGGTTTTTGTTATATCAGTAATATAAAATATTGTAAATAGTTAAATATTATGTGTTAATTAATGTATACTTCTATTAGTTTTTTATTATTGGTTACACAAATATTGTTGTTGCTAGTTGGTCTTTAAAGGCGTAAAACCCATAGGTTATTAACGCCTATATTTCAAATATTATTTCACTTTTAGGGTATAGTTTATGTGGGGTCTTCGTTCTAATATTATGAATTTATAACTACTATTTATATTACTTTTTGAATAGAGCCTTTTTCAATTACAAGATATATCTATACTATTTATATACTAAGATATAACTAATTATTATATCCCTAAGGAACCCATCGGATTTAATGACATTTATATCATAGATATTCATATTCATATTAAAATTTATTATAAATATATAGTATCTGAAGATCTGAAAATAAATATTCAATTCCGAATTCGGGAGAAAAAATATATACTAAAAAGCAATGATCCAGCCACGCAATTTCTAATATAAATACCAATATAAAATATACAAGAAGGCTTACGAAGTGGAAGGGGCCAAGCTTTTTATAAAAGATTGTTTCTTCCTGAAGACAGGAACTAATCTTGCAATGCAAATAGGAACGGGTCGGGCGAGCTATGTTTGGGATTGGATCGTCGAGTGGACCAGCGATATTGTCCTCTCACTGATCTGCTCAATGACATTTTTTTTCTTATTTTTTTAAAAGTTTTTTTTTTTAATTGGGCAGCGAACAAACGGCGGACGGCCCCAGGGATCGACTGGCCCGGATTCACATAGGCCTATTATACGAGCAGAAACCATCTCTGCTTGAATGGAATGCAAACCTCCCAGTCCCGTGAAAGCTGAAAATACCCGTTGTTTTTTTTGTACGGTCGCATGGTGTAACATGAGGAATGTACTGCTGTACTAGCAATAAATTTAAAACAAACACAACAATACAATTGGTTTTTACTTTCTTGTATAAGGTAAGAAGTCTTCACACCGTTTGGAATGATGGTTTCATAAAGGATGGTTGTCAGTAAATTTATTTTTTCTGCTTATTTTGTATAGATTATTCGCAATACGTTATCATCTACATTAGGGCTTTCATGATATTCACAAGCCATAGCGCTTTCAATATAATTTAACAATATTAATAGAAATTTTTATCGTAATTTTCCCTTGATTTTGTTTATAAATTATTATAAACAAATATATATATATATATATATATATATATATATATATATATAATTTGTTTATTTATTTATTAATGGGCTCTACAGTCCTTGAAAAACCTTGACCTCTGATAATTTCTTCCTCCATTCGCCTCTGTCCGCCGCAAGGCGCATCTATATATCATAATATATATTTGCCCTTGTAGATCTATTGGCCCCCTTTGGTCTCATTCATAGTTGTATAGATGTGACGTATTACCTCCTTGCCTATGTAAAGTCATGAGATATTGGCTGACCAGTTTCTTTGAAAATTCCTTATTGGCCCTTCTTTTCCACGAGTTTCAACTCTGATTCCATACCTTAAGGAGGATTTCCCTTTCAGTTCTGCTTTCCATGATGCCGTATATCAGAAGTGGTTTTATTACGGAATCGTTTATTCTTAATTTTAAATTTATTGAAATTTTTCAGAATTTTAGTACACTTGGAAGAGAGAAGATGCTCTAATTGCGCTTGTTATAGACTGGTCTATCTCAATTAATTGGCCATTCGTTGATCGAAGGTATTTGAGGCAGTATACTTTCGGGAACGATTTGACATCCACGCAAATGTTGTTAGTGCGTGAAGAATATACTAAATGTGATGAAGATATATTTTGGTCTTACAATGCAATATATGATTATCATTTACAGACAGGATTTGTTCCTCTCCCTTGCCCTCTTCTGAAGCTTTCTTCTAATTTTCTCTGTTTCGCGTTTTTCGTGGTTTTAGTCTTTTGTGTTCGGTCAGAGTTCAGAATATTTTTATTAAAGAAGTAGCAAAAAATAGATAATTCAAAAACGAATTGGGCGATTTAAATGGTTTTACAAGATTCATAGTCTCCGAGATTCTTTCTATTAAATTTAATAACTTAAAAGTTATTAGTTGTGTCATATTTTAAAATAAAAACATGCATGTTTACGGGCTGGCGCAAACAGTTAATTATTTTCTTTCTCCTCTTTTTATTCCTTGGTAAGGTGATGGAAGTAAATGTCTGTCTGCTAAGTCGATAAGAAAAAAAAATCCTTTTCGGAGAAGATAATTCGGTAAGGCATCAAACGACATGGTTCATCAAAGGAACAGCGCGGGCCTTCAACGGAGCGACTTCAAAACACCCGTCTCCTATTGGTTAGCCTCGACAACTCTGATATTCCTTTAATTCTAGCATGTTTATCGTTGCAAAACATTTTAATATTTTTCTATGACTCTCCTAAAATGAGTTAATTGTAAAATATATACACTTAATATTGTATTAAAAAATAAAATAAATTAGAAATACTACGTCATACCAATCGTTGTCAATACACCCGGATATTACCGAAGAAAATACTCAGTATTTTTTTATTTTTTTGGTACGAGTACTTATGGACTACGTTTGTTTTAACTGTTCTTTTCTTCTCTTCCATTCGTTCCTCGTGTTTTTGCTTACTTTGCTGTTTCCAAATTGTGGCTGTTTTCAATTTGATCTTTCTTGAAAGCCTTGAGCATTCTGAAATTCATTCCTTAGAGAAGGAAGTCCTTTTGTGCCATCCGCAGACACCTCGAGCTCTCAATTTACTTTTCCGTCTATCTAATCCACGTGATGGCCATTTTAGTTTTTAAGATACAAATACGTTGTTTGTTATTCTGCGTTGGTTCATTCTTTTTAGTTGTCCATGTAAATGAGGGTTTTCAATGAGTTTCTGGGTCCCTTGCCATCGCGTAGTATAAAGTAGTTTTTCTTTAATTCTTTTATGCTATTTTATATTTCATTTTATCAGTCGGTCATATTTCGGACAATATTATAAAAAAATGTATAACTCAGTTATGAATTTATATCAACATAAAAATCCATGGTAAGAAGGTCAAGTTTCGTTCAGTGGGTCGATCAAGAAATAAATTTTCCTAAAAAAGTATACTGTACATTAGGTAGTTTTAAGTTTACTTTATAAGTATTGGTAATTTTATCTGTTCACTCATAAAACAAAAACGGATAACCCTTGTCTTTAAGAAAAACATTATCTATAAAATATAAATGTCAGTAGAGCTGCGATCATCCGAACGTTCAATTGAATTGGCTCTGACTTGAATATAAGTTTGAAGAGCGCTAATAGTGTGACACGTGTACAACACAATAACATTTAAATATATATATGTAAACAACGTGATTGTTTGGCATTTCTTTTAAGATTGAATTTCAAATTAATGAACTCTTGATAATCAAAATTATTACAATAAAATAAAGAAAAAATAGTTTTACATATACTTTATCCGAATTTTCGTCCTAGGATTCAGGAGGCAACTAAACACTGTTCTAAAACACTACGATCTACGACTAATTCTTTTTTATTTTCCGTTTACGGTATTGATCGTTTGTTCCTCGAAGTTTAACTGAAGCTTATTAAAATAAAAATGAGAAATAATCGGCTAATGCTCATTTTCCCGAATAAAGCCCCTTCAATAAGTAAACGCCCCGAGCCACCTCCACGGACTGAATAATGAATGCCTACGAAGTTGGGGCTGACCGGGAAGACAGTCGGACACTGCCGAAAGCTAACAGGAGCTGCTGAATTAGCCAACTTACTAAGCACAACTTAAACCTTACTTAGTTATGTCTGTCTCGCCCCGGACTTGTAGAGTTGGCCCAACTCTCTCACGCTCTTTAACCTCCCGCAACTCCTTCACAATTGCAATTCGTCCTGGCTAAACTGTAATTTTCTTCATTTAACTCTCAAATTCCACCTTGAGAATGATCTGAGGTTTCTACCTTATTCCTTTATAATTTAACAAAAGAGGTAGAGATTTATTTGAATCCAGTTTATTTATTAATGTCATTAATTATGTAAAATAACGGATCTGATGCATAATTTCTTTTTAATGAATTATAAATCTGTAATGGATTATGAATGTATTAGGTAACAATATTTAATATTTAATACTTTTTTAATTATATTTATCGTTTCTTTTCATTCTATTCAAGACGTTGTAGAGTTGTATGTTGAACGTCTTGGCGTTGAGGTGCTGTCTCAG
This sequence comes from Troilus luridus, assembly GCA_964056705.1. Classification (NCBI taxonomy): domain Eukaryota; kingdom Metazoa; phylum Arthropoda; class Insecta; order Hemiptera; family Pentatomidae; genus Troilus; species Troilus luridus. The sequence goes on along the minus strand of OZ057416.1, from coordinate 76,966,349 downwards.
GTTATGAACCTGTTTGGGCTGTTGATTGTGGGATGTATTGCACTTTCTTCTTCGAGATGTGATTTATCTAACTCTTTTTGTGTCTTGATAATGCCTGAATAGGCGAAACGTCGACTGGTAAGTGTTTGTTTTACTACAGATTTTTGAAACACAAGGCTTTGCATTGTGGTTTTTCCATTTGCAGTCTATTAAAATAATAGTAAGTAAATAAAAAGTACGAATCCTAACAATATATTAAGCAATTAAAGAGAATAGATAAATCAATAGCAAATGTTAAATGCATGAACTAGTATGTAATAAATTTCTTTGCATGATGTATATTGTTTGAGCAACCTCGAACTAGTTATTGGACCTTTCGAGGAGAGCTCCGAAATGGATAAGGAAAATAAATTTCTGATTCAATTATACCAGATCGCATGTCATTTTGATTGTAACTTTTTATTAAACTAATAACATAAATCAATTTTCATAAATTAAATAACTAATACTTTTGAGAATGAAAAAAACAATTAATTAAATTAAAAGAACAATTTAAACGTTTTTATAATTAGAAAACGAAGTTACTAATATTAACTAAATTATAAACAACTAATTAATAACAAAAATAAAAAAAATATTATTTATTCTTACGATAATAAATTTAACTATATTAAATTACAAATAAATAAAATGTTCAAATAAATCTATTACAAAATAATGAATGTTTATCTGGTTTTGTAGTTGAAATGATATGAGCAAAAAAAAACTCTTATCTGTCCGTCGAAGTTAATTCCAGTAGTAGATTCTCGGCAGGGCGAGCTAGATGTTGAGACGACTGAGGATTTCGTCGGCAGGGCGAGCGAGGATGTTGAGACAATCGAGGTTGAGATGATCGACTGGGTCAATTCGAATTGGTCGAATTGATGACGAAGTTTAAACTAATTACACCTGCAGGTGGGCAGCAAATTAGTATCAAAATTCAATTTTGGTCTCCTATAGAGCATACGATGTGCACGTCAAGAGGCTTGTGCCAACACTCTCTTGCTTGATCTAGCCAGGGCGAACAAAAGCCGATCGACTCCGCTTTTGTTTTTCTCTCTTCACTTTTATAACATATGTTTTCAAACTTATAACAAATATTACACTTATATCTAATCAAAATAAAATTACCTTTAAAATTAAATTATTCTAAACAATTATGAAATAAACGTTTAAATTATTATATTAAATAAAAATGTGAAAATAAGTAAAGATAATGTTCTTTCTTTTACGAAAAATGATTTATTTTTTTATGATTAAAACTAATAATACTTTATAAGGTTACTACTTCATCTGGCCTTAACATATATATTCTTAAAAAACAAAATTAAAACGATCAAACAACAAATTAAATTATTCAGTACATTTGATTCTAAGCAAATGACTAACCTGAATAGAAAGCATCTTTTTGGGAAGCCAGGAGGTGTTGGAAAAGCAAGGATTTAAATAACGAACGAATATAGTTGACGAACGGTGGAGGACCTGTAAGAGATATATGTAGATATTGAACAATATAATATATGGATAACTTAGAGACAACTCTTTTACATACTATAAGCAAACTACTATATCTCCTCTCTGCTGTAGGAGGTAACTATCTCCTCTCTCCTAATCTTAGAACTGGCATTTATAAATGTAAAAGAAGAGGGGAGCTGAAGGATGTTACATTGCTGACAGCACACGGAAGATATTTCATAACTCAGGAGTAAGGAGCCCGCAAGTATACGCAATATCACTAAGTCCTCAACCTAATCCAATATCACTAAGTCCTCAACCTAATCCAATATTACTAAGTCCTCAACCTAATCCAATATCACTAAGTCCTCAACCTAATCCAATATCACTGAGTCCTCAACCTAATCCAATATCACTAAGTCCTCAACCTAATCCAATATCACTGAGTCCTCAACCTAATCCAATATCACTAAGTCCTCAACCTAATCCAATATCACTAAGTCCTCAACCTAATACAATATCACTAAGTCCTCAACCTAATCCAATATCACTAAGTCCTCAACCTAATACAACTATCCCTTTTTCGGTAATTTAGTCAAGCAATTTTGTTTAACAAGACACTTTGCCGCCTTATTTGTCAAGGTTTTATGGTATCAGTTCTGGAGGTTGTCACAACAACTTTTAATTTTTCATTCGTTTCTTTTTAATAAAAATAGTAGTAAGTTAAAGTATTAAAAAAGAGTTTATTATCAGATATGTGCATATTTTGGGAATTTTTTCATCATTAATATTTCAACAAACATTTCGAAGTATAGATGATAATAGAATCTAGACAGTATGTGTGAGCCAGTTCTTTAAGCTGTATTCGATTGCAGTACAGACAATTTTGGCTAACAAGAGGCTTAACCTCTTTATTTCTCATGGTTTTAACCAGGCTCTGAACCTAAAACTTCGGAAGCGTAAATAACAAAAAAACTGAAGAAATCGATTTTTGACATTTGGAGTTATCTGCTGTTGATCTCCTCATATATGGGATTTTATATGGGTGGGTACCAGTGATAATAACTACCAATGAAGTATTTATTTTAGGAAAAATAGCTGTCATATAATTACTTATTGAGCTGTCGACTTTCAGGCTTTTATCCCATTTAAGGTTATCCACTTTACTGAGGATGAATTAGCACCAGAAGGGCTTGTCGATCCCACAGAATCGATCGGTAGTTAACATATTTTAATTTATATGCCAGAACTGGATCGAAAACTGTTTCTAAAGCTTAGTAACTCAGCACTCTACATTCTCGGCTACCCTGCTACCCTTGTAGGAATAACAATAAATTAATTTTTTATTATTAAGATTTATATATCGCGCACACTCACATATACTACGCCCTGATAATGAACATATGCACAGGCCCGTGACAAATAACCTCAGAATGAGCTAACTCTGTAAACTTAAGTAATTAGAATTAAAGTTAAACACGGCTGGAACTTAAGTCGCAAAGAAGGTGTTCCTAACAACTTGCAATCAGCGGCGCCGTAAACTCTACGCAGGCAAAAATGTTGCCGTAGCGTCTCTTCCGCAGTGCAAATTTTCCCGATAAGCTCGTGCCTAAATTTTAAAGCTATTATCTGTTAACGCTATTACAACTAGTTCCAGGGCTCATATATCTGTTTGACAATTGTTAATTATCTTCCATGGAAAGATTATCATACGGGTTATTGTATCAATAGTTACAAGAAACAAGTTGTTAGTACAGTTGTTCGTTGCAAGCATCATAGTTGAAAATCATGTTTTATGTTGTGTAGTATCAGTCAACACCGATACAGTTAATGCATCCCAAGGCCTCCAATCCCATATCACTGATCTTGAAGAATGGAGTCAAAACTGGAGAATTAAAATAAATTCTCATAAATCGCATCAAATCACTTTTACCTTACGTCGTAAACCAATGACTTCCTGCCCTTCAGTATCCTATAATAATATCTCACTGGTGCCTGTAGAACAGATACTTAGGGTTGCTTCGATTAACCTGGAATCCTCATGCTAGACTGAAAAGACAAGAAACCGCTCGACGTTTCAGGCTACTTCAACACTTAGTAGGCGAACGCTCTAACCGCCCAATTAACTACAAAAGACTCATCTACATGACCATCATACGACCTATTTGGACTTACGGAGTAGAGCTTTGGGGCTCCACTAAGCCATCGAATTCCTCTCGTAACGAATCCCTACAATCCAAAATCCTTCGTAAAATCCTCAACGCTCCTTATTTTGATAAGAATAAAGTCATCCATAACGACCTTAATGTCCCATTTGTTGCTGATTTGGCCCGAACCCTGAATCTATCCTTTCATAACAAACTTCATTCCCACTCAAACCCTCTAGTTTCCCTTTCAATTCCCGATAATCCTCCGAGGCGTCTGAAAAGAAGAAGGTCACGTTTCTTAGTTGAACTAGTGATTTGAGTACTACCAGTGGGTAGTTTCTCTACTTGGCATTAACTCATGTCATTATGTATCACATAGCCTATTAACTTGATGTATTATTGTAATACAGTTGTAAATATTAATAAAAAAAAAAAAAAAAGTTTTATGTATGCAAGCTGTTCAGAGTAGCAATACATTTTCAATAATGAATTTTGTTTTTTTTATATAATATCATGTATAAAAAATCCTCTACTACAATTTAGCTGGGTTTCATTATGCCTTTTGAAAGGAAATGCAGATAGAAAAAAAGGTCAATGCTGTCAATTTAACTTACGAAGGGGCTAATAGCTTTACAAAAGCCAACACACAGAACAAAAGGACAAGTTGTTAGCCTCTATGAGCTGGTCTTAATTAAATTTCTGAAATTGACCACAAGCATCCACGAATAAAACAAAAAATAAAATAAAATGATACTTGAGGTGATACATTGACTAATAGATGCTTTAAGAAAATATACAAGGGTAGGATACCTTGTTAATGAGCAGAGACTAATATCCCCACGCTTAAGGAAATTGAAAGAAATAATAAAACATGGTGTTTTTGGATAGATAAGGGGACTTGAAGACTGAAATACACCCAGATAGAAAAACCAAGACTAGCAAAGATGACAAAATCTGAGAGATTTCATAGATTATATCATTTAATGATAAGTATTAATTTTTTTTAAATGTATTTATTGAAATTTACAACTGTATACTGAATACATCAAGTAAATATAATGAAAGAAAAATCATGTCCCGAGAAAAAGGCAAGTAGAGAAACTACCAAGTGGTAGTACTCAAATAAAAAGTTCAACTTAGAAGGTCACGTGGGCATCTTCTTTTCAGACGCCTCGGAGGATTATCAGCAATTGAAGAGGTTGCGAGGTTTGAAACTAGTGGGTATGAGTGGAAATGAAGTTTGTCATGAAAAGGTTGATATCGGATTCAGGCCAAATCAGCAACAAACGGGACATTAAGGTCTTTATGGATTACTTAATTCGTAACAAAGTAAGAAGCATTGAGGATTTTACGAAGGATTTGTGATTGTAAGGATCGAATACGAGAGGAATTCGATGGCTTGGCGGAGGCCCAAAGCTCAATTCCGTATGTCCAGATGGGTCTAATGATTATCACGTATATGAGTCTATTGTAGTTAATCGAGGGCTTAGAGCGTTTTTCTAGTAAATGTTGAAGTAGCCTGAAACGGCGAGCTGTTTCTTGTCGTTTCAGTGTAGTATGAGGCTCCAAGTTAAGCGTTTGTCACGGTGTAGTCCTGAGTACCGGACCTGTTCTACAGGAATCAGTGGGATGTTATTAAACGATACAGGAGAACAGGAAGTCGTTAGTTTACGACGGAGGGTAAAGGTGGTATGATGAGGTTTGATGGGATTTATTTTAATCCTCCAGTTTTAACACCAATTTTTAAGTTCAGTGATATGGGATTGAAGAGTACGGGGTGCTTATAACTGGATCAGTGTTGACAGATAATAAGTATTAATTTAAATAAAGTTCGTCAAGGTGGCCTAGGTCCTGCAAGGCAGTTAGATAGTTATTCATTTATTCGTATATGAGTTTCTTAATAATTATGTTGCTCCAGAATAATAATTAAGTAGAGTAATGTATTATAGATTAAAAGTAATAGAATCAAATTCAGATATTAAGTTTAGATAATTTGTGAATTGGTACACATGACCGAATTCGGAAATGAACGCAATTTATAACTTTTGTGGACATTGAGATGAATTCATAATTAAATTAATTTCAAATATATATAACTTTTGGTTAGTTATCTTAAATTATAATCTCAGTATGAATAATATTTTATAGTTTATTAGAATACATTTGTGATAGCAGTACATTTCTTTCTTTTTCCGTTTATAATGATATAAGGAAACTTATTTGTAGATATAGTGATTCTTTGTTGAGATAGATACATAATACATAATATAATCGTATAGAGTAGGAAATCAATTATTATAAATACTAAACAAAAGGCAGTTTACAACAAATAAATAAATGATTAAGTTCCACATAACGAATGAGAAATCATATAAAATTTCAAAGAAGAACGCTAGGTAAGAAGTGGAAAAAGACGGTAGTAATATTCTGGCTTCTAACCCACTGCGGAATCGTGAAAAAAAAAAAGTAGGCCGAGTGGGCCTAGGAGAAGAACGGGAGAAGCAACCAGAATAAATGAAATAAGAGATATCATACTAGAAGATTGGTTGAGGCGATCGAAGAAAAGTCTTATAGAAAACTGGGAAAGAGATTGGAAGAGAAGAGAATCTAAATTGTCAGAAATAAACCTTGAGTATAACGAATAAGCAATAGGTTACACAAGATCAAGAAAGGAAGGAATAATATTAAGTTCGCTTCGAATAGGATACTGATAATTCATCATAGTTTATAAATAAAAAGTTCCATTAATAGTTCGGACCAATACAACTAAAGTTTTAATATCATGGCCCATAATAACTGTTTACAGGACAACAAGGAGGTAGTAACTACTTTGATCAAATTTCTAAAGAGGGCACTGAAATTATATATATTAACATATATATATATATATAAGCCCAAGATCGCGGGTTCGAAGCCCGGCAGGTGACCCTAGGATTTTTTTTAGGGAGTAAAAAATCCTTAGTTACGCCGTCCTTCGGAAGGGACGTTAAACGGGGGTCCTGAGCCTGTACGATGTCAGGTACTCGTTAAAAATCCCTATCCTAATTAAACCTGGGTAGGCAAAATTTAGAGCTCCCACTGTAGCATCGCCCGATTAGCCAAAGCAGCATAAAGTGACGTTAAATGAACAAACAAACAATATATATATATATATGTATATATATACAAAAAAAGCTTAATATATTATTAAAAAAAAGCTTATGCTTATTTTCCTAGATATAATGTATTCTTACAGAAAGGAAGGAAGCGGAGTGGCTCAGTGGTCGAGCACTGAGTTGCCATGCCGGAAATCCTGGTTCAAATCCCGCTGCGGGCAGTTACTTTTATTAAGTCTGTTTGCGGCGGGAGATGGATCATATAGGATCTAGGGCCCTCCTGGGGCTCACCCAGCCTCTATAAAATATTATAAAAATAGGGAACCCATAATAAGGGGGAAAACCTGGCGGTTGAGCGTGACCTAGGACACGTCACCTCCTTGCAGAACCGTTGTCCATGAAACAGTACAGTCTCAACCATGTACTGAAGCCCCAGTCTCGTTCACGGGTCGTAGTGGTACAGGTTTTTTTTTTTTTACAGAAAGGAAATACGGAGCACATTTTTTTTTTCATTTTACTTTTAGGCAATTAATTCGAAAATAATTCCGAATTTTATAAAATTGAAGTGGCTAGTTATTAAGTACTGTCAGCTGTTCACTCATATATTCATCACGGAAAAAGGATAAGAACTCCGACAGACATGGATTCGACTTATACATTTATACTTATATCCAACTTATATATGTATATATTTATGCATACATGTTTATTTATTTGTATAGGGAAGGGGTAATTCTGTACGTAGTGTGCAGGGTTATTGAGCTCTAGGTCCTCAGTTTAAGATCATTTATGGATGATATGTTATTTATTCCGTTATCAGCCGTGAATCGACTCTGTGGATTCTCTGAAGTTCATCCAACATCTATGAAGTGGGTTTCATTAATTTGAAGAAAACTCTTTGTAGTCGACTGTGATCTATGTAAAAACGTTAAATTTTGAGCAGTGATATCGAATTATATTTCTGCTTTATACTTCCTAACTATTATGTGCTTCTAAATGTTCATATTAATTTATTCATATGGTTCTTTTAACCAGCTACATTTTTCGTTCATATGTTTTACTCTTAAGCGATCTGTTTCTAGATTCTACTTACTCGGAGTTTGCCTTTATATACTCCTTCTCTGGAAGGAAGAAGTTTACCTTAGGTGTTCAAGAGGTGTTTAAAAGTGTTCCACACACCTTGTTTCGTTTTTATTATCTTAGAAACGGAATAGGTAAACTTTACATGCGTTTTTTTTTGTGTGTAAATGGTTTGGTTTAGTAAAAATGAACAGATATTGTGTTATAGATATTAATTAATGATATATAATATATAAATTAAAATGAAATGCCTTTCTCGTATGATTCCCTTCTTCTATAACAATAATTCATAATTTATCTGACACACACCAATATATATATATATATGTATATATATATGTATATATATATATATATATATATATATATATATATATATATATATATATATATATAATGGAGTATTCCTTTGAGCCGACCCGGAGGGTAGTTGGAGAATCATGTAACATGATAGGAGACGGGTGGACCACTAGCCATTAGACCATGGGTTGCACCGTATGACCCGCAGGTCACCCAGTGTCCATTAGATAATTTCAAGTTTAGTTTCAAAAATATAGCATAGAATTATACGGACTAGTGTTTATGCACATAAGATCCGTATCAAATAAAAAGTTGCAATAACGATGGTAGGCGGAATACGGAAACAGTCTGAACAAATTTTACTATTATTGGACGCGCAGTTGTGTTGTTCTCACAGTTGATTTGATCTGTTATATGTGACACTTTTTATAATGCTATGGTTATTAAAATAAACCTCTTATGGGTTACTGAACAGGTAAAGTAAACCCCCAACATGTCTTAGGTCACTACAGAAAAGTTTAGCATTTCCCCACACGGGATTTCAAAATGCAAAACTGTCCAGATACTGTTATAGTATCCCATATAACCAGTTAAATCACTAGTCCTTAAGCACAAATAACTACCTTGAACTAACAAACAGCTAAAAAGAGATTATTTCAATATGTGTAAACAGAAAATTAAGATTGTATGGAAAATTGTGATTAAATGATATGTACTTTATGTACAGGTATAGTTGCCACCAGTACTTTCACATTTCTTCAAAACTCAAAGATGTAAGTGAAATGGTAAATTAGGATAAATCTGAATACATAGCCAAGTGTGTATTGAATTAAATAGAAACAAAATACATTCTTAAAGAGCTTTGTTACCAGTAAAGCCATGCTACATCTGCCATCTTGGTATTTTTTTTATTCCTGTCTCAATAAATATGTCTAATGCCAATGTATGCAGTAATCAATACACTTGAAATGTGGCAGAAAATAGAATTTATGATGTTAACGACAGAATCCCCTAGCACATAGTCCAGGCTTCTTATATCATGTTGCATGTCAGTTATTTGGAGATTTATTTACATATCAAATCTATCTCTCCCATCGCTCATGAAAAATAAATGTAAGCTATCTGTAGAATAAACTATCAGTAATGGCATTTCTTGCTTTAAGTTCAACCTCTCAATATTATTTTTTAGTATTCATATACTAAAAGTGAATAATAAGAGGTTTCGACTAATTCAAGAAGAAAAAACCCTTAGAGAAATGAAATCGTGGTTTGTTAAATCGGGAAGGTGGGAGGCCGATGGTTTGTAAGTAAACAAAAACTTGAATAACATTGGTTGACTATTCTTTGTTGATAAGGTAGTACTTTATAAGACAAGAATATTGTTCATTTAATTACTTTGTAATAAATGTCTTTCGAACGTACAAATCAGAAATAAAAAAATATGAAGCCGGATGCAAGAAATGTTGACGTATGCATACCCATCTGTATCACAATAACTTAGCTTTCGCTTTTTTATTTGGCAATTACACATTTTTTTAGGACCGTGATATTCTCTGTGTGTAGCATTTGTTTGCTCTAATAATTTAAAATAATGCAAAACTCTTTTACTTTCTAGATTTCTCATGTCAAGTTTAATTTTTAAAAAATGCTATTTATAAATGAGCGCAAATAATAGCAAACAATTAATCTTTGAGATTATGGAAAATGTAACGGAAAATACATGGATGATATAAGTATTATAATTATTACCATTATTTTCGACCATCTTTAAATGTACATGAATAGATAACTTATCAATTACATTTTTTTACAAATAAAATTAATAATTTATCGAACATTTTGGATTTGCTGTCTCTGATTGAGAGCATGCTTGGATATTTGATGTGAGGTGTGCTGAATTTGACCTTCTTTCATTCCCTGATTTTACGTACGTAGTTATATAGATTATAAATAGACTAGTTAATTATTTTCCTGTTATTAGAGATTTAAGGTGTGACTTTCATTGATCAATGCGGAGTGATGTTGCTATATTTGATTGATGAATATGCATAGTTGATGTGGGACGTAATGCACTTAACCTTCATCGATTTTAATTTTTTTTGTTTTTCTTGATGAGGCTAAAATTGGCCAATAGTTGACTGGTTAGTATTTTAGAGACTATAGACTTTGTATTTTGAGTGTTCCAATTGCAGGTCAATAAATAATTTATGTCTCTTATTTTATGTTTAATTGATTTATTACCAAAATTAGTTGTGGTTATTAAACATTAAATTTGCCACTTTATTATTATTTTCTAGTATAGAATCATTTCGATTAGAAAGAAATTCCTTAGGAGGAAACATAGGCCAATAACCCCATTTATTAAGATAAAATAGAAGAAAAGAGAATATTTTCGGTCATATTATAGAACGGGTGGTAATAGATTTACTAAAAAATATACATATATTTTGATTTTTAAAAAACAACTTAAATTTCAGGAATCACAAAAGTTGTAATAATAGACGAAGACAAAAATAAAAAGTTAATTCACTATAATATTCATTATTCACGATATAATGTATTCATTATAAAATGACTTTTAAAAAAACAACTAAAAACAATCCAATACGGATAGAAAATGACTGAGAAATAAAGGAACAACAAACAATTACAATTGGAATATTTTGGAAAAGAAAAAGTTTTGCCAACGTGATCCTTAAATGGTTTGAAAGAAGGGAAAAAATAATCATCATTCGTTGGGTTAATGAATATTTTACTGATTTAAATGCATTGACATCTAGACTAATTTAGACTAAAGGTACATTGATGGAAGTAAACTATATAATTAAGTAGATCTAGGAATTTGAATCATAAAGGATCTTATGTGATTACTTTAGCAAAGTTGATGGCGTTACTGCTAGGGGACCAAGAGATAGAAAAAAAATAAAAATAATTAAACGTATCCTAATTCTTACAAACGATTACACATGGATGGCTTCAGCAGCGACCTTCCCACAAAAAAATGAAGAAAACCCAGCCCAAGGGACCCTGAGGACTCCCTCATACATATATAAGCGAGCTAACCGACGCAGGAGATAGCAGAAGAAGGACCAAGATTAATGCAAAAGGGCAATTACTCCTTCTTGAGGGATGTCCAGGAGGGATGGTTAATGCATGAGCCTCGCCCTAATTGGTCTCCTCTGTCTTCCGCGCCATTAGCTCTGTCCTCATATCTGCATACCTCCTCGTCCCTCGCTAAATCTCCTCTTCAATGTCATTTCGCTGTTGAGGGCACGTAGCCCTAGTCGCAGGGCTAGGGGTGTCGATTAATCCCAACGATGTATGGTGGCGATGAAGGAAGCAGAAGTTGAACTGTTACAAAAGGGAATTATTTATGATCTTACATTCTCTACATATTTAATTTTATGATAAATACTTACAATAAAACAATATTGAGAACCAACATTTCGGGATCAGCCACCATTAAAGTGCTTAAAATCATACTGACATAATATAGCTTCTTTTGGGGTCCCGTGATTGACTATGCCACTGGCAATTAACCTGTACCATTATAACCCATGTTTAGGGTCTTGGGTCCAGACAGTAGGAACTGACTAAGACAACGTTGTGGAGGGAGTGTTTTCACGCTCGACCACCAGGTTTCACCCCACTAAGTCTGATATGGGGGGGGGGGGGAGCCCCTTAAAGAGTGAACAGAGACAGGTTTCTCCCTTCATCACTTTTCCTGGATTTCTGGATGAGCCTACTTCCTGAGACAGGGCTTAATTGTACCCTTAGGTTGCAAGGAGAATGGACGGGCTTGGGACCTTTGAGACCTTTGAGAGGGATCAGCCGGAGTTTTGATATACTGTATATTCATTGCAGTGATTTGATTGATATCTCGCTTAACCACCAAGTTTTTTTTGAAAGAATGGTATCTCTACCTGATTCGAACCCGGGACGTTAAGTCCTGGAACTCAGCGCACTACACTCTGTGCTACAACGTTTTCTTAGCAATGACTTTAGTAACTTCTTAATTCTGCCATTCCTTCTTCTAACTGACCATTGAACCATAGGGTCATTCATTTTGAATATTTCTATGCTATTAAACCAGTAGAAAAATTATTATAATGGAAAAAAAAAAAAATGTATTCATTATTTCTCATAATACCAAAATCTATTGAAAATGAATCTACTAATGCCTAGGATGATTAATAAAAGTATCTAAACTTATTAGTAGAATTTGGTTCCTTTGTTAGGGGTTTGGAAGGTACTGGTAATGGGAAATAATACAATACCGACACGTGGGCTTACAGAAAAGTGTAGAACAAACAACCTCTCCAAACTAGTTTGAAAATATAAAACTACAATAATTTACGGCAGGTAAGCGATTTGTAATCATACTTACACTGATGTATTCTACTTACAATTTTGCATTTTAGTTCCGAAAAAATCTTCATAGTTGAAATTTATTTTTGTATATTTTTTTCTTTATTGTTTTTTTGATGATGATTATTTTTAAATATTTTTATTTTGAAGAGAAAAGATTTGCCTTGGCCGGGATTGGAACCCGAGTGCCTGCGTCTCTAGTGCGGTGCTCTAACCACTGAGCTACCAAGGCGCGTATCCAAGCCAGACAAATCATTTCTCTTCAAAATAAAAATATTTAAAAATAATCACCATTTATAAAAATTGACGCAAGTCAACGAGATCCTAATAATAGTAATGTTCAATTAACATTCTTCCCCGTGTATACATCGCAAAAATTGCGTGATATAGGATCGGTGAAGAGAATGGATTTGTCTGACCTGGTTACTAGCCTGGTAGCTCAGATGCCCGGAGCACCGCGCTAGAGATCCCGTTGGAATGTTAGGTACTCTAACATTAACTCGAAGTTAGGTAATTATAAAATTAAAAAGAACGGCTCATTTAATCTGTCTTATTTATAGGACAGCGCCTCGAAGAATAATATATAAATATTAATTTTTTTGTAATGCGAGAGTCATTAATTTCAATTTTCGTTAGAGCGGGGTCCTGCGTTTTCTCACCTTCACATTTTATACTTATAGATCCGCTAGAATCTGCATTGTTTCACATCTATTTAAAATTTAGATAATAATAAAAAATAGAATCAGACTGATATGGCTACACAGAAATATGACTGGAACACTGTAGTATTTTAATGCAGGTCCTTTCTTATCTTTCTAATATCCGTTATTTTTTCATTTTGACACTAAAGAATTTGAACGCAATATCACTTTACAACAAATTCTTGGCGAAGACAGCATCGCTGTATTTGTGTTCGTGCCTGCCAAATATAGTTGGTATAATGCAACTAACGTAATAGTATTTATTTATTCAGTTTTTTCTATGTCCATTTTGAAGTTTGGTGCGTGTATTTCCTAAATGTTATTTACTTATTTTTTTTATCAGCTGTTTTTATTAAACCTTTTCCTGCTGTTGTATGCAAACTTCCTTATGGCACGGTAGTCGCATTTGTGTCTTGGAGGTGGTGGGATGTTCCCCTGCTGAATTTTGAGTGTAGGATGTGCTATAATTATACTCGTTCTTTTCCTTTTGCTATTATTCCCTTTCGGTCCTGAAGATGCCGGAATAGGCGAAATATTTACTGGTATTTTTGTTTCTTGTTTTTAGTTTAGTGGGATAAACCTTTTTGTTTGAACTTTTCAACTAATGTAAGTAAGGTAATCTGAACAGTATGTATCTATGTAGCTTTACGTTTTTTAAATATTATATTGCTCCATTTAATATTTTATGTAGCAATTTAACATTCTCTAATCCATGTTGTGGTATTTTCGATTTTTTTTTTGCCCTACAACCCCTTCAGAGGGTTTTACAACGGTAGCTATAGGAATAAAGAAGTATGAGTATGATTATTGGCCAGAATCAGTATCTCTTTTTAATCCCATAATTCCGTGAGTTATGGTCAGTTTAAACCCTCCCGCCCTTGTAAAAAATTTCAAGAGCTGAGCAATGTCACCTGGTAGCCATTCTGACTCAATCCTTTTTTATCGTATTTATTTTTTTAAATAATAATTTACACGGGTGTGCCAATATAGAACTTTTCATGTTATTAAAAAAAAAATGATCACATAAATACATTTTACATAGGTATGTGTTATTTTTGTTCTAATGTATAAGCGTAGCCAACCAAAAAGATTATATATTTTATATATTTGTTTCCTGAAATTTTTAAGCGTGAATTCGATCTATAACTTAGTGGATTATTATTATATTTAATTATTTTTGAATTGAATTAATTAAAAGTATCGGTCGAATAGATTAATCATGTAACTCATTTTAATCAGAAATTTGAGCATTAAAATTCGATATTTGCTAGATTCTCAGTTTTTTCCTGATTGTATAATAGTTAGGTTTTTTTTTTACTTTGTTATCGTGTTAAATTTATAATTATATATATATTACATAAACAATTGTATATATATTATTTATTGTCATTTTGATGGTGACTATTTTTAAATATTTTTATTTTGAAGAGAAAAGATTTGCCTTGACTGGGATTCAAACCCGGCTCGCCCGCGTCACTAGCGCGGTGCTCTAACCACTGAGCTACCAAAGCTCGTATCCAAGCCAGACTAATCTTTTCTCTTCAAAATAAATATATATATATATATATACATATATCAGATCTTAAGGTTTCTACATCAAGCTTTACATAAGGCCTTACTCTCAGCGATCGTTTCTTAATTTTTTCCAGTGAGCATTCTTTTGAGATCTACAAACAGTGAAAAGTCACTGGAGGCAAGATTTGGGAATTATAGTGGAAGGTAAGGCAACTTGTAGCTTAATTCATGCAGCTTTGCTATCGTTCTTATTGGGTGTGATATGGTGCATTGTATTATTGTGATAACACTTATCTATTCTTCAAATGGGACTGTTTTTTCGTGATTTGATCCTTTAAACGCTCCAACAACGCTATGTAATATTCGGTGTTGATGCTGTGGCCCTTTTCAAGCTAATCAATCAATGTTATACCTTGTGTATCCCAGAATGCTGATGCCATAACCTTGCTAGCCGACCGTTGCATCTTTTCACACAGTTTTAGCATGTTAAAATATCCATGCATATGTTCAAAAAGATCTTTTTTTTTCTTTCTTGATATCTTTAGAGTCTCGGCTATCTCGATCAACTTGAATTTACGGTCATTCATGATTATTTTGTGATCTTTTTTGTTTTTCGTTATACAGCCTCTTTCGGACATCCACTGCGTGTATCGTCTTCGGTGCATATTTCACCCAGTTGAAATTTATTGAACCACTTCTTAACGATTGATTTTCGTTTATCATGCCAAACATTGGCTTCAACATTATTTTTTTATGTAAAGTAAATCATTGGTATGAAAAATTACTTTTTATTATTTTTTTACATTTAACAAATGTAGCTTCATTCACAATGATATATCTCATGAACCAATTGTTCGACAACGTTAAAATTTTTCGTGAAATTTTTGAAGGTTATTACTAACTAAAAATCATAAAGATTTAATTTTAGTAATGCGAATTATATGCCAGCCTACGAACTTTTCAGCCCACCTAATACTACAGGTTTCCAAGCTTTCTAACCAAACAGATAATCTAGAATGTATCTAAACCTACCATGGCGGGATTTGATTTGTTTTATTTAACGTCTTCCTAGCTTGCTTTGGCTAATCGGGCTACTTTAGTGGTACTAAAGTTTCTCTATCCAGGTATAAGTAGAATAAGGATCATGTAAAAGTACCTGACACCGCACTGAGTCGGGATCCTCATTTTACGATCCATGCAAAGGAAATAATTTTTTAACTGCATTTTAAACATTCTCAGGGTCACTTGCCAGATCAGCCCAGAGTCATGAGCTTGCCACTATCCACTATGCATTGTATTTTTTTATTTTCTGAATATAGGTAATTTATTTTACCTATATCTGTAAACATAATTGTGTTTAATTGCTCATTAAACAAAAAATACTTACCCTCTTCGTTATAACAACTAGAGTTCTCTAAGAAACTAAAAGTGTTACATATTAACGATTTTCTCTATCGAATCACTTCCGATGTTTTTAGGCTATAGGAATTTCTATGAATTTTCGCTGAAAATACAAGGCATCTAAAACATTTTTCGTTGTTGAGACATCACTCAAGACCTTTAACTAGAAGCTGTCAATAAATTACCGAGGGAACGTGAGGCAATCAATACTTGGTTGGCAGTTGGTTTGTTTTTAAAACAGAAACATACAGTCATTAGTGAAGAACTCACACCCCAGACTTAATTCTTACGCAGACCTCAACGAACCTCCTACATGTAGCTCTTCACTTAAAACCGTTTGACTCTATTAATGCCGAATACTGGGATAGCGTGAACGTTAGTCCAAATTTTGTAACTCATACGGCACACGATAGAGCTGCATTTGTAATTTAGGATAAATAGTCATGTGATATCGTTTTAAACGACCTGCTATGTGTTGATACAAAAAATATTGAACGTAAATATATTATAAGCTGAATATTATCCTATGAGTATCTTCAAAAAAACGTGATGGCTGGAAGACTTTTAGTTAATCGGTTAGTGGGTGGAGATGAATCCTATGGGATCAACCACCCTGGGCCTCTCCAGCCTTTATAAAGTTTGAATCCAGAATAAGGAGGAAAATCTAGTGGTTGAGTGTGAACTAGGACAAATCAACTCCCTGCACAACCGTTGTTCAAGAAATGGTACAGTCTCTACAATGTGCTGTACCTCAGGTACTTCACGGGATTAACGTGGAACAGGTTTTTAAAAATAATTTTTCCAAACTGTTAAAATTGTAATAAAAGCATTACTATTGGAGAATTTAAGTTATTAATCTTTAATTAATTTATGCTGTAGCAAATTTTAATTTAATATCTGAATTTGTAGTACCTCTTTGAAAGAGGAAATCACAATGAATAATTATTATATATAGAATTTAGTTTCCGCAAAATTAAAAAAATATCAAGGAAGTAGATGTTAGATTATTATTAAAATATTTTCAAACATAAAGTAGTTACTAGCATAATTTGTTTCTGTAATTAAGGTTAGTGACCTCATGACAAGGGAGAGGAATTGTTTATTACACAGGATGAATATAGCTTTATGAATATTGACATTCAACTTTTTCAATGTCAGTATAGAATTTAAATTCCCCCAAAAAATTTTTTTAGAAGTGGATATATTGGGTCATTTCATATGAAATATCCGTTTTCAATGGAAATTTTACTTAGTAAAATAACTTTATGAAATCAAAATTTTTTCTAGCGTGTTATCAATTTTTTAATCCCAGAACGTTCATGGTTTTGCCATGAAATAAAGACTGAAAATGCGTAAAATTGAAAATGACTTAAAAAAATATTACCCTAGAGAAATTCCAAATTTCTGAACAGATCTGAAAAAAGAAATTTTGAATTCCAAAAGAAAATCTTTTGGAGTTAAGCTTGGTGAAGACGTTGGGGGTGGGGGGTACTTCGTAACCCACCCCGTTTAGTTTCTTCACTGTCTGTCGTGAAACATTAGGTCTAGCGTTGTCGTGTAAGAGTATAGGTCCCTTCCGATTAGCAATTTTTAAGGATGTTTTTGATATGTTTTTGTTACATTTTGTCAAGTACGATGTGGATGTGATTGTATCACCTGCTGAAAATTTCTCAAACCAACTGTTGGTTGAACGCGGTTGTAATGTTTCTTGCAGCTTGGGCTCCCGAGTGTCTAAGTTTAAAATCATGAAAAAATCTGAAAGAAATCGCGTGTTTCCATTGTCATAATTGATAGCATACTAAACAATGTTTATTCAATGGCACATTACAATATGTATACATGAACATTGTAAAACAATGAAAGTCCTCTAATTCCACTTTTAGTTTTAGACATTCCATATAACATATGCATTACGGCATCGCTATGCATAGTCAAAGAAAACGACTTCAAACTTTCCAATCTAATATACTCATACTTGTCACAAAATCACCTTGGTATGTCAACAACAAAACTCTGCATACAGTCTTAAAAATATCAACGGTTCGGGAACACTTACGCACCTACTACAAACGCTTTCGAGAAAACTACACGTCCATCTAAACCCATTAATAGAACAAATAGCCACAACTCTTATGACCGAGAACAGTTAGAGGAAACTCAAATGAACGTGGATGAGGGTCTCTTATCATAGGAAATTAAATCAAACCACGGGAGAGGTACCGCTGGATACTGTTCTTCTTCATGCCTTTCATGTCATTGTATTTTATTTTACTGTCAGCCAATCTGCTGATTGTCAAGTTATTGTATTTGACAGGTGTGGATTCAGAAACAAAGAGAGAAAAAAAACTCCATATGAAACGACCCAATATTAAGTTTTGATAGAAATCTTATCAAGTATAAAGCTTTTTGTTTTATAAATATTAAGATTAAACAAGTTAGTAAAATCGTTCATTAAAACAGAATGAAATTAACCAATTGCCTTTTATTTATTCTGTGTAAACTTCTTTAATTTGAGCCGAATAATGCTTACCTTTCCCTTTCTTTGTCACCACTAACATTCGTCCCACAGAGGGCGGTTTCACTTTGTCATGCAAATTCCATGGCGAATTACTTATATAGGAAGAGGAGGGGGTTAGGTGGTAAGGGGGGGGGGTTGAAAGAGGATGTAAAGGCCCAGTGGAGAAAAGATTAAAAAATAATCATTTGGCTAAGTCCCTGGAGCCGCAGACTATGGAGACTGTGGAAAGCACAAAGCTGGGCGCACAATGTGACAGGGAATGCACAACCTGTGACAACCTCGGCTTTAGAAAACCTTTTAAATGAGGTGGCATTTAGTTGGATATATGTCCTCTCTCCTCGCCCCTCTTCTCTTTTGAATAATATCTGGAAAGTCATAAGGTACAAAGAAGGATTCTTTAATTGTTAATGCTCAGGTCTTCTTTTGCACTTTTGGAAAATATCTGTAATGGTTTAATAGAAAGATTTGGCGTGCCCCGGCAAGCATTAGATAAATTGGACAGTGAAGAACAATACGTCAATAGTATCTTGAAATCTACTAGAAAATATCAGTATATGGATATATATCAATAATATAATTAATAATATTATACTCTAAGAAGTAATAGCTTATATATTATTACTTGCATTGTTATTCTAAAGGGTCATTCAGTCAAATTGAACATAGTAACCTTTGACTTACTTTTTGTCTATCTGTCTACTTACCAATTACTTTTAACATTTCATTTTTTTTTATTTTATTTTTTTACGATCCACTAGGAACAACGTCGGTTAACCAGGGATAACACATAAGAAACAAGTATATACATAAAATTCTCTTTCAAGTTTCCACGGCCACTATTTATACAAAAAACTTCATTTGTTTCTTCTGGTTTAGACCGTGTCGGTGAATTTTCTGCCAACGTTTCGCCAGACATGCTGCTGACTTCCTCAAGGCTTAATTGAGACTGAAGATGTCCAGCTAACCCGCGGCCTTATATAGTAGCCATTCGGGTCCACTCGGGTCCACTCGTAATTCATCGGCTCCTTCCGTTAGTCGATCGGGTTTCTTCGGGTCCGGGGGCGGAGTCTGTTTTTCCATGCCTGTGATTGGCTGCTTTCTGATTGCTTGGGGTCTGATAGGCTGGATTTCGGCTTGATTGTCGCTGCTGGTTTAATTTGTTGTTGATTGTCTTTCTTCTGTTCTATGTTAGGGAGCCATAGTTTACTTAATTTGTACCCGTCCTCCCTGCTGAAGTTTTCCGGGTGTTTAACTATTTCTATGGCTTCCAGTATCTTCCTTTCCGTGGCCTTGCTACATTTCTTAACTACTCTGATTTTGTCGAATTCTATGGCGTGGTTCGTCGTAGTGAAATGTTCTGCTAAAGCCGATGTTTTGCTATCCATTTTCTTCACGCTTTTAATGTGTTCTGTCAGCCTTGTGGATATCAGTCTTCCCGTTTGTCCAATGTATTCCTTACCACAGGAGCATGGAATGCTGTATATCCCCGGTGTTCTGAGTCCTAAGTTGTCTTTTGGATTCGGCAAAATCTGACCTATCTTCCTGTCTGTCGTGTATATCGTTCCTATATTAAACTTCTTCAGTACTTTAGCTATTTTCTCTGTTGTGCCTTTTACATATGGGATCGCTGCTCTCTTAATTTCTTCTCTTCTTTCTTCTGTTGTGTGTGGGCCTGCCTTTTGGGCTTTCTTGAATTCTCTGTTTATGATTTCTTCTTGATATCCATTTTTCATGAGAGCTTTCTTTAAATGTCTTTGCTCTTTCTTCAAACACACCGGCTCGGAAATCCTAATGGCTCTTGTAACCAACGTTCTAATGACCCCATGTTTCTGGGCAGGGTGGTGATGTGAGCCTGCATTCAAGTATCGGTCGGTGTGGGTCGGTTTTCTGTATACCGAGTATCCCAAGCGGTTATCTTTCTTCTCAACTTTTACATCTAGGAACGGGATGCTTTCTTCATCTTCAACTTCCATCGTAAATTGAATGTTCCTGTGCCTCCCGTTTATGTGGTTCAAGAAATCATTCAAAGTTTCCCTCCCATGTGGCCAAATTACGAAGGTGTCGTCCACGTACCGGAACCAGTGAGACGGCTTTAAGCATGAAGTTTTTAATATTTCTTGTTCGAAATTCTCCATAAACAGTTCCGCGACGAGTGGACTTAATGGCGATCCCATACTCGCACCTTCGATCTGCTTATAGTATTTTCCGTTAAAAAGAAAATACGACGATGTCAAACACAGTTCGGCCAGTTCTGCGTCTGCTTTACTGAGTGCTTTTTCTATAAGTGGCAGAGTATCTTTAATAGGTAATTTGGTGAACAGGGACTTCACATCGAAGCTGACCAGTATATCTTGAGGGTTAATTTTTATTGCGGCGATTTTCCTCACAAAATCGTTTGAGTCCTTTATGTGGTGCTCAGTGTTACCGATAAGTAGTTTTATTTTCTTACCAACGTATTTAGCTGCTTCGTATGTTGCCGAACCAATGCAATCCACTATTGGACGTAGAGGTATTCCTTCCTTGTGCATTTTCGGGAGACCGTAGATTCTGGGAGTTATCGGGTCAGACCTGGTCAAGCTTCTGACTGTTTCTACCTGGTTGTTTTTTAGAAACTGAGCCATCTTTCTGTTTATTTTTCCAGTCGGGTCTTCTTTTAATTCCTCGTAAGAACCATCATTCAGTACTTCCTCCATTTTCTTAATATAGTCTACCTTTTTCATTATGACCGTACTGTTGCCCTTATCCGCTGGTAATACTAACAGGTCATCTCGTTTCTTCAATGCCTTTAAGGCTTTTTCTTCTTTAACCGTTAGATTAGACTTGGGTGGCTTGGTTTTTCTCAAAATTCTGGATACCTCCCCCCGAATCTCTTCCGCAATCTTCTCATCTAATTGTCCCACGGTAGCTTCTACTCCACTTATGATCTTATCTACCGGTATCTTCTTAGGAGCGATAGCGAAGTTCTGTCCCTTTTCCAATACCTTTAAAGTGTCCTCCGATAGCACCTCTCCCGTTAGGTTCTTTACTGTGTTTTTCAGTGTGCCCACAGCCAGGGGGTTCTTCGGTTTTTGCTCCATGTGTAGCTTGTTAAATTTCTTGTTCTGCTTTGTCTTGATCATCTGTTCCTCTTGGTAGGCTCGTAACCAGGTGACTTGGTCGACCTTGTTCCAATCTTCCTTTCCTATTTTTCCACTGAGGAATAGATGTTCTTGATATAATTTATTCTCCCAAGCAGCCAGCTCCTTCCTGGTGTCCGCGATCATTGCTTTAAGAATTATACCGAACATCGACTCTTGGCGTTTTTGACTCGGTTCGATGAATTTGTTATGCCTATTCTTGCACAGTTTGGGATAATCTTATGGTCCCTGCATCTTTTGAGAAAAGCAAGCCTGCAAATAAGACTCACTTTAGACTCAGAAGAAAGAAAGATGAATGAAGTTTTTTGTATAAATAGTGGCCGTGGAAACTTGAAAGAGAATTTTATGTATATACTTGTTTCTTATGTGTTATCCCTGGTTAACCGACGTTGTTCCTAGTGGATCGTAAAAAAAATAAATAAAAAAAAATGAAATGTTAAAAGTAATTGGTAAGTAGACAGATAGACAAAAAGTTTTTTGTATACATAAAATTGTTTATTTTTTTTTTACTAAGGCTCTATGTACTACGTCTGGTTCAACTGTTCCTTTCTTTTATTCCATTCTTTCCTTGTTTTTTGTTTTACTGCATCCGATTAGCGTGTTTTTTTTTTGTCTTTCTCGAGAACAAAGACTAAAAGTCGTATTGAAGTCCTAAGTAAAGAACGTGCTTCAATACCACCCGGAGAGATCTTAAATCGTCTTCTTAATCCATTGTATTGGTGATTTTCAGCTTTTCAAGATACGTGAATAACATATTCGCCATTCTGCTCGGGTCAGTTCTTTTTAGGCACCCATAGAACTGAATTATGCATTTCAATAATGTTGTCTAGTTGCTTGTAGAGTTCCTGGTTATGACTTCACTAGAGGACTATAATGTTTATTTATATATTTTTTACCATAATTTCTTTAAGTGCTTCCCTAAAGTTAGAGTTTTGTCTATCCAAATTTTACGACAGTATTCTTTTTTTCTTTCTGCCAAGAGCAACTTCTTCATTGAGACTGTTAAATGTCTTCCTGAACTTTAAGAATGAAATTCTTGCTAGGGATCTTCTTCTTTTTCCTCCAGAACACCAGTGCAGGGTCATTTTCAAAACTCTTTCATCTTCCATCATCAGTAAGTATACAAATCATTCTAGCCACTCGAACAATGTGATTTGTTCGAGAATGGTTTTATGAGTGTACACTATCTCTTGGACTACAGTATCCTGGCATGCCTAGATATTCCGACTGCCCTTCTCCAGACCTCCACCTATGAGAATAGTTTTTCTTTCTTCCCTTTTCCCAATTTCCATGTTTCACATCCATGCAACATTATATCCATTACAGTAGGATCGAAAAAAAAAAGTTGAGGTTTTTTTCAGGATGGTATTACTCCACAGTACTGCATTGAGCATACTGATTGCTTTTTTCCCTTTCTCTGGTTGTTCACGTTATTTTTAATATTATAATAGCAAATACTGTTTTTATTCGCCGGGCAAGCAAGCAAGTGGAGAAAGACCTCACCAGACTTAACAGGCAGAAACCAGTACTCACCAACAAACCGTATGGGGGTAAAGGGGAGCTCTCAATAGGAAATGAAGGAATACTGACATAAATAAAGAAAAAACTCAAGCCCACCAAGGACAATATAGTTAAGCCACAAGCACTGTGGTCCGTAGATCGGCAAAACGAAGGAGAGAAATGGGAGTATATAAAAAATGGCTAGAACGTAATATAGGAATACAATATACATATAAATAGAATACAAAATATGATTTAAGGACAACATACAGTAATAATTCGGTTTTGTGTAGTTCGGGAGGCAATGCAACCATCAACAGTGTTCTGCCCTTTAAGTCAAACAACAACGGTTCAACGGCCACTTGATTACAATCGGCTTGGATTCCCTTTTCATAACGAAAGATTCCATCCTCATTGGGAAGGCTTAAGTTATGAAACAGTGTACGAATGAGGATACTTAGAAGGAAATTATGCATATTTACTAGTACAAGGCACTCTTTATTTGTTTTTAATCGTATCCTTCAAAATAATTTAATTTTTCTGAGCTTAGCTGAGACCGTTATACGAACTAATTTTTGGGAGGCACTTAAATTATTCGATCTATTAACTGTGGCGTGTAGGACCTTAAAATGGGGAAAACCTGGCGGCTGAGCGTGATCTCGGACTAATTATGTCCTTTACATCCGTTTTCTTATGCCCACAGTCAGTACAGTCTCTACCATGTACTCAGCTCGAGACCCTTCATGTGTCGCAGTGTAGAGGTTTTCATTCAGGCCTATTAATATAGGGCAAGAAGTTCTTCTGTGTTCTATTTCTAGACCACCAGCTTAAGTTTTATTATTCTCTATCCTTAATCAGTAAAGATTTTTATTCCTAGTTTTCGCACAAACGACCATTTTAAGACGATATTTTGCCTTTAGCTTTTGAACCAACAAATGACAGATGATTTTTTATTATTTATGGCGAGTGCACGCATTCTATTATTTAAAAAATTACTATAATGGTTGAATTGCATTTAGTACTGACCTGGGTTCCAAAGTTAATATTATGTATTGATCTCGAATCTATAGGCCAAAGTGGTAGTAACTGAATGCTGAATTATTCGTCGAGTAACATTAGTTTTTTTAAACATAGCCAGCTAATTAATTCATAATTGTTAATTAATCGTTTTATAGGAATGATTTTAGTATTATTATTTTACCTAAACTATATTTCAGACAATTTTGTTGTAACTGATTGAAATATTGAATTATAATTTTAATTTAATCTTCTTCCCATGGTTCTACAGCCCTTGCAGGGCCCTGGCCTCATTATTACCTTCATTCGTGGAGGGATAAACATTTTTTTTTTCCACATGGCTCAACAGCCCTTGCAGGGTTCTCCGCAACAACGCCTCTCCAGTCCTCCCTGTCAGCAGCTCGACCTCTCCACTGTCTGATCCCCATCCTCTGCAGATCGTTCTCTACATCATCCAGCCATCGCAGCCTGGGCCTTCCTCTTCTTCTTTTGCCTCCTGGTTTGCCATATAATAGCTTCTTTGGGTACCTTAATTTTAATTTAATGATTAATAGTATTTAAATATTGTTGACTAACATATTAGATTTTGGTAACGTGATACAAGAATATTCCTACTATCGTTTTAGAGCACCTTGTTGATTAATTACAAATTCAATAGAACACAAAATATAAATATTTTCGTAAAGGAAGATGAGTAGTTTAATGTGTATGTGCATACTTGCAGGTATAATCATAAAAAAATATATACAAACATATCTACGAGTATATTATATATTAGTATATATACGAGTATATTAGTATATATATATATATATATATATATATATATATATATATATATAAATACATTTAAATGTCTTTATTATTTATTGGCCTTTCTAAATTTAATTTTACACATGTGATATAATAATAATGAGGATAAATGTAATAATGGGAAAAAATTTAAAACTCACTGTTTATTTCTTCTTAGATTATTCTGAAAAAAAATACAACTTGAATTACAGAATACATGTAAATTACAGTTATACAATCTAGCAACGTGTAGAGCAACTAAACGTAGGTGCAGGTGTATACTTTGTAAAATAGGAGTTGGCAAAGTAGGAGGTAAGGTACTGCATAGTATATATATTGTTTTCTGTTATGTTTTACACGCTTTATGATTTGTAACATTTAGCCTTCTGACCACATAAATATTATGTTTTTTTCCCATTATTAAGGGACTTAGTCCCAGAATGAAGTTACTTTTCTATTCTATTCTATTCTTTATATATTGTATACAAATTTATATTTATATAAACATGGTAAAAGTAAATATAATTTTGTGGATCCAATAACATCGTCTCAGCCTAATCAATTGAGAGAAAATAAGACGCAAGATATCAAAATAAGA
Source organism: Troilus luridus (assembly GCA_964056705.1). NCBI lineage: Eukaryota > Metazoa > Arthropoda > Insecta > Hemiptera > Pentatomidae > Troilus > Troilus luridus. The sequence goes on along the minus strand of OZ057416.1, from coordinate 76,940,707 downwards.
AAATCGTGGAAATTAAAAAACAAAATAAAATCGGCTGATTTTAGACTTCATAGCCTATAACTGAATTTCTTACCTAAATTTAAAAATGACATAATTTTAAAAATGGAAAATTTCCAAGAATTCATAAAAATTATTAAATATAATAGAGACACAATATTAATATATAAATATTTTTTGACTACATAAAAATATCTATTAATTTGTCTGCTTTGATATATCATCCCTGCCATCGCAAAGTATCGAATGTGAAAAAAACAGTTTTGGTTTTCGACTTATAGCAGTTGCTTTAGGATTGATAATTGATATAAAATTCGTATAGAGGCATCTATCAGTCACAAAAGAAATGTAAAACGAATGTCATTGGTTTGGCCATAGGCACTAATTTTTAATGAACCTTGAAACTGCTTTTTTTTTTATCCTCCTTAAAAGTAACGATTTTCACATTTGATAGCTTGAGATGGCAGGAACGATATGCACAATATATTTTGCTGGACTTTAAACAAAAGTGTCGAGAATGTGGTGTTTCTAGATTTACTAGATTTTCAAGATTTGTTTATTATTTTTTTATTTAATGAAATAATTATATTTTATTATGAATAGGACCAAACATAATTTCAATCAAAATAATGATTCAACTAATGAAAAACTAATTGAGTCTGCAGTGTTGAGTAAGTTTTCAACACACATTTAAATGAGATTTCTGTGCACTAAACTCCAGTGATTAAAGTAAATCGCTAGTGAATTTAATTTATCCTGAATCTCTATCGATTCACCACAATAAGTTAAGGTGCATTGGATTCTTTGATTACTAGATCTCAGCACTACACATGCCACTGGTTTCCATTATACTTAAATTAAAAGAGTTATGCTTGGTTCTTTTGATTTTCTAATAACAAATATCGCAAAGTATGAAACTGAGATTATCATTAAGTAGGCCGATGTAGCGTTAAAAAAACAAAAACAAAAAAAACTGTACCACTACAACCCGTAAATGGGTCTAGGCTTCAATACATGGTAGAGACTGTACTTTTGCATGGACAACAGTTGTTCAGGGAGGTGATTTGTATCCTAAATTACGCTCAACCGTCAGATTTCCCCCCTTATTTTAGGTACCCACTTTATAGAGCCTGGGTGAGCCCCAGTAGGGTCCAAGATCCCTTATGATCCATCTCCGGCTTCTAACAGAATTAATATAAGTCTTGCCAGCAACGGGATTTTTGGCATGGTAGCTTAGTGCTCTACCACTGAGCAACTCCCCTCCCGATGTAACGTAACTACATTTTAATAATTATGCCCTCCTGTTTGTTAGGAACCTATGCCTCTAGCTAACCAGCGGGTCGCAATCGCTGATAGCGCAATGTCCTGTTATCGCCGACAGGATAGGTGGGAATATGATGAATGCCAAGCCCGGATCATGAGCGGCCGAGTCTAGGGCGGGGGGACATGACTCGTGGAATGGCCATATTCATCAAATACCTCAGCTGGCCCTGAAACGATTTCGGTGACGTGGGGATGAGCGCCACTAAATAAGCCCCCCCCCCCCAGTGCGTTACTCTGCATAGGAGTAGTACAACTCCGAAGGAAAACCCTGGTGGATATAACTCGTAAGCCAGGTGATGGCAGTCTGTCGAAGGGAAGGAAAACCCTGGACTTCCAGGTTGGGGGTTATTGCTAGGGTTACCTGTTTAACGATGTAAAATATGATTTGCTAAAAACAGTCAACAAAGATCCTCGGATTCAAATGGATTACATGGAAAAAGACTTTGGAAACGGCACGGGCCCTTTCTGAACATGGAATGTGCAGAGTTTATAAAATAAGAAACAGGAGGCACAAATATAGATTTCTGCTTCCTAGCTGGAGGTAATTGTGAAAAAGTTGGTGAAAAAAGTTAAAAAGTAAGATCACACATTCCGAGGAAATTTCCAAAAGGTTGATGAGAGTGGATCTCAATGTCTGGGGAAGATGTGTTGCGATCATAGGGGTGTATGCACCGGGAAACCACGAGCCTCATGCGAGTAAAGATGCTTTTGAGGAGAGCTTGAGAGAAGCTTTGGAAAAAGTGCGACCCAATGCAGAAATCATCCTTGCGAGAGTGGGACGGAAAGTTGGCATTAAGGTGATCAGACGATTTGGTGAGGAAGTTGTGACAGACAATGATCAAAGGGTCATAGACATCTGCAAGGCAATCGATCTTAAAACACGTTTAAAAGAACGTGGAGCAAGCGGGGATTCCAGTCCTCTATGATTGAATACTGTATAATAACTAAGCAAAGGTGCTCACTAAAGGTCGAAGACGTGAGGGTTTTCAGAGGATGGGAGTGTGGTAGTGACCACTACATGCTGGGAGCCAAGATTCTATTCCCCTGTAGGATGTCCCGAGATAGCCCGGAGAAACGAAACAGAAGTATTTTAGACACGCAAAACTACAAATTGCAGCTTCTGGGTGGTGTGAGTGTTAGAGGTCGGAAATGGAGGTTGGAGGAGAAGATTGGCCTTTCGTATAGGCAATCGGCTAAAGAAAAATATGGGCATCTTTAGGAATGTGTTCATTCGGCAGCTAGAGAAGTTCTTGGTGAAGAGGAGGAGAGACGTCTGCCAAATTGGTGCCGGACTAGACTAGGGAAAAGAAGCTGGCCTATACAAAGTATCTTTCTTCCACCAGGAATGATGACTGGGTGGCATATAGAACCATGAGCCGGAGGGTAAAAGAACAAGTGATAAAAGCGAAAAAACTACTCATGGGAAAGATGCTTCCAGCAAATCAATAGTGCTTTAGGGCTCAACCGAATCCGGGAGTCCTGGGAGTGCGAAGATGAGGTCAGCAAGAAAGGGAAATTTATTATCTCCTATTAAGAAAAAGGAGTGGGAGAATCACTACAAAACCCTCCTAACTAAAAATAGACCTCAGTTTTCGCCTTAGAAAAATTAGACTGAGCATATAGAAGCGCAGGAACTGGTAGAAGTGGAGCAGAGTGATGTTCAGCGGGCCCTATCAATGTTGAAAACTGGCACATCTTCGAGACCGAGCGGAATTGATATAGAGCTCCTGAATGCTAGTAGCGCTAAACTGGTAGCCCTTTTGACGGAGTTGATCAACGTCCTCCGGGGAGATAATATCCTAAGGGCTGGCTATACATCATCAATATATAAAAAGGGTGACAGAAAAGTTTGCCGGAATTATCTCGGGATCTCCATGCAAAGTTTGATTGCCAGGATTATTGGAAGGCTGCTTATTTCAGGAACAAGTTAGAAGAAGCGTACTCTACCCCTAAGGAAAAAGCAAGATTCACGGCTGGACGGTCATGTACGGACATCATATTTTTTGTTCGTCAACTGATTGAGAAGCCCCAGGAAAGGAAGCAGGAACTCCACGTGGCCTTTATAGACTTCTGAATGAGGTGACGAATAAAAAATATGTTGTCGGCCGAACCGAGTCCTGGATTGGGTTCCACCAGGTAGGAGAGGACGCGGACGGCCCAGAAGCAGGTGGATGGAGGGAGTCCAGGAGGTGATGGCTGGTCGAGGTCTTCAGGAAGGTGATTAGAGGGATCGAGAGGCATGGAGCTCTGCTCTGATAAGTTGAGGCAACCCACGTCTATAAAAATCTTCTTCTCCTTCTTCTTTCGTCTCGGGCAGCTAGGGACCACGTTATAATCAACTGTTTTCTTCCTTAGGCTTTTATGTTTGCCCAGTACTGTCGCATCCGTTCTCGATGTTTTTGTTTCCGTTCTTCAGTCCACTCCTTGCCTTTTTTGAGCTTGGGCTTTTCCTGAAAAATCCGGAATGCTTGAAGTTTTGTCCTAAGAGGATCACGATCCTGAATGTCCTTTCACGTAATCCCCACTTCTTGCACGTCTTTTCCTACTTCTGTGAACCATGTTCCTTTGATATTCTTTCCTAGAAAGTAGGCAAAAATTCTGTTTGTCAATCTCGCTGGTTTCATTCGTCCCATGTGACCATTAAATTTGATCCTTCTCTTCCGAATAACATCAGTTATTTTTTCAATGTCCAAGTAGAGTTCGTGGTTATGGCGTTTTCTGTTTTGACTATTTTCCTTTACTGGACTCGATATTTTCATTAAAGTTCTTCTTTCTCTAACTTCAAGGTTCTCCACCAGTCCTTTCCGGTTCATTTTAAGACATTCCGCAGCATATAGGGCTTCCGGCCGAATAACTGTTTTATGATGTCTGAGCTTGGCCTTCAGGGATATTGACTTCTTGTTGTAGATACTCTTGGTCAGATTATACGCAGTCTCCATTTTTCTGATCCTTGAGGCGAAGGCTTCCTTCTCTGAGATATTGGGCTCTATCCATTCGCCTAGGTATTTGAACTTGTCAGATCGCTTAATTTTGTTTAATCCCACGCCAAGTTCTTTGGGTGCTGACTTGATGTTGGTGATGAACTCTGTTTTTTCGAAGGAAATCTTGAGACCTGCTTTTGCCGCTTGTATCTGAAGTTGGTTGATTTGTTCTATAGCTCCATTCAACGAATCTGAAAAAATGCGAGATCATCTGCAAAGGCCAGACAGTCCACTGGTAGCTTCCTGTCCCTGTATCCAAGTCTGACTCCGTTTTCGATTCCCACTCTATCCATTTCTTTGTGCCACTCACGGATTGGTTTCTCAAGTACGCAGTTGAAGAGTAGAGGCGAGAGCCCATCTCCCTGCCTCACTGGAGTCCTGATTTCGAAGACATCTAAAATCTCTCCGCTGAATTTCACCTTGGAATTTGTGTTGGTTAGGGTTTGCTGAATTAGCGATCTTGTTTTGCCGTTTAAACCCATTTCTTTCAAGATTGGATTAAAGTGAATCGATCAACGGAGTCGTACGCCTTCCAGAAATCGACGAAGGTTACCACAAACTGTTTGTTCCTAAGCTTGAGATATGTAGGGACAGATTCTAAGTTCTTAATCCGTTCAGAACATGAACGCCCTTTGCTGAATCCTCCTTGTTATTCTCCCAGCTGTGGATCCAGTTGCTTTTCCACCCGACTTTGAAGAGCTTTTTGAGAGGATCTTGTAAGTTATTGAGAGGAGAGAGATCCCACGGTAGTTGTTCACATCTGTTCTATCTCCTTTCTTATGAATCAAGAAATGAATAGTGTGAATCAAAGCTGAGGTCCAGTCTCTTGGAAGTTTCTCCGTTTTCTAAATCTTGCAAATTATCTCCGCTAACTTTTCGGCTGCCATGTCTCCATCCTGTTTTTATAGTTCAGCAATAATTGAATTCTCGCCTGGTGGCCTGTTGTTTTTAAGCGATCGGATAATCTATCTAATATCTTCTTTTGGCTGTGGGGATGAATCTGGATTGGTATTTACACTGTCTTCATAAGTAAATTCAGTAGGCTCACAGTTGAGGAGGGACTCAAAGTAGGTTGCCAGGATATGGCAGTTATCTTTATCATTGAGAGGAATTTTACCATCTGGATTCTTGAAATGTAGACTCGGTGGGGAGTGCTTACTCAAATATTGCTCGAAGGTCCTGTAGAAGTTCCGTGTATTATTCTGCTGGAAGTATTGTTCGATTTGAGCTAGATGTTTTTTGTCGAAGGCACGTTTTACCCCACGGATGGTTTTCGCAGCATTTTTTCTCACCTCTAGGAATTTCTCCCAGTTATCTTCACTCTTGTATGAGTTCCATCTGTGCCAGGCGAGTCGCCTTTGCCTTATGGCCAGATCACATTCACTGGTCTACCAGACATGTTTCCTTCTTTTTGTTAGTGGAGCTATCTCCTTAGATTAGGGCATGTTGTAGTTGCTCCCACGTCTGTGGGTTCAAACACTCAAGCTTCTCAGTGAATTCTTGGTTTGATCTTAGTTTTTCTGTATCAAACCTGTTGATCTATCTTAGTTGGAACTTTCTGGTATTCTTTGGAATGATCTTCATTTTGATATTTGAGAGGTAATGATCGGAATCAAGATTTGGACTTCTCAAAACCTTTACATTCTGGATTTATCGTTGTGCTTTCCGTGCAATAGCGACATGGTCGATCTGGAACTCTCCAAGGTTAAAGTTTGGGGATACCCAAGTTTTCTGCTTTCTGGGAAGATGTTTGAAAGCAGTTGATTTCATTACCAGATTGAACATCTTACAGGGCTCCACGAGTCTCCATTCCGATTGGTTCTCCGATGAGCTGGGTAATTACCAATGATAGTCTATAAAAATAATAATATAAAAACATAATATATTGTTTGGTTCATTTAGTACTACTTAGTGCTGCTATGGGCAATCGAACTATTCTATAATATTAGCCCTAAAGTTTGCCTATGCCGGCAATATTTGGATTGATAAATATAACAAGTACGTGACACCGCACATCATATGCCATTTAACGTCCTCTCCGAAGGATAGCATAAGTAAGTATTTTTTCCTCCCTTTTAAAAATTCTTAGGCCACCTAACGGACAGGGAACCTACGATCCTAAATACAGTAGGTTGTTAAGCTAATCACTACACCACAGGTAACCCCATAAATTAAATATAATACACTTATTTATAAAATATAACACGATGCGTTAACATAATATATAAATGAATACATATATATACTTTAATAAGTGCAATGTCTTTCCTTGCGAAAATGGATCTAAATGTATAGCTGAAGGATTTCAGGCCTCAGAAATCTTTATGCTTCGGCATATTATAAAAAAGAATCAATTCCCTAAGAATGTTTTCCTGTACGATGTGCTTCAGAACCCTAGGATATACATTCTCTATTATGTTTCGAAGCCATGACATTTATAATATAATTTTGAGAATGTAGTGGAACCAATTCTATGTGTATACCAAGATAGATATAGGATGTACCAGGTATTTATATAGTGGAAGAATTATAGTTATTCAAAGAAGATAAGGTCTTCACCTTCACCGGTCAGCTGAGAATATTATCGAACACCTTCAGCTAAATTGATTAGAGATGTTTCTAGGATGCCAAAGAATAGAGCGGTAAGGGACGTATAAGGAAGGTAAAGGGACAGAGACAAAGGGAAGAGAAAAGAAGACATGGGAAAGTACAATCCGAATGGCCTTTGACAGAAGAGGATTGGAATGAGGGAGGAGGCAGATGGTGAGATATTCCTAGAACAAGCACTATCGAAAGGATTCTAAAAATGTTTAGTGATTGAAAAGAAGACGTAATCCATACGTTAAATCCAGAATAACCTTCTGTTGTAATCAGAAAAAATGTAGAATCAGCAGATCCTAAACTCATTGATCATTACTCTTACAATATTTACATTTCAAGTATTAAAGGTATTTGACAGATTAATGATTTACTTTCCATTCTTCATAAATTTGTAAGTACCAATTATGCATTAACATCTTACACGTGTCAATTTATAATTATAATAGTGTGTTATTTAATGTATCCACTAAATAATTCTTTCTCTAACTGTCAGGGCATGAATATGAGACCAAAATAGTCTCGAAACGTCGCCAAAAGAAGTTTAAGAACTGAATAATCTATTCTCGTTGTAATCTCACATTGAAAAAATATATAGAAGTAGAATTAGAACCTATAATTCCGAGCGAAAGGGATAAGTGCGATTATGTCCTAATTTTCATAGTAATGAGGTTCAATAAATCAGCCCTGTATCGAAAGAACAATTCTATTGTATAACTGTGCGATGATTTGAGGCCATGTGCTTTATGAGATTTTTATTTGTTTCATATACTCTTATAGAAGACATTTTTAAACATCAAAAATATACTGTTGCATTTAAGGAGTTGTAGAATAAACCGTCCTGAAAATTTGGTACCCTCCTGAAATGGTTGCACTTATTGAAAAACCTGATGGTTGAGCATGATCTCAATTAAACCACTTCCTGGCAGTACTATTGGCTAAGAAACAGTACGGGCCTAAGCAAACAGAGTTTCTTCAGGATTGTAGCGGTAAATTTGCTTCTTTATTAACGTGATATAGAGTATATGGAACGGACATGGAGCCACCAGGCGAAGACGAGATTAGAGAAGCCATAGAGAGAATGAAAAATTGTAGAGCGCCTGGCAGTGACAATCTTCCCCCGGAGCTATTTAAATATGGTGGAGAAAAACTCATATAAAAACTAAAAGAGATTTTTTTAGACATTTGGACCAACGAAGTGATGCCTAGCTCTTGGAGGAATGCAGTAATGCGCTCAATTTCTAAAAAAGGAGATCAGCTTAACTGCGAAAAATACTGAGGAATCTCTCTACTCAACTGCTCATACAAGGTCTTCTCCAACGCACTGTATAAGGCGTTGAGAAAGAAATAGGTAAATACCAATGTGGGTTCAGAAAAAAACAATCTACTACAGATCAAATCTTCACCCTCAGGATGATCTTAGAAAAGGCAAGGTAGTACAACCTTAAACTCACCATTTATTTGTTGACTTCAGGTCAGCATATGACAATGTCCGTAGAGAAGAGTTGTACAAAGCTTTATCTGAAATGAATATTCCGCATAAACTGGTAAGCATGATTAAACTGACTATGGAAAAATAAACTCTCAGCTGAATTTGGTACCAACAAAGGTTTAAGACAAAGAGATGCATTATCATGCCAACTCTTTAATCTGATTCTGGAGTATATGGTCTGCAAAGCCGGCATTCAAAGAACTGGCACAATGTTCCATAAGTCGACACAAATTTTGGCTTACACTGATGATGACAACATCATAGGAATGTCCTTTAATGAACTGGAAAATGCATTCCTCAATCTGATCAGAGCTGCTGAGGGTGTAGGTTTAGTAATTAATCAAACCAAAACTAAATACATGCAGGCAGGATGACCGATGGAGCTGACTGGTATTATTAAGAAAGGGGGCCTGGATATTGAAAGAGTAAACTCCTTTACCTACTTGGGAACCACCATAACGAGCGACAATAATGTCTCAATAGAGGTCAAGAAGAGAGTGGCTCAGGCAAACAAATGCATCTTTAGGATAAATCGACATTTAAAAAGCAAGCTCTTGTCGTGGAACACAAAGCTGATTCTATATAAAACGCTCCTTCGGCCTGTCCTTCTATATGGGTCAGAATCCTGGGTCATAAAGAAAGCCGATGAAAAATTGCTTCAGGCATTTGAAAGGAGGATTTTTTGGCGAATTTATGGACCAATTAGAGAGGAAGAAGAATGGAGAAGACGTGAGATGCGAAGCTGGCAAGTCTACTCTAGGCTCCGGATGTGGTCAAAACAATAAGGTTTGGTAGGTGAGTTGGGCAGGCCATGTGGCCAGAATGGGAAGTGTTGAAGGACCCAGAAGAGTAATATATGAAAATATTCAGGGTACAAGCTGCGATGGCTGGATGGAGTCAGTGAAGAATCCAGAAATCTATTAAATGTCCGGAACTGGAAGGCCGCCGCACTGGACAGAGAGAACTGGCGGAAACGTATCGAGGTGGCCAAGGCTCATTGATGGACTGTAGAGCTATGCAAGAAGAAGAAATTAAAGATATATAATTATTTTATGACGATGATAATGGGGAATTTTATGAAGATTGGGAATTCATTCTGACCTCCAGTCAAAACATTTTCTCCTCCAAATAATTAATATAATTAAGCCAACCAATAATTATCCTATATAATTAATGTTTTCTCTAGCACCTAGTTAATACATGTTTGTGGACAAATATTAATCAATTGTGGGTCCTTATCTCTAATTATCATTAACAATATTAATTGCAATAGTAATTCGTTCTCTTCGGATTCGCCATAACGAAGGTTTTTTACTTTTTTATATGAACTAACTAGATTGACTATTAACTATGGAATAACATTATAGCTAATGAACAAAATTAGCGACTACCCTCTTAACCATACCCATAATATACTAAAAGGTAGTCATAACATCTTCACTACCTTCTCTCGGCTATCTCGATTGCCATATTATAGAGATGGTTTATACTTATACATATTGCTATGGTTAAGGGGGATAAACATGTTTTAATGTTTCAATTGATTTGTAGTTGCTATGAGTAATTATTTGAGATAATTACTCAACTCGTGTCCGGACTTTATTACAAATTGGATTTTTTTCCACGAGTTGCTTTTGTGTTTACCAATTCACTAATCAGTTAACTTAAAACCTTAATAATAATATTGATAATGTAATAATGATGGATGGTGAATGAGGAATTATCTACACAGTTCAATCGTTAAACAAATATTATTTATAGACGTTATTTTGGACACTTGATATATAGATTGAGAAATTGTGTTAATAGTTCAGATAAAATAAAGGAATGCCATAAAATACATACAGATATATAAAATAACATTAATCTGGTAAAACAAAACTTACTTACATGATTCTTGGGCAGGGCGATCTTCCACCTTTCGACTCAAGCTTGCTTCACCACCTGCCTCCACTGCCGGACTCCTTCCTTTGTCCTACAATCTCCTTCCACCGAGTCTCTTTAAGGAGTTAGATAATAGTTTAACTCATTTCCTTCGACTGCCCCTTACCATCTGCATCGAGCACTCTGTCCCTTTCGTAACTCTTGAACCTCCTCACCAGAGAGTCTTGCTACCTGCCTCAGTGACCTAGTTCTTATAACCGTTATTTTCTGCAATTCGTTTTTCAACTTGTCACTTTCGAAACCAACTGTACGATACATAGAAATATAAAAAAGGAGTGGGGGGTCAAGGGGGTTAACATACTGATCAGCAATGACAACATCCTGAGTTAAAAATCTATATTCTGACGAGTAGAGATCTAATTTTTCTGTCTAAGAGAACGGCCTAGAATCCTATGGACGGTTGAGATTTCCCAACTAACGAAAATCCCTTGGCCAATGTACATCGACCGATCACTGGCAGAAGACGGAGTTGGCCGAGCAGCTTCTGCCGATGATAAATGGCCTGGTGCGGATGATGACAAATACTCGCCTCGGCGGTTAGGTATTCCGCAAGCATTCCCTCCGCGTCAATGAATGGTTGTGGGGGGAATTTATTGGGGGGAGAGGCGCTCTTTGAGTAAATTGTTGATTCGAGAAAATAAAACTCTTCTTTATTATATCCTAATTAAGTATTAACTCCGACCTAGCCTGTGAAGAGGGAGCTTAGGTCCAAAAAAATCATTTGCACGTTTTTGGGCTATTCGGATAGAGTATGAACATCAGAATTTCAAAATAAAATATTTACTAAAAATGAAGCGAAAGCATAGTACGAAAAAATATGATTTTAAAGATAAAAAAACATTACATTACCCTAAAAACGTTACTAAATTACTAATTACTAAGGAGTTTTGGTATTTTTCTTTGTTGTCTTATTTCTTTAGAATTTTTTATATGTTGGTTGGCAACACAGGAAAAAAAACTTGAATCACTACAACCCATGGAGGGTCTTGAGCTCAGTATTTGGTAGAGACTGTACTGTCTTGGACAGCGGTTGTGATATGTCCTCGATCAGGCTCAAATCGCCAGGTCCCCCCCAATTAAAAAAACCCACTTTATAGAGGCTGGGTAAGCCCCCGGAGGGTTTACAAATCCTACTTAAATTAATAGATTAATAAATTATCAACCACAGCCTGATTTAAACCCGGGATCTTTCGCACGGCTACTCATCGCTCTACCATGGAGCTATGAGGAAGCAGGGCTACCCCGCTCCCAGATAAAGCGAACAACTTACGCGAAACTGACGCAACTTGTTTTTTTACCTTTAGCAGCTTACCTTTAATATACCTTTATACCTTTAAGTTCTCGATAACTTATTTTCGCACTTAAGCTTCTTTTTCAATTAATAAAGTGGACAGGTTACAACTGTTTGTTGGCTCTCTGTTTCTTTTTGAAAATGTTTACCACGTTTTATACACCGGTACCTCGCCAATCTACGATTTAATTTGTGAAAATATATCAGGAGCAACATTACATAGTTGATTTTACAATGAAAAATACTAAAACTTGAATAATTTTACTAACTGAAAATGTCTAAGACAGAGGTGCCCAAACTTTTTATAGCGCGTACTTTGTCCACATTTTTACCGGTTTCAGGCACGTTTAAAAGTATCTTTATCTCTCAACATACACAATATCTATTTCTATATAGCATAAGAGACTGTTTTTTTAACCTTATTTCTCCTAATGTTATTTACAGCTTGGAATATTTGTTTAGGATATTTTTTATTTGTTGTAAAAATAAAAAATTATATGCGGAGAAAAAAATCAAAGGTATGGAATCATGATCCTTAGATTGTCTAAATAAAAACTGTACCAATTCTGAAAGTCTATAATACAACATTGCAGCAGAAGTATTTTGTGTAGGGCCCTCCTTATATCGTGTAATTTAGGGATACCGTGGTGTGGCAACAACATAAGTTCTTTAATTTTATTTGGGGTAATAGGATAGGTACTTCGCCACCTACTGTTTGGTATTGTGTCCTGAGTGAGACACGAGCAAATAGAACATTATTAATGGTGTTGTTGTTACATAATTAGTATAGATTAATTTATAATAATTAACTATTCGATGAGATAACTGATTTATGTTGTATAAATTATTTGATTAGGTTCCATTTCTTATGAAAACCCTGCGTTAATGCTGCTGAATTGGTTTGAAGATACGAGTACTCATTAGCTTCAATCCTCTTTTATGATCGATATGTTCTTCTAGCTTCCTGTCGTCTTTCCGAAAATCAGGAGGTCATCAGCATAAGCAATCGCCTTGTTAGCTATGAGGTGTTAGGTTTCGGTAGCCCAGGTGAAATCCTATCGCACTAGGTTTGACCTTCTTTAGAGTAGACGTTCGGACAACGATGGCATTTTATAATTATTTTCTGTAATTAATGTTTTTACGGTGTTTTGAAATGTATTAATTGAAATATTTTGTTTTATTATTATTACATGTTATCATCTTATATACTTATGTAATTGTTTAGTGGTAGATGTTAGGCGCATGTCAAACCGATAGTATTAGATTTGTTGTAACAAGATGCTTCCGGTATTAATCGTAAAAATATAATAGACTTTGGTATTTCACGGCTTTTCTGAGATATTATTGATATGTTAGTCTTAAGTTCACATAAGTATAAGTGGGTGTTGATTTATATTCAGTTTCTTTATGATTTTTATCTTCCATGATAAAAAAAAAAGATAGTACAATAATTCTCTTGAGTGTTTCTTTGGACATTGAAGCGTTGGCTGCAGATCATATATAATAATAATATAAATTTCATAATATTATAATAATATTAATGATTTTATTTCTAATTGTCCCTTTTCAATCTTTGTTCGCTGAACTATCTGGCGTTGAGCTCGAATTGACGCATTTTCTGTTTTCGTTAAGACATTTAAGTGTAGATATATCTATTTTAATTTGTTATATATAGATATTTATAGGTACAGTCAGAACTATAAACTAATAACATTGTATTGTAAGTCTGATTGTTTATTTAACCGTCACTTTATGCTACTACGGCTAATCGGACGATGCTACAGTGGGAGCTCTAAATTTTGCCTACCCAGGTTTAATTAGGATAGGGATTTTTAACGAGTACCTGACATCGTAAAGGCTGGGGACCCGCGTTTAACGTTCTTTCCGAAGGACGGCATAACCAAGGATTTTTTTACTCCCTTTAAGAAATTCTGCTTAAACAAAATATAATCTTTGAAATAATAACTGATTTTTTTCTCTCTTCAAATAGGCTATCAACAACCTAAGTTTCAGATTCTAGTTTTTATTTTTTGCTTTTCTTTCAGTATGACTTCATACGTTCACTATGCTTCATTCTCCTATCCTTAGACCAACCTGAACCAATTTTTTTTTTTTTGCTGTTATGCCTTGTAATCCTTTTATTTTCAATTCCTTTTTCCAAAATGCTTCGATACCGTTTATTTCTTCTCTTTTTATGTAATTTGGCTCTAGACCTTTTTTAAGTTTGTTAACTTTACATGTTGCTGTCTTCTTATTCCTCAAATATTTGAAAATCATACAAGTCATTCTACTGTCCTCCATTCCATACAGATTTCCAAAAAGCATGAGTCTCCTTTTTCTTATTGATTGGATATATTTTTTATATCTTGTATATTTCAACATTCTTAATTTCCAGCCTTCTGCTATATTTTGTTTATTTTTCTTTATCATTCACCTGTAACCTTTTTAGTAATAGATTTTTTTTCATTCTAATATTTTTAAATAATTACAATATACAATAGATTAGGGACATTATATAAAATTATAACATCTTCATGTTGCACCCTCACACTAGGGTATTTTAAGGTTATAAGTCAATGTCCCATTCCTAGAAAATATCGCCATCAAATAATGCTAAACACTTTTTGATATTTTGTAGCATTGGGAAAGTTTTTTTCATTTTCTCTATTTACAATAAAGATGCTTTATATTAATTTTATATAATAAAACAGCAGCTAAGTTTCCCTTGCAAAAGTTTCGAAAGTTCACTCATATTTTGAATACAAAATAATGCTTTCGGATGATATCATCATTTTATTAGTCTGAAATATTAGAGTTTACTTCCACAATTGTAAAAGGTAGTTAATTATACATACTTATCTTTTTTTTCTATAGAGATCCTCTTCAAATGGTATACAAGTAGCCAAATTCGAATAATTATTAATTAATTAATATTTATTTATCTGAACACTAGTTGGAGTGGAAAATTAAATAAGTAATAATTACATTTTGAATTAAACATTCCAGATTATTCTATGTATGAAAACGAAAATCAAATAAATAAATAAAATCAATAAAAAAAGGTGAGAGAAGTCCATATGGTTGACAAAAAACTGATGGAGGGGGACAGTATCGGTCTTCCTGACAAACCAACGAGTTTTCCTCCAACACTTTTTATTCCTCAACCGGATCGGATTGACCATAAAAACACAACTTAACATAAAAGAATAGTGCAACTTTGAAATATCATGACTACAAAAAGAGTTTATTTTCCTTATATGTATTTTGATGCTTCTCAGTATTACCATAAATAATAAAGAAAAGTTAACATCATATAACAATACTATTTGATGTTAAATTCTAGTGAAATTTAGTATTGTGTGTTTATATAAATGGGATATCGAGAGACTCGGTAAGACGCTGATGAGAGAAGGAGACCAAATCGGAGGAAGAAACAAAATACATGATAGTAAGTCGTAAAGTCCACCCCAGAAACAGCATCTGCGTGGATCGCAAATCGTTCCCAAAATTAGACAACTTCAATTAACCTTGGCACCACAATAAACTCAAAGAACGACCAATTAACTGAGGTGGACCAGCGTATAACAAGTGCAAACCGCGAATAAGTCGCCCTTTCAAGAGTATTGAAATCCCGAAGGATCTCCAGAAATTTAAAATTAAGGAATTGCTCACGGAAACTGGTCTGTCGATATTTCATGATATCAATTCAAGAAGGTTAAGATGGGCATGTGGCTCGAAGTAATCCAACCCTTCTACACAACTATGAATGCCACAATAGTTGGCAAGAGAGCACGTGGAGGCCAAAGACCAGAAGGATAGACAGGGTCAACAAAGATGCTGTGGAGGTTCATGTAGCAAACTGTAAATCTGAGGCCCAGGATAGACAGAAGTTGAGAAAATAGAGCTAACAGAAATATATATACGTAGTAAGGTCCAAAAGTTTCCTTCCTGGGATAGAAGGAAAGGTGAAAGAAAAAAACTGGTCTTACTGTTTTTTAATATACTCTCCTCTAAGTTCAACACACTTAATACAACGCTTTGGCAACAATTCTATACCATGAAAAAAAAATGTCTTCTTTGTTAAAAATATGTTCTTCCACTGCTGCTTGAAGCTCTTCGTCGGGTAGGAGGACTGCCCGTATACACAATCCAAGCTATCTTTAATTTGCGCAAGAGTAACACCCTCTTTACAAAATAATTTAATAACCGCACGGTACTCGAGTTTGAACATTATAAAAATGGAGAGTTTCCTTCAAGGCTGGACACTGATTGACAGGACTGAGGAAGTGCGGGCGATGTGTATGGAGTGAGCAGGCCTACATAGGCGTGCAGGTCCTGGCGCGTTTGAAGGAGGGGAAGCAGGACTGGCCGGAAACTTATGGACCTTACTACGTGTATATATATATATATATATATATATATATATATATATATATATATATATATATGTGTGTATATATACATATATAAATTATATTTCACGTTTTCCTGGACACATCTATACAATTAGATCAATAGCCAACTCAATTCTGAGAATTTATTTTTACATTTTCAATTAATTACCATTGTTTTTTTATAATATTTGACTGGCATCATTTAAAAATATTAAATGTGAATCCAATCTCTTTATTTGACGTTCTCTGACATCACATTCCAATTTTTAAATTAATTTATAAGCTTAACTAATTAATTTCCTTATTAAATGTTATGAGAGGTTTATAAAATGTTTCAAATGAAATGATATTAACATTTTAGCTTTGACATGTAATTAATTGATTTTTTAAAAGTTACTATTATTCAAAAGTCAAATTACATTATTACTTTGACTAAAAACAGGTTGAAAGGAGTTTCCTGAAAGGAAATAGTCAAGGTACTTAATTTAAATGTATGTGACCTTGGTATATTTTAAATTATTTTGTAAAGTTTAGAGTATTTTTTGTCACTGAACTATTCGATTTTAAAAAGCTGGAAATTTCTTAATAATTTATATGAATCATGTTTTCAAAAACATCGAGATTTATTAACACATTGAACGAAAGCAACTAGGTGTTATCTGTATACATAAAAACAACACCACAAAGTAATTAAAAATTGAAATAAAAAACTTTAAGAAGCTCAGTGCAGTGATTTGTTATTCAAAAAGGTTGTTAATATTTAATGAATTTTATTTTATTTTTTAAATAATCCTTTTAAGTTATTATTTTTGTGATATTATGTAGATTTGGTCATAAAATTACAAAAAAAAAAAAAAATTATCCATGCTACTCCTTTTGGACTACTTGATATGGAATCAATTTTATCCTTACATGGATATTTGATAGGAAAAAAATAATATAAAATAGTAATAATATTATTCCAATAGTATATAGTTAATTTTTATTGTTATTTATGATAAAACCAATTTTGGAATTAATAAGCTATTTGGGTGGTAGGATAAATGATCCTATTTATGAGGCGTTCAGATTCAAGATTTTCTTACATTTTTCACGACGTTAGTCTAATAATTTCAAGCTTCTGATACATTATTTTCAAAACTGAGCTTAAAAGATGGGAAATCGTGATATTGACAAAGGATTGTGTTAGACAAAATCGCATGACTACACTGGGGAAAAGTTTAAAAAGGCAATTTTTGAAGGTTTACAGCTATTCGCTCATATGGACTTTCAAAGATTTATCCATGAGTTGTCCTCCATAGTTATTATATTTAATATAAATAATTAAAGAAGTTAATGAATAATAACTGTAATAGCTAAATTGAAATAAACGCTGGTGCAATCCCATCATTTGTTTTTACGTTATTACCTTCATTTGTGGAGGGATAAACATTTTTTTTTCCCATGGCTCTACAGCCCTTGCAGGGTCCTGGCCTCCGCAACAACGCCTCTCCAGTCCTCCCTGTCAGCAGCTCGACCTCTCCACTGTCCGATCCCCATCCTCTGCAGATCGTTCTCCACATCATCCAGCCATCGCAGCCTGGGCCTTCGTCTTCTTCTTTTGCCTCCTGGTTTGCCATATAATAGTTTCTTTGGGTACCTATCTTCTCCCATTCTTTTTTCGTGTCCAAGCCATCTTATACGGGTTGATTTGACATAAGTGACTAGGTCTGGTTCATTGTATAGGCCCTGAAGCTCTCTATTATTTCTTGACCTCCATTGGCCTTTATTACATAATGGCCCAAATATCTGCCGAAGCACCTTCCTCTCCCAGATCTGCAGCATCTTTTCGCACTCCTGGGTCAGGACCCACGTCTCATCAGCGTACGTAACAATCGGTCTTAGGATTGTTTTATAAATCAATAATTTTGCCTTCCTTGACAAGTTACGAAATCTTAATGCTTTTCGCAATGCAAAGAGACATCTGTTCTGTGCTGAAATTCTTGCTTTAATTTCTGCAGTGATGTCATTCTTTCGTGTCACTAAAGCCCCCAGATACTTGAAGCTGTCCACTTTCTTAAATGTATGGTGGAGCAGTTGCACATCACTCAGCTCTTCCTGCCCATCATTTTTTGTGGAATATATTGAGAGGGAGAAACATTTACAAAATCTATTTAATAACTGCATAAATAAAATATTTAAAAAATGTAAAAGTATACTTTACATATATACATAAGCTACAGGTAAAGTAAATAGGAGATGGTATCAGAAGAAATGACATTATTTAGTTAACTAGTTGCTCTAGCTTATCGAGAAAATATGCTAATTTTCAAGCACGACCGTTTCTTTTCCACTATCTCGAGTTTCTTTTATCTTAGTCCTACCAGGCACGCAAGCGAGTAACCATCTGCATCTAAGTCGTCATAAAATAAACGTACGATTCTAAGTGATGGATCATAATTTCCTATAATTTTATTTTAAATATATTCGTTATTTTATATCGTTTAAAAATATTTTTTTCTTCGCTTATATAGTAATAAATATGTAGTATTAAGGATACAAATAAAACAATATGTAAACTAGAGATTTTATTTTATTTATCATATTATTTATTACATATTAATTTATCTATTTATTTTAGTAATTATTTATTTTTTCATAGTAATTATTAGAATATTAATTATTAATATTTGAAGAATATTTATTATAAATAATTTCTATTTTTATCTCCTTCTATCTAGTATTAAGTATAAAATTAAACAAAAGATCCAGAGTTCCAATTTTTTAATTTATTTATCTATTTACTCAACAATGATTTATCTATACAATTATTCCTTTATTGGCTCATAATAATTACTTATTTTAAAAAATAACAGTAGTTATTCTAAACACTTCAGTTGTTTCTTCTGGTTTAGACCGTGTCGGTGAATTTTCTGCCAACGTTTCGCCAGACATGCTGCTGACTTCCTCAAGGCTTAATTGATACTGAAAATGTTTTTTTGTTTTTTTCCAAGCCCCTGGAAAATGAAGATTCGTCTGAAGAGGATTTTGAGGAAGTTATAGGATTGAGGTTATGGGGTCTAACTAGGATCAGATATCCAGTGATGGGGCTCACCGGTTGTTTGAGAATGATAAAAACTAAAACTAAAGCTAAGAGTAATAATGCACCTGCGTAGAGGCTGAGGGAACTCAGTATGTACTGTTGCCAGCGCTGAGGCCGGCTTGCTGGTCTCAAAGTGCTGAATTGCGGGTTAGTGCAGTGCTGGAGGCTATTAAAGAATTTGTTATGCCTGTATAAAATCTGTCACCGTCGGTAGTCCGAGAGTGTTATGTATTATGTCAGTCTTTGAGCGTTGTAGTGTAGTATGTTGTACTATATGCCTTAATATGGTGTTTTGAAACTGTTGGAGTCTCTTCGTCGTAGTCGGAGATCGGGGTCTGAGGAGTCTTGTATATCTTGTATAGTTTGAGGCGTAATGATAAATTCGGTGAAGTGAGCAGGTGGTTCAACCTGTAGGACGATGTCCAAGGCTGACTGATCTTTCTCATGCAGTGCTGGGTCAACGTCAGGTCTGTCTAGGGTGACGCCCAGGTACACTATCAGATTGGCTTGATGGTTCTCGCTATCCCCCACTCTATAGACCGTCGGTAGAGGGCGCTTGTTTTTCTGAAATGAAAATACAACACAGTCCGTCTTCTTGGGATTGACTGTAATATTTAATCTCTCCAGCTTGTCAGTTATCTCCTTACAGGCCGCCTCTGCCTGTCGTAGAGCTTTCTTAGCGTTCAGTGAATTGCTATAAATTGCTATATCGTCGGCGTAAGCCGCGACAAGAGACCTTTCTGTATCTCGCTCCAACAGTTTCCGCCGTGTAGATCGAAAAAAAGAACTGGTGATAACACAGAGCCCTGGGGCACACCACAAGTGAGATCAAAGGGGTTGGACAGCTCTGCGCCGACTCTAACCTTAGTTGAACGTCGCGTCAGAAAGGACCGTGTGATAGTATAGAGCTGGTCGTGAAACTCTTTGTCCTGCAGTGTCTTCCATAGAAGACTATAGGACACTTAGTCGAACGTCTCCGTGCAGTCTATAGTTGCCATGTTCTTAGCAGTGTTCTCTATGACTTCCGCGTGTAGCTTCGCCAGATGCTGGTCCGGGCACAGTCCGGCTTGGATGTCTAAATCCCGTCGGAGCCTGGGGCTTTACTACCTCGCGAACGACGGAGTATCGCCTTCAGCTGCTTCGGAGATGCAAAGATGATATTGTTGCCGATCTCTTCTGTCGGTAATTCGAACGAGTCTATGGTCCGTTTCGCTATTAGGTCACCGTAGTGATCTGCAAACTTAACAGCCTGTACCTGGTCTGTTAGTATCCACCCTGAAGCCTTGTGTAGTTCCTCTTTCTGGTACTTGTCCTAAGTAGCTTCCATAGCTTTCTATCGTCACCATGAGTAGGCCGAAGATTTTCATGCCACTGAATTTTCATGGCGGACTGCCATTGCTTCATGAGGTATCGAATCTGAGTGGTAAGTGAATTTACCACCGATTTTACCTCATAGTCTCTGGTCCCGTACCAGTTGTTTTTCAACTTATTGCGGAGGGCAATAAGTTTCAGAATATGATCAGGTGGGGGACGCAGAGATGGTGGTAGGGTCCTGAACTTGGGGATTGCAGCATCAGCGGCGTGGCGCTTCTGTTTACATCAGTGAAGTAGAGTAGACCTCTATAGAGACCTCTATAGAGGTCTACTTAACTCGTCGTACGTAGAGTAGGTACCGTCGAAAGATTATTGTAGATCTGAGATTTAAAAAATTCCCAGTCTGCCTCTTGATACTTGTACTTGTTCGGCGGAGGTGGCACCGGTGCTTCCCGTCTAGGAGGTAAAGCACGGGTCGATGGTCCGCCGTTATTAACTCTAGCGTGACGCAATCGATAAATCGGTGCGGCTGCCGTGTAAGTAGGAGATCATACGTAGACCTGAAAGAAGTGTTTACCCTATGCCTAAATGTATAGGTGTTAGGGAGAACCACGGTGAACGGCGACTTTAACACTATCTTCCCCGCTGTGTTACAAGAGTTGTTATTCCAAAGGGAATGTCGGGGGTTCAGGTCGCCCACTACCCAATGGTTCGTAGTCTTGGTGCATTCGTTGAGCAATCTCTGAAATTCTTCTGGGGATGCACGAGGCCTCCGGTATAGGCCTGTGATAGTGGTGGGTTTGTCCAGAAGAACTTGGACAGTTACGGTGTGTAGTTTCTGGTCCGTGATAGCCACAGGTGGGGGGAGTTCCCTCCACTTGATCCCGTGGCGAATCGCTATCAGGACTCCACCATGTTGATCTCCCGCCAGAACTTAGCCTGGTATGCGCACACGCCGGTTGCTCACTCTGGTGTCGGTAAGTACAACTACTGTGGGGTCGCTCTTTGCCATTAAGGCGTATATCTCCGTAATCTTCGGTAAAAGTCCGTCTGTGTTAAAGTTGAGTAACGTTAAGTTGTTATTCATAGTGAAACGCTAGTCAGCATCTGGAAAAGTTGTGTTGTAATCTGTGAAAGTGATGCTATCCGCACTTCACTGGAACCTCGTTCCGGGGGCATTGCGCTACGGGGTGGGGTCCGGCACATCTAACACAGGCAGCTTGATAATAATATTGGCATAATTGGCATAAAGAATAACTGGCAGCGGTGGCATTGTACTACGCCCTTTCTGCCTACATAGGGTTTGGCTTTGAAGGTGATGCTCCCTAGAGCATTCGAGTTACCTCTGGAGTGGTGGTGAGGACAGTGAGGGGTAAGTCAGTCTTTTTACCATCCTTACCGCTCCTCTTTATCCTAGGGATGTCGAGGACGCCTGGGAGTCGTTTACCTAGCTGGAGTTTAGCACCCTCTAGATCGAACTCAAGGTCGAGGCCGTATAGAACAAATTTCTTGTTCCTTGGGCCAGTAGATGTTGCGTAGGAACGTGAGCTTCAACTTCCATAGTAAATTGAATGCTCCTGTGTCTCCCGTTTAAGTGCTTCGAGAAATCATTTAAAGTTTCCACCACATGTGGAAAAATTACGAAAGTGTCGTCCACGTATCGGAACCAGTGAGTAGACTTTAAGCATGAAGTTTTTAATGTTCCCTGTTCGGAATTCTCCATAAACAGTTCCGCGACGAGTGGACATAATGACGATCCCATTCTCGCACCTTCAATCTGCTTGTATTATTTACCGTTAAACAGAAAATACGACGATGTCAAACACATTTCAGCCAGTTCTGCGTCTGCTCTACTGAGTGCTTTTCCTATAAGTGGTAGAGTACCTTTAATAGGTAATTTTATGAACCGGAACTTCACATCAAAGCCGACCAGTATATCAGGTTATCAGGAAGAAATAATAAGGAGAGAATTTAAAAAAGCCCAATAGGCAGGCCCACACACAACAGAAGAAAGAAGAGAAGAAATTAAGAGAGCAGTGATCCCATATGTCAAAGGCACCACAGAGAAGATAGCTAAAGTACTGAAGAAGTTTAATATAGGAACGATATACACCACAGATAGGAAGATAGGTCAAGTTTTGCCATATGCAAAAGACAGCTTAGGACTCAGGGCACCTGGGATATATAGCATTCCATGCTCCTGTGGTAAGGAATACAATGGGTAAACGGAAAGGGTGGTATCTACAAGGCTGACAGAACACATTAAAAGCGTGAAGAAAATGGACAGCAAAACATCGGCTTTGGAAGAACATTTCACTACTACTAACCACACCATAGAATTCGACAGAATCAGAGTAGTTAAGAAATGTAGAAAGGCCCATACTGGAAGCAATAGAAATAGCTAAACACCCGGAAAACTTCAACAGGGAGGACGGGTGCAAATTAAGTAAACTATGATAACATAGCACAGAAGAAGGAACAACAGATCAACCTAGCAGCAACAATCAAGCCGAATTCCAGCCAATCAGAGCCCGAGCAATCAGAAACCACAGTTATGGAAGAACAGACTCTGATCCCGGACACGAAAAAACCCGATCGACTAACGGAAGGACCCGAAGAATCACGAGTGGACCCGAGCGGCTACTATATAACGCCGCGGGTTAGCTGAGCATCTTCAGTCTTAATTAGGCCTTGAGGAAGTCAGCAGCTTGTCTGGCGAAACGTTGCCAGACAATTCACCGACACGGTCTAAACCAGAAAAAAACAACTGAAGTTTTTGTATGAATAGTGGCCGTGGAATCTTGAAACAGTAAGTAATTATTCTGTTTTTATTTTTTATCTACGCCTATCTAGTATTGATTTTCTAGTTTTCAGGGTAAGAGACAATTGGTTATTGATTTTAAAGCCATTAACCACTGCATCCGTAAGATACGAATCCAAGGTAGATTCCGAAACTATTCTATAATTTCGTGCCACGCACCAACAAAGGTGGCGGAAGAAGAAGCAAAGGAAACTTTCTATAGCAACCTCGAAAGTGTCATCGAGGTGTGTCCTCGTCACAAGATTAAAATAGTTTTGGAAGACCTCAATGCACAGATCGGTAGAGATTCAGTTCTTTGGCCCCTAGCAGGAAGACACAGCCTGCAAAATATGTCCAATGATAATAGAACTAAGTTGGTCAATTTCGCAGCATCACACAATATGGTTGTTGGGATTACTATGTTTGAGAGGAAAGATACCTACAAGGCAAAATGGGATTCTCCAGACAATAACTCCAGAAACCAGATTGTCCATGTTCTAATCAGCAGAAGACAGCGTTCTATACTTACGGGGGTTAGAACGTACACAGGAGTGAATGTAGATAACAATCATAACCTGGTAATGGCATGTATCCATGCCAAAATTAGCAACTTACAGAAGACTAGAGGTACCCGCTCAAGGAGAATAAATACTCGAAAGCTGCAGGAGCCACAGTATAAACTACAGTTTGCTCAAAGGTTGGATTAGCTTTGGAATGCCGGTTTGAGGTGAAAGGCGTTGATAAAATATGGTGCCAGTGTAGGGCCGCTATTTTACAAATTGCTGAAGAAGTACTGGGCTTAGAGGGGCCACCTCAGAGGTCTGAATGGTTTGATCAAGAATGTCAAGAGGCTAAAGACAAGAAAAACAGGAAGATGATTGATGTGCATAGGACTCGTCTGGCTGTTTCTGATTACAGAGTGTTAAGATTAGAGAAGAAACACCTAAACACGGTAATTAAATAAAAAAGAAGGAGAAAGAAGAAGAAATAAAAAAATGTGATTGAGGTCCTGAGTAGACAAGCTAATACTATATCTTTCTACAAGACAACCAATGTCCAGCGAAAGGGATTTATAACAAGATCCAATACTTGTAGTGGTAAGGAAGGACTATAGATCACAGATAAAGAAGGGATCCTGGAAAGATGGTCTGACCATTTCGGTAGTCTGCTAGGGAGTGTTGAGAACCCTGCCCCAGAAGATAGTTATGACTCTAACGCAATTCAAAATTACAAAGAGTGTGAGCTTTTTGACCCACTAGATGATGAGGAAATTGAGGCTGCTATTCAGAAGCTTAGAAAGAAGCGAGCACCAGGATGTGATGACATACCAGCTAAACTTCTGGTGGAAATGAAATGATAGAGGTGATCCGAGATCTGCTACCCTATGTTTGGATAAGCAAAACTCTCCCGCATGACTGGTGCATTGGCCTTATCCTCCTTCTTCACAAGAAAGGAGATCAAATGCTTTATGATAACTACCGTGGTATAACACCCCCTTAGCTCTGCCTACAAAGTACTTTCGAATGTGGCATATCAAAGACTACCCCCCATGCCCAGAGAGAGATAAGAATGTACAAGTACTGAATTATGACTGGTAGATCTTGTATTGAAGCCTTGTGGAAGTGCTGATAAGGGAGTCGAGAAGCCATGTCAAGATCCAGAATGACTTGACTAAAGTATTAAAGACAACTAGGGGTCTGAGACAAGGTCACGTGCCTGTTATTTATTTTTGCACTAAAAAAGATCATCAGAGAATCGGGGTTACGCGTCTCTAGCACGATTCTGACTAAGTCCAACTAAATACTGGCCTATGCAGATGACAGGATATAGTGGGAAGAACACCGAGGGATTTACAACAGGCTTTTCTAGCATTGGAAAATGCTGGATGGCGTATGGGCCTGCAGTTAAACCAAGTAAAAACTAGGTATATGGTGGCTAACCCTTCAAGACAATCGGATCCCTCCATCACGTTTGGTGCCTACACATTCGAAAGTGTCGACAGTTTTGTATGCCTCGGTTCTCTGGTCAAAGCAGATAACTCAACCAGCTCAAAAGTTCAAAGAAGAATTTTGGCCTCTAATAGATGTTATTTTGGGATGGCTAAAATTTTACGTTAATATAAGTCGTCTGATATCAAGAAGAGCCAAGGTCATCCTGTACAAAACAATCATTAAGCTTGTTTTAGCTTATGGATCGGAAACCTGGCCTCTGTCCATGGCAGATGCCAACAGTTTACTGCTCTTCGAAAGAACAATATTAACAGGGATTTTTGGAGCTGTAAGAGTTGACGATCAATTTAGACTCAGAGCACCCGATGCAGAGCTGCATCTGATATATCAGGGGAGCCTGACGTGGTGAAGTACATGAGAATAGCTAGACAGAAATGGGCTGGACACATGGTCAGAATGGAGGATGACGTTACCCTGAAAAGACTGCTGTTTGGGTTCGTCGATGGAAAAAGAAAACGTGGGCGTCCACGACTTAGATTAGCATCTCTCTCGACTTGGCAGATGGGTTGGATGGGCAGATGAAGTCGGCATCATTAGACAGAGAAGAGTTGAGGCGACGCCTTGATGCGGCCAGGACCCGTGCTTGTAGAGCCAGTGTTAATTAATTAAGGGTAAAAGTAAACAAAAGGCGCAGAGTTTTCCTTTTTTATTTTATTTATAATTTTACGGTCATTAATTATTTATTACTTTATTCATAAATGTTATTTATTTATCTTACTGCATTATAATTATTATTCTTTTATATTTTTTTTCCTCGCTTGTCCAGTATTAAATAAGTTGGAAAAATCTGGCGGTTGAGTGTGACCTATAACAAATCACCACTCTTCACACCCGTTGTCCAAGAAACAGATCAGTCTCTACTATGTACGTGGTTACAGTATATATATATATATATATATATATATATATATATATATATATATATATATATATATATATATATATATTGAAATTATAGCCATTAGTATTTTATATAGTATTAAAAATAAAAAATAAACAATAGGTCCAGGATTCTCCTTTTTTATTTTTTTATCGATTTTATATTCACGAAATTGTTAATGCTTTAATTTGAAGGGGTTTGAAAACAAACCAATACCCCTCAAAAGAAAGTAAGTATATTTATTTCATAGATATTTTCCTCAAAGCTCAGCTGTTGACTTATTGACCTGCTAAAACCAATCAAAGACAAATATCTTACGTAAAGAAGTGCAATATCCAATTCATTTATTAATTTATATCACACTAAATCAATCTGATTAATACCTATGTGTGACTGTCTGAATGTGAAATTAAAACAACATATTTACGTTTTAGAATTCTCCTATTCGTAAAATATTTCATTAGTTAGAACAACAACGGAATTCAGAGCATAAGGAAAATGATAGAAATATTTGAGCTATTTGGGAATGTGACGCCAAGATCACACTTTCCCTTAATGTCTACTTTACCCGAAAATAATAAATAAACCAAAGTCTATAACTCGAATATATTTGACCCGTGATGGATTTTAGTTGTACAGGTTTCTAAAACTATTTTTTTTTTAATTGAGATTTAAAAACACACACAAAAAAGGAGAAGTTGTTACCTTTTTATTAGAGACTATAGGATCTCATCTTAAAAAGTAGCAGTCTAATAACAGTCTTCTAAATTTTAATTGTAAGCTTCCCTGACTTGTTGTTAAATGAGCAACTTAATGAGGCTACAGTAAATAGCCTGTCTTGTGTTTAATAATTTATAAACATCTTGAGCTTTCAGTAATTCTCAATTTTTCTTTTCTTTTTCTCAGAGCTCAGATTTCAGAGTTTTCATTTTCATTTTGTCTTTTGTAAATCATCTTGCCATGTTTAGTTGCTATTTATTAAATTTTCCATTAATAAAGCAATTATAGTTCGGTAATTAAATAAAATTACATCATATCCAGGTCAATACTATGTACTATTTACTCAGTTGGGATGCGTTTTGTGTAAACATTTGATTGAAAATAATATATATATATATATATATATATATATATATATATATATATATATATGTGTGTGTGTGTGTGTGTGTGTGTGTGTGTGTGTGTGTGTGCTTATTGGAAAACTATCTGATATTTGATGTAAATGTTTATTTAGTTGTCTTACGTTATAGTTTATTATTTTTATAATTAAAATTTATCGTTATCAGAATGGGGAAGAGGAGCATAATAAAGCTTGTTCAATATTACTTTTATTTAATAGTTCATTTGGTTAAAAAAAATAATAGTTAATAAATAATAATATTTATAGTTAATATAAACATTGGATATACTTAATATACTAATATAAACTATTATCACTTAATTTTATTAACTTTATGCATTTAAAATTTTCCACCGAAGAAATAGTTTGCATCATTTATTTATTTTATCTTATTTTTAGTTGAATACTCCAGCAAGACCCCTTAATGGGTGATGGTTCTTGAAGCTGGTTAGTTCAGCCGCTTTATTGCTGCTTTTCACTTGTTAAATATACTAAAATAATAATAAGTATACTTAGTATATATTTCTGTATACTATATATACTTATTTATGCACATATTTATGTATAATGCAATTGATTATAAATAATTGTATTCTGTAATTCTTCAGAGACTCGGCCGAACACTATCTAGCGGCAATTCGATTGTAGGAAAAATTAGGAAGTATTTAGATGGAATGTACGTTGGGAAATTTCAAAGATATGTTTTTCCCAGGAGAGGGTTTGGTCAATTAAGGTATCCGTATTTAGGTACAATAAAACTGATTCAAATTTGAAAATACTGCAGGATCTGTAACAGCACCCAACCAAGTTTTTAGAAAAACTAAACATTATATAAATCCAATGTTATGCTGCAATAATATGAACTATGCTACAAGCAATATTGCCTAACGGAGAATATATACACTTCGGTTTGATGAGGAAAAATGTTGTTTCAACAACTTTACATCAGAAAAAATAATATCATGAGCTCGAGGAAATAAGGATCCAGGATGATATCATTTCACTATAATCACTCTATAAGCTTTCATTTATTTGTTTTAGTGATATTGTTTAAAATTTCAGCTGAAGTAAATTCAGTGTTGTCATAAATATATAAATCTAATATCTTTGAAAATAATTCGTAATGTATCACTGTATCAATTTTTAGTTGACCTTCTTTTTATATGAATGGGAATTTAAGATGAAATAAAAATAATATCTTTGTATTATGAATTTCAATAAAAACAAATGCTAATAAAGATCTAGAGCAAATCCACTTAAAATATAATAATAGTATTAAGAATAATTATTTCAAACGTTAATAGCGTTCACTTTTGCTCTCGAAGATTATAAATATTGCATAATTTTATGTGAAATTCATAAACAGATCAAGAAGTTGCTAACTTAACTATTGAAGCGGAGAGTGAGACTTCAATTAGGGATGTCATATACGTTCCAAATCAAGGACGGTTTTATTTTTGGCCTGATATTAAATTTTAAATGCTGTTATGGAACCTTATTTGTCAATGCAACGTGTCTATCTTCCTTACTATTAGCATAATAAATTCTGGGAATAAAAAGTGTGGTGTTTCCGTTACGGTCCGTCCTTTTTAACAAAAGTAAAATAAAATATTTCATCACAAAGTAAAAAACTGGACGGGTTGAATATTACAGTTAATTCCAAGAAGACCGACTGTATTATTCTCTCCTTCCAAATGAATAAGCACCCTCTACCTAAGGTTTATAGAGTAGCAGACAGAGTAAACAAACCTGCGAATAGGATAACGTATCTCGGTGTCACCCTCGACCGGCACTTAACGTTATCCCAACATTGTAATAAAAAGATCAGGTCGGTTAGAACCAAATCTTACAAGCTTAATCACCCTTTAACCTCACCGAACTTATCACTCTGCCTCAAAGTAATGATCTATAAGTCAGTTATTAGACCAGCACTCCTTTATGGGGCGCCTATGTTGAATAACATTTCACCAACAACTTCAAAAAGGCTCCAACAATTTCAAAACCGTATACTGAGGCGTATAGTAAGGCACACCTCTCTACAAATGACGAAATCAGACATAATACACGAAACCCTCGGACTCCCGACGGTAACGGACTTCATCAAACGGAGGGATATCAAATTCTTTGATAGCCTCCAACACTGCACGAACCTACTATTCCACACACTTACACCGACAGGCTGAAATCAGGAAAAAACAACAATCATCACTAAGGTGTTATGGTTTATTTAGAATACATGAAAAAAAATTGTGTGCATCAATGCCAACATAGTTATTGTTAATTAAAATCAGGTGTAACCTAACTCACGTAGTGCCTTCAATTGCAATAAGTTGCAGTACAAGGCAACATAATAAGATGAAGAAACAACACTTCATACCTTTTTATTTAAAGGGGTTTTGGAAAAATATAGGATAAAGAATGAGTGTAAAGTCCTTTTATACAATAGAAACACATAATTGTTTTTATTAATAATAATGAAAACTTGTAAATATTAGCGAACAAAATTTTGAAAACTATTTAATAAAATCATAAAAAATGTTTTGATGTAAATTGGTTAAGTGGAGGATCAGTTATCACATTATTCTCACGGTTGTCTCAATTACCAAGTACCTATTAAACAATAAACCATAAACCGTCAACCATAAATCAAAGTTTGGATAACGTGATACTAAATGATATTAAAGTCTGCTTGAATATCACATGTATTGCAAGATTGAAACAATAATTTTTGAAATATTTAAATTAAATGTACCACTTCTTATATGTTTTCTTATATCTATTAAAAAGTAATAGATACGATTACTAAATAAAAGGTAATCAAAATTGATTCAAGGATTTTCAAAAGGCTGTATCCGTTGAAAACATTTGCGGTTCTTTTCTGCATAAAAGGAAGTAAAAATCTGGATGATTTTAATACGATTCCTAATCAATTCTTGGGTTGGGGTGTAAAAGGCAGTTTATAGTTTTAGGAAAAAAAAAAAAAAGATTTTTGGTATATATAATGTATTTAAAATTTATATTTTATTTGCTCTTATATCAAATTCGAATCTAACAATAATTCATTTGTTCGAGAGGAAATAATTATTTTTATAAAAATCGACTAAGACCTTCAAGAGACAAATGGGATAAACGATTGTTTACACCAACTGCAAATACAAAATGTTAACTTGCTGGGGTTTTTGATTTATGGATGAGACATACAAACTTACATTCAGACGTATAGTAATTATGTTATGTTTCCTTTCAAAGGATGTAATTTAAAAAAATAGCAATAAAAAGTCAAAACAACTAAGATTACTAAAACTTTATATATCACTATCAGTTAAGGAAAGTATAACCATTCATTTATTTAAGCATATTATACTGTTTCCAAATCTGCCGTTGTGCTAGATATGTAATTTGCTCGAGAATACATTCAACCACCACAGTTTCCCACTTATTATCGTACCCATATGTATTAAAGCTTCATGCACCACTAGTGGTCTGAATGTCAATTCAGTGTCAATTCCCGACTATTATTAAATCATTGATCTGCCAGAGCTGGATTTGATCTCGAACCTTCAGCACAGAAACTCGACGTTCTTCACAATGAGCTGCCCTGTTCACCCTAGCATTACAAAAGAAGATTTTAAAATGTAGGGAAGTCCCAACATTTATTTTTATGAACAAAGTATAATTAGGAACGTGTTAAAAATACTGAAACAGAACGGTTTATAAATAAGAAATTAAGTAATGAGATTGGAAATAAAGTAACCGAATAAGGGTTAGGCTTAGGGAATGAATTATTATCTATTAGCTTAAGTTTTCCTTACTTTGAGAAGATTAATAAAATATTGAAACAAAAATCATTATTTATATGTCAGCCTACGAAAACCTTAATTTATTAGTTGGTGCCCCATAAAAAAATAGATATCTATTCAAATATTTTCCCCTCAGTTAAGTGAAAACGAAACAAAATTAATTTCTATCCAGACAAATAACAATACTTTTTCCATTAAGTTACACGTGTTCACATATATCAATCTTATCATATGAGTATGAATAATAAATCTGAGATAATGTTCACAGAAACAAGAGAAACCCAAATATTGGCAATGAGAATACTCGTATTGAAGCATCAGTTCGGAACAATTTTAATAACATTTCGGAATCGATTTGTGTGAATAGTGTCCAATAAATTATTACACTTGTCTTTTGGTGGTTGAGGATATTGAGATTGGCGCAAATGGAAGGTAAGCAGTTGGTTATATCATCAATCGGTACAAAAAAACCTAAAATTGTTCATCCTGTGTAAACGGTACATTTCTATTAAAAGATTCCCATCAATTTAGGACCCGCTTAAAAATTTAAATTGCATTCAGTAGGTATAAATGATCCGTTAATATATTAAGATTTAATAAATCTTTAGTATATACAAGGAACAAAAATACGCTAATGAAATGAGCTTCAGAGCCCTCAATGACTAAGGCAAGGTTGCAGTCATAACCCATTATAATATTACTTAGCATGGCACGGTGAAATCCTAAAAAGCAGACCTTATAGGCTTAACCAGAGAAAACACTGACCTGTTAATTTCACTCTGCTGAAGATATCGTGAACAATAGAAGGAACCTCTATTACAATATTCTATCACTACAAGAAGAGCTTCAGCTGCTGAACATGGATATTGTAGCAAAACAAAACTAACAAGAATAGGATAAGGAGCAGAGGGGAGGCTGTGTACTTCGATTAAAGGGAGAAGAACTGGAGCATGTAAGTGACTTTGAATATTCTGGGATTCGTCTGAGTCAGAACGGCTGGAAATAATGAGCAACAAGGGAGAGAATGAGAGTAACCAGCAAGTGGTGAATGACAACAATTGAGAAAATTTGAAATACTGCAAAGAAAAAAAAGAGGTGTTTAACACACATAAAAGCGAACCCTGACCTGTTATCTCCATACATCGAATACAACTCCAAGAAATTGGGGAGAGAATAGAATGAATAGATTATAAGGAAAAACAAGCAAGGACAGATCAGAAACTAAAGAATTAAAATATTGAAGCAACTATAATAGAACGAAATAGGCTACACTGGTTTGCCCAAGTGAAAATAAATGTGGACGTATAGCCTATAGCCTACAAGGTAGAAGAATTAGAGCTAGGCCCAGAAGCATATTAGTAGGTCTCTAATATTCTAGGTCAAGACAGCTGTTGTAAGAAGAGCCAGCTGGTCCGACGGCCAGCAACACTCACCAACGGTAGAATTATATTTCGTTTTGAAAACTAAAGAGAACTTATCTTCAGTTTGAAAAAAAAAATCATTTATATTTATGGATTCCTGGAATTTTTTCAATATAACTTTTAATATCGAAAGAATTATCATGCAATCTTTTTGCTTAGTGAATTTTAGATGGAGTGCAGTTTCGGTTTATTGAAATAGCTGATACCAACGACCAGACAAAAACTCCAATGATTGATTGAATTGTTTTGATATTTTACTTAGAATCAAGGACTGAAATATCATAATAGGAATTTATAATATAAAATAATATAATAGGAAGTATTTTTAAAAACAACTTTTTGATAAACTTTTCTTCCATACCAGTGAAGTGGGAAGCTGCATTATTGCAGTCACAAGAAGTCCCATAGTTTTGACTTAGTGATATCCAGCACTACCTCCATTCGTATTTGGTTTGTATTTTTATTGATAAATCGTAGCAATCAACCAAAATAATAGATTCATCTTCCAAATAACATTTGGTGTTAAACGTTTAAATACCATAGAAATGAAAATTTAAGAAATGGAAATTCCGGTATCGAAGACTTTTCTTTAAATAATTACGAACTCCACAAATAATCAATCCAACGAGACTAAAGGGCTTCAATAAAGTTGTCCTATTTCGAAGTCAGATCGAGCGGTATCAGCAGGTAGGAGGAAGACAAAGCCGTTCACACATCTCAACTAGTTGCCTAAATACTTTAGCCGAATCCGGCATGGAATTTTCTGAGTTAGTAGGGGATGTCCTCAGTCCTAAGTTTCCTGTGAAGGACGGCCTAGTCTGCCAATTTGGGAGGGTGGGGTCTCCTACTATTAAAAGTGTCAGCGAAAAGACTTCAATTCAAGCTCGTCCGGGTTCATTGTTCCCAGGGGCAACGGGCTACGTTAGTCGGCTGAGGGGATTTGTTTTGTTTTGTTTTTTAAGAAAAAAGAAACAGCACTCAAATTAATTGTTTTCAATAAAAATAAATGACCTAACTCATACGGCTTCATCCAGTACGCTCAGTCAGACATACTCGTAAATTTAAATTGCTTGATGAAAAAATTGTATATAAATAAACTTTTGATAAGTTTACCAAGTTAACATCTTATTTATTTATGTAACTTATTCATCTGGGTAAATATATAAATTAGTCGAAAATATTATCTTAGGTTCATAATCTGACTAATCTCTGGAAGGGAATCATAATTGTGTTTCGGAATATAATACAAGCGACTAATGTTGTATTTCAAACATTTTGTAGGTAATATTCTTTTATAGTATATCGATTTCAATAAATTAATTTTATTCCAATTAACGTATCGACTGCTAACAAACATTCTACTCATTATTATATTATAGATATTGTACTCATTAATGTAGGTTCGACACGATGAATAACATATTTTTTTTTTATTAATTGTTATCATTTTTAAATATTTTATTCTGAAGAGAAAAGATTGGAAATGGATTTGTCTGACCGTGTTACGAGCAAGGTTAACTCAGTTGGTTAGAGCACCACAACGGAGACGTGGGCGACCCGGGTTCGGATCCCGGCCCTGGACAAATCTTTTCTCTTCAAAATAAAAATATTAAAAAACATATTTAGTTTCAATGATGACATAGGATTAGTGAATGGACAGATGAAGTAATAACGAAAGAAATTTTATTTTAATTTTGATTTTCTTATGAGGCAGTGAGTTATAAAACTAATTATAATATATTAATCCAGACGTTTAAAATATCCTTTAATTTCAATAACGGTTGGTATTTTTTACATTGAATCTTCAGGTGCTTGTTGCTTAAATCCATTCTTTTTATTCGTTTAAATATTTCAGAATACTTTGATAAATGCAACGAATAGCGACAATAACTTTACTATTGACTATTGAATAAAATAAACCTATTGTGTCTAAACATTGTTTGTTTCCTATTAAATAAATTTGAGTTTCGACTTTGTGTTTTCTGGCCACCTCGATGTAAACTCACCAATAAAACTCTATATATCGATAAATGTTTATTCATTTTAAACTGGAGTGCTTATAATTAAATTGTAGCAAATGCCAATTAGCTGCAATACTTCTTCTTCTTCCTCCTTGGTGCCTTTCAGCGTGGAGGGGCCTCGTCAATCCATTTACGCCAACTATCACGGTCCTTTGCCAACGCTTTCATTGCATTCAACAGCTTGCCTCTTTTTTTCTCCTAGCTTGGTGATCTCGTCCAACCAAGTTTTCCATGGTCGGCCCCTTGGTCTTTTCTCTGTCGGCCTTGCTTCAAAAAACTTCCGGGGTTCCCTATCCTCGTTCATCCTTATCACATGACCGAACTATTTGAGCGCTTTCCTCTCCAGGGTTTCTAACAGTGGTGGGACCCTTACTTCTTCTCGGATCCGTTCGTTGCGAATATGATCTCTTCTGGTTCGACCAGCCACTCTCCTTAGGTGCAATAGATTCCTTAAATATGGTAAACCGGTGATGCTTCGATCGGAAATAAATGAAAGTCAAAGAATGATGGGGGACTACAATCAAATTCGAGCTTTCAAATATGTACAGCTAATAAAATAATTTTTTTTCAAAACTTCTTTGTTTCCTCATAGAACTTCTCTTGTAAAGTAGTGTAGAGTGTGTTAGAACACTGAAAAAAAATCTCTTTAAAAGTGAGACCCTGGGGCAAGATCGTCTACTTTACCTCACACAGATGAATATTTAATGTAAGTTTGTTAGATAAAATGGACATTTCTTCTGTAATGTCTAAACTCTTGATTAAATCGAGGAAATTTGTATTTTATTTTCTTATATTGTCATTCTAAACTAGGTAAAATTTCATTAACTTAACCTTCCTTTTATTCCAAGATATGTTAATCTTCTCTCAGACAGAATTTATTACAATGTCATTTGGCTCATATTGTATTTATGATCTGCTTACAAAAACCTCCCCTAAGGGATCACGTGGAAGCGTATACCTCTTTTTGAAGAAACCTCTCCTAGGGTGTTTCATCTCTCTGAAGTAGATCCCTGCTCCAGAGACGTTTCTGTCTAAGGGATTATGAGTCTTTGAGATTATAAGTTTATCAGTGATGTTTGTACCTATAAGTTTGGATGTCTGGCAAGAGAGTCATGAAATTTTTTGTGGTTTTTCTTGATTGTGTCAGTCACGATTTGTACGTTTAGGTCTTTAAAAGCAAATAAATCCAAAAAGTGAACAATTAACTTTTTCATTTTTTCGCTAGCTTAGTCAAGCAATGCTTTATGCCCCGGAAACTTCAGGTTCAGAAACGTATTAAAACTCTGAGAAATAAGGCGGAAAAGTGTGACGTTAGAGAAAATTGCATGTCTAAACAAGTTAAAATGTGAAATATTGATCAATATTTATATCTTCAGAGTTCGCATAATTTATTTATTTTTTTATTGAACACCTTGGATTTAGGTCCTAGCCTGTGGCTAATGGTGTGAGCTGTTCCGTCTTAGATCTCCATTGGCATACATTATTTTCGGCGTATGTCCTAATTGCCTCAATTGGCGAAACTCGGTTGTTATTTAAAGCATTTTAGAGTCTAATACTTTCCTTTTCTAATTGCATACTAACATATATTTTATGTTTCTTTTTAAGGGCTATACACATTTGTAAAAAGTAATAAGCTGGCACAGCTATAAATTAAATAAAACTTGAACGACACTTTAACACAAGAGAGATGCAATACTTCCATATGTGCCTCAATTATCGAACACCTAACAATTTTTAATTGAACATTCCTACTTTTTTTATTTAGTACTGTTTAGTTAAAAAAAAAGTGCAACTTAAATAACAAACTGCAAAGTTAGTGGAGATGTAAAATACTTGAAAAGGTGGTAACGAACCATAATTAATATTAAATTTAATTGACGGTGAAGCGCGGAGGGCCCTCAAAGGTATCGAAGCTTCTGAAAAAGTTTGTATCGGCCCTTCTTGTTTTCCCCCCTCGGCACTTCACCCGGCAGCGGCAGCGAACGCAGTCGAGTGAGTTTCAATGACTCCTGCTCTAATTACCCAGCTCTCTCCGTTGTATCCTGTCAATTCACTCCCTTGTCTAAATAGTTGACGTTTCCTTATTAAATCTTCGTTAAGATTTCACCTTTATTATGAGAAAATAAAAACAGAAATGATCTTCTTGGGTTGGAATTCATACATGAGACATCTCACATTAGCAGTCCAAACGAACCCATCAATCAGAGACTGAAATCTTAGTCGTTTAATCAAAAATAAAATGCATGAGGCGTTCAGGATCAAAAGCGGATAACTTTTGATTTAAAAAATTGACTTTTCTACAAAAATTCGCTAGTATAGTTATTTATGCTTTCGATTCTTCAGGTTCAAAACCGGACTAAAACCATGAGAAGTAAGGTAGGAAAGTGTCCTGCTAGATAAAATAGCTTGACTAAACTTGTGAAAAAAGTGTACAAGTAAATTTTTGAAATTTATGAATTTAGTTATGATACTGAACGCCTCATATTATCAATTTGACAATGAGAAAAATATATTTAGACTATACCAGGCTTGCACATCATATGTTCAAAAATGCAAAACTTATAGGATGCCCCTATGGTTTTTCATTTCGTGCCGGACCCAAGGAATTAATATCGAACATCCAACTCTGGTTAGGAAGCTCGATAACCTGTATTAACGTTTGTCTTCTCAGGAATATGAAAGGAGGTTAAGCCCTAGTTAGAAATAATAAAATAAATACAATATAATAAAAACACTGTAATGAATAGAATACATAATGAATGAGGATAGACTAGGCGAATAATAGACTAGAAATTTGTTTAGCTTAAAGCTATTTAAAATCATGGGAAATGAAGAGAATACACACATGCAATAAGATAATGCAAACATTTTTAACTATTCATACATTACATGTTTGTTGTACAAAAATGTTTTTCTCCAAAGTTCTATTTTCAACCTATTTTCGCTCTGCTTCCAAATTCACTTCCTTCTAGCATATGAGGCTCTGTAATGTACTCTTTTAAAATTCTCAAAACCTTTTTTTTTAATCCATGTTTTTTTTTAAAGCAGTCAAATATTTGCTTCGATTTGATTGATTTTAATCTATAGTTTTTGAATTTCTTTGGCTGTGCCTTCAATTGAAATTTTGCGAGTAATTTTTTTTTAGCAAAATAGCCTTTTTCTAATGTTTACAATCATTTTTATTGGACAGCAAAAAATTAAATATGTCACACTTAATGGGAATTAGTATTAGTGATCTTGGTGTTTATTCATAAAGTAAATTACATTAAAAAAATATTACTTAAATTGCGTATATTTAAACCTATTCGTGAGTTCAGAAAACTAATTTTACTGGATAGTAATAGTATAGCACACTTATACAAAAACTAAAATTGTGCAAAACACATCGCAAAGAGTATAGAACAATTATTTTGTTGAATTCCCATTATAAATTATAATTTATTTATTTATTAGTTTTACTGGTTTTATTTATTAGTTGTTGAAGTTTCAGTATTCATGTACTCTATGCAATGTGAACTTGGGTATCTTTATTAGCAATTATAAGTTACATTTTACGTTTTATTTTTTTAGCTCATTTAATAATTTAATTAACATTTAAATTTAATTAACATTTTCGATTTGTTATTTTTATAAATAAATATTAACATTCCCCCTTGACGGTTATACAGCTAATCATATAAATCGCTATCCTGAATATATTTTGAATCATAAACAACAGCGTTTTTAATGGTTTACCCAACATTTGTTAAGCAATCACGTATGTAAATAAATGTAGCAGGTTGCGTAAAAGAGGGAAGTCGAGGTAGTAGGTGGTTGGGAGGGATTATTCTAGAAGCTTTCGGTTATTTAAAATACACAACAGTATTTTAAAAAAATTAATGACCAATGTTTATTTTTAGAACTTTTTTATGAAAAAACAAAGCAAAAAATGATCCGATGGAATCCCATTATTTTTAGCCGTTCTTGTAATTGGCCTGAATTATTTACAGAAATGTTTCCGTCATCTTTATTGAGTAGGATACAGGAAATACATGGAAAATATGAAGCAACTTCGTAAAATACCTACGAGCCTTTAATATGTTATGCTTCATACAATTTAACTTTAAACACTCAATTCAATTTATGAATAATCATAAGATTTCTTTTTGTTGATTACTATTCTAAAGCCATCGAATTATCAGTTTTTATTATTCATTTTAATCCAATTACATCGCTAACTCTTTCAACTAAAACCCAGAAGTCATTTCCAGAAGTTCCGCCACCTCCTGTTCGCAAAGTCCAAATAAGAATAATTATTTAATGAGTTGACGTCCCAAATTGTGTTTATGGCATATTCAAAGTTCTTTATAATAGTTATAATATATAATTCCTTCAGAAGGCACAGAGTTGCAGATGTGAAGAACCCCACAAAGAAGGATAGCTGAGCTAGGCTGGCTTTACCTTAGGTGCAGGGTGTGGAGGGCACACGGGCTCCGGGTCTCAAGTGGCGCCGCGAGGCGCGCCTTGCGAAACCTCCAGAGTTTACCTAGCCCTACTAGATTTCATTATATCATAGATCACGATTGCACGGTGCGACATGGGCTAGAGCCGGCGCTGAAGCTAAGCATTTTGCAGAAGAATGATCGAGGAGTCAGAGGCTGAAAGATCTCTGGCAAGAAGAATCCTTGCGTAAGAAAACCTGAACGGTTGTTGTATATTTATAGTCCAGATGGCTGTATCAAATAATATAGTAATAGTAATTATTGTTAGTGATATTGATATTTTTAGGCACTTCACTATTGACTTCAGTGATTTGAAAATATACTTGTTTTTAGCTTTATCCTGTAGTAAAACTAGATGAGAAATATATCATGCAATGGTTGCCTGTGGTTGACAATCGTTGGTTGTCTGTTTTTTACGGGTGAGCATTGAATATGGTTTTCTAATTAATGAATTAAATATGAAATTGTTCATTACCTCTTAAATCTTTATAAATTATTTCAGGAACTGACTTTACTTGTTTATTTATTTTTAAATTTCTACTCTTTGTGATGGGGGCGGAGTAGCTCAATGTGTAGAGTACTAAGTCTTTTTGTAGGGCGAATTATTAAATCCGGGGATCATTCAGCAACTATCAAGTTAATTAGGGAAAAACCCGGTGGTTGAAACTGATCTCAGTCGTCACTTCTAAACAACTAATCCTTAAATTTTATCAATATTGGACAACGTATTCCGAATCTTGAATGTATTCATTCATATTTCTTCCTATTGTATCTAACAATAAAGCCCATCATTATTTATTATTGGACGTGGATAAAATATTATTGTATTTTAATAGTATTTTAAACAGTTGATCATTAATTTTTTAATCTATGATATAATTATACAATTTTATTGGTATATTTATGTCGAAGAATCGTTGCACTAAAATCAGTGCTTTACCAATTAACTCTAGAGCCGTTAATAGCGTTGAGAACAGAGAAATGTGTCCCTTTATTACATTCTAATTTGTACTAATGGAGAAGAACGCCCTTTGTCGAGAGGTTATGCCAACGTTTTTACGGCAAGGGAAGGGCTCTTTAGCTTGCTTTATTTTCATTAAAATGGATTATTTCGTGTTGGCAATGGATCAGGGACAAAATTGAAAACATGGATAATGGATTTTGAGCAATTCATTACGAATGTGGGTGGATTTGAATAGGAACTATCGTGTTCGGTGAGTAATTTATTTAATTTTTACACTTTATAATTCACTGAATTCTAGAAAATAGTGGGTTTATTTTATTTTTTTATGGCATCGATATCCGATTTGTAGTTTCAGTAAACTAACATTCAGTAATTAGTAAGTACAACCGTATTTACTGAATTGTGAAAAGGATAGACATCCTAAATCAATGAACTATTTGATAAGATTGTTCATTTGTTCATCTTTTGTATTTAATTAGTAGCTTAGAGGGTTTGTCTAGCAAGAGTTGATGTAGCCTGAACCGGTGAGAAAATCATTACTCATTTAACGTCATTTTATGCTACACTGGCTAATCTAACCATATTTCTGTAGGAAAGAAATTCCATCCTACATTAACCATATTTCTATTGAATCCTACTTTGCCTATCCAGGAGGTACAATTAGAATAAGGATCTTCAACGATGACCTGTAAATCCACAAGCTTGGATCCATCATTTTACGCCCCATCTGAAGGATGGCATAACCAGGGATTTTTTACTCCCTTTAAACAATTAATGCTACCTGTAGGGCTATATTGGGCATAGATAGTAGGAGATCCTGTTTAGTAAGCTGAATAATGCTTATAATAACAATAAATGTGATAAAATGTACAGAACAGGGCTATTGCTGCCGCATTTAAATTATAAATCTGTTATCAAACTTTTTAAATTAGTTTCCACTGTTTTATAAGACAATAAAATTTATAAATTTTTAATATGATACGACATTACTCTATTATTACTGATATTTTTTGATTTTTTTACTAGTGACCAAGGATATACGAGTCTTTGTAATTATCTCGAACATCATTCAATTCTGTAATATAATTAAGTATGTCTTTTGACCAAACTTTTTTTGCAGTTCTTTCTATTGAGTGATAGTGATGTTACTGTATCAATATTGCAGAAATGACTGAAAGAAATTTCGACTAAAAAAAAAGAAAAAAAAAAGGTCTTACACAATGCCTGGGTAGACAAAGGAATGTACACGAGTATTGGTGATCGAAGTCCACTAGTCCCTTACAATCTGACCTTATTCGTCCTCAAGATTTCTTTCAATTACTTATATATATATATATATTTTTTTTTTTGAAGAGAATATAGGATCGGTGAAGAGAATGGAATTGTCTGGCTTGGATACGAGCCTTGGTAGCTCAGTGGTTAGAGCACCGCGCTTGAGCACCAGGCAACCCGGGTTTGAATCTTGGCCAAGACAAATCTTTTTTCTTCAAAATAAAAACATTTAAAAATAATAACCATCAAAAGAACAATAAATAATAAATAATATATATATATATATATATATATATATATATATATATATATATATATATATATATATATACATGTATGTATAAATACATATATACTCGTATTTAATTGTTATATACAGAAATAATTTATATGCATTGTATTTGTTATTTAATAATAAGCAACAAGGTAAGCTATAATATAACTTTTCTTCTCTCTTCAATGTCATTATGTCCTTAGAGGCAGTTTAACAATATCTTCAGATATATCTAATTATTTCCCAGTGTTTTTTGTTATTAGCGATCTATTATATTTTCACTGCCCTTTTTAAGTTTGCTAATCTGCCCATCCATTGCTTACCTTTTGATCACATTGAAATAATAGAACAGTAGAATGACCGATTAAAATCACAATAAACAAAACGAAATACCTAAATCTGTAAGACATATTTCCAATAATAATTCTTCGGATAATAATGTTCTAGTATTATTTTTTTTATAATATAATTTAAAATTATCTCGTGTAAAATAATTTTAAAGTCTCAACCAATTCGAAATTTTCCAAACCAATTTCGAAATTAAATAAGCTAAATTTTAGTATGAGTAGGAAATAAATTATAGCAAAACAGAAGATAAATTGTATGAATGTTAAATTAAATTTTAATTGGAATTAATATTAAAAATGCTCCCTAGCCGTTGTCCAAGCATTTCCTTCGGTATTGATATCGAACTTATATTGACCGTCAAGTGTCAAAGATCTAACAAACCTATATACATATATTAAATGGTATGATGAAGTATACCATGTAAAAATGTTAGAGTTTGTATTTTCTACAAAAATAATAATTTTAATATACACTGGGTCAGACAAAACCAAATCTTGCTATATGATGCTTGTTGTCTCTTTTTGCTAGTGTTTTGTATTGTTAGCCAGTGTATGTGTATGCGTATAACTGCGTGGAGGTTCGTGTATATCTTTGGAAACGCCAAGGGTTCAAGTCGAAGTATCTGAGTTGTTATTCTGTGAATTTGAGTTCTATATAGGTTCTAAAACAACAAATATTGTATTAAATGATTTTGCTTATACAAGCATGTGTGCGGACTAGTAGCACTAATACCGTACTAAAAAATGCTACTATGGTAGCAGAATAATGAGTAGATGAAAATATTGCATAATACCAAATAACTAGTACACGACCTATGCATACTGTTATATTGGGTTCACTGCCCATGCAGTGGGATGCCTCTTAGAGTTCGTTATATATTGAATCATTAATGAATAAGAGATATATCCCTTCTCTTCTCCAAAGGTTGACGTGGTTAACTGATTAGGAATTGTTTATTAAATAATAATAATTATTGAATAAGATTATATCTATTGTATGCTGATTATAGTTACAAGATAAATTATATACCTACTTACAAAGAAAGAAATGGGGCGCTCTATTTCTCGACAGTTGCTTGATCCAGTTCCCTTCTTTATTTTCTACCAAAAGGCAATATTTTCATACTTAAATAACATTTGAAATTATATTTACATTAGTAAAACTTACACAAGAAAACGGAAACACGTGGAAACAATCCTATGTCTGAAAACGTGGAATATTAGACACAGGGATTCTGATACGTATATATCATTTTCAATACCCCACATCAAGTGAAAATGATGGATGCGTATATTTGTGAAAATGGGTGAGGATGTAATTCGGAAGTAAATAACTTTTATTTATTTTGACTAATACTTTAAATTCATATAGTAATTTATTTAAACTAGGATCATGAACAATTTTATTTTTATTATTCTCTAATTATCGCATAATTTACAGTAAAATTTTAAATATCTAAGTCCCACTAGATGAACTGCAAGAAGTATTATTTACATTAAGAGTTTTTGTACAATTCTTCTTTCGGATAATTTTTTCAAAGTGTTTGTAAGTTAATTTTCGATCTCAATAATCCATAATAGGCTCAATTTATTTTCCCAATTACTCTTAGATGTCATGTTATTACTTGTAACAATGTTCAGTTTTATTTAAAAAAAATGTATTTCATAATTTTTCACTGTTAACAACAAATATATTACTTTATTCTTTAATTTCATCTATCTATATCGTGTTAAGAAAAACAGAATAGAGACGCACTCAACAGACTTACCTTACGTGGTTAGGTAACATCGTTTTCTTAGACCTAAAGTCTAATGCTTTATTTAAACTTTTCTTAATTCAATCATTAAAATTTTATAGAGTTAGCAGTCGGTATCACTAAAATTGACTGTGGTCAAACTTTGTTATTATTACTCTTAGAAGCCAAATATTTGAACGGCCTTTTGCTTCTAGCATCGTAAAAATGGACATTTTAGCGGCGATTCAGGAAGCAATGGTACTCCATACTACTGGGAATCAGATAAGGAATGATGTGTCAGAGTTTTTACATCTGATGAGTGAGAACAGTTCCTGAAATTGATTGAGAAAGCAACGAAGAAGATCGCAG
The DNA here is from genome assembly GCA_964056705.1 of Troilus luridus. Lineage (NCBI taxonomy): Eukaryota > Metazoa > Arthropoda > Insecta > Hemiptera > Pentatomidae > Troilus > Troilus luridus. The sequence continues at coordinate 76,896,794 of OZ057416.1, read as the reverse complement.
ATGTTACGAAATGTGGTATAGGATTATTCGGTTAAGGAAAAAGCTATAAAGCTTGAAAAATGAGAGAAAATCCCAAAGGTGTATGTATTAAGTAAAATAAATAGTATAAATACTACCTCGCAACCGATAATTAGAAATCTACGTATTTAAAAAAAAATAATTTCAAACATAATTTAATAACTGTTTAATAATAAAGTAGAATAATTTTTATACATAAATACTGTTGAATAGTTTGCTAGATTTCGGGAACTGTTAAATACGGAATGAATGCTGGTGATGATTCCGACTAAGTTGAGTTCATTAGGTTGTAACTTCATGCTCAACTGCCAAAAACCCATCAGTTCTTGTAGTCGCTGTTTTAAATAGAAGTTGGCCTCTGTACCATTGAATATTTCATGGGACGTCCCAAATTAAATTTAGATTTTGGTTTCAACTCCTAAACCACTCTTGTCTCATTTAAAGTTTATGTTATAAGTTTATTTCATTGACATTTAATTGTCATTAAAAGCTTCTCCTCTTATCAACCATTTTTGACTATTATGCATACGTGGAAGTGAACGTTCACGTCACTACGTGTATTGTAATCCTTATAACCCCCCTCGCTCATATGTCATAATTTCTAAAAATTATCGGATATTTTTTTTAAATTGCAATTATTAAAAAATTTGCATTTATTAAATTATTGTTTTTACAGTTTCAGATTCAGTTCTGCCCCGGTTTGCAGAACCAATCCAAAACGTGACTGTGACAATCGGAAAGGACGCACTCATGGCCTGTGTCGTTGAGAACCTCAGGAACTACAAGGTAATTATCATTATTTGTTTTTCATAATTTAAATATAATTTATATTAGGCGAGCCCCTCTCATATCATCAACAATTCTTAGTTCACGAATTGGTTATGAATTTCATTACTAAGTACAACAATTAAGTGAAACAATTTTTCGATATATAACAAATTACTTCTAACAAATATATGCCAAAAACAAATGAGAAAGAGATGTACTACAGTATCTGCCCGCTGTATTTAGAAATAACGTATTTTTTTACATGTTCATATTAAAAAAGTATACAGGCATCAATCTTTGTGCTAAATGATAAATCAATGGATAGTGTATCTCAACAAATTAAATACTGTCCAACTTTAACATGTTGAAACAATATTAATTAACATACATTTCTGACTTGAGAAGACAGGTTTTGGGTTAAAAAGCATCAATTTTTTCAAAATTTTTAAATCTTAGTGACTTGCTACGAAAGTGAATAAAAGTAAATTAAAACTCCAAACAAAAGAAAATTCCACTAAATTGGGAGATCAGCCTATAGCTGATCTATATCCCACACCCGAGATTTTTCACGTGAAAGAGGAGCGACTTGTTGGGCTAGCTCAGTTGTTGCACAACAAGGTGGTTTTAGTGGGTTGGAGTCCCACACTATCTGAAGATTTTTTTGACCTCAGATCTCTATTAAGATTTGCACCTTATATAAAAATAAAAAAAAATTTGTTTAAATATATTACAATGTTAGATTCATATTATCCATTAAAATGTTGCTTATTAAAAAAACTGTGACCTTACAGTCCATGAAAAATGTAGAGTTTAGTTCATGATAAGAGATGTAATGTTTCTAAACATTGTGCATGGAGGTCATTTGGCCGAAACCACTCAAAACCACTCGGTTTTCCCCCAATTAAGAATACCCGTAAAATGAACTTGTGTATGGTACCTGTGAGTATCCAAAATCCCACAGTAGTATCTAAACTGTTAACACGATAAATGGTATGAATGTTAACTCGAATAAATATTTTATCTGCAAAAGCGGGTCTCGAATTAGGGAGCTAGAAATCAATAACCAAGAAATTTACGTAATGAGCTATTATTACTTTAATAAATGGTTGAGATTGCATTTCAGATGCTGTAGGTTTAAGAAATATTTAAAAGAGAACGAAACGACACGAGAAAAACCTGTACCATTAGAACTTACGAAGGACCTTGGATTCAGTGCATATTAGAGCCTGTCAGGTTGTCGCCCCTAATTTAACGGTTGTACAGAGAGGTGATTTGTCCAGCCAGGTTGTCCTAGGGGGAAACAGTACCCACTTTTTAGAGGCTAGGCGAGCCTGAGGAGGGTCTGTAGACCCCATAGGGCCCATCCGTGACTGTCAACATATTAAATAATTTATCTGTCGCAGCCTAATTTGAAACCGGAACCTTCAGCATTCTACTCATGAGCTACCCCGCTCCTTACACGACAAACATTTTTCGAATTAAATTACTGGCCCTAATTTTCATGCAATTATTATTAATTACGAATAACCACCCACTTCATTAATCAAGAAAAATAATAAATCCACCTCTTTGTAATTTGCATATAAATCTAATTGTTTTGGTAATTCCCCTCAAAGCGTCGGTTAACCATTAAGCAGAATAAATGGATGTAATAAGGGTTGAAGGGGTTGATCCAAAGTAGGGGGGTGAATAAAACCCGACAATAATCCATTTATTCCACTGTCGCCATGTTCGATTTGGCTATTCAATCAGTGCTACGTGATCTCGCCGCGGCCGATTTAGGAATAAAATATATTCCAATAGGTTTTTTTGTGACTCTTGTGAGCTTTGGAGTAAAAAAAAATTCCGGGTTTAGGAAAAAGTCCAATTACAGATCTCCAATCAGAAGCGAAGCAGATGGACCCGCGGCACTTATGCGCTGTCAATTATCGAGAGCAGCGGGTAATTGGGACAAATCCAAGCTCTGTAGCTCTTCATATTAGCTTCATTAACCCATCTGTCAAGTGATCATTTCTCTTATGTATTACAGGTATTACTTTATCATAGTTTTTTTTTTTTACTGTAAGTTTAATTTTATAACAACATTTATGAGATTTTGAGGAGGTTTAAAAATTGGGGAGCTCTGAGTTCTCAGTTGTACAGCACTGAGTAGCCATGCCGAAGGTCCTGGGCTAAAATTTTGCTCGCTGGCAGACTTTTATTGTATCTGTTAGCGAACATCATGACCATCTGGGATCATATGGGATCTAGGAACCTCCTGCGGCTCACCCAGCCTCGATATAAGGTAGAAATCTGGATGGATAAATCACCTCTCTGCACAGCCGTTCACTAGTTGTGGTGGTACAGGTTTTTTTTTTTTTAATTGTTTCACTGAAATATGGTTCTCACGAATATATCTCCTAGATTCAACTAGTCGGTACCGGAAAATGAATTTCAATGTTCTAAAACACGAAATTATAAAAGTATTTATATACCTAATGAAATAAGTAGGCTTATTTCAAACATATTTTCCATACTAACCCTTTTAAAAACCATTCACTTATCGTGTACCAGATTCCACACATCTGAGTATAGTATACATTAAAATTAAATATTTAAGCTGGTTTCATAACTAAAAATCAATGTTTATTTTTTTAAATAAATTCTGAGCTGATTGTATAAAATGATAACAATTGTTGTTTAATATGTACACAGTAAAATTATCTATGTAAACTAGTATTTACGCTTCTACATTGGTTCTATTTCTGCGCTTCTATAAAAAACCGCGGTCATAATAACAGTTTGAAGTAATTTTGAAGCTTGCATGGTCACCAATACTTGATGACCATGCATCATTTGATACAATTAAGAAGATAGTTAATTCTTGTATTGTTAATTGTTTCTTGTTAGCTCCCAAGCAGCATTCGTGATTCTTTTGCCGTAAATTTCTAGTAACCTGTTTCAACCTTCTCCCACTTTGACTATGGATGCTTAATGTATGCAGGGCATTGAGAGCAGCTGTCAAGCGAGAATTATTCTTTATGGCTAACAGATTTAGCAAATTGGATCATTTCTCTCTTTCACTCTGTTTATCATGCATGGGCGTCCTTACCATAATTCCGAAGTCAATACCTTATTTCAATCCTTAATAAGAACCAAAAAGCTTCCTTCTTCCTTAATTTTATATCCATATTGAATACTGGGTCTCAACCTACTAAATTTGTGTATGGCTTTTCCTAGAGCTGTTTCCTTCTAAGAAATCGTTAAACATTCGCGTTAAACCGTTCCCATTTAGAAATCCCGCTCACTAACCTTATTAAAACACTATTTATTTCTCCATGACCTCCAAAAAATAACCGAAGAACTGTACTTCTACAAATCATGAGAGGGTATTCGGTTCAGTACATGATAGAAACTGCACTGTTTCGAGAACGACAGTTATGACGGGAGGTGATTTGCTCGAGATCAACCACCCGGTTTTTACTTTAGGTGATTTTACATAAATTAAGGGGCTCTAGTTATTTAGGTTGGGTGAGACCAAGAGGGTAGATACAATAGGGTTCATCCGTGGCTGTCAAAACATTAAATAATTGATCTGCCACAGCTTGATTTGAACCCTGATGATTTAGCATAGTATGTCATTACTTCCTTACTCCAAGATCTCAATTCCCTTATACTTGTAAGAAATTAGTTTAAGAATAGTTATGATGACTAAGGAACAAGTGAAATGGAGATCAATTGTATAGAGATAGATAGATCGAGGACTTTTTAATCATTTAAGTAGCATTGACCTTAGCTAAACTATGCTTTGTTATTTTCTAGTAACAAATTATACACCCAACAGAAAATTTCTACGATCCTTGTTGGAACTTCAGTGTTTTGTACTACCAGAGAAAAATTAACAACTAAATAATGTCCATTCCTAATAGAAATGTCCAGAGAGCAGGAAGCCCTTCGAAGCGAGAAGCCGCCTAATAAGCTTCTATTTCCGCTTCTTGATTAATAATCGGAGCTACTTGTTGTGGCCAATGGCTACCAAGATGACTGTAATCAGCCGAGTAAATTGTTTTTATTTTCTAAATAACATCGATTATAATCATACATCTCTTCCAAATCATAACTCCCCGATTCTATCTCTAAATAATCATCTAATGAATGTTTTCAGAATGATTCTATTCGGGAGTTATATTTAAATTTTAAATACATAAGTAGAAGTTCCAAGGGCGATTCATAATATAATTATCTTGTCTTTGCCTGTTTTGGCACTGCCCATAATTCTTCTCTGATAGGATAACTCAGAGTAATAGGGTCAGGGGTGGATTACCCAAGTCCCGACTACAGTTTTTCCTCTCTGCGAGATTTTTTAAATAAAAATATCAAACAAGTGGGAACCAATGTATTAATTTTGCAAATATTTATTAAAAAATAAACTGTCGAATGTATGTGAAAAAATATGGTGTAAAAATGGGCGTTTAGTTTCATTATTATATATGTTCAAATTTTAGAATAATAATAAAAATAATATATAAATATATACTTATATCACTAGAACACATAAAGGTTTTTTGTTTCAGTTGGGTTCTACCATGTGATACTGTTATGTTTCTAGGAAACAGTTTCGCGGGTAGGTGATTTCTCCGAAACCACACTCAACCGCCAGGTTGTCCCCCTAATTAAGAGTAGGGTAGACTGTGTAGTTCCCCCATAATTCTGTTAATTTATCGGATAGCTGGAAAAAAAGTAACACAAATTGTAATTTGTTTATTTGTCTACGTAAAAATACTAAAATATTGTCCTTAAATACGCTGTATTAGTCATAAGATGAAAAAAAAAAGAAAAAAGGAAAGTGTCACAACCGTCCTTGGGGTGGGTCGGTTGTGACAGTGGTTGGAGTCGGTAGTTACAGGCATAAACATACAGTAAAATGGTTTATAGCTACTTTTATTGTTAAAAATATGTACCATAGCAAAACATAAACTTCTTCTAAACAAAGTTAAAATTCATATAGCAAGTTACCTAAAATCTGACATCATTTTTGTTCTTATAATTAACAAGGCACTGTAACAACTAATATTATAATAGTCTTCTTAGAATCAGTCAGAGCGTTGACTAAACTTCTATAAATACCCTCGGAAATATAAAAAAAGGAGGAATCGCATTTCCCAAAGCATTAACTGCACAAGCAACTGTAATTAATGTGCCACGTTCAGTTGAAGTTACAGCTCCCACTTGCCGAATGCCACGTCTTGCCACTACTTTGTCAGGTTTTTGTACTGTAGTAACACCTGTCTCATCAACATTGTATATATCCTGTGGCTCATATGCGTGTCTGTCATAAACAGTTTCCATATTATCATAATAAGCTTTCAGATTTGTTTTGTTAAAACTAGCTCTTGAAAAGCTTGTAGCCTGTGCTACGCGTGCGGACAGGGACGGGTTTCTATTCATGAATGAACGGAACCACTCCTCACCAGCAATCTGATTCTCATCCCAAGTAGCAGGTCGCTTTATGTTGTACTAAGTTGTCAGGTCAAATGCCAGCGTCCGTTGCAGAAAGACCAACATTTATATCCGCGCAACGTGTGATGTACTTTGATAGCTCCTATTCTTTTTCCATAGAAAAAACTTTATTATGAGCAACATAGCCCATGCTGATTTTGCTGCTATCGTTATTTGCACCGGCTTCATCACGTTTACGACAACGACATGCGATTAACTTGATACATTTCTACAGCTCTCCGTAAAGAAGTCCCACGTTTAACTTCTTTATAAGCATTTTTATAATTATTTATATCAGCTAGCGCTCCTTCCGTCTTCCGCAAGCGTTTTCTGGGCAACCAAAAGCAAAAAAAAAAACGAATAAATATATCCGTACTACACATATCCGTACAACCGTACCCACAAAATTTGCCACAACCGTACCCAACGCACAATTTCGAAAACAAAAATAGCCATGAATCAACCATGCAATCTACATAAAAAGTAATCACTCAGAGTTAACTACTAAAATTCAACTTATAACAAGAAAAAATCCGAGGTAATCTATCTGTATATAAAAAACAGTAATTATTAAAAGAAATCAAACAAAGAAACTTACACTTGACTGTTGAAAAGGGATGAAGGCTCCTGCTTAGGTTAATGTCACGCGATGACTTACGCAATCCTAGGGAACGTGTTTAGACTTGCACGCCGCGCCTCTCTTCCCTTATACTCTTCGCCATATTCCGTATGGTTTCGTGGTTATAACGATTGTCACAACCATACTCTGGCACAAACGTACCCAGTGTACCCTACCCACTTGTAGGCTGGGTGACTCCAAGGAGGGAGTGTAGATCCCACATGGTTCAACCAAGGTTGTCAATATACTAAATACATTATTAGTCACAGCTGTATTTGCACGCGGTTACACAGCCCTCTACTAACTGATTACGCCGCTCCCAATAGAAAAACAATAACTCAAAATGTTTCAGGTTCTTACTCCAAAAGGTCCATTCTGGATCTAAATCAAATGCATAGATTTATATTCGGCCCAAATAATTATGGATTTCTAATATGGTCCGGCATTTAAATTGGGTTGGGCGATCCTGGTTTGATATCAAAACTGAAACAGACAACCACAATAAATTGCGTGCATAGGTAACTACCCAAAATAATAGATGAGAAGACTTTTCCTGCAGTTCTCACTTTAATATCCATCCCCATTATTGAGATTTTTTTATATATTGCACTAACTTGAATCATTAACCACACTCAAGAGGAACTAGTTATCGTTGTAAGTAATTGGAATTAAGTTGATTTTAATATTAATTATGAGTCATAATTAATGAGGAATTAATATATACAAAGATAGAAAAACTATGGCCGGACCCAACTGTTTGGTATGCCATTAATCTAGAAGAAGGAGGAAGGGAAATCCCTGTTTTATGGCTGCCTCTTCGGCTTACACGCACCACTTCACTCTCTTAACTCCCCCCTTCAGAGAGGAGTCTCATATTTTTCTTACTTCTTGACGTCAACTGCTGTTGTATATTTAAGATACACAACCAGTATTATATTCTGGACGATCCGACTGAATATAAGTAATCCCTTTTACACTGAATATAAGCACTGTTTATTGTAGTAATATTTAGTACTATTTCATGAAATTAATCCCATCCGGACAAAAAAAATCAACAATTTTCAGTCAAAGTAAGATAGGGAACCGTGTAATTTTGACAAATTTTACGTTTCGTCACTGGGTTTATTAAATTCATTATGCCATCGGTTAATTCATCAGACATTTTTCATCTTCTTCATACCGCACTATAACACCATGGCCTACTCGACAATTTTTCTCCACTCATACCAATCTTCCGTGATCTTCTCCGCTCTTTCGTTATGTACATTTTTCCCCCTGACCGTTTAACACTTATATCACTGAACTATTATACTTTCCATGATAGACAGTTTTGCAATCTTCTTCGACTTAAATGCAGTTAGGATTTTCCATTGTCTAAAGGATAAATAATGTGTTACTGAAATATGATTTTTACGATAATAATTCGTCGACTCTACTACGGTACCGGGAAAATAGATGTTTTATAGTCTATAACACAAGATTATAAAAACTATTATGTTCTCTACGGATGCGTATAAGAATTATGTTTAAAAGTAAAATTAATAATTTCAACCGTATGACATAATAGACGTAATTAGAAACTTCGCATATTTAAAATCATATTTAAAGCCATTTTAGAATATTAATAATAATTTAACGTAAAATAACTTATTTACTTAAAACTACAAAACATTATGGATCTCTATAACCCATGCAGGATGATTGGGTTTAATTTATAATGGGTGTTCTGTTTCTAAGCCAACGGAAATGGCTAGGCCGAGATCAAATGAGGATAATGCAGTGGCACATTATCCTCATTAATTTGCATAGTGGGTTTCAAATCAAAACAATTACGTAGAACGTACCTAGATCAAACAAATGAATGACGTTTTTACTTACCTAATGTTACTCTATTCCTGATATGGCTAATCGGATGATTCTACAGTGAGAGCTCTAAATTTTGCCTATCTAGATATAATAAGAGTAGGGATCGTTAACGAGAACCTGACATAGAATAGGCTCTAGGTCGCTATTTATCTTCTCCTTCGAAGGTGAGCAGAAAGTAGGATTTTTTGCTCCCTTTATACTATTTTAAGATTGAAAGTGTGCAACTCAATGGTTTGTTGTAACTACATTGCTACACTTGCCATAAAATTGTTTATTTTAAGGTGTATTTGTGTAAGAGTATTTTGGGGCTGAACTCCATTTTACATCCTAAGGGAGAGGCTTTTGTCATAAACATGTGATGTCAATAAACCTTTATTATTATTATTATTATTTTCATTCTAATATAGAGAAACATAAATAAATATACGCGACAGATGTAAAGACATCCGAGAATTGAAAGGTTGAACTTGAGCCTTCAGAACTTAATATTAGTTTTATATGTGCAGGATAGAGAGGTAGCCCAATATCAAGAACAATCATTCGCAGTCCTAAAGGACCAGGGTTAAAATCCAGACGTGGAAGATAAATCATTTACGGATCCTCCTTGGTCTCACCCGGCCTCTATAAAGTGAGTACACTTAATTGAGGGAAAACTTGACATTTGAGCGTTACATGTTTAATTTTAGCTCATTACATACAATAGAGTAATAGTTGAGTCAAGTTGCTCAATGGAGTTAGTGTTGAGTTGTGATGGCGAAGGTTTTAAGTTGAGATCTGGCAGTGGGAGGTAACTTATGTAATGTGTTAGTAGCCCCTTGGCAGGTGAAGACTCTCCTGGGATCGACCCAGCCTTTATAAAGTGGGTACACTTTCCAAATTACCTACCGATACAACCTTTATTCTAAAAGCAGTACATTCTCTACCTTCAGGGATCGTCATTATACGGATTTTTAAACAGACCACTTCGTTTGTTTGTAAGCATAAAAAGTATGTATATTGTAAATGAAGAATAAAGTTAACCCATAACCATTCACACACTCATTCCTGCACCGAAGAACAATGTGCGTTTCTGATTTGGACGGAAGACAGTCCGCTTACTATTAAATGCATTTGTGACTGAACGGCTGTAGAAAAATTTCGGACCAGTCCTATTCTATTTATCTTTAGTATAGCTTATAGATACTCAGTGTTGATCTCAAAAATATGTTTAAATAAAAAAAAAAATGTTCTAATGGAGTATCAGAATTGGCAATAGTGAGGGGGCAGTTTTCTATTAAGGTGTGAGTCAACTGTTGCTGGCATTGATTTTATTGACGGACATGATAATTCAATCAAGAATCCTTTATGCTATTAAATCTTTATTTTTAGTATAAATAAAGAACCAGAGTTAAAAGCGAAATATTAACGTAAACTTTTCTATTAAATTTTATTAACAACTACACATTGTAAAAGTAACAAAAACCACCCATTAAAACATTGAAGAATTTTTAATTTGACACTGTCTCATTTAATAATTAATCTCATTATAATTGTACAGTAATAGTCCAACATTATTGGATTTTATAAACATTTATGTCGATTAAAAATTGTGCCATTTTTTTCTAGGATGTGTAGGGATGTGATTGTCGGCGATGAAACTCTACCAATTAAGTCAGGTCACACAGGGCTATTAATAGATTGAATAATTTATCTGCCAGAGCCGGATTTGAACCCGGAACTTTTAGCGTAGCAACTCGGAGCTCTCTTGAGCTATTCCGCTTCTTAGACTTCATTATCACAATCAAATATTCAATGAGCTATTATAAGTAGCTCATAAAGTACCTACAGGAAATCTGTTTTATTTCATTCCTAATTTTTGAAAGATAATTATCATAATTTATTTTCTTTTGGGCGTGAGAATGCATCATCATTACTATATTGTTATATCTGAACTTTCATTAATTTAAAGTAAACTTTTCGTTGTTTCCTTTGTGTCACTGAATTATGCGCTATTTTCTCTTTTAGCCTCATGAACTAAGATGATCATTAGTAGTGCAGAATATTTTCTGAATTGTAATAGTGCGTGTTGCAGAAAAATAAAATAAATTGAAAAAAATCATAATATTACCTATTTTTATATTTACTTTCATGTTTCCAGCTATAAAAGTATGAAGTTTAGGACGAATCACTAAGGAATTAAAAAGGTTTAAACTGATTTAAAAAAGAAGTGATCGGTGTTGTATGGTATTGGCATCGAACCTTCATATTCAAAAACTCCTTTCATTTTATAAAACCAAGTGCTTAAAACAGCATTCTATAAAAATTCTTAACATACCTAAGCATTTTTATATTAATTTTAAATCGGACGTCTTTCCTGACAAACCACAAAAGGATATTGTTCCTCGAGAATACTTTGTCAATAAATAATTCCAGACATTTGAATAACTCTGGTGGGAGGTAGGAGGATGAAGTGAACTGATTTATTCCGAATAAATAAAACGATATTGTAAAATACAATAAAAAAAAAAACAGCCAGGCACGAGACGGCTTAATAAAAATAGGTAATCTATATTGACGAAAGAAACCCGATCGCTGCTGATCGTCATTGGCCGAAAGTCAGCTGTCAACCTCCTTCCCCCATCCAGGAAGGGAAATGTAATCTGCGTGTTTCCTTCCGTAACTGTCGAGGAATCTACCTTGGAAAAAAAGATTTTCCTCTCGGTTTGTCATGGACTGGATCATCTTCTGTCTCTCTGATTATAATTGATTGTCTGAACTGGATAGGTAGTCGGGTTTTCTTTGTTTTATTTTTTCTTTTCTTTACATTACATGTTTTCATAGAAAACATATACATGAAATATTTGTAAAATTCTAGGGGCTTTGCATATCCTTCATTTGAAATAAGAGTTGCATAATAAAAGTAAAGTTTTATTTATTTACTTTTGTTAATCTTTCTTCCTTATCGCACTTGTATTTCATAAGTGGGTAAGTCAAAAACTTACATTTAAAACGGGAACACTATCTGTGAGCTTGGAATAACATTAGGACACTAACAGTGACACCCCAAAACGCCTTAAGTATCTAGTTTATTGGAAAATAACAATCCTGTCAATATTGTGCCTGTCCTGCATTCATTTTCCTATTCCAGTGAATTATCTGTTCCGGAAGTTGGCTTATAATATGACGATCTTAATTTTGTTGGTGGCACTTCTAAATAATTATAGTTACATAAAATAGTATACTTTTTTATTTTTTTTTTGAACCTTTTAAATCATTGTTATGATACTAAGAGTGACACAAATGCCTCCTAGCAGGCACAGCCTGAAGCTAAAGTTCATAAAGTAGTAAAGAGATATTTACCGATTTCTTATTCATTACCGAAAAAACACAATTTTTTTTAGTTATGTCACTTTAGGTATACTAGTGCGAGAATACCACTGAAAAAAACCAAAAAAGAAACGTTAAGTATCTGCGTTATTGGAAAATAACAAAGCAGTCAGTGTTTTTTTTTGTTTTTTGTATATGCATTATTATTATTCTGATTCCTGTCCCTTATCCGTTTCGGACATTGTCTATCAAAATGGCGATCTTAATTTCGTTTCTGGCACTTATAAATAGTTTGACAGTTGCTAGAGCAAACCATTGGCCTACATTTTGCAGCCAGGAGTGCCTACTCCTTCCCGGATCCCTCCTACTATCAATCTTATAAGCATTATCAGCTCCAATAGAGGATATTTGTCATAATCTGGGCCAGGTATTCCAATTACCGCTTTTTGATAGTATATCAGATCCGGCTTAAAACTTCTTTGTTCGTAAGTTGGTCGAGCCATAAAATTCGGAGGATACGTCTATACTCTCATTTGTCAAGTACCACTACATGATTCTGAGCAAATAGCAGTACAGGAAATCCATGGCATTCCACCAATTTATTTTTACTGACATAGGCAAGTCATTACAGGTGAGAAGCATTATTATGTCATAAAAAATCGACTTAAACCTATAATAAGCTTTATCCCTTTTGTGTAGCAATATGTTTTCTTTGGTCCAGGAATTATATATCAAGACATACAATTTTAGTAAAATAGTTCTTAAAATATGGATTAATTTTTTAGAGGAAATTTATTCATCAGTATTTTATAATAAACATAAAAAACTGTTCAATAAAGTAAATTTCAAATGATAAACACTTTTCCTTTAATTAAAGTTAAGATATTTAGTCTGGGATTTTTTAAATAAGTATAACAATCTGCTTATCGCATATTTTAGTACAAGGGTTGTGAAAACTACTGAAGGGTCATTCTAAGACTCAAGTATGCATATATTCTACTCAAGGGTAGTTTGATAATAGTATTAAAAAAGCAATAACACAATTATAGAACAGTGTAACAGTTTTTTTTGTTTGTTTTTTTGTAAAAACTGTATTTCCGTACGCTTGAATTAAAAAAAAAAATGCGCAGTCAAGATAGTTATTATAAAACAAAATAAAATACGCCCGTTAGTAGTGGATTGCCAAAACATATTTCATTGGAAAATCATTAGATGATCGGAGTCGCATTTAGAGATAGTTTCTCCATCTCAACATCACAAAACTAAATAGTTGCTTTAATTGTGAAATTCACCCTGTAATATTTATCTTTCTAAAAGCATATTCCACAGTTTCAACAAGATATAGTAGAGAGTAGGAATGGATCTGTTATAAACATCAAACTATTTTGATATTTAATATTGGGTCGTACCGGATGAAATGTCAGTTTCGCTTATTTAGAGTTTTCTTTTCATTAGGGATTAGATTATTTGTACACAAACAATTATGTTATGTATACCGTTTGAAAGATCATTTAATCCTTTTTCATAACCAGTCTTACGTTTCCTTTTGAGAAGAATAAAATTATGTCTTCCGCGGAAATTCGTATAATTTTTCTCTACGAATTTAAACTTGGCCATAGCGTCACAGATGGGTTCCGAAACATTAATATTGTTTACGGTGAAGATACAGTGAGGGGATTATGACCTTACCGACAAAGAACGTGGTAGGCCGAAGACGTAAGTTATACAACGAAAAGTTGAAAGAAATGGTCGAAGCGGGCCCTTCCCAAACCACTCGTGAATTAGGTTCACAACTTGAGCAAGTGCCATGACTTGTTCCAAGCACCTTAAGGAGCTTGGTAAGACAAAAAAGCTGGAAATATGGGTACCACATGAATTAACCGAGGCCCAGCAGCTCACCTGATTTTTTTTTTCAAGAGCTGAATATAGAGGCCCTTCCTCACCCACCTTATTCTCCAGACCTTTCTCCAACTGATTTTTACTGTTTGGATAATTTTTTAAGAAATCAAAAAATTGAGAACGAAAATGCCCTGAAATCGGCCTTCCAAGACTTCGATTCTTCATTGACACCTAATTTCTACAGAGCAGGGAAAGAAATGCCTGTTTCACGTTGGGAGAAGTGTATTGAAAGTGAAGGATCCTATTTTGATTAATAAAAGTATTGTTTAATATTTTTTTTTTGCTAATAATTTAAATTTACACCTTCACTGACATTTCATATGTTACGACCCAATAATAAAATTCGGTTGTTTTATTACAATGATGGATAGTGAGGATTTTAATAATTGATAAAAATGGGTAAATAATAATGATAAAACAATCAAATAAACTTTACTGTTTTAGGTATAAATATGTATATATTTATAAGTATATATATAAGTGTGTGTGTGTGTGTGTACATATACTAGCTGACCCAACACAAGTCCAATGTTCATTCAAAATATATGTAATATTCAATGAAAATATTTGTAAACTAATTAACTAATTATCATTATAATATCTGAAGTGATGGGCGTCAGTTATCACAAGTTGGCCTATTAATTGCGAAACAGTTTATTGAAGAGATACCATGTTATATAAACATTAATTTAACAAATTAAAAAACACCTATCTACCTATCGGATCGAATTGTGAATCTAAACCATACTCGAACCCGTTTGAATATTGACAAAAAAATTCATCAAAATAGTTTAGGCCCAATCGTTTAGGAGGAGTTAAGAGACGTACAAACGAACAGAAGGCCTTTGTATTGAAATTTATTTATTTATTTACACCTAATTCATAACATAAATTTGGCGTTTAGGAAATTTATATATGTGCGTTGTAATAAAAATTTATATTGTAATATTATATATAAATATTCCTTTTTTTTCATTATTTCATAAAAATTAAACGTGCTATGCCTATATATTTTTTGTTTAAATAAACTAGTTTATTGAGATTGTATAAATCATTTTAATAATAATAATTTTTATGCCAGGTCAATTAACTATTCTAAAAGGTTATGTCCAATTTTTATAAATAAACATCTTATTAAATACTGTAAACTACGAGAAAAATGTCATTATTTGATGTATCAGATCGTAAAATTTGACAACCCCACTTTTAAAGTAAGTATGTAAATATATTTAAATGTTTGTGCGTATTAGCCATAGGTATAAAAATAGTTATGATCCAATATAATATCGTGGACTAATGGGATTATTTTTCCACTTCTATTGATCTGGCTTCTTCTGAATGCCTTAAGAATAGAAATGTAAAACCAGATTTCAGTCGGTAACAATGGAATGTGCTCACATCTGATTTTAGTTATCTTTAAACGTTAATTTATTATTAATGTTGTTTGATACTTTATTTTTCTTAACTCATATTTTCAGCTATTACTGAACTGTAACTACCTAGTAACGCTTGTAACTACCTATATTGAATATAAACAAACGCCTGGATGAAGCAATCTACTATAAAACTATTTTAAACATCTTGTTGATATAAATAAACAGCTGTCTAATGATATTTACCCAGCCGAATAGCAGCTAGCATTATTGATAATTTTTCCAAATTAATTTAATAATCTCAATTCATCTTTCTTCGAATAATTAAAATTAAGTAATTCACAGGAAACTGAGCTGTAATTAAAATAATAAAATATTATAATCCTAAGATTTTAATCTAAATACAAGTTTTTATATATTTATAGCTGTTTAAAACTACCACTGTAAACAATTATAATGGTTTCGCTAGTATATCTTATTTTTACATCTCCTGAATTCCCGAAAAGGTTTCCTCTAACCAGTTATAATTAATATTTTATATCTATCAGAAGTAATGGATGTATTACTGTCTATTTCCCTCACTTACAACAATATTATTGTTTTTATAGAAGTTAAGTGCTTTTAACTATGTATTTTTTCTCAGCCTAATTCTTGCTATTATAGATTTTATTCTAGTTTTTCCTTTACCAGACCAACTTTAGTTTATATTTATATTTATTTGCAAGTACTTATATAAATACTGTATCATTCTTATAATGTTGCCCCTTGGCGAAATTCAATTGTTTTTGTACATATCTGTTATTCTTATGGGACATGTTCCTAGAGTAAAATTATTTTTCTATTCTCTTCTGTATGTTTTCAGTGATGGCCGCTATGACTATTATTAGGGTGATTATTATCGACAGAGTTCATTTTATTAGGAGTATGATAGTCTAGAGCTTTGGCACAAGAAACGTAAAAAAAAAAGAGTAATTTGGGGATGAAACAACTCACTAGAAGGCTGGTTAAACAGTAACTTTATTCATCAAATAATCCTTATATAGTATCTGGTAGATGTTTACATTATCAGTAGGATTAAGCTTCACTATTACCAGGCCAAGGCACATAAGCTGTATATATGTATATATATATAAAACAAACCTATACCACTACAACCCATAGAGGGTCTGGGATTCAGTGCATGGCAGAGACTGTACTGTTTCTTGAACAATAGCTGAGCAAGGAGTTGTTCTGTCCTAAATCACGCTCAACCATGAGGTTATTTCCTTTTATTTTTGGTACCCACTTCATAGAGGTTCGGTGAGGCCGAGGAGGGTCCAAGATCCCTAAGAATCCATCTCCCTTGGTATTACAGTAAATTCTGTAATGGATGCTCTGCCAGTGAGCGGGATTAGAACCCAGGACCATCGGTACGGGAACTCAGCGCTCTACCACTGAGCCTCTCCGTGTGTGTGTTCATATGTATTCAACTCAAAGCAGTATTTTATATTATTTCATGGAAACAAGTAATCTAATCCATGGAGTAAAAACAGCTAGAGAATTCTATTTACTTTTTACAACACAACAATATTACTTTTTCTCCCTTTCAAAGCTACAGAATTCCCGAATAAAGGGAATTAAAGGAAACACGTTAAACAAATCCAATCTGGACCAATCATTGTGCGGGGCTGAAAGGGCCGAGTGGGAGCTAGGACAACAACTGACCGACAATAGGAAGGGGGGAGACAAAAGTCGATCAGTCGCTAATAGCCCCCTCCCCCAGGTCCTAGGGCAGGGGGTGGTGAAGGGCGAGAACAAACCAAGGACAAAGGAGGATAAAGGAGGGCGACCATTAAGACATGAAGGGAATAAGCTTTTAAGGCGCCCTGGGAAGGGACGGATCCTCGAAAACCTCCTTAAATGATTCATTCTCGAGGAGGAGGTTAACATCCGTTTGTATTCCTACCTCAATTATTTTGTGCCCCCATTGTCTCTTCTGCCCTTTTGATTTTCCTTGCCCTTGATGAAAAATATCCTCTTCCTCTCGTCGTCAAAGTTTAACAGAGAAAAATAATGCAGAAAGAACGGGACTAAAAGAGGAAGAGGAAGAAGAAGATTCAGATGATATGATCTTAATGTTGGTCGTGTGTGTCAATGTATTCTCGCGGTTTATTATTTCTTTGCAATATATATTGTAATAAAGTTTTTTTTTTAAATCCCCTTGGATGTGAAGATCGTCTGACCTAGATATTCTTATATAGACACTAGCTGACCCGGCCACGCGTTGCTGTGGCTGTTGTAATAGTTTTAAAAAATATTACGTTAAAATTTGAATTTTAAAGAAACAATGAATGAATGGAAAAAATGATTTAAATATATTTTTGATTTTACATTTTATTCATCATATATGTTCCTCAAGGTAGTATCCTGGGGCCCATCCTATACACGATATATACAGCTGACATCCCAACCCATCCAAGCACTGTCCTCACTACTTACGCTGATGACACATGTGTGTTATCAGTTAATAAGGATCCATTTGTTGCATCCCAATCTCTTCAATCCCATATCTCACACCTACAAGAATGGTGTCAAAATTGGAGGATTAAAATAAATCCTAACAAATCCCATCAAATTACCTTCACCCTTCGTCGTAAACCTACGAATTCCTGTCCTACTGTATCGTTTAATAATACACCACTGAACCCTGTCGAACAGATACGTTACCTAGGACTCCATCTGGATAAACGTCTCACTTGGAATCCTCATACAAGACTGAAAAGACAAGAAACTGCTCGACGTTTTCGCCTACTTCAACACTTACTGGACAAACGCTCTAAGCTACCAATTAATTACAAAAGACTTATTTACATGACAGTCATCAGACCTATTTGGGCATACGGAGTTGAGCTTTGGGGCTCTACTAAACCATCCAATTCATCTCGTATCCAATCCTTGCAATCCAAAATCCTTCGTAAAATCCTCAATGCTCCTTATTATGTCACAAACAAACTCATCCATCATGATCTTAATATCCCATATGTTACTGATTTGGCCCAAACTAGATACCTATCCTTCCATAACAAGCTCCATTCGCACTTGAATCCGCTAGTCTCTCAGCTTGCTTCCCATACTATTCCTGATAACCCTCCGAGGCGTCTGAAAAGAAGATGGCCTCGAGATCATCTACTATAGAACTTTATTGGAGTGCTATCGATGGGTAGTTTCTCCACAAGTGTTTTCATGTCATATTATACATTTTTGCACATTTACTTGATATAATACCATTATAGTTGTAAATATCATTGAATTAAATAAAAAAAAAAAAAAAAAAAATTCATCATATATCAAAGTATAGCATATAATAAATAAATAATATACAATATTCTTAACTAATAAAATATAAACATTAGATTAATGAATGAGGTATATCATGCTTGATTTTTAATTATGGCTTATAATACTTTTTAATTTATAACTATTTATTTCAATTTAATTGAGCTCTAATCGATGGACAATATTTTTTGTTAATCTATTATTTGCTAATACAGATAGATTAGATAGTTTACTAACACGTGAACATGCAACATATAATTGTCCATGGGAGAAACATGGATGTTCTAGGTCCGAACCGTAAATGGACATTGTCTGCCCTTGAGACTTATTGATGGTCATAGCGAAACCCAAGCTTGATGGTTACATCAAATTGAAGTCTCTAGAACGGTATTATGGGTTCTGATGGTACATTGGAATACAAGACGATTTATCCTTTAAAGATTCCATTCAACATGGCCGCTTCAATCTTTCCTGGTGATATTTTTGATGACCAAACGTGTACCATTCCATAATTGGTGGATTCAAATTACACATAATCAATAATAATAGCCGACACATATCACTTAGGGGTATGAAAAATTTCAAAAAATCAAATTTCATCTTATTTAAAAATGGTTATTTAAAGGTTTTCCCTAAAACGCACCGATTAGGAGATACAGGCCAAAAACTGAAATAACTCCGAAAATTTCGAAGTTTTTCACCCACCAAGAGTATTCCCGTCCGTTTTTTCGGTTGCAAACTGGGATTTACACTACTCAGGCATGCCCTTACAACATATCAAAAATGCAGCATCATCAAGCGTCGCTGCTACGATCGATTATATATATACAACTCGTTTCCTGCACCGGATGTATTTTAAGAGAGGGTGAGTATCTAAAATGTAAATCTTTTTCTACCTCTTCGAACCAGGTAGGTTTGGTCTTCTTTTCTTTTAAACAGGTAAAAATCCGTTTTTCAATAAACAGGCCATAAAATGATATTCTCCATTTCTAATAACATCTGATATTTTTGGAACATGAGCTCACTATTATGTCTTCTTCTCTATGTACCTTGATCTTTAATTGAGCCAATAATTTACCTTATACTCACTATTATATTTCAATGATGTTAAATATTTTCTTTTACCATAGTAAAGCTGGAAGGACATTAACGAAGACAATATACTTCATATTTCCAGAATTAAATCTCCCTTAGATTGTTTTGTGTTCAATTTCAACTCAAACTCATTTTTACTTATCTGTAGTAAAAGTAGTAAAATTAATAATCGAAGAAATAACAGAAATTCTTCAAAAAAGAAACAAGATAATAATTTACCTATATGTTCTTTCCTAACCATCAGAACATAAATAATAGTTTATAATAAGTCAACTCATTTTCTCTACTTTTAACATTGAGTTCCGTAGTCCTCAGTGTCGGTCGAGCTGTGAACCGATTTATGGAATAACCGATTTATGGGATATGGAAATAAAGCAATGGTTTCTAACCTTTTGTACCCCCCCTCCTCCCCAAAGGGCACGAAGAGAGGGAGGCACGAGGACTACGTTCCTAATACTACAAAGCTTACAAACTGTAGTCTTAGAAATATTGAAGTCTTTACCATGTATTGAACCCAAGGCCCCTCATAGCTTGTAGCGGGACTGGGTTTTATTTTATCATTCATTTCCAGTGTATTCCAGATAAGCAGTGAATTGTTTTAATACTCATTCAATGAACCTGGTGACCAAATATGAACATTAATAAATAAAATGATCGATAGTTATAACAATACAATCGATGTTGAAATCGGTGGTTACTATCACTGAGTCGGTTATATCAGCATATATACATCGATATACATACAGGTAAGGTTTTAGTATTATGATATGTACGGCTTGCTAGAGGTGTGACACCTGATTTTGTTGGGGTTACAAGAATTATTTCTGTCACATCAATGATTGAATGGACAGATAAATGGATGGGAGGGTCAAGGAGTAGGTGATAGGTCATGGATAGATCAATGAATGCATGTATGAACAAACTAAGGAACGAGGGAATGAATGAAAGAACACAATAACTTCTCCGAAAATTAATCAAAATTAACCAATTTTATCTGAGTTAGCCTTCTTCTTTGATCATATTAAATTATGTTATTTTAAGAGAGTGTCCCTATAATGGAGAACGGTAAGCAGGTGATTTCAATCCTTCTTAGAGTTCATCTTGTTTTCCCAGCGTTTCTTCTTCCTTTCCCTGAAGGCCTTCTTTATTTCTTCGGTCCACTTCGGTCGTTATGGTTTATTACTATATTCGTATTGTACATTATTAAATATATATTCGTAAACATTACATACAGTTTTAGGTTAAGTAATTGAAAGAATAAATGCTCCTTAAAGAATAATATTGCAATTAGAGTGATATAGGTGAATAATGAGTTGAGATTTCCAGAAGGAATTTATTGAATAGCGAAGTAATTTGCTACAAGAAGTAGCTTAGAACAGAATATTAAAAGAGATTGAGTTATGGGTTGAAAAGATCAAGAGTGTGGGTGTTTTTGGGTACGAAAAAAAAGAAAGACACCATAGAGGTATAACCGTAGGAGAGTACGAGGAAGTCGTTAAGAACAATTGAGAAATCCTTAAATAAGTCTTGTGAAACAATTCTTGAAACTCTAATAAAATGTAAAATAATGTTTGATAGACTGGTTTCGGAGATTAGAATATAAATTCTTCTGGATTACTAAATCAAAAGCACATTATAGATCAAAATCAAAAACGATTCGGATAGATATATTGTTTTTAAAGGGGGGATTGTCGTTTAGATTCAACTTTTAATTAATCGATTTATGATGGATATTGGAATCGAAAATCATCAAACCGAAGGAAAGGATATCATTAAAGAATAGAAAATTAGCTATTACTTTTGAAAAATAATGAATTAATTAATTAATAAAAAATATAAATGAATATCGATCGGTTTGGTTTATGTGGATGTAGAAAATATTGATCATCTACATAAAGAGCATTTTCCATTGATGCCAAACCGATTCATCGATATCAAATTACTTTGTATAATTAATCAATGTGATGAAAGAAATAATGTAGCAAAGTGTTGTAGAGTCATCCACTTATAATAAATTAGTTGTACTGGACAATACTAATAAAATAATTATGAAAAAAATATCAATTAAACAAAACTCTTACTCTTATTTCTCAATGTTTGTTATTTTTCTCACAATTTTTAGTAAAATATTATTGTTTAAGTAAAAATGAAGGGACGATAGAATAGGAGTTGAAATCAAAACAATTAATAATGTGTCGTTTATTTAATAAAACATATTTCTATGAACGATGTTCGACAGGAATAAACTACCGCGGTTCATTGCTTCATTTTAACGATAGCCTTTACGGTATTTTTATTCTGATTTTACCCACCGGGTCAAAGTGCATCGATTATTTTTCAAAACTCTAAAAATAACTGTTTATTTCATTTACATTATTTGGCTTGTACCAGGCAATGGTTTTGTTAACATGTTTAAACATCAGCGTCTGGAGATTGAAGATAACTGGAATATATTTAATCTGATTTCATCGTTTTATTCTCGTGACGATAAACTTAAAATCAAGACAAATATTGATTTACATCACGAGAGTTTGTGGTGAGAAACAAAAAATAAAGCTATAAAAGTATGTTGTTAATATGATTGTACTCAGGCCTTGACCAGTTACAATTTGCTGTAATATATAAAAAATTGCAGGGAAACAACGAATGATGATTTATTATTCTTTTGTGATATACAACTGTTGTTTCTAGAAATATTTTTACACAGGGAATATTATACAAGTTATATCAGTCATATTTTCATTGCAGGACGTTGTCCTTAGAAATGTCCAGCACAGTTTCTTGTGACAAGCATCGTCTAGTTACATATAAAAAAATCATCGTTGTTGTCAGAGAGTTAACTCGATAAAGGAACTGAAATTACCCAAACTAAAATATATTAGATGATACTTCGTCATTCTAAGTATTCGACTTTATAGATAATAAAAAAAACAGTAACACTAAAACCTACATTTTAGTCTTGGGATTAGTAAGTGTTAGAGACTGAACTATTTCTAGAGAAATGGTTTCATATGGAAATTATTTGTCCTAGATGATGAACCGTCTGGTCATTTACGCAAATTAAGGTACCCACTTTATTGGGGGCAGGATGAACCCCAGGAAGGTCTGTAGACCTCACAGGTTCGAGCGTGGTCTTAGACGAATGCACAGCCGTCGTCCTACAAATAGTACAGTTTTCACTATCCAAATAATAATGAGATACAATTCCAAACAATGAATTCAAGGACACTCCTCAATATAAATCTAACATTTTTCTGACTAGAGTATTTAAGATGTTTACAGGTGACTTCAATAGCTAGGAGATATGTTGGATTTCTGACCAGGTTGTATTTCTAAGGGGGATTGCTTTGTTTACCGCTACTCACCAGCGCTGGCTTAGAGAGTTGAGTTTGTCTTGTCCCATCTAATTATATCCTACCGCTTCAGTAAGCCAAGATGTAGGTTAATTGTTAATTAATTATAATTTTGAAACCCGATATGCTGTCGACCTGGTGGTTCACTAGTCACATTTTTTTTACTTGTTCCAGATTTTTCACATACGAATTTGTTATTTAAAATGTTGTAAAAATGATATTAATTTCGGCTTCGAATTTTTTATTTCCAGGCCAAATGATTTTTTTTTTAGTTTAATTAATTATACAAGAAATATAAAATAATAAAGATTATAATAGGATATGGCTTTTCAATAATAAGCGGTTGCTTATATTCTTTTTAATTACACCGATTATGGGAAATAATTACTAAGGGATAGATAGATAATTAAATAGATACAGGCTTTTTCTGGATCAAATGTTAAGGTTTATTCGTTATCGACCATCACTTTATACTAAAATGCCTATTCCGAGATGCTACGGCGGGAGTCCTCAATTTCGCCTTTACAGGTGTAATTAGGATAGGGATGTTTAACGAGAACCAGACATCGTGTAGGGCTTTTCTGAAGGACCCATAAACAATGATTTTTTCTCCCATTAAAAATCCTAAGGCTACGTGTGGGGATGTAAACCCCCATATAAAATATTAGGTTATTGTGTTAATCACTACACCACAGAAGAACTCTCTTTTTTATATTATTATCTCTCTATTACATAAAATATTTATAGTAGCCCTATAATATTTTATTTATTATTATGTAAAATAACAATAATGAGAATTAATATATGTTACCTGAGGCTTCTCTCTCAGAGTTCGTGGACACCTGAAAAGGACTGGGTGGGGACATTGTATAGTCGAAGACACATAGGAAAACTTGGTAAAGAAATAAACCCTTATAAAACCATCCTTATAAAAAAAAAAAAAAAACTCTATATTAAAATACAATTACTCTCAACTACTGTCAATAGGAATATTCATTAATAAAAAAAGGCATTAATAAAATAATAATTACCAATTTAAACTAAAATTCACCATCAACGCGATAATGACTAATAAAAATAATAACGCTAATTTAAAATAAGATTCACTATTAACAAAATCAGGACTAATAAAAACAATAATGATAATTTAAAATAAGATGTACTATCCCATCTACTTCGTGATCGAAACATGCAAAAGAAAAATAAACAATGTAATTGGCTCTATCAAGAACTGAGGTACCACCTGGCTACACCCCAAATCTAGTCAGACTACAGAAAAATGGGAACTCCTTCCTTGACATCTCATCTTCCTTCCGGTCGGACCACGACCCTGCTCGCCGGCAGTACCAGTTCTCAACTCCGACCTATGGGGGAAAAGGAACTAGCATAAAAAGGCTCATTCGAGCTAGCATAAACAGTTTTTCTCCCGTGTGTGGGATGTGCTGCTCCTTGCGGAAAAAATTGGCAAGACATTCTTAAAATAAAATGTAATTTAATCAATTGTTCGATTAATTCAGGGATGGAAGGGGAAAACCCCTGAGTTATATCCGGCATCTTTACTAGAACTGGGCATGTGAAATGTTTAGTAAGGACGTTTCGACCACAGATGAGAGCCTTAACAATTAACATTTAATTTATCTTCTTTTACATTATTCAGTTGGTTACATCTATACATATAAAATGCTTTGTCCTAAATGACTGACTGACTGACGGATCAACGGACAGCCTAAGCCACTGATCGTAGAGACCTGAAAAGACGGACTGCATAATTTTCTCCTTTCAGGGGAAAAAGCGCCGCCCTCTCCCTAAGGTCTATAGGGTAGCGAGACGTGAAAACAGACCAGCCTGCAGCATAGTCTACTTAGGTGTCACCCTTGGCCGGCACCTTGAACTAGCCTACCACTGCAGGAAGAAACTTAGATCGGTTAGGACTAAGTCTTACAGACTTAACCACCTGCTTACATCTCCTAACTTATCCCTCCGCCTCAAGTTGACCATCTACAAGAGCATCCTAAGACCGGCACTCCTTTACGGAGCACCACTATTAGGTAACATCACGCCGGAAACAGCGAATAAGCTCCAACAGTTTCAGAATGTCGTACTGCAACGCATAGTGAGACACACAACATTAAACAAACAAAAAACGGACCTCCTACACACTACTCTCGACATACTGGCGGTTACAGACTCCATTAAACGTTGACACATTAAATTTCTCGACAGCCTGAAATACTGTACTAACCCTCTTTTTCGGACACTCACCCCAGCAGGACGGCCACAAACGTGGCAAGATCACGTACAAAGTCTCCGCCTGAACTGAGAAATTAATAAAATAAACAAATAAAAGGAAAAGGACACGGTGAGCCCCATCACCGGAGAAATCTAAAGTTAATTAATAGAAATAAAATACATTAGAACCTTCCACCTTCTCATCCTCCTCTTAAAAAGTCTATCGTACAGTGAAAGAGATACCTCTACATTCTACTTAAAAACCTTCAAACCCAAAGGGGCTAAGAAAAAAAAAGGTCACTTCTCGCTGCTGCCGTACGTCAAGTGAAACCGTTATACTAAGTAATCCTTTTCAATAAATTCAATAACATTACATACTAATCCTTTACTGACACGAACAACAGTAAACTTCTGTCCCTCCCGTTTGTTAATCAGTGTCAATGTATGTTTCACTGCTATGCTGATCCGTCTGTGATGAAATTTGATATGGATAATCTCAAGCCTGGGGAAGGTCATAGGCTACTTTTTATCAACACACCACAGAGGTGAAGTTTATATAAAACTGTAACCTGATTGACACCCAGCGGTCAACGCACAGCGTAAAACCACTGAACTTAGCATCTTGAAATTCGCACAATTCCACCCCCAAGGGCTTCCCCCTTAATATAATAGGGGTTCAAAGATTGAACGGAATCCGTCAGTTTTGAAGTTAGACATCTGAAATTTCGGATGTGCGAGTAACTTATAGTTAAAAAAAATGTTTACTTAAAATGATCTGTCACGAAACTTTATGTGGCAGACCAAATTCCACTCGAGCAAAGCCGTGGGGAAAAGCTAGTATATAATAATTATATATGATAACTTTTTTTTCTTTCTTTCTCATACTGTATTGTAAAAAATAGCTATATAGAATTCCCGTACATGTGAATAAAGCGTATTACAATTGGAGCAACGAGTAGTACAATTGAAAGAACAGTTGTTCGATTTGTAAAATGGGGGTTGGACCACCATTAGTCGGACAGGGTGTACCCCCCTTATTTAATTGGATTTTTTTTTTTACATTAATAGTTTCAATATTTTTTAAAAAATCTGTAATCATTTTAGCAGGATGTCTTTCGACTGTAACATTGGGTAAATAGGTTAAATATGAAGCTGTCAAGTGCATTAGCATTTCGCCGAATGACGCCATGTCTGTTGTCGTTAATTAACGGAATGGTGTTAAAGACATGCTTTGATAAGGTTGCCTTACGCATCCCTCCAATCGTGGTCATTACATTAACTGCACATATATACCTAACGTCTTATATTTCTGGGGAGAATTCGCCGATAATAATAATAATTATAATGATGGTTTCACTGATGGGATCACTTATATGCTACCTAAAAAGAATGACATGAACTCGTGTCCTGAAGACTTCCGGCCAATAACATGCTTAAATGGCCTATATACAATTTTGACTTCTATCTTGGCAACGAAGATTTATGAGCATCTCGAAAATGAGAAGATGATACTCACCGAACAACTAGGTAGCAAAAAAAGAGCTAGGGGTGGTAAATAACTCCTAGTTATACATACATTCATTGCTGCGCAAGTTTCGAAAAAAAAAGAGAAACCTTTTTATGGCCTGGATCGATTATAGAAAGGCTTTTGGCTCTGTCCCACATAGCTGGCTTCTAACGGTACTGGACATCTACAAGATCCAACCTAATGTAAGCAGACTCCTTACAAACCTGATGTCAGGATGGAAAATTAAGCTGAAAATCGGAGCTGCCTGTACGACAAACCAAATAAAAATAAAGAGAGGAATATACCAATGGGACTGCCTTAGCCCATTGTGGTTCTGTATGGCTCTGTTCCCATCAAGCAGCATCCTTCGAAAACATAAGGAGGGATATAAAATTATCATCGACGACGAAGCGACCACAATCAGCCCCAGCTGGTACATGGATGATTTCAAACTGTGCGCTAAAAACATAGACCAGCTAAAAAGTATGGTTGAAGCCGTATCATTTTATACTAGGGGCATAGGAATGTCATTCGGCTTCGATAAGTGTGCAGTACTCCATGTAACCAAGGGGAAAGTGGTTAGCAAGGAGAATATTCTGGTTAATGAGGAAAAGTACATCAAGAAACTTATGTATCAAGGGTAATAAATAATATAAGTATTTCGGAATGCATCAGCACCTTAAAATTGCCCGAAAAGATATGCAACAAGAGCTTTTAACAGCACTCAAAATTAGATTACGAAAAATCCTTAAAACTCAGATAACTGGAAAGCGAAAAATTAAGGCCATAAAAACTTGGGCTATCCCTGCTCTCATTTATAGCTTTGGGATATTCCAATGGTCAAACACCACCCTACAGGAGTTGGATCGTCTTTTACGAACGACTCTTACAAAAGAACGGGCTCACCACCTTATAACATCGAAAGCTCGCCTGTACTTACCCCAGGAAAGAAGGAAGACGTGGATTGATGATTATTGAAGAAGCTCGCCGCAAGCAGGAAGTGGCTCTACGCCTATATTTCCTAACAAAAACAGAAGAGGTTTATCTCACTATTATGGTTTACCACAAGGATGGATTATGCTCTAACTGGACTAAATCTAAGTAAAAATTCAGAACCGACAGTTATTTCAGAAAATGAATGGTTGGTGGAATGGAAAACCAAATCATTACATGGGAGGTTCTATCACAAATTAAATCATAGCTCCATTGACAAGGAGATGTCAGTTGATTGGTTAAAGGCTCGCAAGATATTCTCCGAGACAGAGGGGTTTGTGATCGCCATTCAAGATCAAGTTATGGCCACAAGATCATATAGAAGGCATGTTATAAATGACGCACCAACGTCGTATAAATGTCGACTATGCTCAGCAACGCTGGAGTCAATCCAACATATCACTGGTGGCTGGTACTGAGTATCTCCAGAAGCATAAAAATGTGGCAAAAGTTCGCATCAAGCCCAGGCGGTGAAATACAACCTACTTAATGATAAGACGCCATATTATAAGTACCAATCAAATAGACTTTTCCAAAAAGGTTCCCTTAAGCTGTATCGGGATGAATCCATTATAACTGACCAAACTGAGCGTCATAATAAACCAGACATCCTCCTTATATAGCTGAGAGATAGAAGTGCAACTATTATTGACATACCAATCCTTAATGACAATAATGTCCTTTCTACTGTGGGAGAGAAACTTCGCAAACATCAGGAAATAGCGACTAAAATAAAAGAGCTCTACCGAAAACGGAAAGCGTGGTAGTAACACCTATAATAATTTCCACAAATACATTGGTCCCTAAATCCACAGTGGAGGGCACTGATAGTCTTGGACTTGGCTTGAGGTTTTAAAGGAGACCCAACAGGCAGTTCTCTTAGAAAATTTCTGAACGTTTAAAGAAAAAAAATATAAAAACAATAAATAATAACTACAGATGGTTGGACTTTGCATGGACTCCCCGATCTCTGTTTTAAACCCGCAAATGTGAGAAAAAAATAGATATTATATTAGACGCATGATTATAAGGTATATATATATATATATATATATATATATATATATATATATATATATATATATATATATATATATATATATACCTTAAGTGACGTGACACAAATAATAATAAAAAAAGAATAAAAGGAATGAAATGAAACACTCTTAGGCTTCCGAAACAATACTGATTTATTCTGTCTCATAAGCCTCAAAATCCTGCTTATATATCTTTTACATTGTTTATATTTACAGGGATGGTAATACCAATAATACTGTCCAACTCCTACTCATAACTTATGTATGTATATGTATATGTGTGTGTACATATGTGCATATATATATATATATATATATATATATATATATATATATATATATATAGATATATTTGGATGATTTATGCATCCATATATATCCATCCGTCATCAACTTGGCATGGTTATAAGACCAATTTACTTATATTTTGACATTTAACTCACAAACAATTGCTGATTTCATTTTATAACTCTACCCGTTGTAAGATTGAAGAAGGGGTTTGTTATATTGTTCAAGGAGTTGAAAAAATTATTATTTTTCCCATTTAAAAACTCCTTGACTCTCAACTGTTTTAATTGATCGCCCATTTTCGACGATTTCTCATTTTTCAACTCTCTTCTTTCTAATATGTTTTCTTTTATTATAAAAGTTTTCAATTGATTGAACGATTTCAATTTTTTCACATTTAGGTTTAGTTTAAAACTAAATATTTCCGTCTTAGCCCTCAAGTACTGATATAGTTTTTCTTATGCTAGTACTGACACCTGATTTCACGGACCGGCTTATTTAAAAACAAACAAAACAATTTTTGTTAATACTTACATGAACCTGCTTGCATTTCCCACAATCAAATGAATATCTAATAAATTGAAAAATTCGAGTAAACAAAACACAAGGCCAATAAAGGAATTAGTAAAGATTAAATACTTTATTAAATATTTTAAGATATTAAATACATTATTAAATATTTAAACATTGTGTTTATACAACAACATAATTACAATATATTTAATTTAGATTTTAAACAATTAAAAAACTATTAATTAAACTAAAAATACTTTCAAAAATTAAAATTATCACAATCACAAGCAACTGACACTCAGTTTCTAGGATTTCAAGCATATGTGTTTGTTGTTTTATAGCCACATCTCAGTACTGTGAACATTTACAAAAAAAATAACTTTCTCTTCAGTAAAGTATTAAAAAAATACATATAATAAGAATTTCTCGCTTAAATAAAATTATATATTTTATCTGTGATAACAGCACATAAAACTTTGTGTATTTTCCTCCACTCCCTAAAACTTTTTTTTTCCATGTTGACGGCTCCGTATTTTCCGTAGGCCGATATACCACTCACCACTTATACAATGACTGGTCCTATATTGGCTTCACTGCCCAAGAAATGATCTCAAGGAAAAGTCAGATCCTTTGATCCGAATAATATTTAAATAGTAAAATGGGATACTACGAGCAGAACCTACAATGATGGAAATAATTATAATTGTATATAACAAAACACATTATTATTAGGTAATAATTAAATTAAAGACAAGATTTAAAATAATTATTAAACGAAAAGAAGGTGATTGCTACCCCACCGTAAAAAAAAAAATTTAACACATTTAATAAAATATTTTTATTTGTATATTTTCCTGTATGAATGAAAACTTAGACCACTAACACTGATTGGACATTTAAGTGAGGTAGATATTATATTTTTTTAATAAAATAAATATGTTTGTAATTTATATTAAAAAAAAGTTTTGAAGTAGAAATAAGCTGTTTCTGGATCAAGCCTAAAGGTTTTTCTTTTTTTCATTAGCCATCACTTTATCTTACAATGGCCAATCAAAAGATGGTATAGTAGGAGTCCTACATTTTGCCTATGCGGGTATAATTAGGATAGGGATTTTTAACAACTACCAGATACCTTTCAGGCTTGGGTTTGCCATTTTCCGTCCCTTCTGAAGGACGGCATAACCCAAAACTTCTTACTCCCTTTAAAAATTCTAATGGCGCGATGCGAAACTGCGGTCTTGGGCTAAGAATGTTATCTATCACACCTATCTATCAGTAAGAAGTTCCTTTACCCTTTTCAACATTCCTCATGCTCCAATCCATCTCTCTCTCTCTCTCTCTCTCTCTCTCTCTCTCTCTCTCTCTCTGCTCTAATCCTATATGTATCACGCTCCTTTCCCAAGTAGTTAAGAGGAAATGCTTTTGTGGACACAGACATTTTTTTTTAAACTTTTGAAACATCGCCTTTCTAACAACTATTCATATGACTGTCCCAGTTTTTCGAAAACTATGTTGATTACGGATTTTAATACTATACTCAGTTCTTATTTGTATCTCATTTAAAAGTCATGTTTATTTAAAAAAATACATTTTATTCACGTGCTGTTTTAAAAAAATGATTTGTTATATTATTAAATAACAATAATATTATTATTGTTATATATCTACTCCATTCATGCAATCTAGCACTTTATTTAAACTATTTAATTTAGTTCACTATTTTAGTGTTCTCACAACTTTTGACTTGTTCGTCTTTTAGGCTTCGCAGCATCGGAATTTGATGTATTTCAATCACTTTCAAGTGGAACGAGACTGAAACGACAAGAAACAGCTCGCCGTTTCTGGCCACTTCAACATTTACTAGACAAACGTTCTAATCATTTGATTAACTACAAAAGACTCATATACACGACTATTATAAGACCTATTTAGACTTGCGAAGAGGAGCTTTGGTGATTCACTAAGTCGTATAATGACTCACGTATCCAATCTTATCAATCCAAAATCCTTCGTAAAATGCTTAATACTCCTTACTTTGTTGCAAACAAAGTATTCCACAATAGCCTTAACGTCTCATTTGTTACTGATTGTGCCCGAGCCTGATATCAACCCCTTTGTGAAAAAATATATTACCACTTAAAACCAATAGCTTCAGCTTCCTCTTCAATACCCGATAATCCCCCGAGGCATCTGTAAAAAAGGTGACCTTCAAAGTTGAATTTCTTATTTGAGTACTGCCACTGAGGAGTTTCTCTGCCTATCTTCTATGATAATAAATATATCATTTATTATATTACTGGTTGTTCTGCTATAATAAAGTTGTAAATTTCAATAAATAATTTTAAGAAAAAATACAGTTTCTGCAAAGCCTCGAAGAATGGAAGACTTGCGCAGCAACCTCAACCGAAGCCTGCGGATGTAGTACAAGTGTAAGGAAGGCCCCGATGTGGAAGGAGGTAACCGGATTGTGGGGAATCAAACGACGAAGGGTGTTATTGTGAGGAGGGGGAAATATTGTAGGGGAATATTCCCCGCACGCTTCCATTCTCTGCACGGCTCCCCTCGGCTCATGTCTAGCGCCTTCTTCATTACCACCTTCATCTGTTCTGATGGCTTTATTTCCTCTTAACTATGGGTCAAGCTAATTTATATATATTATTATATATTTTAATGGTGGTACACAAGTACTTAAAGTAAACAATATGGAAATAATATCGAGATAATTACGAAGTATTAGCTTGCGAAAAGATTTTTTTTTCTGTACCAGTCGACATTCAGCTACCATAAATAATCATTACATATACGGAGACGCAGACGACCCGGGTTCGAATCCCGGCAAGGGGAAATCTTTTCTCTTCTAAACAAAATTTTTTAAAATTAATCACTATCAAAATAACAATCTTTTATATGAAATCTTTAGGATCTGAAGGGATGTAAAGAGGAGAAATCACGAAAATCAACGATATAATGGAATAAACTAGCGGGTTAATGTTAATTCAGCGGGTTAGCTGAGTGTGCAGTACCTATGCCGAAAGTGCCGCGTTCATATTTGGGTGAGCTATATAAATTATTTAATCTTATATTATAGCGCTGTGGGATCTGATAACTCTAATTTCTTTCCAACTCTAAGTAAAGTCACTATGTAAAAGTTCTTCCCCTCGTATACATCGCAAACTTGTGAGAACGATGTACGTATAGTATGCAAACTTGGGGAACGAGCCTGATGTAGCCAGGATAGCTCAATTGGTAGAGTTTCAGACTAGCGATCTGGATCCGAGTCCTGGATATATCTTTTCTTTTCAAATAAAAATATTTAAAGTCGCTTCTGTTTTGAGAGTAGTATTTAAGATTAATATTTATATTTAGTAATAAAAAATCCCACTTCCCCAAAAAAGATATTATAATTAAAAGAAAATGAAACAGTCTTTTTAGGTTGGTATAACTAATTAGGTAGGTCTTATAATTTACACCCGAATCAAAATTTAAAGAGTTGCCTACTTTTAGACCTCATATTCAGTTATTAAATAAATTTTTGTAATTCTACGAATAACGTTTTAATTCTTGGTCTGAATTCTCAATTTTTTTTAACGTTATAGAGTGGTCTTCATAACGATTTTTAAAAAAAGGTGGAAAAACATGGCACACCATGTGGTAATATCCAGAATGGAGCTATCAATAGTTTGGTCCAAAGCCTAAAACAAAGAAAAACATAGCCTTAAATCTATTCTAAATTTAACTCAACGCTCTACGTTTTTTAGAAGTCCTAATATTTAAAAAAAAAGATTTTGTTTGCACGTTGGCTTTATTATTATTAAACTTCTTCTTTTATCAGCATTTTTTGTTAACTGGTTTATTAATTTTACTGTATTCCAAGTATTCCAGATTCTCTGTTTGATGATTCCACAGATTAGAATCCAAATACTCCTGTCAGCCTCGGTATCGTAGAGGTATCCTTTGGGAGTAGGGACTCTCCCGGTGCTCAGTAAGCCTTTATAAAGTGGGTACCCGAAGTAGGGATGAAATCTGGCGGTTGAGTGTGATCTAAAAATAACCTCACAACCATTGCCCAAGAACAGTACAGTCTTTACCACATATAAAATTCAAGAACCTCAATGGGTTGTAGTCCTAAAAGTTTTTTGTATATATTTTTTTTTAATTCTACCATATTTAATGTAATAATTACATGAGCCATTATATCAGTAAGTCAACAAACCCCAGATGAAAGTAATGAATACCATTTTTGCACATTTTTCTTTTTTATTTCTATTTCGCGCACGTGTTTCAGGATTTGAGTTAATCAATGTAAAGGTCGGCAGTCGGGTGATGAGAGGAGAAGTAATTTTAATCAGGTACAGACTTTCATAAGAACACATATCCAATTTGAAAAAAAAAAATGGTTAACTAGAAAAATAAATAGGAGCACTAGTTAAATATTTTTTTAAACTAAGGCCATGAACGATTAAAGGATTTTTTTGTTCGTTTTAATAGAAAACGTCTGTAGGGTTCGATTCAGTTCATCCAAATCAGTTTTAAAATATTTATAACTAAAATAAGTCCATTTTTATAGGTTAGATCCTCATTACTTCAAAATATAAAATCCAATTATGCTAATTAAAAAAATTAATTAATTTTTTGTGATATATCAAATTTACCTCTCTCTTTTTTTTTAATTTTCATAAAAATATATAAAACTAACAAAAAGAAATTTCAATTCCGAATAAAGGCTCTATTTCTTATTTAAATAGGTTTATTATAATGATTTACTTGTGCTAATTAAGAAAATTATAATTAGTTATGACCTGTTAATTACCAATCTAAAAGCAAATATCGCAGCAATTGAGTATCTAAGGAAAGTAATAGCAAAGTAATAACCGAAAAAAAAAGTGGGGAAAGTATTTTCGAGAATTAATGAGGGAGAAGAGGAATGAGCATTAAGGCTTTTTTCTTCTACATTTATGACTTCCTCGACCTTAAGACCTTTAATAAAAGTTTTCACTGCATGAGCAAGTCTTCCAGCTCGACATTAATTAAAGCATCTAATTTAATGGAAATTATCGGTGACTTCTCCAGCCGGAGGGGATGTAAAATCGAGAGTTGATAATTAATTTTTATATTCGAAGCGATTAAAAAAAAACAACTCGAAAATACACTACTAATACTGAATATACTCTGGGGAACTGGATAGATCAGCATATAAAGATAATACCATTAAAAAGGTATTTTTGTATTATTTTCTATCTTCTAATTATTTCGTATCCTTTTCCAAATTTAAGTTTTCCAAATTAACTTTTTAACAGATGAAAATAAAAAAAAGTTAGTAAAAGTAATATAAGTAAGTTAGTAATATAATAGAGAAGAAAAAACATATTCCAGTCAAATATTGTTATTTGAACGTTACAAATGATTAAAAAAAACATTTCGACATTTATTTGTCATTCTCAATTTAAGCAATTCCTTATACAACTTCATTTAAAGTCCAAATCATTACTTAAGGTCAAACATTATTAAAAAGTTAAAAAGTCAAAAATATATATAAAATCCTGGAACTTTACTACCTTCCATGGTAAGATTTTATATATATTTTTGACTTTTTAACTTTTAAATTATGTTTGACCTTTAGTAATGATTTGCACTTATAAATTTAAATGAAGTTATATGAGGAATTGCTTAAATTGAGAATGACAAATAAATGTCGAAACGTTTTCTTTAATCATTTGTAAAGTGTAAATAACAATATCTAATATACAATATAATAATTCCAGTCAAGAATATGTTTTTTTCTTCTCTATTAAATTATATAAATCAAGAAGATTGAGTCCAGTATATAAGAAATATCTTATAAAGAAAATGCTAGTAATATTTTTTTTCTTTTTCCCCTCTAAAGTAACCCTATGAAATGACCGTTTATTTATAGGCAACTTTTGTAAATATGTACATTTATTTGAATATTTACTGATTACCAATATATGTGTGCATTTAATTGAATATTTGTCATATAAAATCACATATCCAGCTCTCCATTATTAAAACATCTAGTTTACTGTAAATTATACATGACTTTTCGAGCCATAAGGGATGTCAAATAGTGGCTATTGTGGTTTGTTCAATTAACGTCAATTTATGTTGCTATGACTAATCGGACGGTGCTACATTGGGAGCTCTAAATTTTGCCTATCCAGGTTTAATTAGGATAGGGACTTTTAACGAGTTCCCAGATATCGTTTAGAAGTGGGACCCCCGTTTAACGTCCCTTCCGAAGGACGGCATAACCAATGATTTTTTACTCCCTTTAAAACATCCTAGGGCCACCTGCTGGGCTACGAACCCGCAATCTTGGGTTCAGTGGTTGGTTACGACAACCACTAGACCACATCGCTAACCACAGTTGCTTTATATCAAGTGGTTTAATTATATATTGGAAGAAACAATTTTAAAAAAATCGAAAATACCTAACTAATTCTAATAATTTTATCTTTTTTCCTTCTTTAGTAACCCTTTGAAAGGATTGTTTATTTATCGGCACATACAATACCTCTGTATGCACCCTAATTAAATATATATGGAACATAATTTAAATGAAATCATGACATTTCTAATAATCAATAATTTAAACAGAATATTACAAATTACTTTATATTTTAAAATTCTATAACATACTTGCTACATTAGTTTAGTACATAAGGGTTTGGTCATAATCAGTACAAATATTTTTCAATTATTTATTTATGTTTCTTTATTTTATCTTATAATAGTTAGTTAGCTAGGAGCGGGTTAATAGATGGTTTATATTAATAGCAATTTAATTGTTATGTAAATAAAATTCATTTATTTTCAAAACGGCGCAAATACCAAATCTCCAGCAATACCGAACTGTCCTGAGGGTCATAGTATCAGCGGCTACTAAGGCGTTAAGGAGCACTGGCAAATGATATACGAAAAATCTTGAAGTTTTATTTTACAACTAGAGTCTGAATTTTATTATCGATATCGCGTTTTCAGATATAATATGAATTTAAAATACAAAGCATCAGTAATTAATAATAATCTGCCATTGGAAATTTAATTAAAAATCTTGTAAAAATGCAAAAAGAAAATATTATATATCAGCAATGATGAAACTCAATCAACATTATGGTAATGTTTCTGAATTTATTTTATAGCGATTGAGCAGAATCGGCAGTTTATAATTTGATACTATAAAACGAGGTATATAAGACCGCTAGGTAGCGAAAGTATTACAATCAACTCAAACCCGGCTGAGGCAGAAAAATCATTTAATCTGTTAACAGCCACAGATGGGTTCTGTGGGATCTGCAGACCCTCCTGGGGCACATCCAGGCTCAATAAAGCCTGTAAATTAGGAGGAAATCAAATCTGAAATCACCTCCTTTACCCTCTCTACCATCTATTGAACACAAGACGCTTCATAAGTTGTGGTTATACAGATTTTAAAACTTAAAATATTTTGACAATATTATGATACCGTCGGTTCCAACCCAGTGTGACGTACTTTGTATTTACTCTGAGGTTATGCTGTAATTAAATGCAGTATATTTTTATATAATACGTCTTATATACTTTGTTTTATTTGATATGCAATTGTACCAAAACGAAAACTACCAATTATGTTCAATCGTTATAACATAAATTGATAAACATTACCATACTGTTGATTGAGTTTCAATTCCCTTAGCAATGCCGAAAATAGTTAATTGAATCTAAATTTTAATGATCAAGAATCCAAAAAGCGATAACATTACCTTTATATCCAATCATATGATACTGAAAAATCACTAAATTTAAAAATAATAAGCTTAAATTTATTCTCTTACGTGAAAAAACCCCTACTCATTTTTAGATTATTTTATTTTACCTTTTACCATTGAGCCTCTTAGGACTACGTTTGTTTCAAGGGTTCGCTTCTTTTCGTTTCTTAATGATCTTTACACATTTATATTATTTTTTCGTTTTGACTATAATATCTTTTATAGTTCGTATATTTTTTGTTAAACATATTTTGAACCAAATTCGCCAGCGATTAGTTAAAGTTGGATATGTGCGAAATTTGTAGTTTTCGGGCCATCCTGTAAAGAAAATGCATCTGCAATATTCTTCCGACTTTCCACTGGCTCCTGAAAATTTAATCCTTTATCTTCTTTTTTTCTTTTGGTGCAGGAATGTGTAAATATATACATGTATACACCCTACTTTCGTTTATTTATTCAACGTTCAACTATTTATGTAAGTTCTCTTAATGAAACACGCTCTATATGTTACGTGATTGAATTATAAAATAAGAGAGAAATATTGCTATAATCTAAATCCAGTTGGCTCGGAGTGACATCAATGGTTGACGTAGCATCGGCTTTGATCTCGCTAGGTCGTCCCTCAGTGACTTCGCTCTCGTACAGTTTCTGTCATTCTTATCCTCTTTCGAATTCACTCCACACGCCTTTCCAACCCTATATTTGATTTCCTTCATCTTTATAACAAATAACTGCCTTTTTCAGTATTTTATAACAAAATCTATATACAATCATAGTTTATCATTTGTTTATTCAGCAGACAATAGTTATTCATCTGATAATTGAAAGGTACTCAATTTAACATTATTGTTATGTTTAATATAAACTCTAAATTAAGTGCACCTTATTGATTTAATGATGCTTTTCACTTTTTTTGTAAATATTAAATTATAGTTTCTCATAAAGCGAATTTTCTCATAATTTAGAGAACTTTCAATACTAAACATAAAAATTATAATAATTAATATAATAACATTAATAGGAGAACTACCAGTAGGTACTTTCTCTACTTGGTTTTATCTTATGCCGTTATATTTCTTTCATTCTATTTAATTGGTGTATTATCATTAAACTGTTAATAAATTTTAAAAATATATAAACTCTTAATAAAAAAAATAATAATAACAACCAATAAATCGAAAATAGCGATTAAACAATCAAATAAAAATTACTGATAATAATTCACACCATCTGAATTCCATTCTTATATAAAATATAAGAATATAACATTAAATATTTCGTCAATCAAAACTCATTAACAATATTTACATAAGTAAGTATTGAACTGGTATTTCGGTTGATTGGTGTGGTGAAATCATTTCTATGTTTATATATATATATATATATATATATATATATATATATATATATATTAACAATATTAATATTAACATCGTACATGTGTCAATTTTATATTTAGACTAATTTGTAATTTTTTTAAATTTATATACTAATATATAACTTACCAAAAGCCTATTTTTTCACAGTTAGGGCCCGACTATGAGAACAACATAGTCTCGAAACGTAAACAAAACGAAGTTAAAAGAATAGACTGATAGAAAAATTATTATTTATGCATATATATATATATATATATATATATATATATATATATATATATATATATATATATGTATGTGCAAAGGGGGAAGAAAACACCATTCCTAGAAACTAGAAAATAATTTCATGAGTGTTTTATGAAACTCTAGCCTTGTTGTTTCTTAATAACTTGAGACATGTTAGTTATTCAATAAAAACGTTGGGTCAACATTTATGGTTCATATAAATTACGCGTTTTAAGTTGTAATAAATCTTACACAAAAAATATTTTGTATACAAACGTGGTTATTATTTTTTATTTTTTAATTATAGTTTATCAGCCCCACCTCCGACTGCACAATTCAATAATTATTACCTATATTGTAAATAACACTATTACAAATAAACTATTATGCATTTTTTATTCAAATCATTTCCGTATACATCAAATTTATTGTAGTCAATTTTATTTAAATAATCGAATTGTTTGAAGTTAAAATAGAATTAGTCCGCCTTTTTGAAAAAAGTAATATATTGTAATACTTTCGCTATGCAGCAGCACAATTATATACTTTGTTTTCTTTGATCTGCAATAGAACCGAAATGTAAAATCCCTATTAAGTTCAATAAACATAATACAAATTGATAAACATTACCATAATGCTGATTGAGTTCCATCATATTGGTTTCAAACGATAAAATATTAATTAACAAATTCGCCTTTATATTTCAAATAAATATGGATACCTAAGCTGAAAAGGTGATATCGATAATCATTTGCCGGTTCTCTTTAACGCCTTAGTAGCTGGTGATACTATGTCCCGCACAACAGTTCGGTAATGCCGAAGTATTGGTTTCTGCGCCTTATTTGAAATACATTAATATTATTCAAATAACAATTTTATAACTAATAATAAGAAATATCAATTTGATAAATAACAATTTCACAAATGATTAAGCCATTGTTTTTAAAAAATTTATTTTATAATTCGCACAGATGTGTGAAGCAAACATAAGGATATTAAAAAAGTTGGCATGTTCTTGAGATGGATCGTACAGAGCAGCCCTTCCGGTCTTAAATTAGTCCCTTAATTCGAGAGATATCTCAACCAGCTTCTTTTTATCCTTGCCTGATGACTATGTTCCCGTAGCCATCTATTTTATTAATCTATTGTGCCAGTGAATGATATTGTTAAAACGGAAATAGGGATTACGCTGTAGTTTATTTTTTAAATAAGTTTAAATGTTTTATTTAGTTGTAAGATTTTTTTCTCAATTTTGATGAAAATAGGTAACTGCTGTAAGTGCACTAACAAAGTTACTTATGTTATTTTAATAATACCATTCCCCATTTATTAAAAGCGATACATTATATTGAATACACAAATATTTTATGAATTTGTTTTTCAATTAAATTTAAAATAAATCAGTAACTTTCATGATTAACTTATAGTATTAAAGACTTTCAAGAATAACTAAGACAAAATTCTGAAATATAAATTAAAATTTAATATAAAATATGGTACAAGAATCAAAGAGCGACTAGTGATAGAGGGACATGAATGTATTATTTAAACATAATTGTTGAAAGAAATTTTGATTAAAAAATAATGATTACAGTAATTGTAATGTAGATACAGTGTAAAATGTAGGAAGTATTTCACCACAGATTGTCTCACATCTGTTTTAGTTTAATTCGAAAAATAATAAAAATTAGCAATTTTAAAGTTTATTAAAAAAGGGAACTTACAATTGCGCTGAATATCTTGTTTTTTCTGAGCATCATTAAAAAAAAAATTATAATAATTAATGTGAACTACTAAAAGTTATAAATTGTATACCTAAGAAGTTTATGTAAATATGGAATATGTTGGAGTTACTACTGTACAATTTCCTTAGCGCCCAAATCAAAATTTTCTCTAATAAGATGGACTATTTTTATGATTTAGTTCACTATATAAATTATAGTGTTTCATAGTCTAACGACGATACTTCTGAATTGTATAAAAATATTCTATCATATAAACTTAGTTATAATAAAGAATGTGCTGCCTAACACACAATAGTAGTAATAATAAAACTTTATTTATGGTTTAAATTCCTTTCTGTTTGGCATTGACTTAAAAATTTTTCGAATTATATATTTTTATATTTAAAAATTAATTATCTAATTATCGTAGATAACCAATATATAAGATAATATAATATATGGCGCGGTTTTTTTTCTCACCTGTAAAATTGCCTAAAAAGTACATAGGCGGTATTGTTTTGACATTGACGATATAAAACTTCAGATCTAGAAAAACATTTCTTAATAACCAGCTGTCCTACATTCTGGTGGTTAGATATATTTATTGGCGTGTATTTAACGTCACATTTATGCAACTATGGCTAATCGGAAAGAAACTGTCCTATATTTTGATTGATCGGGTCCTATATTTTTCCATCCTGATATAATTAGAATAGAGTTGGTTAATGAATACCTGGCATCGCACAGGCAAACTGCTATTTAACGGGACTTCCAAAGGACTGTATAAAGCATACGTCCTCATCCTGATAATAAGAAACTAACACATTATCAGAGAAGGTATTAAGGACAAGCGTGCCGGTGAAGTCTAAACGAATTCCCTGGAAGTTAATAAGTGAGTGCTTGAAAGAGGAGGCGATATTAGCTGGCTGGAATGGACACCTGAAGGCTCATGTAGCAGCCACCTTCGGCTAACTTCGTTCTCTTAAGTTTTAACTCTGTTAGCAGCTTCTTGGACCCTTTGGCATAACACCATGTAATTGCAATTCACCTTGAGGGGTGTTTAATTTTTGGAACTTTCTTTCAAAATAATACCAAGAGAATTAGCGTATTGTTTTTCATTTTTTAAATTTATATTGAAGTTTTCAAAATTAACACTTTAATAAAAAATTAAAATTTAATAAACGTATTATATTTTTCTTGTTTTCCAAACTTAAGTAACCCTCTGAAAGGACCGTTTATTATAGGTGAATTCAATACATCAGTAAATATGTAAAAGAAAAACTGTACCACTACAAGCTACCAATTAGACTCTTCTTAGGTAGAGACTTTGTCTTGGGTAATGTTTCAGGGAAACAGTTGTTTTTAAAGAAAACAGTTGTGTGATTTTTCGAGGTCACGTTTAACCACCAGGTTTCCCCTCAATAAACGTTAGTGCAAGCTATTCCCCTAATTTTTTTCTGTTATATCACATAAACTGGGAGGAACGTATCACAGAGTGCA
The DNA here is from genome assembly GCA_964056705.1 of Troilus luridus. NCBI lineage: Eukaryota > Metazoa > Arthropoda > Insecta > Hemiptera > Pentatomidae > Troilus > Troilus luridus. The sequence goes on along the minus strand of OZ057416.1, from coordinate 76,854,543 downwards.
GGCTGCTGAGTTGCGTTGCTGGGGCTCTCGGGTTCAAATCCAGCTGTTTCAAATATATAATGAAATCTGTTAACATCCCAGTGGTGCAAATCCTCTCGAGGCTGACCAGCCACTATAAGGAGGGCCCCCTTAATTGCGGAAAACCAGGAAGTTGAGCATGATCTTGGACATAATACCTTCCTACACTACCAATTTGTTAGAAACAGTACATTTTTCACTGGGTACTAAACCCAAGTACCCTTCATAGATTGTATGATAGCTTCCATAGTTATAAATATTTTTAAATGGAGTTTTAATTAAACGGACTCCTTATTTATATATTATACTTTCTAAGGAAAAACAAACATGGTCGTGTTTCATACTCTTGTATTTATGTTATTTCTGCAGTAAGACTCTTCGACGTATGAGGCTTCCTTTAATTTCGACTGCTAGTTTTTGTATTATTAGCCTCTTGTTTAACATGGCTCAATACATCATTGGAATAAGGAATAAGCTTAAGGTTAGAGGGCATAGTGACCCAACCAGCGTGAAGGATATTCGACAAAAGAAGAGGAGTCCACTTTGTGAATTTCCCAGCGGTGAGCTCTATTGTCATCTTCCCCATGGCTTCCTCTCCGCCGGCCCACTGCATTTAGGAGCATCCCTATCTTACCATTTCTCTTAAATAAAATTAGCTGATGTATGTTTTGTATTACTTAACATTTAATATTATTTATGTATTTATACATGAAATAAATTCGCGATAACAAGTCATTCATTCATCATAAATTTAACAATCCTGGTAAGATCTGTCTATGAATACATTCCACAACAGTTAATCGATCTTTAGCATTAAGCGCATTGAATAAAATAAATTCTAAATACGATATTGGAACACATATAATTTAGATTATATGAATATTGAAAAACTTGAGGTTCATAATCAGATTTTTAAAATTTTAATATTTTTTTATTTCAAACGATAATGAGACATATAATTTTCTTTTAAATTAAAAAAATCGAAATTCTAATAAACATTATGATATTTACTCCTCATAAAATTATCAATTATGGTAAGATCTGTTAAAGAACATATACATTGTACTTCAATTAATCAATATTAAGAATTAAGTGTATTAATTAAAATATACAAAATTAGAACTCATATAAACTAGCTTATTAGTCTCGTCCGAGAGCAAGAATAGCCGGTAAATCCATACAAAATTATTATAATTAAATTAAATATATATTTACTTCTTCTTCTTCTTCCCATGGCTCTACAGCCCTTGCAGGGCCCTGGCCTCCGCAACAACGCCTCTCCAGTCCTCCCTGTCAGCAGCTCGACCTCTCCACTGTCTGATCCCCATCCTCTGCAGATCGCTCTCTACATCATTCAGCCATCGCAGCCTGGGCCTTCCTCTTCTTCTTTTGCCTCCTGGTTTGCCATATAATAGCTTCTTTGGGTACCTATCTTCTCCCATTCTTTCTACGTGCCCAAGCCATCTTATACGTGTAGATTTGACATAGATGACTAGGTCTGGTTCATTGTATAGGTCCTGAAGCTCTCTATTATTTCTAGACCTCCATTGGCCTTCATTACATACTGGCCCAAATATCTGCCGAAGCACCTTCCTCTCCCAGATCTGCAGCATCTTTTCGCATTCCTGTGTCAGGACCCACGTTTCACAAGCGTATGTAACAATCGGTCTTAGGATTGTTTTGTAAATCAATAATTTATATATTTACTATTATAACTAAAAAAGTGTTGCTGTTTTTTTTTAAATTTACAGTAATATGAATGTAAATTCTAACCTTAAGTAGCTACTGCAATTAAAAAACAAATGAGTAAATATGCATACCAAGTATTCTTTTTTAGGTTTCTTTAACCTATTGATTCATTTTTTTGAATACCGAAAAAAATCTTGGAGTTTTAATTGATAATTTTCCCTAAAAATGGCTAGTCATGTAGAAAAATATCAACTTTTTTTTTTAATCTGATTCTTTTATTTATATTTTTCTACATGACTCGGTATTCAAAAAAATGAATCAATAGGTTAAAGAAACCCACTATTAGTTAAAACTCCTATAGAAAAAAAAAACTGAAGTTTAATATACATTTTTGATTAGTTATTTTCAATCAAACAATAGGGAAATATTTCTTATTTTGAATCCCCTTAGTTTATTGATTTCTAACGACTTTTTTAATTTTTATTTATGTCGCTGATAATGTAATAAATGTTGGAACTAGTCAGGTATGTAAAAAAATCTCTTTATTGTCATTCAATTAATGAATCATTTTTTTATCACCGTTTATTAAGATAATTCGTTCGTTCCGGTCCGCTTAAACGGATTTCTACTTCAATTACTTCCAGTACCATCTACCTGAAGTGTTGTGAATTAATTTCAATATCTTTGTTCTACTTTTATTATAGCTGTGAGTCTGAAATGCCAAATGCAATCGTTGACCAGACTTTTTAAACGTACTCTTTAAAAGCCGAATGGTGTTTGTAAATTTTGAAAGTACATTTAAATGAACACCAGGAATATACATACATAGATCAATGAATATTCATTTTTTTAAATATGTTAGTGTGTGTGTGTGTTTGTGTGTGTGTACGAGTATGTCGGTATACTTATTAAAAAAATAATAAAGTCATATAAGTAAGCAAAGAGTAGAAAGTAATACTCCCATAATGGTAATTTAAAAAAAAAATCTAAATCTAACTATTACTAAAAAAGTAATCAACAAATATACATTTTTATGATTGGCAATAATACAATTTTACGAAATAAAATAATTACAATGTAAATTTATAATAAAATAATATAGCTTTACTTAATTGTACGTAATTCTACTCTGAAAAAAAAATTTCACATTTAAAGTCTAGAGTTCAACTTATTTTCGGTCGTATTGGTGTGGGGAATCGACTCGAAAGCACTCTAAAAACGACGGAGTATTTTCTTTTTTGGTATGATCATGAAGAATCTATTTCCGATCTAAAAAACAATATATTGGTCAATAATAGTATTATGATTACAGATATAATTATTTAATTAATAAAATTAGCAAATCTGACAAAGAGGTATACAATAATTATTATTATGCTTGGAAAGCTTAAGAAAATCTAAACCTTAAATATCTAAAATACTCAAAAATAACAAGTCAACGTTTCTCCAATTCATTAATATTTAGATAATAAATTTAAAAAAAATGTTTTCGCTAGAAACCAAAAAGAGGATTTTTCATTCCTTTTTTGAAGGTGTAACCCTCTATGGTTCGAAAATGTGGGTAGTAGGACCAAGAGATGCACAAAGGCTGCATTGTACCGATCAATCAGATCAATCTTATTAATCATAAAGGCATAAGGAATATAAAGGCTGCATGCAACCTGTAGAAATGGATAGAAAAACTCTGCCATAAGAAAAATCGTTAAAGCGGAATCGATAATTCACAAAATTGGGACCGATCAGCTGCAGTTGGGTTTCGGAGTATGTCCGAAGGTTGTAAAAGCCCGAAAAAGATAAATAAAATAAAATAAATAAATAAACCCTATTCCTAATGAGATCAAATCCAGCACATCTCACCCCAACAGCCTATACAGACTCATCAATCAGGGTTAGCAACCTTACTACAAGATGTTCAATCAAATCATAATATGATTAATAAGATACAATCTGATTGAAGGGCTTGGTATGAGGTTGCTGTCACTGATTGACTGTTGACGTGAGATGTACTGCATTTGACCTTCACGCAGACGGAACGTTTGGTGTATTTGCAGATAATATACGAATTAGTGAAACATTTGCTGGTTGTTTTCTGAATTTTATGGCAGATTGAAGGTTTTGTGTTTTTAATTTTCCAATAGCATTCGAATAATTATTTTGAATCGTTAATTTAAAAAAACTGATACTTTGTGATGAACAGTTTCTTTAGTAAATTTCCCTACTACTTGGTCACCGTATTATTAGCTCCTGGACCGTTAAAATTCATGATTTTTAGACCTAAGTCTAAGGCTGATATGTAAACTGTTTCAGGTAGCCTGGGTTCGCGTGGATACCCAGACCATCCTTTCCATCCATCATCACGTAATTACCCAGAACCCAAGGGTATCGCTGTCCTACAACGACCACAGGTCGTGGTACCTTCACATAAGCAACGTCCAGGAAATAGACAGAGGCTGGTACATGTGTCAAGTGAACACGGATCCGATGAGGAGTAGGGCGGGGTACCTCCAAGTTGTTGGTAAGTTTGTTAATATCCTTCATCTAATATAAATATAAATAGATAAATAAATAAATACACACACACACACACACATATATATATATATATATATATATATATATATATAGACACACACACACACACACCACAAACAGTATTCAAATATAGGATAACATTCTATCGACTACTCCCTGAAATTACTTTGTCTCCCCTGTATTCCATTTCCAACTCTTTCACTAATTGTGAATATTAAACATTTAAATGGAAAACTTCTCAGACTATTTGACAAGCACTCTTAAGATTTTAATAAATTTATTCATTAAAACTCTTTTAATAACCGGTTAATTGATTCAAGTAGATTTTCATTATAAAACTAAACAATTCATTTGGTTATTTTTTAGCTGTTTACTTTTATTTCTGTCTATTTTTGTATATAATTATTTATAATACAATAAAATAAAATAACGAATAAAAAATAAATCTGTTTTTCTGGTGTTGTTCAATATTTTAACGTATTCAATGTTGTATGAGTAATCAATAACGTGTAAAAATATCTGGAAATAATTAAAAAACCAAGATATAATGTTATTCTCAAAGTGCACTAAAAAAATTGTTTAGATAGTAGGAAGAAGATGGGAATAGAGATGGGATAGAGGGATAGTGGCTCACACAATATCTTTTATATTTTTGAAACCCGAATCAGGTTCACATATTTATTTTCTGTTAACTACACTCAATGAATCTGTACCAAAAAAAAAACTTCTCGCTTAGTTTTTAGAGTTTTACGTCGAAAGAGTTTTTTAGGATGAAGAGATTCGATAGGAACAAGAGATATTATAGTTATTAATCACAAGCATAGTATTAATGTTTTTAAATATTTTTTCAGAATTAAATTGGTTCTTTTTTCGTTACTTGATATATTAACGCAAAAGTATTACATAATATACATTACGTCAGGCTGGTACGTCGGTGGATAATTATATTTATTTATACAATTTTGAAAAAGGGGGAGAATAAGTCCATCTATAACTCCTTCAGAGATTACGTTATTGGAACTAAATAAATCTTACTAAAATAACTTACTATTAAAAAATCATATTACGTCATTAATTGAAACATAATTCTTTCCCGTAGTTCCTTTCCTCTTTTGGGATAGAAGATATTAGTTTCTGGGCCGGTCCTCACATGGAAACTGGATACTTTTCTTTCGAATTATTTATTTTTCTCTAAAATATATTTATCTAGTGAAATAACTATTTGCTCCACCTCATCCACATAAATAATATGTTTTGTAAATATTCAACGAATATTAAACAAGATTTTATATGTAAGGCAGCATGTTTTATTGAATAGTACATTGCTAATTTGTACAATGGAGCAGGATAGCTAAGTGCCTTAAGCGCTGAGTTAACTTCCCAGATTCAAAACCAATGTGAAAAAAATGTAATTAATTACTACATAATTATAGGCATTCTTAATTTATAACTATCAACGGAAATGTTTTAGGAATTCATAAATATTGTTTCTAAAAACTCAATACTTTTTCATTTTGATATATTACTAAGTAATATATAATATATAAAAAAATCTTTTTTTTCTTTCATTTTTTCCTTTCATAGTAACCCTTTATTTATTTATATAAGTTTATTTATTGGCACATTCCATACTTGAGTATACTATGTTCCTTTTAAATTCATTTTTATAACAAGAATAACCAACAATTGTGATAATTCTAACTTAAATACATAAGACATTGTTACTTATATAATGTTACAAATTAACAAAATTAAGATTACATTATCTATATAATGATTATCTGTTTTACATTGTTTGATTATTCTAAATTAGATGTCAACTTTTCGAAATCAATACTGTAAATAAATTTGGTGAATTTGGGTCGAAATGTATTGTATAGATCAGGTTCAGATACTGGCCAAACTTTTCCTCTTAGTAGAATGGACATAATTAATTTCGACCTTTGTCCTTCATACATTTGGCAGTCATATATCATGTGTTTAAATGTCTGTTCTTCTTTGTCTATTAAGCAAGTAATGTCATTTTATGTGAAATCTGTGTATGATTGTGACCTTGGATGGATATGGGTTCCTTAGTGATTTTGTTGATTATTTATAAATATTGATTATTAGTATATTGATAATGCGTAAAACCTTCAGGTCATCAGCGCTTTATAGATTTGTTATAAATAGGTATTAGTGAATTATGAACACGGAAACTACATGAACTTATAATTCACTCATCACGTATTCTGGTTTAGACCGTGTTTTCCTAGGGAAATTTCTTTGCCGACATTTCGCTGGTCATACTGCTAAATATGAATTTCATCCTAACTGTTTTAATTAAACCGGTTAATGATTTTAAACCAGCAGCGCTCGCGTAATAACGGCATACTCTAACGCACCAACCCGAACGCTGCTCGCAGGTATCGACATGTTTGTATTACATAAGACAAATCGAAAAAGTATAAATCAAAAATGACATATAAAAAAATATATAAACTTTTTAAATTCAATATATAAAAAACCTGATGTTTTCGGTTACATTTTTGTGGGGAAAAAAAAACGAATTTAAATGAATGTATATTGGCGATCAATAACATACAGACAAAAAGACACACATTCAAACTGAACTATGGAGAAAATTTAGATTCAATTTGAGATAATGATGTAATTGAGACAGTATGCGATGTGATTTCAAAAACTGAAATTCCGACATGATGGCAGCTGCGTTGTTACCAAGTAGTTTTTTTATAGCTTTTTTTTTTATAGAATTGTTTTATTTTACATAGTGAGCGATCAGACCTAAAAATATAAAAAAAAATCTAGCGTTCACTCTAGGGCAGTTCAAAATTGTTTTAATATAAAATCTTGTGTTTTTTTGAGTCGAAAGAATGTGAGAATGTTACTCTACCAAGGTGGAGTAAAAAGGAAAAAAATATATAAAGGCTTATCAACATACAGGGTTTGAGCTACAGAGCAAACAACTGTTTATCCATGACGCAAACGGATATCTACCCTCGACATCTAAGAACCCGAGGAGGATAGGCGAAGGAGGATAAGGAACTCTGCACTACGCGAGGTGTAGTAGACCCAGATAGTGAGCTCTTATTTATTAGAAGAGATAAAGACCCTGGTTTGCCGGAGTCTGTATAAACAGAGGCTTTTCCCACAGTCCTTCTGTCGCTATTGCATTGGAACTTATTGTATGGCCCCTCTCAGGTCCTGCTAAATATGTCCTCTGTAGCTTCGAGTTATCAGGGAATGAACATTGGAGGAAGTGTGTTAACAGATTTAATAACTATCTAACAATTGTTAGTAGGTAAATGAAATAATAATAATGAAAAACGGGGAGAGCTTTATATGCAAAGTATGCAGCGTTACGCTGAAATTTCCGAGTTCAAATCTGGCCAATAAATTATTTTGTCTGTTACCAGCCAAATACCGATCCTGTTTTGGGATCTGCAGACCCTCTTAAGGCTCACCCTACCCCTTAAAAGTGGATGCTCTTAATTTGAAAAACCTGGCGTTTCTGTTTGTTCTCGCACTAATCATCTCCCTGCACAACCGTTGTTCCTAAATGGTAATGTGATATGATTTCTAGTTGTTCATCTAGTGTTTCTATGTTCTAAAGAATTGTGAAATATCTTTTAATTCTAACGCAGGGAAAATGTTCTGTAATTATGTCTCTTATTTTTGTAAAATAATTTTCGTAGTCAGTTTCTAGTGCTGAAAAACAAGTTGGCCATAAAAGTCCGTAAGTTGTGTTCAATGATTTCATATAATAATTCTGGAAGACCTTTGCCATCATTAATAATTAAAATATGTCGTTTCTTATTGCCAAATATTTGTTCAAATTTAGATGATTTTCTTTCACTTGTTGTTTATGTTTGTAATAATTTGAGTTGTTTATGTTTGTAATAATTTAACTTGATGTTTATAATAATTTGATGTTTTTCAATGTTTATAGGTTTTTCTTTTTCTGCATACCAAATTTGTTCATTAGATGATTATTGTGAGTGACATGTGGCTAAACATTCTGTTTCTTCATTTTTTCTCTTGCTGATCGTAATTTACTTAATTGTTCAATTAGTGATTCAAAGTCTGGAGATTCATCTCTAGACGTGTCCATAATTATTTTGTCTATTTGATCGTCATTTTCTAATATGTTTAATTCTGAATTTCTAGATAAAGCGTCTGCAACAAAGTTAGTTTTTCCTTTAATAAGTACAATGTCAAATTAGAATCCTTGTAACTTCCAAACCCATTTCAATATTCTCGAATTTTCATTTTTCATATTAAATATCCAAATGAGCGGTTTGTGGTCAGTTTGTAGAATAAATTTTGATCCATATAAATAAGGTTTGAAGTGTTGCGTTGACCAAATTATAGATAATAGCGTTGGGGATAGAACTCGTGTTGCATATAATACTGGATGTTCTCTACCTTCTTCATCCTTTTGAGATAATACTGATTCTATGGAGTCATTACTGGCATCTGTTGTTAGAATGAATTGTTTTTTCCAGTCTGGATAGGAGAATACTGGTTTGTTAGACATAAGTTCTATTAGTGTTTTAATGTTTTAATGTTTCTGACTTGTAATTTTTATTAATTAATGCTGCACTAAGTGGTCTTGATATAGTGGAATAATCTATATATATAAAAATGAATGTATGTGTGTTTGTCTGTTATGCACTACTACACCAATCTTCCGATCATCATGAAACTTTGGGAAATTGTTCAGTACACTCTAGGAAGGTTTCTACTTTTTTTTGGGGGGTGGGATTTGAAAAAAAAATTCAAAAATTTCTAGAAAAAATTAATTATTTGTCACAAATCAAGTTATTTCTTTCGTAATCGAGTCAATAATAAAGGGAGAGTAGGAAAAAATTTCGTACGAAATAAATAAATATATGTGAAGAGAAATTTGAATAAAAAATTTAATGACAGTGAAGTGTGAAGGAAGGCACGATTGAGACATGTTAAGAAATTAAGTTTGAACACCAATATGCGTGTTCAATTGCAAAATGATGCATCAGCCAACATTTTTGCAAGGCAATTGCTGGAATGGAAAGATGGCAATCGACAAATCAACACAATGTATAGCATTGCCAACGAACTTTTGTAAAACGACGAATTAATCGGAGGGGTTTTCCCAAATATCGCTCAGAGTTACGAAAACCATCAGTGGCTCAGTTCACGTGCTATATCAGCAGCTACGAATAACGATGTCATTGTCATCAATTTTAGCATTCAGAATCGAATACCAGGTGAAGCAACAACGTATAAGTCCATCGATACTGTGATTAAGCAAGACGAAATTGTCCAGTACCCAACCGAATTCTTGAATTCCCTTGATTTGTCTGGTATGCCACCGCACATTTTAACACTAAAAATTGGCGTACCTATCATTCTTCTCAAACATCAATCCACCACGACTTTGCAATGGTACGAGACTTCCAATTAAAAAGATGATGAAGAATGTCATCGAATCATATCAAATGGGAAATTTAAGGGTGAAGATGTACTGTTACCACGTATTCCTATGATTCCAACAGATATGCCATTTGAATTCAAGCGCTTACAATTTCCGGTTCGACTCGCTTTTGGAATGACCATCAACAAAGCGCAAGGGCAGTCACTACAAGTGTGTGGTCTAGATTTGGAGCATCCATGTTTCGCACATGGACAACTGTATGTGGCCAGCTCTCGCATCGGAAAACCTTCAGATTTATTCGTTTACACACCAGAAGGAAAAACAAAAAATATTGTGTATCCAAAAGGACTTGAGTAAATAAAGAAACTTGATTTTCATATATAAAAATGATTGTGAATAAGAAAAATGATATATTACAAGTGAATTTCCTATCGCAGCAACGCGCGACGGGACAGCTAGATACAACAAGAGCAGAAACTTACATTATGCTACAAATGTTTTTAAAACTGTTAAAATGAAATGCTACAACTACCTTTTTATTATTCTGGCATAAATTGGGAAGAAATTTCTGTTCAGTAATATTCTTCCACCTTATAGCCTTCTATGTACATTTTAACTTACGAAACACCGGAAGTTCTATTCGATAAGATCACTTTTTTTTTTAAAGAAAATAAATGAAAGAAAAAGTGGAGGCGAGAACAAATCGGAAAAATAAATTATTTTGAATTCAATTATAAATGTTATTTTCGATTCAAAGAATTATGTTCTGCAAAATCTCAGCTTCACTTATTTTTTCAAAATCAAGCAATTAAAGATAACCTAAGAGCGATTATGTTGGGAAATATTAACAACCAATTTATTAAGCAATATATGTTCTGAATACACTATCCAAAGGGTATAGCCAGATAAGAAGGTAAAAAATGCACCAGACGATATTTGGAACAAAAAAATTGGATCTTATTTCCCATAAAAAATAATGAAGATTACCAAATTTTTAACTTTAAATATTAAAATTCACCCTAAAAAAATAAAATAAAATAAAACTTAAAAAATCGTTTTTCTTCATAACTTTGTCAATTATTAACGTAGATTCCTTTTTTTCTTTTTTTTAAATTAAAAGGTTTTTTTTCACTTTACAACTGAATATTTTTAAAAAGATTTTAGGCGCCAATTTCAAATGAACAGGAAACGTTTACAATTTTAAAAATACAATTAAAAAAAATCCTTTTCCTCGACAAAAAAATATAAGTTGAGGGAATGATAGAACAATTACTATGAATTATTTCAGATTTTTTAATTTAGTGCAACGCTGTTAAAAATTTCCTATCGCAGCAATGCGCGACGGGTCAGCTAGTTCTTTATAAATTTTCGTTAATAGCCTGTCATTCCACGGAATTGTCTTTTCGTAATGCAGTAATGTAAATTTTCGTATGGCTTCAATTTTGTTGGGATCCGTTTTTAAACCGTGCTCCGTTATAATGTATCCTAAAAATGTCAGTTATTTTTTGAAACATTCATCAAGTTGTATTGAGAGTTTATATTGTTTTAGTCGTTGTAAGACTTCTTTTATGCGTTCCAAATGTTTTTCTTTATTTTCTGAATAAATGATAATGTCGTATAGTCTACGTATAACATAGTATTTGTTAGATTTTCGATGGCCATTGTCATCATCCTTTGAAAAGTGGGTGGACCATTACATAAACCGAAGTACATTCTTAAAAATTCATAGTATCTGTTTTCTGTCGAGAAAGCAGTTTTTGGAATGCATTCTTCTTTCTATTAAATATTTAAAACGTCTTCTATATTTGGTAATGGAAATTTGTCCTTGATAGTATTTTGATTTAGTTTCCTATAGTATATGACCATCCATTTTTTCGGGACGATCCATAAAGGAGAGTCGTTAGGGCTATTACTAGTACGAATAACTCCATCATTTAATAATTGTTTAACTTCATTGTTAAACAATTTCCTCTTTAAATTGTTCAGGAAATCTATGATTTCTTGAATAAATAGGATTGTCGTTTACTGTAACTATTTTATGCTTCAATTAATTAGTGGGTTTTAGTGGTTCATCGTATTTTTTTTATTACTAATCCGTTATATTTTATTATCTGTACTATTTTTTAAAAAGTTCTTCTTTAATATGGTCCTGTCTTATGACATCCCTTATTTCACCTTCATCTCCCATAAGATATACGGTGTTGTTATTTTTTGTCATTGGGAATTCATATATATGATCCCTAAAGTTCATACTTATAATTTTTTTATCACAACTAATAACTGTTTTTAAATTTTTCATTGTTTAAAATCCCAATAAAACATTAAATCGGGTTGAAAACGGAAATATTAAAAACTTTTATTTTTACTCTTATTCCTAAGTAAGGCTCTAAGGAGAGGAGAACGCTATGTGTTCCTTCAGCTCTACCAGGAGGCGTTTTTACTGCAAAACGTTCCTTAATTATTTGTGCATCTCTCGGGACTATGTCCTGACAGAGGCCAGGTTTCTAACCCATAAGTTAAAACAGACCTGATGTTTATTTTCTACACCATGACTTTGGCTCTTGATATCAGACGATTTTATAATCTAAATTTCTATGTTAAATCTGAAAATAAGTTAGTTATTCATATGTCATTTGAAGGACGTGGCCAAGTAAAACCTTGTTAATATTTTATGATTATATGATGAATGACCCTTTCGGACACACATGATCTTCTTTTTTTCCAATTTAATTATATTTCATAACTTGAAAGAGGTAACGACTATTTAACTATTAACACGGCAGTGTCCCTCCTCTCCCGATACTGGCACAAAGACCATCCGCCTCGTTATATGACCCCTTTAATGAAACGCTAAAAAATTAAATAATATCGCTCACGAGGCCCTGTTCTTTTCCAAGACACAGCTGTTTTATGTATGGCTTCATTACAGAGGTTCCATGGGCATGGGGCACCCTGGAAATTTTAATGTTTCACCTGGCGTAATTATGTCTCTAAATTGTGTACGCAAGCTAATTGGATATGTCACCAAGCATCAGTTGAAATTTCAATGAGATTTATTTGGAGCATACGAGTATGAACAATGGTGCTCGATCTGCATTAACTCACTGTCTATCAGTAGCTCAGTCGTATCAATCTTTACTAACGTAAAAGATAACCAGTAATAAAATCTATTCCTTTCAATATAGTTTAGTTTTATCGGGGAAGCTCATCAGAACTAAATAAAAAATTTAAATCCGTGATTTCAACGTAACTTATAAAAACTGGGATCGTAATGTGAATAATTCTTGGGCAAACGGTGCTTTAAAAGTTTAAACATTTTTACATAAAAAAGTTTTAACACTACCAGTTCCACGAAAGCATTTCCTCTTAGCTACTCTCAAGTGGAGGGCGTTATATATAGGATCAGAGAAAGTGAGAGAGTGTGGGAGAGAAAGAAAGAAAAAGGAAGAAAATAAATAATCCACAATTTATGAGGTAAATAATTTATTAAGTAAGTTAACAAAAAAGTAATCTTGTGAATTAACAAACAGTTATTTATTTATTGTACAATTAATTAAAAAAACATCAATTATCAAAAAATAATTCGGTGAATTAATAAACATTTGTTTTGTAAATTATCAAACATTAATTCGATAAATTCGGATAATTTTCGATTTACTTGGATAATTTATCTGGTAAATCAATCAGCTTCTATTCGGTAATAATTATTAGAATCTAAAAATATTATAATCCGATGAATTAATGAACATTTATTTGGCCAATATAACATCGGTGATAGTTATAAGAATCCAGTAAATTAACTGACAATTTTTCGGTAAATTAATAATCATTTTGCTTTCTATGAAATACTATCTTAAAAATATATGTGTGGTGAGCGAGGCTAGGACTCGTCACCGAGTTGTAGCCATGTGAGTAGCAGTAATAATGTTACGGTCCGAAGATCTGAGGACTTCCCTAGGGATTGCAACGGTCTTCAGGAAGAAGTTTGCTGGAACTGAGGAACTGGAACGCCAAGGACCAAGCGTCGGGAAAGCACTCCACCATACGCACGAAGGACGACACCTGTTCTACTTAGTCACCAAGTGTGCTACTGATCAGAAGCCCACATATGACGCACTGCTGCGAAGCCTCGACGACCTGCGGAGTAAGCTTCTGAGACTGCGTGTCACCAAGCTCGCGATCCCTAAGTTGGGCTGTGGATATGACGGCCTGGAGTGGAAGGTTGTCAGGAACATGCTTGAACAGATATTCGCCAACTCTGGAGTCGCCATATTGGTGTGCACGTTCAACCCCTGGAAAGGAAATGCGTCTCCATCGAGGGAAGCTCATGACCGCCCGATTTCTCCGGACTATGCTCTGGGGCAGAGCACTTTTAAGGAGGGGGCAGTGTTACGGTCAGAGCGGGAAGTAGGACCGGCTTCTGATCTGCCTAGAGCGGATTAGGCAAACAATGGGATTAAGCGGAAGGGATTATAGAATGGCGTAGAGCCTTCTAGATCGGTCTAGGTGGTCCTCGTCCGTGTTCCGAGTAATGCCCCACCACGACCTACCTTGCCTATATAAAAAGGACAGCGTTTTCGGCCGCGGCAGTAGTAATAAGACGAGTCAGTAATAAGAAGAGGAGTAATAAGAGTCTGTAATAAGCCAGTGAGTAGCAGTCGTTAACTAGTGGCAGTGTGTGTGAGTTAGTTAGTATTAGTATCAGTCTGTAATAAGTGCTTAGTGAGCAACAGTGACAATTAGTGACCGTGTAATAAGTGTAATAAACTGTGTGGCAGTTTGTCATATTTGAAGAGTCTTACGGTCGGTGGACTTTAGTTAGCGAACTGTAAGTGTTAATTTGTAATTGTAAACTATAGTGTAATATTATTGTATTTGTACAAATTTATATAAATAGTTTAGTTACTTAGTATAAACAATATCTTATATTATTTGTATATTATCTTAGAAATTAGATACCATTTAGTAGAATATTATTATTGTATATTGATATTAGTTTAATAAGTTGACTGTTTTAAATAATCTCATTGTATTCTTGTTAATTTGTTAATAAATATTAGATTCTTGAATTAAGTAATAGTTTAGTCCATTTTACACCCAGTAGCCCGTAACAAATTGGTGTCAGAAGTGGGATCTTGTGTAATTGTTATTTTATTTTGTAATAATTGGGCTACTGTTTGAAAAATGGCTTCTCAAAGTCTTAAATTGATGGATTTAAAAGTTGCGGATTTAAAACGGGAATTAGAAGAACGTGATCTGGATTCTTCCGGAAATAAAAGTGTACTGCAACATCGCTTGCGTCAATTTTTTGTAGAGTTAGGGGAAAATCCAGATGACGTTCTGTTTGAAACTGATTTGAGCAAGTTGTCTGCAACTTTTAAAAATGAATTAGGCAATGTAGAAAATAAGCTAGGTAATGAATTAAGCAGTGTTAAAAATGAACTAGGCAATGAATTAAGCAGTGTTAAAAATGAACTAGGTAATGTAGAAAATAGGCTAGAGTCTAAATTAGGCACATTAGAAACTAAGTTAATGGAAAATGTAGATAATAAAGTAGCTGATGTAGAATCTAGGTTAGGAGAAAAATTGAATTCAATTGAAAGCAAACTTCGGCAAAGAGTGGAAGCTATAGAGGGACTTATGAGCAACCCACCGACGAACAACACCGACCGTTTCCCCGAGGCCAGTCTTCATAAAACCATTCTGCCCACCAATAATGGGACGCCACCAGCTCACAACACCATTCCAGTATTCGACGGAAAGACGCCGTGGGAGGACTAAATGACTCTCTTCGAGACAGCGGCTTCGATCCACGGGTGGTCACCGGAGACCCAAGCTTCAGCGTTGTGCCTGGCCTTGCGTGGAGACGCCTTGAGAGTGCTGCAGGGAATGCCCATGTCGGAGCGGTCTAACTACGGGAAGCTGATTAGAAGGCTGGAGATGCGTTTCGGCCACCGCCACATGGACCAGCTATATCGCTCACAGCTAAGAAACAGGGTCCAGAAGGACAACGAGTCGCTGCAGGAATTTGAAGCGGATATTGCCCGGCTGGTGAGGAACGCCTACCCATCGGTCACCGACTATGTCTACGAGAGTTTAGCTGTCGACAAATTCCTGGATGGACTTCGGGACCCAGAGACACAGCAAGCAGTGAAGCTCGCCCGGCCTAAAACGTTGGGAGACGCATTATCTCAGGCCATGGAGTTTGAAGCTGTTAGACAGTCTGTACGGGGCCATGCGCGAGTTCGAGCAGCAGAAGCGGAACCTAATGTGGTCCCTAGCATCGAAGACATTGTGACGAAAGTGTTGGATGCTCTCAGGACCCATAAGAAGGAGATACGCTGTTGGGGCTGCGGCCAGCTTGGACATCCTAGAAGCAAATGTCCAACCCGTAACGTCAAAGCCCCCAGGAAGGCCATCAGAGTTGCGTCGATAGGAAGCAGAACGAACAGTTTCTACGTTGATGGGATGGTGAACGGGCAGCTGCGAAGTCTTCTAGTGGATACCGGAGCGAGCATGACGATCTTGAAGTCGAAGACACTTCCAGCTGAGAAGATCATACCGACCACTTGGGCATTACGGACTGCAACGGGACAGCCAGCCAAGGTCTACGGGGAGACAGATGCCACCTTCTACATCGGGGGCCAACATCTGAAGCACCTCGCCCTCGTGGCGGATATAGACGAGGACGTCATACTGGGTATGGACTTTATGATCACATACGGGATCAAGCTGGATATGTCGAGAGGTGTGATGACGCTAGGAGACGAGGAAGTCATACTTCGGCAGGAAAAGGACTTCTGCGCTCGAGTGCTGCTACCAGAAGACACCGCTTTACCTGCACGGAGCCAAATCGTGACGCATGGGACGGTCGAAGGGCATCTACCCGCGGGTCAATGTGCGCTACTCGAACCTGGAAGGCACGTAGAACAAGAGGTTGGACGCGGCGTACTGGTTGCTAGGTCTCTCATCAAGATCGGACCTACCACTCCAATTCGGCTAATGAACCTGAACAGCTTCCCGGTAACGCTGAAGAAAGGAACACCAGTCGGGGAGTGTACCACCGCTACCTCAGTGGTTCGTCAGCTGCAACGTCATCCCACCGAGCTTCGAGGACTCCCAGAGGAACTTAAAGGATTTTTGGACGAATCATGTCGCGACCTTTCGCCCGAACAGAGCGAGGAAGTGAAGAATATGATTATCCGATGGCATGACGTCTTCGAGATCGGACCAGGACCACGGGGCAGAACGGATATCGTCCAGCACAAGATTGACACTGGGGATGCAAAGCCCATCCGACAGGTTCCGCGGAGGCTGCCGTTAGCCAAACGGGAGGACGCCGAGGAGATTATAAAGGAGATGGCGGCTGACAGTGTCATTGAGCCTTCGAGTAGCCCCTGGATGTCTCCTGTAGTATTGGTGAAGAAGAAAGACGGCACAACGAGGTTCTGCGTAGACTACCGTCTTCTGAACAATGTCACCAAGAAGGACAGCTATCAGCTTCCCAGGATTGACGATACGCTGGACACCCTAGAGGGGTGTAAACTCTTCTCTACTTTGGATCTCCGCAGTGGATATTGGCAGGTTGGATTGGCACCTGAGGATAAAGAGAAGACGGCGTTTTCAATTGGCTCTGGGCTCTGGCAGTTTACAGTAATGCCATTCGGGCTTTGCAATGCTCCTGCCACATTCGAGAGGCTGATGGAAAACGTGTTAAGAGGTCTCTCTTGGGAGGTATGCCTGGTATACCTAGACGACATTATTGTGCTGGGAAAGTCCTTCGCTCACCATCTGAAGAATCTGGAGAAGGTCTTCGAACGACTGCGTGCAGCAAACCTAAAGTTAAACCCGAAGAAGTGTAATCTCTTCCGAAGGCAAGTCAACTACCTGGGGCATATTGTGTCAGACAACGGAGTTGCTGTTGACCCAGAGAAGATAGCAGCGATCACCGACTGGCCAGTACCTCGAGATAAGCACCAGGTGAGGAGTTTCCTCGGGCTCTGCACCTATTACCGGAGGTACGTGAAAGGATTCGCTAACATCGAAAAACCTCTTACCAGGCTAACCGAGGAGAAAAGGTCTTTCCATTGGGATCACGAGTGCCAGGCATCCTTCGAGGAGCTGAAGAGCAAGTTGAGTAGTGCTCCTATTCTGAGCTATCCACGTCCCGAGGGCAAGTTCATACTTGACACAGATGCCAGCAACATCGCCATTGGAAGTGTCCTCTCTCAGCTCCAAGACGGAGAAGAAAGGGTGATTGGATATTTCAGCAAAGCACTCTCAGCTCCGGAACGCAACTACTGTGTCACAAGGAAAGAGCTTCTGGCAGTAGTAAAATCCATAGAGCACTTCCATAAATATCTATACGGAAGAAGGTTCCTGCTGAGAACGGACCACGCGGCTCTAATGTGGCTGCTGCGATTCAAGTCACCGGAGGGACAAGTGGCGAGGTGGATCGAGCGCCTTCAAGAGTACGATTTTGAATCTGCTCATCGTTCTGGAACGAGCCACAGGAATGCGGATGCGCTGTCAAGAAGACCATGTGAAGATGAAGAATGCAGACATTGTTCCCGACAAGAAGAGAAACAGGCAACAGTATTGAGGACAACGGTTGTTATTGACAGTTGGCAGGACGCAGAGGTGTCAAAGGCGCAAGACGAGGACCCGGACTTGAAACAAATAAAGGAATGGAAAATATCGGGGCGAGGAAGACCGGCCTGGCAGAATGTTGCTCCAATGTCGAAGAATGTAAAAACGTACTGGGCCCAATGGAACTCCATTTTAGTGGACAACGGGCTGCTGAAACGGGCATTGGAGAACGCGGAAGGAGATCAGCGTAGGCTACAGCTCATCGTTCCAAGGAATAAAGTGCCCGAAGTGCTTAGGGAACTACATGACGGTGTAACTGGCGGCCATCTTGGAGTTCACCGTACATTGGAAAAAGTTCGTGAACGCTTTTACTGGGCAAACCTTAAGGACGATGTGTTGGACTGGTGCAGGCGTTGTGCGACCTGTGCGGCTTCTAACGGACCAACAAGAAGAAAGAAGGCCCCTATGAAGAAGTACAACGTGGGAGCACCGTTCGAGAGGATAGCAATTGACATCGCTGGCCCTTTCCCTGTGACGGACGAAGGCAACCGATATATTCTCGTGGCCATGGACTATTTTTCTAAGTGGGTGGAAGCGTATGCCCTTCCGAATCAAGAGGCAGTCACGGTTGCAGACGTACTTGTGAAGCAGCTCGTCAGCCGGTTTGGAGTACCCATGGAACTTCACGCTGACCAGGGAAGAAACTTTGAGTCTGCAGTCTTCTCCGGAATGTGCGAAGCACTGGGGATACGGAAGACCAGGACGACGCCTCTTCACCCTCAATCGGATGGCATGGTGGAGCGCATGAACAGGACAATGGGTCGATATTTGTCTAAAGTGGTCTCCGACCATCAGCGGGACTGGGACCAGTATCTTCACTTGTTCCTGTTAGCCTACCGCAGTTCAGTCCATGAAGCAACGGGGCAGACCCCCGCAAATGTGGTGTTCGGCCGAGAACTTTGTTTGCCTTGTGATCTGAAATTCGGGTTCAAGCCTAATGAGGAAGTTGCCGGAGAGGAGTACGTCACGAATCTACGGAAGCGGATGGATAACATCCACGAGAAGGTTCGTTTAAACATCCAGGGAGCCAGTGACAGAATGAAGGAGCGTTACGACATCAGGGCAGAGAAAGGTGGATTCCAACCTGGAGATTTGGTCTGGCTATACGATCCTCGAAGAAGGCGAGGCTACTCACCTAAACTTCAGAACTCCTGGGATGGCCCGTTTGAGATCATCAATAGGATAAACGACGTCATCTATAGGATCAGAAAGCAGCCAAAAGGAAAACCCAGGGTAGTCCATTTTAATAGACTGGCCCCATACAAAGGAGACCATGGCCCGATAAAAGACCAGCAAATCAGGTACCTCAACAACGTGGAGACCAGTAAGGTATCAGTTGCACAACCTAAGGTACAAGGTTCCCGTGGAGTAACTCAGACAGTATACAGAGATATCTTCTCGTTACCCGCGGACTATTCTCTGGCCCATTGTGTCGCCGAAGATCTGAGGACTTCCCTAGGGATTGCAACGGTCTTCAGGAAGAAGTTTGCTGGAACTGAGGAACTGGAACGCCAAGGACCAAGCGTCGGGAAAGCACTCCACCATACGCACGAAGGACGACACCTGTTCTACTTAGTCACCAAGTGTGCTACTGATCAGAAGCCCACATATGACGCACTGCTGCGAAGCCTCGACGACCTGCGGAGTAAGCTTCTGAGACTGCGTGTCACCAAGCTCGCGATCCCTAAGTTGGGCTGTGGATATGACGGCCTGGAGTGGAAGGTTGTCAGGAACATGCTTGAACAGATATTCGCCAACTCTGGAGTCGCCATATTGGTGTGCACGTTCAACCCCTGGAAAGGAAATGCGTCTCCATCGAGGGAAGCTCATGACCGCCCGATTTCTCCGGACTATGCTCTGGGGCAGAGCACTTTTAAGGAGGGGGCAGTGTTACGGTCAGAGCGGGAAGTAGGACCGGCTTCTGATCTGCCTAGAGCGGATTAGGCAAACAATGGGATTAAGCGGAAGGGATTATAGAATGGCGTAGAGCCTTCTAGATCGGTCTAGGTGGTCCTCGTCCGTGTTCCGAGTAATGCCCCACCACGACCTACCTTGCCTATATAAAAAGGACAGCGTTTTCGGCCGCGGCAGTAGTAATAAGACGAGTCAGTAATAAGAAGAGGAGTAATAAGAGTCTGTAATAAGCCAGTGAGTAGCAGTCGTTAACTAGTGGCAGTGTGTGTGAGTTAGTTAGTATTAGTATCAGTCTGTAATAAGTGCTTAGTGAGCAACAGTGACAATTAGTGACCGTGTAATAAGTGTAATAAACTGTGTGGCAGCTTGTCATATTTGAAGAGTCTTACGGTCGGTGGACTTTAGTTAGCGAACTGTAAGTGTTAATTTGTAATTGTAAACTATAGTGTAATATTATTGTATTTGTACAAATTTATATAAATAGTTTAGTTACTTAGTATAAACAATATCTTATATTATTTGTATATTATCTTAGAAATTAGATAACATTTAGTAGAATATTATTATTGTATATTGATATTAGTTTAATAAGTTGACTGTTTTAAATAATCTCATTGTATTCTTGTTAATTTGTTAATAAATATTAGATTCTTGAATTAAGTAATAGTTTAGTCCATTTTACACCCAGTAGCCCGTAACAATAAGCATTTATTCCCTAAATTGTCAGGCATTTATTCAGTTAATTATCAGACATTCATTCCTTATATTAGCCAGTGGTTATATAGGCTAATTGATTAACATTTTTTTGTTAATAACTATTTATCCAGTAACTTAACAAACGTTTATTCAGCAGACCTTTTTAAATTCCACCGATGAAGTTTACTTATGTTTCTGAAATCTTAAAATAATCGCCGTTATTCCCTAGGCTTTGGCCTAAGCAGACAGAATATTAACAATATTAAGATACAGAGAGAACGATAAACTTATTAAAGAGGAAGGTAGAAGGTGGAGAGCGTTAGGGAACGAAGCGTTCAACGAACTGAGGATTAATGCTCGCAATTTCGCCGGAAATAAAGACCTGGGGTGGGGTGACGGGGGGGGGGGGTCTCACTTTAAGGTCCATTGAATAAATGATCCTTCTCACCGGCCCGGGTTTGTTCAGTCTGACCAACTTTTTGGTTCAAAACAAAAGTATTAATAATACGTACCATTGATACGTACGAGCAGACAATGACTGCTTATGTTTTTTAAGTTAAAAAAAAAGCCATAAGGTAATTAGACGGGTTAATAATTTTCTTGTAGAGCACGTTGCGAAAAATTATGACATCTTAACATGAACATTTTGGATAATATCAATTACAATTACAATTAATATTTAAAATTGTTTTTAAAATGAGATAAATTTAACCTTTGGAGATCGGACTAGGGCGATGGAATTATTTCGGTTGTCAATGTCAGTAAGGGGTTACCTGTGGTTTAGAGGTTAGCATAACAACCTTCCATTCTCAATGTTGCGTGTTTTCAGCCGGTGAATGTTTTAAAAGAGAGTAAAAATCCCTGGTTTTAATGTATAGTAAAATGTGGGTTCCGATGGTGTAAAATTAGGATTCTAAGTGTAGCATCCTCCGATTAGCCATTGTAGTATAACTAAGCAACTGCAGACAGTCTTTCAGGGTCCAGGACTCCCTGATGAACCTCCTCCACGCCTCTCGGTCCGCCGTCGCCTTCTATCGCCACTTTCTCACTCCCTTGCTTTTCAGATCTTGCTCTGCGTCATATATCCACCGTAGACGTGATCTTCCCTCCTGGTCTTCCGTAGAGCATTTTCTTGAGGAGGCTGCTTGGCTCCATCCTTTCCTTATCCCCTAGCCATCTCAGCTTTCCCTGTTTTATTATATTGAAAATGGCGGGTTCCTGATAGATGTTTCAATATTTATCCTTATCCGTCACTGCCCATTCTCCAGTATTGGGCCAAATATATTTCTTAATATCATTCGTTCCCATCAGCTGATGTCGCTCTCTGCTTGATGAGTGAGCGGCCATGTCAGTCCCGTAGGTCACCGTTGGCCTGATAACTGTCTTGTTTAGAGTTATCTTTTATTTCCTGGATATGGCACTTCGACCCTTAGGTTTTATCCTGGGCATTTTTCCCACTGCAATTCTTACATGAACATCTGACCTAGCAGTGTTATCATTTTTGATAATACCTCATACAGGTAGGTAGGTAGAATTGCTTATGGACACTCAACATCAAGGGTCTTCAGTGTCCGTCGTTCAATCTATATTATTTCTTTATTTTTTTGTCCTTTGTCCTTTGTCATTTTTTAAATTTTGTCAAAAAGGTTATATTTTTTTAGAAACTTTATGGCTGTGTCTATATTTTTATTATTATCTCCTAGTATAGTTGGGAGGAATCTTTGTAATTGAGCTTCCTGAAAATAACTATCCCAGAGGGGGCAGTCCTCCAGTATGTGTCTAATTGTTAGTTGTGCGTTATTACATGTTGTGCACTTCGGTGGACTGTCCTTTGTTATAAGGTAACCATGGGTAAGTCGGGTGTGGCCTATTCTAAGTCTTGTTACAACTACCTCTTCCCTTCGGTTACTGCGGTTGGAACTTTTCCATATTTTTAATTCCTTTTTTACAGCTTTAAGCTTATTTCGTTCCTCGGTGTTTTCCCAAAGCTGGATCCAATCTTGTGTTACTCCATATTTTAAAAAGTGGCATATATCTGATGAGGTGTAGATACTTGTAATATCAATCGATGACAATGCTGCTTCCTTGGCAGCCCTGTCTGCTGCTTCGTTACCTTTAATCCCCACGTGTGATGGAATCCAAACCAAAGATATGTTCTTATTCATATCTTTTAACATTGATGCATAAACTTGTGCCTTCCTTATAAGTTGGTCTTTACTATAAATGTTTTTAAGTGCCATAAGAGCAGATAGGGAGTCCGTGTATATTACGAAGTTTTCTTCTTCGCATTGCATAATATAATAGAGTGCCGCGCAAATCGCATAACTTTCGGCAGTGAAGTTGCTGGCCAGGGAAGGAAGTTTATACTTGCCAATCCTGGAGTCTGATACAAATGAACAACCAACATTATTATTTATTTTAGAACCATCTGTATAAAATTGTTTTCTATTACTATATTTTCCCTTAATTTTTTTATATTCTGCTTAGTACATGGGTCCTGCAGTGGTATTTTTAGGGAATTTTTTAAGCGTTAAATCTATTGCAGGTAGTTTTGTAGTCCAAGGTGGGTAATTAAGTTCATTGGTTGTTGGTTCCAAGCAGCTGATTTTTTCTATATATTTACCAGCCCTAATACCTAATGGAGCAGGTAGTCTACGGTTTTCTTGAAATCGTCTATTCTTCGGTTTGAAAATGGGTTTCCATGCTGGGTTGTTATTACTATTTTTTAGCCTTCCAATGTATCCACAGGCGAGTTGGTGTCTTCTCAAAGCGAGAGGAGCAATACCAGATTCAACACATAAACTAATCACTGGACTGGTTCTGAAGGCTCCAGTAGCAAGACGGATGCCTGCATGGTGGACTGAATCAAGAGCTGAAAGCAGATTTTGATTCGACGATGCATAAACAAAGCTACCATAGTCTAGCTTTGATCTTATCAGACTGGTATATACCTTAAGCATGCCTGATCTATCCGCTCCCCATGAACGTCCAGCCAGAACTTTTAAAATATTCAGTCTCTTAAGTGTTTCTTCTTTTAGACATCTAATATGCTCTTTCCAGTTAAGTTTACAATCAAGAGTTAGCCCTAGAAATTTAACTTTTGTTTCGAAACGTAAGTTCATGCCCCTGTAGGTTAGCGTTGGAAAAGGAGTAGGCGTCCTGCGTTTAGAAAAAAGTAGACATTTAGTTTTTTCGGTGGAGAAATTTAGACCAGATTTCATAGACCATGCTTCTAAATTCGCTAAACAATTTTGTAGTAATATTTGCATTCTATTTACATTTTTAAATGACAGTAACAGAGCAAGATCGTCTACAAATAAAAATGTTTTGATTTGTTTAGGAATAATCTCTGTAACTTTGTTTATAGCTATTGCAAAAAGAGCACAGCTTAAGACACTTCCTTGTGGGATTCCGTTGGTCATTTCTTTTACTGAAGACAGGTGATTACCTATTCTATCTTGGAAGGTCCGATTTCGTAGAAAGTTACAGATCAGCATGAGTAGCCGACCTCCAATTCCCCATTCACGTAGCTGTTGCAGGACGAGAGATCTTTTCAAATTATCAAAGGCTTTTTCGATGTCGAAATATATACCTATACATTCTTTTTTCTCAGCAAAGCTGTTGAGAATTTCATATTCCATTGTTACCAGATGATCTATTGTAGAGCGTCCTATTCTGAAGCCACTTTGTACGTTCGATAGTAAATTATTTTTTTCTAGTACCCAACTTAGCCTTTTTAAAACCATCTTTTCTAGCAACTTGCATATGCAGCTTGTGAGTGAGATGGGCCGGTAACTTGAAGGAAACAACTTATTTTTTCCAGTTTTTAAGACTGGTATAATAATTGATCTCCTCCATATCTCAGGAAAGTTCCCTGTGCTCCAAATCTGGTTATAGAATGCAAGAAGAGCGTCTATTGCCGGTATTGGTAGATTTTTCAACATATCATTATGTATTTCATCCACCCCTGGTGAGGATGGTTTCAGCTCTTTTAAACAGGAAAGTAATTCTGCTTTGGTAAATGGTAAGTTAAAAGAGTTTTCTTTCTGATCGTCAATACTATCTGTCTCGGTTTCTATTGTCGGTTGTGGTTGGGTGGAGTAAATATTTGAGTAATATTCAACAAAATGCTCGACCAATAAATCGGGATTTTGCTCTATTTTGTCATTGATTAGAAGGGTCGGTTGATAGTCAACAAATCTTCCCATAATATTATTTATCTTTTTCCAAAATATTCTGGGTGGGGTATTTGATGTAATGGTGTTCAAAAATTGTTCCCATGATTCTTTCTTCTTTTCCTTGATTATTCTGCGAGATAGCGAGCGGTTCATTTTATAGTTTATTAGATTCTGAAGAGTTGGTTCCCTTTGGAAGACTTTAAGAGCCTTTCTTCTCTTCTTAATCGCTAGTTTGCATTCATTGTCATACCAAGGGACTCTTTTCGATTTAACAATAGTGGAGCTTTTTGGGATTGAAAGTTCCGCAGCTGCTAAAATAGATTTTGTAATTTGATGATTGCTTTCATCACTATTGTTTGTGGTTGATATATCAGAGGTAGATATCAGTATATTGTTTTGAAATGTTGTCCAGTCGGATTTTTCTGTTATCCATCTAGCATGTTTTGTTACCCGGGTATTAATGTATGGGAAAGTGATTATTATGGGGAAATGATCGCTAGAATATTGGTCTTGAGAAACTTGCCAATCCAAATGAGTATATAAACTAGGTGAACACCATGTCAGGTCGATGCACGAGAATGAATGGTATGCTGGACTTAAATATGTTGGTTGTCCTGAGTTTAAAACTATCGAGTCGGTACCATCTATAATTCGCCTAATAGTATTTCCTCGTGTTGTGCAGTACGAAGAACCCCACGAGGTATGATGGCCGTTAACGTCGCTCATAACTATAAAAGGAGAACGGGTATTATTCAGAAGATTAACTAATTCTACCTCATCAAAATTATCAGGGGGAAGATAAACATTATAAACAAAAATGGGAATGTGAAGAATGACCTTGACTACCACTGCTTGGAGGGAGGTATTAATCTGAATTAACTCAGATACAACCCTTTTATTTACGGCAATCAAAACCCCACCACATGCTCTACTTTTATAATCAAAATCTTTTCTATAAATATTATAATCCTTCAGGGTAAAAGTTTTATTAAGGGGTAATTTACTCTCTTGTATACATAGAACTACCGGTTGGTATTTATTAATTATAAGTTTTAGTTCCTCATATTTTCCCGTTATACCATTACAGTTCCATTGTATTATGTTGGTTGGAGTTGTCATAGTAAAAAAGAAAATGTAAATAGGTTAGAATATCGTTGATTAGAGTAAATTTATTAAGTATAAATAAAATGGAAAACCTATAATAAAATCAGAAACTACCTACTAATTGCTTTCCATTTTTTCTACACTTTGTTCACTATTTGGTGATTTTTTCCTGGTCGTACTTCTAGTTCTTCTTCCCTTTACTTTTGTCCATTCGGTCTGTTGACCTTCAGGACACTTGTGAGGGTTGGAAGATTCTTCAGACGACTTCTGTACCGAGGGTAAAATCCTCGGTTCAGAGGCGACTTCGGACTTGGAGGAATGGGCTTCCGAATTTTTTTCGGATATCCCACCAGAGGATCGGGAGTTTTGGGAAGTTGGGATTTTTGAAACGGATGATAAGGAAATTAAGGAAGTTGGTTGAGGAGGTGAAGGTGTGGTGGGAGTTGGGACAAGGGTGGGGGGAACAGAGATATCAGTAATGCTGGTGCTGCCAATAGGCGTAGTTGTCTTACTAGACGTAGCTGTTGCTACAGATTTTCTAAATACTAATTGATTTTCGATAATTGGTTCAGTTTGTACACTAACAGATTTTTTATTTTTAGCAATATTAGCGAAAGATATTTGAGTTGTTATTGGGTGCAAAAGATCGTATTTTTTCTTTGCATCGAAGTATGTTACTTTTTCTGCCTCTTGAATTCTTTTTATTTCCTTCTCTTTAATAAAAACGGGGCAATTTTTTGAAAAAGCCTCGTGATTACTAGAACAATTAACACAAGTTACCGGATTGTTGCACTCTGACCCCTCATGTTTTGTTTTTCCACAAAATTTGCACAATGCTTCTTTATTGCAGTTTCTTTTTGTATGGCCAAATTTTAGACAGACGTAACACCGTATTGGATTGGAAATGAATTGTCTTACTACAACATTATGGAAACCAAGTTTAATTTCAGAGGGTAAAGAGGGATTATCGAAAGTTAATAGATAGTTGTGACTGTTTAGTTTTTCATTATTTCTAAAAAAAGTTAATCTTTTGACGTCAATAACATTTTGGGGCTTCAGCTCATCTTTTATTTCATCTATGTCAACATAATTCAAATCCGGGCACCACACAATCCCTTTGCTTAAATTTAATCTTGCATGTGGCTCTACTTTTATAGGAAAATTATAACATAAGTTGTTACATTTTAAAAGTTTTTCCGATTGAGTGTCAGAAAATACTTCCACTAAAAGTGTTCCGTCTTTCAATTTTTTTATTAGCTTAGCCTCACCTATTATAGCTTTTAAACTTTTCTGTATTAAAAAAGGTGAAACTTTTTTAAAATCTGAGCCATTACTATCATTTTCTGTTTCAAGCCTTTTTATAATTAAAAACTTGACACAGTTCTTTCTTTGTTCATTATTCCCTATAGTTGCAAACTTAAATCTACATTTCTTTCTTTTCAAAGGTGGGGATTCAGCCATTTTTTAGGCTTAATCATGCAATTATATGAAAAAGAGAAAAGAAAAACAAAAAGAAAAACCTTTTAAATAAAGTTTAAAACTATAAAATAATAGAGAATTTACAATAGAAATATATATAAAAGAAAACTTATCAGTTAGTTTGTTGTATTCAGCTAATCCGCAGGAGCTCTAAAACCATACGTCTTCACTCTACCGATTCTAAACACAAACTCCTACCTCATACATACTTGAATTCTGCATATATGGGGAATGTATAATTGCCTATTTTCAATACCTTCGCCTGTATCCCTTCACTTCTTCATGCCATCAACTATTTAATTTTTTGTAGTATGGTAGTAAAAGTAACGTTATATGAATAAATAAACTAGTCATATCTTCCTATCGCCAACAAAGATAGTAATGAAGGTATAACACGTATTAGCTATAAATAATCTTTTATTTGCTATCTAGTGTGTGATACTGTAACACTGGAAGCATTAAGTTTTTTTCGGATGAGATCTGAAAATTTAAATTTAAATAATGTCAAACTGTTACATGCCCAAGGATATTATATTGATTTTGAGCAGAAATATTTATCAAAATAAGGTACTCCTAAGGAGAATATTGTGCATACCATGTATACATTATTTTTTATTAGGCTCTTCTTACTAATTCCTAAGCCTTTCTTTTTGTTTTTATTAAATTGTCAGATTTTGATGCTTTAAACAAGAACATTTTAAGTATGCAATACTTTTAATTTCCTCCACATCAGTGTGAAGAATGAGGATAAGAAAGGGAACAAAGAATTCGAATTAGTGGAGTTAATATTAAAAAGATTAAATTAATTAGTAAGGTATTGTTATGATTAACAAATATGAAAATATATATTTTAATTTGAAAAGAAAAGATATGTCCAGGACCTGGTCTCGAACCCCCGTCACCCACGTCTCTAGCGTGGTGCTCTGCCAAGTGAGCTAACCTGGCTCGCATCTCGGTCAGACACATCCTTTATTTTCACTGATCCCATATCCCCGTGT
Organism: Troilus luridus; assembly: GCA_964056705.1. Classification (NCBI taxonomy): domain Eukaryota; kingdom Metazoa; phylum Arthropoda; class Insecta; order Hemiptera; family Pentatomidae; genus Troilus; species Troilus luridus. The sequence continues at coordinate 76,825,870 of OZ057416.1, read as the reverse complement.
ACTCGCAATTTGCGATGTATACAAGGGCAGAGCACCACGCTAGAGACGTGGGCGACCCGGGTTCGAGTCCTGTTCCTAGACATATCTTTTCTTTTCAAATAAAAATATTTAAAAATTATAACAATTAATAAAAAATAAAATAAAGTGAAAATATATAATTAGATTTTTAATTATATATTTATTCTTACAGGAAGGAAAAAAAGAAATATTGTCATAAAATTCAGTTGGAGAAAACCCCAAACTTCGGGTACCGTAATACCGGGAGAAAGAATAGGGAAACCCTAGTTGTCTTCAATAAATATTAAAAATAAATTAGAATATATTTTGGTAATGTAAATCTACACGAAACCAAATTATAAATATTACCCGTTCAAGCAATCAGTAATATAAGATCTTTCTTTTATAAAATCTGGAACGAAACTCTTAAAAAATAAATAACCTAACTTTTGTTATCATTTATTTGATTTATGTCGACCTTTATTTTTAACAAATCGTTACACAATGTTTTATTTGGAAAAAAAGATGCTGCATTTTATAATAAATGTTCTCGAAGATAAAAAAAAAATATATAACCATAAATTTTTAATAGATTTATTATTGCTCCATGTTTGTCCTAGAAAAAGAATTATCGTATGGTAGCACATGGTTCTTGTTTCAACAGATATAAAACTTTTATATATTATAATATTTTATTGTGTTGGATTTATTAATTATTGACATTTCCATTCTTTAGTGCCTCCAAGGATCGTTGGCGGGGACAGTACGAAGGAACTAGTGGTACGAGAAAGCACGGAGATGAGACTGGAGTGCCACGCGGAAGGATACCCCGAGCCCTACGTCATGTGGAGGAGGGAGGATGGCAAGGACATGAATTACAATGGTGACATAGGTAATAGCATACACTACATATACATAGGGGAGCGGAGTGGCTCACTGGTAGAGCAGTTTTGCTATGTCGCTGGTCCTGGGTTCTAATTCCGCTACTGGGAAGATTTTTGTTCAATGTTTTACCAGCTAGGGATGGATCCCTTGGAATCTAGGACTCTCCAGGGACTCACCCAGCCTCTATAACGTAGGTACCCAAGTTTATAAAAAGGGAAGTTTATTTAGTAAAAATATTTTTGTTTAAAGTATTTACCCTTATTTTCTATACATTTCCCCTTTTTGTCACCAAAATTTCAATCCCAAAACTTAAAAAAAATTAGGCTTTTTTTCGAATAAAGTCTGTGGTGAAATAAAGTCTGAAATTGCGGTTTTGACTTGAGAATAAAATTCAAAGAATTTGCACTAAAGGAAGTGGATAAAATTTCAGAATAGATGGATATCTATTGGGGATAAGCCTGGCTAATTAGGTGGGTGTGGGAGTAATTCGTAACCCCGCTCGTTTAGTTCCTTGACAGCCCGTCGTGAAACATGAGGACTGGCGTTGTCCTGTAAGAGTCAAGGTCCCTTCTGATTAAACAATGTAAGTAAGTCTTGATTTGTTTCCCTCGCATTATGTCAATATCAATTACTTCTGCCATAGTACCGTTTCAAAGTACCGGACCTGTTCTATAGGGATCAAAGGATGTTATTAAACGATACAGGAGGAGAGGAAGTCGTTGGCTTACGATGAAGGGTAAAGGTGATTTGATCGGGTTTGTGGGAATTTATTTTAATCCTCCAGTTTTGACACTATTTTTTAAGATCAGAGATATGGGATTGAAGAGTTTGGGATGCTATAACTGGATCAGTGTTGAGTGATAATATCCATGTGCCATTCGCATACGTGGTAAGAATAGTATTAGGATGAGTTGGGATGTCAGCTGTATAAACTGTGTAGAGGATTGGCCAGAGGATACTACCTTGATGAACACGAGAAGATTGAGGAAAAAAGGGTGAGTAGACATTATTATGATTTACTTTGAATGACCTGTTGGAGAGATAGGATTGAATAATGAAAAAGTATGTAGAAGGTAGGAATTTACGGAGTTTGTAAAGCAAACTGTTGAAAATAATTCACAAAATGAAAATTGGAAAAAATTCGAACCTTTGATTTTTATTTTTTATTATAATTATTCATAGAACATAGATATATAACTACCACATATAATACAAATAAATAACATTAAAAGATATATTGTATCATTTAGTTCCTTATTTTTATCATATTTTATAGAATATCAACAATTTATTACTTTGAATAGATATTCATCATAAAATTATTAAATATATCTCTAAATATATGTATCGTTTATCAAAATTAATTCTACCGTTATGAATTGGCGCTCAATTAGTGTAGATTATTGTTTAATTAAATGAGTAAAAAAAAAAAAAAATGGAGGTGGTAAAGCGATAGAAGGAAATGGTGCTAATCTGCGGATAACAATAGCTTCACACATCGTTGACTCATCGAATGTCAAAAATGTTTCAAGCTGCCGATTTTTTTTTTTTTTCAACGTATTCAGGTTATAGTTTAAATTGAGAGCTATTACAAAACCAACTTATTAAAGACAAAACGAAATAAAATAAAAAGTGAATAAGAACAAAATTATTTAAAGCTAGAAATTACATTTGATATTATTTTTATTAGAAAAGGCACCAATATTTTATTTTTATTTATCTCAGCCCAACACAATGTATGTATATATATTATTTATATTCGTTTTTTTAGTAATCATTTTCATTAAACCGGAATAAAAAAGGTAATAAATCTTTTTTTTTTTTTAATTTTTTTATTGAATTGTACAACTGTAATATATACATCTAGTACAAGGGCTGTATGAATAAATAAATACATGAAAGGACGTGTAGAGGCACTACCCATTGGCAGCATTCTAATTACATTTCTATTATAGAAGGTCCCGAGGCCATCTTCTCTTCAGACGCCTAGGAGGATTGTCCGGGATGGAATTGGATCCAAGGATGGAAACTAGTGGGTTTGGATGGGGCTGGAGTTTATTATGGAATGGTAGGTATCTGGAATGGGCTAAATCGGTAACATATGGAACGTTCAGGTCATTATGGATGGTTTTATTTGTGACAAAATAAGGAGCGTTTAGGATTTTGCGAAGGATTTTGGATTGCAAGGATTGAATACGAGAGGAATTTGATGGCTTGGTGGAGCCCCATAGTTAAATTCCGTAAGTCCATATAGGTCTTATAACAGTAACATAAATTTTTTAAATTTTTTTTTTTTGTCTTTTGTAATTGATCTGAAGCTTTGAGCGTTTTGTAAACTCAGTTTTAAATTCAATTGTATGTATAAAATGAAATAGAGAAAACAATTATACAATTTAAATCTTTATCGATTGAAATACTTAAAATATGAAATATTTTTGAAGAAGAAAATGGTACTAGTGGAAAAATTCCCTTAAAAAGGGAGAGCCCTTAATTGGAACGCCAATTCCCTATTTTAGAGAATTTTTCTAACCTCCATCTAGATAATTTTCTTCTTCGTATATATAAGGTCAACTAATATTATTTTTTAAAAAATGTAAAAATTTGCAAATTTGAAGATTTTTCTATCAAAGTTTTACAATTCGTTTTTTGCACTATTGTTCAAAATAAACAGTGAATTACTTACATTTTATTCCAATCTTTCATTAAAGATATATAGTTTTCGCTCATTAAGTATGATTTTTATATCTTCAGCCATCCACTGATTTTTAATTATTATTTATTCTAAGAACTCTATCTATTCATTAAAATCTTAATAAGTTGCATTCATCATAATTGCTCAATAGTTGTTATTTACTTACATACATACATACATCTTTGGCTCTAGAGCCCAGTCCGGGCCCTGGCCTCCAAAAGAAACTGTCACCACCGGTCTATGTCCCTGGCCATCGGCCACCACCTCGACGCACCCAGCCGCACCGCGTCCTTCCAACCTGGTCTAACCATCTTGTCCGGGGTCTTCCTAATTTTCTTTTTCCCACTGGTGCATGGTTCATTATCTTCTTGGGAATGCTATCTGCAGCCATCCTTTGTACATGACCAGCTCAATGAAGCCTGCTGATCCGGATAAATTTTACTGCTGGGGCATCCTTGCACTTTTCGTACAGTTCCCGGTTGTGGGTTATTCTCGAGATGTCACTTTCTTTTATGGGCCCATAAATCCTTCTGATAATTCTTCTTTCGAAAACTGCTATTTTCTGTTTATCGACTTTCTTTACCACCCAGCATTCACAAACGTAGGTCAGTATGGGTCTGATGAGGGTCTTGTAGAGCGTGCCCCTTGTGTCTTAATTGCTTTTGTTTTAAAGTGCTTTATTATATTGGCATAACCCCGCGTGGTGGCTTTGATTCTCTTTTCTATTTATTTGGAGAAATTATTGTCAGTATCTACAAATGACCCAAGATATACAAATCCCTGAACTGTTTCGAACTTGTATCCGCCTAATTCTATGTGTCGATCTTGTACCTCAGTCCCTGCAACCATGTACTTTGTTTTGGCCTCGTTTATTACTAGCCCCATTGCTTGATCAGATCGCTCCAAAGCTTTAAAGGCTTCTTTCATGCCTATTTCCGACCTACTGATTATATCATTGTCATCGGCATAAGCCAGAAGCTGTACGCCTTTATTGAAGATATGGCCGCCTATTTGTATCTGCGAATCTGTAATCACTTTCTCCAGACCTAGGATGAATAGAAGGCACGCCAGAACGTCACCCTGCTTCAATCCATTCCTTGTTTGTAGGGGATCTGATAGATGGGACTGGATCTTAATTTGACATTTAGAGTTGGTTAAGGCCACTCTTACCATTCGAACCAGCTTGGACGGTATATTCATCTCCCTCGTTGTCTTATAAGGAATCTCTCGATTTATGGAATCATACGCGGCCTGAAAGTCCACAAACAGATGGTGCATGCCAATGCCATATTCCAGCGTCGTTTTCAGGATTAACCTTAACGTGTAGATCTGGTCAGTCGTTGATCTACCTCACCAGAACCCACACTGGTATTCCTTGATAATATACTCTCCATAAGGAAGTAGTCGAGCAAATATTATGTTGGGCTGTATTCACCAAAGAAATGTCTCTTTAGTTTTTACATACAAGCGGGTCACCTTTCTTCTGTATCAGGCAGATCACTCCATTATTCCATTCATCAGGCATTTCTTCCTCTATCCAGATGCGTTCAATTAGATGGGTAAGCTCCTTAACGAAGTCCTGACCAGCATTCTTAAAAAACTTCCCTGGTAAACCATCTAAGCCCGCAGATTGGTTATTATTGAGCTTCTCTATTGCCTCACATACCTCATCATAGGATAGGAGCAGCCTTCTCTGTCATCTTCCGTTATTTCCTCCCTCTGATCATTGGCACTCTCTCCAGCACTATACTCCTCGTTCATCCCTACTAGTTCACTAAAGTGCCCTGTCCATCTACTGACCACGCTGGCAGTGTCATTAAAGAGGTTTCCACTTTTATCGCTGAGGCTGGAATTCTTGCCTATTTTTGTTAACTTTTTTATATATATCCCTGCATGATTTCTTAATGTTGTATTCCTCAATGCTCCGTAGATGCTGTGCCTTCTCTTTTTCTCCATATGCACCCTCTTTTCTATCTTCCTTGCTCTTTTATATTATTCATGGGAGGCCCTCGTGCATTTCCTTTGTATCATCATTTGATAGGCCTTGTTCTTATTATCTGTAACTTCCCTCCACTCCTCATCAAACCACTCACTCGGCACCTTGTCCCATGCCATCAGTAGGTCTCCAAGCCATAGGTTGCTGATTGCTACATTCCTCAAATTGCTTCATTACAATCTCTTTCTTGAGTCTCTCTGTATTGTATCTTCTAATACTCGTGCCTCTCTCATTTCTACTGTTAGATTTCCTAGCTCTTAATTAACGACCAAAAGGAAGTGATCTCTGTCGATATTGGGACTTCTGAACACTCTAACATCCTGTAGGTCTGATCTATGGCCTCCCTCAATGAGTATATGATCTACCTGATTTACTGTGTTTCCATCCAGAGAGGTCCACGTACCCGTGTGTACTTCTTTGTGATTAAACAGTGTTCCCCTATAACCAGATTCTGGCTAATACCAAAATTCAGTAGTCGGAAACCATTGTCTGAATAGTCTGAATGCAACCCATACTTCCCGACGTTACTGCATAAATGGTCCTTTCCTACTTTGGCATTTAGATCCCCTCCAATTATTTTAACATCATGCCTTGGGCTTTCAGAGCATATCCTTTCCATTAATTCGTAGAACTCGTTATTTTCTTCCTCTGGTTTATCGTCAGTTGGAGCATGCACGTTTATTATGGTGTAGTTAAAGAATGTACCTCTCACTCTTATTTTGCAAATCCTGGGAGTAACTGGTCTATTTGGCACTAAGTGATCCCACAATCTGCCCACCTCATCTCCTGCAAAGCCAAAATATACAATTTGATAAAATCTTTAGGGCTCCAGGTCAGTATGAGGAACGTACGTTCCACCTTGCAATTCTAATATCACTTCGCCTTCTCCAAGTTGCAGTCCTTTTTCCAGTAATCCGTCCGGCTTTGTTATTTTCTTCTGGTTTCGTAACAATTGTTTTTTTACAAGGAGGGCAGTTAACCCTACTCTCAACCCCCAACCTGGAGGACCAGGGGATTTATATTCAGAGCTCCCGTATCCTAGAAGAGCTGTCTTGACAGGACTATCGAGCCTCTTTTACCCGTTCGTAATAAACCACCTCACCGGGCCTGTGAGCGCCACCGTTGACATACATAGATGTTCGTCCGCCGCCACACTCATCATATACCCTGCTGCCAGCACATGCTATCCTGGCTCCCAATTACCTCAAGACCACTCCACCAAGACCTCCGTCTCTCGTTAGTTCATCGTTCTAATTCTGAATCGGCTTAACAGGCCCCACCACGAGAAGGTGAGAGTTAGAGTTGAGAAGGCGAAGCTATATAATACGCATCATTTCCCATTCTGGGCCCCTATAATTGACTTATTTTATTTTATTTGTAAACAAGTTTAAAAGTCCTTGATCCCAAGGTTTTATCCAATGGTAAATGCTTATATATTCAGAGTAATTAGATTCACTATTAAATGTCTGTATATAACTATGTATTAAATTTGTGTATATTGTGTATTTATTTTATCCCTATTATTCTTGCTTATTTATAAATGGCCAAAACAAATGTACATATTTAAATTAAACGTTAATCTTTCTATTGGTCAGTAGCTTAGCAAATTTTTGGTAACGAAGTCGGTGACTTTTTAAATTTTTTTATTATTTATTTCAACTAAATTCCTTAAAGAAACGAAAGTGTCAATCTTTTTAGTTACCCACAACTAAGAATTCCATTCTTCTAAAAAATGTTTTTTACGCTTAAATAATTTAAAAGTGTTTATAAGGCTATGGTTATGAGCCCTAATCGTAAGTTATGTATGGTGGGATAATGATCTGAGGGAAAGTTATGTCCCCCAGAGGTATGGATAATTGGACGAGGATACTGAAAGAGAACAGACACTGAAATTAAATATAAATGACATCGTAACACTCTTGTTTTAGAAAATCAGGATTTTCATTTGGGTTGTTAACATTAAATATATTTAATTATTTAGCTACTCATATACATACCTCAGGTAGATAAAATATGGGTTACCGAGATACTCCGGAAAGTCATTATCTAATAATTTCATCAAGTAATGATTACTAACCAAAGTCATCATTATCGGCGTGATATTTGTTTGAATTTAAGAACAATGACTTGTACAGCTAAGACGATTCAATATCATCACTGTAGTGATAACTGTATCACCGAGTAGATCATAACGTTGTTCATTTGTTCTTCTTCTCCACACCCTAAATTATTAACAGGACCGAATACTCGTCGGAGAACTTTTCTTTAAAAAAAAAACTGTTAATTTTCATTTCCCAACTTGGTGTTAGCCCGAGTTTCGGAATTGTAGATAAGCACAGTTAAGCAATGAAAGGTCGTTCAATGTAAATTATTCAAGAATTTTATATGGAATTAATTGGAGTTGCAATATAAACTTAATGGATGTTTAGTTTCCTTTTTTGAATAGAAGTTTTAGATTTCTCATTTTCAAGTCCATCTCAAATAAGTTATTAAGCGAATGTAATGTGGAACGCAAATCAGATTTAATTTTATTTACAGATAGTTTGCATTAATACAGAGCAGCGGAGTACGTCAGTGGTACAGGGCTGAGTTTCCGTGTTAAAAGGACCCGGGTTAAATCATTACTATGATAGATGATTTATTTAAACTTTTAACAACCGGGGATGAATCCTTCGGGATGTGGAGACCTTCCTGGGGCTCACGCAGCTTTTATAAAGTAGGTACCTCTAATAGGGGAAAACCTTGTGGTTGTGCGTCATCCAGGACAAATCTCTTCCCTGGAGAAACTAGAAACAGTACAGTCTCTATCACATACTTAACCCAACAGCCTTCATGGGTTTTTGGTACTGGTTTTTTTTTCATTAATCCATCCGTAATAAAAAATAATATAATAATTTAGCTGTAGTAATATTAATGATTGCATCAGTAGTGGCAATAATATTCCTATACTGTATCAAGAAGACAGAAGCGAGCTATTGCTAACTAGTTATTGCTTAGACTAAAGTCAATACTCCACATCAACTGAGTAGACAGACGCGATTAAATTGCATTCAAACATTAGCTGTCTTGTTGAGGCAACAGATGCCAGAAGCAGGCATAGAGATACAGCGATAGGAAACTATGATGAATATGGTAACCCGCTCATCAACTTTGTTGAAGAACAACTAATGAATAGACAGTCGGCTTGACTGGGATATACATATCCTCGCATATCCAGCCGCTCGATTCGAATTAGTTTCCTATCAACTAACAAAATAGGATATTTTTATATTGGGGTCTAGAAGTTAATTTAATTATTTTTTAATGGAGCCAAAATACCATACAGTTAAAAAGCATTTTCGGGTTTACACTAGTTTTTTTTAAATTGTTTTTCAGAGTACAAAGTAGAAACAAACCAAAATATTCTAAAACCCTTTAAAGCAGTTTGAAAATTTTCTTATACTGTTAGGTAACGATGGAAAGAATAGGTAATGTGGAAATATGATATTGAAGCATCTCACTTCATGATTGTAATAAAAAGTATTTTTTTTCTATTCGCTAATGAAAACATCAAAAAGGATTTATGTGGTGAGGTCTTCTATGGAAAGGAATTCTTTGGAAGATTGGTCATTCAATGTACTCCTTTTAATAGACGATGTATCCCCAAAACAAAACACCAGTATATTTGTAATATTTTATTAAATCGAATTTCATTAAAACATCAGACTTGTTTTTACAGAATTGGTTCGCTTTCGTGGTACACCTTCGGTTTGGCTCCGCTTAAGGTTCCCATTGAAGGACTTACGGCAACTCATCGTGTAATCGTAACTGTTAATATCGTCCCCACCAGGTTTGTCTGGTGCCTCCATATCTGCATCTGGTGCTAGAAGGATAGGAGTATTCACATGGTCTCCTATTCCGACAAGGTCTATTGTTTCATGTTCAGGAATGCTTTTTATTTTTAATTCAGATACCACAGGATCCGAATCCACCTCTGAATTTTTAAAGTATCCTTTGCTAAGAGCGGTCATAGCCCATTGGGCCCACGACGGGTTGCTGTCACACATCTCACTGACTACATCTTTTTCTAATTCGGATTGCCTGTGTGGGAAATAAGAAACTTCCTCCAATTTAAGGAGCAGTATTTTCAATGTCTTAAAAACGCTATGCCTCACGTAGGGTTCACTGTCGACTGTTAGAGCGACTAGCCGAGGCAGTATATTCTTTGCGATCACTTCTACAGAAAAGAACCGATGGGTAACGCTGAACGCATGGACCGCAGCATTCCTCACGTGGTGGTCAGGGTCACTAAGTGAAAGCAAAAAAGAGGAAAGAACGACTTTCTGACGAGCGCGGGGGTCCAAACAGTGAGCTATGTTGGCCAAGCAGATGGTCGCGTTCGTTCTGATGTAGCCGTTCTCATCGTTCTTCAGGATATGGACCAGATGACGTACCATTTCCCGATTGACAGACTTGGAAAGTTTCGGAGCCACGTGCATCATTGCCTTAACTGTCTCATCTCTTATCTCGGAACTCGTGTCCAGGAATCCTGCAGATATAATTGGATAAAGGTTATCAATGCTTTTATTATCGATTTTATTCGCGATTTGGTCAATATTTACTAGAAGAGTGAACCGAGTAGCTCTGTCCTTAGTGGAAAACAAAAAGGCAACAAAAGGTTCTACGTGGGAGTGGAATTCATCTTTGTTGAGCATTGAAGCAATCCTTGATATGACGGGGACCAGGTACGAACCGTTCTCTTCTTCATACTCATACGCTCGTCGGATTTGTCTCAGTATTTGGAATATAATTATATCTTTTGGTATTTTCGTTACTATTTTGAGAATATCTTTTGAAAGTTTACTTTTGCCATCTCTGTCTTTCAGATGATAGCTGTTCAAGTCCTCCAGAATTTTTATTAACATATTGTAATCACGACAAGCGTCTATAAAGTTTCTGATAGTTCCTTGGAAGCTCAGGTAATTGCCTATTAGTTGTTGGAATACTGGATGCAGGTCTTTAGGGATATTCATTGTATTCTTAAGACTATCAGAACTTTCAATTTCTCCATTGAACGTTTCCCATACCAAAACTCCGACACCCCAATTGTCCGATAATGAATCATTCTCAGGCGGACAATATTTATTCAGTTTCTTGATTAGTTTTGTTGGACACTCGCCCTGGAAATCCGTTACGTAGCCTAGATCGCCCAGTTGCCACATCCCTTGGTCTGTGACGAAGACTGAACCGTGGAAGATGTTGTTGTGGCGCAAGTCGACGCTGTTTAGGAAGGCCACGGCCTCAGCGATCGACGCCAAACCCCACCTGAGGTACATCTCTCCGAAGTCCTCGCTGCCCAGCCTGTGCAAGTAGGCGAACAGCGGGAGGCAGCGGTTGGTCACTAAGTAAATGCTGCTCTCGTCTTCGTAGCTGTCAACATAAGTCAATATTGAAGGATGTTTGAACTTCTTTAATTTTCTAACTGATATTTTAGCGTGATTCAACACTTCCTCTCTATTCTCTTCCTTCTTGTTATGTATAAAAATGCTTACCTTTTCACCGTTACTCTTCTTTACACCATTACTTACAGAGAATATAGAATAACCTTTGAATGATACGATCTCTTCTTCGATAGCATAGGGAAACGAGTCGCGAATGCTAAAAAAATTTAGCATATCTGAGAAAAAGCTGCGTCTACACCAAATATCTTTGAGCTAAACCAGTACTGTATACTAACATAAACTTAAAAAAAAACAAAAATGAGAATTATCGTTAAATTATAGTGTACATATGTTATTTCCACAGCTGTTAGTACGAAGAAAGCTAAGTGAAAATATATCATTAATTATCATGTATTAACAAGATACTTTAGGCAGAGTGCTGATAAGCTGATGGACTGTGTACCGTTGTGTAAATATTTTACTTACCAAAGAAAATTTAAAACTTTAGAAGGCTCATATTTCAAGTTCTACGAGAATAAACCATAATTAAACTTAATACTTATTTTAGTACTTAAAATTAGTAATAGGGCACTATGGAGTTTGATTACAGTGTTCTTCAGTTATCCACTAAAAGTTGTATTAAAAGGGTAATAAAGAATGCCATACAATCCTTTGTTACGTTATCAGTCCAGTGAGCGTTGTTTATTTAGAATATTCTTGCTCTATTTATTTAATGGGGTATTTAGGGACAATGCCCTTTTTAGGATCTTTATCTTAATAAAGAATACATTTAAAAAAACAGAACGTACGTTATACTGAAGGCGTGAACCGTGGTTTAGTGGTTACCCCACCATATAAGAGAGTATAATATCCATGGCTAACCCGTTCTTCGGAAGGGACGTAACATAAGGGTCCGGAAACTGTACGATCCCTATCCTAATTATAGCTGATTGATGACTCCCATTATAGCATCGTCCGACCAGCCATAGCAGCATAAAGTATCGTTAAATGAATAAACAAGCCAAATTTTGAATGATCTGCAAACATATTCAACATACATACATGGCAATTATTGACTATATTAATATGTAGCTAAAAGTTTGAGTTTTTATTTAGAGAGTTCTTGATGAGCTGTTCTTGTTATATTCCAGTTAACGTTGTGGACGGTGAGATTCTCCATATGAACAGAGTGAGTAGGCTCCACATGGGCACGTACCTCTGCATAGCGTCGAACGGAGTCCCTCCTTCGATAAGCAGGAGGGTATCACTCAAGGTTCAATGTAAGTCGGAGCAACAAGCGAATTAATTAGCAGTTACTTAATAGTTTACTGTCGTTATAGTTAAGTATCTTAATTAAAAACGTATGGATAGCAAGTGAAAAATATCCAATTGCTTAAAATGATTCTTAGTAGTGCGAGATCTGTAGTTGTATGAAAACAGGTGCTTTAAGTAGTTTTATATAATTGAATCAATAGTATTATTTGCAATTGATGTAGATAGTTTTGGAATAACATTATTATTAATATCAACGACTTATTTATAAAGACTCATTCTTCTATCAGTTCCTCCAATGCTGTCCATACCGAACCAGCTGGAGGGTGCGTACATTGGGCAAGACGTCACCCTTGGCTGCCAGACTGAAGCCTTCCCGTCGTCCATCAACTATTGGACAACCGATAATGGCGATATGATCGTCTCAGGTAATTATTATTCAATTTAACAAAGCGTTTAAGTTTTTCTTAGTCAATAATTAAGTTTTAAACTTTAAATTGCTTGATGCTTTTTCCTCAGGTGAGAAGTACGAGACCAGTTCCTCCGATGACGGCTATAGCAGGTATATGACCTTGAAAATAAGAAAAGTCACCTCCAGAGACTTCGGTTCTTATCAATGCGTCGCTAAGAACTCTCTGGGAGAAACCGACGGAGTGATAAAACTGGAAGGTAATAGCTAAGTTATAATTATATCAAGATAATGAAAGGCTAAGCGAACCCGAAGGCTCGATGCCGATACCTTCAATAACTGTTTAAGAACTTCTGCCCACTCATAACCACCCAAACCAAATGCCATTAGATCACTCTTTATCGAATCCTCCCACATTTGTTAACCCCGGACCTTACCAGTCTGTTTAGCGCTTTGAATCCAGAGAGATAATTATAATTAAATTAAACTTATATGCTTTACATCATCACGGTGTCTTTTTTCAATGTAATAATTAATAAGTGATTTCAAATTTGAAATGGAATAGTTTTCTTAATTTAATTTTAACCATTTTTCAATTTCATGTTGTTTTTAATAACATTCAATTCATCAAATTTTACGAACTTCTTTTTATTATTACGATGTGCTCGTTGTATTAATAAAAATAAATGAGATGCTTCATCGACTCATTGACTGTATATTTAATAATAATAAATGACTCATCTTCTGACAAAATAATTAATTTCATAAAAAGGGAAAAATATTTTTGGTAGCACCAGGAGTGGGTTTAACCAGAGAGTGGTGGTTCTAAAGATAGGGATGGTTTTTCCCGAAACGGAAAACACAACCAAATATTATATTGAAAGTTTTATTTAATAAATTAATTGTAGTGATATAAATAAATTAAAATTATTTCCAAATTTACGATAACATTACCTATAAAATCGGATATTCGATTCCTCCCAAAAAGTTTATCTGATCATCTTTGAACAGGAAAACCTGAAATGTTTGTTAAAAAAATTTATTTTTATAATATCGTAAAAGAAAAAATTACTTACACCCCTTTTTTTAATTAAAATTTAGTAGTAAAATTGCCTAGGCGCAATAGTACTGAACTCAATTTAAGGGCTAAATAATAAAAATTAACCTTCCAGTAAAAATAAAATTTGATATATTTTATTGGAATTTTTATAAATTTAGTATTTTTTTCTGAACCTCCCTTATTTTCAAATATTTTTTCTTTTCAAATAAAAATATTTAAAAAATATCTTTTCTTTTCAAATAAAAATATTTAAAAAATATCTTTTCTTTTCAAATAAAAATATTAAAAAATATCTTTTCTTTTCAAGTAAAAATATTAAAAAAAATTAAATTAAATTAATAAAATCAATAACTAATAAACAAAACTCCCTTATTTTCATTAAATTACAATTACAACAAAGGAATTATTATAGTATTTAAACCGTGCCTCTGTTTATATTGTTTATGGGTATGTATAATATATTTTTGTTCAGTCTCAACCCCTCAATGACAAGAAACCGCCCCTCCCAAACAATCCTTATTTCTTTACACTTTTCTCAGGCGTATCCCAAGGATCAAGAATTAAGCTCCTCCTTTCCAATGCATACATAAAATCGAAGGCACAAAGCTAAATGACTGATATTAAGTTGCATTCAGTTATAAATTGATACAGTGAATGTAAACAAAATCGTGAGAACAGCTTTTTAGAAAATCATAAATATAGAAATATTTGTGATACCAAGTGACACTTCAGGTAAATCGATACGGTTTACAATTCCACGCCTTTACGGTTTGTACTTCATATTCCGGTCACCTCTGTTTTACCCCCGGCAATCGCTACACTTTTAAAGTTGTTTTAATTCATTTATATATATATATATATATATCATCTGAACCACCCTTCAACCCATGTTGTGTCAAGACACTATGACAGTTTATGTGTTCACTAAAAGTTTGACACTTTCCTGCTTAAAGACAACGGCTGTTCAGAGAGATGATCGTGAGCCCAAGATCACGCTTGACCGCCTTTTTCTCTGATTTATAAAGGCTGAATAAGCCACAGGAGATCTCTGGATTCCACAGGGTTTAATTGCTGCTGATGACATATTAAATAATTTATTTCTAAACAGCCAGATTTGAACCTGGAACCTTCTGACAATGACCTAGTTAGAATTGTAATATCTACATTACCCAATATTTATTTTTAAATTATATTAAAAGTCCTATAAATTTTTAAATTACTTAAATTTTAATATCTGTGAATTAAATTTTTTTTCATTCTTTTTCGCCTTTCTCATTATAAATTACAGTAAACATTCTATTGCAATGTTGTTCAAACACCTTAAATTCTTTGTAACATTAATAATGTATTCGAGTAAAACAAATGAAAAAGAGATTCCAGTTCATCCCCTGGATTTCTGGTCTCCACCAGAACGTCCCTCTAAGGTTCGACTTATCTTAAGGCCGTTTGTTGCCGAATAAATGACACAGAAACATCGGGGCAACTGCTTTTGAATACCAATATAAATTTCTCCAGTTGAATTCTCTACACCTTCGTCCCAGAAGCAGTATTAATCTTTAATGGCTTGCATTGACTAATAATTGAGATGTTGAATCAAGTGCAATGAGAGCATTACAGGCCGGCAATAAATAACTAATTAGGAAAACAATATTCTAAGTTAATATTTTATATTACTTAAATAAAAATTAGCAGGGAGAATCGATCTAGTTCGCTGCCTTCAATTCCTCGAATCTTACGTGAATTTTATCATGCAATATAAATTGTAGACGTCTAGAAGAAATAATAATGTTCAATTTACTTTCATGTCCAGGTTTAATTAGCATAGAGATTTTTAACGTCCCTGTCATTGTACAGGGTCGGAGCCTCCATTTCACGGCTCAAGGACAGCATAACTAAAACGGACGGATTTTTTTAAAATTCTTAAGGCCACATGATGTGCTAAGAACTCGCGATCTTGGGCATTGTAGATTGTTATGCCAACCATTAGACCCATACAATAATGTTAAAAAAGACATCATTACTAATTTTTTTTTTTTTATTTCAGCTTGTTTGCTCGAAACTACAACCTTTACCTTTAGATTTAGGTTTGTTTACCTAACATCTGTTATCATACCTCCGCCACAGGGTAAGGATGTACTTTGTTTTGTTGTGGCTGGAGTTGATAAATATGTAAAGCGACAGGGACTACACAGCTAGCGGGCAGGCTTCCAACACTCCCCCAAAGGCACCCTTCGAAAAATTAGAATTCCCATCTTTATTTATACTAATTGTAGGAGAGGTTTTCCCCCGACCTGCTGATACCGAAAAGGAAAAACGACGGAATTTGCATGGTCGGAATCCGGTGGGATTATAAAGCGGGAGAGGATTTAGCTTGGCTGTTAGCAAACTAATTGGACCTCTTTCTTCGCCATTAAAACATTATCTTGCCCGCTATCGGAAGAGGGGGGGGAGGGGTAAAGGAGGAGGTGGAAGGGGTAGGGGAGGGGCAGAGGGGGTGGAGAAAAATAACCTCCTGACTTAGTGGCCCCTTATTGCTCCCAATAGCATCCCGTTTCCAAGAGCCTCAGAGATAACCGTATTACAACCATTTATAATTGTCTGATTCTTTATTTTATTTATTACTAATTTTTATTTAATACAATTAGAACAGGATTTATTTCTAATTTTATTCAATATAATTAGAAATAGGATATGGAATTGCTCAGTATTTAGAGCGCTGAGTTCCTGTGCTGTAATACCATGGTTCAATTCATATTATTTAATCTCTTAAAAGCTATAGATTGTGGCGTAAGGAGTTAACTGCACCATCGGCCAGTCATTTGAGTGCAACTAGCCACAGGTCTTCCAGATTGGGGAAAACCCAGTACCGGGGTGGGGGTAGCCTGGCCACCCTTTCTCCTGAGGGGACATAAATATTCAGGAGACCAGTTGTCCCGATGATAGGGGCCCTCCATCTCGCTGGGCCAATTGCACGCATGGCAGAAAATCTATTCAATGTAAACAAAATATCCTCCAGGCTCCTCGATGCAAGAAATACGTAAGAGTAAGTAAAAATAACAAGAAGAATAAAAGCAATAGATGGATTATTAACTTCAGACCTTCATGAGGCTCATTCAGCCTATATAAAGTGGATACTCTTAAAAGGGGTAAAACTTGCAAAAAGTAATCCTGAACCATTGCAACTCATGAAGGGCCCCGTATTTAAAATCAGCTATAGAGTTGTTGACTATTTGGTTGTTGATCCGCCACCAACGGAGGATGGACCTACGGATCCAGTGACCCTCCTGAGGCTCAATCAGCCTCTTAATTTTGGAAAAACCTAGCGGTTGAACATGATTTGGAGAGACCACGGTCAATCTCACCTATCAATATCACCTAGCTGTGATCTCAGCCATACACCGCCTTGCGCAACTTTTCGCTCCGAAAAATTTCAGCTTCTACTTTGTATTGAACACAAGAACTTTAATAATATATTACTACTGTACAGATTTGTATTATATTTTACCTTTTTTTTTTCAAGATCAAAAGTGGATAACTCCAAAATACCAAAAATTGACACTTTCGTTAGTTTAGTCCAGCAATTATATGCTCCTGAAACAGGCTCAGATCAAGAGAATTAAGGTGGCAAAGTATCGTGTTGGACAAAACCGCTTGACTAACATTGAGAAAATGTGTAAAAAGTAAGTTTTTGAAATTTCGGAGTTATAAAAAAATCGTGAACGCCTCAGATGAACGATGCGGCACCTTCATGCCTTCCAGGGTCTCATCTACTCTCTACTTTTTAATGCGGAAAAACCTGGCGGTTCACTGTGATCTCGGTAAATCACGTGCTTGGGAAACTATTCGCTTTGAAAGGGTACAGTCTCTATCATTTACAAAATTCAAGTTATTCTTATTCGTTTATAGTAGTGCATGTTTTTTTAATTTCATTGAATTTTTTCATCTTTGTTTTTTACAATTATAGGCCGAATTTTCGTCAAATAAAATGTGCCGACAACTAAAGTACATATTATAAAAATATCCGGAATTAAGTTGAGTTAACTTTCATGTTTAATTGAAGAAATGTACATCATACCCGATTTCGTGCACTGAAAATGAATAATACATTTTATATATGCATAATAAAATACAGTCAATACATTCTAGCCAATGATCGAACTACACACACACACACAGATATGTATGTATGTATGTATATATATATATAATGTATATATATATATATATATATCACAGCTTTATAGGTAGTTACTTTAACGGAACAACTTCTTTTTTTAAATATACCAAATCTCTGTGTATCATAAACAAAAGAATATTAAACATTTTAAACCCAATTGAAATACAAGGGATCCATTGTTGGTTTAGTTGCAGCCTGCAACAAAGATGTTCCTGTTAATAACAAACTGATCCGGGGACAGGAGTAAGACAGATCTGATTGTAGCAACATTTTAATCAGGCAAATTAATTGGGCCGTGTTTGGGCTGTTCTGGCTATCATCCACTTCCGTGCGGGGGCCAGTACTTTAATTAGGATAACACACTTTTACTACTTAATAAAAAAAAAAAAAAAGTTCTTTTTCAAATTATTGATATCATTTAATAGAACAAGCAATGAGCCTTTGACTCAGTTGACAGAGAACCCTTATATAATACCATTCGTGAATTTGGCGTCAAATCAAAATTGACAAACATAATACGGGAAACTCTTACGAACACGATTTCAAAAGTAAAATTTATTGGTTAGCTATCAAAACCTATTGAAATAAATACAGTAGTAAGACGCGGAGATGGTCTATCACCAATTTTGTTCAATTTTGTCCTAGAGAAAAACGTAAAAATTTGGACTGGAAAATTAAAAGACCATAACATTTCACCATTAACTTTGGGAAGAAAACACAAGGGTATTGAAATAAATTGCCTAGCATTTGCAGATGATTTCACTATACTATCAGACAGCATCACAAGTGCAACAATACAAATCATTCTTTTAGAAGAAATAGCCAGCAAAACAGGGTTGAGAATCTCCGTAGAAAAAACAAAAATTATTACAAACATCAAGAACGCTCCAAAGTATTTGATAACAGATATTGGTCAAGTGGAGAAAGTAAAGAAATTTAAATATTTGGAAGAAGTAATCCAAGAAAATGGTTTAGAAAAATCTGCAATAGAATAAAGGGTACACAAGATGGAAAGAGCATTTGGCATTACGAAGAATGTTTATAACAAAAGGTGTTTATCTAAAAATCTTAAAATAAGACACTACGCTACATTTGTGAAACTAGAATGCCTACATGCGAGTAAATGCTTAGTATTAAACTATAGAGTAGGTAAACTTGAATTACTTGAAAGAAGAATAATGAGAAAAACTCTAGGCCCAGTGAAAACCACAGAAGTATGGAAATTAAGATCTAATGATGAAATATACAGGAACGTAGAAAAAATAACAGAAACTATAAGAAAAAGGATACTATTATTTTTTGGACATGTTTTCAGAATGGATGATTCGAGATTAACAAAAAGGATATTCAAGTACCTTTGGGAGAAAATGTCAAAAATTAGCTGTATTCGAGAGTTTAAGAAGGATTTGGAAAGAATCAATATAAGGGAAGACGACACTATAAACTGAAAGATTTTTAGAAAGAAGATCTTGAGTATGGCAGGATTTCAGGGAAGAGTGAGGGGGAAACCTGGTGTGAGATGGTCGGAGGACAGAAAGAAACACCATAGTGAGAGGATGAAGGAATATTGGAAGAGTGGACAGCCAAGTGGGAAGAATTGAAATTGGCACGTGGTCCTCAGCTGGCCTCATTAGGGGGAAGCAGAAGAAGAAGCACAAGCAATCTTTTTAGATCCAAATAATCAGTAACTATTTCTCGAAGAAGTTCGAGGTTCGCTCTGGTTTAAAACAAGGTAATTCGCTTTCAACTGTACTATTCAATTTAACACTTGAGTACGTTATTAAAAAGGTTATTCACACCGAAAAAAGTTTGAATCTGAATCTGAATTGAAATTATCCGTAATTGGGTTTGCAGACGATTTGATACTGGTGGGCGAAGACGCGTAAACTATTAAATAAGGAAATAGGACTGGAGTTAAATTCGGATAAGACTAAGTATATGGTTGGTAGTAAAAAGGGAGAGATTTCGGGGATGTTGTTTTAGGAGGGAATAAGTTTGAACATGTGGAGAAGTTTAAGTACTTAGGTTACTATGGTATCTAGAAAGAACGAAATTCAAGGGGAAATAAAGGCGCGATTAAAGGCAGGAAATGCTTGTTATTATTCGGTATCAACATTACTAAGCATCTTTCGTCCCGAAATCTAAAAATAAGAATTTATAAAACCATCATCCTTCCAACACTTCTTTACAGATGTGAAACGTGGCCGCTATCGCTGAGGTATGAACAACGTCTTAAGGTATTCGAAAATAAGGAGTGGCACAGAATATTCGCTCCAAAAAAAGGATGAGACCACCGGGTAATAAAGGAGATTACATAACGCTGAATTGCGAAGCATGCATCTAGTAAATACTATTCAAATAATAGCGTCGCAAAGATTAAGATGGGCTTGTAAAGTTGTTGGACTGAGTAACGAAAGAATTCCTAAAAACTTAATAAGCGCTGTGCTGACTAGTAAAAGTCTGAGGGGTAGACGAAGACGTAGGTGGGAAGATTTCGTTAAGAGTGATCTGAAGGATTTGGGTTTGGGCAGTGGTCCATGAACAGAGGTTTGTAAGCAGAGATTGGTGGTATCGGCATCGAGCCTTCGGGTGGACTTACACTACTTCCAAAAATAACAGCTCATACGATTTATAGATTTAGTTGTACAGGATTTTAAATATGTATCTTGGTAATTTATAAATTAAAATTTCTTTGTATTTATGAAAATATGTTCACTTTACAAAATTATCGAATCGATCTAAGTATTAGAGTTTTTATTGTGTTAAATTTATAAACAAAAAACTTTTTTTATTTTTAATAAATGAAAAAAATGTTTTTTTTGTTTTGTTTTAATATTGCTTGAAACTGAGTGTTACTCATGCTAACAATGATAGATTTAAAACTTATTTTAAAAACATCTTATTTTTTTTTGTATCAATATTTCCATTTATTTAAGAACTGATTGCACTACAAAATATAAATCCAATATTTTATAGGTATAGTAGTAATAACATATAGATATATAGATAATTATCTTATACATTAAAGGGTGCGTTTTTCTGTGGTATGGGAATCTTCCGACTATACAATATTCCGAATACCTGTAACAATCTTAAAACTGCGCGATTGAAATATTTGAACGGAATTAAAAAAACAATTAAAATCTTAAGGAAATATTTTTTCCTCTCCATTAATAATAAGACTGTTTAATACGTAGAGTTTAAATTCCTGTGTTTTTCTTTAAAAGTCAAAATGCTAATTAAAATCTAATACTGATTCGTGAATGATTATAAAATAAAAAACACTCGAAGAAATAAATCAACGATAATTTTAGTCAATAAGGAAAACTCCTTGCAATAACTTTTTCCTCCAATGTAACCGTTATTAATATCAGCGAAATTAATAGGTTATTGAGGAATCTTGAATTATCTCCACCTTCTGTATCAACCTCTGTAGGTAGCTTTTTTTCGCCTATTTTTCCTGTTATAATCCTTAAATCTAAGTAATATTATTATGACAACATTCGATTGATGATAAGTTTATTTAGCGTTAAGGAACCAAAGAAGGAATCCATTTCCCACTATATTTCTAGGTTATCAGACAGGTGAAAGGCGAAATGTTGTTATTTCTTTCTGAAGTTTTCGTAGTTAATTATTGTCAATAAAATTTTCAATATTAATATCATCTAAAAGGACTTACTAGTTATTATAGAAAATTAAGTTCTAAGGAGATTTGTGCATAAGTATGTAAATGTCATTCTATTTAATAATAAATATGTTTTTCACCTTGCATTTAAATTCAACGTTTGTTATAGTAGAATAGTAATTAGTAAAAAGCATTTACATGAATTATTCAAATTCATAAAATAAATTTTTGAGGTAAAAAAAATAGTGTGTGCTTAAGACCGCACGGCAGAAGGGAAAACTGTATTGGTAATCTCAATCAATTTATATACATATTATATATATATATATATATACATTTTTCGGTCCGCTCTACAGACTTTGTAGATCTCTGGCCTTCTTTACCAGCCTTCTTCACCTCTGTCTATCCTTGGCCGCGTATTTCCAGTCTGCCACATGCAGCTCCTCAGCACCTTTGTTGACCCTGTCCATCCATCTGGTCTTTGGCCTCCCACTTGGTCTCTTGCCAACTGTTGTGGCATTCATAGTTGTGTGGAGGCATCCTGACGGATTACTTCGAGCTACATGCCCCGCCCATCTTAACCTTCTTGCTTTCATATCCTGAGACATCGCCTGACCAGTGTCTGTGAGCAATTCCTTGTTGGTCCTTCTCCTCCAAGAGTGCAGACTCTCATCCCATACCGCTCCGGTTATCGTGCGAAGGATTTTCCTTTCACATCTCTCTATCCTGCTTTCCAGGGTGGCGGTGAGAGCCCACATCTCACAGCCGTATATCAGAATCGGCTTTCTTACAGAATTATAAACCCTTAGTTTTAAGTTTCTTGAGATGCTTCGGGATCTCAACACTCATGAAAGAGCGAAGAATGCTCTGTTTATAATGCACTATATATATAGCGAAGAATATTATGTTTGATGGAGTATTATTATAGATCGTATAATTAGAATAAATTAGAAACAATTCAGAAATTAAAGTTACTGTTTATTTAATTCTATATAAATCAAGTTATCTATTTTTTTTTCGTATTCTAGAAAGGATATGATGGGTTTGTGATAACTAAAATAAGAAATAAATACTTTTCATTGAATTTTACTTATATATCTAGAAGAAACTCAATCAATTGTAGTTCCGTATTTTATTGTACCTTCATTTTTATTATTTGACATATTTAAATCCAATGTGATCTATAAAAAATCAATTAAAGGCTTTGATGTTTCTTGTGAAAAATCGATATTGAAATCTCCACTCAAGATGATAGGTAATTTATCTAAGTTCCTTTTAAGCAAAGCAGACCCTGCTGCTGTATAAATGAGTAAATTTTCAAGGATGAATTGAATTATTTTATTTACACTTTGATTAGGTAAGATGTACGTAGTGACTTTCCTAAACGATCGAATAACTCTTTATAATAATAGTAACAATAATTATGTTTTTTATAATGTTTTTCAATATATAATATTAGCACGATAAACCACTATCTACATACACTAACCTCACAATGTAAACCAAGCAGTTGTTAAAATAATTATTATTACGTATCAATAATAACTATTATTGAATGAACTATAATCATTTCGATGCCTTAGTCCTCTATGTGTTAAGTGCCGAAAACAAGATTTTACACGAGTCAACTTAGATAATAATTTAACACAAGAAATACAGTTCAAGTTTAAGCACACAATATATTTTTGTAACCTTTACAGCTTCTCTATTAATTTTATACCAACATATGATCTATGACTTCCTTGTATCTTTCTCGCTCGGGTACCCTCGGCAGTCCCGAGTTTACCCGATCGAGCGTTTCACCTCAGAGCGTGACGGGTGAGGCTAACTTACTACCAACGAAAAAATTTGTGTGCGGTGCGCCAAAAGAAGTTTTCACTTCAAAAATATTAAAGTAAATAATCAGTGTAAAAAAAGAAAGTAGATTTAATAAAAACAGGGACATAAATTACAGAGATACACGTGTACCTCGTACATTTCTTGAAAATAAGCATACATACATACACACTCACTTTTAAGCTATGCATACATATCTAGGCTCATTCTACTTATAAACAAATGTATCAATTGCGGAAGTCGTCGGTTCTAGTCAAGTCACGCCACGTTAACTTTTTTCTCCTTTTCTTTTTTATATTCTCGAAAATAGAAATATTCGTGTGTTTTAGCATGAAATAAGAGTGTAATTACGGGAACTGCGAATATTGTAGTAATCATCTTATCATGAAATGAACGTTTCAACAAATATTTGGAAGTATAGATGATGATAAAACCTAGTACCTAACCAGTATGGGTAAATTCTTTAATCTATAAACAGTCAGTAATAATGTTACAATATACAATAAATGATTAAATTATTTTTAATTTCGATAATATTAAAAAGGAAACGAATGGAAAGTTGTGATTTGACTAGAAGCGTAAATCGTCAGAACTGATACCTAGACGTATATGTGTTACCAGCGGCTTCTATCTTAAACCTCATGGAGACCTGGGAAGAGCTGGCTGGGAAACAAGGTATAGTCATGGGCATATATGGAAAACTTTGGAAAGAAGTACACCCAAATCATCATCATATCAAAAACAAAACACTACTTTATTAAAAAAATAAAGATATACTCAACAACTAATAATTATAAACATACTGAAACTAATAACTATCATACAATAAAATATTCACAACCCCATCTGTTTACTGAACGAGTCGTTACATAAAAGAGAAAAAATAATATTCAATTGTCATACGTAATTGATTGGCTCTATCATCAATTGAAATTACTATCAAGCTACCCCCAGAATCAATTCATACTCTAGTATGAAGATGGATTTCTACCTTGAAAGTTCATCTAGTAGTATTGGTCTTCGAACTATGCCTAATTGTTAAATCTGCTCTTTAAAAAGGTTATTTCCCGCTAGTCTAAACATTTTAGCACTCTCCTGTGAGGTCCTGCGTCCTAGCGGACACATCCCGTGGGAATAATTTACAAAACTTAACAACTTTGGATACACGAGTGCAACGTTTACAGAATCTAGGTGTGGAAACTGATTGGGTTGCAACATCTCAATCACTTATGGGAGTCTTAACATTTTTAATCTAAATATAAATTTCATATTTAGTTTAAATATGAATACATACACATGTATATATACTTTTTCTAATTTTTGAAAGAAATAACTTACGAATTAAAAACATTAAGGTCTCATTGAGGTCAGTTACTTTTCTGAATACCGCCTTTCTTTAAGTCATACAAAAACCCCGTTCACCCCCTCAGGTGAAGTGCCTGCCACGGGAAGCGACTGACGGAGCAGGCTAAAGACCTTGAGGACCTCTTAACATGGTCAGATGTACTTAAGGCTCGAGGTGATAGCCGCTGGACCGTACTAATGGCAGGGCTGTCTCCGGTGGGAGATTTGTCCAGCACTCCAGCCACCTCTGGAAAAACCTGGAGAAAAACCTCCGGGCCCGTGTCACTATTAATAACAGATTTCCTCTTGTTAAAAAAGTTGTTTTCTTTTTCAGAAATCCCGTCGCCTCTTTCAAGGACCACTGTCGCTCCATTCATCGCTGTTGAAAAAAGTAAGTCAGATCAATATTATATTTTAACATCATACATTTCTCAGAATTATTAATTTATACATTACTTTACTGATGTAATGGATTAAAGAAAATTAATATAAATATTTAGAGAAATACTTTTCGCTATTTATTACATATATTTATAGAATTGTTTATTAATTCATTTGTTGTCTATGAGGAATATTGGGTTGTGCGGGGGTACATTGGTTTAATCTAGTAAATTATCTTATCGTTCGAGTTGCTCGAAAGATTATTAATTAAAAAAAAAATAAACTGGCAGGGTGGAGTTTTATGACGATTAAATTAACAAAATATGAGGAACTTTAGAAAATAACATGGGGTTTTGAAAATTAGCTACGGCTATCGAAAAAGGGGAGAGAACGGTATGTTCTCTGATTTCAACCCAATCATTATTGTTTGTTGTTTTGTCTCACTCTCTCTCTCTCTTCTTACGATTCTAATAATAAAGAAAAATCAGGCTTATCAAATATTTTAATTCTTCGTCCAATAATTAATTTTTTACTAGAGAAGCCTCAATGTTTATGACTATCCTTTCTATATTCCCATATTCAAAAATATTGGGGAATAATGGGAGGCTCGGCGGCGTATGGCAGAAATTCCACGTGCTATATACACGTACATAAACAAAAAATAAAATAAAAAACATGTTGTAAAGACAGTTGATTACAACGTGATTAGGTTAATGTAGGTACACAATTATGTGGAGGTGACTTAGCTTTGTGTGAGTCATATAAAGAGCTCTCCGGTGTCAAGCCTTTTGGGAGGAGATGGGCATGATCTTTATCTTTTATAGATTTATTTGGCGGAGTTGGCTTAGCGGGAGTCTTGATATAACTGGTAATGAGTTTTATAGATTCAGATAAAAGAATGGATCTCAGGAAGGATAATTCACAGCTCTTTGCGACCCCTTGCATTCAGCTCATTATCACCTTACCTCTACCTATATATATTATATAGGTATTTTATATATTTGACCATGGAAAGTTGAGTTCCAGGAGTTTATATATATTTTGACTTTTTAATATGTTTGACCTCAAGTAATGATTGTGACTTGTAAATTTAAAGGAGGCTGGGTGAAGAACAAAAATTGAAAATGACAGATAAATGTCGAAACGGTTTTTTAATCTTTTGTTAATTTTTTAACAACAATTGTTGACTGGAATTAAGGTTTTTTTCTTCATTATTAAATTATATAGATCAAGAAGAGTAGTCCAGTATATAAGAAATATCTTATAAAGAAAAAGAGAAAAATATATGATCCGATTGCAATGATCTTTCGTTCATGTTATGTTAGGTTCTTATTCTGTCACTATTATTATATATATTATAATCGTATACTTCGCGACTTATGCTGGATCCCCTATCTATTCGTGAAGTCTTTATGTCGGGTTCTGCATTGAATCCAGCTTTTTAAAGATTATTTTGTATATCGATGAGTGCCATCCTTATTTTTTATTAATATAGCAGTATTTGTTGTATTTAGAAATTTTCACATGTTCTACTTTTTACTACTTTCTTAATGAGGTGTTCAGGATCAAACGCGGATAACTCTATATTTCAATATTAGACTTTCTTCACATTTTCAATAGTTCAGTTAAGCAATGTTTTATGCTTCCGAAACTTCAGGCTCACAACCGGCGGAAAAGTGTCGTGGTTTATATTCTTTATTCTTATACGGCTCTAAAGGGGCCACCAATGAATACCAAAAAAATTCAGTATTGATATCATTAATAATTGGATGCTGATTATTTCTTATACCCTTCTCGCATGGATAAATCCTAAATCTGATCGAAGGGCTTGTAAATCATAACCCAGTAGGGCAGTACTCCATTCAATGGCCTCCTTAATTACCTTCCCCAGTTCTATTCAACCATCTGCTTTTAATATGCCCCTGAAATTACCTGTGAATACACAGTTTAACTATAAATTGTATATATGCACATATTCGTTTATGAGAGAGTATACGTTAGATTGTTAATTTACATAGGCTATTTTTCATAATATTATAATATCTTATAATATTTTTCATCACCGCCAAAGAAAAACATTTTCTGCGGAAATCAATAAACTCTCAAGTATTTCCGAAAATGAGCAATGGAATATAAAATCCATATTAACATGGAATAACCTGTGGTGTAGTTGTTAGTATTACAACTTATTATTGCTAAAGTCGCGGGTTAAAGCCCGACATGTGGCCTTATATTTCTTTAAATAGGCTAAAAAATACTTAGTTATCGGAGGGGACGTAAAATGGCGGTACCGAGCCTATGCGGTGCCGGGTACTCGTTAATGACACCTTTCCTAATTTTAAGTGGATATGACAATGTTAGCACTCCCACTGTAGCATTGCCCGATCAGCCACAGAAGCACAATGTGACGATAATTAAACAAACAAAATGCATGTGAACATGTTTGCCACGAAAAGTGTATTCAGTGTTTATTTTTTAAAAATACTACCTATTATCCTCCCGGCTTGCCTTAAAGATGTGTATCCGTACATATGGGTGAAGCAAAAGCAGTTAAATGAAAAAAATATAAAGAATTTCTTCTATATCTGAAGATATATATTGTTTGTTTGTTCATTTAACTCCACTTTATGCTGCTATGGCTAATCGGACGATGCTGCAGTGGGAGCTCTAAATTTTCCCTATCCAGGTTTACTTAGGATAGGGATTTTTAACGAGTACCTGACATCCTACAGACATCGTTTAACGTCCCTTCCGAAGGAAAGCGTAACTAAGGATTTTTTACTCCCTTTAAAAAATCCTAGGGCCACCTGCCGGGCTACGAACCCGCGATCTTAGTAGTAGCGGATTAGTAGTTTGTTACGCTAACCACTAGACAACAGGTCGCCCCTTGAAGGTATATATATAAAAATATATATAAAAGGGATATATATATATCTTTAAATTGGAAATTAGTACTATACCACCACTACAACCCGTGAAGGGTCTGAGGTTCAGTACATGGTAGATACAGTAATGTTTCATGGACAACGGTTGTGCAGGGAGGTGATTTGTCCTAGATCACGCTCAACCGTAAAATGTTTCTCTCTTATTTTGGGTACCCACTTTAACGACGCTGGGTCTAGATCCTATAAGATCCATCTCCAGCTGCTAAAAGACTAAATAAAAGTCTTGCCCGGAACGGGATTTGAACCAGGATTTTCGGCATGGCAACTCAGTGCTCTACCACTGAGCCACTCCGCTCCAGAACTGGAAATAATAATAATAATTATATTTCAGGATCGGAGTTGCCCAGTAATAGAACACTGAGTTGCAGTGCTGAAGGTCCTGGGTTCAAATCATATTTATTTTATTTATTGTTTTATCATTTAATAGCCGATGATGTATGCTTTGGGATCTGGGATCCTCCTGGGGCTCGCCTAGCCTCTATATAGTGGGTACCCAAAATAAGGCGGAAATCTAGCGGTTGAGCGTGATCTAGGACAACTCAAACCTACACAACCATTGTCTAAGAAACAGTACAGTATCTACCACGTATTATACCCCCAGACCCTTCATTTCACAGGCACATATGAAATGCTGTATTATTTAGTAGCACCGGTATAATAATTATATTCATTACTTATATCAACTATTATTTAAACATTTCAAATGTTTAAAGACATAGCGCAACAAATATCTCTCCTAAGTGGTCCAATTTTATTCAACCCAGTAGGTTAATGTTCATTGCTCATGAAATCTTTTTTTACTTTTAATTCTTTCTTCTCTTCGTAATGGATTGCTAATCTTCTTACGCTCTAGCGGGGCGGTGTTACTGATTTTAAAAAATACTCTTGGCTGATTCCGGTAAGGGCGATTCAGGGGAAAATTTTAATTCAAATACAGGTTGTTAGAGAATGAAATTCAAACATAGATGTATAATATTTACTATGTTATATTATACATAATGTAAAATATTGAAGTGGTATAAAAAGTAGAAATAAAATAAATAAAAACAAATTTAAAAAGTTAAATTGAATGAAAAAAATACAATCAATAAAAACACTATTAACGAATATTTTAGAATGATTTTAGCTGCTATCTTTATTGCTATCAGTAATGGGTACTTCAGTAATTTCAGAAATTAGATGTAATTTTCTTTTCAATAAAAATTACCAAAAACCTTTAAAAAAAAGACAGAGATCATAAAACACCGTGTGAAAAAGACGCAGAAAGCAAAGTCTTAAGTCCTAATCATTCAATGTTTCTCTAATTAAGGTATCACAAAACATACAAAGGATTAACAACTCCAGCTTGTAGGACATCCTTGAGTGAAGTCACGTTCGGTCAATGTCAAACGTTGAGTTTGTTTGGGCTGTTAATGTGAGATGTGCTTCCTGATGGCTTCTTTGATGTGATTTTTCATCTGGTCAATGTCCTGATCATGTTTGCAGATCAGTGTTTCCAAATATTTTAGAGTCTTAACGATTTAAATTTTGTCATTTTTCCCAATGCAATTTTTAAAAAATATTTCACTGTATTCTTGGAAGACCACTGGAAAATACAGCTCACAAATGTCTCAAATTTGGTTCTCATTAATGTTGAGTTTGATAGAAGTGCTACACAAATCTATACATGGAAACATACTGAATTATTTTTCACACAATATATTTTGTATATTTTCATCTAGTAGAATTAACATATCAAAGAGAATTAATGACTAAGTATATATTTATTTTTCAGATGAGTAAAATACAGAAACTTGATTAAACAATTTTAATGGTGCAGAGGATTGTTTTAATTTTAAAAACTTTAAAAATCTTAATTCAGAAATTAAAAAAAAAAAACTTGTGTAATGCTAGAAAGAAATTAACTTTTGAATAAGTGAAACCAATGACACTTCAATACGACCGTTAATTTCACAATCCCGATACTGATTCTTACCAAAGTTAAATAGTACATTTGTTAAATGTAATATTACTATTCGAAATTTTTCCTGTATAAAAAAATTGTAATAGAATTACATTTTTTTTATCCTGTAAAAATTTAATTAATAGTGTTACATTATCCATAACCAACGACTGAACTATATAATGATACAATGAATAACACGTTGATAATGAAGCACAATATTGTAGCCTGATTAATTAACAATAGAGCGAATTCATCTAGTTATCGAAGATCGATCGCTTTACTCCAGTACTGTCTGCTATTTATTACTAATTACTTTTTAATTACAACTTAGTTCGATGAAATTAAATAGTGACTACTTTGAAATTAGTATTTACACTAAACTGTGAGCAAATAACTATTTTAAGGGCCTTAAACTTTAATGTGATCGTTTTCTAAATTATCTTACAATACATTTATTTAGATTACTTTCGTTCTATCAAAGTAGTATTTTAGTTTTCCTACGTAGGATGACTTCGACACAATTTAGAATTATTAATAAATAAAAAAAAGTAAATTTAGAAAAGCATAAACCAACCCATCGACAACTCCTTAAAATATACTTAAACTACAGTAAGTAAAGAAAATCAAAAAACACGAATAATGTACACAAATAAGAGTACGAATATGTGTATCAACAATAAATATTATATATCGGGGTTATGAAAAAAATATATAATTGTGGCATTATTTTTATACAGACAAATACCTTCGTAAAGTTTTGAAAATGTATAAATTCGATATTATATATACTCAAGTATTAATAATCGAAATTCTCGAGGTTCTCGAGTTTCAGTCGTTTTTTCAAACTTCTTTCAAGCGTTCATATAAATATATAGTACACACACATATATATATATATATATATGTGTGTGTGTGTGTATGTATATGGATAGAAACCCATAATCTCGTATAGAGTAATTGAGTGAAAGACAGAAAAGCTCCCCCTGACAGGGCGACTTGAAAATTAGGTCTAATGGTGGGGGAGGGGGACGTGTGGTCGTGGCGCTTTTTTTCGCCGAGAGCTTTCCCGGGCAATTTGTAACGCGGGGACGTGCCACGTGTAAATCCCGCGCTTTTCCCTCCCGTAACTCTGACAAACTTCGTCGTTTAGATTTTCAAAATTCTTCATTCCTTCGGCTAACTTCCCCAGACCTGATGGCTAATCTTAAACATCTCAGTACTTTTCAATCGCTAGGCCTCTACTTTTTCTCCTTTTTTTTTTTAAAAAGAATAAATAATGAGAAGTAACAATGTATTAGGTGAAGTTGTTGACATGGACCGAAAGAGGTGTATGGAGAAATACAAAATAAGAAAAGTAAAAATATCTAAAAATAAACCATGGGAACCCCACTACCGGTGTTCAGTACATGGTAGAGATTGTATTATTTCTTTGACAACAGTATTCCAGGGAGTTGATTTATCCTAGATCTCGCTCAACGGAATTGATAAGAACTTCTGAATAAATAATCAAATTTGAGAATTTAAAAGAAACTCATTGGGGCCATTATAACTAATGACTCGGACACTTAACAAATCAGCTGAAGAAAAAAATTGATAGGTTTGAATAATGACTAACAGGGAAGTATATTAGCTATATTAGGAAATGAAAGTGTCCCTTTTCATTAAAATACAGCGTCTGAAATGGCTGGAACATCTGCGCAAAATTGATGACTTGAGAGATGCTAAAGGATAGTGTAAGTAGGATTCAGGTAAAGCATGCCCAAGAGGTAGATGGCGGCACAGTGTTTGTGGAAACCTCCGGAAGCTAAGAATAGATATCATCTTGGCAGGAAATAAACAGTGGAACAGACTTATTGTGCAGGCCAAGGGCAGCTACAGGCGTATGTCGTGCCGACAGAAGGAGAAGAAAAATAGAAACAAATAATCTCTCAAACCCCTTTTGATTTTAAACTTTAATAATTTTTGATCCCAAAAATGCATGTTTATGTATTGTTCGTTAAAGGATTGTGAAAAAAATCCCCAAACCTATGGACTATTCTAAATTGCAGTGTAAAATTGGAGAATTATCATCATCATCTACTCCTCTTCTTATATGCTCCTCATATCTTTTCCTCTTATGCCGCTGTGCAGTGTGAGGGCCTTCCTAGTTATAGAATAGAATAGAATAGAAAAGTAACTTTATTCTGGGACAAAGTCCCTTTAGAATAACAGATATGAACAGGAATAAAAACATAATATATATATCATATATATCTGGCCAGAAGGCTAAATGTTACAAATCATAAAGCGTGAAAACATGACAGAAAACAATTTAAAAAGAAATATATAAACAAAAATAATAGTAAGTAAATAAATAGTACAGCTCTTGACAGGATATTAAGCAATTACAGAGAATAGATAAATCCATAGCTTTTGAAATTGAATGCATGAGCTAGCATTCAATAATTTGTTTACATGATGTACAGCTTTTCAAAGAGCAGAATTAAAAGAACTAGATAACACAATGAGTTATTATATACATTGTATTCTAAGCAAATGACTAACCTACCTAGAGACTATCCTTTTGGGAAGCTAATAGATGTTGATACAGCAAGGATTTGAATAATGATAGAGAGGGAGTATGACGGATATTAGGGGGGATTGAGTTCCACATTGTGGTGGAGCGGGCGAGAAAGGAACGTTCGAATGCTTTAGTTCTGTGTGAACGTATATAGAGATCAGAAAGGCGGGATCTTGTTTTATGGTGTTGAACTGATGATTTGAATTGGAGGAGACTGTAGATATATGAAGGGTGTTGAGAGTGAATGGATTGGTATAAGAATGAACAGAGGAAATATTGTCTTCGGAAGGGAGGGAAGAGCCACTTTAACCCATCATAGAGGTGGGAGACGCGCGATCGCTTCGGAGTACCAAGCACAAATCTTAGAGAGCAGTTCATTATTCTCTTTAATCTGTCTTCAAGCATTTTAGAGAGGCCTCCATATACCACGCTACAATAGTCAAAGTGGGGGAAGATGAGAGAAGATACGAGAAGCTTACGGGAAGATTGTGTAAGGAGATGACGAGAACGATGGAACAACTTCAGGGAACTAATTGTCCGTCGGGATATTTGGGCGATGTGGGATTTCCAGGAAAGGTTTTGGTCGATGGTGATTCCTAGGTTTTTCACCAATGAGGTAATCGTGATAGGATTATCGTTTAGGAGTAATGTTGGGAGGGTGTGGATGGATGTAAGGAGGGAATTGGAACCTAAAACAATGGCCTGAGTTTTCAATGCGTTCAATTCCAGTCTGTTCAGCTTTGCCCAGGCACAGATCCTATCTAGGTCTTCCTGAATACTAGCGAACGCAAAAAATAACTCGGAAGGGGGAAAGGACAGATATATTTGGAAATCGTCAGCATATAGATGATGGGAACAGTGGTGAACAGATTTAGGGAGATCATTGATATAGCAGTTGAAAAGAAAAGGAGAGATACTTGAGCCCTGTGCCACGCCTGAGGAAAGAGTGAGGATAGAGCCTGGAGCAAGTATTTCCTTCCTGAAGCAGCTCTCTTCTTCGGTTCCAGTCCATTCTTATTAAAGAACTATATAAATAACTAAGATTATTGTTTTATTTTGCCTTTCACATTTGAACTCGAGGGTCAATAAATCTCCGCCAGTCACTTCAATATTCGGGCATACTCGTCTTTGTACATACTCTTACAATGGCTTTCTTTTACTTCCTATACCCAGTAGTTGATCCTGAATGGTCCAACAGGTCTTCGTCCTCCAGCTTTCCCTCCGTATATCATTTGTTCTTTCATTAACCCGACATTCTCCATAAGTGCCCAAGCCACCTTAGTTGTCGTTCCTCTATTTTTCTTTTACTGAGACTATCCTTAATTTTTTCTAATAGTTTCCTTACACCGCAGTCTCTCTTCGTCGTTCCGACATTGAATCTGAGGAAAATCATATCTGCTGCGGTTATTCTTGAGAAGTGTTTCTTTAGGGCTGTCCAGTATTATGTTCCATAGTACAAACAACTATATAATAATTTTATATATGGTGAAATAAAAGAAGTGTCGTGAAATATTGAATTTGACTGAAGTAGAACGCCAACAACGCGTTTTGAGAACGAACGAAAGGAACAATGGTCCGCCTCTAGGCCGATAAGGAGTACACCGCTAGTTGTAATTATCATTGTTGCAATATTATATATTTATATAGCGTTTATATAAATAAAAAAAGTGTTTATTTATTTAATCTATAAATACGTAATGATAATTAGCTCTTGGTATAATGCAATTGTTTGATTATCTTTGAATAAAACACGCGGAAGGTGGATGTCAGATATTACCCCTGGGTCAGTCAATACGTACGTCAAGGAGTTGTCTGTATGCTAATTTTTCTAATATTACTCCTGATAAAGGTCGGCTCATAATGGGCTTGTAGGGAGGAAGGTCTGATGTTACCATTGTCTCTTTTGTGTATCGTTTTAATATCTGAATATTTTCACTGGCTATGGAAATCGGCATGCTCCTGTTCACGGCTTTTATGAGATTCTTCGTTATTCTGATAAAGTCTTTTTGCTGGATTTTGTATATAATTAGGCTCTCGAGAAGTAACTTCTTGAGAGATTTTTCCTAAAGTGGATCAATTCGATCAAACATTGATGTAGTATTTCACGGATCAGAATTTTGCTGATACGAGGATCCTAGCGGGTCATTATTTCGAAATATAGCGATCTTATTGACATTAAATAATTTTACACAACCGTTATGCTCATATTTCGTACTTTTTAATAACTTTTTTATTTAGTATGTTTTTATGAAGTATTTTGAATAACATACTAAGTATTTTGAATAACATACTAAGTTACCCTAATAGGTAGTCACAACCCCATTTTTTAATATTATTCACAATTACAAAGATCACAATCCAAAAAATTAATTATCAGGAAATGGAAAAAAAGGATGTGAAAGAGGAAAACTGACCTATCTACTTTAGATGTTGGGAATTATAACGGCGCATCAAGTTTTAGTGATACGTAATAAGTCTTCCGATGTTATCCTGCCCATTGCTTGAGGTCTTTCAACCAGGAGTGACGCCTGCGACCGCACCTCTCTTTCCTTCAATCTTGCCTGTATGATGCAACACACTGTACTTTTCATTCCGCATCACATGATCAAAATATGCCAATTTATTACTTTTGATGCTGTCTAATATCTTGAGGGGTTTGCGTACCCGTTGTAGTGTGCTTACGTTGCTAACATGTTGCACGGATGACTCTCCGCGTATTAAATGTACGTATATTAATTTTTTATGATGCATTTTCTTTCATTGCATCCGAATCAATATTTCTTATTTTATTTTATCTTCTAAATTTATCATCAAATGCAGTCCACGATAGCAGAACGGCACTAAGCATATTCCGGTTTACACCACTTCTCGAATTCTTGTACACGTTTACTTGAAGCATCTGTAAGTTTCCATTGCTCTGATCTGTATGAAATCTCAGCACTCGGATTTGAGTCTAAAAGTTCAAATTTAGGTTGCATAGCACCATTCTAAGTTGGTTAAAGGCATTTCTTGCCTTCACTATACGAGACCTGATTTCATTTGGGAGATTCCTGTTTTCGTTATGTTATATCTCAGATAAGTAATTCTATCCGGGTTTTTTTTTTCAGAAAGGATATAATTTGCATGGAATTCGGAACCAATAGGCTGACTTTTACTGATAATCATTATTTGAGTTTTCTTATAATACATCTATCTTCATTCCTTAGACTCGTCTAGTAGAAGTACCGTCTTGTTCTCATATCTCAGGTTATTTAGTCTTTTGTCGTATATAGTAATACCATCTTTAGATTCATTTAGAGCATCTCGGAACAATCGCTCTGAGCAGGTATTAAATAATGTGGATGATAGAATAAGCACGTCTCTCACACCTTTCCATTTACGAATGTTTCCTGATACCTGGCCAACAATGACTTCTTATTTTGATTAGCCTGATGTCCTTGTAATCTTTACTTTCTCGTTTTGAATTTCAAAAATTTTCCATCAGTTTTTGTATGTCGAATTTGGTCACAGTAATATATAGGGGACTCGGGTATAAATGTATTTGGGTGGTAAAAAGTTAATAACTCCTCCTTCCTCCAAATCTTAGCTCTTAATCCGACAGAATAATTGACTAATGGCATCAGTTGAAGGAAAAAGTACCGCGCCATAACATCCTGGTTTCGGGTGTTATAATCCTTAGTGATCCGCACTCCTATGACCCTACTGGACAGTTGACTAGCTGGGGAGCCTAAGACAGCAAGCCGCTCAATTAGTGATATTGAGGCCCCGGCATTGGCCGACCCTTTGATATGCAAATCGGGACAAACAATTGCCGCCCTCAACGCTCTTTCATTACCCAAATGGTCAACAGTCCTCGCATAATTCGCCTCCTCTTAATCACCTTCTTGTCCTCCGCTCCGGGTAAACGTTCATCAACGTCTTTATTGTGTCCCTCCGGGTCGCCTGAAAGTAATTGTCGTTAAGTCACATCTTTGTCCCCATCCGGAATTAGTTCGTCTACAGGCGAGATACAATTTTCATCCGGATCCGAAGGATACCCAAAATTGGATTTTGCCTGTCAAGCATGAAATTCCCTCAGCGAAAGTTTCATTAGCAAGGTCACGGGGGTTAACGATCAATATAATGTAATTATATTATTGATTATTCCATTTCTAAAATGCAAGAACTTATGTTCCAAATATAAAAAAAAGCATTTGAAGTTCGTTATTGGGTAACTGAATATCGATAATGGTGTAATAAGGCTTGGAGTAAATTCGGATAGGACGAAGTATGATTTTGTTCATTTCTTAGCTATTATTATATACTTGAAATCATTATAAATATATATATATATATTATGTTTGGTTCATCAGTTTCAGTCAGTTTATTTTAACTTCTTTAGGCGACGTTTCTAGACTAGGTTAGTCTCATATTCATGCCCTAACAGTGAAAAAATGAGCTTTTAGTAAAAACATTAAATAGCACACTAAAATAAATATAAAATGTCACGTGTAAGTTGTAATGGATAGGGTGTACTTACAAGTTTCAAAGAATTGATCAGTTTATCATCAATCAGTTACTTCGCAATATATCATAAAATGTTTATATTGCAATAGCTATGATCAACGAATAAGTAATCTATTTTTAGGAACAGCGGTTTTTATTTAATTGTTGAAGCTGAGGATGCCTGAATAGGCGAAATATTGGACAGGTATTTTTAATTTCCTGTTTTAGTTTAGAGACTTAAGGTTTTTAGTTGGAATTTTTCATTTGATGTCTCTGTTGGCCGTTCCCTTTTAAAATTGTTGAATCATATTAGACTATTTTATTATTATTTGAATAACACGAGCTTAGACCTTGAACATCCGGTATTTTGTTTACAGCGCGATTTTTATACTTCTCTATAGTTATCATTTATTTTATATTCCGCTTGAAACTATTTCTCGCTTTTATTTAAAACTAAAGATTCGGATAAATTAGAGTTAAAATCAAATGTCGTGTACGAAATACAATGTGAAGATAAATGCGGTAAATCCTATTTCGAAACATCGGAACAATACCTAAACCGAAGAGTGTACCAACACAAATATAGCTGTGATTCAATAATAAAAACCCCCAATAAACCAGATCAAACTTGATACCCAATAAGTTTGAACTTGTCGAGAAGTTTAAGTACATAGGGTCCATGATAGCTAGAAAAAAACAACAAAGTTATAGAGATTTTTCGGTCTCCGGATAATAAGCATTCTGTCCCGAAATGTGAAAATGATAATGTATTGTAAAACTATCAACCTTCCAACCGGCATTGCGGGAGAACGAACGAATTATTCCTAAATCGTTGTTGAATATCCCGAACCATCTTTAAGCTGCTGAATCAATAACTTCTTTTTAATCTCCTGTCCCAGTATTTACATTTCTACAGGTAAACAGTTACCGTGGGGCTGTAAGTGCTTACTTGCTTTTAGTAATTTTTTTTGTTACTATTATTGCTATCATTAAATATCCTTTTAAGTTATTGTGTTTGAAGATAATAACTGTAAAATGGAAATCATTATCAAATAGCCTATACATAGAAACCGTGCATCGTTAAATTACTGAAATACTGTTGTTGTTTTTTTTTAAACATAGTTCGAACTGAGAAACTCAGTGTGTAGTGCGCTGAGTTTATGTGCTGATAGTCCGGGTTCAAATCCAGCTGTGGTAGGTGAATGATTTAATCTGTTAACATTCATGAGATCTGGAGACCCTATTGGGAAAAAACAGATAATAACATATTTATTGCTATCTTTAAAAAAAGCATTTCAGTATTGTATAACATTTCGAAAGGTTGTAGGGGTAGCTTAGTGTGTGGAGCGCTGAGTAATTTCCATTAAATTGTGGTAATTTAAAATTATTATTGATACGATATTATGATATTAAATATTATGATACGATCGCTGAAGATACGAAGAAACACTAACAAATCTTATTCAGAAGAGGTGATTTAAAATATAACTGTAGGTTCTACTTCTCTAGACTAGCGGGTGTTGGAAGAAAAAAATAATTTTAAATAATATCAAATTAAAGCAGAAATAATTTTTAAAATTCCAATAAATAGGTATTTAATTAATTAGTAATTAGGTATTTTAAGTTGAAAACAAAGAGGGTACTTACACTTTTTTTTAGCCAATTCTTCCTCTCGTAGCCCTTGTGCTGTCATTCCTTCTCTCACATCTTCCATCGATGTTTTCATCTGTCTTCGTCTCTTCCTTCTATAATATCTTTTTTTATAATAGTCGTATTAATTTCTAATGAGAAAAATATAAATATTTCATTTATTTGTTTTAAATATGTATTTCATATATATATATATATATATATATATATATATATATATATATATATATATATATATATATATATGAAAATCCATCGATGACCCGATCATTGGCATATCGCTGGACTGGGATATTAGCGACATAAGAGCGGAGTTAGCTGGATGTATAGGGACCCTCGGCATATTGGCGAATCTTGTTAGGGATAATCTTGGAGCTACGTGACAAACTTAGACGATTACCTTGGCTCATAGCGGTCGATTGATGGGCTTAGCCAGCTATTCAGGAATCGGTTATGGCCATTATAATAATTCTACGAGATCTAACGAATGAAATTGAATGGTGGTTAGAAATTACGGAAAGGACATGTTTTATATTTAATCAAATACGCCATAAGTAGCCAGAAAAATATCTACACAGATTTGAAGCGATTCTATTCTTTCGTAAGAATCAAACCACTTGCTACATTCCTTCATGGAATAATATTATATTTGGTTATTATAACTTATTAAACCTATATTTTTAAAGACTTTCTCATAAACTGCACATCATTCAGAACATAATTTCGCTTAAGAGCAGAATCTATGTTCTAAAAATTCTAACCTTGCCGATCCCATAATAAGCCACATTCCCATGTATTTGTATGTTCTTTTAACGAAGCATCCCAAATGTGTTTAAAACCGAACCATAATAGTTAGTAAAAATTAACTAGAAAGATCTTCAGAGTTTAAATTAATCATAATGCAGTTGATATAAATATAAATTACGACGATATATGAAGGGGATGGATTTAATACATGATAGAAACTGTACTGTTCCTAGAACAACGATTATGCATGTAGGTGATTTGTTCGAGACCAAGCTTAACCGGGGAGCGCTTGGAGGGTCTGAAGATCCCAAAGACGATGGATGGACGACTATTAACAGATTAAATAATTTATCTATTGCGTAACCTTCATCATAGCAACTCAGAGTCTACTCACTTGAGTTGCACTTATCGTCCAGGGTCCATGGTCCATTTTTGCACTTGATTAGTATCAAGCTGAATCTTTGTTAATAGCTTTGTTTCGATGAGACGCCCAACAATTTCCTGTGCGAAAAATCTCGATTGTGGTAACAGAGGTAGCAAGGATAAAATATGTCGACTTGATGATTCTCAAAAATGTATTACAAACTGAGTTGTTTTATGTTAAATCTCAAGATAATTATCTAAATTATTTGAAAAAATATTTGTCCTACAAAATGTATGGTTTGATCAAAGAGTCCCCTCCTTCCAATATGTATCGGTAACGAGGTCATCAAAAATGATTACTAACCAGCTGTTTTTTTTTACTTCTTCTTTTTTGACTTCGTTACCGATACATATTGGAAGGAGGGGACTCTTTGATCAAACCATACATTTTGTAGGACAAATATTTTTTCAAATAATTTAGATAATGATCTTGAGATTTAACAAAAAAAAACCCAGTTAGTAATAAATTTTTGAGAATCATCAAATCGAAGCTGTTCACGAAGATTCAGCTTGATACTAATCAAGTGAAAAAATGGACCATGGATCCTGGACTATTATCTAGATGTGAAATATTTAGATATGGAAAGGATTGCGATCTTCAAATCTTTCCAACCCTATTTTTCAATGGAAATACTAACTTTAAGTCCAAGATATTTGATCCATTATTTTTATAAAGTCCAAAATGTATTATATGTGTACATAAGAACAGCTTCAAAAATATTTATAAATACTAGTACGATCCGTGAATATTTTGGGTTCAGTATATGGAAGGTATTGTACATTTTCGAAGGCAGCTTTTAACTTCAGTTGTGCAGCAGGTTGAATTATTCGAGCTCACGGTCAATCATCCGGTTTGTCCCGAAGTCTATATTCCAAAATTATATAGGCTGGGTGAGCCACCGGAGGATCTGCGAGTTCCAAAAAGCCCATGAAAGGGGAGTGACTTTGCACACTGAGGTACCCCGCTCATTTAGTATTTACTACACAATACTGAAATCACGTAAATAATAGACACGGGATATTGTACGGGAAAACTTTTTCTCCAATAACCGCTTACGTACTTAAAATTTTACCCCTCCATCGTAAACCAGCGACTTCCTGCCCCCCCTGTATCGTTTAATAAAATCCCTCTAAGTCCTATAGAACAGATCCGGTACTTAGGACTACACCTTGACAAACGCTTAACTTGGAATCCTCATACTAGACTGAAACGACAAGAAACAGCGTCGTTTCAGTCTACTTCAACATTTACTAGATAAACGCTCTAAGCTCCCAGTTAATTACAAGAGACTCATATACATGACAATCATTACACCCATCTAGACTTACGGAATAGAGCTTTGGGGCTCCACTAAGCCATCGAATTCCTCTCGTATTTAAACCTTACAATCCAAAATCCTTCGGAAAATCTT
Organism: Troilus luridus; assembly: GCA_964056705.1. Lineage (NCBI taxonomy): Eukaryota > Metazoa > Arthropoda > Insecta > Hemiptera > Pentatomidae > Troilus > Troilus luridus. The sequence goes on along the minus strand of OZ057416.1, from coordinate 76,784,609 downwards.
CAATGATCCTTACTTTGTTACGAAAGTAATCCATAATGACCTTGACGTCCCGTTTATTGCTGATTTGGCCCGAATCCGATATCAATCTTTTCATGAGAAACTTCATTTCCACTCAAACCCACTAGTTTCAAACCTCGCAACCTTTTCAATTCCTGATAATCCTTCGAGTCGTCTGAAAAGAAGATTGCCTCGTGACCTTCTAAGCTGAACTTTTTATTTGAGTACTACCACTGGGTAGTTTCTCTTGTAACGAGTATTCTTTTGTTTGCTAAATTCGTCCGTCAGGTGTCTCTACCTATCTGACCTCACTTAACTGAGGACCGTCATTCCATACGGATGTGTATAAGTGGGTTATATGGCCAAGTAATTGCCAAATTTAATTGTTTTTACCTTATCGTATCTTTGCGGCTCAGCGGTAAGCATCCTATTAATATTTGTAAATAAAAGTGTATATAATCTTTGTTTTTATTAATTATGTATCTATGATTTTTAGTTGGTGGTGTTACGATATATATTATGGTTATGTCGTTGGTGTTGGCATTATGTTATCGTTGATGTATAATATAAGAATACAACATTTTTTCTTTGGACAATAGTTTATTTAAATCAATTTGGACCTTGGACCGAAAACCCCGCAACTTGGTCACACTCTACTTGTCTTTTCATGTCAATGTATTCATTCATTATATTTACTTGATGTATGCTGTATACAGTTGTAAATTTCAATAAATATATTTAAAAAAAAAAAAAAAATTTTACCGACGGCTTTAGTGTTTTAAATGAATCTTTTAATTTGATCAAAGCGTTTAATCTAAGATTAAGTGCTCTTTAATATCAGATAGTTCTTATTAGTTCTCTTCCTTTAGCCTACTTTTAATTTGGTTTACTTACTAAAAACCAATCACCCACCCAATCACCCATTATCAACAGTCATCCTGAAAAAAATTATAAATCTAAACTTTGAAAATATTTGATAAAAGTCATATACCACCAATCGCTTTTTTATAAACCTCCGTTTTAATTATAATTTGTAACTATAATTTATAATATATAATGAAGCGCCATAGGTATATATTGTATAGTTGATATTAATACTTGTAATAATAAAAAAAAAAACTGTACCACTACAACCCATGTAGGGTCTTGGGTTCAGTGCGTGTTAGAGACTGTACTATTTCTTGTTCAACGGTTGTGCAAAGAGGTAATTTGTCTTGGATCACGCTCAACATCCACATTGATGTATAATATAAGAATACAACATTTTTTCTTTGGACAATAGTTTATTTAAATCAATTTGGACCTTGGACCGAAAACCCCGCAACTTGGTCACAAAGATTATGGCGCCCGAACAGGGACTACAAAAGAAAAATCTACAGATAAGTTATTAGTTGAAGATTTAATTATTATATTAACATTTTTTTGAAATAGTGAAGTTAACTGTTAATAGTTTTATAATAATAGTAACAGAATAATTTTTCCAAACAATACTTTTATATTTATATATTTTTTTCTAATGTTTAAATATAATTTTCGTATTAATTGAAGGTACTAAATTTCTGTTGATTGAAGCAAAAGGTTTGTCTTAGACGCAATTTTGGAAATGTAAAGATAATTATTTTTAATTTATAATTTTGTATCAACAACAAAAATTAAGAATTTTTACTTAAGGTCGTAGAACGACTTAGTTTTGTTTAACACATGTTTTGAAAATTAAAATCTACTAATATATCATTTTATTTTGTATTTTTACCGTAAGTTTAAATAGTTGAATTGAACACATGATAGATTAGCAAGTAAGCATTAAGTTCACTTAGAGACAACAGCTGTTGTTTGTTTCTATTTAGCATTATCTTGTGTTTCCTTTTAAAAGGAAAATATTTGTTTATCTATGGCTGACATATGAAAAAAAATTATATATTAAGTTTGTAAAGGACGCTTACCGATTTAATTTAATTTGTTAGTTTTAATATAATTTTATTAATTTAATTTTCAGTATTTTACGACTTTTAAAGGTTCTGTTGGTATTTTTTTTCAACATTTAATTTCTTTGGCATTTTTTTTTTGTAACTTTGGGTAACGTCTTGATTTATTGTCACGATGGGTGATCCAGTCGTTCTAGTGTCAGAGAGGGAGGATATTTTTGCCGCAGTTCAATCCATTTTCACAAAATCCAAATCTTTGAGTACCGATTCAGCATCCGCTTTTAAACCCGCTTATGACCGCTTACTCAAAAATGAAATCCGATTTGAAGAAATTCAATCAAAAATTCGGATATTTAATGCAAGTATAAAGAACAAAAGTGAAAAACTCGAGACAACATCAGTACAAAATTCATTTAACGATTTAGTCGATATTACTAAAGCGAATTATAACAAAGTGGTCCAAATCTACCTGCCCTCCTGAGAATAAACCTGTGGTTGTCCATTCTCATTCTATTCCTCAGGAGCTACCGAAAATTGACTTGCCGATATTCACAGGGAAATTAGAGGACTGGAATGGATTCTATTCCCTATTTGATTCTATGGTTCATAGGGAAGAATCTCTACCGACCATTAGGAAATTTTACTATCTACGAAGTAGCTTACGCGATGAAGCTCTGTCGCTTATCTCGGGCTTCGCATTAGACGAAGCTAATTATTCGCTCGCTTACGACGCATTGGTCTCTCGCTATCAAAATAAAAGGCGACTAGCCAGATTTTATATCAAGAAGGTGATGGATTTTACACCTTTAAACAATTCTTCAGCGTCTAATTTGCAGAGATTTTTATCTGAGCATGAAAATAATTTTTCTGCGTTATCGGCTTTAGGCATTGAAGACATGGGGGATTTCATTAAACTTCATTTAGCTCTTAATAATTTAGACCCAGGGACTAGAAAAGCATTCGAAGAACGAATAAAATCAGCAGATATTCCCTCTTATAAGGATTTGATTAATTTCGTCACCGAACGAACTAGAGTATATGAGATGATGGCTCAAGAAGGCCGATCAGAAAAGCCTATTATAGAAAAATCCCGCTCTGCGAATTCCACTAGACGATATAACAGATCCAATTCCGGAAAAGAACAAATATCTCCGGGAATTTTTACTGTTTCGCCATTGGAAAAACAAACCGATTTTGCTGCTGACACAACGAATCACGATCCTCAATTCGACCAGTTCGAAATTCAGGCAGTTGGCTCTAAGAAACAGGTATTCTCTCCGACTGATGTACAATCAAGAAATAGTACCGAATCGATTCTCTACGAGAAAACGTGTCTAAAAGGCTCAAAACCGGCTCTACCAGCCAAGAAATTAATTTGCTGGAATTGTGGTGGACCGCATGTTTATTCCAGGTGTCCGCTACCACGAAAGCTGTTTTGTTACCGTTGTGGTAACCCAGGAGTTTCCATTCACGCATGTCCTAAATGTACTCCGGGAAATGTTCAAGGGAATCGGAAGTGAGGGTCATTCCTATTCCCACGGTTTCAGCTGACCCACCAAGTACCGATTTACCTATTACCGTGCCTTATCGTTTACCTTTTTGTACCGCTAAATCTGATATCGTTTCTCCTTGTGTCGTATCGAATTCTCCCGAAAGTTCTACCGTATCTTGTTATATTTTACCGTTTCCTAAACAGCACTATATTGATTTCCGAATAGGGAAACCTGACAAAGGAGGCCTGTCCTACTTGGCCCTGTTTGACCCTGGTTCCACTACCTCATTTGTTGGACCAGAAGGGGTTGAAATTCTCCTTAAATTGGGATATGAAGTTGAGAAAATTCCCGAATTTAATATTTGTGTCGCTAATGGAAGCTCTTGTATCGTTGATGAAAGATTCTCCATTTCAATTACCGTTGGGTACCGGTCATATGACACGAAGCTTTACGTTTTAACCAAGCTTCCATTTATGTTTCTTTTAGGGTTAGATTTTATCGTTAACACAAATATGAGTACTAATCATCGTGAAGCGACATGGTGGTTTCAAGATGACCCCGACCATAAGTTCTCGTTTCGTCAAAATGTTCAATTAGTAGAAGAGGAAACATCTAAAATATGCGGCATTAGTTCACTTGATCCCTCAGAAAGGGTGGACCTGGATAGAATAGTCAGTGAAGGTTTGCGAATTCTCCAAGATTCTCCAGGATTAACGACGCGCAATAGCCATAAGGTAGATGTTCAGGATGCCCAACCTATCAAGCAGCGCTCCTACCATTACTCACCCAAAGTACTTGAGGCAATGCACCAGGAGTTAGATCGAATGTTGGATGAAGACTTAGTGGAACCTTGCCAATCTCCATGGTCTTCCCCGGTAGTCATGGTTCGTAAGGGATCAGGTTATCGTTTTTGTATAGACTTTCGTAAGGTTAATGAAGTCACTTGTAAAGATTGCTATACTATGCCTAATATGACATCTCTCTTAGACGGACTTCGACAGGCTAGATATCTCTCCAAGTTTGACCTCAAGCAAGCATTTTTGCAAGTGCCCCTTGCCGACGAAACTAGTAAAGACATTACTGCGTTTACAGTTCCTGGCAGAGGACTATTCAGGTTTAAAGTTATGCCCTTTGGGCTGACGAATTCACCTGCTACCTTTCAGAGGTTAGCCGATGCAATATTTGGACCCGAACTTTACCCTTACGTGGTAGTTTTTCTTGATGATATTTTGGTTTGCACACCAACTTTCAAACTGCATTTGGATATGCTAAGGGAAGTGTTCAGTCGCCTTAAAGCCTTAGGTCTGCGTATCAACCCGGAAAAATGTGAATTTGGTTGTAATGAAGTTAGGTACTTGGGCTATCTGGTTAATAGTGATGGCTTGAGTGTAGATCCAGATAAGGTTGGTTCCGTTACTTCGATTCCTCCTCCCACCAACGCTGGGCAGCTCAGAAGATTCCTTGGAATGGCAGGATGGTATCGCCGTTTTATTAAAGACTTCTCCACAGTTGTCTCTCCGCTAACAGCTTTGCTTAAGCGTAACGCTAAATGGATCTGGTCAGAAGAGCAGGACGCCTCTTTCAATGCTCTCAAGTCAGCACTGACTGAAGCACCAATATTAGCTAGGCCAGACTTTAAACAGCCTTTTCAATTACAGACTGACGCCAGTGATACAGGTCTTGGAGCGGTCTTGACTCAAATACAAGACGGCGAAGAAAGAGTCATCGCTTTTTGTTCTCGTACCTTAAGTTCAGCTGAAAGGAATTATACCGTAACCGAAAAGGAATGCCTCGCAGTTCTGTTTGGTATCGAGAAGAATAGGCATTACTTGGAAGGTTATCCTTTCACTGTAATAACTGACCACGCCAGTCTGAAGTGGTTACTGAACTTGAAAAACCCTTCAGGTCGTTTGGCTAGATGGGCTCTTCGCTCGCAGCCTTACAACTACAAGGTGGAATATCGAAAGGGGAAACTCAACACAGTGGCCGATGCCCTATCACGAATTGCTGCAATCACAGTATTGTCTACCAGTTCCGATCCTAATTCTTCTACCGATTCAGTCTCGACTTCAGGAACTTTCATAGCGACCGACGAATGGTATAATCAGAAATTTTATCGAGTCCAGAAGTCCCCAGAACTCCACCCTGGATGGTCGATAAAAGATGGACAGCTATTATACCATCGAAAGAATCCTTTGAAGGGAGAGCTAGAAGACCCCAGTGAGGAATGGAAAGTGGTCGTTCCTAGACATTTAAGGAGAGCAGTAATATATGAAAATCATGATCTACCGCAGTCAGGCCACCTGGGGATAGATAAAACTGTTTCTAGGGTCAGTAGACTATATTATTGGCCTGGATTATACCGAGATATAAGCCAGTATGTGAGGCAGTGTGAGTTATGCCAGAAGGTCAAACCCAATAACACGCCACCTCGTGGGTTAATGTTCCCTCGCTATAACAAGCAGCCGTGGGAAATGGTGTCAGTTGACATTATGGGTCCTTATCCTAGGAGTTCTAGAGGCAATGTATATCTATTAGTGTTTGTAGATTTATTTAGTAGATGGGTGGAATTATGTCCCATCAGAAAAGCTACCTCTTCGGTTATTGTAAATAAACTGAAATCCCGCATAATATACAGATATGGCGCACCGCATAAAGTAATTTCCGACAATGCGAAGAACTTCGTCAGTAATCTTGTAACTGAAGTGGCTAAGGAGTTTGGAATCAAGAGAGAAACTACTCCTCTTTACCATTCACAGGCAAATCCGACAGAACGAGCGAATCGGAATATCAAGCAACTTATCGTAGCGTACCTAGGGAAGAAACACCAACGCTGGGACGAAAAACTAGGAGAGATCCAGTTTGCCTTAAATTCCGCCGTTCAAGATTCGACCAAGTTCAGTCCTGCCTTCTTAAATTTTGGTAGAGAACTGAGGCCTCTACATCAAGCTAACGACGATGATATCCTAGTGGCTGGCACAGACGAACATGCTGCTTGGGCCACTAAAGTGGGTAGACTGCCTGAAGTTCATCATATAGCCGAGGAAAACTCTCTGAAGGCAAGTCTAAATCAGAGCAGTCGTTATAACTTGAGACGCCGAAAAGATCGTTTCCAACCGGGGGACCAAGTCTTAAAGATGAGGTTTCAGCTATCGTCGGCAGCTGATAAACTCGCTGCTAAACTGAACCCCAAATATGAAGGCCCTTTTACGGTTGTTTCCGTTACGGGTGGTGGATCCTGTAAACTGAGAGATGAAGATGGAAAGATAATAGGCTTATGGCATCCCTCAAAACTTAAATTATTTTATCCAACCCGACGGACTTAATCGCTGGAGGGGAGTGTGTAACGAGTATTCTTTTGTTTGCTAAATTCGTCCGTCAGGTGTCTCTACCTATCTGACCTCACTTAACTGAGGACCGTCATTCCACACGGATGTGTATAAGTGGGTTATATGGCCAAGTAATTGCCAAATTTAATTGTTTTTACCTTATCGTATCTTTGCGGCTCAGCGGTAAGCATCCTATTAATATTTGTAAATAAAAGTGTATATAATCTTTGTTTTTATTAATTATGTATCTATGATTTTTAGTTGGTGGTGTTACGATATATATTATGGTTATGTCGTTGGTGTTGGCATTATGTTATCGTTGATGTATAATATAAGAATACAACATTTTTTCTTTGGACAATAGTTTATTTAAATCAATTTGGACCTTGGACCGAAAACCCCGCAACTTGGTCACACTCTACTTGTCTTTTCATGTCAATGTATTCATTCATTATATTTACTTGATGTATGCTGTATACAGTTGTAAATTTCAATAAATATATTTAAAAAAAAAAAAAAAATTTTACCGACGGCTTTAGTGTTTTAAATGAATCTTTTAATTTGATCAAAGCGTTTAATCTAAGATTAAGTGCTCTTTAATATCAGATAGTTCTTATTAGTTCTCTTCCTTTAGCCTACTTTTAATTTGGTTTACTTACTAAAAACCAATCACCCACCCAATCACCCATTATCAACAGTCATCCTGAAAAAAATTATAAATCTAAACTTTGAAAATATTTGATAAAAGTCATATACCACCAATCGCTTTTTTATAAACCTCCGTTTTAATTATAATTTGTAACTATAATTTATAATATATAATGAAGCGCCATAGGTATATATTGTATAGTTGATATTAATACTTGTAATAATAAAAAAAAAAACTGTACCACTACAACCCATGTAGGGTCTTGGGTTCAGTGCGTGTTAGAGACTGTACTATTTCTTGTTCAACGGTTGTGCAAAGAGGTAATTTGTCTTGGATCACGCTCAACATCCAGGTCTTTCCCCTATTAATGTTACCCAGGAAAGTCTAGGTGGGATCTAGACCACAGGCTCCATCCCAGGATACAGTAAATTGTCTGCCACTGCCGAATTTGAACCCAGGACCTTCAAATCAACGCCCCCCCCTCGCCCCCTCTAACCACCCCCTACAATAAAACATTAAAATATTTTTATCATAAACCATACTTTTTTATCACAATCTATAAAATAAAAAATATTTGCACATTTCTGCCTAATTATTGTGAAGAAGGTAATACTGCAGTGTAGGTTAAAAAGTTTTAGCAACACTGGTTTGTACTACATCGCGCCTAAAAGGAAATTGCGATCTGTTTTTATTATCGGATGTTCGCAAGTGAAAATTGCCCCCTTAAAACAGAAAAGTGTTTTATTGTTCTATTTTAATTAAATCCTGTTGCAGAGCTGGTGCTATTTCAATTTTGGCATGGATAGAGGGTCATAAAATTCAGTTTTCCAGCTGAAAAGTTTTATTAATCGTATCAGGAGGGAAGGTTATAAGTGCAGTATTATTTTTTTATCCAGTACTCAGGGATTATGAATTCAAAAATGGTTTAAAAAAGTTATTATCGATGTTTTTAATACTAGGGTGTTAACTAAAGTAATATTAAGGCTAAAAATAAAACAATCATGATATAACTATTATAGAATGTTTTTATGACGTTACTTTCATAGCTAATTTGAAAGTTACTACACTCTTTGGTGTTTCAATGATAAACAAAATAAATAAATTAATAAAAATATCGTTAATTATGATTATAGGACATTTTTTCAATACTTTTCTCATTCAAATTGAATCCACGGGGATGGAAATTTTCATGTTCTTAAAGTGTAGGTGGAAGAAGGATTTCAAGCAAAACTGGCAGATTCAAATATTATTAAATGTTACGTAATACTTATATCGATTTATTGTACTTCTATTATTTTATTTTATTACTGATCGAGAAAATCGGGTTGCTCAAATATTAGAGTAGAGTTTTTATTTGAAAAGAAAAGATATGTCCAGGGCTGGGACTCGAACCCGGGTCATCCAGATCGCTAGTCTGGAACTCTACCATTTGAGCTATCCTGGCCCAATCAAGCACGCCTCTCGGTCGTGGGCATATCCTTTCTTCTCACTGATACCAAGTCCCCGCGTTCTCACAATTTGCGATGAATACGGGGGGAAGAATGTTCTTTGAACATTATTTTAATTTGGATCTTCTTGACTTACGTCATTATAATTATTATAATTTATTGTATTTTATTTGTTATTAGTTTATAAATATTTTTATTTGGAAAGAAAAATATGTCCAGGACCGGGTCGTCTAGATCACTAGTCTGGAAATCTACCATTTGAGCTATCCTGGCCCAATCAAGCACGCCTCTTGATCTGGACGACCCGGGTTCGAGTCCCGGTCCTGGACATATCTTTTCTTTTCAAATAAAATATTTAAAAATTAATAACAAATAAAATACAATAAATTAGAGTAGAGTAGTTTTAAAAAGTACAATCTCCACCACAACAATTCATGAATTTCGGGTTTGGTGCATGGTAGAGACAGTGCTGTTTCTAGAGCAACGGTTATGCTTGGATGCTTGGTGGTGATATCTCCGAGATCACGCTCAGCTGCCAGGTTTTTTCTGCAAACCACTTTTTTAAGGCTGGGTGAGCCACATTCACCTTAGAGATTCGCCAGATCCCAAAGGGTCCAACCACTACTGTAAACAGATTAAACAGTTTATATTTAGCTTATCATCTCAGCACTCTATTCATCACGCTCCCCAGAGTAGTTTACGGCTTGTAAACTATATATATAATCTAATTTAAACAGAAAAATGAGTGAATTGAGTCGGAATAATGAATTGACCAACCTAATTGCTTCAGAATCGCGATAACAATTAAAAACATACTAACATTAACAGAAATTTCAAAGTTCTAATACATGAAAGAAGGTTTTTAATTGAGCTGAATAATGCATAAATCATGTTAAGAGCAATAGCACATTTCGTCTTAATAGAGGTACTTATCCTTCCATTGTATTAGGGAATAACCCTAACGATTCGATGTAGTCACAAATCATCGCCTTGTATGACCGTTGGATAAAAACAGAAGGTGAATCAAATTTAACACAAAGTATTAATCAAGTTTTTTAATTTTATAATTCCCCATGTGAAACGATTCTATCAATAATATTCATCAAGTAATTATAATTCAATTTCAGGATGCTTCTTATTTGTTTTTATTGAAAAAAGGAATTGTATCATCCGTTTATTTTTTATTAATTAATCTCAATTGCCTAAGTGCCCGGGCTAAAAGAGAGGCTCGTCCGACGAAACAAAGAACTGATGAGAGTCGCCCGATAAGTAAGAGGAATGTAGGGGTGATCCCTTTAAGCGTGTAACGGATTGGTCGAAAATATCCCCTCCCTGCTTTGTCCCTCAGTTATCCGATTACCGGATCAAGGACAAAGGAAAATGCAATAGGCTCCACCTTCTTGACAAACGAAATTAGTTTTCCTTAATTGGATTTGTCCCTAGTGTTTCCGATTTGTAACTGAACAAGAGGCAATGGATAGTTGTGTCTTTCGGATCGGCAGTTACTAAGGCCATTTAAGTTCGTGGTTTTCTTTATTGGATGAGTGTCGAAATCTAATAAAAAATTACGCCTTTGTATTATGACTTGTAATTGGGAGTAAACCTCCAACAAATCTCAATTGACGACATGTACTCAAACATGTATAGTGATGTCAAATATGTATAGTAAAAAAAGAGAAGAGATAATCCATATCCTGACAAACACACACGAGTGTGTACGTGTTTCAGTGACAATTCTCACAAACACACCTAGAAATGCCATTAATTTAATGAAAAAAAAAATGTATTGTATAATATTTAATGTTGTATTGTATCTTTACCAATACAACTCATAAAGGGTCTTGGATTCAGTACATGGTAGGTCTGTTATGTACAACGGTTGTGCAGGGAGGTTATTTGTTCTAGATCAGGCTCAACCGCCAGATTTTAACTCTTATTTTTGGTACCCTGTTGTTTATAACATTTTAAACAGGCTGGGTGAGCCCCCTCTGAGTGGTGAGAGGATGAAGAGCCTTAACTGTTTTCTGTTGCGAGGCTTGAGAAATTTCTTTTAAGTGTGCTCTAGATGGGCGATTGGTCCATTGCTAGAGGCAACTTCCAAGTTCTAATACTAATTCATGAGTTGCTTAACGAACTTTTTTTTTTTAATAAGTAACTTTGAATTAATCTTCATAAAATTAATTTGAGCTAAATACAATTTTTTTTTTTTAAATACAAACATTATTATAGCTCCACGTAATATAACCACAAGAAATAATTATAAATTGTTCTATAATTTACTAATTAGATGCTAACGATTGCAAACGAAATTAAATTTTGATAATTCATTCACACCTCGATATGGGTTGAATAAATTCTTGTCAACAAAAACAATCCTATCTCATCTTCCTTCCTTCCTCAGTTTGACTTGTTAGGGCGAATTTATTGTGTGGTATACGGGGGTCTCTCAAATATGCTAGAGGACAGATTTATGCGAATAATGAACCTCTCAGATTTATCCATGGTACCCGGCGGCTGTCTCGCTTGTCCCACCTTTACGTTGAGTTAAAGTGGCTATTACCGCCCATCCGTAGACAATATTTCCTTAGTTCGTTCTTATACCAATTCATTGACTTTCAATACTCGTACTATATCTACAGTCTCATTCCATTCCAATCATCAGTCGAGCACCAGGAAACAAGACCTTTCCGATCTCTACACTAATTCCCACAGAACCAAAACATTTGAGCGTTCCTTTCTTACCCGTCCTTCCACCACCTGGAAATCAATCCCTCTTAATATCCACCATGCTTCTTCCTATCCTCACTTTAACCCTAGTTTTCCCTACATCTCCTCACTTCCCAATCAGATGGATGGAACTTTGTTGAGCCTGAAAGTTCACTTTTTGAACAGCCACCTTGATTACTTCCCGGACAATTTGGGAGATGTTAGTGAAGGGCAAGGTGAACGTATTCACCAGGACGTTAAAGCGATGAAAAAACGCTGCCAGGGCCGCTGGAACACCAACATGATGGAGGACTACTGTTGGCCACTTCACCGAGACAATCGGCTCATTTTAGAAAAAGCTACACAAGAAGCTTCAAAGAAAAAAGAGAAAGGAAGTTTAGACCAATTCCAGTTGACAAGTGAAACCTGTATTAGCACATTATATCACTGTTTCAAGCAGCCACTGCTAATACAAACCATGCTTATGATGTAACATAGTAACTATTTCATTAATTCCCCCGTATACCGTATAGAGGTTTAGATAGGGGTTTATACAATATAATACAAAGCATACTGCTGGAAAACTGGATGATACAAAACAAATAAGGCCAGATTTAGATTTAGCACATAAAAATCTATAAAGATCAACAATTAAAGTTAAAAAGTTTTCAAAAAAAATGTTTTGTTGGCCTGTGAAATTAGTAGCTTTTTTTCTCTCCATAGTTATGGCGCATTTACTTCTACTCTTAGTGCTCTTGAATAATTTTTTTTTATAATTGACGATATATATCTAATCTTGAATATATTAATATAATGGACAGATAAAAAGTAAAATTTTAAAAATACTGCGACCCTGTCGATTCACGACAATAATGCTATCTAGTGCAATTCGTGGTATCTCCCTGGAATTCAACTTCAAATTCCAGTTATTATGAATTTTAAAATTATTGCTGCTTTAATATCATATTTATTTAAAATCATTGTTGCTATGTTCACTCCCGCTAGTCTGGATACGTAATACCAACAGTAATATTTTAAATTACCTCCTGTTCATCTCTTCAGCGATCGTAACTTCAATAATAATTTAAAATAGATCAAATTATAGCAATTTTTTTTCTCCTGGGCAGAGCCCCAGGAGGGTTGGTGATCATCATAATCTTTGAGTTTTGTTTACTTTTGCTCTGAAGAGATGGTTTTACGAACAGTTAAACCATTCTCTCGATTGCGGGGCCTTGACACTCGTTTTCTTACTACACTCCGCTTTCCTTTGCCTGCCTCTCCGATATTAGATATCTCATCCCACTTATAATCTGGTCCGAGTAATTTAGATTTCTGGATGTTATTTCACTGTTTAAGTACTTTTCTTTTGAGATTCTTCGCAAAATTTCTTCGTACGTAACTGTATCAACGAAAGATATTCCTGATATCCTCTTAAAGGGCCACATCTAGAAGGCACTGAGAGGCATGATACGTTGAAGGAGTTAGAGCTTTATTTACACGAAGGAAAATAAGAACGAATATAAAAGTTACTATTAAAAAAAAAAACTGTTCCCCTACAACCTATGAAGAGACTTAGAGTCCGTGGAGAAGGCATTGTTTCTAAAAGAATGGCTGTGAAAAAATGATTTGACCAGATTCACCCCCCCCCTATTATGAGTACCCACTTTATAGAGGCTGGGTGAGCCCTAGAAGTGTTCCAGATCCCAAAGGATCCACTTCCATATGTTAACACATGAATAAAATCTACCACAGATACCATATGAATCCAGAACCTTCGGCATGGCAACTCAACTCTCTGCCACTTAGTCACCCCCCTTAGTAAGTTATTATAAATAACATTAAATACAATTATAAAAATATAATAATCTAATTTTAACAGGCTATCCACCTAATTAATTAATTCGTGCTTATTTTTGAACTGAAGTTGCAATAATTAAAATCTTTTAAATCATTTTAATATAGTTTTCTTCGCTTTATAAAATGGCCTAAGTATTGTCATCGAGTTCATTAGTAGATACCGATATTCCGAGACAATGCGAACGCTATCTGAGTTCGTTAATGAAGGAAGTGCTATAATAATTCACGAAGGTCTACCTCTCTCCCTCGCTCTCCCTCGCTGGAATTTAGCTTCGTTATTCCTGGAGCTGGAATCATGGACCCTATCGTCACTTACCTTATCTGATATCGCAGCAGTCCTCATCAAGATATCACTTGTAGCTGGTATAAAATCATCTTCAATTGTTATAATTTTTGAATTAATATATTAATTCAATATATTTATGTATTCTGTCGCGTGGTAAGCGTTGCTGGAAATTTATAAAGATGGGCCTCAAAATGCAGGATGATTTATACCAGCATCGCCTATAATTTGCTGACGACCAAGTCAAGGATCTATCATTCAAAAAGATAGAACATGCTCAATTCATTGCGTGGTCGTAATAGCACCCTAAAAACCACACAAAAAAAATTTCATGCTAGTAATCTGTCCATAACCAATGACATATGTTATATGATGTGAAACATCGAAATTTGGAAAAGTGAGCAAAGAAAAACTACTTGTCGTGGAGATGGACTTCAGGAGAAGGGTTGCTGGAATATCTAGTTGTGAAAGGATACCCAACGCCGTAGTTCGTGAGATCATGGGTACACATAATACCCGTCTCGAAAAGAACAAGCTAATAGAGTGGTTTGGACTCCTACTTTAGATGGAAGGTAGAAGAATACTAAGACCATTTACTGGATATAAAAATATTAATTGAAGACTACAGGAGGGGGACGGGGTGACTCACGTTTTCCTAAATGTTTGGGAAAGCGAAATATACTTTTAAATTTTTAAGTAAATACTCTTTATCCGGACCAAGTAAAACTAGTCAAAATATAGCTTTATATTTTGCAAAGCTGAGTATGATGGCGTTTTAGATTTTTTTAAAATAGTGTACAACAAAGCCATAAAATGGCTATGAAGACTGGTTAAACAGCTGTAAACCGAGGTAGTTTAGGTGTTTTGCGGATCACGTTACCTCATTCTTCACTGATACCGCTTGGGAAAACTTTGTTTTTCCTTGTATGGACATTCATCATCAGCCGTATAGAGCTGTTGACTTTTTTTTTAGACTCTTCTTTCCCCTGTTTTAGATACACCTTCGAGTCAGTCATCAACAAATCAATCAGAAACTGTTGTCACTAATTTTGGTGAAAATACAGTTTTACAGTTTAATAAATTTTTAAAAACGTTATTGTATTTTGCGAAAACATTCAATTTGAGTGTAATACAGCTGTTATAAAAAAAGATAATGACCGAAAAAAAAACATTTAACGTAAAGTATAATCAAGTATGTTATATCATTGTGTTTGGAATCAGTAATTGTCATTAAAATATATATAACAAAAATCCTGGAACACGAAATTGAGACACTCCCAAACAGTGGTCAGACCTGAAAATCTGTATGCGGGAGAAACACTTAATCTATTAAGAACTTGACATCTCGAAAAACTAGAGAAGGCTGAAAGAAGAATTTTGAGAAAAATACCGGGAGCTAAACGAAATAATAATGCAGAATACAGGTTAAGACCAGAGAGCTATATTTGAAAATTGAAAAACTAACTGACGTAATGAGGAAAAGAAGGATGCAATTTTTCGGTCACATCTACAGAATGGATGACAACAGACTAACCAAGCGCATCTTCAACCTTCTGAAGAGTTACAAATCACCCACATAGTTCATTGAAATTGAGAAAGACATGAAAAATGTGGGAATTAAAACAGATACAATCGAAAACAGAACACCTTTTATAGGAGCAGTTCAAAGGGCACGGTTTCGGGAGAGGAAGAAACCAACAACTAGAAGAAAGTGGACTCGAGAAGAGAAAGAACAACACTCTCGAAGGATGAAGGAAATTTGGAAGCAAAGGAAATCAAACACAATGAAAAGTAAACAAAGTTGATTCATCGTACCCTCCTCGTAATGGGTTATTAAAAAAATAAATAAATAAATATATATATATATATATATATATATATATATAAATATATATATATATTATTAACCATTTGCCACTTTCTTTCTATAATTCTTAATTGTGTAATTTGTATGACAGATATAGAACTAGAAAAAATAAATATTTGGAACGACACTCACGATTTTTCAAGTAGTACTAAATTTTCATTAGAAGTAAATTAATCATTGCTTCTTTCGTGATTTGACCAAAACCAACAAACAGTTTTAATTGCTTCTATTTAAAGGGCGCCTTCTACTGAATACCGACCCTGCATTAATTACTTAAAATAATACAAGATAATTTCGTATGATAAATGAAAACAGTCTCCCTTATTATACACTGGCAATTTACACGTGCATTGTATTTTGTAACATTTCAAACTTTATTAGTGATTTTGTTAATGAAATATTTTCATTAACCAACCTTACTCCAAGACGTTCTATAAACAACTCTAAGAGCTTGTTTGTTTGGTTTGTTGATGTATTTTATGATATCTGTATTAGAACAACATTGACTGGTTAATTATTTATTGGATCATTTGTTTTCTATAGAATTTAGAGATATTCGGCTTTGATTTTAGGGATTTCTTCATACATATAGCGTTTTAAATATACGAGTATGCATCTTTATCGATTTATAAAAATAATTTACAACCATCCAATTGTATTTAAGGCAACTGCTTAATTTTACTAAAAAAATAGAAAGAACCTAAGAGGCCATCCTCCTACAAAATTGGACTCCCTGAGGAGTGGTGCCAACCTGGGGGAGTGAAGACGAGTCAGGATGGCGCGAGACTAGTTGAAATAAAATATTTCACTTAGTTTTGGTTATTTATCTCTAACAAGTAAATTATTTATTTAAGTCTAACAACTGTTGATTTTGAAACAGTACCGTACATGTACTGTTACCAATACCTGTTTTGGTTTTAGTAGGTTCGTTAATAAATTTAGAAGTCATTATAATAAATAAACCTTGTTTAAGTCCAAAAACGTTTTCGGGAATCGTTTTTATTTTAATTGAAAGTTTGGCAGGGGCTAATAGGAATTGTTTCAAATTTGTTTTCATTATTTGTTGTGTTTTTTTAGTGAATACCTTTCTGTAGTTTTTATGCAGGATGAACTCTGTGTATACGAGTATAAAATGTAAAAGTATTTTATCACTGACTGATGGAGAAAACTCGAAAGATAAACACAAATACATGCATATTAAATGTGGGCCGAAAAAACACTTTTTTTAATTTAGAAGTTGTAATAGCGCGGAGAAGTTTCGAATTATGTAGACAAAAAAAATTTATCAAAATCGGTTGACATCTTCCGGTCGCTCAAAGGCCATAAAGTTTGACAAAATACGAAAAAAAACTTTATTATTTTTAATTTTTGAATTAGATGTTTTCGTAATGTAATAGTTTGTTACTTCTTTAAATACAACCTAAAAACATTGTTTTTTTATTTGGTTTAGATAAGTTGATATCTTCCGGTCGCGCATAAGCTCCAAAATGGAAAATTTCATATATTTACGCATTTGTAGTATTTGATAAATAATTTGTATTTAAATGTAATATCCGTAGTATTTTTCACATGAACTGATAATGAAGTAGAAAAAAAAACTTCAAGGCAAGGCAGATAGATGCAAGAAGGAAAACAGTAAGAACATTCACGCCCTCAAAAATTAACTTTAATGCCCAAGAATACTTTATGAAATGATTTATTGGATGGACTATGAATTGTTGGCAGAAATCAGTGACGACGAGATCAAATCGCACATCGACAGTGACTCAATCCCTGACTGGAACATTACTTTCAAGCAATTCCCAGTTCTCACGCAGGCTGTTGAACGCTATGTAAAACTCGTCACGGAAGTCTCAGGGTCATTTTGTGGAGCTGAATCTCGAGTCGGATTTATAAGAACCACTCTGCTGTCCAGATCATCCATGCCTAACTTCCCCAGCAAATCAGTCTTCAAAGTACCTACGGCTACAAAATAGAGAATAGTACTAATGAACAGGTTCAATTAACATGGACTATTTATTCAGAACTCCGTTTTTCTTTTTTATAACAGTAAGTTTATTGTTAAAAGCTATATTGAAACTTAAATATTTAAGCTTTTTAAATGTAGACCAAGTCGAAAAGTACTATTTCCGTTGTTACTCTTATCACCCATCATGTCACAGGCCTAACTATCTTTTTTTCTAGTACTATTTTGCTATTGCATTGGGGCAATTGCGCGACCGGAAGTCAATACTGTAACTATTACGTTTAAAAAAAAAGTATATTAAAGATATAAAAAATAATTCGTAAAAATGTGAATTTTCAATATTTTGGCAAATTTTGGGGCTTATGCGCGACCGGAAGATATCAACTGATCTAAACCAAATTAAAACATAATGTTTTTAGGCTGTATTTAAAGACGTTACAAACTATTACATTACGAAAACATCTAATTCAAAAATTTTAAAAAATGAACTTTTTTTCATATTTTGTTAAACTTTATGGCCTATGCGCGACCGAAAGATGTCAACCGATTTAGATATTTTTTTGTCTATATAATTCGCAACTTTTCAGCGCTATTACAACTTCGAAATTAAAAAAAAATGTTTTTTCGGCCCACCCTAATGTATATATCCGGCTTTGTTGTCATAGACATAGACATAAGCTGTATCTTATACAGACATAGTTGTTATTATCGGTATATTTTTATTTGAAAAGAAAAGATATGTCCAGAACCGGGACTCGAGCCCGGGTCGTCCAGATCGCTAGTCTGGAACTCTACCATTTGAGCTATCCTGGCCCAATCAAGCACGCTTCCCGGTCGTTGTCATATCCTTTCCTATCACAGAACCCAAGTCCCCGTGTTCTCGCAATTTGCGATGTATACGAGGGGAAGAATGTTTTTTGAACATTATTTCAATTTGGTTCTTGTTGACTTACGTCATTATAATTATTACAATTTATTGTATTTTCATTGTTATTAATTTTTTAATATTTTTATTTGAAAAGAAAAGATATGTTCAGGACCGGGACTCGAACCCTGGTCGTCAAGATCGCTAGTTCCAGCTTGTTGACTTACGTCATTATAATTATTATAATTTATTGTATTTTATTTGTTATTAATTTTATAAAAATATTTAAAAATTAATAACAAATAAAATACAATATATTATCAATATACATCAGTCGTAGCTTGATGTAAGTCCTTGATATAATAAACTAATGATACCTAAGTGCTCTTAGATTACTGCTGTAACTGTTAGCCCAACAGCCGGATGTTAATCGCCAAAGGAGGACAGAAGATGGGATCGGACCAGGCACTCCACCCAGGCAACAGGTGTTCACTACCTCTTCTCTACTTCTACTGCAGTTTTAACGAATCCCTGGCCCTCCAGACATTCCTTGGAAGTGATATTATCAATGTTAGCTGATATTATCACTATTTGTTGATATTCGTAATCCTATGTGATGAGAATAATAGGTTAATGGTTTCAGAAAAATAGCAACAAATAATAAACAGAGAATAATAACAAAATATGATAAGTTCGTAATCATTAAAATACATCTGATGCAGAGGCATTTAACAAGTTTCAATGACCTGGCTAGTTTAGATTTTAAGATTGCCTATTCAGTTTCCATGTAAATGTTTAATATTTATTAAATATTATGATGATAGGAAGTTGGTTGAAGTTTTTGTTTATTACAATAATTCATAGAAAATTTAAATAATGATTAATAAAATATTTTAAGATATTTTACGAAGAATATGGAGTGGGGTGGCTCAGTGGTAGAGCTCTGAGGTCCCGGGTTCAAAGCCGCCTGATCTACAATTTATTTTGAACTGTTAACAGATACTGATGAATCCTGCAGGATAAAAAGATCGTTACGGGCTCACCCAGCCCCTATAAGGGGCCCATACACGATCAGTATTATGACAGTATAGTCAGATACTGTCAGTAATACTGATCGTGTAAGGGCAATACTGATGTACGGAAGTAGGGTATTGATGAGTGATGGTTCACTCCATCATTCCTTGGTTCAGCCCGGCGTAGGGGAGGGTATACCGACAATATTACTGATCGTGTATGTCCGTTTCTTTCATTCCTCAGTATTTTGTAGCTGTTGAGGGCGGCGCATCGACTGATTTTCGATGGAATGATGTAAAACACAGCCACATTTTTCAAAAGTTATGAATGATTTATGTAATGTTTTTCTTAAAACTTCATTTTTTCTTATAACAGCAGGGTGGAACTTAATTTTATACATAAAATTGTGTATTGCATATGGAAAAAAATTATATTTTTCCTAGTGCCTATATGAGAGCTTCACAGGTTTCTATCACAATCCGGCTGACGGAGAAATTAGCGTTGAAAACTTTAAGTCTTCAAAATTTCGGCCTGTTGCTAAATAGCGTAGGGTAACTGCCAACCGCTGTTTTGGGCATATACTTTCCCTCATATTTGTATATTGTTTTTTTAATATGAGGAAAAACCATATTTAATAAATTATTGAATACGATGCCATTCATCCGAAAATAATTATAGTAATCTGATTGTTCCTTTCCTGAAATCTCGTTGATAAAGTTTAAATGTGAACTTATCCCTGTCCAATAGCCAATCCTTCACCAACAAGCGTTTTTTCCTCTTTTTTATCCAATGCCATGGCGATCACCATTCCTATGCACGCTCAATCTATTAAAAAAGTAGGTATACATCTGCGTGAGAAAAAGATGACTGTTCTTATCGCGAGCTAACTGTGAACTGAGTTTTTTAAATTTATTTATTTCTAATTTTTACATTAGTAAAATACAGAGAGAGTTTGGTTAGAAGTTTTACAAAAATAATAGTACATACAATTAACAGAATAGTAAACATACATAAAAAGAAAGTAAATAATTATAATATTAAACTTTTTAATGAAGACAAAATCAAAAATATAGAGTCGACTGCATCGAAATAGAGAAAATGAGTTAAATAATGACAGTTATATTGATTGTGTATGGTGTAAGAATACTGAAGGGCGATTCCTTAGTATTTTCGTCATTCCAATACTGTCAATAATATTGACCGGTATGGGCCCCTTAAAGGGGATACCCGAAATAGGAAGGATTACCTAGTGGTAGATCGTGGTCTCGGACAACTCAACCACCTGCACATCCGATTTTACAGGGAAAAAACATATAACGTGTGCTTGGTTTGTCCAACCAGTTTTAAATAGTTATCCTGTGGTTGATACAGATCTAACAGTGCCCTAGGCAAGACGATACATCACGTGAAGGATGTGTGGTAAGTATGAACCTGACGTTTCGGGAGCATAAAGCATTGCATGACTAAACTTGTGAAAATACGATTATTGAAATTTCAGAATTATCTCCTTTTGACCGAATACGCCTCACATAAAATGAATGACAGAAAAAATCATTGTCTAATAATGTGTATCGATATATTGCAATATGGTATAATTATGATCTATCAAAGACTGTAAATGCTTACATATTACACGATATCTACTGCTTCTGACGAGCTTGCGATAATAAGCACTTTCACCAATAGGCTTGAATGACACCCGTCCGATCTGAATGTGTCTTGTTTATTATCCCAGATGACATTTCCTATTGATTAAGAGCAACGACGGTGCAGAATAGCCATCCAGAGATGGCCGAATACACCTGACACCACGAAATGAAAACTTGAACATAACGAGACGAGTTTAGAATAAAAAATTAAGCAGGGAGATATTGCCCTAGGCCTCGGCATAAGGCGAGTAATATCATTTCTTTCTTTTTCTAGGCAGGAACAAAATGAAACAGGAGCGCTACTCCAAACAGTACGAGGAATATCACAGGGACAATAAAGGTAGGTTCAATAAAATAATTCATTACACCACTTTATTGCACATGTAACTTATTACCTCCCCGTTCACAACTCATTTTCCCTAACTTATAAATTAAATATCATGAAGATGAAATATTGTTTATATGGATGTTATTTAGAATTGAATAATGAAAACAATTGGTTTAAAAAAATAGCTCGTAAAAATTGGTTTTCCGAGAATATTATTCCTTTTTTATTTTGACCTTTATTTTTAGATATGTTCCATGAAATTGGATTGAAAAAACCTAAATAACACCTAGTTTCAATCCCATCAAAGCAAAAATGCGCTTCAATAAATTAATACGGGGGTTTCATACGATCAGGCACACAAGTTTCAATTAGATTTATTAGACTCCAGAAAACTCTTGATGAAGATGGAAGTTGACGGATAATATTGAACAAGCATAATACTTAGACAAGTTTCTCAAGCATTAAGTGTGCGTTAAGCACAGCATTAAGATAAAGTGTGGCACGATAGACTCCTCTGCACACTAAAATCAGTTCTATCACAGACAAAATTATTTAGTAACAAAAGCTTACCTTCAGGACAGGTTTTTTAAAAGTGTTAATCAGGATGTTTCGTACCAAATCTTTAGTACAAATCCTAATTTTTTTTGTGCATGATGTTCGCATTAGTATCATTTGTATTTCATAATGCAATATGAAAATAATCTAAAAATTTACTGATGATTCCTCGTTTCATGATGTGCTGGTGGCATGCCATCTACTTAAAGTGTGCATTACCAATCTTAGACGATCAACATAGTAAATTAGTCTAAAGTTAAATTAAGCATAATATTTCACCGTTTCGAAGGCTTGAAAGAGATTAAAAAAAAAAAATAATCACAATGTTTCAAAACACATCCAATGTGAACATTATATATAAACATACATAGTATAATTATTTTCATTGACCTTTAAAATTTTACAATGGTCAAAATCATGTCATAGCAAGTAAGTTCCGCAAAGAGGTTTAGTATTGCGCGTGTATTCTCGAAACAGAAAAGTTGAATGGAACTAAAATTTCAAATTTAAAGTAGAGTATTACAAAGGATGTTACAGCAACTTTTTCTCCAAAAACGAATTAATGGAAGAGCCTCTCTTATTATTATTTGTTACCATCCTTTTCGAAATCGACCATGGGGTCACTTTGGTAGAGTGGTTACAATAACAACCTACGGTGTCCAAGGTCGTGGATTTGCAGCCCCACTGGTGGTCTAGTATAAATCCCTTAATT
Source organism: Troilus luridus (assembly GCA_964056705.1). NCBI lineage: Eukaryota > Metazoa > Arthropoda > Insecta > Hemiptera > Pentatomidae > Troilus > Troilus luridus. The sequence goes on along the minus strand of OZ057416.1, from coordinate 76,761,966 downwards.
GTGTCGTCCTTTGGCGGGGAAGTAAAATGACGGTCCTGAGCATGTTCCATTTTATGTACTCGTTTAAGATCCCTATCCTAATTATACCTGGAACGGCAAAATTTATGACTTCCGCTGTAGCATAGTCCGATTGGTCATAGCAGCATAAAGTGACGTTAAATAAACAAACAACAATAAATGTTAATTGGCCCAGGCAGGAATCGAACAACTTTTCAGACCTGGACTTCTCTTGAGGCAGAATTATCATTGCGAGACAAATTGAATGAATCGTTGACACAAAGTAAGTATTAGGCATTTTGATCTAAGAAAAAATAGATAAATAGATCAATTTGATAAATCGTACAGTTGTAAATGCTGTATGCATCAATATTTTAGTTTCATTTAGTATTTTAGTCCAGAACATTAAAGTATTAAAGACTACAGAGTCAAATAAAATCACCTGTCGCCATTATGCACTCCCTGACACTTGCCAGGTCGTAAGTTAAGGAAACACAACGATTCATTTCGACGTTCGTGAACATCGAAACTCCATTCATATTTCATCTTCAACATATTTAATAAAAGGAGAATACAGCCTTTGCTGTTGTGTAGGGTAGAGGGATTTAGGTTGAGTAATATAAACCGCATCCTCCGTGACTCCCTGTATCTGGACACGCCAGCTGTCACTCAGGAAGCAGCTTCGACGTAGAACGAAACTTGACAAGGGAACCGAAAGAGAAAAGTTGATGCGCCAAGTCACTATTGATCTCGTTACCGTCTCGCGATTAAAACCAATTTTCAACCACCATATTTATGTCATTGCTTTAAAAACTAAATAAATCTATACCAAAGCCTAAGCATCCTTTACAAATTAACAAGTTGTTTTTACAAACGCAAGTTAAAACGGATGATACATTGCTAATTATTTGACTAGACACGATGTTTTAAGTTAAAAATGATAATAGTTAAAATAAAAATAGCAATAATAAACAAGGCAGACATAGTCATAAGCGCAATTAGTCATAAACAGAAGTTCAAGTGGAAACATTTTATTTTTTAGGGAAATTCGGAGGTGGGAAAAACAAACAGTTCAAAGAGGATAATTTCCTTTTTTTCAGGATCTGAAACTCACACGTGGTCTATTTTAATCTACTTGTATGAAAAGCTGTTAGTCGACATTTTATTTTAGTTTTATTTTTATATTTGTTTGTTTTTTTCAAATTAATAGCCCCCATTGTCCTTTGCATCCACCTATTGTATGTGACGTTTTAATTTAAATTTATTTTCTAGTATAAAGAGAGCTCTCCTGTCAGCTCCTATTTTTTTAACATATTATACAAAAAAACATTATTATTTATAGCACCATCTTTTGATTCATGGTTTCTAAGCGGGAAAATACTTGAATGGAATATAATGCCTGATAGTGGATTTTTATGAATTTTATCATATTCATTTATATTCTAATTGGAACATTAAATCGGTTTAATGAAGAATTAATGTTTACACAAAAATTTTTCAAGACATAAAATTGATCTTAAATTGGTTTATGTCAAATAATAAATAAGTATATTCTGGCTGTGACTATATTAAACTTTATAGTGAGTATTGACTGTACCTTGGATAGAATATTCAAGGGCTAGGAAAGCAGAACTAAACGTTTAGGCATATTTAAAAAAAAAAATAAAACAGCAACAAAAGACAGTTTAAATAATGCTAATGTTGCAAGTCAAAATCCTACGTCTTTGGAAAATCGAGAAAAACTATAAGGGAGCTTTGGATACTAAGAGTGATACCAGTGCCTTCTGGCTGAGAAGCTCTGAAGCTGGGTTGATACAGTTTTGATGAGTGATAAAGATATATTTACAAATGACCTATATAAAGACTAGTAGAGATACTACCCAGTGATAGTACTCAAATAACAAGTTCAACTTAGAAGGTTATGAGGTCATCTTCTTTTCAGACGCCACATAGGATTATCAGGAATTGAAAAGGTTGCTATGGTTAAAACTAATGGGTGTGAGTGGAAATATCTGCAACAAATGGGACATTAAGGTCAATATAGGCTGTTGCTATGTTAAGAACCTTACTTCTTACTTCTATCAATTCCAATTACCGAAATGCAATGAAAACAGGAAGGTTTTATTCCAAAGCCTGGAGCGCCACTAAATTTAGGTCAGATTCTCTCCCTATCCAATGTAGGATTTAAGACAACAGGTGGAAGGGAAGACCGCAGCACACACCTCCATGACAAATTTGAATTGCTAATAAAACCTATTCAATCTCCTCCTGATGCATTGTCCTCTTAAGGGTTGTTGAACAGGGACAGATTTAAATTTAACGCGGAAAAATAATCAAGAACCCGAGAGGATGAGAAAGGGATGGAGGGTTGCAGCCCTTTTATAAATTGCTTTATTATACCAAGGGCAGGTAGGGCCTAACTTTGCCGATCAAGGATCTCTCCTTCTTAAGTGGAAGATCTTCCGAGTAAGGATATCTCTCACATATATAACTGGAAACATGAAAAGCTAAGGGTTTCATTATTGGTTCGGGCTGGGGGTAGCGTACCCCCCCCCCCCCTGTATCGAACTCTGAATATAAAATAGACGAATCAGAGTATTCCGTCATATCGAGCGGGCATCCTTCAGAATTATAAAACGGAATATTTGGGATATATTGTACAAGTTTTAGTTCGTTTTTCTATACTTCTGGATATAGGTCAGTGATATATACGAGCAATAAACTCGAATAAGAGTGATGATGTTCATCCTTGGATCGATATATCTATGCATTTTTTGCATCCCTGTCTATGCGGGGCAGCTGGTTACTGATATCTAAATCCTGCGTTCCAAACTGGGTCTGGCAATCATAGTTTTTTTTTCGTTTTAACGACTTTAAGAGATCTAGAAATCCTCTTAAATTAAAATAATCTTAATCAGTTTGTTCCCAACTACATATGTAAAGAATCCAACATCCTTCATGGGTTGTACTGAGATAGTTTCTTGTTATTGAACTTAAAAAATTTAAATTTCTTGTAGGTTGGTTTCATCCATAATTGCTGTCAAAAAGAACACTGTTACTGAAAAAAAAATCAATTGATGTCTATTTCCTACTATTTTATTTTTATTCTGTTTTTTACTATTTCCTAAAATTTTATTTCCGCCGTTTCAGGTTACTTCAACACTTACCGTTCGCGTTAAGCTCTCAATTAATTACAAAAGGCCACAATATTACTATTATAACACTTTTTTTTTACTCAGGAAGTGGAACTTAGAGGCTCCAGTGAGCCATCGAATTCCTCTCGAATCCAATTCTTACAATCCAAAATCCTTTGTAAAATCCTAAATACTCCTTACTTTGTTAAGAATAAAATCATTTATAATGAGCATTTGTTGCTGATTGAGCCCGAATCCGATATAATTGCTTTCATAACTAACCATATTTCCACTCAAACCATTAGTTTCAAATCTACCTACCTCTTCAATTCCCGACAATCCTCAGAACAGAAAATGGCCTCGCGGCCAATTAAGTTGGATTTGTTATTTCAGTAATATCAGTGAGTAATTCCTCTACTTTCCTTTTCTTATATTATTAAGCATCATTACTTGTTGTACTGTTATAGTACAGTTGTTAATTTCAATAATTTTTTTTTTAAATATGTGTTAAACTAAATTTTTGAGATAAATCAAATCAAATCATTCTAGAGATGAAAATATTTACAACGCCAACTGAATAATAGTAGCTATTATCTTATAATAACTATTATCTTACTATCTTATAGTAGTAACTATTAGCTTAACGGTCTAAAGTATTTTAAAGAAGTTGTCTCTGACAATAACATTAGAGTATTTTGTATTTTAGGATTCAGAAATATTCAGTTGTCTTCATCTTCCCTTTTATACCGCTTCAGGTAACAGACATATTCAGCAGAATTTCGAAGTTTTGAAAATATGTTAAAATGGACATCACGCAACATTGTGGAAAGAAATTTAATTTACGAGGAACGTGACGACTTCATTCTTGAAATTATTTCTTCCTCTTTAATCAAAAGCTAACAGATCCTGTGCAATGCTTCATAGTTCTTTCCAGCAGTTCATAAAACCTTCTTGTATGACTCATTTCGAGTTCAAGAGTTGTTTTTGGAACACATATATCATTAATACACTGTGAAACCTAGTGTGTACATCACACTTTTTCTCATATCTAGGTATTTCGAACTAATTTGAAACATTTAAAATTTAGTTTCAATTGGATCAGACAGTGGTGTCGCTTATTCCAGTGTATGACCGGTTTGTGATGTCTAACCGAGCTCGTGAACTGCCGTGACATAAACTATTTATTCTGTAAACCAATCTTCAATATGGAGACCCTACCAGGGCCCACCCAGCCTCTATAAATTGGCTTTAATTTCTCTTAATCGGGGGGGGGATTATGTTAAAATCACATCTTTGGACAACCATAGGCTTGGAAATAATCCAAAACCAATACCCAATGAAGTAGTAGTTTAACATTTAAAAAAAATATATAATTATTAAATATGTATATTTTTTTCGGTCAGCTCTAGCTTGTAGATCTTTGGCCGCCTTTACCAGCCTTCTCCACCTCTATCTATCCTGGGCCGCTGATTCCCTATCTTAACCTTCTTAATTTCATAGATAGAGATATTGACTGACCTGTTTCCGCGAGCAATTCCTTCAATTGGTCCTTCTCTTCCAAGAGTTTAGACTCTCATCCCGTACCGCTCCGGTTATCGTGCGATGTATTGCCCTTTCACATCTCTCTATTCTGCTTTCCAGGGTGGCGGTGAGAGCCCACGCTTCACAGCCGTATATCAGAATCGGCTTTATTACAGCAGTATACACCCTTAATTTGAAATTCTTGAGATGCTTCGGGATTTCAATATTCTCGAAAGAGCGAAGAATGCTCTGTTTGCACTTGTTATACGCTGGTCTATCTCAGTTAATTGAGCATTCGTTCAGGTTATTGTGGAACCAAGATATTTGAAGATATCTACTTTCGTGAACGATTTGCGATCCACGCAGATGCTGTTTCTGGGGTGGACTTTACAGCTAACTATCATGCATTTTGTTTTTCCATCATTTACCTATAAGCCGATTTGGTCTGCTTCTCTCATCAGCGCCTTTGCGAGTCTCTCGATATCACTTGCATTACTTCCGAGGACTCCTATATCATCGTCGTATGAAAGAATTTTATGTTCCATCCCGACGTGCATCCCGCCATTCTCTCTTGATGTTGTTCTTATCACCTTTTCAAGGGCTGTGTTGAGTAAAGGTAAGAGTCCATCTCCCTGCATCAGGCCAGATCCAACTTCAAAGGCCTCAGACACATCTTCCTGTATCACGACTCTGCATCGGGGGTCATCTGCACACGCCTTAGGCAATCTCATCAATTTGCTGGGAATACCCAGTCATAATCTTCCGTAGACAGTTTCTGTCCACGGATTCATATGCAGCTTTGAAATCGACTATTAACTAATAACGGTACATCCTTTTCTACTTCCCATCGTTTTTCGACTACCTGTTTCAGAACTCAGATACTCCTTCCTCTTCTGAAACCTGCTTGCTGGTCGCCTGCCGTGTTTTCATAATACGGATATATTCGATTATGCAATTTGTTGGTCACTATCTTATAGGCGACGGGAATGAGCGCTATGCCTCTGTAATTCCCACACTCGTACATGGACCCCTTCTTGTGGGTCAAGATCCTCCTCTTGGTCCATGTCCTCTTCGTTCGTGTGGTTCCCTTGGTTTAGAAGTTTCATTCTTTCTAGATGTTTAATACTTCCACTTTGGATGCCGTCAGAATTCCATTTTTTTTTTTACGCATTTGAGGACTTCTCGCTTTCCTTCCTAATGTCTGCGTATAGTTCGCTTGTATTTCGAGCCTGCTAGTTATTCTTGAGGTTTTTACTCTTTCCTTGAGGAATTCTCTTTTTGTTTTCCCCAGTATTTTTTGAGTGTAGCTAGATCAGCTTTGACTGAGTACAGGACCTTCGATTTTGGGTTCCGTATTTCCTGAATCGCTATTATTTCCTTTCCTGTTTCTTTTAACTCGAACTCTATTGTCTCCCAATGTTGATTAAACATATACAACATAATTAAACATATGCATGTAGTTATATATACTTAACATTTATTAAAATGTTTATGTTTTACTTTTTATTATTTCCTTAAAATAAATAAGATTATATAATAACTTTATGACGCTCATGTTATGTTTGGTATCTGAATGTTGTATCATAATATGCAATAAATAAAAAAATACTAAAATTTTTACTCCATAATGGTTTTATCAAAAATATTTTTACATGAGCATACTAAAAAGGAGGGTATCAAACCTCACATTATTCTTATACAATTTACAGACAGCTGACTGAAAAACCCGACCCGGCTTTCTGAGTGCTGTTTATTTTATTTAAACCTGCCGCGAGTCGGATGGAAGTATCCCCACACCAACTGTCTTCTCAAATCCGTACTGTACAATTTTCATTCTTCAAGAATACATGATAGTATTCAATTATAATATTTACTAAAAATAGAAGCTAGAAGTAATAAACATGTTGACTCAGTTATTTCAGTAACTTTCAAGTAAAGTCTTCGTCTTATTTAAGAAATTTTCCAGTAATTAAAAACCGTACTTGTTATCAAAGGTCGGATCTAGGGTGTAACATGGTTGATTGATTATATGATATTAATATTTAATATCGTCTAGCATTATGTTAATTAAATAAGATTGAATGAAAAGTAAATTAAAAACCAAAACTATGAAACAATTCATGTTATCTTTTACATCTTAAAAAAAAAATTATGTAAATTTAGTAATAAAGGAAAAGTTTTTTCAGGTGGTTTTGATAAATATTATGGAGATTGATACTTGTTCGTTCTTGAAACCCTTCTTCACATTTCATATATAAGGCCGATCATGTTGTGTAATGACGATTTAATTCCATTAATCACATATTTTCCACGTGTATGTTACAAAAATTTATTTCGTGTTCACACTTTTTAAAATAAATTTATTCATTCACTCCTACTAATGATCTGTTTTCTCTAAGATCATTTTTTAAAATTATTATTCTTAGAAAAAAAAATTGCTTTATTTTTAGTAGAAAATTAATTGCTCTTCATTATTTCAAAGCTTTTATAAATAGTTAATCTTTATTCTCTGAACATCTTTATTATTGCCCTCTCATCTATTTTTTTTTTTATTGGCCCGATCCAATATATTAGCAATATTCATTTATAATTATCGGCTTTCTTCTCTCAAAACACCCCTTAATTAAAATTAAACATTGCAAACGAGACTATTCATTTTATTGTCATTGAAAAATCATTATATGAATGTCAAACAAAAGAATACACAGCTGAACTCCTTCATAAATAAATATATATTAGCCTTATTCCAGATAGTTTTTAAGATTGTAATTTCATTTTGATTCTTATCTAATACACTGGACTGCAATACTATGTTATTATTATCTTTGAAAAAAACCAGCTTCCAGTCAATTTATTTAATTTTTCAAACAATGACGTTTCGACACTTAAATGTCATTTTCAATATTTTAAAAAACATCAACATCCTAATATAACTCTAAAAAAGTTACAAGTCAAAAATCTGCAAAAAAACAGCAATCAAAAATCAGTCAAGAAATCTAAAAACAAAAAAACTTGTCCCAAACAGTTAGCAAAAACCAAGCTTTGACACCTCATAAAAATGCATAGTATAATTTAAAAAAAAAAATTATTTTCTTGGGGATCAACTATCTATCCCCCATGGTCAATAGTCTACAAATGGCTTAAACTTTGATCTATAAAGTAAAGTGAGTTGTATATGATTATGTTAATTATACTTTACTGTTATTTAAAATCTGTATGTATTAAATAATTTTCAAAAAAATATAAAACAAATAAAAATAAATAATTTTTAAATATGATATTTCCATATAATTTTTGTAAATTAAAAAATGAACAGCTCTTCTGTAAAGTTTAGTACAGAGGAGAAAAAATGTACAGGTGTGTGTGTGTGTGTGCGTACATTACTTTAAAAAGTATATAATTTATTTAATTTCTTATCGATGTACTAACACTCCAACAGTTTTTGTTACAGAACCGCAACTAGACGCTGTCACATCTCCAGAGCCTGCTCTCAATAATTCGCCAATTCTCAAGTCTTCGGCCGTTGCTACAATCTGCTTATTTCTGTTGTTTTTGAGCTGAGAAGGATCCTACTCTTCATATATATGTTATAATGTATAAATATTTATTGAAAAAAAAAAGTTATATAAAAATAAATCAAACAGTATTATACTTGGGTCTGTAATTGTACTGATAGGAAATCTAGTGAATACGTAAGACATTGTTAACTGTATATATGTATTTACAGTAATATATTCATTGTTGTAAATATGTGAGGCTTTTAGGTGATTGTTGTACTTGAGAATTTCTAATAAATGTTACCAGAGGTCTATGCTACATAATAAAGTACATATGCTTCCAGTCAACATAGTAAAACTTACTCTTCAAACCTGTCCTTAACACAAACAATCCGGGACAAAATTATAGGCCCTCTATTTTTTTCATAAAACAAATTTATTCTAAAATTAAATTAAAATACTACACAAAAAACTTATTTTTCTCGCATTTTTGATATTTATTTACATGTAAAAAAATGAGAGGGCGGTTTACTAATCAGGTAGAAGTTTTGCAAGAAAGCAAAAAAAAAAATTGAAAATCCCAACAGAACGATTTTGAAACGTCAAATAAATGTTCTGGTGAAATCTTTCTCTTTTTTTTACACTGATGTTCTCTTTATATGTTTTCCGTTGTTTAAAACAGTCCACAGTCAACTTCATCAAAAAAGCAAAGAGACATTAATAGATAGAATATCATTGAACTATTGTCATATAAACAAGATTAATTTTTTTCTCAAAAAATCATCTCAATATTGTGTAATAATATTCATCAAACCTGTGCAACAAAGCCTTGTACAAATCTTGCTTTTTATGAGATTTTTAACGTAACAGATTAGGTTTTATGATTCTTTCAAATAAATTGATCTACAAGGTTGTTTTTTTTTCCAATTCATCAGCATTGGAATAATAAATCATCTTATATTTATTTTGTAGCGTTCGATAAATAGAACTAATAATAAAAAATATCCTGGTATCAGATGTTCTTTAAATTTATGGTAAATTAAAAATTAAATAATATCCATAATCTTAACAATAATTTAATTAATAAAATATGACAAGCTAAATTATGTAAAAAAATATTGTCTACTACTGAATTGAGTACTTCTAAGATTGAAGTACTAAATATTCCTATCTTGGACTGTTTTCTGGTTTAGTAAAACACTAGGTCATAAAACTTTACACCAGCGAACCAATATACCATAAAATCTGAACAGGGTAAACTGCATATTGGTCTGAAACTTCACGGCATTTCTTAACGCCTCAAGATAAAAATCTCTCTTATTTAAAAAAAGAAATGAAAGAGTGAGTACTGTAAGTTATATTGGGAATTATAAAAAATGAACAAAACAATATTTTTAAAAATCATGATAATGTGATGCATGTTTCCGATTTGAAACCAATTCTGTATTGAAATGCATAATTTATAGTTTTGTTTTAGGTTAATGTAACATCGGGAGGAGGGTAGGTTAGTGTGTAGAGTGCAGAGTTGCTAAGCTAGCGGTCCTGGGTTCAAATCAAGCTGTAGCAGATTGTTTATTTAATCTTGTTTATTTAAGCTTGGACACCATGGGATCTACAGACCCTCCAAGGGCTCACACAGCCTGTGGTTTTTAGTGAGTACTCTAAATTGGAGGAAAAACAATTTGAGTAAGATCTCCACAAATTTGAGTGAGATCTCGGACAAATAATCTCCTTGCATAACCGTTATCCTAGAATCTGTACAGTCTTTACAAGTCTCTGAAGTTAAGAACCTTCATGGGTTATACTGGTACAGTTTTTATTTAACATCATTATTATTGATGCTGATGAAGAAAATTATGGATGTCTTCAATTTCCTTAAAAAGAAAAAAAGAAAGAGTTATAAAGAAAGAAAAAATATTATCCAATTTAAAAAGATGAAAAATATTTATTAATTTAAACAATTAATATTATTAAATAATTTTAAATTTGTATACCATCTGACAGGAGCTATGTTCAAAGTTTGAGGTAATGAAAACGATAAATGTTCCGTAAAAGAATATTTAGCAGGAAAACAATACGCAATTTCAATTATTAATAAAATTCTTCGAAGTAATTTGATAAATTGTTATTGAAGTAGTTAGTTTTATCAATTGTGATAAATTGGTAAGAGATAAAACTAACTAAAAAATCAACAACAAAAACATCGTAATCGGGCCCGTAATATCTGGGATACTGAGTTTTGAACTTTTTATACTTTTTATTGGTATTGGTTTTCTTGTCCTCCTCAGTTATCAATTGAAGACTATCGGATTCTTCTTCTCTTTCTTCATTTTACATTGCCTTTGATCCATCTTCTACTTCCATCTACTCCTTCCTTATTCCCTTTTCCTCTTCTTACTGAAACTCAATAGGTGACGAAAAGTCACATCAATGGAAATTCATTGTTAAGATAAAACTCCATTATTTTGCTCCATCATTTTATAAAGAATTATGGAAACCATAGTTTTAGATACAAAAGACAAACTTGTTAAATTAAGTAAAAATGTATTCGAAAAAAGTAAAAACTTCACTCAAGGTAAATGAAAAATAACCAACTATACGTTAATAAATAAATTGTTAAAAGTGCTGACCACTTTAAATTAATGATGTCAATAATACGTCCAGAATTTTATGTTTTGGTATATAGTTATATGTTTAGTACATAAATTAAGACTCATCTGTAGCAGTAGTAAAAATACGCAGTTTCTTAATCAATTTTTTTTTTAACTTCTAAAAATATAAAATAAATGGAAGCTGTCTTCAAAGGTATTGGCAGCAGGCGAGCATCAAAATATATGGCTTATAGTGCTAATAAATCTTCTGAAACACTTCGGAGATAAACAAAGTTACTAAACCAAAGTGACAAGTAACAAAAATAAATAAAAATGAAATCCGTATAAAATTTCACATTAAATTAATTTTAACGACTATGTTTTTTAAATGAATCATTTTACAAATCACAAATCGGGATAAGTAGCAAAACAAAATATAGAAGCATGAAGCCGAATATAAATGATAATTTAGGGAGGGGGGTGCGGCTTGAAGTACTCCCTACTGTCATATAAATTTATAAGATGCCTCCATAAATCTTTCGTTAAACTCTTTGCGTGCACCATGGTATATGGTTAGCGTTTTATATTTGTTTTGACTCATTTTATATCCTTACTTATTTATATATTGATTCCTGATTCTGCGCTAATAAAAAAAAATTGAAGAATTTAACATAACAGAAACATTGAAAGACAAAACAAAACAATATTCTCAGCCTCTCAAGATAAAAAGGTTTTATAGTACGTTGCTTAAACTAAACAACTATCAACAAGTTTTATCAAACCTAATTTCAGTTCAAATTATGTGAACATTTACTTGTCCGAAAAACTCCTTAGAAAATCATGTTAATTGCAACAACAAAAAAATCCCCACAAGTTTCTACTACTAGATAAGAATGTTTTTTACGTGTCGTATAATTTATTAGTCACTTTTTGTCTCTTCAGAAAAAGTTAGAAAAGTTTCATTGCCTATTAGTGATTAGCGATTCATATAATTATTAGAAGACCTGGAGTGTCGAAAACTCAAATAACTTCAGGAATTTAAATTAATTCATTCATAGCAATCAAAGTTATTAATAAACTTAATTTTTTAGCGTCGTAACTAAAATAATCAGCAACAAAAACTTCATTTACAGTGAATATTCTATAACCAACTCGAATGCTAATTACACAACAATTTTTTTTGGGGATAGAAAACAATGTAAAAAAAAGAAAAAATAATTATTTGTGCCTAACCATTGGATTTAGTATTTTATGGTGTTAATTTAAAAAAAATATATCTCTAATTACCTACCTTAGTTCTGCAATAGTAATTCTTTTCATTGTATAACAATAAGCACAATATGTCACTCTAAAGTGCAATAAGTATTAGTAATCTATGAACTCACAAACTATTTACATTAGTTCTAAGGACATAACATTAAATAAATGACAACTTAACTATATTTATTGAATATTCAATTTTTCAATACAAATATCATTGATTTGTATCCTTCAATTACTCAGCATTCTTCAACAATATTCGTTTTCCATCTTGTAATCTTTAAGATAGCATTAAATTAAATATATTTGATTTTCATAATAACGATGTGAGGATAACATATCTACGGCGCCGGTAAATAAGTGGTTAATTCTAATTTTCTCCAAATCGAGTTTCCTGTACTTACGTAAGCGGGATCGAGTTATATTCGTGGTGAATAGGGGGTTAAGTCGGACATTGATTGGCTCGAAAAGGATTTATTGCTTATATAACAACTCCATTTAAAGCCAAAAACTACGAGAATGATAGGATTACGGTTATCTGAAAACAGTTAACTCTTTCTGGACAAAATCCGACCTAACCAATTATTCACCGGGGCTGTAGATATATACTTAAAAGATATTAATAATAATGACAGCAATAAAACCAAACATCATGCCTTGTACCCAATCGGAAAAAGGAAACATTAGGACGCCACCCTTACAATGGGCCCTTGGTGATGGCCTGATAATTCAATCAAAGGAAAACTATTCGGGCAATAACTCTTGAAGACCGTTAAAACTTTTAATGAGGATGCCGACTCCCCCCCCCCACTCCTGGTAAATAACCGCTGCAATAAAAATCTAATACAATTGCCTCTCCTATAAAAGTCTGAGCAATCAACTTGAGTGATACAGTATGGCCTTTGTTTATCGTTTCTACCTGACTGACCCCAGTCTCGACTTACAGCGAATCAATACTGACAGGAAAAGGTGATAAATATTAAATTTTAATATAATTATAAAAATACACAATATAATTAATATATTAAATTTATTAATAAACTAAATTATATTAAATTTACTGTGTATGTCTTTACTGCTCATCTGAAGATCAGTAATTTCTTCCTCGAAGCACAGAGGGTAAAGCCCTACTATGGTATTGGTTTGGTACTGTTCATATATAAATGTTTGTATATACATAGTATGTTTCATGATGATGATATTGTTTATTTTAATCTATTTAAAATATTTCGTAAACGAATGGATTGCTAAAAGTGACTGTACACACAAGATAGTATTACATACACTGTATATAAAATTAATATCTCTAAAGTATAAAATATATGTTTGAAACCAACTACACATCCCAACAGGCGGTCCCACAAGGGATGCCAATAATTTTTTATATGCAAGTGATGTTTTTAATTTACAATAGCAAATACGAAAAGAAGAGACAAATTTTAATTTAGCAACGATTTAGGAAACAATGCCTAAATTCTCCCAAATATCAGTAAATAACAAAGTCTGCGTTTAAAATATAGGCAGGCATGATCAGGATAAAAAAACAAAGATACCGTAAGACCGTTGATTATATGCTTTGACTGATCTATACACAAGATATATTATAACGATAATCGTGCCATAATAATGAAATTTGGGAAATACTGACCAAATTCTGTTTATTTTTTCTTATTTATGAGACTTTTATTCTTCTATAAATATAAAAAGAAGGGTAACGTTAACTATAAATAAAACATAATAAAAACCAAAAGGTAGTTCCACATTGCACACAGTCAAGGTAGGAAGTTCCAGCTCATATTAAAACGAAATCATTGAAGTAATCGAATGACTTCGAGACTTAGAACCTCCAAAAAAAAACTGGAAAACGGCTTTAAACAATGGAAATGTATTGTCGGAGAAGGCCTGTCAGGATTTTGAAGACAGAACACGTCTGGATCAGTGAAACCAGAAGAAAAGTGTAAGTAAAAAAAAAAAAAAACTAGAAGCGGTCGAAGAAAGCAAAAAAATACGGTTTAGCCACTTAAGATGGATGGATTCAAATCGAATATCATTTTGAACTATTAGTGTTGATTAAATAGCATTTGCGTATAAATAATTATGAGTTATCGTGATGATAGCGTAATGTATTACTTTATAAGTATCGTTATGTATATAAGTAAGTAAAATCAAAACAAAAAACTGGTAACATGGATAAAAATAAAAACAGATCACAATTAAGAAAAACTTTGATTAGGCTACCTTCTCCTATCAGCATAACAAGGCTGTTCAACAGTTGGCAACACTTTTTCATCACTCATTCTCATCGAATTTCAAAGAAATTCAACTCATTTAGACCTGTTTAATAAGGTCATATTTTATTTTGAAGATCACATGTAAAACCGCCTTAGTGCGCCCGTTAAATAAAATAGAAAATCCCTCCTCTCCAAACGACTTCCGACCTATCTCCCTCCTCTCTAACCTCTCATAACCATTATAATGTTTAGTTCAGAACCAAATCTCAAACTTTCTAGAAGAACGTTACCTCATAAACCCTCTCCAATCCGGCTTTCGACCAGGTTATTCAACCCAATCCGCACTCCTCAAAATAACCCATGATCTCCATTCCGCCATAGAACAACAAAAATTAACAATTCTATCCTTCTAGATTTTTCCAAAGCCTTCGACACAGTAGACCACAGAATTCTCCTCTACAACCTTCGTAACTTAGGTATCCAATGGTGCTCTGTCCTGTGGTGTCCCCCAGGGTTCGTCACTGTCCCCCACCCTATTTACCATTTACATAAACGACCTTCCACTTCAAATGGCCTTCCAACACTCCCAGTATCATATCTATGCAGATGATTTTCAAATATACCTATCCTTCTCCCCTTCCGATCTATTACTAGCCACGGAAAAACTCCAAGACGACTTGAATCGAATAAGTCGATGGGCAATGTGTAATAAGCTAAAGTTGAACGTGGACAAAACCAAGGCAATAGTAATAGGGTCAATGCACTTCCTTAAAACTATTCCCCATAATCTAATCCTCTTTCTAAACAATAATCCTATCAAATTCCATCCAACCGTCAAAACCTTGGAATTATATTTGATCAAACTCTCTCATGGAAAAACCATATTTCGGAAATTTCCCGCCGTACCTTCTCCACCTTAAAGCGTCTGAATCACCTTCGTCACATGTTCCCTTTTGAAACCCGTAGACTCCTAGTTACTTCCTTAATTTTCCCTCATTTAGACTATTGCTGTACAGTGTATGGGGGATCTCTATGGATCTCGAAGCAAAATTAAAACGGTTGCTTAATGGGTTCGTTTGTTTCATCTTTGGGATCCCGAGAGATGCCCCGGTCACCCGTTATTACGAAGAGTTGCTCAAAGTGGCAGTACTTCCTAGCATCCTTTCTTTACCACGTTGTCCAATCCCGCCGACCATCATACATCCACGATCTCCTACATTTCAAAACCACAGTCCTCTCCCGTAACACCCGTTATCGGCCCTCAAATCTATATACAGTATCCCAACGAACAGCAGCTTTTGACAGAGCTTTCCTTATCCGATCCTCGTATCTTTGGAACTCAATACGATTCTATTCGTCATTCCAATAACCTTTCAACATTTAAATCCCGTATATTCAATCACCTAATTTCCTTAGAATCCCCAAAAAATCGGAATTAGTACGTTTAGTTTTGAGACTAAGGTTTTCTAAATGATGGATGAATGATTTATTTTATATATACGAGTATCTGCATTATCGTATATGTGAATACGCCTATGATTGAGGTGTGCATATATATAGATTTGCTTTCTCTGATAATTTGACTGTTCACACTTCCAGAGACATATCTTTATATTTACTTATTTATAATACTTTAATAGTTATCATAGTTAGTATTAGTTATATTTTTTCTTCATTATTTTATTCCTTGTTTTGTTGTTATCTTGTTTTTCAAAAAATTCTCTCTCTATATATATATATTTATATATGACTATTAATTGTTTCTCTCTCTATAATCATTGTTATCTTATTGCTATTTTCTTTTATTTTATTTTTCCTTTATAGGAAATAGTTTTCTTTAAATATTGTTTTAGGAGGTAATTGATAATTTTTTTCAAGTATTTTTTTATTTATTCCTCATTTATTAATTTAATTGTAATTAATAAACTAAATGTAATCTACTTTACTCTAAGACATTTTGGTTATACATTATTCCTGTAATGTTATTCCAAAGGGACTTGTCCCCGAATGAATAAAGTCTTTATTATTATTATTACATCGTACGAAGCTACTAGAAACTTATGTAGGTATAAAATTGGTATCGCTTACAACTTTACTGCATGTCATAGGATGGATATTATGGATCTATTTCTATCTACGATCACAATAATCACAATATTATGTATTTCAGATAATAGTTTCCAGAAAAAGTAACATCTGGAATTTAATTGAATTAGTCAAGGGGTGCAGTCAAAGATGACATTTAATATGCAAAACTTATTTTACTGTGCCAACGTTTCGGCATAAGATATAGGCACATTAAAATAAATATTTCTTATTAAATGTTATCTTTGACTGCACCCGCTGACCAATTCAATCCATTATTAGAATTATCCTTTCAACTATTTTCCACTCAAATCTAAGATACATCTGGTTTATATTCTGCTTGAAGGAAGTGTTTTGACACCACGATGTCAAAGAATTAAACAATTTTAACTTCGAAATAAATTGATAAATCATATTAAAATGTTTAAACTTGTTTTATCCGCTATTCCTAATAACAGTGGGAAAATCTTCAATGCAGCGAATTCCGTGAAACTAGTTCATTACCGAAAAACATTGTTTCATTGTTTCGAGGTTCGTAAAGGACGGAAAAGCAGCGCTGAGCAATCTGCTTTATGGCAAAGCTCCAAGTCTCGCACTCAGTTTCATTTAGAGGACCAACTGGATATGGCCATAGGCACAATAGCCATTGTTCAACATTAGGCTCCGAACGGCTTCCGAAAAAATCAGGTTACCGATTCCATCTGATCTGGGATATCCTTGCAAAAAAAAATATATAAGATCGTGTATTACTTTACTGAACAAACAACGGAACTTAAACAGGTATGTTTATGTATTTTTATTAACTTTTAAATTACTTAATTGAAATTGCGTGACATATAAGTATAAAATATCCGTTTGAAATCAATCGTTACGCTAATAGATATCCCCACAAGAGATGCCAATAGTATGTATATGCAATTGATAAATCATATGGCTTCCGGATAAATCAGGTTACTAATTCCATCTGAGCTGGGGTATCCTAGCAAAAAATTATGAGAAGGCCATGAGTTAATTTAGTGTACATATAAACAGAACCTAAACAGGCATGATTGTGTATTTTTATTACTTTTTACATTCCTAAATTGAAATTCCGTGGTATATAAATATAAAATATCCGTTTGAAATCAAATGCATAACCTTGTAAGTGTCCCTCAAGGGATACCAATAATATTTAAATGTAATTAATATTATTACAATTGCAAAATTTCAACATTAGGCTCCGAACGGCTTCCGAAAAAATCAGGTCACCAATTCCATCTGAGCTCGGATATCCTGGCAAAATAAATTATCAGAAGGCCAGGTATTAATTTTCTGTAAATAAAAACAGAATTTAAACAGTCATGTTAATGCATTATTCTTGCATTGTACATGCATTAATTGAAAATGCATGATATATAAGTACAAAATATTTGTTTGAAATCGACTACATACCCCAATAATTTTCCCCACAAGGGATGCTAATAATACTTATATGCGATTGGCTAGTCTATAAACATGTCATATTACCTTTTTCTGTCTTTATAATATGTGCGACTACATTCTTATTAGTTGTTCATATTAATTGTAATAAACACTGTGAACTATTAATTAACACTATAACTATTATTAATATATTATGATTCATTTTTATTCAGTCTATTGTTTCGCTTTTATACTTTAAATATAAAGCAAAATCTAATACATTGAAATTTTCTCGAGAATTTCCATGCCTATATTTAATTCCTTTACAATCTAGATTTATCATTATTATAAATCCCTGCCTACCGCAGTGCAGCCTCTGCTACCACTTTCTAATTTAGCTCTTTAAAACTTAGCTCATTTATGTTTGCTTGTGCTTGAGGAAGGTGTGTTGCCTTCTATTCTCCTATCTTGCCCTTTGTCTTTCTTAACTTTTTTTGCCGCTTGTACTTAAAGCAGTATGGCTGTATCAGCGATCTCAGCTATGCAAACAAGGATTAAGTTTCAAAGGGTTACTTTGGCGAGGACTTTATAATGTCGATATTTTAAATGAATGCAATTATTTTCGGAATTTACATTAATTACCTTCCAGTATTCAACCTTACCTTTTTTTTTAACTGTTTCAATGTTTTAAAAATTAAAAGTATAAGAAAGTATGTAAAGCAATGTGAATTAAATCACTTTAAGATTTATCGTTACATGACCTGTTATTTTTTTAATGTTGCTTAAGTCCATTTGGATCTAAAAAAAATATTTGATGGTTTTAAATAATTATTATTTCATAATGAAATTTAAAAGGTGTATAGAGTTTAAAACGTCACTATTTTCTAGACCCTAAATGATAAAAACGTTTGCTCTTTTGTCCATATTTTTAAAGTACTTCAAATTTAGGTATGGTATATATATAAAAAAAAAAATTATTATACTATAAGGACTAATACTACTTTTAAAAATAACAGCTCATATAATAATATTTTGAACATATGAATCGCTAATTGCAGAAAGGGAACTAAAACTTTTCTCAATTTTACTAGAGAAACGAAAAAAGAATTCTTGTGCTACACTAATGGAGAATGGAAATAGTTGGGGGGTGCAGTCAAAATAAACACCAAATAAGTGAGGACTTATTTTTTAATTTTTGCCGACGTTTCGACTTTGTAGTCAAACCTTCAGGGCTATGAGAGAAAACACAGACAAAACAAAAATAATTATAAAAAAAACATTACAGTACCAAGAATATAATAATATAACAACTCTATATATATTATCGAAACGTCGGCACAAATTAAAAAATAAGTCCTAACTTATTTGGTGTTTATATTGACTGAACCCCCGACTATTTCCGTCCTTTATCAGATCTTCCAGTCAACTATTTTCCTCTCTAACTTGTACTACACTAGTTGTCTTTCTGCAGTAGACAAAATATCGAAGACGTTGAAAAATTTTTGTCTTGCGGACAAGTGTAGTTTTCTGTAGTAAATGGTGCGTTCTGTATCTGGTAAACGGTAACGATTCCAAAAAAAAAAATCTAAAAAGTTGCACTCGCTTTCTTTTTGCAGTATATATATACATCCTTTTCCTTGTTTATAAAAAAATAACTGTAATAAAAGGTGTATATATATAAAACACCTATTATTACAGTTATTTTTTTATAAACAAGGAAATTACATCCAGATATCTGAGTATAGTTGAGAAATATTAGATTTTTTAATAAGAGAATCAACCGACAACTGTCAAATTAGTCTATTTACCAGGCTGATATTTGACATTTTCTGGATAAAAAAAGCCCAGGAAAACATGGACGAAGGAAGGATTTGGAAATGCTGAACATTAGAGAGCTTCACATGCTAGAAGAAAGCTGAGTGAAAAATCTGCAAGGGTTTCAGGATGAAGAATGACCAGAGCATGTTGGAAAAATAAACCAATATCTATATTTTTATATAAGTATTGAAATTATTAAGCTAATTTGCATATTTGGGTTTATTTACTTAATTAATATTATACAAATTTTACTCCGTGTCAAGAAAATTAAATTAAATATTAGTTTTTAAATTAATTACAAAACCATATGCTAACATTGTGAATACTGTTTTGGTAAAACATGAAGAAGAAGAATATCTTGATTCAAGCTTGTATAAGATTCAACATTTACCTTATTTTTTCTTTTTTTTTTTTGCCTGAAGCATCGGTTATGATAAAATTGAAAATTTAATTTACCTTAAAAATATATCTAATGCATACTTTTTTCTCCTAAGTCAATACAAAAACAAAATTCTTTGTCCGGAGCCGTTACAAAGTTACTTTAATCAAGTTAGTTTTTCCCGAGGAACTTCTCTCGGAATTCCACCGACATCGGTAAACTAGAGGTTTAGCTTTCTCTCTATAATATCAGAGTTTAACTGCTCCATTACCCAGTTTGTGACCTCAAATTTAAATTATATTTTAGAAAACAAAAAGTAAAATTAAAAAAAGCTGAAGTATTTCATAGTTGGGCTTGTTATTCGCCGCCGTATGAACTCGTAACCTAATTGACAGGTTAGCAGCAACAACGAGTTAACTCCAGTTTTTATAATTTTTGTTAAATAAAAAAAACTATTTAAAAATAGAGAAAGTATTTAAATCCCCTTAGACTTCGTCCAATTGTATGTCTCCTACCACTACATATTTTGGCCAAATTCCATTGAGAAATTCGTTAAATTCGCAATTCTAGAGTCGATTTTATTCTGGATTTAACTCCTTTTTTGCCCAAATAATTGAAAATTTGTTTCTTTTTAAAGTCAGGAAGCATTGAATAAAGACAATTTTAAAGAAAATTGGTTTATTTCAAGAAAAGAAAACAGTAACAAAAAATAAGAATCCAAAACTACTGATGCTCATAGCATTCGGCGTCAATGATTTCTTCAGGATCCTCGACATCATCATTCGAATTTACACCATCGTAGAGCCCCATCTCGTTGTGAGCAACATACTTCTCAGCGAGTTAATGCTTTCTTACTTTTAAAAGAAAGACATTTTCAATTATTTGGGCCAAAAAGGACTTAACTCAAGAATTAAATCGACTCTAGCATTCCGAATTTACGAATTTTTTTTGCAATAATTACTCCATGTTGACCCAAACGAAAGAATGATTACCCCCCCCCCCCCCAAAAAAAACGGTTGTTAACTCTGTTTGGCCTAAAAATGGAGTTAACTCGTTGTTGCTGCAAGCTCCTCAATTGTTTTGTTTTGATTCATTATCTAACATAAAAGCAATATATGCTGAAAAAATAAATAAAAACCATGCAGGTTATACCTCGTTTTAAATCCTGCAGATTAAATGATGATGATTAAGATGGGCTTTGAAAGATGCTAGGTTTAGTATAGAACGGATCCCTAAAAAATTAATTAACCCTGTGCCAACTGGGGAGCGTCTGAAAGTGAACCGAGGCGTAGGTGAGGGAATTGGTCGTACTTTCCTTCTTGTTGTCCTTCTCGAAGACTAGAATCTTCTATAATTTTGTTGTTTACTCAGGGAAACGTATGCGTCACCCTAGGGGGTCAAAAGATGGACGAATAACGTATAATACTTTAAAACAAGGTCCCCGAGATTTTTCACAGTTTTCTAAATGGTCTAAAGTAGAAAAGCCAAACAATAGTCTGATAGTAAAGTGAATCATGATAGATCGTAATGCATATTGCATCAAATATGATTAAGTAATAATAAGGTAGTCACAAATTCAAATATCACAAAGACTTGAAAAGATTTAACCGTTCAGATAATGTTCCGGCCTATTTAGAACTATCCTAAAAGGAATAAGAGTGCGAATTTTTTTAAACTATTCAATCATTGTCGCTCTTATTTGCCGTTAACGGATAAATATTAGCGCACAAACAATATTCGCAGTGTTTAGTCGTAAGAGGCAAAAGGAAGACGAGATTGACAATTCTCAATCATTTTGCGAAGGGATGAATGGTTCATAAAAATACTGACACTTTACAGTCGCTACGATGATCAAGAGCAGACATTATGAAACCAACAAATTTTAAATAATACAAGTAAAATCAATATGTTTAGTACTCATAAATGTTCACGATTTCGTTCATTTGGATATAACTGGCGTTGAAATATACAAGATTAAGTGGAAAAAATAACTTGTCTTCTTCGTGGATATATTCGAGAAATAGTTTCAATTTTTTAGTATTAAAACAAATTATTCGTTTCAAATATAAATAAAAACAGTAAGAAAATTTTACTTTATATTTTACTTGATGGATGGATAAGAACAAGCTTATCCACCCATCAAGGTGTTGTTTCATTGGGCAAGTCGAGGTCGTGAAGCGACTTCAAGTATCCCATGGAATCTTCGGGGTAGACTAGTTACTAAGAAATATTTTTCGAAAATGCTTTAGTCTTTCAATACATGCCAGAAAGCTCATTACTATACTTGGGTTAATTAGGAAATATATAATTTCAAAAAAACATCGAACACTTCCTGCTTCATTACAATACTAAGCTCTTAAAAAATCCTTAGTACGTATTGATGTTAAAAAAATATAATAAATAAAAGTAAGAAATTCGGCACTACACAGGTGCTCCTCCTTGGATCCCATACTCCGTGTCCACACGAACTTTAAACTCTCGTATCCTTTTATTCACACGATTTGAATGGCCTAGCAACGTTCTAATCTTCCAGACATACATAAGAAATATTATTGCATGAGCAAAGGCAGCCTGTTGGGAATTACTCACCCATAATTTCCATGTTGCCGAAGCAGGCTGCATAAAGCTCCACAATCAGCCTATTAAGGCCGATTCACCTCGGTGCCCTTTCCTCCTAAGCATATTCGGGTTCTAGGACAGTGACAAATTGGTGTGTATTCAAGAATTCTGACTGTTCGGAATCCGCAGGCGTCAATCAAATCTTCGGGCACCTGTTTGACCTCCTGGAAAACTATCTATTCCCGATAGATATAAGCAGGTCTGCATCATCACTCCTACGGCCGGTCCATAATACTGATAGACCACACATATCCGGTTGGGGAGGATGCTTGTGAAAACCTGATATCGGGATTCGGACTCAAAATCATTAAGTTTGTAAGCAGGAGCACTTTTGTATACATGAGGTTTAGAAAAAAAATTGGCGTGGGGTCATAATTAATCAGTAAACATTATAATTTGTTCCCTGTATTTCTTTTTATTTCAGATGTACTTCGGGATTCATATAGACAATTAAATATTAATTGATTAAGGATTATGCATCTCATTTAGGGAACGGTTATCCTGGATGGCGATCTAAGATATCGACGAAGAGGATATGAAGAAGAGGCTGATTATTCCTAATCAGCTGATTATTCCTAATCGGGGCTACCTGGCGGGCAATAAGTCGCCTCCGCGGGGTTTACGCGCCCCCCCCCACCTCTACTCCCTAGGGAACACTAACGTAAATCCCAGCTAACAGCCTCTTATTTTCCTCTTATTCCCTCTTTATTCCCTTCCGAGGTAACAACCGATTATCACCCCGTAGCTCGGCTCAGCTCAATTCCTTAATACGTTTGGGGGCAGTTTGTTCCCTGCGCGCCGACTCGTTTTATAGCCACGATTTCATTTAGCCGATAGCTCTCGGATCCGCCCCGCTGGTTTTACAGGGTCCCCGTGATCAATGATCTCCGCTTGTATCTATCTTACGTTGTATATTCTCTTTATAACCATTAGAATTGTTGCATAAGTCCCGCAATAGGGTCACTCAATGTGGAGTAATCTAATAAAAAATTACGGGTTTCGCTCTACTATTTTAAAATATTTTGTTGTATTTTATTATATGTAATTGCCCCATAACAGAAAAGTTAAAACAGTGTTCCATAAAAAAATTATCTTTCATCGTTACTTAACCGTCAAGTATTGACATAGTGCTTCCATACGCTTGTGGTGACACATGGTCACACGGACAATAGGTTTAAATATTAATTGAGGTAAAAAATAAGATATTCAAACATTTCATTGCTTGGTGTCACTTATTTGACCTTATTGAATTTCCCACGATCAACGAATATATGATATTTTTTTTTAAATTTCAGTAAATAAATAACAAATAAAATCAAAGAAGGATATAGTGAAAATCAAAACTACAGATTTTAAAACTAGCGTATTTAAAACAAATTAATTACAATATATTTAGTTTTTATTTTAAACAGTTAAAAACCTATTAATGAAAATAAATATACTTTTCAAAATTAAAATTATCAATATTTCAAGCAATTGACACACAGTTTCTTCCTCATAAAGATATTTTCCTCATTTTATTTGTTGGTCGTATGTAACAATGATTTTGCACACCGTTTATTTACAAAACAACTATTTTTTATTTGCAATATTAGGACTCTATAATTGTAACAGAACGAAACAAAATAAAATAAGGTCAAAAAGACGTTAAAATTTGATAATAATTATAAATTTAAAAATATCACTGATTAATATAAACTAACAACTAACAAAATAGGAAGGTACTGAGTCATAAGGGGATTTCCTATAAGGGAAATTCCAGGGGGGTAAGAGTGGGAAATTCCAAATAACAGATACCAAAAGGTCCCAGGGACCATGTATCAGCACTTGAGGGTTAACGGCTGCCATTTTTATTTCTGAAAAAAAAATTTTTTTCGATTTGGAGACATTACCGTTGCTTTTAATATCTTTGCGTTGGTTCGCTTAGAACATTGCAAATGATTAATAATAGAAAAATCTTCTCAATGGCATCATTTTACTACTCCAGATACCCTGAATTAAAAAATAACCAGTAAAAATATCCTCCAAGGGTTGTTATAGAAAGCTTAGATAATCCAATCTTTAAACCCAAAAATAACAGCCAATCAGTGATTAATTCATACCAACTCTTCGATAAACAGTTATTATTCATCAATTTCGATTCGTTATACGAGCTTGAGGTCACACATTCGATTTTTTTCCTGTTGATACTGATGTATTTGATCTTTAAATTCGTCAAACTAACTCCAATGTTAGACTTTCCACTAACTTACATGGCAACTTTGGTTATCCACAACAAAGTGGCCTGGAGGGAGTAAAAGTTCACTAATCTGTGGACCGAACTACGCAATGCGTGCATTTGCTGTACCGTAAATAACTGATTGTAGAAAACGATTATGTTACCGACAAATTATATGATTTATATGTAACGTTTTTATTTAAACGATCTCAAACTTCTATACCGCCGTATACAATAAAAGAAGAAGGGCACAGAAAAAATGCAATATCTCTGTTGATCTTTTTTTATGAAAGGGAATCTTGGACAACATTTATGATATGAACTTCGTACAGATTATTGAGTAATTTTTTATCGATATTGGAAAAAAACTTTTTATTCATAAAAAGAACTTTTTTATTTGAGTCCATAAATCCTTCTCTCGTCACCTGTATGGCTTTTTGATTTATTAAAATATGTCTTTGTTTTTTATATACCGTACTGTTACATAAGAAATGGAATAGTACGGTATGTTTCATGTTATATTTATAAAACTTTTCTTATCTTAATCCCCTACCTAACTTTAATTCTATACGAGGTGTTCAGCATAAGTGTGTTGTACAGGTTTGTAAGTTTGATTCTCAATACTCTTTCATACATTTTAATATAGAGATGTATGGTTTTAGGCGGTTTACAACGACCACTCACCATCCCCGAAGTTAAGCCTATGTTACGAGTAAAATTGGGTAATTTCTCTTTTACTTCTCAAATATAGGGTATCGATACACATTCGAATCCATTATTAATGGCAGATCCAAGTTAGACAGGTTACGATTGAATTTTCCAGTTCTCTTGTGCTCTAATCGTGTTATGTTCATCATAAAACGCCGTTCCCATTTCTGTGCGTGGTGTATCTTTTGTTTTATCGCCGTGGTTTTGCTGAGTTTGTGATCTATTGCATGAGCTTTGGCTTTAGTATTGAATCAAAGTGATATGAACTACAATCCACGAATCGCAACCGCTCAGTACAAGAATTTACGTTGTGAGGTTTAAAAATTTACTTTATCTGCATATTTATGATGCGGATATTGAATGATTTTATTTAAGTGGATGTTACTATTACTACTGTCTTACATAATTGCCCAACATCCTCTCTATACCCCAGACATACAGGTCCATATAAGTGCAAGTCAAGTGGAGTAGATAGGATGGTGGATAAAGGAGTATTAACAAGACAGCTACAAATCACAAATAATCTAACATGGAGATAAAACTATTAACACCAATTTATTTATGATATCCGGTATATTTATATGTTATTACCTCCGAAGCTACATACTTCGGCATGAGTAAATTTGTATTGGTTAGAAGATTTTAGAAAGGGAAAATATGCCTTAAAAGATGCAGACTCATGTTCTGGTAAAGTCTAGGACCGAAAAATGCGTTTTTTATGACTCTTTTATAAGTCAAGTAAAAATATTTACTGATTCAATGCGGCTGAAAATAAACTTTAATCTCGTATGTTGAATAAAATTGTGTAAACATTGTATAATTGCTGAGTACGAAACATACTTAATACTGATATCGAGTACACAATTATTAAATTGAAAATCGAACTAAAGACTTGCACTTTTGAGGAGGAACATATAAGAGATCACTGGGAAATCCCAAAACACATAAATCACTTGATGACATTTGAAAGGTCAATCATTAAATAATAATCAATAATCAGGGTATTCTTTATGTTCTTAAAAATGATTACAGAAACCTATAAGATAGCATTTGAACGTTTTGGAGTAAGGTTGCTGCCTATCATTGAGACTGCATGGCTGTTGATGTGGTATGTGCTGCATTTGATTATTTGCAGTGAATTTGTTATGTCTACGTTTTGTTGGTATCTGGATAGGCGAACCGACGATTGGTAATTCATTTTCCAATACGTTGGAGACTTAAGGCTCTTGTTAAGTTGTTATTCTGGAGTTTACCAAACACTGACTTCTCGAAATACGGTTCTTTTAATAATTATACAATATCATATGTTATTACCGATAATAAAATTTCATGAAACACGAATGACAAAGTTGTTTGCTGACTCCTGAGTGGTGAGGTAGGCAAAGAGTACGGACTTCCTTTCATTTAACTAATCCCCATTCATAGATTCCATTATCCTGGGGAGGAAGCAAGGATTACATAATATCCTTTGATAAGTCCCCGTACAAAGGATCTCAACTTAAAACTTCCGAAATGAAGGATTATAAAAAAAAAACTGTATCCTTGAAAAGGCAGGTCGGTTTTTTAGTTCCTAATAACAGATTTTCAGCCCGTCGAGGAGGCTTTTATATATCTTCTGGAAGGTTGTAAAAGAAAAGATAAAAAAAAAGGATAATAGAATAATTTTCTACTGAAGCAGACATTATTAAATGTATTTTATGAGGATGAAGGTAATTACTTCAGAGGTTTCGTTAAGTTCATGGAGTCTGGCTTGAAAAATAAAAAGCTGAGATCACTGGTCCTTGAAAGTATTTCAAAGATTATGTGAATATTTTTTATATACGAAGTGTGAAAGCTTTTCTTTGGTGGAAAATTAATTACTTAATCCTAACATGTGGAACGGAAGAAACTGTACCTAGATACAGAATGAAACGATTTTCTGAAATATGCATAAATTACAGAAGAGTTATTTGTATATTGGAAACGCAAAATAGGGTTACCAAACCCGTAGGCATGATGCCGATTCCTTTAACCACTTAACCTCTCATCTATTTTCTATCAGCACCATTTTCCCCTGCAGTCCGATCACGGAGACCCGAGCGGTGGAAGGATTTACCTCCAGAAAATTGACATTTTAGCTCAGAGATATCTATGACTATTTGTGAACTAAAAAAATTTAAGAGAGTAGGATTTGCAAACTAACGTCACATCCTCAAAAAAGCTCACCTATTTAAGGGAGCCGTTCTCATTGTTAGTCAGCGAGTCCATCGAACTAGGCAGGAGGAACTTGCAAAGAGTTTACACTGACGATATTATGTCCACGCCATGGGGCGCTGCGTATTAAAGCATTAAAACCTCATTATACTTAAGGGATGAGCCAGAGCAATAAATATAGTCATAATTGATAATTAGAGCTAACAAAAAGGTTTGGGAATGTTGGATCAAACAAATATGCGGTTTTATATAACGATCAGATCCTATATCGATATGGATTGCCAAAAACCATTGGTAACATCAAATGGTCGCATAGAAGTAGAATTATTAAACTCAAAGTTTAAATACACAATATAGTAATAGTAATAAGGGTTAGCGAACACAAAGGCTCGATGTTCATACCAGCAATCTCCGCTTACAAACTATTACCCTAATCCAAATTCCCCAGACCACGCTTAACGCAATCCTCCCACCTACAACTCGGTCTTCACCTCAGATGCTTCCCAGTCGGCACAGAGCTTATTACCTTTTTAGAAGTTCTTCCTATACTAATCCTAGCAACTTTGCAAGCCTATCTTAATCTTAGTAACGCTATCACTCGAATTATATTTACTGGATGCAGGCTTTGCAGTTCCGCTTTATGTAATCTCCTCTATTCCCCAGTGGTCTCATCCTTTTTTGACTGAATACTCTAGGTATCACCTAATTTATGAATACCTGAAGACGTCGTTCATCACAAAATATTATACTTGATAAAATATTCACCAAGTATTATAGTCCATAAGAAAATTTCTAATGAACTGGAAGTTTTCGATTAGTAATTTAATTTGTAAAATATCACTGTATAAAAGCATTTACAACTTATTTATAAATTTATATTTAAGAATGATATACCTACATATCTCATACAATAAATATTAATAATCAGTAGGTGCTTTCTGAATAATATCAGTGTTTTTTGCGATTGTATTTTACAATAATTACATTGAAATAAGAAATATATAATATATAGATTTAAATAGGAAAATGGAATTTCGTCTTCATTCCGATATTAGAATATTTCTTATTTTTATCTTCCTTTTATTGGAAGTATCCAAGAGCTGAGCCAGTTTAATTAAACGGTGGAATTCGAATTGGAGTCTATTCTTGATCATATTAAAACTGGAGTGAGCGCTCATTCCATCCTACCTTTGTGAAAACAATGGAGTACGCTATTGGAAAGGTGTTGGGCTTACGGACTTCCATAAGTATTTCTCGTTAAATCTATAATAGTTTTCCATAATACGTAATTGAGAAACAAAAAATTAAAATAAAGTTATATTTCTGGAGGTATAATTTATTTCCGAAATTAAAAAAAATAAAATAAAATGGTCATTTGTCGTGTTTAAAGGCGTAAAACCATAAGGTCTTCAACGCCTAAGGTTCCGTTTAAAAATGAAATAGTTTAATAATGAAGAAAAAACCAAATTCCAGTCAAAAATTGTTATTAAAAATTAACAAATGATTAAAAAAACGATTCGACACTTATTTATCATTTTCAATTTAAGCAAATCTTCATACATCTTCCTTTAAAATTTACAAGTCCAAATTATTACTGTAAAAACAATAAAAATACACTAATATAGAACTTGTCAAAAATAACTAATAATAATAAGCATAGATACCTTGAGGTCAAACAATTTAAAAGTCAAAAATTTAATATATACATAAAACCCTGGAACTTAACTTTCTTCCATGGTCAAATATAATAGGTATTACATTGAAAACCAAACTTTGATCTCTGCAATACTAGATCAAATTAAAATCATTTATGAATATAAATATCTTAACAAATGTACTCCAAAAAAAAAAAAAAATTATAACAGACAAATATGGTATTTATGTAAATTTTACCATTTAAATAATTAAATTAATAATTAAAAAACATGAAATTTTATTTTGAGTATTAATTGGAAAATTTTATTTATCATATAATCTATTAGTAGGTAGGTTATGGGTCAGGTTATTTTGCTCCATCTGACTTGTTTCTGAGGCTTAACCTTCTATGCATTATTTCCTTTTCAATTCTAAAATTATGGAGGAATACAATTTGCTTATATCTCCAGCTTCCTTTCTATCATTTACTGCATTTTCCAAATTATCATTTATAAATAAGGCTTCCAAATATTTACGCTTCAACGTATTATTTTCTTTATGCAAAATTTTAGGATTACTGAAATTGAAAGTATGTGACTATTTTTTACAGTGTATGGATAATGTTTTAGTTTTTGCTTTTGGTTTAAGATTGCTTTGATGGTGTTAAATTCGATTTTTGAGGTGTGCACTTGTATGCCCTATGTGTAACCTGTCACAATCATTGCAAAATATAATTTAATTATATAAATTAAGAAGATTGAGTCCAGTATATAAGAAATATCTTATAAAAAAAGAAATATCTTATAAAGAAAATAAATGAAATAGTTTTATCTTTCGGTCTAGTTAAAAATATTTAGTATTTCACACCGATGTTAATAAACCTTGAAAATATTTGGTATTTCAAACATAATATCGGTTTGAAATACCAAACATTTTTAACAATGCCGAAAGATAAAACTATTTGATTTTACAAAGCGAACCATTGGCGTTAATGACCTAAGCGTTTTGTTTTACGCCTTTAAACCTTGGTAATGACATTTTTTACAAATTTTTCCGATGATTAGGCGTGATTGCCCTCACGCAAAATGTAATGGTTAGGAACAAACTTTTTAAATATATATTTAAATTATTAAATAAAATATTGATGCTGATTTAACGGAGTGAGTTTTATTTTCCGTTTTCCCCATGAACTTACAAATCTTTACTCAATGAAATAGAATTAAAATATTGCTTGATAAATATTTCCTAACAAACGTTTCTCATATTCGTGATTAATGGAAGGGAATTTCAAAAGTATATCTAAAAATAATAAGTAAATAATTGTTTTTCTACTTAATATATTTAATTAAAATATTACATTAAATTTCAAATATTATTTTATATATGTATATAATAAGATCTTCCATTGAACAAACATAACATGTATCACAAAATTTATTATTAGCATCTTGTGTAGTCTGAGCTTGATGAACTTTGTAAGTAGACTAAGTTAAAAAACCAGAAAGCTATCACTACATTAAAATTATGAGATACGAAATGGAGTACGATATTTATTGTAGAAGTCAGTCTCACAGGAAATTAATGGAATTTCATTCATCAATCGTTTGTAAATTACTCATACTGGATAGATTTGTTTTTTTATTGTGAAAAATTGTGAAAGATTCGATCTCCATATCGTCCATCTACAATGATTCGGCCTCAGAGATTTTTAAAACTGGTTGAATTTGAATTTCGAACAGAAACTGTGTAAACATTATGTGAAGGCATCAAGTTCTTTCTGTATTCACTTGAAGTATACAAAAATTCTGAGCCTTTTAATAGTATCCCTGAATGCGTCTTTGATATTCAGAATCTTCTGATGACCATCCAACCATCATCACATATGCATATGCATGGTAAATTTTGTTCCATATAATCAGTACATCCAATCTTACCTTATCATAATAAAGGAAGACATCAAAACTACAAGAGGTGCTTTAACTGTAGAAGTGAATCGTGAAAATTAAAACAACTTAATTCATCTTAATAAGCAAATGTGACGGGGAACGAAATAACTTCAATATTCTAGCAAGTTGTTCCATATCATACTTGAAATTTATTCCATAAATTTCACGTTTAATTTGATGGAAGGACCATTTAAAGAATGGCCAAGACTTCTGAAAATTCTTATTGTAGTTGTTAGGTTTTAAGGGCTAACACAATTAATGATTATTGTTGAACTCACTACTAAACAATAAGTACCACACTACTTTTACATGTATACTTATTTAAATTACACTTATTTATATAAATAAATACATATATAAACTTACATCTTCTTCTTCTTCATCGGCGCTACAACTCAACGCTGAGTCCTTAGCCTCCTAAAGTACTTTCGCCCATTGGTACCCTCTCTCTTGCAACGGTTCTTCAGTTAGCCAGTCCAAGAAGAGCTCTGGGCCTTCCAAGTCTTCTTTTCCTTCCTATAGGCGTCATCATAATTTTGCTGGTTGGATATAAACATACATAGAAAATATAAAAGATCCATATTATTCACAATGACTTAATGTATTTGATTCGGTGAAATTCGGTAAAGATATTTACTCTAAATGTGTCCAAATTTATTCTCTATTCACATATTAAAAAATGAAAATAACATATACAATGGGGTTCCACTTAGAGAGCTGAGTTGTTTTGCGGAAGATTTCAGGTTCGAATCCGGCTGTGGAATATAAATTATTTTATCTCTCAACCTCCATGAAATATGAAATCAAATTAGCAGGAAAAAATCTGGCGGTCCAGCGTGGTCTGTCAAAACATCTCTCTACACAACCAATGGCTTATACTCAACCAAGCCATTTAATGGGTTGTATTGGTACAGGTACTTTTTATTTTCTTTCAAATACGATAGACGCAATAACAATAGCAATGGACATATATGTTATATTAACAGTTAAAAGTCGAATTATATTACAATACTTCCTTCCTAGTATTTGAAATAAACACAAAGGACAATATAGAGGGGGAAATGACAGCGATAATACAAATAAATTTCCATGCTAACTAACTCATTAACAATAGCAATGTCTCTGAAACCGCTCCCCCCTCTTGGGATACTTTCATTGACAGAATAATGCTTCGATCAATTTGATAATGATCCAGGTAGTAATTAAAAGCCCTTCCTGTTTATATTGATAGCAAAGTAATGAAGCTTGCCTCATTAATTTAGCCCTACAAGGGAATCAATATGGCCCGGATCAGAGGTAGGTAGGGGTCAGTTTAAACAGCGGATATCTCAATCATAGGCCATGTCCGAGTCTATTAGCGCCACTGATTCTAGGATCATGACTCGTATCCTCTGTCACCTCAGATTATATCAAATGAAGATTCGAGAATGATCACAAGTATATCTACAACAATTAGTATACTTTTTATCACGATTTTTTCCATATATTTTTTTTTTAATTTAATTTATTGATATTTACAACTATAATATGATTATAACTAGTAAACCTGCTGATATGCACATTATGACATGAAATACACATGTGGAGAAACTACCCAACGGCAGCACTCCAATAAAGTTCTATAGTAGATGGTCTCGAGGCCATCTTCTTTTCAGACGCCTCGGAGGGTTATCATGTATAGTATGGGAAGCAAGTTGAGAGACTAGAAGATTCGAGTGTGTATGGAGCTTGTCGTGGAAGGATAGGTATCTAGTTTGGGCCAAATCAGTAACATATGGGATATTAAGATCATGATGGATGAGTTTGTTTGTGACATAATAAGGAGCATTGAGGATTTTACGAAGGATTTTGGATTGTAAGGATTGGATACGAGATGAATTGGATGGTTTAGTAGAGCCCCAAAGCTCAACTCCGTATGTCCTAATAGGTCTGATAACTGTCATGTAAATGAGTCTTTTGTAATTAATTTGTATCTTAGAGCGTTTGTCCAGTAAGTGTTGAAGTAAGCGAAAACGTCGAGCAGTTCCTTGTCTTTTCAGTGTTGTATAAGGATTTTTCCATATTTAAATAAAAGTACAATAATTAAGAAACCCTATAGTATCTTTAAGTAGAACCCTTTAAGTACATTTCTTAATTTTATTTCCCTAAGCACATATAAAGAATCAGAAATTATAAAACCATCATTCAACTCTTCTTTATGGATATGAAACGAGGCCAATAACGCTGAAGGATGAACAGCGCCTTAATGTATTCGAAAACAAGGTGTTGCCTAGAATATTCGGTCCAAAAAAGACTCCTTACACTGGAGAATTCCGGAGTTTACAGAGGTAGACGTAGAGTTCCATAGAGGCGTAGGTGGGAAGTTTGCGTTAAGAGGGACCTGGCGGATTTGGATTTGAGTAGTAATCCGTGGATAGAACTTCGTAGGCAGAGATTAGTGGTATCGGCATCGAGCCATCGGATTCGCTAAGCCTTATTATTATAAGCATATATACAACTTTTTATTCATTGGACGATTGTTCTATGCTGATTAATTAAATAATTGATGTTCATCTTTACATATATTTATTCCCCAAAAATTTATAATTTGTATGGTTATTCTGCTTTCATAGTTCTTTTATGGTATAGAGGAATGAAAGTAATTTTTTATGCTGATTTATACTAGTGATAATGATAAGGTATTCAACATTTTAGATAAAACCTTATAAACGTATGAAAAATTGCTCGCCTTACACATCCCAGTATCTCTGCTGTTTTTCATTTATCAGTACTTAAATTATCCATCTACGTATTCTAGAATATCTAAAAGGCATATGTTATTGAAGATAATATGAAAAAACATATATAAAGTAAAAATACACTAGTTCTAGAGAGAACACCAGAACTCGAAAATTCAACGAGATTATACTTTGTTCACGATAATGAACATGACAAAAATTGTATGTTAAATCAAATGTATGTATGTATTTATTTATTACTACATGTGTTTATTGTAACTCTTTTGGTGTCTCTTAGGCAAAGCAATTTGGCTATTAAAACAAACGATATGTCTATGGGAGTAAATGCATTTTACTTTAACTTACAATTATGAATTAAAATATAATTTAAAAAATGTAGGCATATAATATATAGTATTTTAGAATCGACGACCGAACGGTTACTAGATGGTTAGAAAGGCCAGATTTAAAAGTGACAAGGAAGGGTGAATGATGGATGGATGAAGGAAATGATTTCACGAGGGACAAAAATAAGATAGGATTTTACCAATTTATCAAATACGTTTCATGTTTGTTTTTTTTAAATGGTATTTATTTTTTAAACTTATGTATTAAAAAATGAACAACTCAAAATGAATTGAAAAAAGAGTCAACATAATCCTTTAGTTATAATTTTTCACTTAAGGCCAGTTTTGGTGAGTTATTCATGAAAAAAATGAAGTGTAAGAAAAAAGAAAATTGAATGGAGCATCATAAATATTTGACTTAATGAAGCATTTGGTAAGAAAAAATAATAACACATAAGATACGACAAGTAGATCATAAAACTACTTATGTTAACGTGCATAATGATTGTAATTTAATCACTAAAAATATTAATAATAAAATATTTTTATTTGATAAGAAAAGATATGTCTAGGACCGGGACTCGAACCCGTGTCGCCCACGTCACTAGCGTGGAGCTCTGCCAACTTAGCTAGCCTGGCTCGCTTCCCGGGTAGACATATTTTTTCTTTACACTGATCCCATATCCCCGCGTTCTCGCAATTTGGGATGTATACGAAATATTTAAAAATTAATACAATCAATAACAAATAAAATAAAATAAATTAATAATAAAAGTTTGGAGACCAGTAGGAATTGAAAAAATTATTCTCTTTGATATTCTTAACTTAAATGAGAGTTGCTGGATGATTTCCTTGTTCTGCGAGGGTTCTTCAAGCAAAGATTGGTTAGAAAGAATACGCTAGGGTACCTACTTTTTTTCTCACTGTTCCGAACCCTCGAACCTTACCTTTAAGCATAAGATCCAGACTCAGCCCGTGAAGATACGCCTTCTTTTCCAACATCTTCATTCTACGTATCCTCTCTGATTATTCAAATCATGGATTTTATTTTTCTAGTAGTACAACGTTTCTTGTAACTTTATTATTTTTTAATATTTCTATTATAAATATTAAAATTTACTATTTATAAAATTTAAAATTTTTTATAATTTTATTTATGTATTTTTTTCGTTATGTTCTTCTTTATTCTTTCTTACTTTTTCACATAATGATAACTTATTTTTTGTTTTTTTTTTACACTGATGTAAATACCAACTAATTTTTAATCATGTATTCTTTTGGCCGGGTATTTTCTGTTTGGTCTCCAGACTTGTCATTCTATTGGGAATTAGAAATAGAAAATTATTTTTCTATCTACCTTATCTATTGATCTACCTAGCATAACCAATAACGCCCTAAGATGGATTGTACATTCATACCTGTATAAGTATTTACATCCTCTATGGAAACAATCTTTGCTTCCTTACATTAGAAGACGAAAGAGGAAACCCACGCTCAGCCCCATCAAATTTGTTGAAATCCATTGGATGAGACTGCTAGAGCAAGATATGCTTTTTGAATCTCGAGAGAAGAATTAAGCCATCGTAATTACACACAGTCTGAAGGCCACTATGTGAAAATTTATATGATGGTTCAAGCATAAAAGTCCGTGGGGAAATGGTAAAGGCAAAAGTTACTCATTGGTATAACATGTGAAACTACCTCTTTTTCATAATTATTTCTTCTGCCTCGTGCAAACGTTCTTTCTTTTATTGTCTTCATTATCTTTTAAAAACAGATAAGGAGGGAGGGAGGGAAAAAAAACAAAAAAAAACTAAGGCTCCTGAAATATCAAAAAGATTTATGCTGCGTTAAATACCAGTGGCGGAGACAGCTCATGTCGGTTAGCTCTGAAAAAGACAAGGTTTTAAAAAATGGATAGAATAATTCTCACCCCTGATGCCTCTCTTTTCATGTGATAATGCGATTTAAAAGGGCGTATGAAAAAAAAAAAGTTGGGGGAAAAAGAATTATGTATGAAAAGGGTGGGAGTATATAGGGGGGAAATATACAGAGCCTGTATCTGGAGACGAGGGAGCCATACAGATGTCAGCTGGCACCATAAATCAGGAGAGATTGAGCGGGTAGGATCTCATCAAGAGCGATATGTGCAACAGGTTGCGCCCTTCAACAGGTAATCTATCTTATGTCATCTTAGTCCCCTCTAAATATAGTGCTATAAATAAATAACTGATAACAGAATAGAGCGAATATATTTTGTAAAGTGAAAGCTACAGGTCCGAGTCAAGTTTCGATAACAGAAAAATAATTCTATTTTTATAAATAGTATTGCATCCTAAGCATTTAAGCAAACTTTTCATGGGTGTGGTTAATAAATTTTACACAAAAAAGACTAAGGTTTTTTATTGTGTGCCTACGTTTCGGCCTCACTGGTTGGCCATCATCAGGACAGAGAGGTCTGAGGAAAACCTGAAAAAAATATGGACAGTATTTTTTTTTCTGCTTCAGTTGCTAAATTTATTTCAATTCAAAAATTGAGGTATCTACTGTACGAATTATCACTATATTTATCCCTTTTCTATTTTAATATTTTTATTAATACATACAATACCCTTTTATATATCAAAGAAGGCGGATTAATTTTTATATTATTTTAAATATAACACTGCAATATTGTATTTTGGGTCTCCTTCGAGAAAATTAAAAATCAATTTATTTAATAGTAGAATGTTTTAATTGTAAAATATTATACTCGATATGAAATAAAGCCGATGTGTTATAGTAACATGTTATAACGTACACAAATAATACCATTATAGTTGTAATTATTATATAAATTTAATATATCTTAAGGTATAGTTTTTAAATTATTTTTTATTTAATAAAGGTACTAATTTGATAGAAAGAAGTAATGAAAATAAAAAATAAAAAACTCAATACTATGACCTAGTAAAACTATGAAGGTTATAATACCATTATCAGAAATATAGGAAAAATAAGAAATGCTAGGCAAGACCTACGAGGATTGAGAAAGTGAAATCTTTTTGCAATTAAATTTACAATAAACATATATATAAAATAACAATACAGGTTTCTAATTTTTACATTTAATTAATGAATAAAATAAACTTAACAAATGAGAAAGAATTAATTAAAACATAAACATCTTTAATATTATTTATTTCCTCAAGGTAGTATCCTTGGCCCAATCCTTTATACAGTTTATACAGCTGACATCCCAACTCATCCTAATACTATCCTTACCACATATGCTGATGATACATGTGTATTATCAGTCAATACCAATCCAGTTATTGTATCCCAAAGCCTCCAATCCCATATCACTGATCTTGAAGAATGGTGCCAGAACTGGAGAATTAAAATAAATTCTCAAAAATCCCATCAAATCACTTTTACCTTACGTCGTAAACCAATGACTTCCTGCCCTTCAGTATCCTTTAATAATATCCCACTTGTGCCTGTAGAACAGATCCGATACTTAGGGTTGCATCTCGACAAACGATTAACCTGGAATCCTCATACAAGACTGAAAAGACAAGAAACCGCTCGACGTTTCAGGCTACTTCAACACTTACTAGACAAACGCTCTAAGCTCCCAGTTAATTACAAAAGACTCATCTACATGACCATCATACGACCTATTTGGACTTACGGAGTAGAGCTTTGGGGCTCCACTAAGCCATCAAATTCTTCTCGTATCCAATCCCTACAATCCAAAATCCTTCGTAAAATCCTCAACGCTCCTTATTTTGTTAAGAATATAGTCATCCATAACGACCTTAATGTCCCATTTGTTGCTGATTTGGCCCGAACCCGGTATCTATCCTTTCATAACAAACTTCATTTCCACTCAAACCCTCTAGTTTCAAACTTAGCTTCCTCTTCAATTCCCGATAATCCTCCGAGGCGTCTGAGAAGAAGATGGCCACGTGACCTTCTTAGTTGAACATGCGATTTGAGTACTACCAGTGGGTAGTTTCTCTACATGTCATTATATCATATCATTATGTATCACTCAGCCAATTTACTTGTTATATTATTGTAATATAGTTGTAAATATCAATAAATAAATAATAAAAAAAAAAAAAAAAAAAAATATTATTTATATTGCATATTGGGAACTAGTCCAGGAATAGATAGATCCCTTTTTTGTCTCTCTTGTAAAATGTAGAATAGATTAATGTTATTTATGTTGAAGACATCAATGTTAATTGTCAACATAAATATATGCATTTATATTCATATCTATATCTACTATATACCAAATTATAATTTTACATGAAAATTATATATATATAAATTAAGAGATGTCGCACAAGAAATAATAAAAAAAATAATGAAAAAGGTTGGAAATAAACTCACTGTTTGACTTCTGGAAACACACTGCTTTATTCAGTCTCATAATCCTGCTTTTATCTGTTTTACAATGTTTATATTTACATGGATGGTATTAAAAATAATACTGTCCTGCTCCTACTCATAACTTATATATATATATATATATATATATATATATATATATAATCACTATACATTAATTTTATGTAAATATATTATACAATATTAATAAATCTAGATTATGGTTTTCTGCAGAAATATAGTTGGGTAAATAACGTATTTACTGGAATTTGAAAAATTCAACGTGAATAAATTAACAAAATCTTAAACATGGGTGAAGGCGAGGAATTAGCTAAGTTAGAATATCAAATGGCTCAGGCGGCAGTGGAACGCTCGAAATTGGAGGCTCAGTTGTCGACGGAAACGACCCAAATGTAGGTGCTGAAAATAATGACTTAAGACTCAGCGTTCATTCATGAAGTAATTAGCCAGGTGGAACCATTAACAGGAGTTATTGGTGATCTGGAGCAATCCATCAAAGGAGGGGGCAAATAAAGAGTCTTTTAGTGGCCAGGGAAAAAACAGGCACATTGTTAGAAGACGATGTAGTGCTCTTAGAGGCATCGTTAGTAAGTAGGATTGCCGAGAAGATGCTAGTGCTGTACAACAGGCTAATTGAGAAAATGGTGGAAACGTTCGGCCATGCTGAAGGAGCCCAACGGATAGAATTTGTAAAGAGCATTTTGAAAGTGCACTTGAAAACCTACATTGATCGAACTGGATCACTTCCGCGCAATCGAGACTTCCTGAATTACGCGTATGCGCAAATAGATGCACACGAACAGCAGGAAGCTCGCTTAGTCAAAGCAGGAGTACAGTGGGTAGAAATAAATTCCCCAAGGAGAAGGCATAGAAGCCCACCCAGACAGAACACCGGCGAAAGAAGAATTGAGATATGACACACTAGAGGTTCTGAGGAAAGAAAAAGAAAACTAAAACGTCGTTGCTAGGAGTGCAACCAATGGGTTATGCAGCAGTGCTGTGTCGGTTCACACGATGTTTTGAATCCGGTAGACAGGGTCACGTAGCGAGAGAGTAAGACGAAAGTCAAGAATAAACAGGAGGGAATCTCAACCTGAACCCATGGAAATCAATAACCAGGACTGGCGAGGCTCGCAGTCACGCAGAAGGAGCGGACGCGGAGGCCACTATTCCAGCGGGGAGACATCAGGAGAAGAAAGTGTAAGATCGGGACGCAGCACACTCCCTCCGGGGCCGCATTAGTGACGTGGCAATCGCGTTATGATTGAGGGTATGGTGGGGCAACCTTTCGAGTAATTTAGAAGTTATTAATACCGGGAGGAAGGGGGAATGGTCTAGGTTCCCCATGGCGAAGTTGGAAGAATCTGGAACGTCTTTTCTATTGGATACAGGGAGTACTAACTCGATAATTAGAAAAAAGAAGTGGAAGTGGAATTGGGTGTATGGGGCGCGCGAAAACATTGCATGTGTACGATTTCTACAGTTAGTGAGCGTGCTAAGACGTTGGGGGAGGTTTACCTCGATCTTAGAGAGTTAGGAGGACGAGTCGAGGAAATTAAAGTACATATCGTCGAAGAACTTATTCCGGGATATGATATCATCGAGGGCTGTGATATTCTACTGAAAACGGGCCTCAGGATACGGGTAAAGGAACGAACCATTTTCAATCTGTCACAACAAAGGAGAACGGTGGTATTAAAATCGGGGCATTTGAATGAGGTAGGGCACCTGTATACCGAAACGTAAGTTGCAACTATGATCTATTTTACAGGTGGAATGAAGTCCTACCAACTATAGGGAAAACTGTCCATAAAATCGTCCTAAAAACAGACGGAAGGACCGACGGTACCCCTAAGCAATGAGAGAGATTATTAGGAAACAGCTCCAAGAACTGCTGCAACGGGGAAATCATTCGGCATGGGAATTCGCCTTACAATAGTCCGTTATGGCTACCAAAGACGAACGGTAACACTTCCTAGGGTCGAGGACATCCTGGATCGACTTTCGAAGCTACTATATTTAGTAAATTAGACCTTAAAAGCGGATACAACCAGGGGAGAATGGCTGAGGAGGACATCGGTCAGACACCCTTATCATGGGAACGGGGCCATTACGAATTTGTTTAAATGCCGTTTGGACTAAAAGGAGGTCCACATACGTTCCAAAGACTCGTGGACGAATTTCAGCGGGGGTTGGGAGAGGATTTTTCACTGGTTTATATGGACGACCTTATCGTTTTTAGTCGTACTGAAGAGGAGCACGTGAGACATCTGGCGCGAGAAT
The DNA here is from genome assembly GCA_964056705.1 of Troilus luridus. Lineage (NCBI taxonomy): Eukaryota > Metazoa > Arthropoda > Insecta > Hemiptera > Pentatomidae > Troilus > Troilus luridus. Next base: position 76,720,985 of record OZ057416.1, on the reverse strand, counting down.
TTGACAGGCTATGAGAATTCAGTCTTAAGTTATCCAACGGGAAGTCGAAATTCGGTCTGCGTGAAATTATGTTTTTAGGCCACGCTGTTTCACATAACGGTGTTCAACCGGATCCGGAGAGGGTTAAGGCAATCCAGGAAGCACCACTAGCCACGAATATTCGCGGGATTCGTCGATTTCTAGGGATGGTTAATTAATATCGCAGATTCATCCCAGGAATAGCTGAATTAATCCAACCATTGACTGAAATCTTACGGAAATGGAAGCGGTTTTGTATAGGTGTGAGCCAAGCTGAGAGTATCCGAAGATGTCACGAAATAGAGACCACGAGACCGTTACTGGCCTTTCCGGATTAATAACAGACCATAAACCACTGATTTGTTTAGGGACGCTTAAGGTATCCAAGCAAGGGTATCGAGGTGGAAACAACGATTGGCGCCTAAAACCTTCCGCATTATCCATAAAAAGGGAGTGGAAACGCTGTCCCGGATTGGTTATCCCGGGATCTTGTTATCAATGCCCTAGATGAGGATTAGGGAACGGCTGGTGAACCTTCGCGCTGCGGTATTTGAGGAAATGGTCGGAAATCGGTATTACCAGAGATTGATGAAATCGTCAATGATAAACGTTATCAGCTTATATTCAGATCCAAACAGGACCCCGGTATAGTCACAATAGCCAGTTCGTATGAAGGTTTATCAACAATTTATTTCGCATCCCGTGACGATCGAGGGCACCGAAGTTGAACGTATTTTCAGAGAATTTACGTACCGGGTCGTAGTACGTAGAGAACAGGATCTTTGCCGAGACATTACAACGGTTGAGGCGACAGGAGGGGATTGGGGTGGAGTACTCCTTGACGCGGTGCTTACGGCATGTTGAGACGATTTCCGACTCTTCCGTACAACGACAAATCGTTATCAACCATCACGAGGGCAAAACAAATCATCGTGGAAGAGACTTTGCGTGCGCTCAAATCCTTATATTTTTGGAAAATATTTGCCGTGCTGCAAAGGACATAAGCGCTTCCCACGACGCCATCCACGAGCAGTAATAGCGTATAACAACACCATACACTCAACGATGGGATTGTCCCCTGTAGAGATTGTTTTTGGGCAAACACGTCGTGATAGGGGAGATTTGGTTACAATCAATAATAATGATCACAAATGCTCAGTTTGTCAAAGGGCAAAGTACAATAGGCAACCTCCGGTAGCGACTCAAGTTAGGCCCACTCCTTTGGAACCTCTTAGATAGGTGCTCATTGACCTCAACTCCAACGAGGGGCAGTCATCACCCAAGGAAATTGATAGCTTTAGCAAACTGGCGATAGGGTAGCCCTTCGAGAAAGAAACTTCGGGCGCAGTATGGGATGGGGTTTTTCAATGGTGCGCGACTTATGGGGTACCCGATGAGATTGTTTCAGATTGTGGTAGTGAATTCAACAACGCTCTGATTCGGTATGAAGGCAGAGTGTTAGGGATCAATTGGCGCTTCAATACCCTACATCACATCAAGAGCAGAGGTGCGGTCGAACGGCTCACATTACCCTACTAGGGGAGCACCTCCGGTTACTCAAATTGAGACGGAACCTGGAACCATACGACGGCATCCACGAGCAGTAATAGCGTATAACAACACCATACACTCAACGATGGGATTGTCCCCTGTAGAGATTGTTTTTGGGCAAACACGTCGTGATAGGGGAGATTTGGTTACAATCGATAATAATGATCACAAAACCCAGATTTCTTAGAAACGTATGCAGCTTCAGACAACTTGGGAACGGGTACGCGCGAAGTTACTTCAGGATAAGCAAGCCAAGGTGCTTTAAGGCTAATCAGGCAGCTAGGGCTTACACGAAGGGCCAGTAACGTTTGGGACCATAGTCTACCGCAGGTTAAGGACGGCTCGGACGAAAACAACAGCGAGGTACGAAGGACACTATACAATTATTGCTGTCAGGGAGAATAATCCCGTCCAGGGTACGTACTGTCCACCTAGAAGAACTTCGAATCCCTCACAGAGTGCCTCAACTCGAGCCTAAATGCGTGGCCTTGTAGTGGTAGTTGTTGTTCAGTGTATATTTATGACTTGTGTAATATCTTATGTGTTTTGTTTTTTAATTTTCCTTCTAGTTGTTGTTTTATTGTTAATTGTGCTACTAGACTTTATTATAGAGTCTAATGTTTTTTCTGTCCTACATAGGTTATCTTTCATTAAAGTATGGTATTATTATATTATTTTATTTTGGTGTCTGTTTTTTAGTTTCTCCAGGAGAGGGAACTGGTGGGGGGGAGTTTAGTTTATGTAATATACTAGCTAATAATATGTAAAAATAGTATTAGGATTAAAATTGTTATTAAACTTATGTAAACAATTATGTAGCTACATATACTGAAAAGAAAGGAATAAAGATGAGTTCTACTCTGAATACTGTGTCGTTACTCTGCCCGAAAACCCTTTTTTTTTTACGTATATAGTCAGTCAAATTGTAATTTATACACACACACGCGCGCGCGCACCCATACACACAAATAATAAGCTATTACTGCATCTCGTAAATTCCCAAATACATGCTCCCTAAGCAGTCACAATTAAGAGCTCAAATCCATCTCATTGAAATAATAGATAAACTACTGTCAATTTTCTCTACTTATAATAATATCATATTTTACAATATTTTTAGGTGATTTTATTAAATTTTTTTTCTCTCACCTTAATTCATGCTACTGCGGATTTTTATTCTAACTTCCCAGATAGTTTTTTTTAAATGTTTATATGTAAATATTGTATCACAATTATAATTTAGCCCTTATTAAATTTTGTTCACACCCGTTATTCTTAAAGAACCTGATCTCAGAATAAAATTATTTTTCTATTTTATTCCATATACTTATAATTGTATTGATTCGATAATCTATTCATAAATAACTTTTTGGAGAATAAGAGAAAAATCGAGTGTGACAAACTAAATACTTATTTAGAGAAAATTTATTTCGACATAACAATTGTATACAAAATAGCTTTCCCTGATTTTTAAGCTGAATAAAACTTATTTGTAATATTATATTGTTAAAACAAATAAACGTGATTTCATAATATAAATAGACTACTCTAAGTCTTCAAGAATCTTACATTAAGAACAATGAACTATATGTATCGGATAAGACTGGTTCCGTTTAGTTATGTGAGGTCTATTATAGGTAGTTTCCGCAACGGCGTAGTTCGTTCCGGGCCCGTCAATCCCAGACGGGGCTGCGATCGACACCGAGGCAAAGCAGCGCTAAGCAACAGGTCCAGCAACAAGTGCTAACCTAATTAAACAACAAGCCCACAACTGCTGGGACCCGCTCCGATATCTGTCATCCAGCGCCCACGGGTGCCCAGGGCAAGTCTGCAACTCGTGAGTTCCTTATCTACCTAACTTGATAATATCTCGTCAGGTGCAGGGCAATTGTGAAACCCAGAGGTGTTTCTTAATAATGTAACAACAAACAACGGTCGTTGGCTATTATTGCCCTTTTAACTCTACCTAAATCAATTTACTACTTTATTTATTTATATAGTGTTTTCATGTCATATTCTACATTTTTGCACATTTACTTGATATAATATCATTATAGTTGTAAATATCATTGAATTAAATAACAAATAAAAAAAAATTTATTTATATGGCTTGGGGATGTCGAGAGGATGGAACCATGCATACCTCGCAAGAAATGGGAGACAAGGAGGAAAGCAGAAACGAGGAATACCACGTCTAGGGTGAATCGATGATGTGGAGCGAGATCTGAGAAACATGGGAGTGCAAAGGTTGAATGAGAAGGCGATGGATCGAGACGGATAAAAGAGGCTCGTCAGGAAGACCTAGGCTCTGCAAGGACGGTTGTAGTTAGTTAATATTTTTAATTAGAACATAATATATTATAAAATATTAGTGTATAAGAAATATTTAAAAGGAGTGAATATAATCGACGAGGGTACTGATATCTCAAGGAAACTCAAATAGAGGAACAAGAAAAAGATTGTTTACTTTTCTGACAAGAACTTATTCGATTTCGGAGTCAACTATGCATATGTTCACACAATACAGAACAAAAGAATCCAATTAAAATTGAATTTTAAAACCGCACTATGAGATGGCCATCGAGGGGACTCTATCATCCTCAATGCTCAAGAAAGTTGAAAAGAGGAAAATTAGGTAGAAGAGGAAATAAGGATTATTTTAGACTCACACTTGAAGACACGAGCGCTCCGAAATGCGATTGATTGGATGATCACGCATATTGATTTCATTGTCATGTTGATTACTACTTAATAATTATTGAGAATGTTGAGATAGGGGGGGGAGATTTAGCGATATTAAAGGCTCGATGACGATAGTACCAAAAACTGCTTACAAAACTCCATCCACGAATACCACCTAAATAAAAACCAGTATCGCTCTAGAACGAAAACCTTCCATCTACCCTATTAATTTATTAGACACTAATCTTCTTACCATCTAATCTTTCATAGGTTGTTATGGTACAGGGTTCTTTTTCGTTTAATATTATATTATCTTAAAAATTGTTAATGATGCATCAAGAAAAAATTAAACGCATAGATTTTAACAAACCTTTTATATTAATATTATTACTACGGTGGTACCACTAGGTGACGAGTCCTGGCCTCCTTCACCAGCTTTTTCCAGTCTTCTCTGTTTTTGGAGCGATCATCAATTTTAGCTTCTGATTCCCAGAATGTCCCTTGCGCCTCTCTCCACACCAACCGACCACCTCAGTTTCGGTCTCCCCCTTCTTCTCATGCAGTAGAGTTCTCTCCCTTCTGTCAAACCCTTATTTGCTTCTTATCTTCTATTCTATCAACATGACCAGCCAATCCTAGTCTAATTTTTAAGGAGTTAACAGCATCTGCTTTGTTGTACATTAAGTAGACTTCGTTATTTGTTCTTCTTCGACAGTTCCCATCTAGATAAACTCCACCGAAGATTCTTCGGGGGATTTTTCTTTCGAAGAATACATAATGCACAACTAGCTTGGTAATTGTCCAAGTCTCCGATCCATCCAACTAAAGTGGGCGGATTAATGAAACCTTGGATATCAGTATTTAAATATCTAAAAATTTCATTTAACTACTTCTAGAGTGAGCCCTTTTACGGAAATAAGTAATAAAAATTTGTGGAAGTGAAAGCTTGGACTTTGGTTAGAACCAAGGGAGAATAGCAACCATAGCCAAATGCTCCTCTACGCTGAAACGTCCTAAAAGGGTATTGCACAGTAGGAAGAAGAATACAAGTAAAATGAATATTAAACATAAAGTACACCAATTCATAATGTCATATTTTCAGTAGATATAAAATTATATAATAAAATTAAAATACGTAAAACATTTTTCAAATTTATGGTAAATAAATTTCAACTGAGTAGAATGGAGATTGAGAAGTGAGAAATGACTGTTTATTAGGAGAGTATTAAATGGCGAGAGACTTGGGGTAACATGTTGGCCCGAAGGCCGATTATATTAACAGCCGTGTGCGGAGTCGGGCATAAAGCGAGGGCTGCTCAAGTACCGGCCCTTTTATTGCTACAACCGTAAAGTTTAGAATCGACCTTATATCGATCTCTTCCTATCGAATAGTCGAATAATAGCAAGAGGTCGAATGGCTTTCGATTCCATTATCCAAGTCCCGATCCAAGTCACAGCAGCCGTCCACGTCCAAGCGGCCCTTGATAACTTATTTTCCAAATAAATGATTTGATTTATTTATTCTGAAATAGAGGAACTTATTATAGTTGGTCGAAATTTAAGTCAAAACGGATTATTCTTTGGAAGCTGATCTAGAAGAAGCACTGTTCTGGGCCATTTATAAAAGATGCAATATTGCCTGTAAAGGTAACTAAGGATACCTTTTATAGATTTATTTTTTAACTAAAAAAAATGGCACTGTACCTTAAATTCTTTCAAAGCAGGAAGAAGGGATCCCAACAAGTACACACAACAGCTAATCATCATGTAAACGACAACTTGATTATTATCAAAAATAATGAAAATTTTCATTGTAACAATGTGACAGAGAATAAAAAAAACATGCTACCTTTTTTAATGACAGCCCAAGAACACAACTACAGGAATCTGTATACTTCTAACTTGGTGAGGCATAGACTTTTTCTGCCGTTTCACTTAATATAACAATCAATGTTTTTCTTTGGAATTAAAACTTTTACCTTAAAGTAGGATTGCCCCATTCAAATAGGACGTAACTGTATATATCCCAATAGATAACAGATATTATTTAATGGCAATAAAAAAATCATCCTTATAATACGGAGAAGAAAATGGTTCGGGTGAAAATCAAAATGACTTTCAGCATAACATAACCAACGTTTCAGTCCTTTCTGCGAATATTAATCGGACCAAATAAAAAAGATACAAATAATATGTAATTATAAAATAATCAGAATCAATAAGATACGATTATTTAAGAAAGTATATAAGAAAATAGTCTTCAATGGCAATGATCGCGGGTTTACAAGCCTATTAGATTTTTTAAAGGGAGTAAATATCTTTGGTTATGCCGTCCTTAAGAGGGGATATAAAGTGGGGATATAAATAACCCTGAGCGGTGAAAGGTAAACGTTAAAGATCCCTTTATCCGGATAGGCAATATTAATGACTCCCAGTGTAGCATGGTTCGATTAGCCAAAGTACCATAAAGCTACGTTAAATAAATAAACAATAATATTGTACTTAGAATAGGTTTCCAATGTCAAATAAATGTATACAAGTCTTGCGGGATGGTTTAACCACAACGCCGTGTAAGCTTTAACATAAAATAACCTGAAAAAGCTATTAAAGCCTGTTTTTTTTTTGTAATATATCACCTTATTCTTTCTTCCCACTTCTTCAACCCCATCATCTAAATGTTGTTAATCCTTTCAGATAGTAAAAAAGTTAGAATGCAATAGAATAGAAAAGTAACTTTATTCTGGGGCTTGGTCCCTTTAGAATAATAAACGAGAAATAATAAAAGAGAAAAAAGAAACATTATATACATCTACAAATGAGTTCTTGTTATCTCTAAACATCTTTTGCCTGACCTTTTTGTTCTAATTTTTCATGTATTTTGGACATTGGTTTATATTTTTTTTCTTACTGAAATATTACTTTTCTCTTTATTTTTTCCTTGATATATTGAATGTCCAGCAATTAATTTATAATATTAAAAAAAAGTTGTGTGGTTTCATGTAACCACGATGCAAGTGAAACATTTTTTCGGCTTGTAGGCATTTAACTAAAAAAATTTGGAAAATTATTCGATTTTATTTAAACTAGTATTAAAAATAACGTTTGAAAAATATTTGAGAAAGCTTATTGTATAGTAATATGATCTGTAAATATTGAACATAATATGCTTTATACTATTGTGAAACATTCTACTATTATGAAAGTTCTACAATATAAAATGTCCACCACTTGTCAGTGGAAATATTATTTCGATTAATGACTCTTCTGCGAAAAACGCTGTCGACTCGAAGAAAAACACATCTAATATAAACAATAACATGACTAAATTGGATGATCACCAGTGGTGAAGTGGTTAGCATTACAATTTTTTATTCCCTAGGCCATGGGTTCGCAGTTCGGCAGGTAACCTTAGGGTTTTTTTCTTCTTCTTTTACTTCCTCTTATCCCATTTCTAGCGTCGAGGAGTCTGGAGGCTACTTAGTTTACTTTGAACAGATTATCTTCCATACGGGTTATTATCCCAGCGAAGCCCCGTATCCTCGAGACAACTGGTCTTCTGAATATTTATGCCCCCTTAGGAGAAATGGTGATCGGGCTATACGCCCCGGTCTGGAAGACCAGTGGCTAATTGCAGTCAGATGTCTGGGCGATGGGGCCGCCAACTTCCTATACCATTCAGGATTCTTTTATAGAACTAAATAACCCTTGGGTATACCACTCTTCAGAGGGTATGTAAAGCAGTGGGCTTGAACCTGTGCGGTGTCAGTTACTAGTAACACTTTCGTATTCTAATTATACCTTGATAAGAAATATTAAAGATCCCACTATGGCGTTGTTGGAATAGCAATAACAATAACTAAATTGAATGTATCAAGTCCGCAACAAGTCCTAGTACTAACTGTCCGGTGATGATACTTATTAAAATTGATTATCCTAATTTATTAGTAGGTAATTAAGACGATTTGGTGGTACTTGTTATAATCCTCAAAATTCGGATTAATAATTGACACCTCTGTGGACAAAACCAGGACAGAAATGATTCTGGAATTGTGGGGAATCATAAAATTACTGTCCTGTAACCTCGAAGTCACCCTTTGTCAAATAAATGATTCATCAGCGTCACGTCGGTGTCAGGGGAAGGCAACTTCAGCTTAACGCAATAAGCGATCACGTTTGTACGTCAACCGCGATGAATTCTTTATTTCAACTGATGGATTTCTACAGAAATGTATCGAAGGCTGACAGATATTATGGTCAAGATAAAATTTAATTAAAAAAACAATTCAATAATATGCTAAAAACAAAAAATCTTGTACCAATGCAACGGATAATGCGTGGTAGAGACTGTACTGTTTCGGAGGCAATGATTGTGCAGGGAGTATCTCAAAGGGTACATCCGTGGCTGTTAATAGACTAAGTGATTTATCAGTCAGCTCCACAGCTGGATTCGAACCCAGGACATTCAGTATAGCAAATCGGCACTCTACACACTAAACTTATTTCCAAAATTTTGCGACTCCATATCCTTCTAATAAGTATTCTATTCAAATATCAGTTCAAGTTATTTAAAGAAATAAGATCTTAAAATTGTTTTGTAAAATGAAAAAACGTTGTACCTTTTCATTCATTTTTTCCACAGCTTAATTTCATATAAATATGGCCATTTAAAAAAAAAAAAGGATATATACAAAAAATTATTGTTTAAATTATAATTGATATTGGAAGTAGTAGTAATAGGAACGGTGACAGTAAAGTTGTAGAGGTAGTAGTCGTTGTGGTAGTTGTGGAGGTAGTGGTAGTAGAGTTGATGTTGTTGTTAGGAGTAGTGATAATAGTACTATTAGGTAATAATAAGAAGTATTATCGATAGCAGTAGAAGCAGTAGTTTTGATAAAAGCAATATTCTCCTCTATATCCTAACTAAATAAGCATCATTTTTCTCTGTAATGTATTATTTATTTTACTTTATTTCAGTTGAGTCGTAATGGAGGCGGAGAAATGGGCAAAGATGGAATTATGTGGGCTAGCAAACAATTTATGTTAGATGTCAATGTGGGTAAGGTACATTAAAACTTTCAAGAAAAGTCTCCAAATCTGTTTTCACCATCTTATTCTTCAAAGCCATCAGGCCCTTGGGCTGACGATCCATACATTCATAGAAAGAACTTACTGCTAAAAAACATTTTAATTTCTACACAATACAAATTAAGAACACACCGCTACTGTCGGTGCCAGGGAGACTTATTTTAGAGTTATAATTGAAAAACTAAAAAAAAAAATGCACCAACAGCTGTACCAGATCTAGTTTCCATATTAATGATTAGGCATAGGTAAATATAAATGAATGAAATCCAAGTGTTTCTTTATGAAAACGGAGCTTACATTTAGTAGTTGCAATAGTGGTGGAGGTCGGTATTAGTACTAGTTGTTGTGGAAGTAGTAATGGTGGAACTGGCAGTATTAGTAGAAGTGGTAGTAATAGTATTAGTAGCAGCAACATGCGCTACTGCGAATGATCTATGGATCTATGAATAGCAAGATCCTTAATAAGACCTTCTTGCATTGCTGTTGTTAAATAAACAAAATTTGTCAACCTAGTAACAAGGCCGCATATATAGTACATGCATATATAGTTACATGCAAATATAGTACATGTTTTAAACATTATTTTCAGAAGTGAAATTAATTATCAAACATAATAGTAATCACAATTTTTAGGTGATTGTGTGATCAATAGGTTAGTAACAAATTTATTGGCTTTAAACCATAACTTAAAGTATGATTGATTAGTTCTTTGATCACTGCATCAAACGGACGCTAATAAAACGGATACAAATAAAAATAAACCATAATTAGATATAAATAAAATATATCATGCCTCCACTATTGACCGATAGTACAGTTTATTTCCAAGTTAATAACTAGCTCAAACTGTATGATACGGTTTAAGGCTACCTAGTTCTAATGCGACGTATTTCTTCAAAAGGACCCAGGTAGCAACTATCGATCTTGAAACGAAGTCACCAGAACTCCGGTGAAGGGGAAACTTTTTTTTCAGCAAGTGGGTGATTTCAACGCGTACAATAAAGTTGTTCAGAAAATAGGAGAAGAAGGAGAAAAAGAAAGGAAAAAGTTGGGGGCGATGGTCAATAACTCAAGCAGCTAATGGACAGACGGACTGAAAGATGAATTGACCGAGGGCCGGGAGGTCGGGAGGGGGGAGGGGGGCGCACTCAGGTAGAGGCAATTAACGGCTTGAGAAAAAACTGAACCAGGAATCAATCAAACAGGGCGGCGATCAGCTGGCGAGGAAATTGGAAATTCCTACCGTTTTTCTCAGGATGGATTTAACATTCTTAGCCACGCTCAGCTGCTCCTGTCTCTAGATTGCGCAATAAAAGCCCCTCCCCCGAGTGGGCACCCCTTCATGAATCTGGCCCATCAGGATCAGGCCTTGTTGTTACCACCTTAAGGGACTGTAGAGAATCATACCGGAAAATGATCACATAGCAGAATTCAAACAAAACAAAGGCATTAATTGCTAGGTCCTAGGACCCCGCAACCGATTCCGCAACCTCTACAGATTATCGTAGATTTATTTCCAGGATATTCATATGATGTAAAAACAGCGAAGCCACTGAAATATTTGTTAAGTATACGATCTGTTTGGCTTTATTTTACGATCTCTTCAGTTTCATTGTTTACTTCTGAAGGTTTTGCAACGTTTAATTTGGAAAAGAAATACTAATAATATAATTTTGAGCAATCTGCAAATACCGTTTCGCATATATTCCATCTTCTTTTGTAAACCTTAAGAAGCAGGTACTTTAGGGTAATTAACTAGAAACGATATTAGAGTGGAGTACTCTACAGAATGGAATCGATAGAGCGGGATAGTTTAGTGTGAAGAGTGCTCGTTGCTATGCTGGAGTTTCTGGGATCGAAACCAGCAGTGACAGATAAATTATTTAAACTATTAATAGACATAGTTGGGCCCTGTCGAACCCCTAACCATGCAGGGGCACACCTAGCTTCCAGAATATTAGTATTCTTAAGGAAGGAGAAAAACCTGTCGGTTGAGTGTAGTCTCGAACAAATAACCTTCCTGCGCAATTTTTGTCCTTGAATCAGTACAATCTCTAACGTGCAATGAAGTCAAAACCCGTCATTGGTTGTTGGCATAGTTTTTTTTAACTTCTTCACCTGAAAAGTTGGAATTATAAACTTCCGATTGTAGAAATTCCTATCTAGCCTGATCTCAAGTAATAAAATAATACTCAAAGAACGTTAAAATAAAAAGCAGGATAAAAAAGAATTGATTGAATGTAGTATGGTCAATATCGGAAAACGCATTACTTATCGGAAGGGCTATAATCCATTGTTTGGTGTTCGTTAAGTAATAGTTTTTTTTTTTAGTTTAAATATTATTTGTTCATTGTTTAAACTAATAATTCTTTATAGAAACAAAAAATCGAATTGTATGGTCTTATTTGTACAGGAAGCATTCTTAGTGAGAGATCACCTTTAACCGCTGTTGTTAAATATACAAAACTTCCGAACTTAACAATAACGCAAATACTCTGAGGAGTCAAGTTTTTAACTTCAATTCTTGTGATTGATTTAAATGACTTGGTTTAAAGAAGTGGAAATAAAAACGGAACAAAATCAAATATTTTGATAATTGAGCGTGCGATAAGTTAGTTAAATGGTTTATTAATTTCAAACTATAACTAAATGTGCATCGTCCAAATAACCTTAGGTCTTCTTAAAAAACAAAACAAGGTTTTGAAATTTCCTGAGGCACACGGCGAGGAGCAAGCAAAAATGGTATTACGGTTGATCAGAAATTGATTATATGACATTTTATCAACAGAGGAGTGTACTGTTCAACGATTGCGTAGCGTAAGGATAATGCCCCTCGAAGCCTCCGATGAGGTCCTATTAAAAGGAGTAGCAGTTAGTTAGAAGGAGCGGTTATATAGTAGCTGTAACGGTTATATAGGAGCTGGAACCGATGTAATTAAAGCAGGTAGCATTAGATGGATACGACGCTGGGTGAGGGACGGTTAGTGCTCCCACTAAGCCCGCCGGGACAGGGCCTGGTAATCTTAGTAAAAGTCTGCCCCGGCTCTTCCTCTATTGTCTTCCGCCATTCTACTGATTTCAATTTAGCCTCCTTTCTGTCCTCCGGTTCTCCCCCTTTGTCTCTAGTCTACCTCCGCTTCAATTCCTCCTCCGTCTTCGTCTAAGGGGGAAGAGCTTATAGAAATCGAGGCTACTGGACGTCCCCCGTGTATCTGTGAATCGTATGTACCCGCATTCTCGGAAGTCTCGAGTTAAAGACTGCCCTTTTCTCCAAATATGAAGTAATTAGGGGAAAAATACAACCTTGTATTTATTTAAGAGCTATAAGACGAAATATGCTGAATCTTTTAAAAGTTAAAACGTCATTAGTGGCATTGAGCGATTTTTGGTTTGGGAAAAAAACTTTGCGATTGGTGTCACCGACAGGCTCGACATAAATGTTACGTCTGCGCGAGAGAGACGACGCATAGCGATCTGAGAATGAGTTAATAGATTTGTGTTAATCAACAATGTCGTTTAACAGTTGTGCAGTTTATACTTACAACAATAACTTAAAACATCAATAACTAGTTAAAAAATGTTTTATACGTATTGCTTCAATTGTTGATATTTTGAATTGAGCTGCAGCTCATCACTTATCTTAATTAATAAATTAACAACTTAAATATGCATAAAATTATCGGTGAGCTAATATGAAAACCAGAATAACGTTAATAATTTCAATTGAAAGTTATGACATTTAAATAATTCAGGCTATAAATGATTTAAGATTTCAAAAAAGAACACATATATTCCGAAATTTTGAATTTTCATTTGTGTCACCAGTCCTCATGACTGCCTATTTTATTTTACCTAGCAGTAAAAATAGTAAGCATTAACAGCAAATTATATGAGGTATGTATAGGTTATTAAATTATTTATGAGCAAACTTAGTGGTTAAATATTCATTTGCCCAAGAATATAAGGAATAAATAATTGTAGATACATTTTTATAATACGTTCTAACAGTGTTCTTTTAAACATTCCATTTATGTCTCTGAAACTTCTCAACTTAGCTACTCACTCAGAAAATAATTAGACATATGCCTAAAACCTACATTTTTGGAAAAAAGGGAAAAAATTTAACGAGCTTTGAATAGCTTTAGGAGATTGAGAGTGACACAACTGCATTCTGGCAGACAAGCTTTCAAGCTGGGTTAATACAGCTTTAAAAAATTTATAAAGAAATATTACCCATACTAGAGCAATTTGTATATTGTTATAAAAATATTACATACTATATTTTTCTATCATCTAAATATGGCTAAATATGGTTAGTTTTAGCATAATATTGCATACAAACACTTTTGAAAATTAATTCAATTTAGTCTCAGTTTATCTAAAACTTAGAGGATTAATGCTTAAGATGGCTGTGAAACTTAAGAGACGAACTAAGGCTATTTAACACTTTTAATGGGTCTCACAAAGCTAAGGCTTGGCAAAATCACTTCTCACCTCATTTCGTTACTGAACACACTTCACGTAGATCGTATTCAGCAAGTTTATAAGTTCATTTAGTTAGCTAGTTTTTGAATAGAATTATTCGATATACAGAGGTATACGCCAAATAGTTTTTCAGCATACATTTTATAATTTATTTGTTTTTTCTGTTTATTTTCATTATTTATTCTTCCTTAGACACAGAATAGAAAAACTAATGTTATAACAGAAATATAGTTTTAGTATAGTTAAAATTGGATACATTTCAGAGCATTTAAAAGAATGAAAAAAAAATCTATACCACTCCTAACCATGAAGGGTCTTGCGTTCAATACTTAGTAGAGAATGAACTATTTCAAGGACAATGGTCATACGGGGAAGTGATTCGTCCGAGATAATGCTCAACCAGCATTTTTTTAATCCAAATTTATCATATCCACTTATAGAGGCTGTGTGATCCCAAGGAGGGTCTGCACGGGGTTCATCCATTGCTGTTGACAGATGATATAATTTATTTGTCACAGCTGAATTAAAACCCGGGAGCTTGAGTACCAAAAGTCAGCGCTCTGAAAACTGAACTGTCCCGCATCCCACTCCCCCCCAACAAACTGAAATGGTAAGTATAATAAAACAAATAACTGGGTATCCTTAAGAATATTCTCGGACAAATCACCTCCCTCCACAAGCGCATTAGAAATAGTAGTCAGTAGTGAGCCCAAGACCATTCATGGGCTGTACTGAAGCAGGTATTTCAGTCTAGTTTCCAATAACCCCCCAGTGATTTTATGATATAAATTAACGGTTGCTATATAGTTGTATTTCCCTGGATACACAAGTGAAACACATGTTTAATGGTATTTTAATATATTACTGTGAGAATGAATACTCTTAATGAAGCAACCAATATAAATCTTTTGAAACTGTACGAATTATGCAATGAAGAGAAAGAGGAAAAGTTATTTTTGGAACAAAGAGGAATTTTGCCGAAAGTAATGCATTGCAAACAAGGCCACATCATGAAATTTTACGAAGGTCGGAACAAATACAGATGCAATAAAAGGCAATGCCGGTATGAATGTGGCGCGTATACAGGTACGTGGCTATGTCATTGCATGTTACCGTTAAATAAGGTAGTATTATTCATAGACAAAGGAATATGAAAAGAAAGAATTTGACATGAGCTCCCGTACGATTAGTGATTGCAAAAATTATCTGAGGGAGTTGTGCGCATTCAGTTTATTGAAAATTGTTTTGCCCCCCACAGTTATTTGAGGGGAAAGATTAGCAGTTGAGATTGACGAGTCCTGTTTATCTCGTCGCAAGTATAAAGTTGGACGGTCCTATCCACAGCAATGGGTCTTTAGCGGGATCTGTCGTGAGACGCAAGAATGTTTTCTATACACAGTAGCTGATGGAACAACTCAAACCCTGGCGTAGTGTATTAGAACGTCAATTAGAACAGGTTCAATTATAATGTCGGATCAGTGGAAGTCCTACAATGGAATCGAAAAACTGGTTGGAATGGATTATAGACATTTTACTTTGAATCATTAAAAAATTCCGTCGATCCAGCTACTGGTCAAACAGCTGAGTCAATGTGGGTCAAAGCCAAAAGAAGAAATAAAAAAGAAAATGGCACTCACGCTCCATGATTGACCCATGTTTGTGTGAGCTTATGTGGAGGCAGAGGTACAGAAATTGCGACCTTTTCGAGAGGATACTGAAGGTCATAGTAGGATTTTGGCCGCCAGAGGTAACTAATTGAACTAATGTCATTTAAATTGATTTCTTTACTTAATTATGAAATTTTAGAAACTATCATTTCAATTTAATAAATAGATATGTTTTCTAACCCATGTCTTTCAATTAATCACTAGGTTACTGTTCCTAGGTAAAATAACTGGTGGGGTTATTGGAAACAAGACCCAGGTATTTTTTTAAATTTCCTTTACATCACAATTTAATACGATCAGAAATAGGTTTTTATTAAAAAAAAAAATTAAATCGCATAAAAATAGTCCGAGCAGAAGAAAACAATTATAGTGAGAATCCTAACAGAGTAAATATAGAAAACATTAATGAAAAAGTTGTAGAAATTAAAATATGTTTTCAGGACAGCTGGGAGTATTAGTAAAGGTCCTTGGACAGCTGTCCGAATATCTCTGACTTCGTGTTACCAAAAAAATAATCCATTGAAATCACGACAGTATCCACCCTTAGTTAGCAAGGACGTAATGTTTATTGACAGGTGAATATAGGATGTTCTATAGTTGCTTTTATTTTTGTATTTCTTTTTTTTTGATAGATCAGTTTTCAGGATCCCGAGAAGGGTTTCAACCAGATATCAAGTTATTTTTACGATATAATTGTATTGAGAATAGAGTTTATCAAGTGAAGTCCAAACAGGATTATTTAGTTTCCTTTTCTCTTTTTTTTTCATAAATGACTTTACCAGGATGGAGAGAGACGGGTTGACGGTCAAGAATATAATGGCATAATAGTCTTGCTGAAAACATACAATGTGGGTCCAAAGCCAGGAATCAATAAAACAGTTGTAAATAACCACTACTGTTATTTCCAGGATAAAGGTATTGATGAGTTGTAATATTATTTTTTAAATATATTAAGGTACTGATATGCTCGTAATAACGGAAGTAGGTCATTCTATTTTTAAAGTCCCTTTTTATGTGAAGAGGCAGCGATGTAGTTAAGTTGATAGAGCGCTAAGTTGCTGTGCTGAAGGTCCCGAGTTTAAATGACAGATAACTTGTTTAGTCTATCACTGCCAAGAATGGACCCTGTGGTATCTGGAGACTATTTTGGGGCATCCAAGACTGGATAAAGTAGTTAACCTAAATGGAGGAAAACCACTAAACCACCAGAGAAACAGTACAGTCTATATATTGTAATGAACCCAAGATCCTTCGTAGAATGTATTGGTAAACTTGATGATAGTTAAGGACTGAAAGCTAACAGACAGAAGGCAAATGGAATTTAACAGAAATGGGCATGTCAAGTAGTTTCTACAAATAAAGGAAATAAAACATAGGGAAATAATAACTTTTGAAAGACGTGAAAATATTTCAAATAGTTGTTCTTTATAGGGGGCTGGTCCTGGTGATGGCTCGATTACCATAGATCCGACAAGGAGACTGAAACTCTCTGAATCTCTACAGAGAGGTCAAGGACGCCAAGAGAGCCTCCAATGGGAGGTTTCTCACGCTTCCACAAGAATCCCTTAGGGGATGTTTGCAAAAGAAAACTACACACACAATATATGTGAAGTGGCGTATGTAGAACAGTCCCAAATAAAAAGTAGATCATTTCTTTTTACATTTGGAATTCCATTACGATCAAGAGAAAACAATTGGCACTAAAAGTAGAATAATCGATAATTTATACGATAATTTATTGCTTACGGTAATAAATATATAAAAAACTAGAATCACTATTACTCTTGAGTTCAATAGAAGTAGAGACTGCACTGTTTCGTGAAAATCGCGGGTCACCTATTTTGGGTACCCATTTTACAGAGTATGTGTGCACCTCAGGAGTCTCTATATCTCGTAGTTCATAGAATAAATAATGTTCAACCACGGCGGGATTTATTTGCCACATCTGGGTTTGAATCCGTGACCTTCAGCAGAAGAACTCAACGCTCTGTAAACTAAAAAAAAATGAATGAAAGAAAATTAGAAAAATAAATCGGATATTTTCTTAGCAATCATAAAACTGGATATTCCTGGAAGCTATTAAACTTTATAATTTTTTATTAATTGTTTTAATTTTTCAATATTTTTATTTTGAAGAGAAAACATTTGCCCTGACCGGGATTCGAACCCAGGTCGTCCACCTCTCCGTGGCAGCGCTCTTACCATTTGACCTACCAGGGGTCGCCTCTCAGTCAGGACACGGAGAGGCCGACGACCCGGGTTCGAATCCCGGCCCGGGCAAATCTTTTCTCTTCAAAATAAAAATATTAAAAAATTAAAACAATTATAAAATAATAATTTATTATATATAATAAAAAAGTATAAATAATATAATGACGTAAGTCAACAAGATCCTAACTAAAGTAATGTTCAATGAACATTCTTCCTCGTGTATACATCGCAAAATTGCGAGAACACTGGGATATGAGATCGGTGAAGAGAACGGATTTGTCCTGACTGAGAGGCGACCTCTGGTAGCTCAAATGGTAAGAGCGCTGCCACGGAGAGGCGGACGACCTGGGTTCGAATCCCGGTCAGGCAAATCTTTTCTCTTCAAAATAAAAATATTTAAATATTAAAATTAACTTTCCTCAAGGTTGTTTTTTTTTTTTTTACATTTTCCAATTTCCACAAACATTTAAGACTGTTCTTGATTTAATAAACCCCCAGGTTCCCTCTCTTCGAAATATACGAATGGTCTCTGCAGAAAATCTACTGTTTCTAAGAGGTCATTTGGAGGGGATCACACTCTCCCAATAATGAATACCCAATTTATAGAGGCTGGGTGTGCCCCAGGAGGGTCTCACATCCCAAATGATCTACCCCTGGCTGATATCAGATTAAATAAAATCTTCCTCAACGCTCTAACACAGAGCCACTCCACTATAGCAATAGGAAAACTTAAAACGAATTGAAACATACTCGGCCCACAATAACAGCTATAAGGAAAAGTAAAAAAAGAAAGGGCCAGGGATGATTGTTAATAAGTGTTAAAGTTTTATAATAAAATTATTAAAGAATAACCCCGGACTTAAAAAGGTTATTACCATGTCTGAGCTGGGGGGGGGGGGGGGCTAAGGATTCTGAATGGGCCACGGGAGGCCCGGGTCCGGGGAATTGTAATAAAGTCGGCCTCTAAAGGGAAGGGGCCTAATATGAAAGAGTGGCTGGCCCCGGAGGGCCCCATCAAACTTTGGTTTAGGGCCTCCTTCCTCTCCTCCACTTCTTCTAACCGGCGGCTGTCCCTCAATTACTTCGGCATCCTCCAGATCCCTCCCTCAGGAGCATTAGTCCAACTTTCGATACATCCGATACATCCATTATTCATCTTCTCCAGGCAAACTTGGTGTCATATTTATTTAGATCGCTTCAACTCTTAGCGTACTCCAGGGACTTTGGCAAGGTTCGATTCTCAATCGGCATCGTTTGAGAGGTAAAACAAAATCAGATACATAAACACTTTCCTATAGCTTTATACTTGAAAAATGTACCAAGAGAAAACAAATTTTTAACACATTCCACACGAGTCTTTTCAAGTGTAGGACTGCCAGTAACTTTTGAGTAACGTATGTCAACCACGTTATTTTTCAGTAACTGAATAAATCATATGCTATCAGGAGTATGTGTGGATGGGTTGTTTTATTTTCTACATTAGTTATTGACAATATAGATTTAATGAAACTGTTTAACTTGTGCAAAGAAGTTGAAAGTTCTAAAACTAGGAAAAGGAGTACAAGGAATGAAGTAAATTAAACGGAAGTGGTTCTGTAACAAAATGAATTGTGGAAATTTAAAGGAGTTATGTTTTAATACATGGTTTAAGGAAGCAAGGATTGCCTCTAATATTCTTGGTCTCAGGAATAGTTAGCCACAAGTTTTTATTTTTTTTTTATTTTATGATACAGTAACAAACTATTCTGATTTAGTTATTATCAACGATATATGATTATATATCTATCCGATTTTCATGAAATTTCGCACAGATATATAATATTGTCCGCTTTAAAATACTGGCTATGTTTTATTTCGATTAATGACCGTGATATTATTTTGCAAAATTATTATTTTTTTTAACCTGCGGCATTTTTGATATGTTGTAAGGCCATGTCTTAGCAGTGTAAATCCAAATTCGCATCCGAAAAAACGGATGCTGAAACTTTTGGAGGCCGGAAAACCACGAATTTTTCAGAGTTATTATAGTTTTTGGCCTGTATCTCCTAATCGGTGCGTTTTTGAAAAAAAAACATAAGTAACCATTTTGAAAGTAGATCAAATTTGCTACGATTTGAGCCCTACTGCAGCTCTGTACGTCTAATAGATTCCGAGTTCAGCCCCTATCATATAAAAAATAACCAGAATCTGATCTATATATAAAAAAATATCCTGCCACGAAGTTTGTCCGGGCTTATCTTCGAAACTACTGGACTGATTGTAGTGATATTATTATAATTTAAAACAGTATGACTATCCATAATTAAAAATAAACCATTATATACCTCATTCATTAAACTAATGTTTATATTTTATCAGTTAACAATTTTGTAAATTTTTTATTTATCATATACTATACTTAGATAGTAGATATAAAATGTAAAATCCAAAATCTATTTAGTTCATTTTTTTCATTCATTTATTATTTCATTTACATTAAAATTTTAACGTAATATTTTTTAAAACTATTATAACAGTCACAGCAACGCGTGGCCGGGCCAGCTTGTATTTTATATAGGTAAGTGCTTACTAACATTTGTAGGAAACAATTAGAGCGAAGTCAAGGTGGTAGTTAAGATTAATATAAAAAAGTTGTTAAAAATAAAATTATGTGCCAATGCAACGCATGAAGGGATTCTGGGCTCAGCACATGGCAGAGACTGAACTCTTTATATACTGTTTTTAATTTGTTTCCACTCATTTATAATAATCTCTTTTTTCAGCTTTTACTTTTGATCAGTTTACTACAAATTGGCTGTATTAAAAATTTTAGTTGAAAAAAATTGAAAAGTGCTTAGACCTGATATATATATATACATATATATATATATATATACATATATATATATATATATATATATATATATATAATTTATTCAAAATAATTATAGTAATTGAACAATCCATACTTTACCCGTATATAATATGATCTAGCGGTCATTTATAATTCTTCATTCGATTTTCTAACCATTTTAAAAAGTTACAGATGAGGTTTTATACTCATAATTGGGGTATGAATAAAAAACTATACGGTCATCATTCATCACGTCAAATACTTAAGAAATAACCTAATAAATGATCAAAGTTTGCCAAAGTTACTAATGAGCTTATCAACCGCATCTCCATTCCTTTTTAATTACATAATCACGTGATGTAATGTAAATTACTTTTCAAAACTATTTGGGTTTGATACATGAAATTCACAACAACCAAAATAAACCAATAAACAAACTGTCTTTAAGTTATATATTTTTTTTTCTTGAAAGATAACATACAAACAATTTTCGTAAGATATACCTACATACGTTGTGAAAGTTATTTCTCTTTTTTTCCTTATATTCTGTTTACACGGTTACCAAGAATTATTTTAAAAATATCACGATACTTTATTCTGATCCATGGCGGCCTATTTCACAGCAGCAGGGTAAAAAAGATTAACCTTAATAGAGACAGTGTGCCAGAAATATCAACTTTAATCATTTAACAACTACTGTAATTTCATAAATAAAATTACAATTAAAATTATTATTATAAAAATAAATTACTTCATGAGTCATTGCTGCTATGATTGTACACAATCACACATATTATTCGAGCAAAAATAATTGTGAATCCTAATTGCAAGCTCATATAATTGCGATTTCATTTATAGGATTTGAAGTATATAAGATATCTATGTGGCTACTGACGTCGAAGTATTAATTATTTCTACGATGATTATTTCAGACAAATGATTTTCTTTCTTTCTTTCTTATTAAAGAAAATCATTTAACAACATTTACTATTTATAATTAATTATTTCTATAAATGTAGACAAATGATACGTTTTAAAATTATTGAGTTGAATGCAAGCATATAAATATTCCGACGAAATTAAAAATTGAGTAAATGTTGCTGCGCTTTAAATTAAGTACAATATTAATTGAACTTGAAGTAATTTTAAGTGAGAACATTAGGGACCTAGCTACTATCACTTAACCGGATTAGAATAATTTTAATGGCATATTACAAATACTTCAGCGATTACAATCCCTATAACTTTTATTTTTTTGACCATTTCATCATTTAATATTAAAATTAAAATCCACTTTTATTCATGTAACTGATGATTTAAAATAATAGTCATATGTTAATTAATGCATTATGCACATTAATAGAGTCACTAATTTTTAATCTGAATTATTTATTGCATTTTTTAATTTATTTTAATTTTATTAATGCTTCTTGAGTACAAAGAATATGTTAAAACTTTTCCCTTTAACTACTGAAGGTAATGGAAATTGAAATAAACTCGTAAATAATGCAAAACAACGTAAACGTATAAAAATCATTATATAGGATAGTTAATATTGTTATTTTATTTAATTGGATACGATAGTTTCCATGAAAATTAATTAGAATTGCCATGAAAATTATTTGAACTTTTAAAATTTATTTTAAGTAAATATGTATTAATATGGTCTGATCATGTATGTGTAACAGGTCTACATTTTTTTTATTGCATATTACAATTCAGTGATTCCTTTTCTTCTTCATTTTTTTTCTGTTATGAGTTCTGAGTACTTATAATATTTTCATCTGAAATACTACAATGTACGCAAATGATAGCAAAAATTGGTGTATTTAAAAAAAAAAAATGATGGAATGCAAAGTAGATAAAATCTTACTTATCACTCTATAACAGAATTTATACTTAAATTGTTTGAAAGACAATAATCAGTCACTGCAATTGTTTAAAGAATGCAACATTAATTAGTCTACAAATATAAACAAATTTGTTTCTGTTATTTTAATATCTGTTTCGTATGTCTTAATATCTGTAATTATTTCAAACATTAAAACTTACACTAACTCTATTTTTTTTAATTACAGGATAGGAAGAATTTCATTTATATTTTCTCGGTACGAAACATGACTGTAAGTACCTGAAAATTGATGAATCAATGCACCATTGCGTTAGCCGACACGTCTCAGGTTTGACAAGAATTCAATTGGCAAAATTTTGAAAGCACCCAAATTTGATTTTGGTAGGGATGTGTCAGAACAATCATCTAATGGTCTTCTCTCAGCCCATTTTCAACCACTCATAGGAGCCGGTTAATGAAAACAGACAGATAAAATAATAAAGCAACATCTATGGAGTAATAAACAAAAAAAAGTAAGGGATAAAATTCAATTTTCTTAATACCAAATCTAAACAATTTGAACAATTTTGATATTCTGAGAATCCTGAAAAAAAAAGGAAAAAAATTAATTCAGATAGTTTTGAAAGGACTACAGCTATCTCGAAAAAGAAGAGAGAAAATCTAATCCTTAATGATAGTCGAAAGCACATATTTATTAAAACAATAAAACAAAATAAGGACTGACTGTCGATTTTTAGAACATACCCAATTTTTTTTAGATTTTTTTTTAGTGGAAGCTTATATAGATAGTGCTGAAGTAGATTAACAAACAATTGTACTAAAGTGTAAATTTCACCTTTGCAGCACTAAAACCTTTTTCAAAAAACGCATAGATTTATATTTGTATAAGTGCTATTCAAGAATAAGGTGCATGAACAATCTAAATTACAAATCAGAAGAGTAATAAATAAGTTTTATCACAAACCGATGCAATAAAGGAAGCCAAATTATTTCAGATAATAAGCTAGATGATAATAGAGCTATTTATTTTCACATTCAGATTAGTTCATAGATTATGAATTTAATGTTCATGAGGAGGACGTGTATTTAACACCATTTAAATTATTTATTGAATTCATAATTGCTAAAACTATTAATGTTATTTCCAGACCAAATCCATATTCTTAAATGGAGTCCTTTAGTCGAGCAGCAATGGATTTCGAATCATTTGACAGTACTGGCTATAGATTCATCGGTTCTGTAAGATCAATATTGATCATTCTAACATAAATGTATTTTTAGATTCTAACTTATTACATTTAAAAGAAGACTCGACTACAGTATTGTCATGTTCCATGTTTTTGTACTTATGTATGTAAGTATGTCTTGTTATTTTAATTTAAATATATGAGTAAGAGCACACGAACACACAAATTTGCATATATATATATATATATATATATATATATATATATATATATATATATATATATATATATATATATATATACATTTTCCTTAAGAACCTTTGAGTAAACCCCTAAACTCGATTATTTATCCAATAATCAGCTTTGGATCTAAACTAAATTTCTGTCCAACCCTTCCCACTCTACATCAAACATTAAAAAGGAATTTTATAGTAACAACTCTTTAAGGATCAAGTTAAAAATTTAGTGAAGCTTATTAAATAAAACGATTCTTCGACAAATGATTTAATCACAATCTTAATTTTCTTTCTTACTGTCACCTGTCACTTAATTCATCCCAATAATCCAAAATTAATATTTTTTCAACTTGAAGTCACATTTGATCAGAACTCTACTTGAACAGAACCATATTTCCCAGATCACACCCAAATTCGTTAATGTTCTTAAACAATATTTCTAACGTTCCTCTAAATTAGTCTTAAAATACCCGGTAGCTTCCTAGTATCTTCTCTTATTTCGCCTTGCTTTGATTATGATCGCTTGGTAAACAAAGGCTATCATCTCCTTGCCAAAAAATAAGTTCGGAGATACCCGTTTCATTGTTTTATAGGATATATTATCGGGTTTCCCAACCAGCCTCGTGTCTCTTGTCGGTATAACAAATTAAAGTTACTTCTTTGTACTCTCCGACAGCAATATATCTTATCATTTTCAATATTTAAGAAAGAAAAAAACTCCCGTATATTGATCTCGTCATACCATCTTTCTATGTTCACTATATACGTATTACGAGTATATCCCCAAATCAGCAATAATTATTCAGCAGTCCTCCTCAACAGTCCTCCTTAACAATATATATATATATAGATATATATATATATATATATATATATATATATATATATATATATATACATATATATATATATATATATATATATATATGTGTAAGTATGAATATTCACGCCAAACTTAACAGACGTGAAGATAACCTTTAGGGACAGATGTGAGGAAGGTTATGATAGATATCTGCTTACTGAGAGACTCGCTGAAGTTAACATTTGTTAAATTAATATTATTTGTGTTATTATGGAATATTAACAATTGGTTTGATTCACGTTTGTAATTAAAGATACCTGAAGTTATTTACTTATTTATAAGTTTGTAAATATGTTTTTTTTAATTACAGTTCTTCACTGCATCCACAGAGTTTTATTCCATTCACCTCCTTGGTTAAGTCGTCGAATTCACGACTTACATATATATATAAATTGCAGCTTATAAGTCAACAAGTATTATAGTAAGCATTAAATAAGAAAAAAAGAACCCTGCACCACTAATACCTGTGAAGGATAATAAAAGAAGAGCAAAACAAAAGGAAACTGATCGAAAGCGGACGAAAGGAAAAGGATTCTCTGACGTTAGCAATGGATGAAGAGCCACTCCTGAAAACTAACAGACACACCAAACAGATTTGTTTTTAAAGAGTTTTATAAAAGGATATTAAAATGGCCGATCCCCGAGGTCAGTTTTTAAACCTCTTAAGTTAATTAGATAGCATTTCCCTGTTTATGGAACAAAATAAAAAAGGAAAGGTAAATGGGAAAATAGGTCGTTGGTTTTTTTCTATAAAACGGCAAGGCAAGTTGGGGCGACTCAAAGCCTCCGACAAGTTTGTAGCTCATTAACTCGGTGTTTACATGGCCCATCCCTGTTGGGGGTCTTCTTCTCTTAAATTTATATACAAACCTTCCAGTTTCGTCCTTGTCCCGTGGATTTTTGACCGCCATTGTGCACTTAAAGAACTTTTCACGATGGTTTTCCCAACAGGTAAAATTTGGTATTGGATAAAGATATGGTAGGAATTTAGAAGCAGGCTTACTAGATTATTATTTCATTATTGTTATTATAATTATTATTTCACAAAAGAAAAACCTGCAACCCATCAAGGTTCTGGGGTTTAGTACGTAGTATAGACGGTACTTTTTCTTGCACAACGGTTCTGGAGGGAGGGTACTTGTCCTATATCATGATCAACCACCAGATGTTTCCTCTTATTTTTGGTATCCAACTTATAGAGGCTGGTTGAGGAGGGTCCTAAATTCCATAGGATCCATCTCCAGCTGCTAACAGATTAAATAAAAGTCTCCCAGCAAAATGGATTTGAACCCAGGACCCTCGGCAGAGCAACTCACCACTGAGCCACTCCGCCCCCATATTTCCTAAAGAAATTTAAAAGGCGTAAACGTCAATCTTTGCTAAGTGCGAAGTTATAAAAATATTTGCCCATTAGTCCATATGTTTAACTAATTCAAATGGAAACCTTTAGAAATCGAGAAAATGAAAAAATGATATATAATAATATACTTAATGATATAATAATTTTATTCTATCTCTAACAATAATTATTTTACAATAAATGGCTTAGGAACAGTACAGTCTCTACTATGTAATGAACCGAAAGGTATTATACGTCACTGCTATTTTTTAGAGTCACTTATAATTAAGTAGAATATATATCATATAAAGAATCGAATATAAGACAGCGCAGCCAATAAACAGAATTTTGTTTAATACAATGTCATTCCCCCTCCACTTGTTCAGCATTTACCTAATTTTAAACTATAATTCGAAGTAATATTAGTTTACTGACCGTGTAAAAAATCACATTTTCTGAACAAAAAGGATCAGAATAACCGAAACGAAAAGAGCTGGTTGTTATAACACGAACTGTTTACTATAAGTAAACTATTATTGTGAGCCTGTGAACAGTTGACTGAATGCATGGGATATATAAAGTGCGCTTATCGATTGGCCGTAAATGCAGCCCCAGATGTAATTCTATTTACTAATAGAGAACCCTAGTTTCCACAAATTGTCAGGGCGATTGACAGTCCTTATGAAATTCAAGTCATCCATAAAGTTTAAATTCACATCTCACAATCTTTACCTTGTCAGGTTAAACTTATGGTCTCAGCGATGTTTCTCTTTATTGGTTTTAAAATTCAGAGTACCCACTATTGGCCATCTTAGGTAATTTTTTTTAACAGTAATAACTCAAGGGTAAAATAAAACTTTTTCTTTCGGTTCTTGAAATTCAGTCACACTATCTTTTGGTGACGGTATGAGACTTTATTGTTCTTGTATTCATGCCATAGAAGTGGAAAACAAATGGCAGCTTATAGCGAATTATATTAAATCACACAATTTAAAATATCTGCAAGAGGGAAACAATCTCACTACACAACAGTTGTCCTTGAACCAGTAATCTCTACCATGTACTGAACCCTAATACCGTTTAGGGGTTGTAATAATATAGGTTTTTTTTCTTTCTTTTTTAAATATGAACATGAAATTTGTAAGAGTAGAAGACAACAAAATTAATTCTCAACAGGATAAAATTTGGTGCTATTATACTTGTACAATATTAACATATCGATCCTTCAAAAGAGCAATGCCACAACTCAAAACAAGTAATTTTTCAATAGAGGTATTTGTTAGTCAATTTGTGAATTGACAAAAACAAATAGGTATTGGTAAAGCAAACCATTCCCATTTTTAATGATGGTAATGAAATTCTTTTATTAACCACTATACAATTTTAAAGCTTTAAACTTTTTTTATTTAAACAAATGTCATTATTCACATAAAACTTCAATTTCAAACATGAACCAACCCAAGTATAAATTTCTTTAAAAACATAATGTTGGAAATGGGATATCAGATATGTCGTTCCTGAATTAAAAAGTCAATATAACGCTTCCACCAACAGGGTTAACTCAAAAATGCCAAATTTTGAGCTATGCTGTTCTTTGGAATGTGCGATATATATATATATATATTATAAATATTGTAGAGCTTTGATTATTAGAACTATTATCGTTGGGTGTAATTCAGATAATCAAAAGTTCGGATAACTGTTTATATGGTCTAATAATTTAAACCCTATTTAGGAAGTAGAGTATATCTGTGTGGTGTGATCACTGGGTCCCAGGTACATATCCGGCTGTTGCACATAATTGCTAATTTTTATTTAACAGCCACGAATGGAACCTGAGGGATTTACCTACATTTCTGGGGTACAACCAGTCTCAATGAATTGGGTGCCTATAATCTCCGCCAAATAACTTCTTAGAAACAGTAGAATATCAATTACCTACTGTAATCTGGTAAAGAGATTGATTTTCAAACTGTCAAATTCTTCTGTTTTCAAGTACTTAAAATATAAAACTTTATAATATCTAATAACTTACTATGTAGTATAGTACATTAATGTCGTGGGCTGTCATCAAACGTATGGATAATCGTTTATTTAATCTAATATTGTAAGGGTTAAATCCATCTTTAGAGAGAAGGATCGTTGCATAATTGGATGTGCAAACCCTGCAAGGACATTGTGTTCAAAACCTGGTGTAATAGTTAGATTATTACTCGTAATTCCTTAACAGCCACAGATCGACCCTGTGGTATTTACAGACCCACCTGGTGCTCACCTAGCGTCTATAAATTGGGTACTTATAATTGGGATAGTGTGGTCTCCGCCAAATAACCTCTTATAGACAGTAGTGTCTCTATTATACACTGAACCCATTCATAGGTATCTGAAGGTGTTATTGATTGGATCTGGTAAATTCACAGTAATCTAGTAAAAAGATCAGTTTTGACACAGTCCGATTATTTTATGTATTCAAATACTTAAAATAAAGTACTTATTGTACAATAGCATATACAATAGACATACATATTCATAGTTAAACTTCAAACTCTATCACAATATTTCTTTTTTCTACATATTTGTTGAGCATGATCTCGGACAAATAACCTCTCTGCTCAGGAGTTGATTTGGAAACACTAAAGTCTCTATCCTGTTTTGAACCCAAGGCCCTTCATGGGTTCTAGTGATACTTTCTGTTCGTTAGATCCATCTTTAAAGTTTGTTCAAAATCTGGATAACACGTGCGAGGTTACGACCCTCGTGAGGTTCTATTCCTGCTTCGGGGATTCTTCGGACTCAACAGTTCGAAAGGTCCGAAGAAGGCAGAGAGAAAAAAGGTAGAGTGGAAAGAACTAAAAGCTTATCACTCCGTTCTGAACAATTAATCCGCCAGACAGGACTCGAAGTAATCAAGCTGACACAAGGTAGGCACCCCCCCCCTGACCTTTTTTATGCCCCGCTCAGCGAGCAACTTACTCTCGCCCTTGTCGTTTCCATATCTCCCGCCGACTCAGCGAGTTAGCAGCTTGTTTTACTATCTTCCTTTCCAACGGCTAATTTTTATTATTCACTGCCTACTATTTGCTCTTCTTCTCTCTTATGGCTAATCTAATCTTCAAATACACTCCTGTCTTTTCCCACTTTGAACAGTATATTTTCGCAACACTCTTATTCAGAAAATGGGTATTACCATTGGTTTGGTTAGCTTTTCAGATAATCAATAATATGCTTAGGGCAACCCATTTCAACGCCACAACCAGTAGCGTTGCAAGAATAGCATTGCAAGGATAAAACTAAAAATGTATTCTTTATATAGAAAAATACAAAAACTCTGTTTGCTTCAAGGTCATCTTATTCATTCTAAATTAACATCAGCTATAATATAACTCACTAAATAGCTTAAAGACACCACAATAAGAAGAAGCACCCAATATTAATTGCATATAACTCAATGGTATAAAATAAAGTAAGTTTAGTAAAACGCTTTAAAGGTTTTAACAAACAGAGGCTTGATTTGAATGAAGAAATCTATTTATTGTCTAAAGTAAGGATATAACATGAATATACAAGAGATTTTATGATGATAATAATACAGATTAAATAATAAATAACGTTATAAATTATTAATTAACATAGTGGCTACTCTACTATATAATCTATAGTCTAAACTATCGTAATAAACTCTAGTTTCTTCTCTACCTTCTGCCTGGATGCCTGTCGTTGGAGAGGCCTTATGAGATTGTGGCAGATGTGGCAGACCCTGGTTGGGCGCCAGTTATAGACATAAAAGAAATGTTTCTCTCAAAAAAAGTATTTTATTAACCAAAACTACATATATATAACATACATAAATGATCTAATGGCAGCTAAGACTAGCAGTAGATACATTTTCTTAATTCTTGAGTTTATATCTCTCTATAGATAGGAGATGTGGGAAGGGCAAGTGTGAATGAACCTCGTCAGAACCACGAAGTAGGATATCGATAGACCTTTTTACTTCTCATCGACAGTATTTAGTAAATACAACTTGCTGGTTTGTGGACTCAAGCTGTAGTAACAGTTAATATAACAAAAAAAAAAACAACTTTCGCTTATTGAAAAATAATTTTTGGTGTTGAGGAATAAAAGGTAAGTTCATATAGACAAATATAACAGAATACATGATGACATGACATTTGTTCGAAAAGGTTTAGAAAACTTTTCATCAGCCAACGAAAAAATGTTGGGACGATAAAATGTTGGAAGGGCATAACTCCTGTCGCTATCTCGTCCTTTTGTGCAAATATATCTCACCGCGTTTATTTTTTTGTTTCATGAATTAACGAATATAAAGTTTCCCGTGTCCTGTTTAAATAATAATTCTTAAATAGAAATTATTTTGCAAAACATGTAACATTCAACACTGAGTTGAATTGTTCATATATACATGTATTAATGTATTAATTGGATTGAAGGGCGAAAACATTCTTATTAGTCATTTTTTTAAAAAGCGAAATGTATATAGCTTCTTGTTATCGCTTCATTTTTTATTTACCAAGTTTGTTGGTAGATGACTGCTTGCTTGTTCACAGAGTGTGCATAAAAAGGCTAATTGACGATGATATATGTTGATAAATCTAGCTTTTATAAATATTGAAGAATATTGTATACCTGGAGTTCTCAACCAGGGCAGAAAACCCCATCCTGTGCTATCTTGTTCATATAATGGGATACATCAGTAAAATGCAAATTGACAACTCAACCATCTTTCCAATATCCGAAAGATGATCGAACCCTTTAAGAAGCCTTGTGTTTTAAGATCAAATTTTTTTCGCAAGGAGCTTACCCTACTAGAATATTATAAAATTAAGCTTATTGGCATAAGTCCCAACCAAAAGCTGATTGAAAAGGCTATGATATAGAAATATGTAACCCTAATATATCACATTTACAGCTGATAAACACAAAGACGAAACGTTGGCAAAATAAACGAAATTGTTTTCCAACAAGTGTGAGAAGAGTTTCACCCTGTTTTATTTTTAAGCACTACTTAAGAATATGGTTTTTATGAGTAAACGTTTGTGTATTGAAAGAAAGAAAGGAAAAACAATTCGCATTAAATAAAAATAATGATACCGATTCCGAGGTAAATTTGCTTTCCTCAACATTTAGGGAAAAAGTGAGTTACCTTGTTTTCCCCCTTTAGTCTTAATTTATTTTATAAAAATAATAACTACGCAAAAAGTGTTGTATTTTTTCCAATAAAAAGAAGTTAAGTGAAACATGAACTTTTTTTTCAATCGTGCAATAATTTGGGAAAGTGGATCCAGGAATTCGCGTTACTATAAAAAACTTTTTGTTTCATTTTATAGGATTCCAGGATTCGTCATTATTGATCACATTTATGATATTTATCCCTGCTCAAGTTCATTGGCACACCAATTTCAAAATATTTTTAGTTAACAGTGCTCATTTAAGCACTATGTTAATATTATGTGTTATATTCGTTATTTTGATTCAGTTCCTAATTATATTAAAGTTTTATAAATTTATTGGATTAAAGAATAATTATTTATCAAAAGAAATATTGAAGAATTATCTTGTAGTTAGGTTGAAAAGAAGACACGGGGAATCAGCAGTGGGAGCACTGATTCTGAATAACTCAAATAGTACAAGAGGTTAATAGCTGAATAACTATTTATTCAATTAATAAAATTAATCTGTGTTTAAGGAAATCGTAGAATGTGCCAATCGTGATAATGTTCTTATACGGCCATAATGTTAAGATTGAGCCAAACCATTAAATAATCCACATCCTTACACAATACTCCAGGTGAATCAATGGTTCTGAAGAATTAGAATTTTGAAACCTGAAACATTACATCGTCAACACTTGACCAGAAACAGCTATATAAAGGTGTTAGTTAATCTTTTGTAAGACCTGAGAGTGGTCTATCTACATCTTTGTTTTCCTATTTCACCTTTAATCACTAATATTTGAGCCCTGCAATCTGAAGAACTTAGCTTAAAGATACTATCTATAAGAAGTATCTTAACCTCATTCCTGATGAACTTCATCATTAGGATTTGGATTAATATTCAGGAGCGAGTAAAGATTAGCAATACCACAATCACTGCGGAGACCCCGCAAAAATTCTAGGACGGATTGTTTCATCGAAACGTGAACTGAATACACATTAGCTCAAATATTGTCGAGGGGCCACTTTAGTAGTAGTAAAGTCACTTTGGAGTTTAGACTAAGATATCCGTGAAATATCAAACCTTCATAAGGGGTTAGTAAACTTAATTGTGACAGTCTGACAAATGTGTTAATCGACAGTTACTGTTGTAATTAAAAGCCTTACTAATAATAATATAGTTTCGGAACTACCAGTTCCCATTAGGTTATCATTGTTTTTACTACTCTTGTCGACTATGATAGCTGAATTGACCAACTAAGTTGAGACACGGCAGACTGAGAAATAGCTAAAGTTACTATTTTATAATTTCATTTTTCTTTAATCACGTCGAATCCAGAGTACACAGTGACAAAAAAAAAACGTATATAATCGAGCATCCGAGATTACTAATATGAATAGCGACTTGGCTGAAGTTAAATTATTTGCTATACCATACCTGCACATCCATTGCATTACAATATGATATAGATTCTTAGAACCAATCAGAACATATCTGATCTAGCTCGAAGTCCTTGAATTTGCGAAAACCTCATCTAAAGTCGAGTGCTCTAAAAATCCCTGGCTTAAACTAAATGGAAGTAAACATCAATAAACGCATCAAGTGTATCCTGCTATACGTGGCTAGTTGCTATTAACGAGATTAAATAGATTATCTGATTCAGAACCATCGCTTTTCCAGAATGCTGACGATCTCGACAAATATGTAAATGCATCGATACTTTACAAGCTAAAAGATGACTTTGCGGGCTTTCTACCGACTTCACAAATAGAATAGTTCAATTTCAAAGGTGAAAAAACTAATAAAACCATAAAATATACATCTGAGAAATTAAACTATATCTGACAGGCTCTAGTGGGTTTATGAGTTCTGTGATTAGTATACCCTCCAAGAATGTTAATAAAGAAATCGCAGTCTAAGGACAATTGTACGGTGAATATTCTTGCCCTTGATATTTTTTTAAAAAGAACTCAACCGGATGATAGGCCTGATCAGAAATAGTTAAGTCAATTGAAAAGCTTTAAATGAGATTAATATAGGGTACGTCGCCAGGCTAGTAAATAGTAGCTAGTTACTAGTCGTAGATCTAGTAAATAGATTCATTACTATGAAACTAAATCTTCCAGACCTCGTCACTTTTATTGCGTGTTAATCCCGGTCTTCAATCCTCAATATCTTCCAGAGGTCAAGTGTCTCTCTTTTCTACGAAATATCCTCATTCCTTCTTCCTCTTATTCTTTTTTTTTTTACTGAGCGTTGGGGATGTTAGTTTTCTCTAATTGACTAGAAATCGAAGGCGTAGCATGTCACATGCTTTCTAAACATTAGTAAGGTTAAATTTGCTTTTCCTTGTTGCTTTAACTCGGTATCCGTAGGCACCTACCGAAATTGAAAAAAGATTTTTTTCAGAGATGCCAATAATTTTTTCCTTGAGTTTTTTCAGTGGGTTTCCTTGAAATCAGCAACCTCGTCAATTATCTAGGCAGCTTCCTACTTAGGTAACCTACTTTTTTCTATTTACAGCCCTTTCAACAGGTATTGTAGATAGAACTTCCGCTCATTTGTCTTTTCGGAGAACATATTGTCTTCTATTATTCTATAAAGTACAAGTAAATATCGTGTAGATGGTTCAGTTGCTAGCGAAGACGAATTATATCTACTCATTATCTTCCAGGAGATTATAGTTTTGTTTTTTCACGATTTTTACAACTTAGTTGCTGATCATGATTAAAAGTGTAAAAAGATTAAAACTCGCCACAGATTTCGATCCAGCCAGTTCCCCCCTTCAAAGCCCCCTCTCCTCCACATCTTTTTTTGGGTCGCCCTATTTTCCTCCTTTCTCTAGTGCGATAGTCAAAGATTGTTTCTCCGGCATTCTTTTTAAGTGGTCATACCATTTTAGTTTCCTTGTTTCTATTTTGTAGAGGATAGTTGTTTCCGCGTCAATCAGTTGCCTTTCGCAGTGTTAGGGTGTGTTGAATTCTGGAAACAGACAACGCCTCCAGAATCTTCATTCTCAACAACTTTTTTGATTCTTCGTTATTGTCCAGGTTTAAGATCCGTAGAGGGTAACATTTTTACTCAATGAATTAAGCACAATTTTATTTTTTGGACATCAATTAATGTTTTAATGATATAAGTCAGAAAAAAATCGACCAAATGAATGAAATGAAAAATGAAAAACAAAAAATGAAAATATTTTTATCATAAATAAAAAATATTATCTTACTAATAAACATAAATGTTTCAAGGGCAGAACAGGGCTCATACAGCTACCCCGATGGTAGAAGCTCGACATTTAACTCGACCTCCCCTTAGCTGAAGGATAACCGACCCGGATAGACACGGAGCCGCTTGAGATCTGACCAGGCGGCAGGAGTCAGGTCACGAAGACCTCATCTCGTTAGGACCTCCCCTACCTACCCCTCCACGATAAGACAATTATCCCCGCGCGGATACTGCGTCCTTAATTTATGTCCTCAGCCGTGGGAGTCTTATTTGCTACTGATTAGCCTCACTGTCTCACTTATCTCAGCCTTACAGTTGGCCATTTAAGATAGGTTAGGACTTAAAATGCTGCGCGTATGGTACTGCAACGTTACACTCGGATTCTTCGGTACCAGTCCTGAAATAATCATGGCGTCATAATTGTGTTTATCAAGAGCTAAAGAATCCTAGGATATTTTTCGATCTCTCGTAATAGAAAAAAAACCTGTTCGCCTAGCGGTGGACCAACCCCACTTGTTCAAATCACTCGAACTGACATTGTTGTATAATTGCATTGTATATTTTTCTATATAAAAATGCATTATTGACCTTCTTCTGTAATTTTAATTTTCAAGCTTTTATTTCACAATTTTTAACTTCTTTTTTTTACAGTTGTTATATTTGCTTCACTGCCCAGACAATGATCTCAGGGAAAAGTAAGATTCTTTGATCTGAATAATATTTAAATAATAAAATGGGAAGCCACCCTGAGATCGTTACACTTGAGATGTAGTAAATCTACATCAGTAAGGAATAAGAGACATAGCCCTCTCTTCACTAAAAGTTGACTGACTAGAAGTAGTTTAGTAAATTGAGATCCTTTTTTGATTGAATAATATTATATTTATTGTGTGCTGATCATAGTTACAAGTTAACTTATATATCTACTTACAAAGAAAGGGAGGCCCTTTCACTATATGTGACTGCTTGCATGTTGAACCATACTATGGGACATTTAAGCTACCTGCTCAACAATTACCCTTACCTTTATTAAGATACTCCTAACATTCCAAATTGTGTCACACATTGCACAGTTTATCAGGAAATGTACATGGGTATATGTACATATTTTTTTTACTCTACTAATGCACATTTTTGTTTTTAATGGTATGCTAAGTAGTTATTTCCTGGCCAATATTTTGCCTGTACTTATAAGCTTAAACAAGAAACAAGAGGAAAAATTCTCAAAACAAAGCCTTGAATTTCTAAAAAAATGGAACAAAACGAAACAGTCAACGCTCTGCCTACTTAACATAATAATTATGTTTTTCTTAAGAAATTATAATTTGACTTATGGGTGCTATAAGCAGTAATATAACATTACTAGATGTTTGAAGGTCGGAATAAATTGAAGAGAGCTGAACTTTTCCTATGTTGTAAGGGCATGCCTGACTAGTGGAAATCCAAGTTTGCTACCGAAAAAACGGATAGGAAAACTTTTGGTGGCCAAAAAACCTCGAAATTTTCGGAGTTATTTAAGTGTTTGCCCTATATCTCCTAATCAGTCCATTAAAACAACCATGAGTAGCTATTTTTAAAGTAGATTAAATTTGTTACAATTTGAATCCAACCGCAGCTCTGTAGGTCTAATATATTCTGACTTACGCCCCTTTGAAAATTGTCTGTTTTTCCAAAAAGTCCAAATTTTAAGTTTTGGCCGACTTTCGTGAGGAACACCGGCCGAAGAAGTGATTCTACGATGGAAGTAATTGGCTATGAAGTTGTAGTAAATTTAATTAGCTTTAATTTAAGCACAAACCGAGTCCTGTAGGTGTAATAGATTCTGAGTTACGTCTCTTTGAAAATTGGTAATTTTTTTCCAAAAAGTGGAAAGTTATAGTTTTGACCTTTTGAAGTCAAGTAAAATGGAGTTGTAGTAAATTTAATTTAAGCTCTTAACGAGGCTTGTAGGTGTTATAATTCTCTTTAAGTTAATTAAAAAAAAGGAAAATCGGGGAAAGTGGATGTTTTAAGAAAATGACATTGTACGTCACGAATCTATCTAAAACAGCTTGTTTATTGTAAAGTATAAATATTTACTTGTAAATTACCTATAAAAAAAAATACTACTACTAGTACTAGTAGGCACTACTAAGCAGGGGGGGGGGGGAGCAACCCAGTCTCCCCGAGGTTTTTCGGCCACCAAATTTTTCCCATCGGTTTTTTTTGTTACAAACTTGAATTTACACAACTCAGACATCCCCTTACAGCATATCAAAACTGCAACTCTCTTCGATTTTTCGTGACCTTAAAACACCTGGCCGCTGGCCTATTTTGGAAAAGATCACCAAGGAGCGTAACTCAGAATCTATTAGACCTAGAGGCATCGGTTTGTGCTTAAATTAAAGCTAATTAAATTTGCTACAGCTTTATCCCTCGTGACTTTCATCGTAGGGTCACTCGTTCGGCCAGGGTTCCTCACGAAAATCCGCCAAATCTTAAATTTTGATTTTTTGAAAAAAATTACCAATTTTCAAAGGGACGCAACTAAGAATCTATTAGAGCCACAGAGCTGCGGTTGGGCTCAAATCATAGAAAATTTGATCTACATTAAAAATAGTTACCAATCTTAATTATCAAAAACGCACCGATTAGGAGATATAGGCCAACAACTGAAATAACTCCGAAAATTTCGAGGTATTTCGGCCACCAAAAGTTTTCTCATCCGTTTTTTCGGTAGCAAACTTGGATTTAAACTAGTCGGACATGCCCTTACAACATATCAAAAATGCAGCTATCTTCAATTTATTGCAAACTAAAGCTCTTTTTTGGTACCTGGCCGCTGGCCTATACTATTTTTAATGGAAACATGTCCTTCAGATAAGACTATCTGACTATGATCATCACCATTTCTAAACCCAAGAACAACTATATAATTCATACTATTTTTTGAGTAATTCATACAACAAATTATGAGTTACTAAAAATATGTTTCTTCAGTTTAGTATTTTTTTTTACTAATTAATAGAATAAAAAGGTTTCTGATAATCAAACTTGAATAAAAGTTTGTTTTCATAGTTGTGGTAATAATAACCATTATAGTAGCACTAGGTTCTTACAAAAGTCCTTGTGTACATCTTTATTTTTTATTAGATATTTTAAGCATAATTTAATACTACCTTTAAACTACAATTGTTTCCAACAACATTCACATGGTTGTGTATTTATAAAATAACCGACAACATACCTCATCTTGTACATGGATGTGGTTTTGAGGTCTCTCAAATCTTCATTCTCAAATTCAATTTTTACATCCTCGAAATTACCCGAATTCGACCTTTTCAAAAAAAGTCAAAGTATTTAAAAAATAGTGGAAGAAAATGGTCCTGGAAGAGGTAAATAAGTATTTCTGAATATCAAGAATATTTATTCAGTAGCATATTTATTAAAAAATACATTGTCTGTGCATCCATATATTCAAAAATTAATTGTCTAAATTATGAGATAAGATATGATAAAGTCATTGTTATGATTGATAAAGTCATTGTGGATTCAGTATCATTATTTTTTCATTCTCTATGTTTGCTCAAGAATAACTTAAAACACAATATTAATATCTCTGTATGTTTCAATTTTTTTTTCCGAAAAAAATATCTATACTGGGTGCTAATCTGAAATTTGTATATATACTTTTATGTGCGGAGTTGAGATGCATTTCCAAAGTAGCCCATAAGATCATTTGGAATGGCCACCACTGATCTAAACAAACCATAATCTGATGGTTCAATACCTGGGTTCAGGATAAAGCAAGCAAATTCTTTACTCCTTGCATGTTGCTAAATGGCTTTGTTCCTGATGACCATAGCAAGGTACTATGGACTCAGAATTGTATAAACTGCCTAGCTGTTCACAATGAAGGGTTAAGTACATTGCCCGACCATCAGGGGCATCCGATGGACAATCTGGCCAGGGTTCATTTGGAAGACTCATATTCCCAGGGTTAAAATGCCTTAATCACAGTGCGTCAGCATTTCGATTGGTAACTGACTTTCCATATAAGGCAAATTTCTTCGGTAGCACCCTTTGTGCTTAGTTAGGGAAAAATCAGGAATTTTTCAAAAGACAGGAATCAAGATTTTTAATATTTCTACTGACCACAACACACATAGACTATTTGGCTCAGTATGGTAGGGAATGTAAGTTCAATAAATGGCTGAGCTGTTTCTAGGACACCAATCGAGCAGAGAAATTCTTTGTCCGAGATAATGCTCAATTGCCAGGTTATTCTCTTAACAAAAGATATCTACTTCATTGAGGTTGGGTCAGTCACAGAAAGGTCTTGCACAGGAATTATTCATAGTTGATAATTAATTTATGCAGGTCTCCAATTCAGCATCATATGTAGTAAGCTACCACCATGCTCCTGAAGATGATTACCGAGTAAGGAGTAAAAAATATTACATTTCAATAACTAAAAAATGGTATTGAAATGTGTAGTAGATTGAAGAAATTAAGTAATAAACGAAAATGAACTGTTAAGTTAATATATTTAGAGCCCTAATAAGGGGTTAAGTCTAATTTTCTCCATAATGAGTTTCTTGTACTTAAGAAAGTGGAATCAAGTTATTTTCGTAGTGAATAAGGTGCTAAGTAAGTGCAATGCAAGGCAAATTGGCTTTAAAAAGAGGTATTATTTATATTAAAATTCCACAATGATACGATTCCGATTATCTGAAAGCAGTTAACTCTCTCTGGACAAAATCCAACTTAACCACTTATTCACCAGGGGTGTAGATATAATATAAGAAGATGCTGGATAATTCCTAACAAAATATAATCAATAAAACAGAAACAGATTTTATTAAGGCTGAATTAGATTAAATAATATGTTTATAATATAATTTCTTCAATTAGGAGCTGCCAAAAAAAAAAATATATTATTTCATAAAATTTATAGGACAATGAAAAATGAAAGAAATTGCAGAAGTATATATTTCTTTGAAAATTAAAAATCTAACAAAATTCTATTTAAAAACAGTAAATTAAATTAAAACAAGTTAAAAATAAATAACTTTTACTACAATTATTACTACTACATTACTAACATCATTTTGAACACCTATTGCTTCACTTCTAATGATGTTTTAGATATTATATTATGATTGTCCATAATAAAGTATATAAAATTAAATGCCAATAATAAAAATATAAAAATAAACAATAGGAAAAAGAATTGTATCGGAGAGATAGATTATCACCAAAAGTTTATGACAAAAATACATTTATTTTTCATTCTCATCAACATCAGAGATGCATTATGAGTAATATTTATGAATTGAAATAAAATGAAATGAATAATAAGTTAATTTATTTAAAACTACATGTGTGTAGTATCTGAAAAAATGAGTACCTCTCTCGGCAATTAGAGACACACCTCCCTCCTCCGAAAAAAAAAACTGTGTAAACTACAGTCCAGAGCACTTATTTAGGTTAAGAATAAATGAGAAAATACCTAAGAACAAATTATAACCTGTTAGTAATCTCAAAACTACTGGATACTAACATAATTTTGGTTATAGAACAATTATTTCTGAGTTTAAATATTCAAGAGTTTATTTGAAAATTTTCAAACTGGAAAACAATCAATTATTATTTTTTCAATAGTTTATATTGGAACAGCTTGGAAGGGGCTTTTTTTGTTAGCGATTATCTAAAAATAAAAATAAAATTGTTTTATTAATATCCTTAAGAGTTTAGAGGATATCATTAAAATAGTATTGAAGGAATCATTGAAGTATAACTCTATCAAGTTATTTCAGAGAAAAAAAAAATCAACATAAGTGCAAAAACAAAACCTGCCCTCAATTCACCTTTGAATTGTACTCAAATTTTAGAAAATCAACTAGAATATACAGAAAAGATTATAAATAATATTATAAATAAAAGATTATAAATAGATTATAAATTTAATTTTTTTACACAAGAACATATTAATTGAAAATAAAAATGATAATAATATTATTATTATATTTATTTCTATTGAAATAAATAAAAAAAAAAATATTTAACTTAAAAAAACTAACTACAAAAGTTGAAAATAGATTGATTTATCTGCCATTCTATGTGATAAGAGGGTCATGGTCATTAAGATAAGTCTACTATAAGGTTAATTATGTTAGGGTTTTAAGTGTTTGCCATATAGCACCATATTTTATTCAACAAAAATGTGTTTTGTTTTATCATGTTTTATTTACTACCACAGGTTATAATTATATAATTACACAGAAATATTTGTTCTTCCTAAACCATTTTGTTTCACTTTACAACCTAAGAACAAATTTATAATGTTTCTAATATTAACCAGATATTGGTGGTTTACATTAATGCATATTATTAAGAACTGGTGAACACAGGTTATTACAAGAAAACCCATTTTAGTCCAAATAAAAGAGTCTAAAGTTTGATTCCGTTTATTGAATATTTTACCTGAAAATGGTACAAAGTGGCTCAAAATGTGACAGATAACTCCTTGCAAATGCTGAATAATTGATATATATCTCACCACAAATGGGTGTTAAGGACTGCATAAATATTATTGGAAAATAATAATTTTTTTTTCATAGCAACATCGAAGGAATCCAATAACTTAGAAATGTTTCATTCCATTACAAAATAGTCAAACAAAAAATTACATTTTTTCTCGATTAATACCTATGGTATAAAATTTAGTATTACCTATGTATAACATTTGGTGTGGTTTAAAAACTTTAAGACAGACACAACAAGTAAAAATGCCTTAAATGAAAATGCTACTAATAAGATAAATCAAAGAATCAATTTTAATAAAACTGAAAAATATGATAATTTGAGTAGAAATCTTAAGCAGTTGCAAAGCAACTTCTAGTAGTGCAACTGTTCAGTTTACATTATTCATTTTAAATAATAAATAATACTCTTACAATTTATTATAGCAATATACATGCTTAAACAAATTTCAAACTGAAAACTACTAAACTTTTCTAAATAAATTCATGATTCGTACTTTTTTATAATCTTTTAAGTTTTTCATCCTATAGAGTGCTGCTACCTGAAGTGAGAACGTACAACTAGCGCCATTGATGTAGTTACTCCAAGTACCGGTAGATAGCAGTTGACTTCGGTTTTTTGTCAAATTAATAAAAACAATCACATACCAAATAACAGGAAACTATAGTTCACACATTAACCTTTATTTATTTTCTTATATTGACATTAAAAAATCCAATGGTAAAAAAAATAATTAAGTTATAAATAAATGATTAATCATGCAACAACCATCTCTTCTTATATAAACAGGATTGATTTTCACACAGTTCTAAAAGGATTTTAGGTTGATTAATAAATTATGTGAGGTGGTAGTATTTGTGTGATTGACTGTGAATATCTCAGTTATTAAGCTGAGATAATTAGAGAGAATGGGGAAAAGTACTTCCATATGTTTGTAATTATTGCCTGTAAAAATTTGAACTATCCTGTTAGTGATTCTCAAACTAAATTTGGCCTAACTAAAAAAACATTGTTACAAATCAGTGTGTAAGTGATTACCTTTCAAAGCGAAAAGTATTTTGTATTAATATTACATTCTTACTTGACAAATTTCAGAGCTTTGAGGTTCACATTCAAAAAATGCAATATGTTAAGTTACTATGTTTTGTCATTTCATCAATTGACAGTAATTAGAACACCAATGTTGTAAAAAGCTGTTAAGTTTGAAAAAATGTTGAGAGTTAAATAGGACAGTGATTGTAACTACATTGGGCATTTATACGCTGTATGTCCCTTTGAATGTTCCTTGTATATCACCACCTTATCCCACCTTATGTTATATTTCAGTGAATTAATTATTAACATATCAACAACAATAAAAACATTCTTTTTCACTTATCAAAAATTATTTTATATGTTTTAAACCAATGTGTATTTAGAGAACATTCTACTAATGCTATATGGGACAATTGTTTTTTTAAAATGATTTTCTGATATTGATTTTCATAGCTATGCTTCAGCATTATACATATAAAGGTTTTATTTGTTCTTTTCTACCATAATTGTTGTTTACTTTTTCCTGTTCCATCAAATAATTGATTTTTATTCATTTTGTTCCTAAGTTGTTTATTCCATCTATAGTAACCCAATCTTAAGCCCATAATAACAAAATTTTATGGCTAATTTAATATGACTATTGGAAGTAAACTGGACATTTTGAGTATACGTAATTTTTAATGATTACAAATTTATCAAATCAACGAATACAAACGGGATCGAACAATATCATGAGATAACGTTTTAGCTAATAAGTACCTTCTTTATTTTACTATGATGCTAGAAGATGGTTATTAAACTTTGTTTAAAATTTTCAGTCCTGCTCTCCTTTTCATCAGTAGTCACGGAGCTAAACAAATGCATTTATAATTTAGAAGATTGTTTAAAAATTAGGGAAAATAGTATATTCAGAAACATAAATCAAGGAATAAAAATTCAACCTTTTATTCGACATATGCTGCTGATTAGCTTGCCAGTACTCATGAAGTTCTTGTTGAATCATTGACCTCTTTATATACATTTTCACTATACTTTTTCACTTTACA
The DNA here is from genome assembly GCA_964056705.1 of Troilus luridus. NCBI lineage: Eukaryota > Metazoa > Arthropoda > Insecta > Hemiptera > Pentatomidae > Troilus > Troilus luridus. Next base: position 76,677,968 of record OZ057416.1, on the reverse strand, counting down.
AAAAAAAAAAAAGTTTGGAATATTCTTTTCTTTCAATAAAGTTAACCGCAATAATCAACATTCATATTTGTTTTATGAGATATTTATGGACTGTCATGGAATATTCATTTATTCTTTGAAAAATCCATTGATTTCAAACGGGACTAACCATGAATAAAACTTATGGTCACTAATAACAAGATCAATCTAGACAACTTAAAATAAATATTGCTTCACAATCTAAAATAAATAGCATGATTAGTGGAAATATAGCGTCCAATTAAACTAGTAAAATTATAAGAAAGGATAACACAATATTTTATTCAAAAACTGTAATTATGGAATAAATTAATTAATGACTCTTATTCTTTTCCCCTAACTTTGTAATGTCCCGACTTTTAATGGCTTAAACCTCTTACATATCGGCCATTTTAGTAAAGGTTATAATCTAAAAATGAGAGATTTTAAGTTGTAATACTATCAAAGTCAGTAAATGATATGAATTTGAGAAGTCAAACGCAATATGAATCATCATACCATGAAGCATAAGGTGAAATACTAAATTACTAAATTAAGCTTAATGGAGGCTATAATGAATGTATGTATGTATCAGATGTATTTATTTTAATGAAGCTTAGCAACTGCTTGAAAAATAATTCAATTCAGAATACATAATTATTTTCAGGAAATCATAAAAGATGTGTCAGCATGGGTTTGTAAAAGTTTTCATGGAAGATATTTTGATTTATTCAATTGCTAATTAATTCTGGTTTGTTTTATTGATATAACCTATGTCACATGTAATAATGACCTAATACCAATATTGAATGACAATATACTATTGATTAATATCAGTTATTAGGTACATTATATTGCTTTGAAATATTGAATGGAATACCAGTAATAAATTTATAGTCAGCTATATACAGAGAACTTGGTAATAGTAGTGGTTTCACATATAATAAATATGTATCTAGGTGGTAAAAGTAGAATAATAGGAGAATTTTGAAAAAGTACACAGAAAAAGATTTCAGGAAGACCAAACCAATATGTTTTCTTGTTTGTATTTACTTATTTATTTTTTATGTTATTTACTAAACTGTTGTATCATAGTTTCTGATTATTTCCAAAATTGAATAACATATGCACCTGAAATAGCCTGCTTGAATGTTATGCTCCCCGCACCTGCCTGTGTTACCCTAATAAATAAAATTGTCACTTTTTTACACCAGGTAATGATTTAAAAATACAAGTTAGTTAAAAGAAACAGATTTAGAATATATTTATATTTAGATTGGACATGGAAACTTCATATATAATCTTCAACCTCAACCTCTATCTATCAATCAATCTATCTATATGTTCAAAAAATTAACTAGAAAATGCACACGCTAAACTTCAAAGAGGACAAAGGAAAATAAAAATAAAGCAATACAAAAACCGAGTTCAATAAACTAAATCAAAAAGGAAAGTAAAATTGCAAGATATAGATAATTTAATTTTAATTTACCTCCAATCATTTATACATTTTGAAGATGTAGGTAAAATCATCGGATTATATACTGCTATTTTTCATTGCCTTTTAATTATTATGTTTGGATGAATAACTAGAAATTAAAACTTTTAAAAATTAAGTTTTTTAGTGCATTTTCGATAAGTAATTTGTCATGAGACATAACATACTCATATATTGTAAGCTTGCAGTGAATTGTTAAAAAAATGAATAAATGAACTATCCAAAACCACAAAAATAATATGCTATAAGACACAAAGATCTTAAAAACAATGACCTTGGAAATAATGGGAAATGAACTGTCCAAAGGCGTGGCACGGTAGAATCGAAAAGGCATTGGCATTTAAAAGATTCGAGGGAGATCAAGGACAATAAAATTTATTTACGAATAATTATGTCAAGACAAGTCGTAGCACATCTAAATGGGCTCTAAAGAAAATTAATGGTAAAAATCATTAAAAAATCACCCAATAAAACAAAACATTACCCGAAATCGGTACTAGTTTTGGATCTCTACATCATACGGCAGCATACATTAAAAATATAGGGAAAACGATCGTAATTATGAGTACCCTCATTTCTTAGTGAGATCTGAATTCATTAATTTCGTTACATTAGTATTTTTTTTTAATACAGTGGAATCCCGATTATTCGTATTTCCGGCTAATTCGTACAAATTGGCCGGTCCCCAGAGAAAATCTCGATAAATGGTATAAAATCAATGCATTTCAGACCCCTCGATAATTCGTATTATTTGTATGCTCAAGGTCACTTACATAGTCAGGTAATTCGTATTTCCAGCTTTAAAATATCGTTACTTAGTACTGTTTTCGAAAGGGGAGGAGAGAACAGTGAAGCAGATATGCCAGGGAGCAGAATGAGAATAAATACTTTCTAGGAAATCACTCAATTTGTATTGTTTTTATACACAAGTATGTTTGTATTGTTTAGAGGCACAGTAGATCATATTGTTTTTTTCGGCAGAGCGAGTGAGGGAGACAAGTTTTTAAGAAATCTTGTAAGTAATTCGTACTGTTTTCACTCAAAGGAAATTAGGGGAGTAGAGAGGGGAAGTTCTAGGAATTTTATTAAGCTTTTCTTACAATCACACTTTTATTTACAATTCAGTCTCGTTTTTGTTACCGTTATGACACGTAATCATACCTCCAAAATACGTTAGCCTCTCTATTGAAGAGAAACAACTAATCATAAACGCCGTGACCAGTGGCTGTAAGCTAATTGACGTATCCAAGCATTTCATCGTCCCTCGATCACATCAATCCTGAAGAACAAGGACAAAATCTCTTCCCAGACTTGTAGATAACTTAAAAAAGTGGTTCGTACAAGCAAGGAGTTCAAATGTACCAGTTGGATGTAATATTTGAAGGGAAAAAGCCCGAGTTTTCACAGAAAAACGGGAATTGAAGACTTTCGTGCAAGCGATGGATGGTTCGATAGATTAAAAAAACTGCATTAATACGTTTTTTTATTTTGTACTCCCGATAATTGGTATTCCCGATAATTCGCACAAAATCATCAGTCCCTTGACCATACGAATTATCGGGATTCTACTGTATATCGTATACGTGTTCATGCAATAAATCGGAAATCTATTTCCAAGACAAGGTTGATGTAAATAACAAAAGAGGCAGTAAATTCGTTAATAATAACGTTATTTCTAAACCTGTGAAGAAAAAGCTAGTCAATTATTTATATCAATGGTTCACACCTTACAGATATCAGAACGATGAAATAATAATAACCTGCTCAATACGAGATAATTATAAAATTAAAACAAATGATATAGGCCTCTAAGTTTCGTTAAAATTTATAGAGGATGGTAGATCCCCAGGAGATTCAGTCCTACTCTGATTTAACAGAATATAATCTGCCACACAACTTGTTACGAAATCGGGACCTTCAGTACAGTAACTCAGTGCTACTATAAATATAAAAAATAAGTTGGGAGAAAAAATATTTATCACGGTATTTAGAGAAGACTTCAAGTTGATAATCCTGAATTTCTAATCAGTTTTTCTTATGAACCTGTTGTTTGTCAATATCAAATATTTCACTCTCCTGAGTAAACACTCTGTTTGAACAATATAAAATAATATATATTGGCTCTGAATCAAGACAATCATGTAACAATTTACTAAAAATTAGAGATGAATTAAGATGTATAGTTGTTAAGTGTTAAGTTAAGACAAACAAAACAATATTAATACTTCAACAATATAAACATTCATACAAAAGACTTCAGTGGTTTCTTCTGGTTTTGACCGTGTCGTTAAATTTCTCGCCAACGTTTCGCCAGACATGCTGCTGGCTTTTGTCCTGGCAGCATGTCTGGCGAAACGTTGGCGAGAAATTTAGCGACACGGTCAAAACCAGAAGAAACCACTGAAGTCTTTTGTATAAATAATGGCCGTGGAAACTTAAAAGAGCATTTAATATAAATATTGTTCAACATAGATCTTGAATTTCTAACACCAATTAATATTACGAACCATCGTTATGCCAGACTGATTCAGGTCAATATGAAGGTGAATGTAAAATGATTTCTAAGGATTTTAATTTGTTTTTTGATGCTAAAATTTTCAATATTTCACAAACCAAACTAACCCTTAAGTCTGAATAATATAAAATAGATTTTAACCCTAAATATAAGACAACGAAAGTGGAATTGTTTGAGACAACTCAAGGTGATAGGATTAAATATAGTAGGTGAGCACTTACATTTCAACAATGTGCACGTAAACAGAGTTTATTGCTTATTATAATGAGGTATTCATTAATTAACTCTTTAAATAACCAATCTTGTTTAGATCGTAAAACGAAATTTAATAAATAACAATTTTAACCTAAATTCACAGCCTGATATCACTTGTTCACGTCAGGCCTAATCTTCTCGGTGAGAGGATTAGGTTTGACGGTAAATTTAGGATCATCCGAATAAACCGGCTCGACCGTGTAGGCGTCTACAAGGAACCTGCCCACCGTCTTCAGCTCGGAGAACCCTTGGTGTTTGAAGAAGTCCGTCGGAGCAAGGTACAGGACATGGGTGTTGTTCCGTCTGACGGCGTAGAGGATGTCTATCGTCCTGAACCCGTCCGGGATGACCATCTCCTTTATCACCGAACTGAGGAGGTACTCGTTGTTGAATCCTACGTCCGGATAGGCCAAGCCAGAGGTGTGCGGTGTGCTCAGCAGCTGTTGGTGTAGAGGCTGGAAGTTGGCATAGTCAACGATGGATCTTCAATGAAACAATCAAAATATATATAATAAAAATTATAATTATACTAATATAAATATATATATATATATATATATATATATATATATATATATATATATATATATATATATATATATATATAGATGAAGAAAAATCATATGTTAGCTACAGGCAGAATAGATTGACTTTGCTTTCTTTACCTCTACTTAACTTCTTTTAAAACTCGAAAACAAAAGAAAAATATTCCCTTAGTTCAATATGTAACCTTCTGAACTCAAGTTTCTAATAAAATAATTTACAGTTGCAAATTAGGGGTGATCTTTGATGTAGTGGTTAGTATAACAACCTATTACACCCAAGTTCGCAGCCCGACAGATGGCCTTATGGTTTTTTCAAAGGGAGTAAAAAATGCTTGGTTAAGCCGTCATTCGGAAGGGACATTAAAGCCTGTACGGTGTCATTACTCGTTAGATCCATATCAAAATTTAGGACTCCCACTGTAGCCATAGCAGCATAAGTGTGACGCTTAATGAATAAACAACAATAACAAAATTTACCATTCTTTGATTAACATACATATATATCTATAGGGCGTAATAACCCCGCTGACAACGGGAAAGAAATAGATAGAAGAAAGTAAAGAGCACCACCGGCAACGTACGAAGGAGCACTGGGCAAAGATCAAGGCTAAGAGAGGACATTTAAAATAACGCGGTTCTTAGTAGGCCATTAAGAAAAAAACGTTATAAATATTACCATTTATTTACAAAGAATATTCTTTATACTATGCATACCACCTTGTCTAATCGTCTTATCCTGAATCCTACGCGTGAATAGACACACAGACCCTTTCTCACCATCATTTCATATTACGCCATAATGAGCTTTTATCGCTTGATTAACACGGTAATTAAGACAGAGTAGTTGTTTATAAATTTTAATTACCGTGTTGAAACCCAGATCAGTATCTATCAGCGAGACAACAGACCCAACTAAATCATAATTAAACTCTTTATACAAATGATAAGAGATTTTATTGTATATTAGGTTATACATTACTTTTTAAATTATCTTTCAATTTTCTCCATTGAACCATCAACGCACTATTTATCTTCATCTATTGGAAAATTATAATTATCCCAGCAACTACACAGGTAAAGCGACCTAATCTAATTATACTCGATAAATCAAACCAAAATATATTTTTTCAATCAAAAGTTCACATATAGGACCGATAAGGACATCAACATAATTTAACAAAAGTTATTGTATTATTAGAATCATATTAAAAGGTCCAAACAGGAAAAGGTATGCACACTGTATTTTTAATAAGGAAAAGGGGCGTAACATTTTAATAATAGGAAATATTTTGATTTTCTAAACTATCCTGAAAACATTGGTAACTTCTCATTTTTTGTAATTAAAATGGTTTTTTTTGTTGTTTCATAAACTTTCTATTGTAAACAAGTTAATATAAATTGATCTATTAGGGCTGAGTATTAAATATGGTTTTCAATATTTTAAAAATATATTCAGAATGTTTTCATGATGTCAAGCGTCAAATGTAAAATAAAGAGATAATTTGATAATGAAAATGGGACAGTTACCAATCAAAATTACTATTTAAGTCTGAAAAAAAATACATAACAAGAATTCAACTAACAAAAAAGTAAAAACATTTAATGCGTGAACGTTTAGTGTCTTGACGAAAGAAACATTTAAATCCAACAAGTATATCTGAGTTTCTAGACATAAGTCTAAATGCCTAATAATTCTAAATCACCTAATATGTTTATGCGGCAACGTTGTATTTTAAGAGTGTATACACATACATAATGTATTTACTTTTCGTTTTTGAGTTTCAGTTTATTATTTTAACTTCCATATGAGACTATTAAGTTCTCATTATTATCATGCCCTAACAGTAAAAATATAGGTTTTTAGTTAATTAAAATTAAATAAAGAACTAATGTAAATATAAAATTAGCACGTGCACGATGTTAATATGCATAAATGGTTATTACAAATTGATGGGGAAATGATAACACCACATCTATAAGCCAAAATACATGTTCAATAATTTCATATATGTATATGTAAATAACGTTGAAGGGTAGTAGTAGTAATAGTTCTAGAACGAAAAGTAAAAATTATTGACGTTCATTGAGAATAACAGAAAAAACAGAATAAGCACTCGGCCGAAAGGGTTCATCATACAAATCAGATGGTATATACATCTAAAAAAGTAAACAAAACTGATAAGTCCACGTCGGTAAAAATACATAACGTGACAAAAATAAAACTGATAAAGAAAACTGTGAAGTAAAAATAAACTATTAGGAACCTTGTACAATTTGCGTACTAAATAGGATTTTTTTTAATTGTAACATAATTGAGTATGTCTGAAAGGGAAAAGCCGAACTTTAAACACTCATTTACTTGCCTGAGACCTCTGTCAGCATAGTAAGCAGTAAGCTTTACTTCCACACGAGCCTGGCTGAAGTCGTAAGCACCAGGAGGAACGGTGACGATGAACGTAGGTCCCTCGAAGATGGTCTTCAAGGAGAAGACGCCCTTCGTCGTAAGAGAAGAGTTGAACACCTTCTGCGGCGCATCCAGTCCATGACTCACTGAAACATCGATATCACAGATACGCTCACTCATGACGACCACCGGACACAGATACGGCACAAGATACGTTACCGTGGACGTCGATGACCGACTGCTGCCCAGAAGTGACCGCCGCGTAGAAGAGAACCACCAATGGAAACGACATCATCTAGATTACCCAGCCCGGCATCGAAGTCCTGTTTATATATTCTACAGAGCAGTCGGCCTTCCAGAAATGCCGCTTAAATTCATATAAGACCTTTTTGAGACGATCTACAAGGGCGTCCACTTTTTTGAGAGATCAGAAGGCTTCAACTTAATTCTTTAACTTTTTTTTCTGGCTACCCATTATGATATAACACAGTTATCGGTGATGTAAGCAGATAATATCTTTACGAATAAAACTTTATGGCTTTTTAAACAATTAAAACTTTTATTTAATCGAACAGTGTAAATGGCCTAACAAATAAATCGCAAACAGAAACTTACGGCTACACTCATGTTTAACGAAACTATTAATATTATTAAATATAATTTTTGAATAACAAAAATGGAAGAAGAGCTATATAAGAACAATTTTTTATAACAAAAATTGAATGAATTTAATTGAGTTCATAGAGATTTATGAACAAAACAAAAACATATCTTACACTGAACAAAATTTCAATGATACTCTAGTTTCAACTTTTTTATTTACTTGACTGCAACAGGAAAATCATAAAAATCTAATCCTCCAGTCTTTAAAATAGTGGAAAAACTAATTAGTAAATGATAAGAATATACGCCAAAATAAAAATCATATTAGAGAAGAAAATGTGTAGTAACACATCTCGCATCAACAGTCTTTATAGACTAATCAAACAGAGACAGCAACCTTGCTTCAAGACGTTCCACAAGAAACTTAGGCAAAGGAATATACAACGTAAACATCTGGGAAGGTTATAAAAACAGCTGGTTACCAGAAAAACAATAATAAAAAAAACAACGTATATTAAATATTAAAATTAGTATGATTTATTGGGATAATTAAAAAACTTAGTGTTTCAGAATAAAATTGATTTACTTTTTACTATCTGTTTTAAAAGTAACAATCTTTTTTACAAATTACTACTTTGTCATATCTGTTTTATAACAATATTCAAATTAATATTCAATATAATAATATTCAAATTAAGTGCTATATGCATAGCCTCAAATAACTTTCTCCTTCAGCTATTGTTTATCTTTGTAAATAATTCTCAGCCTTACAAGGCCAATGCTGTACCAGGTTCTTTCCAATAAACAAATGCTCTTGCATGAATAAAAGTAATTCAAACCAACTAGTCCAATAGGCTTTTTCACCAAGCTTTTACTATCTCATAATATCATTATGAAATTATATTAGGATTATAGAAGTCTGCCATATAATCTTAAACTATAATGTTACTATTAAATTAGTACTAATACTAAATACTCCTTCATTATGTACATACATCATTTTACTTTCCTGCTTCTAATCAGAAGTATTTTAGTCGGATCAAAATCAAGAGATTGGATTTTCAACGGATCGACCATCCGAGTCCAAAAACAAAAAAAAATGGATTGTTCTGAGCCACGATTGTCACGGGCAGGCCGAATTCCTAAAGAAATTCCTTTTGTTTATTTATTATGAAGTGATTCGGCCCATGAATTTAGTATCCTATATTGGGCATCTTGAACACAACTGGAGCATATCTAAAAAATATATTTTCCTATATAGTGGTTCTGAAACCCTGGTTTGGTAATCCCCCCTCGATGAGAACATTACGTAGCTTTGGTAATCCCCCCTCGATGAGAACATTACATAGCTTTGGCAATCCCCCCTTGATGAGAACATTACATAGCTTTGGTAATCCCCCCTCGCTGAGAACATTACATAGCTTTGGCAATCCCCCCTTGATGAGAACATTACATAGCTTGGTAATCCCCCTCCGATGAGAACATTACATAGCTTTGGTAATCCCCCCCCCCAATGAGAACATTACATAGCTTTGGTAATCCCCCCTCGATGAGAACATTACATAGCTTTAGTAAACCCTCCTCGATGAGAACATTAGATAGCTTTGGTAATCCCTCCTCGATGAGAACATTACATAGCTTTGGTAAACCCTCCTCGATGAGAACATTAGATAGCTTTGGTAATCCCCCCTCGATGAGAACATTACATAGCTTTGCTAATCCCCCCTCGATGAGAACATTACATAGCTTTGGCAATCCCCCCTCGATGAGGACATTACATAGCTTTGCTAATCCCCCTTCGATAAGAACATTACATAGCTTTGGTAATCCCCCCTCGATGAGAACATTACATAGCTTTGGTAATCCCCCCTCGATGAGAACATTACATAGATTTGGCAATCCCCTCGATGAGAACATTACATAGCTTTGGCAATCCCCCCTCGATGAGAACATTACATAGCTTTCGACAATCAATAGGATTGTATTACATTTTTATATCAATATAAATCTGGTAAACTAAACTGTGATATTCTAATTGTGTTTTAAAAAAATGTATATTATATATATATTTGATTATTAGTTTAATAAATATTAACATAAAATACTTAGAGAACCCGAAGGTTCGACACGTACTATACCAATCGTTTAAAAACTTCTGTCTGTAAAGTCCATACCCATCTTATCGTGTATCATAGTACCCATATTAGCGTATCATCTTAAATCCAAACCTCCAACCTACGCCAAGGCGTACCTCAAGTATGTTTACTATGTTCAGCGCTTAATAACTTTATAGGAATTTGTTACTTACTAAACCTAAATTCCATCTCAATGTATCTACATTTGAAGTGCATAGCTCTATGTCTCCTAGTCAGCACTCTCCCCTTCCCTTATTATTTATATATGTATATACATCCCGCGGTCAGATGTAGATCATAGTCAATCAGTCATTAGATTAGTTACGTTATAGTTTATAGTAGTTCTAGCCTGTGTAACTGTTTGTTTTTACTACTAATTTTTTTTAAAGTTCTTTTGCGGTAACAATAATATTTGAATAATGTGCTAAAATTGTTGGCTAAATAGATATCCCTAACACCTTTTCTTCGCCAGTAAGATTGAGGTAAAGAGGACGACCACACCCCGCAGGCCGAAGCTAATGATCCCATCAGTGACTGCATTAGCCCCACGTGCACAGTCCTTCCCTCTCGCCCTCCTTATCCCTTCCCCTCCCAGCTCGTGGTAATTCGGTTATCCATCTGCATCCTAAGGCGGCTGGGGCTAATGGAGCCTTCTGGAGTTGACAAAGCAGGGCGGACAAGTTGAGCGGGTCCTGATTCGATGAATATACAAGGGCGGTTCACTCCTAACCCAGTTAGCGTTACTTGATAGTGGACCGTGGGTGGGGGGCGAAGTCGATATGGGGAGAGCGGTTTAATGCGAAACATCTCTAAATAAAGTAAAAGCAGAACTTTGTCAATTAAACTATGCGGAACATTAAACAGTGTATGCACCTGGATAATATAATTGCCAGTGTTCTGATTCCTAAAAAGTTACTAACCGCTGAATCGAATAGTTCAATCGGATAGCATTAAGGGTGAGGGTATAGCTTTGGGTTTTGGCTTAAGGGACGGAAGTTTTTAAACGATTGGTGGTGTCGGACTCGAGCCTTCGGGTTCACTTGGCATTTTATTATTGCAATGATAAGCATTTCATATGATATGAGATACAAATGTGTTAAAAAGTATAAAAAAACCTTTTTCATAATTTAAATAATTCCTATCACTTAGTTGGAAAGCTTTATTTATTATTTAAAGCTATAGGAATAGTTGCTAAGGGTTTGACAATTGCATTTTTTGAATGGTTCAATAAAGGGTAATATAAGCGTACTATTAATGAGATACATAAGTATGAAATGTTAATTCGGATGTAAATCTAAAGTCTACAGTTTGAGTAACAAATATGGTGTACACAATTAATTAGACATAATTAGAGCTCGATTTAAATTTATCTAGGAGTTCATATAGTGGAATGGCGAAAAAGCAAAGAAATGGCTCTTGTAGCTGCTTAAGGCTATCATATAATAACAACTTATTGAGAAATCATACAAATGCCATTTGATACATATTGTATTTGTACTTCTCTTTAGAAAACCAGCACATCCAAAAGAATTCATGTATAAGCGTGAGCAGAGAAACCTCCCTTTGAAGGGACTCCTAGCGTTGTTCATCTCACTGTAGTAGAACCCTGCTCCAGGGCCGTTTCAGTCTCCTTGTCGGAAAATGTAGTGACATTTTTTATTGTTTCTTAATTGTGTCAGTCAGGGGCGGTATGTTCAAGTCTTTGTGTTATGATTTAGTAGTTATGTAAAAGGTACAGTGAGTAACTCAAGGAAGGGATTTTGACTGAAAGATTGAATGATCTCTTAGTGAGATTATTTGCATAATCCCCACAACTGCGTAACATACGTCTATTTTGTATATAATAATTTCCTTCGTAAATGATGGTTTATTTTATGGTGGAGCAATCATCATAAGAGTGAGATACCATGAAACAAAATTTCCATACGTTATATAAATCTTACCTAATGGATTCGAAGCTTACAATAGAAAATAACTCTACAAGGACCTGGGTTTAATTTACACCATATCAGACAGTCCATGATCGGTATGTTTTGTCAATGTTACAAAAAATTGCTAAACATTGAAGTTTCGAAGTCTTTTTAACCAAGAATAGAACTTAATCTCTGCAATGGATATTTTAATATTGAATAGATGCTAGTTAAACTGAAACTATATTGAAAATATGATAAAGAAAAGTCAAATATAATACTGAAGAAAGTTGGCCGGGTATAAGTTATATTGAGATTGAGTAAACTTTTATTAGAGTTTATAAGTTGCCCTTGGGGGGACCTGTTGAAGCTAATACCTACACCCCCCCACACACAGAAGCGTTTGATGCCTCACCGCCGACCATCAATAGCAAACTTCAATTTACTAAAAGCTTCAGGTAATAGCGAACAAGGCTTCGATATTTTTGCTAAGTGGCCGATCTTCGTACGTCACAAGATATACGTGCAAGCTTCTTGTCTCGGCTAATAGTAATTACAGGAGACTCACGACTAAAACTATTATTATTAATTCGGCACTATGGTCCATAAACGACACTCAACAATTTTTCGCTCTTCCACATGTTCCCCCCAAGGAGCCCAAGGTCTCTACACCGTCCAGCAGAAATTCAGAGTTACTTAGGCTTTCAGAAGAACTATTGCTTTCAAATAACATTGTTATGTTTTTCTAAAATTTAAATCTGAAATGAGTTACCGTAAAGTGATCTACATGGGCTCAGAATTTAGTATGTTTACTCTATATTAACAGAAAAAAAGTTTTCTAAATATTTGTTCTGCGTTAGTTAATATGATGCGCACCTCAGGAGAAATAACTGAAAATTAAGAAAGAAAATCTATGCCTTAAATAATTAAGTTAAATAGTTAAAGACATTTAACTATTTAACATTAAAAAATTAATGAGTAAACGTTATACTTCGTGGCGTACAATGAAGTTCTGGGATTCATACGCATATACACTTTTATTTATATTTAGTTAGGATGTTTAGTGATATAATAAATTATTGTTTTGAATGTAATGTATTGTTTTGAAACATTAATTTATTCAGAGATTCCTATCAATATCTAGGTGTATCATTTTGTCTGTGAACCACTGTATACATATATAACATGTGAATTATTATATCATTTATTTTTCGAAAATTAAATTGCCATAATTTATTCAATTGCTAACAATATTAATAGAAACACATAGTGATTAAAGTTCGCCACAGAACGAATGAATGAAAAACTCAGTTCGATAAGAATCGGTTCATAGCTCGGCGAACGCTGAGAAACATGTACTGCTTACAACCCAGCACAAAACGTAAATAATATGAAAAAACGATCCAATTTAAAAAATATATAAATCAGTAAGTATGTATCGTTTCATATTTTATTATTTCAGCTATTCATGACCAACAAATTATTTCTAATTACTTAGTTTAATATATCTTATTATATGGTTTTATATCGTATCATACACATTTTACTGCTAACCTCAGTTTTCGGTTACAGTTTGACTTTCATGTATTATATGATGGGTGTGCCTTTTATGACTCTCCCCTAGCCCCATGTATCCTGTTACACTAACCTCTGTCCATCCTTCTCTCCAAGTACCGGCTCTAGTGACCTGAGGTCAACGGTTTAGGTTGCTCGGTTATCCTGAGAGGTTCTAAGGGCTTCGTTAAGAACCTATCAAAATGTAGTAATAATTAAATACTTAATGTATCCAATTAAAAGATTTCCTTATAACATCCCTGAAACTTGTAGACAAGTTATCAATTTACACCTTGTTCTGTTTACTTCAACAGCTACTTATTAAAAATAAAATAAAATAATTATATTTTTAAAAAATCATATTTTTTTTTCATTCTATGATTTCCTATTCTATAACTGATTTTTCCAGGACAGGACCAATGTTTTCTCGAAAGATTGATGTCAAACTCATATTTAGCATTAAGATTTAATAAATGCCATTTACTGCAGATAGGTCTTGTAAAATTAAAATCTAAAATTTGCAGTAAGTCATAAATTATCAATCAAGTACTTAAATAGTATATAGTAACACTACTATAACATTTTTAACGATAATGTAATGCATGAACATGTCGATATATAAGGAAATAATATGGCCGACAAATCAGGAAAAGAAGGACTGTCCGCTGTCTTGGTTAACATATTAACATTATATTTACAGTGATATAGAACAATATAACATAGATAAACTAAGTAACTTTCAGAAATGAAATAAGTTGGTAGACTATTGACAATGGAGAAACTTTATAACTTTTAAATTTTAAATAGTGACTACCCTTGACATATATACTTTAACTATATCATCTTCTCTATCTATGTTTTGCCTATCAATCTATTAGAATTTGTACATACACATATAAAATAAGAGTGGATATCAAGGAATTTGCATAACTGGCAACAAGGCATCATTGATGAAATTTCTTCTATAAAAATCTATTTTCTGGATAATTTACTTTACGTTATCGACCGTTTGGGAATTCAAGGAATTACAGGATATGTGCGAAAGGGGACCTCCAAGGAAACTTATACTTGTAAAGACAGATACTACCAACCACTGCACTAAATATCTGCACTAAATAATACCGCTATAAAACGATCCTCCCTTCCACGTTCCAGTCTTTATGTTTTCAGATATTTACCCTATTCATTACGAACGTCAACTATGACCATTCTAGACGTTATTATATCATTATTATTTATTATTATCCAAGACACGATAAGGTCTTCAGGCCAAATATTCTACGCAATCATATATTTTAAAGAAGTTAGTCTTTTAACGTAAGAAGACAACCTATTTATGTTTAAGAGCAGTTTTGAATTGTTGGGTGCTTCTGATCCATAATGACAAGGAGAATGGTATTTGTAAGAGTTGGATGAACAGCAATAAACGAGAGGGGCAATGACCAGGGTTGGGAACTAGAAACTTTTAGCCTGAGCATCACAGCTGTCTGAGCACTAATACTCCTGCCTGGGTCGAACCCGATTGGTCGAGAAGGAACTGTCACGGGACAGCTGTCACCGGTTACACTGACGGGGGTCACCTGTTTTTTCCCCAAAGTTCAACCGGGCTCTCCATCCAAGGACTATCGCTGAAAGTAAAGTTTAAAACTTTATTCCCAACAAGTTTTATCATCCCAAACTTACGGGGCCTTTGTTTTTGGGTTGTCTTCTAGTAACTTCGCCTCTCATCTAGATCATATCTATAAAGGATAGCAGGATAATATTATCTTACGACAAATAATTATTGGTTTTAGCGAACCATTAGTCAATGAGCAAAAATTAAAATATTTATTTTTTTTCAAGGTGATCATCATCCAATATTACATAATAAACAACATCACCAACTCCAAGCAAAATAACAAAATCTCTAGAACTACAAACCAATAAAGGCTTATGAGTTCAGTAGATGTTAGATATTGTACTATTTCTACGTCATGGGTTATGCAGAGAGATGATTTGTGCAAGATCACACTCCCAGCCAGGTTTCCATCATAATTAATGTAACACACTTAATAAAGGCAGTGTGTGAAATGAAAACAACTGATTAAACAAATCAGCAGTCAACAGTAATATTAAATTATTTCATCCCTTAACTTCATTTAGATAGAAACAGTAATAATTTTGGTTACAGTACATAACCACCATATAAAACCTTCATTTCAACCAATCACTTATTAGATTATTTTATATGTATATACTTTCCTCACTACTTATTAGATAATCCTCACTTATCATTCCCTTTTTTTAAAAATTTATCAACATAATTTCCCATCATTATTGTTATTACTCTTATTACTGTTACGGTCAGAGCGGGGACGAGAACCGGCTGAGAAGATTAGGCAAACAATGGGATTAAGCGGAAGGGATTATAGAATGGCCCAGAAGCTTCTGGATCGGGCTCGATGGGACTAGGTGGTCTTCTTCCGAGAAATCCCCACCCCGACCGGCCTTGCCTAGATAAAAAGGACAGCTGTTCGGGCCGCGAGTAGTATTAAGTGGGTAGTAATAAGAAGAGTCAGTAATAAGCAGTGAAGTAATAAGCAGCCGTTAATTAGTGGCAGTGTGTGTGAGTTAGTTAGTATTAGTATCAGTCTGTAATAAGTGCTTAGTGAGCAACAGTGACAATTAGTGACCGTGTAATAAGTGTAATAAACTGTGTGGCAGTTTGTCATATTTGAAGAGTCTTACGGTCGGTGGACTTTGGTTAGCGAACTGTAAGTGTTAATTTGTAATTGTAAACTATAGTGTAATATTATTGTATCTGTACAAATTTATATAAATAGTTTAGTTATTTAGTATTAGCAATATCTAAGATAATATACAGATAATCTAAGATATTGCTAATACTAAATAACTAAACTATTTATATAAATTTGTACAGATACAATAATATTACACTATAGTTTACAATTACAAATTAACACTTACAGTTCGCTAACCAAAGTCCACCGACCGTAAGACTCTTCAAATATGACAAACTGCCACACAGTTTATTACACTTATTACACGGTCACTAATTGTCACTGTTGCTCACTAAGCACTTATTACAGACTGATACTAATACTAACTAACTCACACACACTGCCACTAATTAACGGCTGCTTATTACTTCACTGCTTATTACTGACTCTTCTTATTACTACCCACTTAATACTACTCGCGGCCCGAACAGCTGTCCTTTTTATCTAGGCAAGGCCGGTCGGGGTGGGGATTTCTCGGAAGAAGACCACCTAGTCCCATCGAGCCCGATCCAGAAGCTTCTGGGCCATTCTATAATCCCTTCCGCTTAATCCCATTGTTTGCCTAATCTTCTCAGCCGGTTCTCGTCCCCGCTCTGACCGTAACACTGCCCCCTCCTTAAAAGTGCTCTGCCCCAGAGCATAGTCCGGAGAAATCGGGCGGTTATGAGCTTCCCTCGATGGAGACGTATTTCCTTTCCAGGGGTTGAACGTGCACACCAATATGGCGACTCCAGAGTTGGCGAATGTCTGTTCAAGCATGTTCCTAACAACCTTCCACTCCAGGCCGTCATATCCACAGCCCAACTTAGGGATCGCGAGCTTGGTGACACGCAGTCTCAGAAGCTTACTCCGCAAGTCGTCGAGGCTTCGCCGCAGTGCGTCATATGTGGGCTTCTGATCAGTAGCACACTTGGTAACCAAGTAAAACAGATGTCGTCCTTCGTATGTGTGGTGGAGTGCTTTCCCCACGCTTGGTCCTTGGCGTTCTAGTTCCGTAGTACCACCAAACTTCTTCCTGAAGACCGTTGCAATCCCTCGGGAAGTCCTCAGATCTTCGGCGACACAATGGGCCAGAGAATAGTCCGCGGGTAACGAGAAGATATCTCTGTATACTGTCTGAGTTACTCCACGGGGACCTTGTACCTTAGGTTGTGCAACTGATACCTTACTGGTCTCCACGTTGTTGAGGTACCTGACTTGCTGGTCTTCTGTCGGGCCATGGTCTCCTTTGTAAGGGGCCAGTCTGTTAAAATGGACTACCCTGGGTTTTCCTTTTGGCTGCTTCCTGATTCTATAGATGACGTCGTTTATCCTATTGATGATCTCAAACGGGCCATCCCAGGAGTTCTGAAGTTTAGGTGAGTAGCCTCGCCTCCTTCGAGGGTCATGTAGCCAGACCAAATCTCCAGGTTGGAAGCCACCTTTCTCTGCCCTGATGTCGTAACGCTCCTTCATTCTGTCACTGGCTCCCTGGATGTTTGCACGAACCTGCCGAAGGATGACTTCTTCGTCTCCCATCGTCAGCACACCTCTCGACATGTCCAGCTTGATCCCGTATGCCATCATGAAGTCCATGCCCAATATGACATCTTCATCGATCTCTGCCACGAGAGCGCGGTGCTTCAGATGTTGACCCCCGATGATGAAGGTGGCAACTGTCTCCCCGTAGACCTTGGCTGGCTGTCCCGTGGCAGTCCGTAATGCCCAAGTTGTTGGTAAGATCTTCTCAGCTGGAAGTGTCTTGGAGTTCAAGATTGTCATGCTCGCGCCGGTATCCACTAGAAGGCTTCGCAGCCGCCCGTTCACCATCCCATCAACGTAGAAGCTGTTCGTTCTGCTTCCTATCGACGCAACTCTGATGGCCTTCCTGGGGGCTTTGACGTTACGGGTTGGACATTTGCTTCTAGGGTGTCCCAGTTGGCCGCAGCTCCAACAGCGTATCTGCTTCTTACGGGTCCTGAGAGCCTCCAAAACTTTCGTCACTATGTCCTCGACGCTGAGGTACGCATTTGGCTCCGCTTCTGCTGCTCGTACTCGCGCATGGCCCCGTACAGACTGCCTAACAGCCTCAAACTCCATGGCCTGGGATAATGCGTCTCCTAAAGTTTTCGGCCTGGCGAGCTTCACTGCTTGCTGTGTCTCTGGGTCCCGAAGTCCATCCAGGAATTTGTCGACAGCCAAGCTTTCGTAGACATCGTCGGTGACCGATGGGTAGGCGTTCCTTACCAGCCGGGCAATATCCGCTTCAAATTCCTGCAAAGTCTCGTTGGTCTTCTGGACCCTGCTTCTCAGCTGTGAGCGATACAGCTGGTCCATGTGGCGGTGGCCGAAACGCATCTCCAGTCTTCTTATCAGCTCCCCGTAGTTGGACCGCTCCGACATGGGTATCCCCTGCAGAACTCCCAAGGCGTCTCCACGCAAGGCCAGGCACAACGCTGAAGCTTGGGTCTCCTGTGACCACCCGTGGATCGAAGCCGCTGTCTCGAAGAGAGTCATGTAGTCCTCCCACGGCGTCTTTCCGTCGAATACTGGAATGGTGTTGTGAGCTGGTGGCGTCCCATTATTGGCGGGCAGAATGGTTTTATGAAGACTGACCTCGGGGGAACGGTCGGTGTCGTTCATCGGTGGGTTGCTCATACGTCCCTCTAGAGCTTCTACTCTTTGCCTAAGTTTGCTTTCAACTGAATTCAATTTTTCTCCTAACCTAGATTCTACATCAGCTACTTTTATATTTACATCGCCTAACTTATTATCTACATTAGCTAACTTATTATCTACATTAGCTAGCTTATTATCTACATTTTCCATTAACTTAGTCTCTAATGTGCCTAACTTAGACTCTAATGTATCCATTAAATCATTTTTTACAGTACCTAGCTCATTTTTAACAGTGCTTAACTCATTACCTAGCTTATTTTCTACATTGCTTAACTCATTACCTAGCTCATTTTTAACATTGCTTAATTCATTACCTAGCTTATTTTCTACATTGCCTAATTCATTTTTAACAGTACCTAATTCATTTTTAAAAGTTGCAGACAACTTGCTTAAATCAGTTTCAAACAGGACGTCATCTGGATTTTCCCCTAACTCTACAAAAAATTGACGCAAGCGATGTTGCAGTACACTTTTATTTCCGGAAGAATCCAGATCACGTTCTTCCAATTCCCGTTTTAAATCTGCAACTTTTAAATCCATTAATTTAAGACTTTGAGAAGCCATTTTTCATACAGTAGCCCAATAATTACAAAATAATAACAATTACACAAAATATCCCACTTCTGACACCAATTTGTTACGGGCTACTGGGTGTAAAATGGACTAAACTATTACTTAATTCAATAATCTAATATTTATTAACAAATTAGAAAGAATACAATGCGATTATTTAAAACAGTTAAATTATTAAACTAACATCAATTTACAATAACAATATTCTACTAAATGTTATATAATTTCTAAGATAATATACAGATAATCTAAGATATTGCTAATACTAAATAACTAAACTATTTATATAAATTTGTACAGATACAATAATATTACACTATAGTTTACAATTACAAATTAACACTTACAGTTCGCTAACCAAAGTCCACCGACCGTAAGACTCTTCAAATATGACAAACTGCCACACAGTTTATTACACTTATTACACGGTCACTAATTGTCACTGTTGCTCACTAAGCACTTATTACAGACTGATACTAATACTAACTAACTCACACACACTGCCACTAATTAACGGCTGCTTATTACTTCACTGCTTATTACTGACTCTTCTTATTACTACCCACTTAATACTACTCGCGGCCCGAACAGCTGTCCTTTTTATCTAGGCAAGGCCGGTCGGGGTGGGGATTTCTCGGAAGAAGACCACCTAGTCCCATCGAGCCATAGCAGGATAATATTATCTTACGACAAATAATTATTGGTTTTAGCGAACCATTAGTCAATGAGCAAAAATTAAGATATTTATTTTTTTTCAAGGTGATCATCATCCAATATTACATAATAAACAACATCACCAACTCCAAGCAAAATAACAAAATCTCTAGAACTACAAACCAATAAAGGCTTATGAGTTCAGTAGATGTTAGATATTGTACTATTTCTACGTCATGGGTTATGCAGAGAGATGATTTGTGCAAGATCACACTCCCAGCCAGGTTTCCATCATAATTAATGTAACACACTTAATAAAGGCAGTGTGTGAAATGAAAACAACTGATTAAACAAATCAGCAGTCAACAGTAATATTAAATTATTTCATCCCTTAACTTGATTTAGATAGAAACAGTAATAATTTTGGTTACAGTACATAACCACCATATAAAACCTTCATTTCAACCAATCACTTATTAGATTATTTTATATGTATATACTTTCCTCACTACTTATTAGATAATCCTCACTTATCATTCCCTTTTTTTAAAAATTTATCAACATAATTTCCCATCATTATTGTTATTACTCTTATTACATTGTTTAGTTCGTATGTTTCAAATAACACATTAATTTTAATTAGTAATTTTAATCATCCCCACTTTTGTATATGGTTTTCTCCAATACCATTAATTCTGTAATTTATTTTATCTATTTTTTACAATTTTAATGTATCACTTTAACTTGTCTGTACTTTGCATATCCTGAAGAAGCCCTGCAACGTGGGTCGAAGCTTTGGTTTTCAAAAAAAGTCTGTTACCCTATTTAAGAAATTATTTTTTTTATTCCGTTAATTTATAATTATAGTACATAAGTATATAAAATTTTAAACTGATTTATGATTCATTCCATTATCTGAATTAACACCAACTCGATATAGAGAGATATACACGTAGAACTTACATAAGAGATTGAGTAGTGTTAAGACCCTGTGCTAATATTTGACATGGGGGGGGGGCGTTCTGGCCGGGGCGGATGTAAACACGATTCCAGGCCAACTCTTGATTTAGTGTTATATCTCCAGGCCGCTGGAGCATACTCTAGCAGTTAGGATGATGGAGGGACAATCAGCCTCTACGGTAGGAGGAACCTCCCTAACCGATGGCCCTTCCCTAAGATTCTTTTCTAGGACATGGGTGTCTTATTGAACGGGGTCACGGTGGATACTTGTGAAGAGGGTTGTGGGCGTCTCCTCTATATCTGGGCTCGATAGAGAATGAAAAACTGGGCTCAGTTACACTTAGAGACACTGACCTCGTTATTATTATTATCACTGTACCGTTTTTTCTCAGGACTGGTTATGGGATACCAACTGGTAATTTTAACCCAACCGTGCGTTGATACCAAAATTGTTGATTTTGATATCACTCCATTTTGCTTCAATTCTATGACTAGCTCCTTTTATTATTCTCCCATGGTTGAGCTTATATTATAATCGTAATTTATATGATTACATTATATTTTTCTCACAGATTTCTCTGGCGCTAAAATCATATATTCATAGGGAAATATAAACGATTTTACTGATTTAAAAATTTTCTTACCATTCTGCAGGTGTCCAACAGAACTGCTTTTTGTATCGATTTCATTATTTATTAAAACACACGTATACTGTAATTTGTATATGATTATTTATATTATTTTTATCTGTCCCACATATTAATTTATATTACAATCAAAAGAAGACTTGCAAATACAATCATTATGACTTACTGAACTCTGTATGTTTCATGGGTTGGAGTGATAGGGATTTAGGGAACAAATGTTAATAGACGGACAAAACTGTCTTACGTATTATTTTGGAATCAGGCCATTCGTAGAAAGTACAATTGGTAGTACTTCTACGAGATTGTAAAGATGTTTCAGTTCTTGATATATCCGATATCGGCAGGAACTCATATCTCAATTATATGGGCTTTCTTTAATTTTGCTCCCTTGAGAAGTTGTTCCTGATTTTCATATTTTCATGTGTGCTGAATTCGAATCTGAAATCAAAAAAATTCTACCAAGTACCATTTTTTAGATATTTCAGGTTGTTTTTGAAAAAAAAACAACACTTTTTTCATAAATTTAATAAACTTTTTTTTGTGACAATCAATAATATATAAAATAATAAGTTATTCAATTCTGTACTCAATTAATTTGTATATTTTTTCCTTTTGTACTCTTCATCACCTGCCTCACGTTATAGTGCCCAACAGAAGTCCGCAAGCATATTCTCATTGCTTTTACCACTGTACCTTTTTTCCACATGGGCTATGTCTTGATGTTGCAACGCATGGCCTTATATGATGAAAGCAATTCTTCCACAATTTCATTGTAATTTGTTCCCCAAAAATTGTTGACACACGTTTTCGAATGAAGTATAGGCTCTTTTTTATGTTTCATTTAATCGTCTTTGAAATTCAACGTCCTTAAGAAGACCACGAATTTGAGGCCCCACAAAAATCCCCTCTTTAATTTTTGATTCAATTAATCTGTGAAACTTCTTTATCAACTAGAAAAAACTTTCTCCTTCCTTGTTCATTACTTTCAAAAAATTCTTCATGAGACCTAATTTGATATGGAGTGGTGGAAGTAGAATTTTGTTTTTTTGAACCAAGGGAGGATTGACAATGTTTTTTAGACCAACTG
Source organism: Troilus luridus (assembly GCA_964056705.1). Classification (NCBI taxonomy): domain Eukaryota; kingdom Metazoa; phylum Arthropoda; class Insecta; order Hemiptera; family Pentatomidae; genus Troilus; species Troilus luridus. The sequence goes on along the minus strand of OZ057416.1, from coordinate 76,655,193 downwards.
TATCAGTGCGTTCTCACCATATTCTGCATAAATGCTCTATTTAAACTCGCTATATTTGATTTTCTCTAGGACGAGTTTCAAGTCTTCATAAGTTTCCTTCATATGGGTAGAATCAGCAACAGGAATGGATGGATGTAGGTTGTTGTTGTGAAGGAGCACTGCTTTGAGGGTGAATTTAGAGCTGTATATGAACAGTCTCCATTCATCTGGATGGGTCGGAAGACCCAGATCTGTGTTAGTAAATCGAAAGGCCTTTGACAAAATGCTAGGTTGCCTTCCGTTGAAAAAAATTTGAGCACCTCTTATTCCCGCATTCGAAAGAAAGAAAAGTTCACTCCGGGTTCCAAAAGATTCCATTGTTTTAGCCGGGAACCAAGTAATTGGTCTTTACGTTTTTGGAGGTCTAAATCGCGGACGAGGTCATTCAACTTGGACTGGTTAATGAGTTTTTGCTTGGTATCATTTTTACAACAATAACTTGAAGACTGCATTTCTTCATTGCTTCCTGGTGAATGTACTTCTTCCTGGCTTCCTGGTGCTTGTATTTCATTGCTGGTTCCGGGTTCCGGTAAAATATTCTCAGAATCAGCCTCTTCCTTATCACTCAAGGAATAATTCTGGGGCTTAGGTGGGATGGGAATGGACTCATCGTCCGGAACAGGTCTCATGGCAGATTAAAGGTTAGGATACAATATGTTCTTCTTACTTTTGGCTAAAGTAAATTTTAATGGTTGTGATACAGAAATAACAATCATTTGCATGATTTGTTGGCTCTCGCCAAATCATTGGAACAGAAAAGGCATTGATTTATGTGTACCTTTCAGCCAACCGCTGAGAGTGCGGTTACATAAAGTACAACAAATTTTAGGTGCCCACGGTTTATCCTGATCACTTTCTTCGCATCCAAAGTATAACTCTTACGCCTACTTTATCAATGGAGTCAGTGATTTCCGATTACACTTGAATGTCACTTTGTTACAAATATAACAGAAACAGTCTGGATCGTTTTCACACTGTCCCGGCATATTAGATTTGAAACTAAAAAAGTTCTGGTCCGTATCAAGGTTCAAATAAGACTGTAAACATGGTGGCGAGTAACTAAATAGGTTTTCAATTTTTTGTTAAAGTTTTCAGTGATCAAAACATTTTCAAAATGTCTAAAAACACCTCATTTTTCGACCTAAAACACAGATTTGACAAACAATGGTGCCTGATGGAGATTTTATAACTTCGGATTCGTGTTCAGCACACTTCAAAAGATAATAAAGCAACATTTTGGTTTAAGGGAGGATTTTGATGCAGAACAGTGTTATCCGATTTTTTGTAAGCCTAATCTATCGTTCAAAAAGTAGCCAAAGTCACCGGGACCCCAATATTTGTTAACTCAAAATCTTCCCTGTTAATGTTCAATTAAAAACAAAACAATTTTTTTTACAACTATAAATCATATCTAAATGGGATTGAACACAATAAATGTTAATTTTTGTTTTATATAAAAGTTTATTAAACAAAACGCAAAACTGTAAAAATGAAAATTACAAAATACTAAACATTAACATTAAGACATGAGTATATGAAAAATCATAAAAAGTAGTGATTGATTTATATCACTTAATATTCAAGGAACGTTTAAAAAAATGGACATTAGGTAATAAAAAGATAATTATACAAATCACAAGCACTATTGTAGGCAGTCTAAACAGACACTCTTGGGACAAACCGTGTATTAGTTAACTGCAATGAGCACAGTAAACCTTTGTTTTTTTATCCCTGCTCCATGAGCACTTACCACACCTTACTATTTTATCAGGTACAGCTGAGAGCTTTGGAATTTGGTAATTTATCAACCTAGAAATCGATTGCCTAAGATCACGAGGTATGTACAAGTTGGTTACTTTCCTCTGAAGTTGTGGTTCAACCAGCTGCCTCACCAGATTTTTAATAAAGTCAAATCTTGATAAATGCTAGTTTCCCGGGAATGATGTTTAAATTACATATGAGTTTACAGAAGAAATATTCAACATTGCGTAAAAAACAGTGAGGGGCCACCTTCTGCTTCTTCTGTTGAGTATACTATGCGCTTCTCGTCAAGAGCATCGATTCCTCCTTTCGTGGGGTTATAATAATTTATTATTTCAAGCTTTTCAGTTTCGTCATCTGATTGTCATCGGTCCCATAATCTAACTCCAAATTAGAATCATGGTCACTTTCCAAATCTGGATCAAAGTCCTGATCACTTCCACAATCGCTCATAGCATCTTCCAGCCATTCCAGAAAATTGGAATCATTAACATTAATCAACTGTCGCTGTGAATAAGCCACATTTGACTGAAATAATATCAATTATTTTTAATGAAAAGATTTCACTAATGGTATGGTGGGGTCATACGGACCTCACGCACCACTAATAATCGAATACAACTCAGAAATCACTTACCGCGGAACAACTACTTCTGTCAACAGCTCAAAAGCTACTTCCTGAAAGGTACTGTGAACCAGAGCTTCTCATAGCGGCCCTATGGAAATTACATAATAAACAAAACTGGCTGGGGCTCCCAGGACCCCACCATACTGGTTACGGGTTAATATTCCCTAAAGCAGTTGTTGAAGGATATTTTTTTGTTAATATGTTTGAAAAGTTACTGCCAATGTGCCAAAAGTCGTTGCAAACTTTGACTAATGAATGATGAGTTATTGGTTTTGAATCGAACAAAAAAATCAATTCTAGTCTTCTTAAGTATTTTCTTAATGTCTTAACCCAGTTAATAGAAACCACTATAAATAGGCTGGATGAAACCCTGGGAAGATTTCCAGTTCCGACGGTGTTAAGATGTGATGAATGCGTGATCTTACGGGTTTGGGATTGAGTGATCCGTGAACGGAAGTTTATTAGCAGTGACAGTATCGGTATTGAGCTTTTGGGTCCACCTTATATAGTAATTATTAAAAGAAGAAGAAGATTTACGTTTGAGGTATTTATGCTAATGATATATTTGGCTTAACTCTGCTCTTCATCAGTAATACAGTAAAGACTATACTGTTACTATATTGCTATTAGTAACCTCACACTGTCAAATCCTTCGACGATAAGACCACCATTGTATCAAGGGTTGAGTAAGTGCGGAGCTGTCACTTATGGTTATGGAGCGTGGGCCCGGTCTGGCTGGCCAACCTATAATTTGTGGATTCATTACCTAATGAGCTGGTGAGCTATCGGCCGCGCTGCACGCTACCTGGAGAAAACGTAATTCCGAAAATTGCTAATTGAAGTATTGTACTCTTGAAATTAATTGAGATTAATTAAGGAATAATGCGTTTTTGGTGTAGCGAGGTAATGCACTGTTTATAATCTTTTCATAAACTTCGCAAATAAAAATAAGTATTAACAAGAATCAGCTATAATTTTACAAGGACTCGTATGCGTGAAATAGAAAAAAAAATACTGCTACATACTAATTCGCCTGCTTCAGTAATTAGTCAAATTAACATAAATTAGCTTGGTCTTAGGCATAAGCGATGTAGCGCAATGAGTAAAGCTCTGAGTTACTGAAGAATTTAGTAACTAAAGACCTTTTGTTAAAGAAGTAAAGTGATTTTTTATTTTGGCCTAAAAGCTTGATGTCAATGAGAATGAGATCTATTTAATTTCCATTAGGCAGACTAAGGCATTGGGACAACAGATATTATAAAAATAATAATTTCTCATATAAATATATCGTAACTTCTTTTTTTGGTATATCAAATACATAAACATAAAATATTCAGTAATGAATGTTTTATAGTTTATAGCTGGCTTTCATATCCTATATACACATTCATGCACACAATTCTCACTAACACTACACACCGTAGCGTTTTAGGCCCAAGAAAATCGCTTCGGATAAAGAAGCACCTCCAGAGGCTCTGAAGAGGCAGCCCCTCTACTGGCAGACGCTGTGGGCCTTAAACCAACTTGTTACGAAACCGTGAAAGTAAGGTACTGGCTGGATGGGGTTAGTTGGAACTCCAGGAGCTTTTTAAATGCTTCTTATATCAGATTACAGTTCTTATATCGGAACGCTGCCACATTAAACAGATATGACTGGCGGATCTAGGAGACCAAGGGCCCATTGATGTAGAGCCACGACAAAAGAAGAACAAAGTTTTACATTTTTTTGAAAATAAAAAAAATGTTTGTCGGAAAAATAATTAAAAATATTTTATCTCCAAAGTGAATTGAAATAAGTCGTTGGTGAGTTCAAGTTGCACTCTTGATAGACTATAGCCCCTTTAATTACTTACATTTTCTCCTTGAAGAACCGGCATAAGTCATGTTGTTCGTTTCGCTATTTTCGTACTGGCCTACTAAGGACCACGTCATTTCAACTGTCTGTTTTTGATAATCGCCCAGTACTTTCTCATTGGTCGCCGGTGCTGCTTCTTATTCCGGTTATTTCTTTCCTATCTTCACCTTTGGGTTTTCTTGAAAAACGACTTGCCCACGCGAGTATACAGTTTCATCCTGAGACAGTTGTTTTCCAGAACATCCTCGAAGATCATCTCCATCTCTTGTAAATCTACCTCTTCGAACCAGGCAAGTTTAGTCTTCTTTTCTTTTAAATACGTACAAATCCGGTTCGTCCGTATTAATCAATTAATTAATTTTATTTGGTATTTTACCCTTTCGAGTATGAAATAAAATCATTCCTTCGCGGTAATATATTAGATACTGCACATTAAAACTGGCGTGCCATATAAATAATTTTTCCTAAATGGATTTATTTTTTTCCAAAAAAGTTGACCAATAAATATCAGGAACAAATATAATCTCAAGATTGTTAGTAAGGCCGATCCGAGAAATTCAGTTATGAAATATGAATGTTATGATGATAATTAATTAGTTCATAGTTTTAAAATTTGATGTGTATCACTGGACTAACTTACTTCAAATTTTCATAAAAGAAGGAAAAATCCATTATCCAATACAAAATCACATAATTTCTGGTTTTGTGCATCAAAAATCATACTCTACATATATACACAAATTAAAAGTCAAAATTTTCTGTAAAAAAGCAAGACAAATAACAATTATATTAATTAAATTAAAAAATACAGAGTTAAAAATATTTTTTGTCCAAACAATAGTGGAAAGGGATAGATAATAAAATAGACCTTCATAAAAATGTTTTCAGTTTTAAATGTTATTTTTAAAAAATTTTCTTCGTTTAGAATGTAGGGTAACTTATACCCTATAGTCCACATACCTGTTATAAAATGATTAAATAAAACTAGGTATAGATATTAAATAAAACTATATGAAAAATTAAAAGCAGGTATAGAATATGTGGATAGGTTATTATGGTAAAGTTATCAAAAGGTACTCTCTACTGAAATGTTATTTTAGTTGAAAATTTCCGATATTATTGTTTTTAAGTTTTAAAAGTATAGATGAATATGATTTCCCTATTTCACCTCCCTGTTTTTTATAATTAACTATGTTATCTAAGTTGTCATTAATATATAAAGCTTCTAAGAATTTTCGTTTTTTTCCCCCTTTGTAAAATTTTCTGTAAAAAAAGCAAGACAAATAACAATTATATTAATTAAATTAAAAAATACAGACTTAAAAATATTTTTTGTCCAAACAATAGTGGAAAGGGATAGATAATAAAATAGACCTTCATAAAATTGTTTTCAGTTTTAAATGTTGGTTTTAAATTATTTCTATGGTGATAAAATCTATTTTTGAGGTGTGTGCTAGTATATAAATGAAACCTTAGATAACACAGTTAATGATAAAAAAGAGGGAGGTGATATAGGGAAATTATATTCATCTATTCTTTTAAAACTGAAAAAACAATAATATAAGAAATTTTCAACTTAAATAATATTTCAGTAGAGAGTATTGATAACCTTACCATAATAACCTACCCACATATTCTATATCTGCTTTTAATTTTTCATATAGTTTTATTTAATGTCTTATAATGATTATACATTTTCAAATAAAAATTTAAAATAATTATCCTTATTTATATATTAAAGAAACATCCTCGATTTGGCAACAGGACGCAAAATGCTAGAGGAAATGCTCTTTTTAATACGTGTTTAGACCTTCGTTATGACTGCCTTCTTCCATCTGAGCCGACTTATTGGCCAACAGACACAAACCGACAACCAGTCTACTACTTGACTTCTTCATCACTTCTAATCTAAGCACTCTACATCACCACATAAGTGTTAAAAACGATCTTTCATCTGACCATTGTCCAATCGTTCTATCTCTCTCAAGACAAGTACTCACCATAAATCATATACCGACGCTCACTCCTGGACCCATAATGACTTGTGAATTTCATTGTATAATAAATGACAAAATTAACCTTAATACAAGGTTGAAGACTGCAGATGACACTGACAACGCTGTTAGCCATATTATCTGATCATAAAATCATATCTGGAGGACAGGTTTTTTATTGTTAATCAGGATTGTAAACATTCTGACTATTGCCGAATTAATGCAGGAGTACCGCAGGGCAGTATTCTGGGTCCATTTCTATACTCTATATACACCTATGACATCCCACAGACGCCAGAAACACTACTTGCAACATATGCGGGCGATACTGTCATACTCTCGACCATTACTAACCCAATATAGTTTCTCAGAACCATTAGACACACCTAAATTCATTACAAAATTGGCTCCATAAGTGGCGTATAAAAATTAACATACAAAAATCTAACCAAGTAACATTTATACTTAGACATTCAGACTGCCCCTCACTAACATTTTACAATACACCATTGCCCAGACAAGCATAGACAAAATACTTGGGTCTTTGGACAGAAGACTGACTTGAAAATCACACGTAACTAATTTGAAGAAAAAATTGAATCACCGACTCTCACTTCTTAGACGACTACTTCATCACAAAAATAAATTATCAATAACAAATAAAATTACAATATACAACATGCAACTTAAACCAATATGGCCTCGCAAGTGTGGGGGTCATGGCAAAAACCCCGCTTACAGAGCATAAAAATTTTTCAATCGAAATTCCATCGTTATATTACACATAGTCCCGTTTACGTTACTAATACAACGTTACACAAAGACCTCAACATACCAGTCGTGACTGACACAATCAAGAAAAACTACAAACTATTTCATGACTCACTTGCTGGACATCCAAACGTACTGGTACAATCACTACTGATAGACACATTGCCACAGAATCCGACAAGGAGACTGAAACGTCTCTGGAGCAGGGATCTGCTACAGAGAGATTTACCACGCTAGGAGTGCCTTCAATGGGGGGAGGTTTCTCCATTCACGCTTTCACGAGAATCCCTAAGGGGAGGTTTTCCAAAGAACATTAAAAATACAATATGTGCCAAATGGTATTTGTACTATTTCTCAAATAAATATTTTTATTATTATTATTACATATATATTAAAGAATTTTATTTAAAAACTATTTTTTTTAATAACAAATTTTTAAACAATAATAAATATTATATTAACTTGATTAATATCATGGGTTCAATGTCTCAAATCATAATATAACAGGTATGGACTATAGGGAATAAGCTACCCTACATCTTAAACGATCTAAATCTGCATTTTTTAATTTAGATAATATAATTGTTACTTTTCTTGCTTTTTTTACAGAAAATTTTGACTTTGTACATAAATACACAAGTTAAGTGTGGTTTTTGATGCATAAAACCAGAAATTATGTGATTGAAAATGACTCTGTAGTCGAAACGTCTTAAGACTTAATAAATGAAGATTTTTGGACTGGATAATGGTTTTTTCCTTCATTTAGTTCATAGTTTGAGGTCGATGGCCTTAATATACCTCTTAGGAGGACAATAAGTAATATTTTAGGAATAAAAAAAAGTTTTAAAGTCGTTTACGAAAAAAACTGAAAGAAACCATTGCCGCCAACTCAATCCGCCCATCCGCAATGACACTTAGCGCCGGGAGTGGCGCTGATATTTTTAATAAGGCCTGCCCTACCTGAGGTTCTCCAGGAAACACTTAAAATGTAAATAGGCGAAATATTAAGCTGATGGGCTCGCTTTCTTTCCCCCTTCTAGACCTTCTTTTTAATTTTTCATTAAAAACGTCCCTTGCATGCGTAATTCGCTAAAGGTAGAGAGGGGTACAATTGAGGAGGACAGCTGGGCATTAGCTGTGGGGGAGTGTTGTCTCACAATTTGAACTTGGAGAAAATTTGGCCGATATCACACACAACATCCAGGTTCTTTCTTTTTAAGTAAGAGTATTCAGTTGTCAGATTTATAAATCAATCTTAAAAACACTGTACCACTAAAAACTATAAAACTGGTCACCTAAAACACAAATACACATTGTTTTTCCTCAATTAAGAAACTACACATTATATATACTTGGGATAACACAAGGAAAGGGTCTGCAGATTCTACATAATGGATCTATGGCAGTTAAGTAATTAAATAATTTATCGATTACAGCCGGATTAGAGCCTGGGACTTTCATCTCTGCAACTCAGTGCTGTACCGTGGTCTTTCTAAGCCAACTGTTTTATAGAGATGTGTTTTGTCAAAATCATACTCAACCGCCAGCTTTCCCCCTTACAAACGTGAACCCACTTTTTCTAGACTTGGTATAAGCCCAACGAGATGGTCTGCAGATTCCACAGTATCGATTTACGGTTGTTATATACAGATTAAAAAATCCATATTCCCCCTGGAAGAGGTGATTTGGCGGATATCATATTCAATAGCCTAGGTTTTTCCGTCCGATCTTCAGCTTATAACAGAAAAAAACATTTATCCTGTTAATATGAAAATATTAATGTTATTCTTACCCTGGTTCAAAAATTGCAAGAATAAAAATGCAAGATAGGTGAGCAGTATCGAAGTTTAGAGTGGACGGTTAAAAATGTTATGTACGAATTACTAATTGGTTTAATACCATACAAGATAAAGCCAGAAACATCAAAAGCCCTGAAGCGTGTCCATGACTTCAAAGTGACCATCAACGTCCAATAAACAGTTCGTTGAAAAGCCTCGGTTTCTTCTGTTAACTGAATTTCACCCGACGTATTCTTATTTCTTTTCGTATGAATGGATTTTTCACCTAACGACCTACTTTGAAATTTCCTTGGAAACCGTTGAATTTTTATGAGCAGAATTAATGGATAAGAAATTAAGGACTCGCAGTGCATTAACGTTCGTTGAAAGACTTACGCGGAAACTTTCAAGGAAACTCACGAAAGTTGATCAATTCCTTAGTGTTGTGGTTATTTATGTTAATGAAGCATGAATATTTTCAATACGTAAAATTGTTGTCTGCTGGCATCAACGATAATGAAGATCTTGAACTTATTGATCTTGCAGTTTTTAAGTCCTCCCGGTTGATCCTCACCTTAAAACCCGTTAAACACTTACAACAGACTGTATGTTCGATTTAAATACAGTCGAGGCCGTGAAAGGGGTCATTTCTTCTTATGCTGTCCATTAATGTGTGTTTGGCACGTTCTCTGCAGAGATCGCTGTTGTTTATTTAGCACTAGGCGGAGGAAATTTGTGAAATCTCTGAACGAAAAAGATTTTCTCTTTTTGATATAATAATCAAAGTTACATTTTACATTACATTTTTTTATTGCCAACGATTTATCATTTACGTATATTTCTTGTCAATGTTTACGATTAACCACTTTACACAGTAAAATGTGAAGTATGAAAATTGTTCAGTTTGGAACCGGAAAAAAAAATATTTCACCAGCTATTTTCTACCCTCCCGAATTAAAATTCCAAATTTCCTCATGGGTATTATTAAACAATATGAAATGTAAATTGTTGAAAGATAAATAACCAAACGCAGAGGGGGAATCAGCGGTCATGAATATCAAACCGGCCTTAAAATGGTCGGAACCATTTGCTTGGTCAATGTTAATGGTTCGGAAAATGAAGTTTGCCAACAGCGTTTTAAACTTGTTTCCTCTCTGTTATTAAGGGCAACTGTACTCTATCAGCAAAATGGATCACCCCGTCGCATCCTCAGTATTTAGTCGACTCCATTGGTTTTCAATTCCCTATAATGTCCCCTAACTTGGGTCTTAATACGCTCTGGGGCAAGGAGCTCTCGCAATTGCGGTTTCCAAGTAAACGTTCCCTTGTATTCGTGATCAGTTATTTGTTGTTTCTCATGAAATGTAAGTTTGTTTTAACAAAAATGAACAAGAATAAACCTAAGTCGGTCAGTCAAAATGGTATTCTTATAAATGATATGTTGTGGCCAAAAAACCTAGAAATTTTCGGAGCTATTTCAGTTTCTGGCCTGCATCTCATAATCGGTGCATTTTTGAAAAAAAAACCGATGGGTAACCATTTTAAAGTAGATTAAATTTGCTACAATTTGAATCCAACCGCAGTTCTGTAGATCTAATAGATTCTGAGTTACGCACCTTTGAAAATTTTTTTCCAAAAAGTCCAAATTTTAAGTTTTGGCCGACTTTATTGAGAAACACTGGCCGAAGGAATGATTCTACGATAAAAGGCAAGGTAGTAAATTTAATTAGCTTTTATTTAAGTTCAGTCTAAGGCCTGTAGGTGTAACAAATTCTGAGTTACGTCCCTTTGAAAATTAGTCTTTTTTTCCAAAAAGTCCAAATTTTAAGTTTTGGCCGACTTTATTGAGAAACACTGGCCGAAGGAATGATTCTACGATAAAAGTAAAGGTAGTAAATTTAATTATCTTTAATTTAAGTTCAGACTAAGCCCTGTAGGTGTAACAAATTCTGAGTTACGTCCCTTTGAAAATTAGTCTTTTTTTCCAAAAAGGCCAAATTTTAAGTTTTGTGAGGAACACCGGTTGAAGAAGTGATCCTACGAAAGTCAAGTGAAAAAGAGTTGTAGTAAATTTAATTAGCTTTAATTTAAGCAAATAACGTGGTCTGTAGTTGTTATACTTCTCTTGTTAATTAAATAAAAGGAAAATCGCTGAAAGTGGGTGTGAAAAAATGACCAATTTTCAAAAAGGCGAAACTAAGAATCTGTTTCACCTACAGGCCTTAGTCTGTGCTTAAATTAAAGATAATTATATTTACTGACTTTGATCGTAGAATCACTCATTCGGCCGGTGTTCTTCAAGAATGTCGGCCAAAACTTAAAATTTGGACTTTTTGGGGGGAAAAAACAACTTTTAAAGGGGTGTAACTCAGAATCTGTTACACCTACAGGCCTTCGTCTGAGCTTAAATTAAAGCTAATTAAATTGACTACCTTGAGTTTTATCGTAGAATCACTTCTTGGGCCGGTGTTTCTCAAGAAAGTCGGCCAAACCTTAAAATTTGGACTTTTTGGAAAAAAACACCAATTTTCAAAGGTGTGTAACTCAGAATCTATTAGACCTACCGAACTGCGGTTCTGTACCAAACTGTTCCAAATTTAATCTACTTTAAAATGGTTACCCTTGGGTATTTTTTTTCAAAAATGTGCCGATTATGATATACAAGCCAAAAACAGAAATAATTCCGATTTTTTGGCACCAAATGTTTTTCCATCCGTTTTTTAGGTTGCGAAATTTACACTACTCAGACATGTAGGGGCCTGAAGTAACTTTTTAAAGTTAAAAGTGTGTTTTCTTAAGGATTTTTTTTTAAATTCAATTCTAACTACTCCTTCTTTATTTATTTATAGAACACTGATATCAATATAAACAAGATACAAAACAATGATAGCCTTGAAAAATGTGCTCCAGTGGAACACCCCCCCTAGCGTGATCTGTGGCCGTAAACTCCCCCACCTAGAAACTCACTCTACCCCACTCGCTCATTAGCTTCAATGAAAATAAAAATACATCAAGTCCATTATCTTCACAGCTCGTCTAATTAATTTATGAGACGTTGTTATGAATCCAATCTGGAAAAGTGATTCCGTTGAACTAAGATTTAAATGTAATAAAAAATATTGGAATTATTTTATGAATATTTGGATTGAATTTAGAGTGATGGGCTAATTTAATTTAAATATTAATAAAAACAAAAAACTGTACCTCTACAACTCGTAAAGAATCTTCGGTTCAATATATGGTAGAGACTGTAACGTTTCTTGGGATACAGTTATGCAGGAAGGTGACTTGTTCTAGACCACGTTTAACAGCCAGGTTTCCCACTATTTTATGTACATATTTTATTGGGGGGGAGGGGGTGAGCCTCAGGATCCATCACCGGCTATTAACATATTAAATAAAATCTGCTATGCTGAATTTTAACCACTGAGACTCTCTGCTCCTTATTTCAATTTTAAATATATGTGCTACAAAATTGTTCTTCCCGTTTTTAAAGAAAAAAAGTACATTGTATTTTATTTTATTGGCGTACAACCAATCTCTAGGTCACAGCCTCCGCCAGCATTCCCTATCCTGTGCAGCAGCTACTCAGTTTCGAACGCCAAGTAGGGGCCTAGCTTCCTGGGGTACTCCCTCCTTCCATCGAAGCTTCGGTCTCCTCCTAGTTCCGTGCAGTTCTTCTTCCATGGTCTTCCTCAGTATATCTGGTTAAGGTTTTGTACTCCTGAGAAGACCCCTAGGTCCGAAGAAGCAGCGATTGGATTTCATGATCCTTCCATTAATTTCGGCTGTTATATTATTTTTGATGTACACATTACAGCCTAGTTACATAAATTCATTAACGTGTTGAAATGTATATGAGCCAGTAGTTATGATTTCTCCTGGTGTCACTTCCTGCCCCATTGCCATATACTTTGTCGCAGTCTGCTCTAGTGCTTGAAAGGCTGCCTGAACGTCTGCGAGGGATCTTCCTATAATGCTTTTTCGGTTAACCTTGTGGTAAAAGCTATATCAGGAAGTGGTCAATTAGGTTTACACTTTGTCCGTCTAGGGACCTCCAGGTCACTATATATATAGCCCAATGACCCTTTGTCCATTTCCATTAGTAACATGATGGACACTATGCAGTCCAATGGTTGGGAAGTAATACCTCTCAGGACCCACCTTCGCATTAAGGTCCCGATGATTTTTTGTCATAATTCGGACATTGGTCCATCCCTCGATCGAGGTTATTATATAACTCATCCTTCTCAGCCACGATCGCATTTTCTATAGATCCGTGCACACTAGCTATTGAATAACTTTTGAATTTCCCTTTAATTCGAATTAAGCTTATTCCCTCATCTATCGGCTTCCAATCCAAAATGAGACATCATAATCTCTTTCCAAAATGATCCCGTGGCAAACACATGACCGCTTTAAAACACAACATGGTTCCTCTTTTCAACGCTTCCGGTTCCTGTCCAGCGCATCTCCTGAATGGCTGTTATGTCTATGGAGTATTTTCCTAGTTGGGCTTGGAGTACAGTAAGTGCTCCGGGTCTATATAGGCTAGGGCATTCCAAAGATCTATTTTAAAGTCAATGGAATGACGTTTACTGATTGATGGAAACCGTTTATCTGGATTTTCACCTTTATCACAACCACGAATAAGTGTTGAACGGGGCCTCCCCGGATTTGAATAGGCCCCCACGGGGAATCTACGTTTAATCGAGACCATGATTGAAATATAGGAAAACTGTAAGCGCTGATTAGGCTTTGTTTTGCTGTATAAAGGCTCGTGAAACCTCCGATTCACCCCCAACCTGGAGGACCAGGGATTTAATTTCGGTCTCCCCTTCTCCTAGACAAGTTACCTTCACTGCGGTTTATCCTGTAAAAAAGCTAGGGGACAGGATTTTTGTTGTTTTGTAACTGGAAAAGTGATTATTTTTTACTATTCCCCGCGTAAAAATATATAAAATATAGAAGGCCAACGTGCGCAGAATTGTATATTAATATAAGATTTGAGATGAAGTTAATTAATCTGGTTTATTATAATATTAAGTAATCTATGGTATTAATGTTGAATGTATATTAAGATGATAAAAATACTATTAAAAAGTATTTTCATTTCATTACCCTTGTACGGGCGTTATTAGACTGAATAGCAAAAAAAAGGATAAATAATAAAATATGATATATTAGAGGAATATAGTCGGGGTTTTAAATAATTTGGCCAGATACTGAAACATGTGATTTATTAATTTTAAATATAATTACAAGGTTATGCATTGATTACAATTAAAGAAAAATAAAGGAAACATGAACAAACTAGAATAATATAACTTAGAACAAATTAACAAGAAAGAGACACACAAAAGATTAAATATTAGTTTTGAACTTAAGGAATAGTTATAGGAGCACACTGACACTGGGCGATGTAGTAGGCCACATGGTGATTGCTTATAGAGTCTTTATCTCGAACAGCGAATGATATGATGTTGTCTTTGTTGTTATTACATTGAATGAGAAAAGGCGGACTTACAGTTGAAGCGAAGGATTCGTTTCCTGAGCTCTGATAGTCTTTGGTTAGCAGGCGATCAGGTGGTATCAAGAGCGTACTTCTTGGATCTGGTGCTAGGCGATCTAGGGCTATGGGCGAATCTCATCAATGTCATCCATACGGTGAACGGCGAGCAGAGTGGAGAGATGTGGATTGCTTGGAGTCTGGATGCGAATCGAGATGAAGTGAAGTGCCAGATGACGGAGTGGGGGAAACAAAGTCCTCTTTATTCGTCACCATGGAAACAAATGTGAACAAGGATCTGCGAGATTCTAATTTTAATTTATGAAATTGATCCGCGACTGAACAACCCTCATTATAAGAAGAAACAAAACATTCTTAATTTCTTTTCTCTATTTTTTCCAAATGTTTTAAAATTTATTGAATCCTTGGTAATGATTAAACAAACGGTTGGGGATTTTAATGGAATAGGCTGGGAATAAACCTCGGGTCGTTCGGTATTCAGCGGAGTACCATGTACAAATGCGTATGCTAAATCTCTTTCCAGAGGTTTGCAATATTCAATCCAGAAATGAATCGAGAATAATGATGGGGAGATTTTATTTTTGTTTTTGTGTTTCCATTTGTATCACCCTTAACGGTTTATATTACAGAGAAGTGCTTTCGAAATATTGTATTCTTTGTCAGAAACAAATAGGGCATGGTAATCAATATTTTTAGTGCGGTAAATAACTGAATATACTCAATTTCACCTCTATTTTTTATTTAATTTATAAAAATATATATTCTATAGATTTCCAACCTGGAAATATGCCGAAAAATAAAAATCCAGAAACCGAAATAAGAGTCAGAAGACAAAGATTCTACAAGCAAATGATAAGAAAGGACCATGAGAGACTAAACAAGAAAGTCGTGTACAACATCCGTGAATACTATGCGTGACTAGGCCCTTTTAGAATAATCAGTATGAACAGAAAAAAAAGGATATTATAAATCTGGTCCACATATTAGTGGCTAGGAGGGTATGTAAAACAAATTTGAGAGGGAACAGAAAAAATAATAAAACAGACAAAAATCCCTAGATAGAGAACAATAAGAACAAAAAAATAAAAGAAATCCAAGTTCAGGTGTAAATAAAGAAAAACGGAAGGTTACTGCTTGGTGGAAAGAAAGGAAACATAGGCACGTAGAAATAACTATGGTCGACTAAGTCAGAAATCATGAACAGAAAAAAAGGATAATATAAATCTGGTCATTTATCTCAAGAACGCCATTATTGAACATAGAGCCTGACCCATTTAAGAAAATAAACATGCCAGCTTAGAGAGCATATGTTTGGTAAGTGAGGAATTGATATAAAAGTAGAGGTTTAAATGACTGTAGAGAAGAAGCATGATGGATTTTAGAAGGGATGGGATCCTCTGAAATGTGATGGTGGAGGGTTATATGATAAAAAGTATTACATAGGTTTAATCAGAATGTTATTGCTTTGATCCGTTAATAAATCAAATAATCAGAATGTTTCTACGTAAATTTGTTTCCTCAAAATTGTTAATCATGCCTTTCTTGGATTATAATTTTCTCAAATAATGAGACCAAATATATCACATTTCATATAAATAGAGAGATGTATTAACTAGTAATAGCACTCTACTCCGATGTACCTGATCTTCAGGTTGGCAGAGTAATATTCCCAAGGCTGTTTAGCCTTCTGTGAACCACGTGGATAGAGGTCATGCACTACGTGGGGTTTCGTGGACCCATAATTATTTATTGATAATGACTTTGAAAAATATATGGTTATTTTTGTTTGGCTGGGGTTTATTGTCTCGTAACGAATGAAATGCCAGTTTCGTTTGTTTATAGTTTTCTTTTTATTAGGGATTAGATTATTTGTACACAAACAATTATGTTATGTTTACCGTCTGAAAGATCATTTAATCCTTTTTCATAATCAGTCTTACTTTTCCTTTTGAAAGTGAAGTAACGTTTTAAAAATAAATAAGAATAAAATTATGTCTTCCGCGGAAATTAATATAATTTTTCTCTACGAATTTAAACTTGGCCATAGCGTCACGGAGGCGTTCAGAAACATTAATATTGTTTACGGTGAAGATACAGTGAGCCAAAGAACAATCTTCCGTTGGTTTGAAAAATTTCGGTCTGGGGATTATGACCTTAACAACAAAGAACGCGGTAGGCCGAAGACTAAGTTCGACAACGAAAAGTTGAAGAGCTGGTCGAATAGGTCCCTTCCCAAACCACTCGTGAATTAGTTTCACACTTTGGAGCAAGTGTTATGACTGTTTCCAGGCACCCTATGTAGCTTGGTAAGACAAAAAACCGGAAAGTATGGGCACCACATGAATTAACCGAGGCCCAGCAGCTCACCCGATTGGAAACATGCTACTCACTACTTTTGCGAAACAGAAATGAGCCTTTTTTTGGATCGTTTGTCATGGACTTAGAAAAGTGGGTGTTATAGGATAACCGCAGGAGATCTGGACAGTGGTTAAATAAAAATGAAAAACCTCAACATATCCCTAAACCAAACCACACCAAAAAGGTAAGCTGATTTAATCCACTATTCTTTTTTGCCAGCTGGTGAAACCATCACTGCCAACAGTTACTGCGAAGAATTGGAAAGGTTTCACGGGAAATTCGGTAAGAAACAACCTGCTCTGGTAAACCGAAAAGGCCCTATTCTGCTCCACGACAACGCACGCCCACACATTTCAAGGTTAACCGTGCAAAAGCTCCAGGAGCTGAATTTAGAGGTCCTTCCTCACCCACCATATTTTTACTTTTTCCGTTGTTTGGATAATTGTTTAAGAAATAAAAAATTTGACAACGAAAATGCCATGAAATCGGCCTTCCAAGACTTCGCTTCTTCATTGACACCTAATTTCTACAGAGCGGGGATAGAAATGCTTGTTTCACGTTGAGAGAAGTGTATTGATTAATAAAAGTATTGTTTAACAATTTTTTTGCTAATCATTTAATTTTACACGTTCGCTGACATTTCATATGTTACAACCCAATATTAAGCCCCAGGTGGTGTACGGAAGGTTAATAATGTTTCAAAAAGGTGAAAACTGTATATTTTCCATCATACATTTACTAACAAAAAGTAGGGACATATACATAAAAATAATCATTATCCTGCAATGCTAGGACAGTAAAGGCATTTTGAAGAAACATTCAGGAAAAACTTTGTCCAACAGAAGTCAGCGTTTTAAAGCTGCAATACAAACACACATTACGACTTAATATATATCGTATTCGACATTAGAACAGAATAGAAAAGTAACTTTATTCCGGGACTAAGTCACTTAAAAATAACAACCCTGAACAGAAAAATAAACATAATATATATCTGGCCAGAAGGCTACATAGTACAAATCATAAAGGGTATAAAAAGTGACAGACAATAAAAATAAATAAACAAATAATAATAAGTAAATGAAAAACACGAATCCCGACAAGATTAGGTTAAGTAATTAAGATAATTGATAAATCAATGCATGAGCTAGCATGCAATAATTTATTTACATGGCTCATGTTTTCTTAAAAAACAACATTATAACGACTAAACATCACAAAAAATTATTCAATACATTTCATTCTAAGAAAATGACTAACCTGCTCAGAGAACATCTTTCTGGAAAGCCAGGGGATGCTGGAAAAGCAATGATTTAAATTACGATAGTGAGGGAGCATGACGGATGATAGGAGGGATTGAGTTCCACACTGTAGTGGAGCGGGCGAGAAAGGAACACTCGAATGCTTTTGTTCTGTGGGAACGAATATAGATATAGGAAAGGCGAGATCTTGTTTTAAGTTGCTGGACTGAGGATTTGAATAGGAGGAGACTGTATATATATATATATATATATATATATATATATATATATATATATATATATATATATATATATATATATATATATATATATATATAAATATGAAGGGTGTTGAGAGTTAATAGGCTGGTATAAGAATGAACCGAAGAAATATTGTCTTCGGAAAGGGGCGAAGAGCCACTTTAACTTCATTACGAAAAAAAGATGGAAATAATATAATATGTAACAGCGATTTAAGTGTCAGTCGATACAAAAGTATAAATCTTAATCGCGGTCTGATTTAGTTAGAGACGTAGAGTTAAACACAACTTTTTTTTTTTGAAAAGACAAAAAAGTTAATCAGAAATTTTAATACATTTATTTTTTACTGTTATTTTTAATTTTCAACTCATCTGTATTAATATAATTACGGCACTTATTTTGTGTTTTTAATCTGAAGTCGTCTATGTTGATAAATTACTTTTGTAATAGGTACCAATCAATAGAAATAATATTCGTTTCATTAAAATTGAGTTTAAAAATATTTGTATTTATAACATTTCTAATTTTCTACTGCCATTAATAGGGAATATCAACGGACAAGACCTTGCTTGATGATTACTAGTTGAAGAATATTATAAATGAGTCCGGGGAAATTGCCAATCCGTGCTAGGAGCTATATGCAAATATTTTATGTAGTTCACTTTTTTTTTAATGTTAAAATATTCTGTCTTTGTTGTGCATGGATTTCTAAGTTGTATTTTGCAAGGCCACCCTATTTATAGAGGCTGGGTGATCCCATGTTGTGTGTCCCAGAACCCACAGGTTAACACCAAACCCCGGATGTTAATAGATTAAATAAATTATTTCCCACAGCCGGATTTGATAAACTTTATCCCGAAATTTCCTGGAAACGCTATGAATTTTTCTTTTCCTTAAATTTACAATAAAAACAGATAAAGCAACCACCTTCCCTCAAAACCGCATTTTTTCTGTGTTTTCTCTATTCCTATGCTCAGGGGGCTTAGAGCCCTCCAAAAGGGAAACAAAATCCATGGTTGTGCCATCTTTTAGACGGGACTTAAAATGGAGATCTCCACCGTGTACTGTGCCAGATACTCGTTGAAAATCCCTTTCCTAGTTACACCTCAATAGTAAAAATTCAGGACTCCCACTGTACCACCGTTGGATTAGAATAAAGTAACGTTAAATGAATAAAGCAAAAACTAAGATAAATCTAATACATTTTGTGTTAGGCTTTCACTCTAAGTGATTAGGAAAGCTATTTATATTTTCACTAGAAAATTTCTTTGTTAGATTTCTTCGGTAAACTGCTTAAGTCGTTAGGAAATTCATTTAAAAAATCACGAGATTCCGGTAAAAGTTACTACCTCCCCCGGAATTAGCTAAGGGCGAATTGTTCTGGAAGAGATTATATCTGTAAAGTTTAAGATAATGAAGCTTCTTTGGGTGATTATAAGTTGGACGAGGGAGATAAATTAGTGTCCCGGGCAATGACTCCCTAATCCTTTCAACATTATAGGCAGGCACTTTGTGAGCCAGCAACCTTTTCACTTATCTCTCCAGCTTTAAAAACTTATTTCCGTCATTACTTCTCTGATCACGAAGCTGCTCCCGTCGAAATAAATCTCATACAACATTTCATTTTATTTTCAACTGTTGTCCCTTAATTGTGTTAATTATTTTCTTGTTGAATTATTGTTATTAATTTTAACTTGAAAATATATTTGTTTCATTACACGTCACCGCACCAAATGGTACAGCTAATCGAACGATACTACAGTGGGGACCCTAAAGTATGCCGATCCAAGTATTATTAGGATCTCTATCTGTAATACCGCACCTGCTCATGACCGCCATTTTACGTTCCCTCAAAAAGACATCGTGACTCCCTTTAAAAATTTCTAAATTCCTCCTAATCTTTTGGGCTGCGAATCCGTGATCTGGGGCATTGAAGATTGTTTTGCTAACAAATACACCCCGCATCCCATCCTTATTTAATTTATACATAATAGCTCAAAAATATTGTAAGATTAGACAGAGGAGAAGAGGAGAACAGAAAAGACTAATGTATGACAAAGTACGTGTAATTAAAAGTATTGATTTGATGATAGATTAGAGTAGTTAATATAATTCGTAATTAGTGATGTTAGTCTGTAGTCAATAGATATTCTATATTCTAAAAATTTAGTAAACGATTTGAGGCAGAATCGGAGGCGTTCGTGAGATATGGTGGGCGAAGGAAGTTTACACTATCTACCTTTATTCGAAATAGTGTCCAAAGAAAGGTGAGCCTAAAATACGAAGATCCATTTTGTTTATGTCTTCAAGAAACACATTTAGGATCTACAGACTAATTCAGCCTTAAAGGCTTCGACATCTACAGAACCAACTGCAGTCCTAACTATGAATGGGCATGTAGAGGAGTTGCAAAAGCCATGAATAATTCGGTTTATTCCCGTCATGTAGAAATAGATTTTCCACATCAAGTAATAGCAGCCACAGTCCATCTACATACCGCATTCACTGTTTGTAATATTTATCTTCCTCAAGACATCACCATCGATACCGAAGGCTTTCTTCATATCCATTGATAGTTGACGAAACCAGTATTATACACCGGAGATTTCAAAGGTCACAATCCACTACGGGGTTCTCAAGACACAATCTCCAGGGGTTGAATGATTGAAAACTTTTTGGATCCAACAAACCTTTTGTTACTTAACTCCGGCGAGGCAACACTTCTGAGTTCTACCCTCGGTATATTTTCCTCTATTGACCTTTCCATTTGCAGTGCTTCACTTGTTGATGCTATAGATTGGACAGTCTTACCAGAACCTTATGGAAGTGATCTTTTCTCAGTTCGTCTAAACTTTACAACTGTTAATAACAATAACTACAGGATGTCCAAATTGATGTTTGAAAAAGCAGATTGGACTCTCTTTACTTTTTTAGCACGCCCACTTCAAGATCCAGCGAATAGTCTGATTATCGATGAAGGATTTCAAGCTATAACAGAGGGTATACTGGCTGCTGCAGAAACCTTGATTCCCAAAACCAAAGGTTATTTCAAAAGGGCGCCTGTTCCCTGGCTTAGAATGTAAAAGAGCTATGGAACTTCGGAGAAAGACTTTTAAAAATATGAATCAGGTGAATTACATAGAATATAAAAAACAAAGAGCTATTTGCAGAAGGAAAATAGGTAGATAGGAAAAAATAATCATGGAAATCATTTACAGAGTCAGTTAATTCTTCCACCCATACAAAGTCTTCTGGAACAAAATAAAGAAAATACGAGGAATCAGCTTTACTAATACGATGTGAAGGAAAATTATGTGATAATCCAAACATAATAGGTAACAAATTAGCTGAATATTATTCTAATCTATATACAGATTGTTCTACACCTAGCAGTTCCCAACAGTTAGATTTCAATAATCAATCATCAAAAGATTACAACTCTCCACTGACCATTTGGGAGTTGCAGTCAATACTACAGGCTGTCAAGGGATCTTCACCTGGTCCAGACAAAAGACATTATGACTATCAAGGAGAAACAGGATTCGCTACATCGAATTAATGATTGGTCTAGATCCTTAGTTCCCAAAGTGGTCCAGGTCCACCCCAGAGGTCCACTGGACCCTCGACGGGGGTCTACGTTGGCGTGACAAAAAAATGGTTTTAATAATTAGAATCAGTTTGCCGTCGGTACTTTGTTTATTTCATGACAATAATTAAATAGGTAATACTATTCGGTTAAAATAGCCATATCTTGTTGAGAAAAGTCACCTTATGATTACCAAATCTTCACATTTTTTGTCGAGTTTTGGCAATATGGTAGAAATGTAGCTGCAGGGGGTTTACCATCCGGTTTACCACATTTACTGTACAGGAGAAAAAAACTCGCCATCAATTATATGACGAAAATATGCACAAGCCACACATCCTGCTTACAACTACATTTTTTAACCCAAATTTTCTTCCAAATTTTGACAAAAATGTAACACTACGCTCCCTTTAGCTGAAAGATGTCCACTGAAATAGGAGAGATAAAACTGATAAGATTACACAAGATTCAAAATATATTCCTCCTTGGACTTATTTAAAACCTAAATTAAATTTGAAACTGACAAAATTTAGAAAAGAAAATACAAAACCCGTAGAATATACAGAAATGTTCAATAGAATAATTAAATCTAAACCACAGCACTTATTAATGTTACGGGCTACTGGGTGTAAAATGGACTAAACTATTACTTAATTCAAGAATCTAATATTTATTAACAAATTAACAAGAATACAATGAGATTATTTAAAACAGTTAAATTATTAAACTAATATCAATATACAATAATAATATTCTACTAAATGTTATCTAATTTCTAAGATAATATACAAATAATATAAGATATTGTTTATACTAAGTAACTAAACTATTTATATAAATTTGTACAAATACAATAATATTACACTATAGTTTACAATTACAAATTAACACTTACAGTTCGCTAACTAAAGTCCACCGACCGTAAGACTCTTCAAATATGACAAACTGCCACACAGTTTATTACACTTATTACACGGTCACTAATTGTCACTGTTGCTCACTAAGCACTTATTACAGACTGATACTAATACTAACTAACTCACACACACTGCCACTAGTTAACGACTGCTACTCACTGGCTTATTACAGACTCGTCTTATTACTACTGCCCGGCCAAAACAGCTCGCCTTTTTATATAGGCAAGGGAGATTGGGGTGGGGAGCACCTAGAATATTCCACGCAGATCCCGATGAGTCTAGACTACCTTTGATCCCTTCCGGCTTAATCCCATTGTTTGCCTAATCCTCTCAGCCGGTTCTCCTTCCGGCTCTGACCGTAACACTGCCCCCTCCTTAAAAGTGCTCTGCCCCAGAGCATAGTCCGGAGAAATCGGGCGGTTATGAGCTTCCCTCGATGGAGACGCATTTCCTTTCCAGGGGTTGAACGTGCACACCAATATGGCGACTCCAGAGCTGGCGAATGTCTGTTCAAGCATGTTCCTAACAACCTTCCACTCCAGGCCGTCATATCCACAGCCCAACTTAGGGATCGCGAGCTTGGTGACACGCAGTCTCAGAAGCTTACTCCGCAAGTCGTCGAGGCTTCGCCGCAGTGCGTCATATGTGGGCTTCTGATCAGTAGCACACTTGGTAACTAAGTAGAACAGGTGTCGTCCTTCGTGCGTATGGTGGAGTGCTTTCCCGACGCTTGGTCCTTGGCGTTCCAGTTCCTCAGTTCCAGCAAACTTCTTCCTGAAGACCGTTGCAATGCCTCGGAAAGTCCTCAGATCTTCGGCGACACAATGGGCCAGAGAATAGTCCGCGGGTAACGAGAAGATATCTCTGTATACTGTCTGAGTTATTCCACGGGAACCTTGTACCTTAGGTTGTGCAACTGATACCTTACTGGTCTCCACGTTGTTGAGATACCTGACTTGCTGGTCTTTTGTCGGGCCATGGTCTCCTTTGTATGGGGCCAGTCTATTAAAATGGACTACCCTGGGTTTTCCTTTTGGCTGCTTCCTGATCTTATAGATGACGTCGTTTATCCTATTGATGATCTCAAACGGGCCATCCCAGGAGTTCTGGAGTTTAGGTGAGTAGCCTCGCCTTCTTCGAGGATCATGTAGCCAGACCAAATCTCCAGGTTGGAATCCACCTTTCTCTGCCCTGATGTCGTAATGCTCCTTCATTCTGTCACTGGCTCCCTGGATGTTTGCACGAACCTTCTCGTGGATATTATCCATCCGCTTCCGTAGATTCGTGACGTACTCCTCTCCGGCAACTTCCTCATTAGGCTTGAACCCGAATTTCAGATCACAAGGCAAACGAAGTTCTCGGCCAA
The DNA here is from genome assembly GCA_964056705.1 of Troilus luridus. NCBI lineage: Eukaryota > Metazoa > Arthropoda > Insecta > Hemiptera > Pentatomidae > Troilus > Troilus luridus. The sequence goes on along the minus strand of OZ057416.1, from coordinate 76,631,108 downwards.
ACACCACATTTGCGGGGTTCTGCCCCGTTGCTTCATGGACTGAACTGCGGTAGGCTAACAGGAACAAGTGAAGATACTGGTCCCAGTCCCGCTGATGCTCGGAGACCACTTTAGACAAATATCGACCCATTGTCCTGTTCATGCGCTCCACCATGCCATCCGATTGAGGGTGAAGAGGCGTCGTCCTGGTCTTCCGTATCCCCAGTGCTTCGCACATTCCGGAGAAGACTGCAGACTCAAAGTTTCTTCCCTGGTCAGCGTGAAGTTCCATGGGTACTCCGAACCGGCTGACGAGCTGCTTCACAAGTACGTCTGCAACCGTGACTGCCTCTTGATTCGGAAGGGCATACGCTTCCACCCACTTAGAAAAATAGTCCATGGCCACGAGAATATATCGGTTACCTTCGTCCGTCACAGGGAAAGGGCCAGCGATGTCGATCGCTATCCTCTCGAACGGTGCTCCCACGTTGTACTTCTTCATAGGGGCCCTCTTTCTTCTTGTTGGTCCGTTAGAAGCCGCACAATTCGCACAACGCCTGCACCAGTCCAACACATCGTCCTTAAGGTTTGCCCAGTAAAAGCGTTCACGAACTTTTTCCAATGTACGGTGAACTCCAAGATGGCCGCCAGTTACACCGTCATGTAGCTCCCTAAGAACTTCGGGCACTTTCTTCCTTGGAACGATGAGCTGTAGCTTAAGCTGATCTCCTTCCGCGTTCTCCAATGCCCGTTTCAGCAGCCCGTTGTCCACTAAAATGGAGTTCCATTGGGCCCAGTACGTTTTTACATTCTTCGACATTGGAGCAACATCCTGCCAGGCCGGTCTTCCTCCCCCCGATATTTTCCATTCCTTTATTTGTTTTAAGTCCGGGTCCTCGTCCAGTTCCTTTGACACCTCTGCATCTTGCCAACTGTCGATGACAACTGTAGTCCTCAATACCGCTGCCTGCTTCTCTTCTTGTCGAGAACAATGCTTGCAGCCTTCTTCACAAGGTCTTCTTGACAGTGCATCCGCATTCCTGTGGCTCGTTCCAGAACGATGAGCAGATTCAAAGTCATACTCTTGAAGGCGCTCGATCCACCTCGCCACTTGTCCCTCTGGTGACTTGAATCGCAGCAGCCACATTAGAGCCGCATGGTCCGTTCTCAGGAGGAACCTTCGTCCGTATAGGTATTTATGAAAATGCTCTATTGACTTTACTACTGCCAGAAGCTCTTTCCTTGTGACACAGTAGTTGCGTTCCGGAGCTGAGAGTGCTTTGCTGAAATATCCAATGACCCTTTCTTCTCCATCTTGGATCTGAGAGAGGACGCTTCCAATAGCGATGTTGCTGGCATCTGTGTCTAGAATGAACTTGCCCTCAGGACGTGGATAGCTCAGAATAGGAGCACTACTCAATTTGCTCTTCAGCTCCTCGAAGGATGCTTGACACTCGTGATCCCAATGGAAAGTCCTTTTCTCCTCGGTAAGCCTGGTAAGCGGTTTTGCGATGTTAGCAAATCCTTTCACGTACCTCCGGTAATAGGTGCAGAGCCCGAGAAAACTTCTCACCTGGTGCTTATCTCGAGGTACCGGCCAGTCGGTGATCGCTGCTACCTTCTGTGGGTCGACAGCAACTCCGTTGTCTGACACAATATGCCCCAGGTAGTTGACTTGCCTTCGGAAGAGATTACACTTCTTCGGGTTCAACTTAAGGTTCGCTGCACGCAGTCGTTCGAAGACCTTCTCCAGATTCTTCAGATGGTGAGCGAAGGACTTTCCCAGCACAATGATGTCATCTAGGTACACCAGGCATACCTCCCAAGAGAGACCTCTTAACACATTTTCCATCAGCCTCTCGAATGTGGCAGGAGCATTGCAAAGCCCGAACGGCATTACTGTAAACTGCCAGAGCCCAGTGCCAATTGAAAACGCCGTTTTCTCTTTATCTTCAGGTGCCAATCCAACCTGCCAATATCCACTGCGGAGATCCAAGGTAGAGAAGAGTTTACACCCCTCCAGGGTGTCCAGCGTATCGTCAATCCTGGGAAGCGGATAACTGTCCTTCTTGGTGACGTTGTTCAGAAGACGGTAGTCTACGCAGAACCTCGTTGTGCCGTCTTTCTTCTTCACCAATACGACAGGAGACATCCAGGGGCTACTCGAAGGCTCAATGACACCATCAGCCGCCATCTCCTTTATGATCTTCTCGGCGTCCTCCCGTTTGGCTAACGGCAGCCTCCGCGGGACCTGTCGGATGGGCTTCGCATCCCCGGTGTCAATCCTGTGCTGGACGATATCCGTTCTGCCCCGTGGTCCTGGTCCGATCTCGAAGACGTCATGCCATCGGATAATCATGTTCTTCACTTCCTCGCTCTGTTCAGGTGAAAGGTCGCGGCATGACTCGTTAACAAATCCTTTTAGTTCTTCTGGCAGTCCTCGGAGCTCGGTGGGACGACGTTGCAGCTGACGAACCACTGAGGTAGCGGTTGTACACTCCCCGACCGGTGTTCCTTTCTTCAGTGTTACCGGGAAGCTGTTCAGATTCATTAGCCTAATTGGAGTGGTACGTCCAATCTTGATGAGAGACCTAGCAACCAGTACGCCGCGTCCGATCTCTTGTTCTTCGTGCGTTCCGGGTTCCAGTAGTACACATTAACCCTCCGGTAGATGTCCTTCGACTGTCCCATGTGTTACGATTTGGCTCCGTGCAGGTAAAGTGGTGTCTTCTAGTAAGAGCACTCGTGCGTAGAGATCCTTTCCCTGCCGAAGGATGACTTCTTCGTCTCCCATCGTCAGCAACCTCTCGACATGTCCAGCTTGATCCCGTATGCCATCATGAAGTCCATGCCCAATATGACATCTTCATCGATCTCTGCCACGAGAGCGCGGTGCTTCAGATGTTGATCCCCGATGATGAAGGTGGCAACTGTCTCCCCGTAGACCTTGGCTGGCTGTCCCGTGGCAGTCCGTAATGCCCAAGTTGTTGGTAAGATCTTCTCAGCTGGAAGTGTCTTCGAGTTCAAGATTGTCATGGTTGCGCCGGTATCTATTAGCAGACTTTGCAGCTGTCCGTTCACCATCCCATCAACGTAGAAACTGTTCGTTCTGCTTCCTATTGACGCAACCCTGGTGGTCTTCCTGGGGCCTTTGACGTTACGGGTTGACAGTTGCCCCTTCCCATCAACCCTATTTAGTTTTCCTGTGGCTTTTCTTGCTTCTTCGATGGACACTTGCTTCTAGGGTGTCCAAGTTGGCCGCAGCTCCAACAGCGTATCTCCTTCTTACGGGTCCTGAGAGCCTCCAAAACTTTCGTCACAATTTCCTCGACGCTGGGGACCGCATTTGGCTCCGCTTCTGCTGCTCGTACTCGCGCATGGCCCCGTACAGACTGTCTAACAGCCTCGAACTCCATGGCCTGGGATAATGCGTCTCCTAAAGTTTTCGGCCTGGCGAGCTTCACTGCTTGCTGTGTCTCTGGGTCCCGAAGTCCATCCAGGAATTTGTCGACAGCCAAGCTTTCGTAGACATCGTCGGTGACCGATGGGTAGGCGTTCCTTACCAGCCGGGCAATATCCGCTTCAAATTCCTGCAAAGTCTCGTTGGTCTTCTGGACCCTGCTTCTCAGCTGTGAGCGATACAGCTGGTCCATGTGGCGGTGGCCGAAACGCATCTCCAGTCTTCTGATCAGCTCCCCGTAGTTGGACCGCTCCGACATGGGTATCCCCTGCAGAACTCCCAAGGCGTCTTTACGCAAGGCCAGGCACAACGCTGAAGCTTGGGTCTCCTGTGACCACCCGTGGATCGAAGCCGCTGTCTCGAAGAGAGTCACGGCGTCTTTCCGTCGAATACTGGAATGGTGTTGTGAGCTGGTGGCGTCCCATTATTGGCGGGCAGAATAATTTTATGAAGACTGGCCTCGGGGGAACGGTCGGTGTCGTTCGTCGGTGGGTTGCTCATACGTCCCTCTAGAGCCTCTACTCTTTGCCTAAGTTTGCTTTCAATTGAATTCAATTTTTCTCCTAACCTAGATTCTACATCAGCTACTTTATTATCTACATTTTCCATTAACTTAGTTTCTAATGTGCCTAATTTAGACTCTAGCCTATTTTCTACATTGCCTAGTTCATTTTTAACACTGCTTAATTCATTACCTAGTTCATTTTTAACACTGCTTAATTCATTACCTAGTTCATTTTTAACACTGCTTAATTCATTACCTAGCTTATTTTCTACATTGCCTAATTCACTTTTAACACTGCTTAATTCATTACCTAGCTTATTTTCTACATTGCCTAATTCATTTTTAAAAGTTGCAGACAACTTGCTTAAATCAGTTTCAAACAGAACGTCCTCTGGATTTTCCCCTAACTCTACAAAAAATTGACGCAAGCAAAGTTGCAGTACACTTTTATTTCCGGAAGAATCCAGATCACGTTCTTCTAATTCCCGTTTTAAATCCGCAACTTTTAAATCCATCAATTTAAGACTTTGAGAAGCCATTTTTCAAACAGTAGCCCAATTATTACAAAATGCTAGACAAAATAACAATTACACAAGATCCCACTTCTGACACCAATTTGTTACGGGCTACTGGGTGTAAAATGGACTAAACTATTACTTAATTCAAGAATCTAATATTTATTAACAAATTAACAAGAATACAATGAGATTATTTAAAACAGTTAAATTATTAAACTAATATCAATATACAATAATAATATTCTACTAAATGTTATCTAATTTCTAAGATAATATACAAATAATATAAGATATTGTTTATACTAAGTAACTAAACTATTTATATAAATTTGTACAAATACAATAATATTACACTATAGTTTACAATTACAAATTAACACTTACAGTTCGCTAACTAAAGTCCACCGACCGTAAGACTCTTCAAATATGACAAACTGCCACACAGTTTATTACACTTATTACACGGTCACTAATTGTCACTGTTGCTCACTAAGCACTTATTACAGACTGATACTAATACTAACTAACTCACACACACTGCCACTAGTTAACGACTGCTACTCACTGGCTTATTACAGACTCGTCTTATTACTACTGCCCGGCCAAAACAGCTCGCCTTTTTATATAGGCAAGGGAGATTGGGGTGGGGAGCACCTAGAATATTCCACGCAGATCCCGATGAGTCTAGACTACCTTTGATCCCTTCCGGCTTAATCCCATTGTTTGCCTAATCCTCTCAGCCGGTTCTCCTTCCGGCTCTGACCGTAACATTAATATTCAATGGCGGGTCAAAATCGGAGACTTTAACAGGTTCTGCCTTTGTCACACCCGATGCTACCTACAAATGTAAGCTACATCAACTTAGCTGTATAAATTGCGCAGAAATCGATGCCATCGGAATGGCTCTCCGATATGTCATGAAATCCCCAGTTGAAAATTTGGCAGTAGTATCAGACTCTTTGAGTGCTTTATAAGGCACGAGTAACATGTACCCAGACCACTCGGGGATAGAATGTATTTTAAAACTTACAAAACAGCTACATGATGTTGGAACATCGATCAATTTTATCTGGTCACCAGCACATGTAGGTATCATAGGGAATGAACTGGGCTTTCAATCAAAAGAAGGATTAATTAAGAATATCTAACTTTATTTATAAATTTTTCATTTTTTTTTATTCCGGTTTTATAAAAAATCCGGTTACTAAAAACGATTATACGAAACTAAGGCGTTGATGACCAATCAGTTTCACGCCTCAATTTTGGACCAACCAACTAACCTAAAATACAAAAATAAGTCGGGTTGAACGCAAAACAACAATAATAACTTCATGATAATACAAATGTATTCCAATATGGACAAACTAAGCACTGTGAGAACAAACGGTGAGTGAAGTGAGCAAGATAGTAGAGACATGGATCCCCTAAGCGCAGCCGGCCTTCTGCGCAGGTTGTTAACTAAACCGTTAGACTGTAGTTTCTTTCAGATTTCTTTGTGTAAATTTATTTCGTTCTGCAATAAATATATTTTTTCTTGGGTTTCAAGTCTATGTTTGATACCTCTTGAAAAACAAAATCTAAAATAAATACATTGATATCCTGAAATTCTCATACAGCTAAGAGACATGAGTGCTCTATCAAAGGACCGCATGGCATGAGAAACATGGATGATGGCACAGCCACGCTGGGAAAGAGAAAGGAATTTTCATGACTTAAAAATCCCAACTCTGAGATACAAAAAACATTTTGTATTTCTAAATATCAACTTGTATTAAATATCAACCTAATGTATTCATAAGGTTAAAAAAATACATGAATCCCAAAGTTATGTAGGTCGATTTCGAAATGGTGGCAAACAAAACTTCGGATTTTAGGACTATTTTTGTTTTTCATCTTTAACTTTGATATTGAAAACTTATCAGTATACCGATATGGAAATAATGGAAAATAATTAATTAATTAAACTGTATGTAGGTGGAGTTAAAAAAAAAACTTTGGTTTTTGCGATTATATTTTGTTTTCGATAATTCATAAGCGAAAACTGCACTAGGTATACAATTAATTAAAAGGGAAAAAACTTTCGTCTAATGATTGGATTGGTCTAAAACCTGGAATATCCACGATGTAAAAAAACGAAAAAGAGTGCCATGCACGATTAGTCCCTTGGAAGTGAGTAATCAATAGAGGTAAGAAAAAAAAGATAAAATTGAGTTTTAATGAAATTGAATTTATGTAATATAAATATGTGTATAAAGATTGTTAAAGCATAGACACAATTGGTAAGGTGGCTTTAAAAAATATAGATCAATCCACTTTATAATACGTAAAGTTTAAAGACCGTAAAATAAGACGTGAACTCTAGGCAGGCATTTGGTAGCTTTGATGAGCACTTTAAGTAATTGGACTTTTATGATTCTCGTATTGGATGGTTTAGGTACCTTTTTATATTCTACATGTTATATCCATAAGGGATATGATTTATTTTTTCCATGAGAGATTTTGAGTAAAAGGTTTAGATTCGGGCATTAGTATGTAATATAGAAATGGTTTCTTAAATATTGCTAGAAGTTGTTCATCCCTCATGTTTAATAATTTGTAATGGTATGTATAATTTATTAATTTTAAATATTGTTATTAATCAAGATCTACTATAAATTTGGTGCATATGATCATATATTGTACCATGCTTTATTTTATTTTTCTAATGTGAAGTCCCGATATCAAAGAAAATTACTTTTGATGACAAGAAAATGGACAGTAAAGCATCAGACTTAGCAGTACATTTCGTTACCACTAACCATACTATAGATTTTGAAAAAATCATAGTGGTTAAGAAATGTAATAAAGCTACAGAAAGAAAAATAATGGAAGCGATAGAAATAGTCAAACACCCGGAAAATTTCAACTGGGAAGACGGTTACAAATTAAGTAAGCTTTGGCTCCCAAACATACCAGAAAATAAAAAGAACAAAGTAAAACAGATTAACCAAGCAGAGTCGAAATCAAATCAACCAGAACAATCGGAAACAAGCCAATCGCGTTCATGGAAAAGTAGACTCCGTCCCAGGACACGAAAGGACCCGATCGACTAACGATGGGGCCCAATGATTTACGAGCGGACCCGAGCGAGTATATAAGACCGAGGGGGAGCCGAACATCTTCATTCTCTTTTCTGCCCTGAAGAAGTTAGCAGTGAAACGTTGGTGAAAAAGTTAGCGACACGGTCTAAACCAGAAGATACCACTGAAGTATTTTGTATAAATAGTGGCCGTGGAAACCTAAATGAGTATTTAATAAAGTAATTATTTTCACCACGACAAAGTTAAATTGAATCTAATTCTAAACTAATCGGGAATAATCTCATATTTCACGGCAGTTGTTATTTTGTAAATAATTGTGGTTTTGATAAGTAAAGAACTGGTTATGGCGAGGGAAGATCAACAAGATGCCCTACTGATATCCAACGGCGAGACTGAAGGGATATACCTACTTAGGGACCGTAATTAGTAGCTCGGATAGGATAGATGCAGAAATATCAAACAGAATATGTAAAGCAAATTAAGTGTATTACCAGACTACCAATAGGATCATCGGCCACCGTGAAGTAGACAAGAAGACCAAAATGCATATATATATATACATAAGTCTGTTTCCCTACCTGCACTGACCTACGGCGGAGAAAGTTGGGCAATACTGGACAGGCATTCTAGTCGTATAACGGCAGCAGCAATGACCTTCCTTCGCAGATCTGTTGGGAGAACCAGAAGAAATCGCATCAGAAACGAAAGCATTAGAGAGTAACTAGAACTTACACAACTTAAAACCACTCTAGAAAGACGGCAACTCCAGTGGTATCGACATGTATGCCGCATGAACGAGGATATGAATCCAATAAAGGTATTAGAGACTCGACCGACAGGAAAGAGGCCGCGCGGACGCCCCAGAATTATATACCAAGAGTATATCCAGAGAATTGGAAGCAAAAGAGGCAGATCCCTCAATGAAATGAAGCGGCTAAGCAGAGACCGAGAGGAATGGTTACGCTGGATTGAGGTTCTTTGATGCTAGCTAATGACACAAGAGAAAGATAAAGAAGAAGAAGAATAAAAACAAACGGATTTGCAAAAGAGAAAGTTAATACCAAAATTTCAGCTCTTTGGGGATAGAGGGTGTCATATAAAGCACCAAACTGTGGTGTTCCAAAGAAAACAATAAAAATGAGAGTGAAAATGTTTCAAATAAATAAGGATATTTATAAGAACTAACATAACATATTCGTAAAAACAAATTGGTATTGATTTCGTATTCGTTACTTATACATTACATCTATATAAACCAAAATTCCGAAGAAATAGTTTTCACTAACTGGATTGGCAAACATATTTTTATGTGGCGAATATGTTCTTTAGAATTTTGAAATATGTCATTCCCATGTGCATCTATTGCAAGATGTTCTTTGTCATTAAGAAGAAATTCAATATTATCTTAGCTATAAACATTAATTTTTTGAGTAATAAGTAAGAAAATAAAAAAGGCTTAGTCTTTTTTTTTAATTTGAAACAAAGTAATGATTCATTAAATCAGTAATTATGCGCGGTTTGGCCCCACTTCAGCGAAATAATGACTACTTCATTATTTATTTTATACTTTTTTTAGCCTCAGGAGTTAGTATCGCCTGTAATTTATGTAATGAAAACCATTGACTGGGTAATATTAAATCCCTCTTATATTTTCATTACTTATTTTTTAAACTAATGCTTTTATGAAATCCATAAAGTTTTTCGCTATATATGTTTGTATTTGTGTATGTTTGTTTGTTCATTAAACGTCACTTAATGCTGATATGGCTCATCGCACTACATACCTACATGCTACAGTGCGATGAGCCATTCTCTAAATTTCGACTATCAAGGTTCAATTAGGATAGGGATTTTTAACGAGTTCCTGACATCGTACAGGCTTTAATGCCCCTTCCGAAGGACGGCGTAACTAAGGATTTTTTACCCTCTTTAAAAAATCCTAGGGCCACCTGCCGGGCTACGAATTTGCGATCTCGGGCTTAGTAGTTTGATGTACTAACCACTAGACCACACGTCGTTTTTTTTCGCATGATAAAATAGAAGAGAAAAGTAACTTTATTCAGGGACCAGGTTCCTTTAAAATAACAAACATGGACAGAAAAAGAAACATTATGTGCATCTAAGCAGGTGGCTACATAATGCAAATCATAAAGTATTTACAAAAGTGCCAACAAGTAAATAAAAAAAGTATATTTTGTGAAAAATACTAAGCAACTAAAGATAATAAATAACAGCAAATAAAAAACAAGTGCTACGGTATAGTAACTTCTTGACACAAGGATTTTTTTACAAAAAAGAAGACTAAACTACAGAAGTGATTATATTTAAGCAAAGTACTAACTCTGTTTGAGAAGTGAAGGGAAGTTGGAAAAGCAAGCGTTTAAACGAGTACAGGCCTGACGGATATTAGGAGGACAAAGCGATAGATGAAAAACTCAATAACTTCAACAATTCATACCTTAAATGTGTGGAGGTGACCAGAATGAGCTTCTCGTTGTGAGATGTCTACAGAATCATATTCATCATATATCACAGTGAATGATTTTCACATTTCTTTAAATAAGTGATTACTGTTACCTGAGTAGATCTCTTGGCCTTCTCATAAGAAATCTGGGTAAAGGAGAGAATGATAAGTAATACACGATTTTACTATTGGGATCTTCATGGCGTCGTGAATATTTAGAGTTATAATAATTTTCAACTTAACTTAAATTTTCAAGTTTGGTGTTTACTTACTCTATTAGGCCAAAACCAAGTATTTGTGTAAACTGGACGAAGATATATTTCAAATAATGTCCTTTTAGGAAAACAAACCAATAAACACTGAAATAGAGGAAGGATACGTTTTAAATAAAGGACGGGCATTGAGGTCGTTAAACCTATTATTCTAGTAGACTCGGTGTTCAATATATTTTAGCTTATATTGCAAAAGTTCTTGCGGTTTAGAATCTGTTCACAATCGGGTTCTGAGATTAATAGGTGCCTTTAGACCCGAAGGTCTGTGTCCTTTATTTGTACTATATTCCAATCCTAATCAATTCTGGATTAATAAATGTTTTGTTTTTGAATCCTGATTTTATCGAAGATTGCAAACAATTTTTTTCAAATGTATCCCGATTTTATTCTTTATGCTTATTTAAGGGTTGTTTTAATTTATGCATTAGATCCTTGGTATCATTTTTCTGCCAACTAAACTTCTTTTAAAAATTTAACTCCTGAAATTCACAATTGTATTATGGCAATACAACAAGTAAGTATAATGGCAGGAATGATACATAATGACATTGAAAAATGCAAGTAGAGAAACTATCCATCTCCTTATCAGACGCCTTGGAAGATTATCGGGAATCGAAAATATATGTATCGGGTTCGGGCCTGATCAGCAACAAATGGGTTGTTGAGGTCATTATGGATGACTTTATCCATAACGAAGTAAGGAGCATTAAGGATTTTACGAAGGATTTAGGATTGTATGGATTGGATACGAGAGGAAATCGATCCCTTAGTGGAGCCCCTAAGCTGTACTCCGTAGTCCAAATAAGTCTTACAATAGTCATGCATAGCAGTCTTTTGTAATTAATTGGCAGCTTGTGTTGTAAGTAATAGTCTGAAACGGCGAGCAGTTTCTTGTCTTTTCAGTATGGTATGAAGATTCCATGTTAAACGTTTGTCAATATGTAATCCGAGATTTGTTCTACAGGAGTTAGTTGGCTATAATTTAAGAATACTGGAGGACAGGAAGTCATTGGGTTTCAACAAAGGGTAAAGGGGATTTTAATGTAAAGGTGATCCAACTAAACTTAGATTAAAAACTATTCACAAGGTATATGCATTATATTTATGCGATATCTTTTGACACCAATAAAAAAGTGTTAACTAAACAGTTAGTTTTTGTTCCAAGTTGACCCGCGATTATACAATATATTAATCTTAGCTAGTGATCGGTGGAAGTTCTTCCCGGTTAAGTCCGATGGTCTCCAATTAGATCAACAATTAGAGCGGCCTCTTGGCTTGCTGGAGAGATGCGACTAGGGTTTGAACGTTCTACTCGCATTATTTCTTATTCAACAAAAAATGCACAAATGTTTCCTGAATACATTCTAAGGTAAAAGGCACAATATCCAGCGATTAGCTATTCCCAAGTTCTGTTCTCCTACTTCTGGATATTATTGTTCAAGTTGAAAAATAATGATTTACGAATGTGAACCAGTGACACAACTGGGTATACCTTAGAAATAGTGACATTGCAAGAGTTTCGCTGGAGAAGCTGGGAGAGGGTTCAAAAGCGAAAGTGGAGGTACAGTATTTGGTGTGGAGGGACCGGTAACTATTGTTCAAGTACTGCGGATTTCTGATCACGAATAAACGCTTTCAGCGTTGAGGGGCTTGAAGTTCACATCTATACTTAATGGATTGATACCGTTTAATATTTATAAACATATTCAAAAATATTTCCTTGTTAATTTTGGAATACATATATAAATACATAAGTTGTAACTAAATGCTTAATTTAACTGATTTAAAATATAATCCAAGTTCAAGTAGTCTTCTTTTGTTGCACGAAATGTTTTTTATAATTTGGATTGTTATCAGCTGAGTTTTTGTTTTTTTTAATGAATCGCAAGAGGGTTCTTTTCATGATAACAAGATATTTTTCATATCTCATTCAATCTGATGATTAGTTCGTGAGCACTAAAGTAATTGCCAGCTCCCACTACCCCGAATTCCAAAAATAACAGCCACTTATAAGAAAAAAATTGTTACACGTTTAATGTTCAGGAATTTTATATTATTCCTGCATTTTATACAAACGTTAATGATTGGTTCTTGTGATGCCGTGCAATCGCTTCAGATGTTTCAATTATTCCTGACGTTTCTGTTAAGTGGAATAATTACTTAATTTTATCACGGAGCTGAAATGTGGCATGCTCTCGCTTGTATGCCTATTTATCGTTGCCGCTTGAAACACGCAAAACAAAATATAATCGTTCTTGTTTTCATGTTTTTGATTTGACAATAAAAAAGACAATACTTATTTTTACGAGCAGTCTTGAATGATTAGTGACTAACGGCTCCCAAACAAACATTTTGAAGTATGCTTATCTTTCATTGAAGTTCATACAAAAATCACAAGTCAAATTATAAGAAGTATATTTTTTTCCATTATGTTTTGGACGATCTTGTTTCAGTTAAGGCAGAACAAGGACGCATTCTGCATTATCTTAAACCCAAATGTTTATTCTTAATAAATTGTTTAAAATATTATATCGACTATTTGTTGTTTGTTCATTTAACGTCACTTAATTGTGGCTCATCGGACGATGCTACAGTGCGAGGTCCAAATTTCGTCTATCAAGGTTTAATTAGGATAGGGATTTTTAACGAGTTCCTGACATCGTACAGGCTCGAGACCCCCGTTTAACATCCCTTCCGAAGGAGGGCGTAACTAAGGATTTTTAAGCCTCTTTAAAAAATCCTATGGCCACCTCCTCGGCTACGAACTCGCGATCTTGGGTTAGTGGTATGTTACGCTAACCACTAGACCACAGGTCGCCGTGATTATATCGGCTACTGAGCTATTTATACCGGTTCACTCACTTGAATTATAAGCATGCTAATAGAAAAAAATAAACTAAAAAAAAAGAAATATATAAAATACTGAAAAATAAGTATCCAGGTGTAACGGGCTGATAATTTAAGTTTGATATATTTTATTAAATGTTAATTATTGCTAGAAGGCTCTTGTCTGGTTTGTGGCGACGCCGAGCCATCAGTTCATAATTCCAATACGGAAATGAATCAGCATTTCCGTCGCCGACTCTGATCGAATATTTAAAAAGTTTTTTTTTTTTTTTTTTTTTTTTATTTAATTCAATGATATTTACAACTATAATACATTATTATATCAAGTAAATGTGCAAAAATGTATAATATGACATGAAAACACTTGTGGAGAAACTACCCATCGATAGCACTCCAATAAAGTTCTATAGTAGATGATCTCGAGGCCATCTTCTTTTCAGACGCCTCGGAGGGTTATCAGGAATTGTATGGGAAGCAAGCTGAGAGACTAGCGGATTCAAGTGCGTATGGAGCTTGTTATGGAAGGATAGGTATCTAGTTTGGGCCAAATCAGTAACATATGGGATATTAAGATCATGATGGATGAGTTTGTTTGTGACATAATAAGGAGCATTGAGGATTTTACGAAGGATTTTGGATTGCAAGGATTGGATACGAGATGAATTGGATGGTTTAGTAGAGCCCCAAAGCTCAACTCCGTATGCCCAAATAGGTCTGATGACTGTCATGTAAATAAGTCTTTTGTAATTAATTGGTAGCTTAGAGCGTTTGTCCAGTAAGTGTTGAAGTAGGCGAAAACGTCGAGCAGTTTCTTGTCTTTTCAGTCTTGTATGAGGATTCCAAGTGAGACGTTTATCCAGATGGAGTCCTAGGTAACGTATCTGTTCGACAGGGTTCAGTGGTGTATTATTAAACGATACAGTAGGACAGGAATTCGTAGGTTTACGACGAAGGGTGAAGGTAATTTGATGGGATTTGTTAGGATTTATTTTAATCCTCCAATTTTGACACCATTCTTGTAGGTGTGAGATATGGGATTGAAGAGATTGGGATGCAACAAATGGATCCTTATTAACTGATAACACACATGTGTCATCAGCGTAAGTAGTGAGGACAGTGCTTGGATGGGTTGGGATGTCAGCTGTATATATCGTGTATAGGATGGGCCCCAGGATACTACCTTGAGGAACACCGGCAGACTGGGTGAAGAGGGAAGAGTAGGAACAATTATGGTTTACTTTAAAGGTTCTATTACTGAGGTAGGAACTGATAATAAGGAAGTAAGTTGAAGGTAAGAATTTACGGAGTTTGTACAGCAGTCCTGGATGCCAGACTCGATCAAAAGCCTGCTCTACATCGAGAAAAGCTCCCGTGCAGTACATTCCGCGCTCTAATGCAGATGAGACAACGTCCACCACACGATGGCATTGCTGGATGGTGGAGTGTGATGTTCGGAAACCAAATTGGTGATCTGGGATTATTTGATTGGATTCTATGATAGGATGAAGACGTTTCAGAATGAGTTTTTCAAGTATTTTCCCCATTATGGGCAAGAGAGATATAGGACGATAAGAGGATGGGAGTTCTGGTGGTTTTTTAGGTTTTGGAATCATCTTAATTATGGATAATTTCCAGGAATCAGGAAAATATGTGGTGCGGAGTACGGCATTGTATATATATGTAAGGAGTAGGATCGCTTTCCGAGGAAGGCGTTTTAGAATCTGGGATGTGATTAGGTCGTGTCCAGGGGCTTTGTTGGCGGGTAATCTATGAATAATGTTTGATATTTCGGAAGGATGGAATGCTTTAGGAGGAGGGGACATCTGAAGAGGAATACTTAATTCTGCTCCAATGCATTCAGAGTGGGTTTGATTAAGGATATCTGGATGAGGGTTAAATGTTTTGAATAGGTGCTGGCCGAAAATTTGTGATTTTTCTTCATCAGATCTTGACCAGGTTTGGGATTCGGTTAAAAGTGGATGGTTGAATTTTTTATAGTTTAGGAGTTTTCTAGTGGTATTCCATAAGGATTTGTCAGTAGTACTGAGATTTTCTGTACGGTAATACAAATTTTGAATTTTGAATGTTCTGATCTCTGACTTTAATTTGTTGGTCAGTTTGGTATAATGACTCTTGTCCGATGGATATCTCGTGCGGTGCCACTTTGCTCTTGCCCGTCGTTTTTCTTTTAATAACTCGCGAATATGAAGTGGCCAGTTATTCTGTTGATAATGATTTTTACTTGGAAAAGTGCTATATTTTATATTGACTTGTATTGCTTCTGTTAGTTTGTCTATTGCAGAATTAATGTCTCCTTTTGTTTTAAGCGGAATTTTGAGGTCTAAATTATTTTCTAGATTTGATCGGAATTTATCCCAGTCTACACGTCCTGTAATCAGTCGGGGAAGAGAGGGCTTAGGAATGGGAATCGAATGCACTTGAAGCAGAACTGGACTGTGATCAGAGGAAAGGTCATCCAGGGATTTTATAGCAGTTTGATTGCAGGAAATCTGTGAGGAAACAAATATATCTAGAATATCTGGACGTTTTTTGAGGGATGTAGGCCAATAAGTAGGGTTTATGGGTGCGAGGATAGAGAAACTATTAGAGGTTGAAATTTGGGATAAGATGCTACCACGGGAATTGGATGTTCGACAACCCCATCGTTGATGTTTGGCGTTGTAATCTCCTCCGGCAATAAACCGCGGTCCGAAGGATTGGAATAAGGATTCGAGGATGTTATAAGAAAGGGGGATACCAGGAGGACAGTATACAGCTGAGAATGTTATATGGAAAGGACTAGTTGAAATGGTTACTGATGTTGATTGAATGGCGTCAGTTGGAGTAGAAGGAATAAGAGAATGTGGTATAGATTTATGGATAAGGATACAAGAACCGGCATGTGCTGTATCGTCAGGATGATCTGATCTGTAAGTGATATAGTCTCGTATGTAGAAATGCGTGCGGTGAGTGAAGTGTGTTTCAGTAAGTAAAGCAATGTCTATTTGGTTGTCGTGTAGAAATAAATCAAGTTCGTCACGGTGAGTATGCAGTCCATTAGCATTCCACAGAACGATAGCTAGGGGCTTCATGCTCATCGTGGGTAATTAAATGGTACTTCGGTAAGGATTCTCGTGAGTAGGTTGATGAGAGGCTTGATTGTTTCTTGAAGGTCTTTCAGGAAAGATGACAGGATAGTGTTTAAGTCGATTGGGTTTTGGATTTGGAATGGATATGAGACTTGAGTTTGATAGGGATAATTAACGGGTAATGGATGGTTGGCTGGGGGTTGTACCCGAGGTGCTGAGTTTTCATTCGATGTTTGATGAGCTACAGCTTTTGTTTGAATGTTGTGATTGGAAGGGAGAGGATTTGGTTGTTGAGGTGGTAATTTGACCCGTAAGGGTGTATGGTAGGGAGGAATTTGTTGACGTGGAGGTTGAGGATTGGGATTGGCTGCCTTGGGCTTGGATATGGGTTCCCGAGGCTTGGGTTGGGAGGTCTGGGATTTGGTAAAGGAATGCTGAGATTTGATTTGGGAGGTTTGAGGCGTCTGAGCTCGAGGCTGCTGCTGAATGCTTGAGGTTCCAAAGGTTTTGTTGTCCGGAAGTCTATCTGTAGGGTTTACGGTGGTATACGGTAGTACTACGGTTGGTCTAGGCAATTCAGGAAAGGTGGCAGTATTGTCAACTTCAGGAGCCAGCATTGTGCTTTTCTCTTGACTTTTTATTTGATGGTTTCTGGTTCTACGACTTTGAAAGTTCTTATGGACTGAACAGCCTCTGTAGTTCGCTGGGTGACCCTCACCACAAAGAGCACATTTTGCAGGCTCGTTTCTCGATTTCTGACAAGTGTCAGATGAGTGTTGTCCAGCGCATTTGACGCACATAGCTTGGTGATGGCAATACGTCTTGGTATGACCTAAGGCTTGACAGTTAGTACACTGGACTATAGTATTTTTACGCCTAGGTTCTTCAAATTTTACTATTGAATATACCAGTCTTAAAACTTGAAATATCTCTGGGTTATTAGGGGCTGGTTCAAGTTCGACAAAAAATAATGGAAGGGGGTACTTTTCGGTGGGATGAAACACTGGCGAAATATTTCTTACTTTGTGACCTATTTCTTCGAGGTCACTTTTGATTGCTGTTGTGGGCGTTGAAGAGTGTAGTCCTCTTAAAACCACTCTGTACGATTTATCCTGTTTTAGTTGGTAACAGTGAAAATCATAGTTCTTCACTGTAAGATGATCAATTAATTTTTTATATGTATCTTTATTGGATGTATTTATTTTAATGTCTTTTACTCTAGAAAAACATTTAAAATTAGTTTGTCCTATAAGTTCAGATATTTCTTGAGCGAAGTTATAAAAATTTGTAATATTTGTGACAAAAATAGGAGGAGGGTTAGGGTCAATGAACCCTTGGTGTTGCTGGTTCTCGTCACGATCGCTTTCTGTAGGCCCAGGGTTGCTGCTAGTTGAGGCGATTGGAGATTTGCTAGAATTGACTGCAGTAGTTTTGCTGCGGGTTATGGGAGGCTCCGGTGTTTTGTTGTTTTTTGTCACTGGCTTTTTTGACACAGCCGATTTATTTTTTTTCGTGTTGGGTGAGTTGCCCGCTGAGCCAGGGGTTGCCTTTCTCTGACGTTTTTGGAGTGTCCTTCGTTTTAAGTATTGCGAATCTGTCTCACTTATTTCCGAAAATGGAGTCTCTGCCTCCGAACCTTCACTACCCGAATTGTCTATTTGCATGTTAAACATTGGATAATTATACGATTAAAATAATTTGAAATAAATTATTAAATCTAACAGTCACTAAAAAATAAAGAAATAAATTTTAAAAAAACTTTTCATATTTAAATAATAATAATAAAAAATATATATACATATGTTTAAAAAAAAAAAAAAGTTGATGAATGCGGGATTCGATCGAGAGGCTGGTTGCCAAGCCTTGACCGTGAACTAGAGGAGGTAAATATTGTAAGTCACCTGTAGGGATTATTGGCCACGTTGCTAGCTTCAGCAGCCAGTCACCAATTTATTTGCTGAATTTTATTGTTTAATACAGTCACTCACCTCACTGATCTTGAATAAATGTCTTAAAGTACTTATGGATTCTTCTGACACAGTTTGGAGATATTATTTTGAGAACTATTGTTGTAATAATGTAACAAGCACAGAGCGATTTAACGAGTGAACATTAGTTGCGGCCATGACACTTGGTACTCTTAAAAAGTTAAATTCAATTCAAGAGTTTCTTGGGCTAATCATGACCACCGGGTGACACCATCTCACGGACCCCGGGATAAGAATATTGACGCTAGCTCGAATAAGCTTTCAAATACCCGACCGTTTTCCCCCAAAAGTCGGAGTTGAAGACTGGGACCAGTGAGAAGTAGAGGGAGCTGAGGAAGACAGCAGATGGACGGTAGGAACTTGTTCTATGCTGGAGTCAGGCTTTTATTCTACATTCTTTATGTAGAATAAAATCCGGACTTTATTCTGGGTGAAGCCCGCTTGTAGTTCAGTTTATTTTCTTTGTATTTCGTCTCATTTCGGCCACAAATCAGACACAGAATGTTGAAGTTGTAGTTATTATTAGAGCATATGCTTATTATTATAGATGATGAATATGATCATTGTTATAGGTGATGGATTGAGTTTTATTTGGAAATTATTAATTTTATTAATGGTTATGAGATAATGAGTACTGGTTGGAAATGTTTAAGTTGTCATGATTATAAGAGCATATGATTATTGTTGTAGATGATGGATCGAGTTTGATTTGGAAATTATTAATTAGCGGTTTGAGAGTAATGATTACTGATGGAGAGTTTTTAAATTTGTAATTATTATTAGTGCATATGGTTATTGTTATATATTATGGAAATTGTTTTATTATTATTTTTGGTTTTAGGGATTATGATTATTGATGGAGAATCTGGGATATGATTTTTTTCGCATGTTATTAGTTTAGTAATGAATGAATTTGTAATTGTTATTTTATTAATGCCTTATCAATAGTAGTTAAATTAATTTTTATATTTATTAGTTAATCTTTATTTTAATATAATAGCGTTTATTTTTGATAGATGAATGTGTTGGGGTTTCCACCCAGTTTCCCTATGTGTCCTCGATTATACCCTGTCCTCTCCCAGCCCTTTGTCCCCACTTGTAACACAGTTATTAATAGTTAGGGCTTAGTGTTTGATTGAAAGCCTTGGAGTGAAGTTGCTGTCCTTGACTGTTGAAGTGAGAAGTGCTGCATTTGATCTTCATTGATATGAAATGCTTGTGATGTATATCCGGCTGATACCTCCAATGGTGAAATGGTGACTGGCTGGTTATTTTACAGTGTTCTGGAGAGCTTTGAGACGTTCTTCTTTAAAGTATTCTATTGGCGTTATTATTATTATTGAGTAGACTAAACCGGGGAAAAATAATTCCCGTCACTTGTCGTCAGTCTGTTGGAAGCTCTCGAATGACTCCGTCGTCGGATGTTTCTATGTAGGTTTTAATTCGGTTGCGACGCAAGACAATTTGGCGTCTTCACCAGTGCTTTGGCTGTGTACAGGTCATCAATTTGGTAGACAATAATGTTAACAGCAGCATCTTGTCAAAAGCACTCTACGATCATCAGTTAAAAAAATTCTTAAACGAAATGGAGATTCAGTATTTCGACCTCCTTCTTCACAATAAAGTCAACGGCTTACCAAGGTAAGGCGTTGAAACGTTCTGCTTTGTGTTTGAATGAAATTAATACATTCCTAAATAAAAAAGACATTAATAATTCTGAATTAGAGAATGACAAATGGTTGCAAAAAGTTTCCTTCGTGGTGGATATCACAGCGAAATTAAATGAGCTGAATCTGCAAACTGCAAGGAAATGGAAACCCAGCCTATGTTTGGGTAGAAGAATGGGTTTGTTATGAAGAAAAATTAATTCTTTTTGCAGAAGATATTCAGAGCGGTAAATTACTTAATTTGCAATTTCTAAGGCAATATTTCGACGAAAGCAGTGAAACAGTTTACACGAATTACTTCAGCACAGTTATAAAAAAAATAAAGATGAATTAGCTGACAGATTTGAGCATACAAAACCACTTTAGCATTCATAGTAAATCCTCTCAACACAAATAGTAACGAAATTCACTTTGAGCCATTTGGAATTGATACTGGATCTCTAGAAATGCAATTGATCGATTTAAAAAGTAAAGCTTTGTGGAGTGGAAAATTCACAGAGCTGTAAAGCAAGTTGGAAGAGTTGGAGGAAATATTTACGTAACGCTACAAAAGTGGACAGCTTTAAAAGAAATGCCGCGAGTTGAGGCACTTATATTCGACGCATGGAATAGTCTTCCAGATTGCTATAGTGAGGCATTTGGAGTGCTGACAATCTTCGGATCGACATATTCGTGCGAGCAAGCTTTCTCTTGCATGGATATAATTAAAAGTAAAGGAAGAACCCAACAAACAAATGAAAATTTAGAGTCATGTTTGAAACTTAAAACAAGTTATGAGCCAAATTTATCCAAACTTTCTAAAATCATGTAAAATCAACGCTCCCATTGAATTTGTTTACCCAATAAATAGATTATTTATTTTTTTTATCAAAAAACTTTATTTATGCGAGAACTATTTATTGTTGGCAAGAAACAATTTTGTGGCTCTTTAAAATCTTTGAAATTGTAATTATTTACTCTTCCGACCCCTGCCCTAGGTCATCAAGCATCCGATAACTATACTAATAATTGTTTATTCCTCTTTTTTGAATGTTTGGGATTGTTCATTAATCTTTTATCGATTGATATATATATATATATATATATATATATATATATATATATATATATATATATATATATATATATATATATATATATGCAATTGCTAATATTGTCATTTACATACCCAACTTAATATCTAACTGAATAATAAATTGGACATCCCTCTTATTCATCCGAGTACTTCTCTTACAAACTGAATCGACAATAGATCCGTTAGCAATCTTAATTGAATTATAAGTTAATCAGAAACCGAAGTTGCACGTTAACTAACCAACCGAGTTCTCGACGAACTGCTAACTATCCCCGGTAGGGTAGCAATTACTAGGACAGCTGGAAGTACTAGAGTACTGGGGGGTCATCTAACTCATTAGATCCTCCAACGGCGGTGGCATCGGTGCGATATCGGATGACACTACGCTGAGTGCAGCTGCTGAGTGAATCATCAGAAGTTTGCGCTGTAAACGGATCTGTTCAATAGCTTCAGATATTTTTCTTTAATCAGTCCTAATGTTGTTTTATAACGAAAAAAGAGAAAACAGAATGAGTAGCTGTTTTCATTAATGGATCCTTCAAAGGACTAATTAGCTGATTGCTTGAGATAGGAGCGAGCTCTCTTCAACAACGAGATAAAATGCTGTGGCAAACACCCGCACCCATTACATTATATTGTATGAAACTAACTCATCCACCAATGCTTTCTATTGCTGTAATTCATTTGGTTTTAACAGAAATGAAAGTTTTTATAGCAATACTCAATGGAATGATGTTTTAACAACCGAATCAATAATAAAAAATACAATTATTCCAATATATTCAAGAGATTATACTACCACATAACACTGTTCAGCAAAAAAAAAAAAGTTTTGCTCCCTTAAGAAGTTGTTCCTGATTTTTATATTTTCATGTGTGCTGAAATCGAAGTCTACCAAGCACCATTTTTTAGAGATTGAAGCTTGTTTTTGAAAAAAGCAACACTTTCATAAAATTAATACACTTTTTTGTGAAAATCAATAATATATAAAATAATAAGTTACATATAATTCAATAATGAAGAAAAAACCTTTTTGCCAGTCAGACAATTTTTGTTAAAAAATTAACAAAGGGTTAAAAAGACGTTTCGACAATTTATTTGTCATTTTCAATTTTTGTTCTTCACAACATCCTTTAAAAATTCATAAGCCAATTCATCACTTGAGGTCAAACAGATCTAAAATTAATTTTATATAGAATCCTGGAAGTCAACCTTCTTCCATGGTCAAATGTACAAATATGCTTTAGCATTGACTTATGAATTTTTAAAGGATGTTGTGAAGAACAAAAATTGAAAATGACAAATAAATTGTCGAAACGTCTTTTTAATCATTTATTAATTTTTTAACAAAAATTGTCTGACTGGAAAAAAGGTTTTTTCTTCATTATTGAATTATATGAATCGAAAAGTTAGTCCAGTATATAAGAAAGATCTTATAAAGAAAATAATAAGTTATTTAATTCTGTACTCGATTAATTTGTATATTTTTTCCTTTTGTACTCTTCATCACCTGCCTCCCGTTGTAGTGTCCAACAGAAGTCCGCAAGCATCTTCTCATTGCTTTTACCGCTGTACCTTTTTTCAAGCTGGGCTATGTCTTGATGAAACCGTTCTCCGTGTTCATCTGAAACTGGTCCCAAGTTGGGTACGAAGAAATCCATATGGGAATGCAAAAAACGAATTTTTAAGGACATGTTGCAACTAATGGCCTTATATGATTAAAGCAATTCTTTACAATTTCATTGTAATTGGTTGCTCTTCTGGTCCCCAAAAATTGTTGACACACGTTTTCGAATGAAGTCCAGGCTCTTTTTTATGTTGCATTTAATCGTCTTTTAAATTAGAGGTCCTTAAGAAGACCACGAGTTTGAGGCACAACAAAAATACCCTCTTTAATCTTTGGTTCACTTAATCTGTGGAACTTCTTTTTCAAGTAGAAAAAGCCTTCTCCTTCCCTGTCCACTGCTTTTACAAACTTCTTCCTGAGGCCTAATTTAATATGGAGTGGTGGGAGTAGAATTTTTTTTTTGTTTGGAACCAAGGGAGGATTGAAAATGTTTTTTGCCAACTGTATGAGTGCGTTCTCCCCATTTTCTCACTATGTAATTAACTTCTTTTTTCCAGCTGTTCCACTCACATAAAAACCAGCAAAATTTGGTGTAACCACTTTGGAGACCTGTATGGACTGCTACAACTTTAAGGTCTGC
This sequence comes from Troilus luridus, assembly GCA_964056705.1. Lineage (NCBI taxonomy): Eukaryota > Metazoa > Arthropoda > Insecta > Hemiptera > Pentatomidae > Troilus > Troilus luridus. The sequence continues at coordinate 76,607,957 of OZ057416.1, read as the reverse complement.
ACAAATGCTCCATTTTTACTCGGTATATTTAATTTTCTCAAGTCAGAATCTTCTTGGGAATCCGCGTGTCCTCCATCCGTGCCACGTGACCTGCCCATCGCAGTCGGCCAAGATTAATTGTTCTGACAACATCTGATGTCTAATAAAGGTCATATACCTCTCTATTGTATCGCCTTCTCCATATTCCTCCCGCTTTTACTGGTCCGAAAATCTTCCTCAGGATTGTCCTCTCGAAGATTAGGATCCTTTTCTCATCTGCCTTTGTTAGAGCCCAGGCCTCTGATCCATATGTGAGTACCGGTCGAATCAGTGTTTTGTAGATCAGCAGCTTTGTATGCCTATAACCTGCTAGTTAGTTGCTTCCTTAAATTTGCTCAAGTAAGTGTTTCAAATCTTTATAAGTTTCCTTCATATTGGTAGAATAGGCAACAGGAATGGATGGATATAGCTACACTCTCAGCGGTTGGCTGAAAGGAATACATAAATCAATGCCTTTTCCTGTTCTAATAATTTGGCGAGAACCAACAAATCATGCAAATGATTGTTATTTCTGTATGACTACCATTAAAAGTTTTACTTCATCCAAAAGTAAGAAGAAAAAAGTATATCCTAACTTCCATCTGCCTTGAAACCTGTTCCGCACGATGAGTCTATTCCCATCCCATCTAAGCCACAGAATTATTCCTTGAGTGATAAGGAATAGTCTGATTCTGAGAATATTTCACCGGAACCCAGAATTAACAATGAAATACAAGCACCAGGAAGCCAGGAAGAAGTACATTCACCAGGAAGCAATGAAGAAATGCAGTCTTCAAGTTATTGTTGTAAATATGATACCAAGGCAAAACTCATTAATCAGTCCAGGTTGAATGACCTCGTCCGCGATTTAGACCTCCAAAAACGTAAAGACCAATTACTTGGTTCCCGGCTAAAACAATGGAATCTTTTGGAACCCGGAGTGAACTTTTCTTTCTTTCGAATGCGGGAATAAGAGGTGCTCAAATTTTTTTCAACGGAAGGCAACCTAGCATTTTGTCAAAGGCCTTTCGATTTACTAACACAGATCTGGGTCTTCCGACCCATCCAGATGAATGGAGACTGTTCATATACAGCTCTAAATTCACCCTCAAAGCAGTGTTCCTTCAAAACAACAACCTACATCCATCCATTCCCGTTGCCTATTCTACCAATATGAAGGAAACTTATGAAGATTTGAAACTCGTACTTGAGAAAATTAAATATGGTAAGTACAAAAGGAGCATTTGTGCAGACCTTAAAGTTGTAGCAGTCCATACAGGTCTCCAAAGTGGTTACACCAAGTTTTGCTGGTTTTTATGTGAGTGGAACAGCTGGAAAAAAGAAGATCATTACATAGCGAGAAAATGGGGAGAACGCACTCATACACTTGGCAAAAAAACATTTTCAATCCTCCCTTGGTTCCAAAAAACAAAATTCTACTCCCACCACTCCATATAAAATTAGGCCTCATGAAGACTTTTGTGAAAGCAATGGACAAGGAAGGAGAAGGCTTTTTCTACTTGAAAAAGAAGTTCCACAGATTAAGTGAATCGAAGATAAAAGAGGGGATTTTTGTGGGGCCTCAAATTCGTGGTCTTCTTAAGGACCTTGAATTTAAAAGACGATTAAATGCAACATAAAAAAGAGCCTGGACTTCATTCGTAAACGTGTGTCAACAATTTTTGGGGACCAAAAACTAAAAGGACCTTCGGCACAGCAACACAGGGCCAGATCGCCTAAGAGCTTGAAATACTATTCAATATTTACACTGTAATGGTTGTTTTTCTTTAATGTTTTTTTTTTATTTCGCCTAAACTATATACCAATCAATTATAAGCTGTATTCGCAGAGTTTTTCTTCATTAGCCGAAACGGTCACCCTCCTACGCTCCAGTTGCCTTTGATGCGGTCCACACAATACCATGCGAAGGCCTTAAAGCACTTCTTTGTGGTCGGCCTACTCAACGGGAATCGATCCCCGACACACAGGAGGTGGATGAACCATGACGTGTCGCTAACAACCAATCCTGGGAGAGCTTTGGTTCCTGATCCTAGGCTAATAAACACACGAGCTTCGTGACCGCTCAGGGTTGTTATTGTTCTGAATTAACTTTACGCTTTATATTTACATTCCGTGTCAGACACTTAGCTCTGGGTGCCCCTTGTTTTCAACCAAGTGGTCAACATCTGTTTGGAAAGCAATCAATAAGAGAAGGTACTTTAGGTATAAGCAGCCCTTGTATAATAAACTGGAGATCACTTCTTTGAAGTCGAGAATAGCTTTAACATATTAATTGGAAACACGAATAGTTATAAAGTAGGAAACAACAATATTCTGAAATTTTGTGAAAAATTGAATACAATAGCATTGCAAAGATTACAAAGAGATCATTTCTGAACGCAAAATTCTACAAACTAGTGATCTTTGAGTTTTCAGGAAGTACCTGAAAACATATTGATGGCAGAACAAAGGAAGGAAAAACCTTGTAGAGCAAGAATGAAGAGATTCGGGAGCTGAGGAGAAATAAAGAAATATAAATTCGAAGAAATGTAGCGCATAGAGGTTTATTCGAAATTAAAAAAAAATCATTTCAAAAGAAAGATTAACGTGATTATTTAACTAATAATATTTATTTTTTTTAATTGTATTACTTGAAATAAAATTTAAAAAATAATTTTTAAAGAATTAGAAAAGAGGAACTAAAAAATTTCAGGAAAATAACGGTTCCAGTTTCGGAAAAATATCTCGGGAAAAAAACAAAAAATCAAACCGCATGATTTCCTGGAACAAAAAAAATTAAAACAAGAATAAACTCCTTTTTAGTTTATACAAACTTAGTAAAAAAATCGATATGTTCTTTACAGTCCACCTAATTGACCAAACATAAAATTGTCATGTTTAAATGAACCAGCGTCTTTTAAATATATTAATTAATAATTAGTTAATATAATAATTAGTTAATAATAACAATATATAATAAATAGTTAATATAATAATTTACTAACCAAAGGGTCGCGAGTTCATAGGCTGGCATGTGGCCTTTCTTTTTAAAGGGTGTGAAAAATCCCTTATCATGGTGTCCGTTAAAGATCCCGTTATTAATTATTAAATTTGAATAATTTAATTATAAGAATAAGAATTCAAACAATTTTTTTTACTAATTCTGTTAGAATTTAAAATACAATAGACATTCATGTCGGGATAGATAAGTGTAAATTTAAACCTATTATTTCTTGTAAGTTAAAACGGGCAAAGGAATAGAGAGAATTATGCCTTTCCCGGAGAATCGCCGAACAAACTACCAACTGCCCTAGAGAATGGGAGTATAAAACATTATAATAGACTTTGAGAGACTATAAAAGGTTTTCTAAGAACATTATATAAAATTTAATGCCAAAATCAATAAATATGAATAAATTAATTTTTTTTTTTTTATAAATATTTATTGAAATTCACAACTGTATACAGAATACATCCAGTAAATATTATGAAAAAATATTTAAAAAAGATCATACACGTCTGTAACCATATCACCAGATATGGTAGATATATATGTTTTATTTTACAAACCCCCAGGCTCTATAAAGTGAGTAGCCTGAAGTTAAAGAAATGAATAGCCTGGGTGTTGGGGGTTATCTTTGCTAAATATCATACATGCATAACCGTTGTTTTGGAAGCAGTACTACCCCCATCGTCTTCTAAATCTGATACAGTTAAAATGCTACTGTTTTCTTTTTTTTCTATTTGTCTGATAATTGACATGACGTAGAGAAAATATTATTATTATCTTAAAATTTTTGTATGAATAAACTTAAATAATTTATTTTCAGTTTCTTTCTAAAGTAAATAATTGGCTAACCAAATCCTCATTTCAAGCAGAAAAGGCAAACAAAATCTAGTAAGAGAAAAGAAAAATAATCGCTTGTTAGAATCTAATAATACAAAAAAATGGAGCTGGCTAATGATAACACATTAATTAAGTTAAATTAGTAATGTATCATTCAATCGGAATGAAATGGATATGTATAATTTAATATTGTTTAATCTGTCAATAATAATAACAACTGTCAATGGATATAGAAACCAATTTCTTTTCAATTTTAATAAAATAATTTAATATCACCGCAATATTGAAGCATCGAGATAAACAACCTGCATCCTAATGCAGAAAAAAAACAACGCTAGCTTCATCGACCTTATATAACGATACCTTCATCCCCAAGCCCCTGGGGTTCTCGTTTTGACCAACTTATATTTCATCCAAAAACACTCCAATTATTCCTCTATAACTCTGGTAAAGCTTCGAAACATTACCACCAGCATTCAATCAGCAGAAATATCCCGAAGATACATTAAACTTAAACATTTTCATGCATTCGGTATATCTTTGTCATTTAGAAAACTGTCTACTGTTTATGCCTTCCTCCTATGGCCACCTGGTATATAAAAAACATGCATTTGAAGTTAAATCTAAATGTATTTTATATCGTTTAATAAAATGCGTCCGAATCTGCTGAGGTATTATTATTATCTCTTCGAGTTATCTCAATCCGTTTACTTATTCCTTATTTCCTCTTCCACTTTTTCATCAACTTAATTCGCAATCCTCAGAGCATTTAAATTGTTTTTGTTAAATAATGGTATTTATTATATATTTAAACTGATTATTTATTCAATATAAATACGGAGCATAACATGAGCATTTATCTTATGTTCTTTGTTTTAATTTTAGGAGATTTAGTGTTTTTATATCTAAAAAATGCTGATTAATTATCATCTCAAATTCCTAACTTAATATATCATTTATAAGTCAAATTGCAACTTCTGTTAGTTGAAGGAGAACCCTGGAACCCTTCTAGTCCCAGTTTCCGTAGAGAGGAAACGGATGGCCCTTATCTCCCCCATCATTGAATACTCAAGACCCTCGCTGAATCGGAATTACCACTTATGTCAATAATGCAACAAAATCCTGACAATATTAAACATATTTAATGAAAATGAAATACTAATAGAATAAAAAAATATGTGTTTATTCTGCTTAAATTCTATAGGGGCGATTCTCATTATAGGGGACAATTTTAGGCCGTAACATCTACCGTTCAATTATTCATGTCCACCCACCTCCCCATCCTCCACTGCTATAAGATAAATAAACAATATTTCATGAAAATATTAAAATACTATTTGATTTTATAAGTACTTAAGAATTGAGCATGAATCATCCTGAATCCTTTTTTTAATTTTATATTTTACTATTATTTTATCTATTAAGGAAGTGGCATTGTTCAGTGTGCTGAGTTGCTAATCTAAAGGTTACGGTTGTCAAATCCGAATGTGACAGATGAATTATTTAATCTTTTAATAGTGAATAATCGATAGACCCTGTGGGATCTACAGCCCCATATGGGCTCACCCAGCTTCTGTCTATCTATTCAGAGCGCAACAGTCATCCAAGGATCTGGGCCTCCTCAAGTACCTTAAGCGGGTCATTCATGACCTGAGCTCGCTCACTCCATCTCCCTACTTCATAGAAGACTCCAAAGGTCTACTTCAACATCATCCAACCATCTCGTCTTGGTCTTCCTCTGCATCATTTTTCTCCAATTCTTCCATATAGCAGGCGGCTTGGCTACCTAGTTTCTGGCTTCCGTTCCACGGATTTCCAGCTATCTGAGGCGGAATTTTATAGCAAACGATACCGGATCTGGTTTTCCATTTCTTGTGCGGACTCAAGATTCTTTCTTGAGATCGCCATGTACAGTTCACACTTATTGGCCCGTAAATATTCTGGAGAATTTTCCTTTCCTAGACATTGAGTTTTCGTCTAGCACTGCTCAGGATTCACTGCCATAAGTAACTATCATTTTTCATATACAACTAATTTAGCTTGTTTACATAGAACTTTAAACTTTAATACCTTTAAACTCCTATAAAGTGGATACCCTTAATTGGGTGGAAACCTGGCGTTTGAGCGTGATCTCGGCAATTAGTGAACATCGTGTCTCAATCACGTGGATTCACATGAATCAAGTAGCTTCATAATTCGTATTCGCACTACCTACCGTCATTGATTCCACTTCAATTTATTTATGTTTTTCCTTTATTTATTTTTTACAAATATAGTAAAAATAATTTAAATTTTTTAACATACTAATTCTCCATAATCTTAGATTTATTCGTATTATGGGCTGATACAACGGAAAAAAAAGCTATAATTAAATCAACTACAACTAAATAAAAAGTTTATGAATGGTTTTTTATTTGTATAGTTAACAACTTGGCACACGAATATATATTTTCATTAAACAAAGGAGGTAAACTATAGCGAGGTTTTGATTGAAGTTAAAACAAGATTAAACTTTGAAATAGGGCAGTACTTCATATAAAGTTTATAATACATTTGAACTTAATTTTCTCAAGATATTCTGAAGGTTGAATTATATCAAATCATAAACGTCTTCAGAACATACACAATGTGATTTATATTTAACATAAATACGGTTTAGGTTATAAAAATAAAGTAAATTTATTAAAGCACTTAATTATTTTTCTACTAATTATTCCCTTAATGATGAATAACAACAGAAATAAATGGAAAAACTCTGAAGATAATGTTTTCTTTTGTAATTACCAAACATTGATGACTGTTCATTTAAAATCTGATACTAACTGACAGTTAATTATTGTTAATTTATATTCACCTTTTATTATTTATTAATAGTAATTATACATATTTTCCTTATTATAATCAAATAAATAATGGAATTCTAAATAAAGAATAATACTGAAAAAGTATATCTTTATTCTGAAAAATTAAACCAAGTTACCGGTGGTGTAGTGGTTAGCATAACAATCTAATATGGGAATGATTCCGGGTTCCCAGCCCGGCTGGTGGCCTTAAGATGTATCCTTAGGTATGCCGTCCTACGGAGCCGTAAAATGGTGGTCACTACCGTGTGCGATGATAGGTACTTCTTAAAGATCCCATTCCTAATTATACACGGATAGGCAAAATTTACTTACACTGCAGTATTACTCGATTAGCTATAACGCCATAAAGTGACGTCAATAAAATTAACAACATCTTTTCTTGTATTTGTCAGTTGGAATGTTGTTATTCCGAAGGATCGTTATCATGTTATTGTTTTTTTTTTCTTTAATATCTATATAATTATAATCTTGAGTAACAATTTTGATAACAATACGTACTTAATTTGTACTACCACTGGGTAGTTTCTCTGCTTGCCATTATATTTCTTTCGTTCTATTTACTTGGTGTATTGTTATTATATGGTTGTAAATTTTGATAATTTTTTTTTTAAATTGTTGCGGATTACATTAGCTAGAGCTTTCTTATTGTTTGAACAAGCGCACTACGTTAGCCACGGTCAACACAGCTTGAACGGCTATCCATTCAAACTTTTGACCAGTTTGGGATTGATGGGGTAAACCCTCCATAGCTGATGAACGTCCCTGACGAAGGATTTGAACAAAGCCAATGTCAGTCTATCGTACCATCCAATCTGACAACTGTCATGCATCGGGAAACCAACCTTCTCTTCACTTGATTGAACCAAAAACACACTTTTCGTCAGTGACGCACATGAAGAACCATTAAGTTAGTTTCAGAATTCTATGTACGATCGTGACGAACACGTGGTTTATTTAAATATTTTTTAACACGCTTAAATCAGCTGTATGTATTTATGTAGCGGACTGAATATTCCGCCACTTCAGAACAATAAATTAAATTCAAGCTTACAATACATAATTTAGCAAGGTTCTATCATTATCCTAATCAGGATTTTCAGGATTTACGATTTTTCATATCCGAAGACACAATAATATCTTGTGCCAATTTGTACTAAGATGTATACTAAGACATTCAAAGCTTAGTCTTGGAGAAAAGCTTATGAATACTAGCAGGATCAACAGGGAAGTATTGTTTAATTGGAAACAAAACAAAGAAAACTAGCCAAATTAAAAAGTTGAAAATGGATATTAGTTTTAAAAAAACAACTAAAAAATAAGCGTTTATAACCAGCCGATATAAAAATTAGAAAATAAATAATAGTATAAAAGCCAAACAGAACGCTTATAATAATAGCAACAATAGGGAATAAAATAAGTATAAAATATAATTTTCAATACTTTTCTCACTATGAACTGAACTCAGTAAATACGCTTAATTTGTTGTAGCAATACAGATTTTTCTAAAATATATTTTTTTAATATAATGATTACGAAATAAACATGATATTTTTATTTATTTTTTAACATCCCACCAAACCTAGAAAAATCGAAAGAAAAGTAAATCCATGTAGTTTTCAATCTCTAAACTGTTTTTGACTTATGGACATTTAGAAAAACATTTGTGATTGTGTAATAATAAAAAAATGGTACTTCAGGAATATAAACTGTATCAAGTGTAAACGATTTACAAATTATTTACTGTAAGCAGCTTTACTAAGTCAATATATCTGAAGCCCGGAAGAGAAAAGAAGCGGAGAGTTTCATCCTCTCTCTCCCCTTCCTTCTACTTCTAAGGACAAGGGAACAAGATAAGAGGCCTGCTTTATCCCCTTCTTAATGAATAAATGACGGTCTTCACAAAGTACCAAGGGATAGATATTGGATTAGGCCTCCCGTTTTCTGGAGGGGGATTTCTTTGTTTTCAGAAATTACATTTATTCCGTAATGTACCGGGTTTCCTATCGTAAAACAGAATACGTGCTGAGCTGAAGCTGAAAAAGTCGAGGATCTAGTTAAAGACAGTATCGAGAATAATAAAGTAAAACCAAATAATAGTTATTTAATTTAAACCAAATTAATATATTTAATTCTATAATTACATTATGACATTTTTATTAAATAAAAGTGTAAGCATAAACATTTAAAAACATAAACTTCAGCCTTTAGAATATTAATATAAACATATTCTATTAATGAAATACCGTATTAAATTTGCGTTTTTGTTTGTTTCAGGACCATGTTCACAAATGAGATATTATATCTTTACTGAAAGACCTGTAGCCACTACGACCCGTGAACGAGTCTGGGGTTCAGTAAATGGTAGAGACTGTACTGTTTCATGGACAAGGGTTCTGTAAGGAGGTGACTTGTCCTACGCCACGGTCAAACGCCAGGTTTTCCCCCTTATTTTGGGTATCCTATTTTTATAATATTTTATAGAGGCTGGGTGAGCCCCTGGAGAGTCCTATATCTCATATGATACATCTCCCGCCACAAACAGACTAAATAAAAGTAACTGCCTGCAGCAGGATTTGAACCATGATTTCCGGCAAGGCTACTCAGTGCTCTACCACTGAGCCACTCCGCTCCCGCTTATCTTTACTGAATAATGTTTAACTTTATCTTCATATTTACATAACAAAGGATTGTTAGTTCATCAAAGAAATTGAAATTGTTAAGTGTATGTGCTGGCTGAAACTTGAAACTATTATTTTTTTATTTTTTTTTTTATTTAATTCAATGATATTTACAACTATAATGGTATTATATCAAGTAAATGTGCAAAAATGTAGAATATGACATGAAAACACTTGTGGAGAAACTACCCATCGATAGCACTCCAATAAAGTTCTATAGTAGATGATCTCGAGGCCATCTTCTTTTCAGGCGCCTCGGAGGGTTATCAGGAATAGTATGGGAAGCAAGCTGAGAGACTAGCGGATTCAAGTGCGTATGGAGCTTGTTATGGAAGGATAGGTATCTAGTTTGGGCCAAATCAGTAACATATGGGATATTAAGATCATGATGGATGAGTTTGTTTGTGACATAATAAGGAGCATTGAGGATTTTACGAAGGATTTTGGATTGCAAGGATTGGATACGAGATGAATTGGATGGTTTAGTAGAGACCCAAAGCTCAACTCCGTATGCCCAAATAGGTCTGATGACTGTCATGTAAATAAGTCTTTTGTAATTAATTGGTAGCTTAGAGCGTTTGTCCAGTAAGTGTTGAAGTAGGCGAAAACGTCGAGCAGTTTCTTGTCTTTTCAGTCTTGTATGAGGATTCCAAGTGAGACGTTTATCCAGATGAAACTATTATGACTTACGAATATCAAGCATATTTAAGTTAAAACAACTCAACGAATGAAGGAAAATAGTAAAAATTATAAATTTGTCATCACAGACACTCATATCGTAGAAATGCACTCCAATCTAACATTAAAAATTAACTCAACGGACTAAGTTCCATCATAAAAAAAAAAAAAAAAAAAAAAAAAAAAAATCAGATGCTACTTTTCTTTAAACGACAATCGTATTCATGGAAAAACATCAAATAAAAAATAAATAATAATTTTTAACTGACATTACAGAACAAAATAATATATTAATCTATTAAAGGGTTTTCCCGTGAAACAACTCTTCTCATTTTTAACACTGATATTATAAAATCTATTAAAAAGAACACTGATATATTGAAATTTATTAAATGGAGATGAAATTCAAAGGGATATCAAGATAAATTCTCAAATATTAACAAAATAAATTAATACGATTTATCTGTGTAACTATTTATTTAGAAATTATCAGATAAATTATTTAAGTCAACAGCTACGGATTAACCCTATGGTATCTGGAGACCCTCCTGGGGTTCACCCAGCCTCTTTAAATCGAGCAGCTTTAAGTGTGGGAAATTTGAGGTTTGAGCATGATTTTGGACAAATCACCTCTATGCACATCCGCTAAATATATTCCTTGTCCTAGGAACAGTACAGACATACTTGTGGCAGAAATGTACTGAATCCAAGAATTTTCATGGGTTGTAGTGTTGCATGTTATTTATTGGAGACGAACCTTTAAGGCCTGTAATTAACTCTTCGTATGGGCTTATAGTAATAAGGGTTGATCTTATTTCACTTTTAGGGAGAGAATACCCAACGACAACGTAAGTATATAATGTTCTGTAAAAGAATAACAAATATTTCAAAGTGTACTATCCATAAACAAATGCAATTCAAAATCCATAACATAATGCAATTAATAAATTATTGTTAATGTACATTTTGTATAAAAAATACAATTACGAAGTTCAATATTCTCAGTTATAGACGGTGAACGACTTATGGATAAATCCTATTGAATGTCGCAGATCCGGACAGATACCTTTGTAAAATAGGATTCACCAGAAACGGGCTGTTTTAAGGAGTAACAATATTTTTTTCTTATCCCGAGATTCCCAAAAGGAAAAATGGTTTTCCAGAGCCTCCGGCGGGGGTTTCCATTCCCAGGACTTACATAAATCTGGAAGGTGCTCCCGGGAACACTCAATTATCTTCCTCCTAGAGAAGTTATTTTTGTTATCGCTAATAGCCAATATATTACGGAGGGAAGGGAAAGGCTATATCTCCCCAGAAAGGTCGGCCGCTTAATCAATTCAAATGCTAACAAAAGCGCCATTTCCCTAATAAACTATACTCCCTGTCGGTTCCCCTCTTAGGGAAACCGACCGGGAAAATAGTAGAAATGAGATGGTCTCAGAATTTCTTCTTACTTTTTTTTTTTTTAACGGAATAGGGGAAAGATTAGAGGTATAGCTCCATTAGTTAACAGTGGAAGAAGGTAAATTGATCTTGAAAGAACCACAAGGCTGATAAGTATCAAATTTATTATATTTTAGTTCCCTAGTAATGTATAATCGTTACTATCGTTAGTAATTAAAATTATAAAATACCCAACATTAAGAAAATGGGAACCAATCCCCTTATGTACTCTCTCGAGTTTCTCAAAGTAACGCTCGAGGCCAAGCAGCACTTCGAAGTCAGTATTTGATGCAAGCATGTTCACCAGTTAAGCATGTGAGCATACGAAAAATACGAGCATTTGAAAAATAAAAAAAACAACACCTAATGTCTCCAAAAACTTAAAAATAACTAAACAGTCAACGATTCTTCGAACATGTCATCATTAGAATATTTACCAAAAAATTCACATCAATAGAAAACAGAAAGAGCATATTTCACAATAACAGTCCAGACCGAATCAGCAATTAAGGAAATGAATTTCACTTCAAAGCGTTCAAACAATATTTTTTTACTTACTGTTATTTCAATTAATTACAAAATATCTATGTCACCTAAGCAGTACTTCTGAAGAAGAGAGCTACTAAAGTTTAGGCTGAAATGCGTGTTGTAATTGAAACACAAAAACGCAGTGTTTGTTTTTATTTTATAATAATCTTAAAGTACTAAATATAATGCTTAATATACATAATCGTAAACTAAACTGATTGATATTTCATTTTCTATTTAAGTTTAGAAATATAAGGTTTTAAGGTTTAATTTAAAATAAAAATTTACTATCTTTAAATTCCACAAATTATCTCATTTTAATGATCGTTAAACATATATTGAACAATATACTTGATGAAGTTCTAGGTGTATTGATGCCATTAGTATCCTCTAGACAAAGAATTTTTTTCTGCACACCATATTTGTTAAAATAGAATTATTCCGGAGCCATATTTCAGCTTGATTTATAATAAAAGTGCGGATATCATATTTAATGTTCGTTAAACATCTAATTGTACCATGTACATGTTAAAGTTCAAGGGAAACTGAAGCCATACGTCTACTCTAGATAAAGGTTTAATATTTCTGAGGCATTTAGAAAGATTTAGAAGTCCCAGGGGAAATAGAGGAATCGCAGAGAATTGTTCTTCCTTATCTTGGGGGGGGGGGGTATGCTTGTGGATCTCTCACGTCAGGAGAACACGCACACCGAGCGTGAAATGTTCTGAAATTATTTACAAGGAAATTTCATTTTGTGCCTAATAAATAAAGAAAGCTTGTAATTAGAAAGATTTGTGGTGAAGAAGATAAATATGGATTCTTCTGAATTTTAGAACAATTTCATAAATTATGTCACAAAAATTACTACTCCCTAAGGTTAAAAAAAAGAACTGTTCCGGTTGAGCAGGAAGAAGGGGAACTTTACAAGAACACGCTCAACCACCAGGCTTTCCCACTATTGAAGGGTATACAATTTAAAGAGCCTGAGTGAGTCTTAGGATGGCCTGCTGATCCAGGTCCATCCAGGGTTGTTAACAGGTAAATACTTAATCAGTGACAGCCTGAATGGAACCCTGGTCTTTTAGTATAAGAACTCAGCGTTTTATTCCGCTCCTTCATTATTTAAACAAGCCAATTATTGAAAAAAATTCAAATTAGGAGATATTTTCAGAATTTTCTCCAATGCGAGGAGGGGAAGATAAGGTTAATATTTTTTAAACATTTAAAATTTACTAATTCTTCGAATGTGGCTAATTACATAACTATTTCTCCTTAATAATACAACAGTTATCCCAGCGGCCAGGTGTTTGAGGGTCGCAGAAAATCGAAAGGAGTTGTATTTTGTTATGTTGTAACGGCATGTCTGAGTAGTGTAAATCCAATTTCGCAACCGAAAAAACGAATGGTAAAACTTTTGGTGGCCAAAAAACCCAGAAATTTTCAGGATTATTTCAGTTTTTGGCCTGTATCTCATCATCGGTGCATTTTTCAAAACCCGTTGGTAACCATTTTAGAGTGGATTAAATTTGCTACAATTTTAATCCAACCACAGTTCTGTAGGTCTAAAAGATTCTGAATTCCTTTAAAAATTGGTATTGTTTTCCAAAAAGTCAAAATTTTAAGTTTAATTACTTTAAAATTTGGACTTATTGAAAAAAAAGACCTATTTTCATAGGGGCGTAACTCAGAATCAATTACACCACAGGCCTAAGTCTGTGCTTAAATTAAAGCTAACTTTTTTTACTACCTTGACTTTTATCGTAGAATCACTCCTTCTACCGGTGTTTCTCAAGAATTCGGACTTTTTGGAATTTTTTTTCAAAGGAGTGTAACTCAGAATCTATTAGATCTACAGAACTGCGGTTGGATTCAAATTGTAGAAAATTTAATCTACTTTAAAATGGTTACCCATTGGTTTTTTTTCAAAAATGCACCGATTATGGGATAAAGGCCAGAAACTGAAATAGCTCCGAAAATGTCTAGGTTTTTTGGCCACCACCATGTAATGAAACGTTCACTGTATTATGTTTTGGTCTAAGTTGTTGGTCCCAAACAAGGTATAAATAAAACATATAAGCAATATAACACAGATGAATCTAATTTGAAATGGTGAATAAAATTTGATAATGGAGGATGATATAAAAAGAAGAAAAAAATCATAAACTAACAATAGTAGATATAAAAACTGATCACTTCGATATTTTCTTTTGATGTTCTTTTCAAAATACGATAGTAATTTTTTGGTTTGTCTTTCGTAAAACGATCGATGTCGTCTCAATAATTTTATTTAAGTAACTAGTTGAGCTATAGGGATACATATACACGCTTACAGTTGCGAAAATACATACTCTCATGTAAAGGAACAAGGAGAAATGAATATTTAATCAAGTTATTATTTAAATAGAAGCTCAGGACAATCATCGATTGGAAAATCGATGTTAACCTGATGCTGTGAAAGCCCTAACCCGATTTTTCCCTCTCCTGCTACCCCCTTTCCTCCTCCTCATAGAAAGGGAGGCCTGGGCCTGCATTATTAACTTTGTGCCATCTCGGTCGAACCTAAATAAATCATGAAGTATACATGAGCATGAGGGTCTCTTATTACATTCTATCACACTGATATTTAGCTTCACTGGCTTAAATTAAAAAGTAATGTCTTCCCACAGAGTCATAGGTCATTTCACTTTCAATTCTTTCATATTAATTTTTATTCATATTTTATCGTCTGTAGTCCGAAGCTGGAAGATGAATTATTCTCTTCATGATAAAATTCCGATTTTATATATTTCTGATTGAGTTTATAATAATTATATCACCGATACGAATGAAAATTATCGAAAGTGAAAATTAACACTTTTCGAGAGTAAACAATTTTTTCTAATATCATTAAGTTCTTTTTAATTCTTCAATATTATTTCCAAGTAGATTCTTCTGTAGTTTCACACGAAACTACAGAAGAATCTACAAGGGAGTATTTTAAGCCCCATTCTCTATTCTGTTTGCACCTCTGATATTCCGGAGCACCCTTGCACCAACATCTATACCTTCGCGTACTATACAGTCATTATTTCTTCTCACAGAGACCCGAACCTAGCATATATAGCTCTTCAAAATCATTTATTTGATTTAGAAAAGTGGTTCTATAAATGACAAATCAGAATAAACGCCTCAAAATTGAGCCATGTAAGCTTCTCTCTACGCAAGCTTCGTGTCCAGCAGTCAAAATTGAAAACGACGAAGTACCTTCCAAAAATTATGTACGATATCTCGGACTATACTTGGACAAAAGACTTACATGAAACGTACATACAAAATTAAAAAGACAAGAACTGTCTAGACGGTACAAACAACTATCACATCTTCTAGACTACAGATCTTCACTTGACCCTACGGAACAAACGAATTATCTACAATAGTATACTAAAACCTATTTGGACATATGGAGAAGAACTTTGGGGTCAGATTTTTTTCCGCAAAAAAGTCCACATACACAAGATACAAACAACACAGTCCAAAATTCTCAGAAAAATTGTAAGTGCACCATGATATATTTCGAATCACAACATACACAACGACATGGAGATTCTGACTATAAAATCATATATTCATAACAAATACATAACATTTCACTCATCCACACAATATCACCCAAACCAACTCGTTCTTCCGCTTTCCTGCTCCCTGTTACTCTGACTTGATAAGAACATATTAAAAAGGCATTGGCAAAGAGACCTACTCAACTATTGATGTTTTTATTCCAAAACTCGATGATCATGTAGAAAAGCAAAGAGAAAAACACTTGGATCAAATATGCTGGAAGCGGAATTGCGCAGGTGCAAATGAAAATTAAATAGAATAAAGTTCATTAAAAAAATCAATGCTTTTCATCGAACGCATTTTATCTGTCATAACACTTTTATTTTGTGCCTAACAGTAGACTTTGCCATAACAAACATATGAACTTTATATCAAATATCAATCCAAGCAAACGGTATAGATCGAAAAATTGATTTTTTTCTCATTGATACATATTTATTTGTATCGATGATAAAACGTAATGAACGTTGAACACTTGTTTCGGCGAATTAAGTTATTACTCCATTAAGTTATTACTCTGTGTCCAGGTATGAAGATTCTCAGATTAGTACTTTCATGAATGTTAGTATAGGCAAATAAATCTTATTTTTATCTTACATATCGTATAGCAATGGATTTGCAAAAATAAAGAAATTTTTCATAACTAATTGAAATTATAGGAGATGAAAGTTTCAAAATATAGCATCGAATTAGTTTCTGATATGCATGCAACATATCAGCCATTTAGATAACTCCGAAGTTTCAAAAACAGTACTATTCATATTTTTCACTCGTTTAGCCAAGCAATATTGTAGCCAAAGTTTCAAGTTTCAAGAACCTGTCTAAAACCCAGAAGAAATAAGGCGGTAGAGTGTTGTGTTTTTTTGGCTAAATTAGCGAAAAAAACAGGGTTTTGAAATTTTGGAGTTGTCCACTTTTGGCCCCAAATGCCTCATGCAATCCAAGTATATTTTAGAGCTTATATTTTTAATTAAAAAAATAATGTAATCTGTGGAATTCCAAAGCAATATGTATTGGAGGTATGAGAATACATCACCCTTATAAATAGTGAGAAAAAATTAAATAAAAAGTAAATTAACTTGATTAAATCACTATACAATTAAAATAGAAACGTATCATCGCTGTCAAAACAATACCGCTTATCTACAATTTTGGTGAAAATGATTTAGTAACGGTAAGGGACGTATTAAGGTCAGCAACATGGCAGAGTGTGATTTTCTTATACTTCTCTTCAATCTTTTTAGTAATAGTTCCAAAATTGTATAGATAAAAAATAGATTGGAAATTGCCAAGTCTACAGTCGGCGCGTTTTTTTTTTTTTTTCTCTCCGGTAATATCGCCCAATGCGTACTTATTATTGATTTTACAGCGACGATATGTGAGCTCTTAACAAACGACAAAAATGTGCTATAATTCAATTAAAAAAATACAAAAATATAGCTTCATGTCTTTAAAATACTAAAAAAAAACTAACCGTAATAATCATCAAAAGGCCCCATGAGGATTTGTAGATCTCACAGGGTCCATACATAGTAATTAAGGAATTACGAAATTTATCTTGCACAGCCGGATTCGAACTAGGAACCTAAGGATAATTAAGGATTAAGAATAGCAAGTCTCTACAATACTCGAAAATAACCATACATCTAATGTTACTCCAATTTAGGTATTATTATTATGTACAAAAATAAAAACCTGTACCACTACAACCCATGAAGGTCTGGGGTTTAGTACATGGTAGAGATTGTACTGCTTCATGGACAACGGTTCTGCAAGGAGGTGACTTGTCCTCGGTCACGCTCAACCACCAGATTTCCCCCCTTATTTTGGGTACCCTATTTTTATAATATTTTATAGACTTAATCAAAATCATGGCCTGCAGCGGGATTCGAACCAGGATTTGCGGCATGGCAACTCAGTACTTTACCACTGAGCCACTCCGCTACCGTTATTATCTACAAAGAACAAAATAAATCTTCATGAATTAAGATCAAACGTAGCACATCTTACATCAACAGTCCAAACAGACTTATCAATCACAGACAGTAACCTTACTCGAAGGAGTTCAATAAAATACATTATTTTAGAGCAGTGGTTCCCAACCAGATGGGGGCGTAATGATAAGTCAGGGGGGCGCGAGACCAGTTGGAAACAAACAAAATTCATACTTAGTTTTCATTATTTTCTCTTACCGGTACTTGTTTATGTTAAAATAAAAGTTATAATGTTGTATTTGTGATAGTAAAACATGTTGTTTTTCTCATAGACTCATGAGTATGTAAAAACATGTAAGAGAAGAGTGGCAAATGTATCGATTGGTTATTGGGAAGATTCTAGAGGACGACAAAGATGGGGAAGGACTGAGAAAAATGCAGATCCTGGGGTAGAACAACTCGAAGCAGAAAGGAACTTAGAGGAATTAAAAGAAGAAGAAAATACTTACCAATGAGATAGGCAGGATTCCAAACCACCCATGAGGTTTTGCCTGTGGTTTCGTTACCCATTTTTTATGGTGGATGGTTCGCTTCACTGAATCCAGTACCAGGAATGGCTGCCTGCTAATGCAATCAGTAGCCCTATCAAACCACTTCAGCCTAGACTGGATCATATCTGGTGTAATTATATTCTATTCAAACCGATAATGAAACTAGCCTTTCGAATATAAGGATGTTATTTTGATTCATTTATTTCTTATTTTCTATATATATTATTGTAAAATATAAATATATTAAAAATAATCTTTTATAAATTTAAAGAACCAAATGTTATGAAAATGAGGTAATGTTATAATATTAGAATATTTTTGTCTTGCTGTTTCACTATAAATAAATAATTTAGTGTTTATTTTGTTGTTCGTCTTTGCAGAGGAGTATAAAAAATCAGAAAAGCCCTTACCTCCCAATGTTGCTAAATGTTTAACAAATAAATTAAACATTAAGATAATAATTTTATCAAAAGTTAATGTTTCCAATTTTCTTTGACGAATTAAAATTGTATGTAGGTATATTTTTTATGGAAATTCTGATAGATATAATTTTATTCAGCGGAAAAATAACCTTCGCTACTAAATTTAATGGTACATGAAGTTTAGTAATAAAATATTTTAATGAGAATTGACAATATTTAATTTTGATTTATGACGGATATTTAAATAACAGTCAATTATCAAATTACAATGTATATTTTTTAATAAACATTTTAGACAATAAAGGTTAAGTTGCCACACTTGGTAACGGCTGGCATATCCAATTGTCTAAAAATCACTAAAGATTAAGTAATCTCTGACCAGATAGATCTGTATCAGTTACATCGACTCCAAATAACCACGGTAACTGGAACCATATCAAAATAACCTCATCCAATTATAACAATGCAGAATAACCCATAATTGATTCTAAGTCACCATATTGTTCTCAATTTATAGTTACTCAGAGATATTATTTATTTATTTTATTCTTTATTGTCAAACTTTTTTTTTATTAGTATGTATTCTCATATTATACAGACTAGAGGCGTATTCATGTTCACTTATTCTTATTATATTTCTCTTTTTTTTTATTTTATAAATTTACCGTATCAGACTAAATAATTAAAACAAAAAATTAGTAAAAAAATGGACCTATTTTAAACTGTAAATTAAAAGATTATTTCGAAGAAAACATTTTTCGTTTGTGATATGGTTAATTTCTGTAATATTAGAGTTTCATTAGATTTTTATAGGCAATTATGCAATAAAATAAATAATAAGAAGGTTAATATTTCAACGAATTAAATAAATAGGTAAATCCCGATTTCTATCCTAAGTTGACAATCGAAAATAAATTGTGAATCAGAAGAGAGGATCAGGGGAAATAAAAAAAAGGCGTATCTGCAAATTTATGGTTCTGAGAAAGTTCTTTGAGGAATGGTGGCGAATTAATGCGGACAATCAGGAGGCTACGAAAAAGACAAAACAAAAAAAGGGGGAGAAAAAAGTAGGAAATAAATCGAAAAAATATGGCAAACTGTTAGATTCAAAACATTAAAAAAATATTAAATATCTGGAAACATCATTTTCGCATACCTTTCAAGCAGGGTAATCCCAAAAATTGACCAACCTGGGAACCTCAAACAACAATGGGATGAAAACATTTTTCTGGATGTTGAAATAGTTACCAATGTGTTTAATAGAAGATAAACCCAAAGGTTGGACACACGTATCTTCTACCCCTATCATATCTAAACATATTTTCTGAGATGTTCATAGAAGGGGTGGGGCAATCTACGAGGGTATTAAAAGAAAATATGAAAGGATAAAACGAAGATGTAATATGTCCAGAGGGAGATATAAAAATAAACTTATAAACTGGAAGTTAAAATAAAAATAATAAATATAAAAAATAAAATAATAATATGGGATGAAAATGAAAAATTGTATACTTGGACCATACGAAAATCGCCCACAAATATATTACCTATTTAACAGAATAAAATTTTCATAATTCTTTCCTTAACGAATTAGAGGCCTTGAGGGGGAAATGTATAAAGGAAGAATTTGGGAGAAAAAGTATGAAGACAGAAAGCACTCACATAAAGAAGTGAAAAGGTTGGGTTAGCGCATGAAACTCAATTAAGTCCTCTGTAAAACCCAGAATGTTATGTAAATTCCACGGCCCTTTAAACCTCTTTGGATAGAAACCCCATGAAATAAAGATAATAGCTTTTTTAAACTTTAGAATGATTAGAGAGTTTAGGAAAGCGCCGAGAAACAGCTGTATTGAGTTTTCGTAAATAAAAATTATGCATTACATAAAATACGCAAGAAAAGAGCATTTCCGAATAATGGCAATTACAAGTGTTCGGGAAAATTTTCTACTATCCATCAAGACATTTTTTGTGTTACTAATGAATCTAATAAAAATATGATAAGAAAGTAATAGTAAATAATACTAACTAATGATAAAAAATTTAAGATCAGATTTAAAATTAAAGATTTATTTTGAAAAATATTTCATTCAATACATTTGGGGAAGTGCCCACAATGCTCCATTATGACTGCTTGGACATTAAATGGCAAAAAACAAATTAAAAAAAAATACATTCACAATAAACCGATATTTAACCTTTAAAACGCTTGATTCATGATTACTCATTAAGGGATTCATTTACTAAAATATCACATGTGTTAAAGCAAAATAAATAAAGTAAGTAAGTAAATACAGTACATAAAAACGTTTCAACTAATGATCTACGGTTGTTAATGCAAATCTATGTAGTAGGTTGCGTTTGAAATTACTTTCAAAGGGACCAGAAGTATAGATCGAAATTAAATTTTTGGATTCTTGTTACTAAGTGTAAGAAGCAGAGTAGATCAGTGTGTAGAGAGCTGAGGTTCTATGCTGAAGGTTCAGGGTTAGAATCCGGCTGTGTTAGATAAATTATCTAATTTGTTAACATCCACGGATGGACCCTGCAGGAACTGCAGACCTTCCTGGGGCCCCCGGACCTCTAAATGTGGGTAGCCATAATTGGGACGAAAGCCTTGGTGGTTGGGCATGATCTCGGGGAAATCACCTCCCTAACCGTAGTCCTAGAAACAATACAGTCCCTACCGTGTACTGATCCCATGTGATTCCGACTCAGGTTAGTTATATCTTAAATATATAAATACCAGGTAAAATTTTACATCAATGGTGATACACATATGAAGTCTACAGAGGAGAAACGAGGTAGCTCGGTTTTCCCTCAAGATTTGGTAACATTCGTTAGTGATATATTTTTTGATGGCAAACACGATGGTCTAGTCAATCAAGTATAAAAAAAACTGCTAACGGTTCAAGGAAGTTGAAAAAGCTGGAGTGAGGAGGCTTTTCGGTTTCAAGGCTCTCAAAAATCTTCTTAATTTTCAGATTGACAGAACCATCCATGTGGACAAAAAAAAAAAATAGTGAAACTGATTTCGGCTGATCCTGGACATTAAGGAAAAAATGAGTTATCTCGTTTCTCACAGTACTCTTCATATAGATATATATATATGTACAATTCCGATCTAATAATTTGTTCTCATAAAAGTTAATACTTTGTTCTCGTAAAACTTTTTTTATTTATTGATATTTGCATCTGTATTAAAAAAATAATTAAAAAAAAGTAGCCTGAAACGTCGAGCGGTTTCTTGTCTTTTCAGTCTCGTATGAGGGCTAATCGTTTGTCAAGATGCAACCCTAAGTATCGAATCTGTTCTACAGGCACCAGTGGGATATTATTAAAGGATACTGAAGGGCTGGAAGTCATTGGTTTACGACGTAAGGTAAAAGTGATTTGATGCGATTTTTGAGAGTTTATTTTAATTCTCTAGTTTTGAGACCATTCTTCAAGATCAGTGATATGGGATTGGAGACTTTGGGATGCAATAATTGGATTGGAGTTGACTGATAATACACATGTATCATCAGCATACGTGGTAAGGATAGTATTAGGATGAGTTGGGATGTCAGCTGTATAAACTGTATAAAGGATTGAGCCAAGGATACTACCTTGAGGAACACCAGCAGATTGGGAAAGGAGGGATGAATAGACATTATTATGATTTACTTGGAAAGTTCTGTTTGTGAGATAGGATTGAAGGATGAGAAAGTAGGTAGGCGGTAGGAATTGACGGAGTTTGTAGAGTAATCCCGGATGCCAGACTCGGTCAAATGCCTGTTCCACATCAAGAAAGACGCCCAAATAATATGATCCACGTTCTAATGCAGAGGAGACTACATCCACCACACGATGACATTGCTGAATAGTGGAGTGGAATGCTCGGAATCCAAACTGGTGATCTGGTATTATTTGATTTGCATGAAAGATGGGGTACAATCGTTTGAGGATGAGTTTTTCTAGGATTTTACCCATGCAAGGTAAAAGAGAGATAGGACGATAAGAGGATGGGAATTCGGTTTTTTTTTTAGGTTTAGGTAACATTTTTACAATGGATAATTTCCAGGGGTCAGGGAAATATATGGAGCGGAGTACAGCATCATATATATATAGGTAAGGAATAAAATGGCTTTTCTAGGAAGGTGTTTTAAGATATGAATTGTGATGAGGTCGTGCCCAAGAGCTTTGCGGGAAGGTAATCTGTGAATAATGTTGGATATTTCTGTAGGTTGGAATGCTTTGGGTGGAAGGGACATTTGGAGGGGAGCATCTATCGCTGATTTTATATATTCAATGTGAGTTGGGTTAATGATATCAGGATGTGGATGAAAGATTTTGGAAAGGTATTGATCAAATAACTGTGATTTTTCTCCGTCAGATATTGTCCAGTTATTTGATTCAGTAAGTAGTGGATGATTAAATTCTTTGAACTTTAGGAGTTTTTTGGTGGTCATCCACAATGTTTTGTCAGTGGTTGTGAGATTTTCAGTCCAGGTAATTAAATTTTGAATTTTGAACTTCTTGATTTCTGCTTTTAATTTGTTAGTTAATTTTGTGCAGGTAGTTTTATCTCCTGGATGTCGAGTTCTATGCCACTTCGATCTTGCTCTTCGTTTTTCTCTTAATAAGATACGAATATGCTGTGGCAAATCAGTATGTTGATAGCTATTAATTGTGATGGAGTGGAAGGAATAAGGGAATGGGATAAGTTTTTATGGATGAGAATGCAAGATCCGGTATGTGAAGTGTTGTCTGGATGGTCTGATCTATAAGTGATGAAGTCCCGTATGTAGAAATGTGTGCGGTGAGTGAAGTGTGTTTCAGTAAGTAAAGCAATATCTATTTGGTTGTCGTGCAGAAATATATCAAGTTCGTCACGGTGATTATGCAGTCCATTAGCATTCCATAGGACGATAGCTAGGGGCTTTATGCTCATCGTGGGTAATTAAGTGGAACTTCGGTAAGGATTCTCGTGAGTAGGTTGATGAGAGGCTTGATAGTCTCTTGGAGATCTTTCAGGAAGGATGACAGGATTGAATTTATGTCGATGGGGTTTTGGATTTGGACTGGATATGGGTCTGGAGTTTGATACTGATAATTAACGGGTAAAGGAAGGTTGGCTGGGGGTTGTACTCGAGGTGCTGGATTTACATTCATTGTTTGATGAACTGAAGGATTCATTTGATTGTTGTGATTGGAAGGGGTAGGATATGGTTGCTGTGGCGGTAGATTGACTATTAAGGTTTCAGGATGGAGAGGTATATGCTGATGTGGGGGTTGGACTTTAGTATTGAATTTCTGAGGCTTGGATCTAGGATCTCGGGGTTTGGGTTGGGAGGTTTGTGGCTTGTTATAGGAAGGCTGTGGTTTATCTTGGGAGGGGAGAGGCGCCTGACGTTGAGGCTGCTGCTGGTTCGTTGAGGTCGGGAATATGTTTTCCGGAGGTTGAACTCTGGTGATGTGCTGATCTGTAATGGTTTTTGGTAATTCCAGAAATATAGCTGAGTTGTTGAATTCAGGTGGATGAGGAACATTATTCTCGAAGCTTTTCCCTTGCATTTTATGTGTTCTCTGTCGCTGGAAGTTTTTATATACCAGGCAGCCTTTATAATTCGCCGGGTGGTCCCCACCACAAAGAGCACATTTTGCTGGCTCATTTCTGGACTTTTGGCATACTTCTGTTAGATGTGAGCCAGCACACTTGACGCATCTGGCTTGGTGGTGGCAATAGGTCTTCGTGTGACCTAAGTTTTGACACCTAGTATACTGTACTATGGTGTTTTTGTGCCTTGGCTCCTCGATTTTAACAGTTGAATAAACAAGTCTAGTAACTTGAAATATTTCAACATTATTTTTGGCTGGTTCTGGTAAAACTTAAGCTTGAAGAAGTTTTGTTCAAATTAAATTGTTCTTATCAGAACAGTTGATTAAGCCTATCTTTAGTTTTAAGTAGAAGATCTGTTAAGTTAGTGAAATCATTCTTAAATGATTATTTATCTTTATATATATAATTCTACTGTAAGTGTGTATGTCACTGTACACCTCCTAAACGGCTGGACCGATTTGAATGAATTTTTTTGTATGCGTTTGGGTGACGCCCTGGATGGTTTAGATTTACAAATCAGCCCGGCAGATGGCGCTCCAGTCGGTATCTAGGTTATTTATCTATACTGCAACTAAACGGCTGGATCGACTTGAATGAATTTTTGTGTATGCATTCATTCATTCATTTTTTGTATGTATGCATTTAATTATTTTAATTAATCAATAAAATAAAAATAAATTAATTAATTAATGCATTGAATTAATAAGTTAACTAATTAATGTATTTAATTTTTTTGTACACTGTGTTTTGATATTATAAGTATCGCATTTACGTAAATATTGAGCGTATTATATTCAGTTACAAGTTTTTCGTTTATTTTTCGACATTTTAATTTGAGTGTAATATATCAAGTGTGTTTCGTTATTTTACTATATATATATATATAATATATATATATTCAGGGGTAGACCGAGGCGTGGGTAGGAGGATTGCTTAAACAATGATTTCGGTTGAAATCCAATAAACAGAAAATTATAGAAAAGATCTGATGGAGTATTTCAGATATTAACTTAGGAAGTAATTGTTGATTACAATACATTCAGAATAATATACAGTATTATAATTTGACTCATGAATGTGGAGAACCCAACCATCGCAAATTCTTAGTTTCGCAGGTAATCATGGCTGGCCCTCAATGTTGGGAGTACAGTACCCTGACACACACACAATTACTTTTGTTACAGCATATTAAACGTCACACTAATGATCGTAGTCAAAAAATCCTACGGTAACATCATTCTTCGTAAACACTCCGGAAAGGAGAGCGAGTCAACATTTCTTTTTCCTATTTTTAATAATGGTTCACTTTACAGTAAACATTATTAAATTGACTACATCTATCTTTTTTATATCATACAAAGAAAATTTTAATTTTAATAAAATATATTTACGAGAAGCGAGGGGATGGTTGACAGGAAGATAGAGTAAGGAAAAAAATAGTTGGGGGTGCAGTCAAATAAAACACTAAATAAGTGGGTACTTATTTAATTATGTGCCTACGTTTACCCACTTTGTGGGTCATCTTCAGGGCTAAGAAAGAAAAACAGACAAAATAACACAACTATTGGAGGCTGAAGCTAGACTCAAAATATATTTACGTCTACAAATAGAATATTTGTGTCAACACGTTATTTTCCAAACCGTCTAATTGTCTGAAAATTGCTTTTAAATGTACATTTTAATAAACTAAAGGAACTGTAAACGCACCTATTAGAACTTCATTTGTATTTTTTTATGTTATAAACCAAATACATTTAAAAGCAATTATTGATAATCCAAAACAGATCACAGATATTTAGTATTGTTAATTTAATTTATCTGAAATCAATGAACCCAACATAAGGACACAGATGAGGGAGATTGTTGTAGTCCTTTAGAAGCTGATAGTGGTAAGGACCGGGGCAGTATATTTCGCTGGGTTATAAATGTCGAGAAGGAAAACCAAAAGCGACCGCTGACCATCAATTAGATAGGAGCGATCCCATTGGTCGCCGGAGACAGCCATTCACAGAGCGCCACACATCATCCCTTCTCCTGTCCACTCATATCTCTTAGCTTTGTCACGGGCCCTCGCACCCAAGTAGGCTCTGTTTAAAGCACTCTTTCCTATAAACTCTATAAATTTTAAGGAGATGAAGTAATTTCGAACTTAAGTTTAGGAACGTGGGATTTTTCAATACAATAAGTAAGCATATTCATTATGTGAAGAATCAATACTTCTGCAATACAATGAGCCTGTCCTTTGACGGTCCCTAAAAGGAAAACAATGTGTAATATGACAAAATTAGTATTTAATAAGAATCTCAAAGGTAAATCTCAGGCAGTCTAAATTGTCAATATTATCTACAATTGCGTCCAGTTCCAACGGAAACTACGCCAATTAAGAAAGAGAATCATAGAATGAGTGTAGGAAGGATTAAGAGAAGATAACGGGCATATTGAAACCACCAGAAGATGACATGGAACAGTTCACAATCAACAATGGAACAATCTCCGAAGCAAACCATTTCAGGGAAACATTCACGAAGTAAGGCATCAATAAGAATAAGTTGTTATGCATCCACATAGGAGGAGGCAGTGACAATGAAACACATTTCATCCAAGCATTATTCTGAGCTCTATAGGAAGACATGATGATTAGGTGTCTCACGGAATGCCCAGTAGGAATAGATTTTTTTCAACCATGATGCATATGGGTGGGATCTTCGCCTGGTAGTGGACAAACAGAGAATGGTTAAGATGAGGTGATGTTGATGAATAATATCTCCAACACTGAGGATGACCTCATCATTTTCAATAAATGTGTCGACGCTTCCAAAGCCGGTGGAGGATGGTTGACTTATTTCATATAAGCAAAAGGAAAGGTGCATTATAATAAAGTAATCAAATTGAAATGAAAGGAAAAGTGCATGTTTTACTGATCTGTGGTCCTCTTAGTCAGTTAGGTCCTGGTACATCTAATCGTCACAAGCTTGGGAAAAACGGGAATGCTGACGTTTATTTAAGAGAAGAAGAAATAAAGTTCGACATATCTCCGTCATCGACAGTGTATGAATATGGCTTTTCACATTGTACTTACTGCTGGGGTTTGGCTAATCTTTCGTAACCAATTATCTTAGTAATAAAAATATTGAGTTTCGTGATCGATTCTACTTCAATGCAGTAGTCGCGGAATAGTATTCTATCAAGCAACCTGTAAAGGTATGTTATTATAATATTAAAATAAAAGGTATTAAAGAAGCATTCTTATCTAACCACAACAAACCAACTTTTATCCTCAAATATAAAAAAGTACAAGACTCGCCCTTTAATTAATCGCGGAATGGCAACATGGCGTATTCGCGAAAGCTGTGTATAAAAATTCTATATTAATAATGTCGACTACAGAAAAAATCAGATACCAGTTTAACAGCAATTAGTCTCATTAAGGAAGGACGATTAAGCAAAAACACAAGGTGAATTCCATCTCAATTTGAGGCCGGTGGGACACAAAGTCGTTCGAATGACGTTAGTGAATCCATTAACCAATTACTAGGTGGGTGGTTAAGGGAAAGGAGGGGGATGGGGGTATTTCTTGAAATAATCTAAGAGGTCTCGGGTCCACTTAGCCATTACAGCCAATTTGTCAACATCATTTGAAGCATAAATGTTATTCCAAGATGTATTAATATAAATAGACAATTGTTTAACCACAGTGGTATGAGAATAACTAAAAAAAAAAATTTTAAATATCGATTTATCTACATTTATAAACATCAAACTTTCAAAAAAATTCAATAATTCTCAGAATTTTGTATTATTTTAAATTTCAATAATCTGATTAATTCAAGAGCTTTTCATAAATTTTTTAAAATTTATATTTTGTTCATCACAAAATAATGTAGATTAAACATAAGCAAACTGATTTATTCATTTTTTTCAACAAATACTGTACCGCATGTCACCTAAATTTGTTTTGTTTTTTAAAACAAAAATTTATTTTGTTTTTGGTAAATATAAACTTGTCTTAGATAATATAGTTTTGGATTGATATGTTAAGAAAAAAATAAAAACCTTCAACTTTTAATTTGCAAGCATGCCTATAACTTTATAGAACTGGATATGACGAAACACAAACGGTAAAGCATGAAAAACTCAAGAAGTAATAAACAAAGACTTGAAATGTAAGATGAAAAACGTATTTGCTGCCGAATAAATGAGATTTACAGGACTTAATTTTGAGATCTTCATTGAACTAGATTGTCTATCGACTACGGACTAAGACTATAGATTATAAGCTAGCATATTGACTAGTCTATTACGGATTATAACGTCTTTGCCTTCTCTATACTCTATCACTATGCCCTATCGATATTACTATATTTTAGAGGCATTATATATACTATCAGATTTTAACACGATTTCTTAAACCATGATCGCATTAATCAACAGGATAATACAGGTGAAACTAGAGTCTGTCTTAGTACGTCTGTTTCATCCTGTAAATCCTTCGACCCAAAAGGAAAGAATAAGACCAAGTAAATGAGATTTGTCAGTTATTAAAAAGTTATTGGACCAACCAAGAAAATACATTGTCTCCGGACCTTCAGAAGTAATTTGAACGCAAAACATCGAGGACAAAAACCCGCCTTTAATTCCCTGACGTTTAATCAGACAGCCAGTCCTGCTAATGTATTTGAGTGTATAAAGATGAAAGAAATTTAAACTTACACGTAATTAAGAACTAAATACACTGCGCTGCAGTCCAGCATGATCCTTGGTCTTCTGAATTATATTCTTCTAAACCTCCATGTCCTATGATTCTCTCTTTCAATTGCGGACACCTCGCGTCTCTCTCCACCTCATCCTTTCACCTGCTGCCTCTTTTCCTCTTTCTACTAAAGCTCTTAATATTTTCTTCTGAATTATTCCATCCTCCATTCTGAACACATGACCTGCCCATCTCATTTTGCTTTGATATTCTCTTTAAATAATAACACCCTTTAAGCGAACGAACCTCATGATGTTGACTAATGTCGGTATTCACTCTACTGAGATCATATTATGTACAATCTTGATAGTTGGTAGCTGCATTCTATATATGTGTTTGCTTTCATGGAAATTTCACTTTAGCTATTCTAAGTCAAATTGTCCGTAAATTATATCTAAACAACGGGAATGATTTAAACTTGCTGTTTTCCATAATAGTATAAATCGGATAGAGGAAAATATTCGGAGAACTGGAAAGTGTTTGTTTTTCTGAAGGTTGAGTGAGGACAGAGCTGGCAGTAATTTACCCTCGGCCATTAAGTTCCATTTAGCCATTAGCCTCGCAGAGATAACAACAGTTGGTTCCCTCAGACCTCTTTTACCTATTTCAACATCTTAGTAATGCAGGTCGGGGTAGGTCCTTCTGGCAGATATTTTTTGTTACTTTTGAACAAATAACCTCCAAGATATTAAAAAAATAAAATATTTGTGGGTAGAAAAAAAAACATTTCTTATCATGTCCATTATTGAAGGATTATAAATATCTTTCAACATGCTAAGACGATGAAAAAAATTTTAGATATTAGATAAACCTGTTTTTGTTCTTCTACATTCAAAGTAAGAAAAGTTGTGAAGATACTATTTTTAACACGTATGCGGTACTATTCGAAAATTCCTAAGGCTATTCCGAGTATTTAGAAAAGAAAGAAATATTTATATTTATTTATTCATTCTTTTCTGCATTACAACAACATGAGTATCGACAATATTAATATATTAAACAAGATGCTTCATTATATTATTGCCTATAATCATCTCTCTCTCTGGGGCATTCATAGTTATCTTAAGATATCTTATACATGATGTGGTGGAGTGTGACAACGCACTTGCCAAACCCTACTGTTTTGAGTTCAAATCCTGAATTCCTCAAGTATCTTCCACCTCGCTATTGTGTGAGCACCGTCATCTAATGGAAATAACTCACAACCAATTTTAGGAGTGATAACTTCACTCCGTGTAGATCAATCGGGAACAGCATAGCGGTTTTTGGGGATATTAAATAAATAACCGGAGGTTTAGGCTTGGTACAATATGTTTCGGGGAAAGAAATATTGGTTCTCGTGCGCCAGCTATAATCCATGGATATAGTCCAATTTATCAGTTTGGATGAACCCTAATCTATTTTGTTGAAAAGTATAAAACAGAACTATACCTAAGAAACTGGCTACTTCTACATCTAAATGGCTTGTAGAACCTAGAGACTGGTTGACCCCCTTCCTGTAATCTCACGAGTATTATATTACTTGTGGAAAAACAGTCAGAGGATTTAAGAACTTTATAGTGGTTTATAGCATTACCTGATAACAGCAAATATAAATAGTGAGTAGCTATGTTAGAAATTGTTTTGGAATAGAGTAATAATATAAGAAGCATGGCAAAGACTAGGAGAATGGCCAAACGTGGGTATTGAATAATTTGTATAAGTTATATGATACTGTTTGTACTGTTGAATATGTTTTCCTTTTATAGCTTATAGGTGTAGCGAGTTGCGAGTAGGACTCACCTTAAATTTGGTATGCTGAAGGTTACAGATTAAATAAAATAACCGATAAATTATTTAATCTTTTAACAGCCATGGATGGATCATGTGGTGTTTACAGTCCCTCGTGGGGCTCACCAGCCTTTATGAAGTGAGTACTCTTAATTAGAGGAAACTTGGCGGTTGAGCGTGATTTCTGGACACACCACCTTCCTGCATAACCGTTTTCCAAAAAAGAATACAGTCTCTATCACCCGTAACCCAAGACTATGAGGGATAGTGGTAAAGGCTTATATATATATATATATATATATATATATATATATATATATATATATATATATATATATATATATAAAACTAAGCGTTTCGCGGATACAAAGCACAAAAGGAACAAAAGGGCAAGGAGTGAAACACACGACATCGGAATAAATACTGACTTTTATTGAGCTATTACCACCCCACTATATACATTCTGTTTGTTTACATTCTCGCAGTGTAGGATTAAAGCCGGTATTAGTTTCCCCGGATCTTAACTCCTCCCTCCAAGTTTACGAATATTTTGGAAACTCTATAACGGGGGATAGTAAGGTTAAAGATCCGGAAAACGATCTGAGCCTACAAAAACAACTGAAAGATTTGACACAATGCTCACTTAGGTTTGTAACGGAAAAAAAAATCAATACATAATAAGATAAAGAGAGAAAATTAATCAACACTACCGGTACACGATACACTTCACTGCAAAAGAGAAGGAAACTATTAAAGAAAACACATCCGGCCTCTAAGGTGGTAATTGTTGATCTATGGGAAGTTTGAGTTGTTCAATATACATATTCCTCCGCTTCCTCGGATCTTTTATTATCGTTATGTTCTCTGATCGCAAACACTCTGAATGGACCCTAATAGCGTTGCAACTCCTTTCATCGGTTCGAGTTGCGTTGTATGTAAACAATTGTTCCAATTCTAATTCTGCCCATGATATATTTTACTTTTAAATTTTCCTCAACTTTGTCCCATAATTTCCCGATTGGCACCCGGTTAATTCACCATCGGGTCCATGAATTCCTCCTCTACAGTTGTACCTCTAATATCCCTACGTCATTGCCGTAGCCCGGATAGGATTTCAAAGGGGGAGAATCCCGTAACCGAGTGAATGGACTAATTATATGCGGCGATCGCTTTGTCCATGGCCGTATCTAGCTCTAAACCTTTCGACACCTGGTAAATGTGCGCCTGCGGTGGTCACTGAGTGTACTATGAAGACGCTAAATGGCACCTCTACTCTTTAGATATCCTGGCGTATTAATTTGCCATGCTATTTCGAACTCTTTCGTTTCCGCCCTTACATGCGCGTTATCAAACTCCATGCCATCGTCTGAGGCAATTCGGTCGGGGATCCCATATACTTTGAACCAAACTTCCAAGGCTCTAAGCACTCCGTCCGCCGATTTTTCGTGGATCAAATGAGCCGCAGAAACCTTACTAAAGAGATCTACTGTGGTTTTCGATTTATAACCCCTCCATGAGAATGTGTCAACTTTTAGATCAGACAAAGGTGATTCCGCTGTGGGCGTCTCCTCTTGCATACCTTTTGGGGGATGCCTATCATACTTCGTGGTCAAGCCGACGTCACACGCTCCCAAACCTCTCGTACGGTCTTCTTCATGTTCCACCAAAAGTATCGACGTTCTAACGCCTGCATAGTTTCAGCGATACCCTGTGATTTAGCTTGCCTAGGTGATATGCGAGAGTGATATATTTTTGCTTGTCGTTATCCTGCATCGTTTCCACCATGAGAGTGCACCGGACAAAAGTGTGGTCCATCCCCATAGTCGCTGTATCTTGTCCCATACTGTAGCATTCCCGACGTACAAAAGGAATGTCTTCCACGGCACGGATGCATCTTTCAGAGCCCAGAAAATATGTTCTTCACTAACCCCGAGTTGATAATATCGCTCTTACCGAAAAATCCATTTTCAGCGAACCCGAGGTCATGGTTTTCCAAATTATCTGACGTTTTTTATCATCTATAACTTCCCCTGTCGCTGTTCTATCTCCACCTATCTTCCTCAGAGGTGTCTTCGTCTTGCGATTCGTCACCTTGTTCATCGGCTCCTGCACTTCGGGATACACCTTCCCCCGGCGTCACTTCTTTGCAAGAACTGGCAGATATCCTTGGACGAGCCTTCCCCATGTTCATCTACTACATTGATCATTATAGCACGAGACAACAAGTCTGCCAAAACATTCTCTTTGACGGATTTACATTTAACTTCAAAGTTATGTTGGCTGAGGAAGCCCTTCCACCTTGTGACTCTAGCGAACGAATCCTTAAGATTCCCTACCCACTGTAGAGGTCTGTGATCCGTATGTACTGTGAATTTCCGCCCGAATATGCATGGTTTGAAATGGTCTATCGCCCAAACGCGCCTCTTCGTTTCCGTGAGGCGCCTACTCGCCTACGCGACCGGACGATCCCCCATCCTGCCACATAACTGCTCCTAACGCGTATTCACTGGCATCGGTTGTAATTGTGAAACTTCTATCAAAATCGGGAAATGCCAGTATAGGTTTTTCCAGTAACCGCGCCATACATCTCCTAATATTGTTCTCTATTTCGGGGGTGATAACAATTTTCCGCCTCTTCTTTAACAGGTTATTTAGAGGCACCGTGTACTCTGCCATCTCAGAGACAAATCGTCGATAGTATTTTAATGATCCTAGCAGCCGCCTTATACATTTGATATCACACGAAATCTCCTTCTTGGCTATGGCTTCCACCTTACTTCTATCCAGCTTAATTCCTTCCTCATTTTAAGAACATATGTTAGGGCATCGAACTGTGAAGTTGCTTAAGTGATCTTTAAGTTTTTGAATTCATGTATTTGTGATATAATTTACAGTGAAGTATAGTTTCATAATGTGATTTGTAGTATAATGTTGTGAAAAAGGACACTTTGGTGATGAAAGACAGTAAAATTGCCGGCACGACTAGGAAAGACGATGAAGCTGTTATTTCTACTATTATGAAAAGAAAGGTAAGGAGTAACTCCAGTATTTCGTTAACAGACGGTCAAATTGACAAAAAAAGAATGGATTGCAAAGATTCAAAAGTGAAACCATTATTAATAAAACCTAACCTACCAAAACCACGTGGTCGTTTAATTAATAGCATTAATTCTGAAAATGTTGAAATAAAAGCTGATGATCGACTATCTCAACCTACACAACAACCAGTGACTCAACCGACCACTCATAATTCTATGAATATTCCTACACTAAGCAATGTTCCTAATGTTCCTGTTAGCAACATGTTTGCACCATTATCTGTCGAAATGGAAGAAGAACGCTTCGCACCACCAGTAGTTCATTTACCACCACCAATAAAAATAAAGGGAATCAACAACTTTCAAAACTTGTGCACAGACTCACTAGCTCTTTTAGGAGAGAATAATTTTGAATGTTTTTCCAATAAAGAAGTTATCACATTAAAAACTAAACCCAGTGATGCATACAGAACCTGCATAAAATATTTAGTCT
Source organism: Troilus luridus (assembly GCA_964056705.1). NCBI lineage: Eukaryota > Metazoa > Arthropoda > Insecta > Hemiptera > Pentatomidae > Troilus > Troilus luridus. Next base: position 76,573,747 of record OZ057416.1, on the reverse strand, counting down.
AAAAACTTTTCGTTTCACACATTTCAACATAAAGAAGAAAAAGCCTACCGGTTTGTCATCAGAAACCTTCGTTATATTACACATAGTCCCGTTTACTTTACTAATACAACGTTACACAAAGATCTCAACATACCACTCGTGACTGACACAATCAAGAAAAACTACAAACAATTTCACGACTCACTTGCTGGACATCCAAACGTACTCGTACAATCATTACTGATAGACACATTGCCACAGAATCCGACAAGGAGACTGAAACGTCTCTGGAGCAGGGATCTGCTACAGTGAGATATACCACGCTAGGAGTGCCTTCAATGGGAGGTTTCTCCATTCACGCTTTCACGAGAATCTCTTAGGGGAGGTTTTCCAAAGAACATTAAAAATTCAATATGTGCCAAATGGGTTTTGGATTATTTCTCAAATAAATATTTTTATTATTATTATTATTAATAATTCATTCGTTTGTAATGGTGTGTCCCAGAAAGCAAATCTCACCCTTCCCCACACAGATTTTTCGACTGGCAGCCAAAACTGAATTCTCGCTCTCGTTCGAACACACTCCTTAAATCATCGGCATGTTGATCCTCTGTTTGGCTGAATCCGGGCAAGTCGGCTATTTAAATCTGGCTCATTTTTTCATCGATGCCGGGCAAAAATTCATCCATTAACTCTTGGAACGTAATGGAGGCATTTTTTAGCCCGAAGGGCATCCGAGTGAAGTGACCTCTCTCAAAAGTGAAAACAGTTTTTGCTTAGTCTCTAGGGTGCATTCTAATTTAATGATATCACGTCTTCAAGTCTAGGGTCCCAAACACTGACGCTCCATTCAGTCTGACCAGAATATCATCAATTCTCGGAATCGGGTACTTCTCGTCTACCGTATTTTCGTTTAATTTCTGGTAATCCATCACCACCCTGTACTTCTCCTTACCCAGCGTGCTTTTCTTTCTCACAGCCCACAAGGGACTATTGCATGGTGACGTACTTTCTACAATTGTACCCTGAATTCTAAGACTCTCAATTACCTCTCTAATATGGCTACTAAGTGCCTGCGGATAGCGTGATCCTTCACGTATGTCACGCGTCCCTCATTTAACAGTATTTCGTTCAACGTTTCCCCCCGTCACGCCTAATGAATCCCCTTCCTTATGAAAGATGTCCTCGAATTCCCGACGTATTCTCACTATCCAACCCTCTGCTTGGCTTACCGGCCCTACTCTGTCTCCTTCATCTCTTATCCTCCCGCAACACTTACATGTTTTATCCCCTATTTTATGTTCCATTCTCCGTTTTTATTCCGCACCGGTGCCCCCAATTCTCTCAGCAAATAGCATCCGATTATACCCTCGTAACATATTTCTGACGATATGAATTCTCAATACGGTTTCGCTCTTTGACCACCACATATCTAGATTAATTGTTGCCTCCCCCTCCACATTACAAGGGCAACCCAGAGTGGTTAGCTCACATGGATATACCTGTAAATGAAGTTCACCATCCGTCCGCTTTTCTGCTACATCGCGACTCAAGATTGTGCCGGAGCTCCCTATATCCACCAGGCACCTCACTCCTCGCCTCACCTAGAAAGGCGTCGCTTTGCACCGCTGCTGTTCACCTTGGTCCCCTCCTATGGCTGCTCGGCTATCCTTCGCCTCCACTGCTCCCCGGTTCGTCTTCCTCCACCTCCAACGTTTCCGTTGACACAAAGATACTCTGTGCCTTTTCCATATCCTTTGGGCATTCACCTGCATCGCCTCTGGTCGATATGTCTCTCTCAGCGAAACTATACATGTACAATTTCTCGCAATGTGACCTTCCGTACCATATTCATAGGACTTACTTCGAGGGCATTGCGCTACTAGGTGCCCTGTCTTCCCACATCCATGGCACCGTCTTTCTTCCTTTTTGTTCTGCTCTCCGGGTCTCCGAATGCTTGGTCTGGTTATATTGTTCTCCGGTCGCTCTCTTCTACTCGACTCGCTTTCTCTCCTCTTCCACACCGCGAGCGGGGGTCATGGTCTCTTGTAAGAGACCATGTTCCAAGCTAGGTCATTCTGGTTTCTTCCTCCTGCTCGCGTCTATCATTTCCTGAGCACATTCTATGAAGGTCTTGTCTTGCGGCAATCTCTCTTTTCTCCCTGTCTCTGATGCCAATCGTATCTTGAGCATATTAAATATAAGTATAGACTTGCACTCTACTTCCACTGGCGTTTATGTCTCTCAGCATGCCGGGTAAGTTTACTCTGCCTGATTAATTGAAATAGGTTTTCTTCCGGGGTCCACCGTCCGCCCATGTTTAATCTCACTCTAACTCTCTCTAATCTCTGATTGACAGTGTCCCATGGAGTTTCCTCGTCTGCCTGGACCAAATTTAACACATGTCGGTCTATACGACAGATTATCTCCGCCTTTAATGTATCAGCTTCCTCTCGTTGTAATACGTCTTCGGTCATCTTCGCCTCAATTCTAGCCATTATTCGCTCTGCTCCTTTCAGGAAGTGGTTTAACTCCCAGGTTTCACCTTTGAATTCTCGGAGTTCGGAAACTGCTTTTCTAAGGTCTTGTGCGGCTATTGTCCTCAATTTCATCCATGTCAATGCGTTCGCATAACATGCGTCTGACAATGATTTAACAGATACCTTCGACGTTCCAGGGGCCGTCTCTTGAGGTCTCTCTTGCGATATATCTGGTGAGGGAGCTTGCAATGTTGCTGGTTTTAATATACCTCCTGTTTCCATACTTCTGAAGAGTGAAAAAAGAGTGCGGAAGAAAAAATAAATTAATAAATAAAAAAAAACTTTCTAAAATGTGAAGAAATTATAGAAATTAATAAAAAATTAAATAATCAGTTCTCGCGCGCCCCGGGTTCGCGGATACAAAGCACAAAAAGATCAAAAGGAGTGAAACACACGACATCAGAATAAAGAATGACTTTTATGGAGCTCTATCCCCACTATATACATTCTGTTTTTTTTACATTCTCGCAGTGTAGGATTAAAGTCGGTATTAGTGTTCCCGGATCTTAACTTTTTATATATATTGCTTAAAGTTCCAATATAATAGACCAAAGTTCTTGCATGGATATTTATATCGTTTGTAAAACTCATATTTATAGTTGCGAAAACGTAGCTAAATTATTGGTGCACTGTTCAAAATGTTTGCAATTCTATAACGTGGTATTGAGAAATTATAAATTTTTAATTACAGTTCAATTCATAATTATTAATTTTTGTTTTTATAACATTCTTTTTTAATATCTTAAAAGCTTATAAAAACATTATCTTCGGTATTTTAAAAGAAAAGTTTACTCAGAAAACCATTTTTTAGTAAAAAAGACTGGGTCTTCCTAAAAAGATTTAATAATGCAAATGGTTTTTTACTTTCTTTCTGATATCAAACACAGTCTTTCTAAAATTTATTCTCATAATTTCATTTTATCAAAATTTTTGTAGTTGTTTTATGAACATAAAGAACTAATTTTGTACCAACTTGCAGTCTCTACTAATAGTCCACTTGATTGAGAGATAGAATAAATTCTTCTGGAAGGTGAGACTCTGGGGTAGTCTAAATTAGATCTTTAATTCAAGCCATTAATTACCTTGCACTACATCACATTCCTCGGCTGGTCCCTTGAGACACCACCTTGGCCATAGTAGACCAGATTGCTCGTAATGAGACGGTCTAATCTATCTTCATATTAGTACTCTAGTAGGGGTGAGGTAGATCTTCAATGGCGTAGATCTTCAATACTGTCAATACAGCAGGGGAAAATCTCGAAGAGACATAAAATAATTAGTAGATGCTAATGAAAGTAAAACCATGAGTCCTAAATCCGTATAAGAGTGAATTTTTAGAAACGATCAACTTTAAAAATTATCATCTTTTTGTATCCCCTACAGGTTACTTTATTTTAACTTAGCTTGTTTCACTTATCACCAACAGTGGCGTTTCTATAGTCACTCCAACAGAAACACAAGCGCTTAACCAAAAAAAAAGAAGGTAATATTTATTCTCCGAGAAAACCGCCTGTCTTATTTGGGTTAAATTACTGGAAAATAACAAGCAAGGCAACATAACGCCAATGACATAAAAAATAAACATAAATAAAGATCAAATACTGCGCATTTCACGTCAACAGACCAAACAGACTCAGTAATCAGAAATAGCAATTTCACTCTAAAACGTTAAATGAAATTCTGTGTACTTGGGTATCCTCGACGCTTTCTTGGCATAAGCCGAAGTAAAAAAAGAAGTACTTAGGTATGAATAGAGTATTTTATAAAATGATGGCTTTAAAAACATAGATTCTATTTCGACAGTAATGATCAACTGATTTTATGTATAGATTTTAAACCAACTAACATATATCATACAGAAATATATATTAATATTTTTTCCGTTCTGGCCATCCTTATATCACGATAGCACAAACTTTTTCAACTTTTTTGAACCATTTAGGTTTGGATGAACCATTTAGGATTTTCGTTTATCGAAATAGATGAATAATCTTTAGTGAGTCTACTAGAATTCCTTTAATAAATAAACAACCTTAACCTCCTCTTTTTTTTTTTTGTACCTTCTATTTAATCTATATTCTCATAAATTTCCTAGATGGTTCATTATTTTAATGTTTTATAGTAGCAGCTAGTTAAAAAACATTTTTAGGTCGGTAATTATTTAAATATACATCATGTAGTGTAAGACAAAGAAAACATATTGTCTATTGAAATTTAATGCCACATCGTATATTTAATGGCGTGAAAACGCCCAGATATAGGAATCGGTTTTACACTGTTTTCCGACGGCGTTTTCACCAGATTAAAGAGAAAGTGGTAGCTAATAAGGGGCTTAAACACTTGATGACCTGGACAGCAGGTCGTTAATTGGTTACATGGTTGAGAATGCAAGAGAGCTTCGCCTCCTACAGGTTGAGCATCAGCACCACCTACTGACACATCGATCCAACTAGATGGAACAAATATTTACCACCATTCTCTCCAATACAGATTTCAACGTGACTGAGTTCTTGGGAAATACTTCTTACTGTTTTTGCTTCTTCTTTAGCTTGAGTTCATTTTTCAAAAGAGAGACCCAACTAACACTTCGGGAAACGATAGTCTTTTACAGATTTTCGACATGTTATCTACAGACTTTCCTAAGCTATATTTTTAACATGTACTCAAGATTTGAACAAACAATGTGTTGCGATTGGTACACTCAGAAAAAAGTCGATGTTGGCCATGCGGAATGTAAAGAGTTGTATTATATTGCGTTTTTTATAGTAACGAGTACATGTATTTTTTCTCTAGAGATTTAATTGTATTTATCGTAATATGCATTAGTGAAATTCCAAAGTAACCTAATTTAAATCACAAATAACAATTTAAAAAAGTTGTTTTAAGGAAAAATAATTTCCGAATTTAAAATTTATTTCCGCTTTTTGACTGTTTTAACAACGTCTTTCTTAATTACAATAAATATTAACTTTTCTGATATAATTTAATTTCAATTCGAATTTTAATAAGGAATAAAAAAAAGTCATCGAAAAAATGCAAGGGTTTTTGCAGGGCCCATTTGGAGTGTTTACGTTACAATGTTGACATTCTGTTCCATCGCCCCCTCTCATCAAATAGTATGATAAAAAAGACTCAATGGATGAACAAAGAGCCTGTTGTTAGTTAAGCTGTTATTTAGTGACATTTTCTCAAGTTAATCGAATTATTTACATTTCATTTATTCATGCAGAATGGTACAGTTAATTTCCAAATTCTCAGTGTTAAATGTATTGATAAATTAAACTTATTTATCCCATATTGGTGTAGATGTTAACACAAAAAATCACCAGAAAGGATATGAAGTAAATAATTTAATGACCTCTCAAATTAAAACCACTAATGTAACGAGAAGCTTAGTTTTTAGGATATTTGACAATCTAATATTTTGTTTGTTATAAATCATTTTCTTAACCATCTCGACCACGAATATAGACAAACCTAGAGTGTTAACACATCTTCATAAGGGACACTACCAATAAATATTTTAACTCCATGTCTAACGCGTAGTGATTAATATTTTCTTTGATAAAAAATATAGATTTAAGAATGAATATATGACAAGAAGCAAAAAAAAAAAAAAATGAGGAGATAATGTTTGAGAAAATAAAAGTGAATATGGAACTTTATCATTAATGAATGTTTTTTTAGTTCTGAAAATAAAAGAAAATAGTTGTGCGTGAAATATTAATGAACCATCCACTTTTAAGGAATATTAAATCTTCTTATCTAAAATTCGAGTTGACTCCTTCACAAAATCTTATTCACATAAAAATTTACGAGGGTTGAGAAATTCTTCAAAGTAATACTGCCAGACAATGACGTGCAATGTATTAATTGAATAAACACTTAACTTAATTTAAGATAGGTAACTATATGCGATTGAGTAAAAAGATTTAGATATATATCCAGAAGGTTCACCTATAATAAAAAGTCGATCATCACAGATTCGAATCGAACCTAGATCTGGATTTTGCGGCCCAAACATCGCTCTAGCAGGCTTGAAAATTGGCGCTACTGACAATTGTGTACTCGAAAGGGAGTGCGGCTTTAACCCTAACGAGAGCGGGCAGAGTGCTTGAAAAAAAAGTTCCAACTCAATTCCTAATTCAAGAGTTCCCTCAGCCACCTTACTCGTTAAAAATTCTTTCATTGAGTACGTTCATTATTAATTAAGGAAATTTTATTAATAAATAAAAAGTAAAAAAGAGTCAAAGATTTGCAAGAGATAAAAAAAAACTCCATCAAGGAGGTAATTGACCAATTACCATTTGAGTAATATTAATTAAAAGATAAATATTATTAAATTCAAAAAAGAATAAATATCAAAGAAAGATAAATTACAATTATACGATTTTCCTTCGAAAGCTCAAATTTACAAATAATATTCAAACGCCGATCAAACAAATTTATATCCCCTACAATTTCGAGGAATATAATTGGAATAGCGTGACGTTTCAATGCATAATCGTGACGTTTAAATGCATTTTTTTTCTCGACATTAAAAAAAAATATTGATTTTATATTACAAACCCATTTTGAATAAGGATGGTAACTAAGTGTTATGTTATCATTAAGTATCTACGATATTTTTAAACATTCTGCAGACAGAAATAATAAAGAAAATTAATTATCTTTATTGTTTCTAGCTAAAATGGTTTAGTTAACATTAATTAATTATGTTAATTTAATTAACACAGCGATACATTTTGATAAATCATTAAAATAAAATTTGTAATTTAATAAAATAATAAGACTTTGATATTTTCTATGATAGGTAGAATTTTACGTAAAAATAATAGGAATAACATATTGCAGTAACTACGGGCTATATTGGAGGTTTGAAATCAAGTCCAGCCAGAGTACGAAGGTTGAAATATTTTATACCGCGAAGAAATAAAATTCAACCCTTCTGAGCCGGATTTTCCGTCAACGTATCTGCCTTCTAAAGTTCTTATACTTGTATAAAAATCAAATCTGTTCTACTAGCATTTATAAAAAACACCAACTTTGACCTGTTAAGTAACTAAAGTGTTTGACTACATTAAGTTTATTTAGTTATAGTTATATTAGAATTATATTAATAGTTCAAAACTCCATTAAAATTCATAAAATTCTAGTAAATAATACAAGTCAACGTTTCGTTAATTCAGTCATCATTACATATATGACAAATAATTTTACACCAATAAATATCATATTGAATGTATTGAAGTGAGATTGCTGATTGATGAGTCTCTTTGAGATGTGCTACAGTTGATATTCATGCCGTTTCTTTTTAAATATTTACCCTGATCTAATGCCTGTAATGGCGAAAGGTGGTAAGCTATTTGAATATAATAAATAAAAAATTAATGTTTTTTCGGGTTTTCCAATTGCTTTCAAATAATTATTTCATGCCTCATTCTGAATTGTGGGTCATTTTTTATGTATAATTTTTATCATATTTTATTATTTCTTTTTCTAATTTATTAACTATACACTAAATTTTCGTTTAATTTAATTTTAAAATCTATCCGTAATGTAGATCATAACTTTCACCATGTGATAAGCTATCTTGACAGAGCCATTTATAATTAAAAGCAAACATTAACTAAATAAATAGAGGTGAAAATTAAAAAGCATATATTAACAAAACATTAGCTTATCGTTGGAAAAAAAGTTAAGAAAACGTAAACTAAAAAAGTAAAGAAAGATTTTGAAAATATGAACATTACAGAATCTTATATGCTAGAAAGAAGTGAATTTGGAAGCAGGATGAAAAATCTGGAAGGATTTTAGGATGAAGTAAGACCACTGAAAGTCAAACAAAGACATCAGAAGAAACGTGCCTCAGAACCCATGAAGGAATATTAGAGACAGAAAAAACACCAGCAGAAGAAAGTAAAATAAAGATGTAACGTGATCCGAAGTAGTCAATACGAAAACTAATTTTTTTTTCCCAAGGTTTCCCCAGATTGAGGTTTCCTTTAACCAGTTTCCTTACATTTCGAGCAGTATTTCCTCCTTCGTTCTTCTGAGATGGCCGTATCATTCCAATATTTTTTTACCCGCGTTTGTGGAGAACGATTTTTAGGGTTTCCATTTGTTCTATAGATTCGAAATTTGTCATTCTAGACTGGACATGGTGGCAGATTTCCAATAGTCCATATCAGTGGCAAGTAGATTTTTCCTGTATGGCGCTATACAGTTATATAAAAGGAATTCGAACCCAGATTTTTGGCACAGGACTCTACCAGTGAGTCACTCGTATGCACCGTGCAGCTATATGAAATAGAAAATAGAGGTAAAGAAACCACAAAGTATAGAGGGGACAAATTCTTTTATGTAAGTATATAATGGATCTGGGATTGGAGAGGATCAGTGGTAGAGCAGTGAGTTGCCACGCTGAAAATTCTGGTTCTGATCCCGCTGCTGACTATACTTTTATTTAATCGGTTAGTAGCCGGAGATGGATCATATGGGATCTAGGGCACTAATGGAGCTCACCCAGCCTCTATAATCTGGCGGTTGATCATGATCTAGGACAAATCACCTCCCTGCACAATCGTTGTAAATGAAACAGTACCGTCTCTACAATGTACTGAACCCCAGACCCTTTTACGGGTTTTAGTGGTAAAGGTTTTTTATATAATGGAGCTAGAATGCATCAGATACATTAGTTACATGTCAAAACCTTTAATCTTCCATAATGAAATTTACTTCAATAAAAAACTTCGGCGTTATTATTTTAAATTTTCTTCTGTTAGAAAAATCTGTTTGTCTGAAAATGCTAACGAAAAAACCAATTTAGTCATTTGAGATTATCTATAATGAGGTAATACGGAAGTTTACCTCGGGAGATTTAATAGTGAAAAATGAGCCAAATCCAATATTGTATCGAAAACTTTTTTAAAAAGTAAAAAATATTCAATAAAAAAAAGAGAAAACTATAAAAAAAATGTTTCCTAGAGCGATGATAAGAAGGGATGGGGGACTAAATTAACGCTGGAGATCAATGGAGGGGGAAGCGGGGGCCGGAGCGGGCAGTAGTGATGTAGCCTCGATGTCGGCAACACTAGGCTTCGTCTCGCTCCTGCTCGCCGCGAGCGCCGTCGCGCAGTCCGCTCAGCGCGTCTTCATCACAGAAAACAACGGTAAAGCATAAAATTATTTATATATGATCCTCAATAAGCGCTTTATATGTAAGAAAAAAATATTTAAAAAATAATCGACATATATAACTATGAAAAAAAAAAGTGTAAGTGCCTGTTAGAACAAAACACCTTACTAACTCCTGCATATGAATAAATAACGAATTCCATAAAAGAATTATCTACGATGATTTAAACAACGGTTTCGAACACCGCAGTAAAAATTTATGGCACCATTATTTTCCACTCGAGAAAAAACAAACTACAATTCATTTTTATTAATCTACTCTTGCCGGTTATTAATTAAATTTATTTTTTCGCTTGACTTATTACTTAATAAGTCAAGGAAAAAATTATTTTTTTTGACATAATTTTTTTTTTTTTTCTATTACTCTACCTTAAAATAAATCCGACCGCTTATCACAACCACCTAGTGGACTAAAATGCATTTATGAATTTAATAGTTAACAAAACAAAAATAATAAAATTAAAAAAAAAATTGAATAGTAATATATGGTGATGGACAGTTTGGCGTCAAACTATTATGATAGATTTTATTACCTACTTATGATAAAATATCATAATAAAATGATTTTATGATAAATAATTAATTTAAATGTAAGGAAATTAAATCGATCCAAAATATACATTATAAAACGAAAAACATGTTAATTTTCTAATTTTTTATGTAATTTTTCTTTACATGGACCTGCTTTAAAATGAATCTTATAACCCTGCACACCTAGTGGACATAAACACATTTATAAATTTAATATTTAACAAAAAAATTAAAATAAACTAAGTTAAGTAGTAATATTCCATGATAGACCGTTTGGCGTCAAATTATTAAGGTGAATATCAACCCTGACTGTTCAAGTTCACCCGAAATTCAAGATTTTTTATTATAATCTTTACTTTTAGGTTTTTATACAATCATAAATGACCTATTAATAACAAATCATGGTAAAAGTGATTTTCGTTAAGTAAAAAATTTAAATTTAAGAAAATTAAATCGAGTTATTCATATCATTAATTCACAAACAAGAGGTCGGAAATAAATTTGCGTTTTCTTACTTTAATTTAAAATATAAATTTTCACATTTTCTATGTTTTTTTTTAAATTACCCTTCTTTAAAATAAGTCTTTCCATTTTCTTCACAGACACAATTAATAGGTAATTTACTAATGAACTATAAATAACGTGTCAAGATTAAAGTGATATTATAATAATTAATTAAAATGCAAGACAATTAAATTGAGTTATTCAGATTATTAATTTATCTGTAAGGGGTCAAAAATAAATATGCGTTTTCTTACTTTAATAAAAAAATTAAATTTTCACACTTTCAGGTTTTTGTTTTAATTCCCCTAGTATAAAATAAATCAAGCAACCGACCCACACACCTAGTGAACATAAATACATTTATAAATTTATTGCTTAAAAAAATTAAAATTAAAAAATGATATTGAATAGTAATATTTCATGATAGACCGTTTGGCGTGAAATTATTTGGATGGATATCAACCCTGAAACTGATACAATTTAGACATGGAAAATAACATGTATTAAAATTATAAATTGTTATTATAACGTGGAGTTTTTAGTTATGATTTAGCTTATTTATGATTTATTCATACAATTAATTAAAATGATATTATGATAATTAGTTCATTTAAATGTAATGCAATTGAATCGATTCAGAATATTAGCTCACAAATAGGATGTCGGAAATAAATTTGTTTTTCTTACTTTAATTAAAAATGTAATTTTCAAATTTTTTTTCTACATGGCCCTACTAAAATCTGTCAATTTTACTCACACACTTCGATGGCATAAATACTTTTATGAATTTAGTATTTAATTTACATTTGAATTTAGTACTAGTAAAAAAAATTAGAATTGAAAAAAAAAGATAATTTTGTGATAGACCGATCGTCGTCAAAATTATGATATCAACCTTAAAAATGGTCAAGTAAAACTGATAAAATTTAGGCTTGGAAAATAATAATTTATTAAAATTCTAAATTTTTCTTGTAATCTGTACTTTTCGGTTTATTTATTAATGAAATAATGATAAAATGCGATTAAAGAGCTATAACGATAATTAGTTAATACAAATGTAAGAAAAAAAAATTGATTTATTCAGATTATTAGTTCACAAACAAGTCGAAAATAAATTTGTTTTTTTGAATTTGATTAAAAATATAAATTTTTACATAATCTATGTATATGAAACTACAGTAGAAAATTGGTAAATACTTTTGACTATGAAGAGTATTTGTCCTAATAGTTTTATTAATCTAGTGATTAAAAACAAATGAATTTTAAAACGGTGAAACAAAATATCCATATGACTATACTTAACAGAAACGCTCAAAAGAAACCTGAAATAAAACATTGCAATATACAAAATCGATAATCGGACATCCACTTGGTATAAGAAATGTCCTTACTTTTTCCAAGACTAATATGTCTCCCAATTTCTTCCTTCGAGTGTTTCCATTTTCCTACTCCGGCGGAAAGGGGTGTCGCCATAGCACTATTTCTCAAACCTTAAATTTATCTGGCACGCTAAGTAAACATTTTGACCTCAATATTGTCATTTCAAATCGAACAAAAACTGAAACTAAACTGAACTAAAAACATTACAGAATAAAACCTAAAAGTGCAAATAATGAAAAACATTTAAACGAAAGAAAAATTCATTGCTGTTATGGAATGAAATCATCGAGAAAAAACTGTTCTGTTGAATTAATTGACACTAAATTAACCACTTAATAATTCACGCAATAACTTAGTTATTAGACAAAAAAGGTTGGCTCACCAGATATCTACAACCTTTTACGATCTAGTAATAGTCTATTCCTCTATAAATTTTCTGCTTTTTCCATTGTATATACAAATACATTCATCCATTATTCATACATATATACACCTACATACATACATATACTGGTACATACATACGGAAGAGCAAGTATATAAATAAACCTAACTGTGGTAGTTCAGCGCTATAAATGTACTTTGTTAAACATACATTGGTTAAAACCAAAATGATGTTACGAATGCATGATTTGAAATACTGCTTAAAAATGATTCCATATTTATAAATTTTATTTTAATGTTTTTTTTATTTTATTAATATTTACTCTTTTCCCGGATGCAGTTCAGGCTTATGTAGAATTCTATCTTTTAATTGACTAAGGCGGCGTCCTACGTGAGCGATCTTAACGCAAACGTGAAGCGTAGCGTCAGCGCCCGAAAAAACAAACAGCCGACACCTACAGGAGTGGGCTAAGAGACATAATTCGAGTAGCCTCGGCGAGGCGCGATGCGAACGCGATATTTTCGCGCTAACTGGTTGCAGTGCCGTCATGTTTTATATATATTATTATAAATATTGTGTACATATTTATATTAATGTAATATTATAAATATGATTTATATTATTATAAATGTCTAAAACAGAAATGTTAATAATCCTACCCAAGAACGTCCTATACTATGGGATAAAAGGAATAACAATTATCACAACCGATTATTATCGTAGCTAGGGAAGATTTGGCTAAAACAATTAGGACTACAAGTAAGTACAACACATTTATTTAATACTTTAGTCAAAAGTCATACGTTGTTGACAATATTCCCAGAATAGCAAGGGTTGGGATACCTCGGGCTTGGGAATTCCTCAAACAAATTGTGATATTCTCCATAAATATGCGATTTTAAGTATACAATATTAGTTTTACTTCTCTGCCTTACATACTTCTTGAGTATTTGATATTTAAGTAAATTTTCCAATAATATTTGTTTCCGTCTGTCAATGACGAATGCACAGTGTCTACTGAAAAGCGGTGGAACGTAGGACAGAGCCACCGCGGCGCTTTCGCTTTTAATCGCCCACTTAGATGTAGGCTAAACGATTTCAGTGATTGCTTGTATCCTTTAATTTAAAATCATGCAAGATTTAAAAATGTATGTTTTCTTTACCTATGTTTTCTATGTTATGTTTTCATTCCGATGGAATGGTTAATTGAATTAAATATTAAAAATTATTGATACAGCAGCATTTTGTTATTGTTTTTCGTATTGGTGGATGTGATTAATATCAAATAACGTTGAAATGATGTAGTACAGAGAAGATCTTGAAGCGTCTCATATAGTGTACAATTGGATGTTTCTTTGAAACACAAGAGGAAGGGTTTTTGTATGCTTGTAATTGTTTTCATTTCATTCCGTTCTAGAGTATTTGTAGATCCTTTGCTGTATGTAGCCTAATGAAACAGGGCAATTTGGAACATTTTAGTAGTGTTAATTAATTAATTATTAAGCTTGTTTCAAAATGAACATTGCACGGAAGTCACAGAAGAAATAAAAAATAAATTTTTCGAAATATTTAAATATCCAAATAGACAGTAGTTCAGAGAGTTAAGTTATATTTGTTAGTAAAAGGAAAATGAGGTGAAGCATTCATTTCCATTTTATTTTTAAAAAATAAATAATTTTACATTATTTTGTTTCAGTGTTTACAAATTATTTAAATATAAGCGATCCCATTTTTCATTTGTTTCTTTAAAAAAAATAAATAAATAAATAAACCCTGTACCACTACAGCCCTGAAGGGGGTGGGGCTCATTACGTAGTAGAGATTCTACTGTTTCTTGAACAACGACTGAGGTGATCGTGAATCTTCCTAGTTAAAACCACAAGATTTCCCCCATTATTTTCAGAACCCATTTTATTGAAGATGGGTGAGCCCCAAGAGAGTCTAAGATTACCTCCATTTCCGGTTATTAACTCAGTTCTCTACCACTGAGCCATTCCGCTGCTATTTGGTTTTTAAGTGTGTTTATTTTTTAAAATTGTATTTCTTTTTTTTTTTGGACGAATAACAAAGGATTACGAATGTTTTCCAACGAAGCACGGATTTATTTAAGAAAATTAAATCGTGTTATTTACATTATTAATTCAATATATATTCAATTAATCAATATAAATTTTCACATTTTCTATATTTTTGTTTCTCTACTTTAAATAAATCAGACAACATACCCACACTTAAAGGAAATAATTAAATTCATAAATTTGGTACTTAACAAAGCCTTAAAATAATTTGAGCTTGTATAATAATATTTCATTATAGTGCGTTTGGCGTCAAGTTTTTAGGGTTGATAACAACACCAACAGCGATATAAATTATACTTAGAAAACAACATTCATTGACATTTTAACTTGTTATTGTAACATGTACTTTTTTAGTTATGATTTAGTTTATTAATGATCTATTGATAAGATTAATTAAAGTGATATGATAATTGCTTTTATAAATGTAATGTAATTAATTTGATTCAGAATATTAATTCATAAAAAAAAAATTTGTTTACATTATTATGTTTCAGTGTTTATAATTATTTAAATACAAACGATCCCATTTTTCATTTGTATCTTTAAAAAAAAATAATAATAAATAAACCCTGTACCACTACAGGCCATGGAGGCCTTAGTCTCATTATGTACCTACATTTTCATCCTCATAATGTATAGAACCTACATTTTCTTGAACAACGGCTGTGCAAGGAGGTGATCCTGTAATGAAATCGCCCAACAAATTTTAAATATAATACGTTAAAATAATGGAAAACATATTTTTGTCGTTTAAAAAATAACTAAATGAAACAGAACAATGTAGTATGTATATTGTTTTAGAAATCCTTCTGCCGTTTCCAATTCAGAATCGAATCATTATTGGATACCTATCCTACAAAATATAAAATTAAAATAATGGAATTCCTCTAAAAATACAATTTTTCAAATATTAATGAATAAAAATTAAAAACGGATTATTAGTCTAAATTTCAGTAATAATATATTTTGTATGTTCCAATCACTGGCATTTCATAGTATTTGTCTAAAATTACTGATAATTATTACAGACGAAAATTTAAGGAAAACGGATCCAGAGATGAAAGTAATATAAAAATGAATATCATTAATTAACTTTTTACCATAAGATAAAAATTAAACTTTATTATAATGCAAATGGAAAAAAACACAAGCAAAGCTTTGTGTTTCTAAAATCTGGAGTAAATCAAACACTTACCAGTCGACGTTTCACCTATTCAGGCATTATCAAGACACAAAAAAGAATTATATCAATCACATCTCAAAGAAGAAAGTGCAATACATCCCAACAATCAACCGCCCAAACAGGCTCATAACCTGAGACAGAACCTCCACCGCAAACCTTCAACATACAACTGAAAGGAAAGTAATACGCAACCAGCTGGGAAGGTTATAGAATCAGCTGATCCACAAAACATGTATTGCACTTTTTTCTTAGAGATGTGATTGATCTTACTCTTGTTTGTGTCTTGATAATGCCTGAATAGGCGAAACGTCGACTGGTAATTGTTTGTTATTACTCCAGATTTGAAACATATGGCTTTGCTTGTGGTTTTTTACATTTGCATTATAACAAATGTGAGTGTTTCTTTTTGACTTTTGGCTCTATTTTATTAAACTTTATTATTTATATAAAATTAAATAAATTAATATTTAAGTGCATTCTAAATAATAATTGGCGTTTGAAATCATCATTTCAATCATTCAATTTCAGCATTAAAACTGATTTAATTTACAAAAGTACCTATCAGAAGATGCTATAAGCTGAATTTATGAATATACATCTCTCAATATTTAGAAGATTTACATGTTTCGAGATACAGCTTTCACCTATCTGATTTTGCTATATCAACATGATGGATCCATACATTCATTATTATGCATTAATTCATTATAATGCATAACCATACAGGATTAGTAAGATTATTAACATAACTAAAATACTGAAATTATCTAACACATTTTAAATAAATCTAACTTGGAAACGTGCGTGGTATTTATTTATTATATAAAGCCCTTTTAATAATGTGTGCTAAATAAGAAAATTAGGAAGGAATTAGTACTGGTAATTTATGACCAATAGTTCAAGAAAATCAATATCAATAATAAGGTCTAGCAAATCCGAAGGCTCAATCTTGCCACCTACGCCTCGGTCTATCCCTCAGTCGCTTATCAGTCGGCACAGCTCTTATTAACATCAGAAGAATATTTACAACAAAAAAGCTATTTTTCTTTTATGTATTCTGGTCATGACATCTTAATTGTCATCACTTACTTGAAAAATAACTTATCGTAATGTTTATGATACATTCCGTGATGAAACATCGATATCGAAACTCATTCGTTTAAAACACATTTTAAAAACCAACCACTTTTTTAATTTACGAAATAAATTGTATTTGTTAATTTTTAAAAATAAGTAATCTAGGTTTTTTCCTCATAAAAATAGTTCGAGCAAAATTAAATAGTAAAGTGTCTTCCTCTGAAATACCATTGGTATACACACCATAATCTATATTAACTAATATATCATTATCTTCATTTATATTGAATATGTAATATAATTCTAGAGATAACATCACGAAGGTGTGCTTGTAAAGTTGTTGGGCTTAGCATCAAACACTGTTAATAAGCGCTATTTAAACGCCTGATGGGGGGACCGAAGCGTCGGTGGAATGATTGCGTTGACTGATTTGGAGAATTTGAATTTGGGTGGTGGGCAGATTACGGAGGTTTGTGGGCAGAGATTAGTAATCGAGCCTTCAGGCTCCCAAATCAGTATCTTATTCATATCGTTTATTTAGAACTATTATCCATCTCGCATTGTTTGTTGGAATGATAAACTAATAAACTAAAACTCTGACGAAATTAGATAATTATCTAAAACAGAGGAAAGAAGTAATATTTCATAAAGCCATTACTTTTCAGAAATAATCTTGTCTTAATATGGTATTCTGTAAAACTAAATAGAAAGTTATGCTGCTTCCTGGAATATATTCACCGCGTTTAAAAAACGAATTTTCTAATTCCTCATTTGTTCAGTCTTTCATTTACCATTATATTCGCGAAATATTTTAACTATTAGAAAATAAAAATAAAAATGTGAAACGTAAATCATACAACACAACATTTAAATCTGAATCTTAAGATCCCGTGCTTCTAAATTCAGAAAAAATGATCTGTTTTTATTTGTACGTGTCAGTGGTATGTCCATTTCCAGAACGAAGAGTAAGTTAATGTTATGTATTTAATGTATATTCCTTGATATTAAATTACTTTTTCGCAATAGAGTTACCAGAAGTGTTATTTTGTCCCTCTCTAGGTACCTCTATATTGTTAGTTAGTCTTCATCATCAATGCCCAGTTTCTATAACATTTTATTAGTGAAAAACCTGTGGTTGAGGGTGATAACCACCTAACTACCTTCTTTCACAACTGTTGGCACAGATTCTTATCGTGTGCTGAGCCCTTTAATAGCCTTTCATGGGTTGTAAGGTTATTTTTTTTTAAAACTCAAAATAGTAGTTTTACACGGACAGAAACCCGTTTATGAAAAAGTTTCTGTAATTTTCAGATGTTCTGCTTATTATTGCTTTGCCTTGTACTGTACTTAAGTACAAACTATTATATGCATTTTCAGTCATTCTGTGATTTATTGTATAGTTATGTTTATTTACAATAACATGTGGCAGTTTTGGGGTATGGGATATATACATGTATACTTGCAATACTAATTTTGGCCACCTGACAAGTGGGGGCGCTGATGATATTGCCTGAACTAAAGGCTTAATTTTGACAACTGGAAACCAATACTTGTCTTTTGATACATTTCGGGACTGTCAGTATTTGAAGTATTTTTTTCCGTTTATTTTTACAGTTTTCCTATGTAACCTACGAGGTTTCAGAGCCTTTATTTTATTGATTTTTGCGGCATGCCCATATGAGTTGAGATTAAACATGGTGATGTTATTGATTTGGTAACATTATGTCCTGTTAATTCTTGGATCGTTGTGGCAACATCATAGTAATAAATCAAGCCATGAGCTTCGTCATTTGAGCGACAAGAGCTATCTGATTGTTCAGTATGGTGGTGGAGGCAGATGAGCAATTGTTTGTTCAAGTTTATATTCTAATTTAATGATGGTATATGAGGACATGGTCATCATTATAAAATATACATTATAATTATTATTTAAAACATGTTTAAAAAACTTTTATATTTACTATAGTTCTTTTGGAATTTAGGGAGTAGTTTATGTGAAGGGAGACAATATCTTGAGATTTTGAAAAAGAAACTATTGATAAAAGTATTTGGCAATGAGAAACATTAATCACCTTGAGAATTGATTAAGTAATAAACGAATCACCTCAAGTATAATGAATTAGTATACCGATTTAAATTAAAAAGTTTACTCATATTTCCGAAACGAGAGGTAGGTGGGAGTATCGAGCAAGGGAATTAAGACATGAGTTTTTTTGGAGTTCAGCAAGGAAACGACTGCATAAAAGGTTTTCAGGATTCATTCTTGTAACGACTTCCATTTTTTTCATCGCTTAACTCTTCCGTCAGGTGCTGCTACCTATCGGGGTAGGCAGAAGGGAATAGAATGCCACCTTTTATAGTTCATTAACTGGTAAACTATCGTTATGGGTGGATGGATACGTTTCCTCAGTGTATTTTACATTTGGCCAAGAAGTAGCTAAAATTTACATTTTATTAACATTTTTGTCTTTGTGTCTCGTCTAATGTTGATATGCTAGATTATGTTATGTTGCATTGTCGAAGTGATACAACGTAGTTTCAATGGTTTCTGTTGTGTTTCTTTTAATTCTTCATTTGGACCTTGGTCCTAAAACCTCCAAATCTGATCACATTATTATTTAATCAATGATTTTTTTTAATCTTCAAACTGTACAGAACTACTGCTTGGACGCAGTGGTAAGCTGGAGTTGTATTAGCTCAGGTGTGTTTGCACAAGTCGGTCGTAATCACAACTGTTAATTAGTTGAACGAAATTAGTACAGAGTTGACGTCAACGACATGAACCTCCTCCGGCCACTGCCGCTGGAGCCGGATGGATTGAGATAACATCAGGAACCGAAGTCGAATGATAAGTTCTGTACCGGATAGGAATGGCATGGGAGGTACTTAAGGAAGGAAGGAATTATATTAGCACTGTTCGAGCAATATCAAGTTAATAATTGCATGTTATGTACTAAATCGACAATGAAAAATAAACAAACATATATGTTAGGTACGAATGAATAGTAATAAAATCAGCAAGACTGTATGCTAGTGAAACACTCACACTCCACAAAAAAATGTGACAGGGACAAGTAACTAAATAAAGAAGAAAATTTATGATAATGATTTTAGGTCCCAAATTAACTGAAGACGATTATAATAAAACAAAACCCACAGAAAATATCTCAAGCCTTGCAGCAGACAGATGAAAACGACGATTGAAATTTTATGGACATATTACTAGGCTTTGTTCGGTAAGACTAAACAGATCTATTGCTTAGATACAAGCCAAATCAACCAAGAAATACAAAATAGAACCAAAATATGTTTTAGAAAAAAAATAATTTGGAAAGAAGGTAGAAACGTGGATATCTGTGTCATAGGGAAGAATTGAAGAAACCAGGAATAAAATGGACAAGGGTGAGATGAAGGAAGAAACTACCTCAGAAGGATTAGAGTAATTCTTCAAGATCCATTCGCAAAAATGAATTTACTAATAATTACCTACACACACCCACAAGGATGTGTAACGAATGTAAAATGGTTTAAAGTAAATAAAAACATGGGGAAGAAAATGGTCCGAGTGGAGGTCAAAGAATTAATTCCATAAACAGTGATAAACAATCTGTTATAAACAAACGTTTCGACCCACATTACAGGTCTTTTTCATGGCTTGGAATGAAAGTCACTGTATCAACGACGAGATATTATAGTATATCGTATATTAATATATACGATATTATCACAAGATATATTATTCAAGATAAATAAAATCATGACTATTTTTTCTGGATTTGTTTTTACTGAACACTGCTGTTCGAATAACCCTGCGCCCAATCCCAAAATAAACAAGAGATCCCTAAGAAAATATTATATTATTTGAAGGAAATGAGTTACATCGACAACTCATTTATATGCACTTATTCGATTATGGATCGACAATAATGTAAAATCACTTTCAATCAAGGAAATGTGTTCTATATTATAAAATCACGAATCAACGTGATTAAAATGATTAAATAACAATCTTACTAACGTTTAAAGCCAATGTTTTTAGAATTTAATAATAATAATAATAATTTCGTTCTGAAACATTTTTGTCTTCCTGCTAAAGCTCAGAACATTCAAGTATTAGACCAACCTTAAGGAAGCGTGCTTGAAGAATAAGTATTCGCTCCACTGCTCAACATAATATATACGCACAGCATCCCAAATAGCTCAGGAATTCTGAAAGCGAATTATAAAGACAATACAAAAATGCTTTTTA
The DNA here is from genome assembly GCA_964056705.1 of Troilus luridus. NCBI lineage: Eukaryota > Metazoa > Arthropoda > Insecta > Hemiptera > Pentatomidae > Troilus > Troilus luridus. Next base: position 76,552,644 of record OZ057416.1, on the reverse strand, counting down.
CAAATCAGAAACACGTCTTAATGGCTTTAGTAACTACAAACCTTAATGTAACCTACAAAATTTAACGATTCATTCCATTGAATCGAGGCACATCGCAAATCATTCTTAGCTAAGAGGAATTCCTCTTATATCCTACAGATAGGGACAATTCGACACGTTGCCCTTATGTTTACCTGAAGAATGACGAGACAACCGAACATTCCCGAAGAAAAAGATACTTATTCACTTCGTTTAAGAAGATGAAAATGACAAAGAACACTTATACTGACTATCGTACTCAATTAGTTACTAAATTATATCCATCTGGTCCTAAGCGAAGATATAGAGGCTGCCTAAAATACGTAATTTTTTTGTTTACTGGTAAAAATCGTTTTGACTTTAACCTGTCAAATCAAGGTTGCCAATGAACTGGATGAATAATTTCCTTTCCTTTCTTCTAATGAAGTCATGAAGAAATCCCGCCGGTTAATAGTTTATATTGTTACTAACATTTCGACAGTTATGAAACAAATATAAAACAATAATGGGTTATTTTAATAAATTATTTAAAAGTAGGAATGAAAAGTGGCTAAGTCGGACAACGGACGAAACCCGAATAAGTAAATTAGTGGTGTCCCAAGACTGTTCCGTGAATACAAATTGCTGCTCTCGGGTTCGCAGAACTTCGTATTATTATTTCTGTAATAAATCTCAATAAATTATGATTAGAATACCAATACCAATCTTTGCCCACGAAGAACACTTTTAGTTGCAGAGAATATTGATATTTTAAATAGTGATACAACTGAAACCTGTACCAATACGATCCGTGAACCGGTCTGGGGTTAAATACGTGGTAGGGACTGTACTGTTTCATAGACAACGGTTGGGCAGGGAAGTTATTTGCCCTAGATCACACTCAACCGATTTTAGCCCCTTATTTTGGTTAAGCACTTTATAGAGGCTGGGTGAGCCCTAGGAGGGTCATAGATCCCATATGACCCATATCCGGTCGCTAAAAGATTAAATAGAAGTCTTGCCAGCAGCGGAATTTAAATCCAGGACATTCGACATGGCGACCCGGCTTTCTAACACTGAGGCACTCCGGTCCCTATAGTAATACACAGTTACCATAATATCCTTACAATCCAAAACCTTCGTAAACTCCTCTCTGTGCTATTTACTTTGTAACGGTTCCATAATTACCGAAAGTTCTATTTTTTGCTGATTTGATGCACGAACCCATCAATCCTTTTATGATGATAAAAGGTATGAACCCGTCCATACTTACTAGTCTCATCAATTCCCTATAATAAATAATGTATTTTACATCTCAGTTTTAATGAAGCTCTAGTTTGGTATAAAAAATTTCGCAAGGATGAACCATTTTGCGAAAAAAAAATGATATAAATAATTTTTAAAGAAATAGAAATTGAACCCAATATTAGAATTTATGCCAGTTATTTTTTTAGACGTAAAAACAATCGTAGGCGTATTCAAATAGAAAAACTATATATATTCGTTCGTATATATGCAATATAAATTTATCAAGAAAGTGGCAACCAAAATTAATAATTTATAATTTATTATCAATTATATGCGATTTTAACCCCTCGACATCTTCACCAGATAATGTTTGTTAACTATTTTATTTTATTCCTCGTTAGAAAAATTATAAAAAAGGTTATTAACAATAAAGTAAGAATAGAAAAACAATTTTTTTTTTAACTCAAGAAGTATAAATCATCCAAATTGAGTTAAATTGCGGCGAATCGACTATTCTGGATAAAAAATTAAAATGGTCTAACGTTACCTTAAATTAAAAAAACATAATGCCGAAGGTTGACAACTGTTTTAAAAAGGTATATAATTGATTTTCTAAAATTGAAATGTTTAAAGATTTTATAGAGGGAACTGTAAACAAAAAAACACAGTTTTATGATCAGTAATTAATGTACATCTTAATATTACGCTAAATAAATTGTATTAATTTATTTTATTCTAAACTATTTCCTCATAAAACTCATTTAATCATTCTTTGAAACTCTAGGAAAATGTTTTCCTTATTAATGTTCTAGTTAGTTGTACAATGATTCGATTTTCCCCATCTCATTATAAGACTTTTCCTGAAGTTACCCTCCCCCCCAACAATTGCATGTTTTAAGGCAAACTGATATCATTAAACAATATTCACGGTACCCTTCATATTTTTTTTTTTATACAGAAAATTAGATAATATATAATTATATAAAACAGAAAACAGAATTGAAATTAAATCGTTTTAAATATTCACTTATTATAAATTTACTTTGGTTTCTTTCCAATGAAATTTTACATTCATTTAGGAAATGAAATGAAATTTAATCAAAATATTCCACTCTCTCGGTTTTTTTATTTAATTGCATTTTTATTTTTTCCCCCGTTTTTTCGTACTAAAGACCATGTCATTCGAGCCGTTCTCTCCTAGCCATGATCTTCGTCAAGTACGTTGCGTTACGTTGCCGGGGTTTCTCCTTTCCTTTCTCCATCCATTTCTTTCCCATTATCAGCTTTGGGTTTTCCTGAAAAATATAGCGGGCATTTAGTTTCATCCTGAGACGGATAAATTCTTGAATATCTTAACCAGGCATTTCCAATTTCCATTTCATGCATGCAATTTTCCACCTTTTAGAACCAGGCTGGCTTTGTTTACTTTTCTTTAAAATAGGTAAAAATCAATGAAATTCAGAAAATGAAAATAAAATGAAATGCTCCTTTTTCTTATAACAACAGACATTTTTTAAACTTGAGTTTACATTCCATTTTTATGCCGTCGCCTGAATTCACTTAGGTCTTTAAGAGTTTTCCCCAAAATCTTTCTTTCATTTAAATCCAATTTCCCTACCATGCTCTTCTCATTCATTGTGAGGCATTCCACAGCATACAAAACCTCTGGTCGCATGACGAGGACATAGTCATTTTGTTGTAAATCTCCTTGGTGAGATGCAACGCCATTTTCATTTTATTCAGTCTTCAAGAGCGAATGAAGACTTCTTTTTTCACCAACATATTTAATTGTATTTACTTAATTTATTATTTTTGTTTTTATCTCCATTCCGATTCACATCCGTTGTCACGAATATGAATTTAATTTATAAAAAATCCAAAAAGTCCCATCAAATTACCTTTACCCTTCGCCGAAAACCCTTGACTTCCTGTCCTACTGTATCCTTTAATAGTACTCCACTTATCCCTGTTGAACAGATCCGCTACCTAGGACTCAACTTAGACAAACGTCTAACTTGGAACCCTCACACAAGACTGAAAAGACAAGAAACAGCTCGACGCTTCCGACTACTTCAACACATACTAGACAAACGCTCAAAGCTTCAAATCAATTACAAAAGACTTATTTATATTACTGTTATAAGACCTATATGGACTTACGGAATTGAACTATGGGGCTCCACCAAACCATCAAATTCCTCTCGTATTCAATCCTTGCAATCCAAAATCCTTCGCAAAATCCTAAACGCTCCTTATTTTGTCACAAATAAAACCATCCATAATGACCTGAACGTTCCATATGTTACCGATTTAGCCCATTCCAGATACCTATCATTCCATAATAAACTCCAGGCCCATCCAAACCCACTAGTTTCCATCCTTGGTTCCAATTCCATCCCGGACAATCCTCCTAGGCGTCTGAAGAGAAGATGGCCTCGAGACCTTCTATAATAGAAATGTAATTAGAGTGCTGCCAATGGGTAGTGCCTCTACACATCCTTTCATGCATTTGTCTATTCATACAGCCTTTGTACTAGATGTATAATATTACAGTTGTACAATTCAATAAAATCATTTAAAAAAAAAAAAAAAAAAAAAAAATTTATACAAATGTGGATTGAAATAACACTTAGAATCCATTTTGAGAAACATTTCTTTTTCAAATATACTGATACAGATAACACTTTTATGTTTGCATTTTTGGTGTCAAAACTGGAGGATTTTACCCTCAATCGTAAACCAATGACTTCCTGTCCTCCTGTATCGGTTAATAACATCCTATAACAGGTCCGGTACAAAATCCTTACGATATTCACCTTGATAAACGATTAACTTGGAATCCTCATACTGGACTGAAAAGACAAGAAACAGATCGCCGTTTCAGGCTACTTCAACATTTACTAGGCAAACGCCCTAAGCTCCCAATTAATTACAAAATACTCATATACATGACACTCATTAGACCCATCTGGACTTACGGAATAGAGCTTTGGGGCTCCACTAAGCCATCGAATTCCTCTCGAATTCAATCCTTACAATTCAAAATCCTTCGAAAAATCCTCAATGCTCCTTACTTCGTTACGAACAAAGTAATCAATAATGACCTTAATGTTCCGTTTGTTGCTGATTTAGCTCGAAACCGATATCAATCTTTTCATGACAAACTTCATTTCCACTCAAATCCACTAGTTTCAAACCTCGCAACCTCTTCAATTCCTGATAATCCTCCGAGGCGTCTGAAAAGAAGATGGCCACGTGACCTTCTAAATTGAACTTTTTATTTGAGTACTACCACTTGGTAGTTTCTCTACTTGCCTTTTCTCTGGACATGGTTTTCTTTTATTATATTTACTTGATGTATTCTGTATACAGTTGTAAATTTCAATAAATACATTTAAAAAAATATTTAATTTTATAATAATTTTTAATTGTTCATTCGGAACGTAATTAGTACATAGGATTAGAATCATTTTATTGAATCCTTATCTTTATACACAATGATGTCACTCAAACTGTTTGTGAAACAAAAAACAATAAAATGTTAGATTACGATTTTCCCAGACATAAAAATAATGTTTAGTAAACAATAGCTAATGTTGCCTAAACCCAGCTGAGTAAATATGGGGTAAATATGTTATTTATTATACTTAAGTAATAAAAATAAATTGTTTGTGCATTCTGTTTGAATAATTATAAATATATAATTATAATAATTCCAAACCAAACAGGCATTAACTAACATACTCGCTTCTTCGTAATTTTTAAGTGATATTTACCTTCCTTTATATTAAAAAACCTGTACCACTACAACCCGTGAACGGGTATGGGGTTCAGTACATGGTAGAGAATGTAGTGTTTCATGGATAACGGTTCTGCAAGGAGGTGACTTGTCCTAGGTCACGCTCAACCTCCGTATTTTTCCCCCTTATTATGGACACCATATTTTTATAATATTTTATAGAGGCTGGATAAGCCCCAGGAGGTTCCTAGATCCAATATGATCCATCTCCGGCTGCAAACAGACTAAATAAAAGTCTTGACCGCAGCGGAATTTGAACCAGGATTTCCGGCATGGCAACTCAGTGCTCCTAATTCCTTAATATTAATATTATTTAATATTACCTTCTAAATTCAATTAAAATAATTTATTTGACATTAAACAATCACGACACAAAAAACAAATAATTCCATTTAATATTTCCTGTGGGAATTTTGATTTTTCTGGAAAAAGGATTATATTTCTGGTGAGTGAAAACCAGTTTAGTTAGTTAGTGATGCTGACCAAATACAATTATAACAAATTAAGTTGCTCAAAGGCACCCCACGTTTTCGGTTAATATTTAGATTGCGTGATAAATAAAAATACATAAAATAATTACAATATATTAGCAATGAATGTATTTATGTATATTTGTATACATTAGTATGTTTGAACTATTCACTTTTTCTTTTCTTACCATATTCCTTTTTCTTTCTTTTCTATTTTACTCTTTACATTTTAATTACTTATCTAGTTTCCTATAAATATATTTTATGTAATATTACTACTATAATATAATATACTATAATTAAAATATTTTAATACTATCATTACTAAATATTATATATTATTAATTTTTTTGCACTTTCAAAAGATGAAAAATATACAGTATATCAGTTATACAATAATACCATCTCTAGTGATTAAAATAATTTTACAATTGTTACAAAGGGCTCCACTAGAAAGACATCGAGTACTTTCCTCGTAGTTATATTTAAAAAAAACTTATAGTATGAACAATCCTCTAAATATTTAAAAAATCTCGACGAAGTTTTATTTTAAATTTAAAGGAGTTATTTTTAAACTCACATAATCATTCCATTCAGTTTATTATTCCTGTTTCCTCAATTGCCAAGAGTTCACTCTCAAAACTACGACACAGCCATCAAGTAAATTATAACTTCAGTATTTTTTTATGGCGAAAGGACAATTTTTGTTTTGCAGAAGTCGACGCGTTTATCTTTTACTCTAAATACGAGATGAATATTTTTGTATATTGAACTATACTGGACTGATGACGAAATTAAGTACGCATTATACAGACAATATATGTACACAGTATTGTATTGTTAAACCAAAAAATACTCAAAAATCATCTTTTTTAGTATAGTATTGAAGCCATAACCTATTGTTTTCATTGCTACAAACGTATTTTTTATAGCACTGATAGTTATCAACTACTCTGTTATTTTTTGTACTAACATAAAAAAAAATGTACCTCTACAACCCAAGAAGGGTCTTCGGTTCTGCACGTGGTAGAGTCTGTATTGTTTCCTGGACAATGGTGGATATCCACACCACCCTAGATAGGTGGTTTCTCCTAGATCACGCTCAACCGCCAGATTAAAAAGGGGGGATTTTAGGTGCCTACTTTTAGAGGCTGTGTTAGCCCCAGGAAGGTCCAGATCCAAAAGTATCTATCCCCGGCTACTAACAGCTTAAATAAAATCTTCCAACAGCCGAATTTGAACCAAGGACCTCCTATCAATGAACCTCTCCCCCTACCCTTATTGTACTATGGGGGACATATATTGTACTTTGGAATACTATAACTAGGAAAATCATAAGTAAATGTTTGGTAAGTTGTGATACACTCTATTTGTAAAGGTATATTCAATTCAAAGAAATTATTTATATAAAACTAAGCCTTATATTTCAGCCACTTTTACTCTACTTTTTTAGCCATTTACGACTTTTAAGCTCGAATAGTTTCAGGTGTAATAAAGAAAATTTCAAGAACAATTACTTAAATCATGTGATACTCTGCGCACAGTAGATTCAAGCGTGGAAAGTTACAAACGCAGCGTAACAATACTAGGACGCCCAGGCGATTAAATCACAAACAACTAAAATTGGAGAGAGTTACGGGGGAAGAGACAAAACAGGACTTAATAGACAATTTCTCAACCCAGGCTAGGAACCAGGCGCTTTTGACTGGCGTACTCAGAATTAGTTCTAAGGAACGCCGAGTCTTCCCTCACACGTCCTTTTAAGTTCACTTAACCGAATGCATACTACATGTCTTTTAGGATTTATCAAAGGTATCAGGAACAGTTATTTGGCAATTACCTCAGTTTCGCATGATTAAATTACGAAAAAAAAATTAGTTTAAACTTACAAGTCCGTAGGATCTATGATAACAAGAAAATACGAAGTTTAAGAGAAAGTAAAGGCAGGCAATTCTTGATATTTTTCTGTCTCGACATTACTAATCTCCCGTATTTTGTTCCGAAAACTGAAAATCGGAATGAAAAAACTATCATCCTTCCGACTGTTATTTTAGGTATGAAACTCTGCCATTAACGCTGAACGATTAACAATGTTTTAGGGTATTTGAAAATAAGGTGTTGTGTAGAATATTTAGGCCGAAAAAGGAAGAGACCACTGGAGAGTTAAGGATAGTACAAAACGCGAAAATCGCGATTAATACTACTGAAGTGATAGCGTCGCGAAGTTGAGATGTGCTGCTGTTGTTGTTGGGCAGAATAACAAACGAAGTGATAAAAGTTAAGGAGTGCTGGTCCGACTTGGGTGCGTCTGGGGTTAGACTGTGGCGTGAAAGGGAGGATTGTGTTAAGATTGATCTGACGGATTTGGGTTTGGGTAGTGGTCCGTGGACGGAAGGTTGTTAGCAGAGATTATTATTATTACTATTATGTACACCTAACGATTTTTTTAATTTTTTTATTATGAGTGAAAAAATCGTTTTTGAAAAAAAAACCCGTTAAGATACTAAATACCGGAAAATGCGGTATTTTAAACAATCTAAAGCAGATTGCGATATACATGTAATCCACAGATCTAACTAATTAACAATAAATGTATCATATCACAGAGGAGAGAAGTACATACGGAATTAAACGGAATTACTCAAGGCGAGGTAGGAATGGGAAAATCATTAGCGATCTGATTGATGGAGTTTAATCCTATCCACTAGTCAAATATTATCTCAACCAACACTAATAGTTGCTCGCTAAGGCCTAGAGATTCATGTTCCCAATGCATGAGTTGCCTGATTTCCTTGGAATACATTCCTATGATTACACCTTACCTAGTAAATAAAACATTTATGAACTGAAACATTAAAGCAGCTTTATCTGGACTAATATACACTTCTAAATACAAGAATCGATGAATAAAAGACGGGTCAGCTGTGGCATAGATGATAGCATAATAACCTTACATGCCCTAGGTCACGGGTTTGCAGCCCGGCAGTCGGACTTAGGATCTTTTAACAAGGAGTAAAAATAGCGGTCTGAGGGGATGTAAAACAGTGGTTTAATGTAATCTTTAAGGAACCCTATCCTAGCTATACTTGAATAGGCAAAATTTAGGACTCTCAGTGTACATCGTCAGACAGTCAGACAGTGTGACGTTAAATGAATAACAAATAGGGCTAAGGGAAAATAATTTCACTAACTATAATTACTTCAACTAATGCTGAATGTTGTATACTGTATTTTAGAATTTAGTAGGGTTAATTTTTTTTTTTAAGATCTGTTATTTTTGAAAGTGGATCCACTTTCCATCCAAAGCCCATTTGGATCTAAAAGTGCAAGTCCATTTGGAAAGTCGTTTATTTTTAAAAATAATTGTAATGATAATAATTTCTAATAAACTGTGATAGGTGTATAGGGTTAAGCATTACCCTTCGCTAAGTTCTAAGTGATTCTTATTTTTAAACTAAATCAAATAGAAAACCGTTACATATCGCAAATATGAAAACATGAACTTATAACACACTCAAACGTAATAGCTCATTTTATTGTTTTTTTGGAGTAGATAGAAATTATAGTTTGTAGGACGACTTGTGACAAGTTCCGTTTATACTTATCTAACTAAGATGTTAAATCACATCTTTTTTTTTTTAATTCCGTATTAACCGCTTAGTATCACGTTACAACTTTTTTTTTTTTTTTCCTCTGCTGGAGTTTTCTCATTCTATAATATAATGTTACTTACATGTTTCCTTCTTAGTTGATTACTATAAAATATTATGTAGATATTGCTATATATTTATAAGGCTCTATACATGGACAAACAATTATCTCACCCGGACTCCATCCACTATCCCTCACTACTCATCAGGGCCTGAAGGACATAAATCGGGGAGCAATCAATCAGGTATTGCGCAGGAGAGGGTGAGGGGGGAGGGGGGGGTGCTGCTGTGAAACAACAAATCACGGAGTTGGCCCACATTCAGGAATTTTCATCTGACAATACGGGAATTTCCCATCAACTGTTTGCGCTATGTCCCACTACGCGTGGCAGATATGATCTCGCCGTGTGTATCAACGTGTTCCCTGCTCTGAGCTTTGATGATCATTACTAGTTGCGACTAATCTTTTGGAATAACAAATTACAATTATAGGCGTCCAGGATTCTTCACATTTCTCTAAACATTAGTGGATGTCGATGTATAGGATGGATAGGCGACTTTCGATATTCAGAGATATAGGTGTTCTAAAGTACAAATTCCCCCTAGGGTCATCTGTGGTGTAGTGGTTAGCATAACTAACATTTATGGCCAAGATCGCGGGTTCACAGCCCTGACGTTGGCTTTATACCTTATGCGGAGGAGCAGGAGGAAAATGGCGGTCCCGAGTCTGTATCCTGTCAGGTATTCATTTAAGACTCCTATCCTAATTATACCTGGATCGGTAAAATTTAGGACTCACATTAGCCAGCATTATATGATATAGCTATAAAGAAAATTATGTAAAGTGAGAAGTCTCAGAATTTCTTCTCTATATATTTTAATACCCTAAATACTGATTTAAATGCATTCAATATATAAAGTAATATGAATAAACTACGCCACAAGTTTTCTTTTGTTTTCCATTTTTTGTAGAAACCACCATTCTCACAGTTTTTTAAGATTACATAACAATGTATTTATTTTTTTAGTATTGTTGGAACGAATATCTATGGAACCCTGTAATACTCTGGTGACCTGAGATTCAAATTGGGGATTAGTACTTTGGCGGAGATTTGATAACTTGGTAAAGGAATTTGGCTAATCGAATTCCACTGATAGTGTAATTTCAAGTTTGTGAAATTGTTGCAGTTATCATCTAGGCTATTATATATTATATTAATAAATATTGGGAGTTTGGCCAGATATTGAAGAAGTTAGGAAAACGGCACTACACAGTCGTTCTTGATAAATCGAGAACACTGAAACGTCACATTGATAAATTGCGTCTGACACTTGTACCAAGGAAAACTGTCACATTCAATCCTGAAGTTTCCTTATTTGAGATTCCCAGATTCCCTGCTACAAATTCTGGCATTGCAATTCCTCAGACTGACATTCCAGATCCTCAGGTACCATCATCAGAACTTCAAGCTCCACAACCTTGCCCCCAAGAGCTAACTGCGGATATACCCAATGTGATCCTCCAGAACCAGTCCTGCGCAGATCTTCTAGGCCTACCAGAATGCCCGAACGTTTTCGTGATTATGTGATGGAGTGATCACTAACTACTCAAACTTAGATATTCTTATTTTATGTTTTTATTGTATATATATTTTCTGTGTTTCTGTCGGGGGAGACTGTTGTGTACCTCTTTGGAGGAAGGCTATGTTTTCCTTAGTCTTGGTTTAGTGTATGTATATTATGAGTTCTCTGTTATGTTCAAATACGAGGTGTGGCTATTAAATAACGAGACTGACGTTGCAATAAAATTTATTTTTATTTTATACATAATTACTTACTATCACCTTCAATCTACACCCATTATCTATCCCTACAACGCTGCATGCGAATTTTCCATTGCTGGAAACAGTGCTGGAAGTCATCTTCTGTCAGCTCCTTCAGGACGCGTGCCGCTTTCTCTTTTACAGCTTCCACGGACTCAAATCTCATCCCTTTTAATGAATATTTCACCTTAACAGATAGAAGTCAAATTGTGCAAGATCTGGTGAATAAGGTGGATGTTCTAACACTGGGCTGCATCCTTGACTTGACTTGAATTTTAGGCACCATTTTGGCTCACACTTTTCTCATGTTAAAATTATCATGTAAAATATGCCGTACACATTCTTTATCAATGACTACAGTTTCAGCAATTGCACGAATACTTAATCGAGGTCAGACCGAATCAAATTACCGACTTTTTTAACATTGTCATCCGTTTTTGACGTTGAAGGGCGACCTGGCCGCGAATCATCTTCAACGTCTTCTCGGCCATCTTTAAAACGCTTAAGCCCTTCAAAAACACGTGCCCGCGATAAACATTCACTGCCATGCACTTATTTCAGTAAATTATAAGTTTCAGTAGCGAGTTTGAAGTGAAATTTCACATTAATTCGTTGCTCTATTATTGCACTAACTATTTTATCCGGCAAAACAGAAAAACAACTCTAACGCGAGCGTAGGCTTTGACTAAACGGTATTGTTTACAGAAGCGAGACTAACTGGATACTAAAGCTTCACACTAAACAGCTGTCAGTCATTGGCGGTTGGCGCATGCGTACTTGTTCCGCAGCAACGTCAGTCTCGTTATTTAATAGCCACACCTCCTATGTTCCTAATAGATTAATTTTCTTAGTAGAATTTTATTTATAAATCTGACACTAACGATTTTAATTGCCAACAAGCAGCAGATGCCTAGGCAACAGATAAAAAAAGGGATGTGAGAACGGGAAAAATTGATTATATAAGCATAACAGGGCCAATAAGCACTTTCAAGGCTTTAATATACTTGCGTAACCTTACTCGTAGATTTCCAACCTAAAATATAAAATCATATTTTCACAAAAAATACACTACATTCCACCTATCAATACAAAATCATCAAAATTTGTTCTTCCTTTTTCCTACTCCCTGTTCCCCGGAATTAATTGGAAAAGATTGAAAGGACAATGGCCAAGATAACTACTCATCTATTGATTATTGTACATCAAAACTTGATGTTCCTGCAGCAAACAGAAAAATAAAAATTTTAATCAAATTGGTAGGATATGCAATTGCAAATTAAAAATGTAATTAAAACTTTAATAATAGAAAATATTCTAGAAGCAGTCTAGAGTTATAAAATTTAATTAGTAGGTGTCTCGATAAAATTTGATTTATAAACAATTTTTTATCGATCGATCAAAAAAGTTTTTTTTTGAACAACTACATGAATTACAAAAGTCACTGGTGAGGAAATAGCAATAATAAAATTCAATAAATAAATAAATAATAAATAGTGTTACAGCTTTATTACTGTTTATTTATTACAGTATATGGTCAAAGACAAATTTAGGTTAGAACATTTTTTATGTATTTTTGATTGGATAGGCAAATCGCTTCTATCTACCTTTACGTTTGAAACATCCGCAAAGACATGAAACACCTCTACACGTTTGTAGGGCGCGCTGTACTACGTAAACAACCAAAAAAAACATCAATATTGGAGTATTTACCATTCAGTTTGTTAAGCCAGTCTTGCTTTGATAGTCATGCTCTCTAGTGAGATGGATACTAATCTCAACCTAACAGTATTTTTTTTTTTTCCAAACCGTATAAAGTGTAGAACCAGAGCTTTACAGATATCTTTTTAAGTATTTTGTTGAATTAAACAGGAGTTACTTTACAGAAATTCCGTTGCACAGATCTAATTTGTCTAAAAACAAATCTATTATAAAACTATAATTAAGTTATGTATCACAAATTTAAAGTTATATACCTTATTTTATTTTATATTATATACCTTATTCATAGTACTTCGATCCTACCTTTCTGATCACTTCTTCCAAGTACACTGTGGTAATGAATACTCCAATCTTTACCCAATTCAAGCTGGAGTCCCCCAAGGCGTCTTAGGTCGTATCCTATACATATTGTACAAAGCTGATATCCCAACTACTCCTGAAACTTCCTTGCAACATTCGTAGACGACAAGGAAATTTTATCATCTCATCCAGACCCTGAAATGGTTTCCTCGAACCTCCAAAGGCACCTTTCACTCATTGAAATTAGGTGTAACCAATGGCGGATCAAAGTCATCATCATCATCATAATCATTTTATCCCCGTTGGGGATCACAATTCGTACGCAGTGAGGGATCACAATTTGTAGAGTCTGGAACAGATGTCTCATTCCTGGGCCAACTCCCTTCTCTTACACCAGTCCATATCCCGCGTCCCGGACGCCTCTTTAACACTATCCTCCCAAGAAATGCGCGGTCTTCCTCTTGGCCTTCTTCCCTCCACGGGAGTTCCGTACGTCTTCCTGGCAGTTCTTTCCTTATCTATCCTAAAGAAGTGACCGAACCACCTTTGCTTGTGCTCCTCTAGGATGGTCTTAACCGGCTTAACTTTGAGACTGGTCCGTATGGTACTGTTGCTTATCCTATCTCATCGTGGCCTTTCTTCCACTTTTACGAAGATAACGCATCTCCAAGGATTGGATCCGATTCTTGTGTTTCGAGGTGAGGGTGGAAGACCCTATCTCCTCGATTCGGAAGAATAGGGAGGAACATCGATTTATAAGTCATCATTTTGGTTTTTCAGGAAGGAAACCCCTTTGAAGCAAACTAAATACTCTGCCAGCTGCACCGATTCTCTGAGAAACTTCCTCATCATGTAGCCGTTTTCGTTAAGATGAGCACCTAGATATTTGAAATTATCAACCTGCTCTAATCTTTCTCCACTCACTCTTATCACCCTCATTATTCTCGGGGGTTTCTTCCCCATCCTCATACATTTGGTCTTTTCCGGATTGATTCTCATGTTAATCGTGGCCATTTCCTCTTGAAGAACATTTATGTTGTATTGGAGGTCTTGGTCGTTGGAAGACCAACCATCCGCGAAAGCTAACAAAGAAATTCTTATGGGTTGTAACTTTCTGTGTCCTACCTGAAACTGTCTCATTCTTAATTTAGCTTTCTTTATCGCATTATCCAGGAATACTATCAGGAGCAACGGGCTCAAGCTACAACCTTGACGAATACCTGATTATGTCTCATATTATAAAGACTCATCACTGCCAAGGTTGTCCCTCGATCGATGCCTCTATCTGACAGTGGCTGCTCTATGTCTTCCTTTCTCACTTTGTCGAATGCCTTTTGGAGGTCCACAAAGCAAACAGAAAGTTCTTTGTTCTTTGGTCTTCTCCGTTATTTGTCGCATTGTTCTTCTCCGAGCTAACTATCGACCACTTTTCTTATTCTTGTCTCCAGTATTCTAGACTACACTTTGCTGGGTATACTGAGAAGTGATATTCCACGGTGGTTGCCACACTCTAGATTGTCCCCCTTCTTATAAATAGGAACGATCAGTGCAACTTCCCAGTCCTTAGGAATTCTCTTTTCTTTCCAAATGAGATTCAGAAGCTGGAGGAACATCTCTTGGCCTTTACTACCCATGTACTTAATAATTTCGGGAGTAATTTCGCCAGGACCTGCTGGTTTGCCTAGTCTGACTTAGTTGATGGCTTCTTGCAATTCTTCTTCACTGATATAGTCGTCGAAGACCCAAACCTCCTCTGCAACTCTCTGGGTCTCGCCGAGCTCTTCAACTCTTCCCTCTAGAAGATCTTTAAAGTACTCCTCCATCTTTCCATAATGAGTTCAACACGCCAGATAATATCTCCATTTCTAACCTTCATTCCCTTCAAAGAAGTCGGTCGTCCCTTTCTCATTCCTTTGAGAACTTTATAGGAGGCCTTCTGCTTTTCTTTAGAGTTTTGCTCGAACTTCCGGCCAAAATCTTCCCATGATTTCTTTTTAGCTTCTAACACTTATATCTTGTCTCCTTTCCTCCGATCCTTGTACACTTTATAAGTAGCTGGAGTTTTAAGGCTCAGATGACTCTTCCAAGCTGCCTTCTTTTCTTGGATCGCCTTTTGAACATCGTCTGTCCACCAAGCAGTTCTTCTGGGACAAGATCTTACGCTCTTCTCGCCACAGACCAATTTCGAGGCATCAATGAGGATCCTCCTAAAGGCTGTCCAGCCCGTGTCAATTTCATCACTATCACAAGGTCTACTATGGGCAAAGGCCATTCTTTCTACCTCTTCTTGGAAGTAGGTCGCCATTTCATCCTGCTTTAAGCGGTACGATTTGATAACCCTTTTTTGAGGTGATTACGTCTTTTCCTTTGCTTCCAATCTTCCCAATTTATGTTTCTATTAGAAGATAATGATCACTTCCGATCTCAAATCCTCTTTTGATTCTCGCCTCCGGTATTTCCCGCAATTCCTCTCTTTTAACCATGATATAATTTATAATAGATTTCTCATTCCTTCCTTGCTCTTCTCTGGTAGATTTACGACATTCTTTATGCGGAAAGAGTGTATTCGTTATAACCAGGTCGTTTGATACACAGACGTTCAAGATCCTTTCCCCGTTGTCATTGAAGAACTCTCCTCCATATCTTCCTAAGGTTCCGGGGCACCTCCTGTAGCTACAACCTACCCTGCGATTTAGATCCTCTAAAACTATGGGCACACCTTCACAGTCATCCTCTTCTTTCTGAAGGTCGTTAAAAAATTAATCTTTTTAATGCACTTTCATTCGGCCCATAGGCTGCCATCACTGATTTAACCCTTTCTCCTTCCAGTATGTCTAGAACCATGATTCGGTTACTCACGAATTTCCATCCTTTTATTACAAAAGCCAGGTCTTCACGGAACAAGAAACCCACTCAGCCGACTGCACTATCGCTGTTATTTACACCAGAATATAGAAGTGTGTAGTCCTTTATTTTAACTTCTCCCATTCCTTTCCTCTTAGTTTCTGTCATTGCCAGCAGATCTACTTTGGCCCTCCTAATTTCATCTACAAGTTCACACTCCTTCGCGTTCAGGCCGCGGACGTTTCATGTAGCCAGTCGAAAAAGCCGTTTTCCACGCCGTGTCGAGTTCCGTAAAGACAGGATCAAAGTCAACGAGGAGAAATGTAAACACGTAACTTTTGCACTTAGCCGGGGAACATGTCCTTCTGTCCAATTCAATGATATCGTCCTACCTATTACCGACACAGTACGATACCTTGGCTTCCTCCTAGACAAAAAACTTACATGGAACCCTCATACCAGACTCAAAAGACAAGAACTTAACAGACGATTCAGCCAACTATACAGATTACTATGTAGGGCCTCCCATCTTTCAATAGCTAATAAACTTCTAATATACTAAATTTTCAAACCAATTTGGATCTATGGACTAACTGTAGGGGACCACAAAAAAAATCGAATATTAGACGTATTCAATCAATTCAATCCAAAGTCTTGAGAACTATTGTCAATGCTCCTTACTATGTCTCCAATAAAACTCTCCATAATGATCTCAACATTCCTTTCATCCTCGACATCATCCCTACTAAATTTTCAAACTTTCATCAAAACCTTGCCTGTCTTCCCAATCCCCTGGCTCAGTCACTATCCAGTTCCACACATCCATATAACCCACCCGCCGTCTAAGCCGTATTTCAATACAGTGTATAAACAAATATTTAAGTAATATAAATTTATAATAAACTAATGACATGAAACAATAGATAAGGTAGTTCGCACAAGAGCTTGGGAGAAGGAAAACTTAATGCTTGTGGTAGTATTTTGGTAACGTGTCCTCAACAAAGATACAAAGGAAGACGCTCATTATAACTTAATAGTGGTGCTTAATTCATGAAAGACTTTGAGAGGGGCGATCATGGCTCATTAAATGGAATTTAAAATTAACTGACAGAAGATTAAAAACCTCAGCATTAAAGGAGATGTGATGATAGAGCAGTACTCTCGGCGACACAAAGATTTTCAGAATGTTTGAATTTATATTCAAATTTAAATTATCTATTAGAAATAACTTAACAAAGCAATTTGAAGAATGCTCACGAAGTATGTCAGGTATAAACATTTTTTGAAGGGCATTTTTTAAGAAGCTACAATTTAATAATTAAAAAAATGAAATGCTCAATTCAGATTTCAGGCAATACTTTAAACGGGAAAGGCTGAGCATCGGAAAGGCTTTTGAACGAATACTGGCTTCCACGGGTAGGAGTAGCACTTTTTTTTTTTTAGTTCCGGCCAACTTTAGGGTACTCCGGATCAATCATTAGTGCTTGTTCCGAGACTTTCCCTCTGCCCTATATCTCTTCATCCTCTCCGATCTTCTCCTTTCCTCATAGATTTTAATCGTACGCTTCGTTCTCGCCTTAAACATCATCCACTTGTCTCGGGTTATGGTCTTGGAAGTGCCATCTCAAAGAATGGTCTTCTGTAACCCCGGGTTCTTTCATGTCCCTTTCTGCCTCCTTAAACCAGTTCGGTTAGACCTATATAGGGGCGTGAAGAAAAGTCAGGGGGGGGGGGGAGGCGCGAGAGTAGTTGAAAATAAAGAAAATTCTCTTTTAGTTTTTATTATTTTCTCTTGCTATTACTACTTTATCTTAAATTGAAAGTTATAGCGTTGTATCTTGTGATTGTATAACTAAATGTTTTGTTTATAATGCTGGTTATTTTTTTTTTATGACCATAAAAATTTCGTGCAAGTGGGGGAGCCTTGGAGAATTTCAATTGAACGGGGGGAGGGGGAGGGGTTGAAGTTGAGAACCACTGGTTTAGAGTTTTTAATTTCATGGAATTCAAATATTCTTATAGTTAGCCTGTTCATAGAAACTAACCCTTCTTTTCCTCATTGTATCGGAGATTCATTCAGATTCCTTCAGTCGTCATCGGAGAATTTAGGGCCTAAAATTTTCGTTAATATCCTTTAATTGGGAATGGCTTTATTAATGAAAATTAATTACATATTCACACACTCATATAATTTGACTACATTCACACATTCCTTCAAAAGAACAACAAAATAATTAAAAAGTTGGAATTTTTGAGTTAAGGCTTTAGTAGCTTCCTTATTATCAGTTCCTACCTCAGTAATAGAAGCTTTAAAGTAAACCATAATTTTTCCTACTCTTCCATATTTACCCAGTCTGCCCGTGTTCCTCAAGGTAGTATCCTGGGCCCCATCCTATACACGATATATACAGCTGACATCCCAACCCATCCAAGCACTCTCCTCACTACGTACGCTGATGACACATGTGTGTTATCAGTAAATAAGGATCCTCATGTTGCATCCCAATCTCTTTAATCCCATACCTCAAAAATTGGAGAATTAAAATAAATCCTAACAAATCCCATCAAATTACCTTCACCCTTCGTCGTAAACCTACGAATTCCTGCCCTACAGTATCCGTTAATAATATTCCACTGTCGAACAGATACGTTATCTAGGACTCCATCTGGACAAACGTCTCACTTGGAATCCTCATACAAGACTGAAAAGACAAGAAACTGCTCGACGTTTTCGCCTACTTCAACACTTACGCTCTAAGCTCCCAATTAATTACAAAAGACTCATTTACATGACAGTTATCAGACCTATTTGGACATACGGAGTTGAGCTTTGGGGCTCTACTAAACCATCCAATTCATCTCGTATCCAATCCTTACAATCCAAAATCCTTCGTAAAATTCTCAATGTTCCTTATTATGTCACATACAAACGCATCCATCATGAGCTTAATATCCCATATGTTACTGATTGGCCCAAACTAGATACCTATCCTTCCACGACAAGCTCCATACACACTTGAATCCGCTAGTCTCTCAGCTTGCTTCCCATACTATTCCTGATAACCCTCCGAGGCGTCTGAAAAGAAGATGGCCTCGAGACCATCTACTATAGAACTTTATTGGAGTGCTACCGATAGGTAGTTTCTCCACAAGTGTTTTTCATGTCATATTGTAATTATTAGCAGATTTACTTGTTATAATAATATTATAGTTGTAAATATCAATAAATTAAATTTAAAAAAAAGGGTTTAGTAGCAATTGTATTGGTTCAAGTTTTTTAATTCAGGATTGAGAGGGCTGATATTCCATTTCCAACATGTTTATTGATTTTTTTAATAAAGTCATATTTTGAGTTGATCATGTTTGAACTTGGAGTTTTATGGAAATAATGGCACAAATTAAATTCAAAAAAGTTTCAATCTTTTCAAAAATTGTATAAATTTTAATAAAATAATTTTAATATCATTATTATAATAGGAATGCTTGGATTTACCCAACATTTAAAACTCTCGTGGAACTTCCCAATAGCTCTGTCAAAAAATTAGGTTTTTTGAGTTATGACATTGTTTTTTTGAAGGAGCGATATGTATGCACAAGTGTCATTTTTAAATTTAAGTTAACTGTCGTCATTTTTAATACACAAATTCGATCGTTGTAAGAATTTCAGTTTTATTATGTATCCGTTAGGGAGCGAAGTGGTTGAGCACTGAATTGCCATGCTGAAAATCCTGGTTCAAATTCCGCTGCTAGCAATACTATTATCTTTTTATTTTATTATTTATCTTTAGACTTTTATGTTTTATATGTTAGCTGTCGGAGATGGATCATATGGGATCTCGGAACTCCTGTGCCTCACCGAGCCTCTGTAAAGTGGGTAACAAAAATAAGAGGGAATAATCTGACGGTTGAGCGTGATTTAGGACAAACCACCTCCCTACCGTTGTCCTTGAAACAGTCTCTACCGTGTACTGAACGCCAGAACCCTTCACGGATGTAGTGGTACCGGTTTATATATTCATGTTTCGTAATGTCTGAATAATATGGGTATTAATCATGCAAATCGTGATGGTAATTCGTTAACAGAAGGGCATAAAGCTATGTCAACTCTTGTCGCTACACTCGACACAAGAGGCATTGTTATAGGTTTGAGATCCGTGTAAACCAACGGGAATCCACTAACTACCTACTCACGCGTGTAATGATTTGCATATTCCAGCCTTCATTTTAAATTAAAGGATCACAGTCGTGAGGGCGAGGACGGGAAAGCGTGCCTGTCAATAGTACACACTCTAATGGAAGCATTGAAAGATGCAAAAGGGTATGAATACCAAGCGCCAATCGAATTCCCTTCTAGATCAAATTCGAAAGAGAGAATTTCCAGTTAAAACCTATATTGTAGGACCAGACTAAACTTCACGATACTTAGACTATTTCTCAATCGGCATCAACCAACATGTTGCATACTAGATTGCAGAGAATAAACGATTTTACACATTATTGCTGGTTTTATGTAAAAATAATGAAGAGCAGTCAGCATGCGCTACAATAGTACAATAGTTCTATATTCATACCTTAGTATTGCCCAAAAACTTCTGCACTACATTTTAGAAAGAATCCCTTGCTTCCTTTTCGATTTCTCCCATTGATTCAGGAAAGAGGGGATCAGACAAAAGTTTTCTTATGTTGGGGCCAGTGAAAACTCCTTCTTTTAACTTTGCTTCAGACAATTTCGGGAACTTGGAACATATATATCTAAAACAATCCCCATCTTTATGCAGTGATTTTACAAACTGCCTATTTAGCCCCAATTTCATATGAAGATGCGGAAGTAAAACCTTTTCTGGCGGAACCAAAAGGGTATTGATAACGGTTTTCTCGGCTGGAGGTAAACCGTGTCGTGGTGGCCAGTCAGTCTTTGTCCAGTGTAGATCTCTGGCTCGACTATCCCACAAACATAGAAAACAAGGGAATTTTGTATAACCTGACTGTTGACCCAACAACATTCTTAGTATTTTAAAATCTCCACAAACCATCCATTGATATTCTTGATATTTGATTTTCTCAAGAATCGTAGCTAAGTCATTGTAGTTATCTTCCATATGAACTGAGTGTCCCATTGGAAGAGATGCAAATACATTTTCTTTGAGGCTAGTTTCGGATGAATAAGCGCCATTCTGATGAATCATATTCTATTTCAAAGCATTTCAGGAGCCCACGAACATCATTACAATTAACCAGATTTCCCTCTTTAGTGAAGTACTGAGCAAATTCTCTCTATCGATGTCTGTACCAGGAAAATAATGTACCAGATGATAAAAGGTTTTTGATTTTTAGCCTTGAATTCGTCTCCATCTTTTGAAAGACCCAAGTCTCTGACTAGGTCTTTGAGCTCAATCTGAGAAAAAAGATGAGGTCCCTCGTCAACTAAAATATCTAATCTAGATTCGTTCTGGGTAGCAAACGTTTCTGAGTCCTCTGCATCACTCAGGATGTCATCTATGTTAGGAGGTGCAGAACTGGTATTTCAGAGCTGTGGGACACTGGACGAATAGCTGAATGAAGGTTAGTGCAAGATATTTTCTTCTCATTTTTCGTACTAAATCCTTTCCCGTCTACCGAACAGAAATAGCAGCCGGTTGTGTGACTATTCTGTTCACGCCATATCATAGGAATGCCAAAAGGAAATGCAATTTTCTTACCCTTAAACCACAAGCGCCAATCTCTCTCAAAACTTTTGCACACCTTATGAGGAGCCCATGTTTTGTCTTGATCACCAAGTATTAATTTGAAGTAAGCAAACAAACCTTCTTCACAAAATCACTTCTATTTCTTTGTTGACTTTTCAATGTATATTCACCACAAAAATAACAGAAGTTGTCCGGAGAAATTACACAACCTCTATGAGCCATAACACATATATAAAAACAAGAGCACAGTAGCGTTTGAATGCTGGATGTCAACTGAGTGTGGCAAGACAGGGTTAGCAAGATAATGGACTTAGCCTGTTGGAACATGATTAATCCAACTGCATGTTTGCCTCTGAGAACACGCTGAAACATGTTCAATCGTACTGGTAATATGATACTCACCATTCGTTATCATCTAACTTATTCTGTTTAGACACGATAATAATGCAACCGTCTGCCAATCACCAGAAATTCTTTATCCCCACCCTTTCACTCAATTATTTACGCCCATTATTTTTTTTTCTCTTTATTCCTAGATAAATATACTATTAAAATTAGGATAAGAAACCTTAATTTTAATTAAATTTGAAGATTAAAAAATGAAATACAAAATTTTAACTAAATCAGAATTTTACACAAAATAAAAATATAAAAATTAGTATTGTAAAAAAAATTGATGTGATGGAATTTTTAAAATATTTTTTTCGGTTTTAGGACATCAAAATCTATAAGAAAATGTATTAAAAAAACCAATGCTGTTTTTTACTTGCAGACCTGTGTTATCTATAGCTCCATTATCACTCCCCTGGGGACCGTTTCACAAGTGCCCTTTCCACCGAATTATACTCGGGGTCAAGTATTATTTTTTATTGGAAATAAGGATAATTAATATTAGTTTCAAGTTAAAAATTGATCTACACCTAAAACTTGTGGCAGCTCAAAGTCAGCAAGCGCGCGAGGACTTAAGTCGTTCCCAGCCAGGAGCAGAACATTCCTAAATCGATATTTCACATCCTGGGAAATCAAAACTAGGGTCATCATTCTTATACCCGGTCTTTGTAAGTTGCTTTCAGTAGGCTAATGAGAGCGATACTAACTACATGTTAAAAAAAAAATTATATTTAGTGTTAAAAATGTTTATTAGTCATATTTCTAAGTTTCATCTAACTATCATACTTTCATTTAAAATATTGCTTATTAGATTATTCTCATTATTTTGCTTACTTATTATTCTTTGGGCTTAATTTTAGTTTTATTGTCAGGAATGAATTGCTGTTATATGAATATTGTTTTAGTTTAACATTTTTAAATAATAACTCTATTTTATTTTATAATTCAAATTAGTTTTTCTTTTGTATCTGTTTTTTTATATAGTTACATTTTTTTTTATACTCTAATAATTTCATTAATTTTTTTGTTTTTTTAATTTTGTTTATCCAGTCCTTAAGAAGACGGTTTCTAATATATATATTATCATATACTTGAGGAATTATTCCTTTTACCATGTGATTGTTCATCTATGTGGGCAAATCATCTATTTTGGTTGATTAACCTTGTACATTTCACCATCCAAAATGCTTAGACCGTTTCCGTCGTGCCATTTTAGTCAGTACGGTTTTTCAAACTCAACAAAACGTCCTCCAAAACATAGAAACAAATATTGGAATGCTATAGTCATCTCTAAAAATCTTTCTTCAGCCTAATTTAATTTTCAATTGGAGTGCTGAAGGGAGGAAACGGAGAGGAAGACCTCAAAAAAGATGGGCTGAAGGAATTGAGGAATTTGAGGTTAACCCTTACCTATACACAAACCATTTTCCTCACAAACATTTGGTAAGTTATATATCTCGATATACTTCTGTATCCTACTAAATTCCTCCGAATATCAAATATACTTTACATTAATTATTTTAACCTAAATTTCATTAATCATACTATCGAAGTTTTGGTCCAAATTTTATAAAGAAAACCACTAATACCCTGTTGTAGCTGCTAGTTAACCATTAATAAAATTTATAGCAACCAATTACAGAATGTTTGGCTTTAATGAGAGGAACATCCATTGGTTAACAAAACATGGTCGGGGAATTATAAATTGAGGCCGGGAGGGTGAAAATTAATGAGGAGCCTACGGCATTTTACCTACTGTTAGGGCCATCGAAATAATTCACGGTTCGACGTAATAAGGCGAAGGCAACCACTCGATAAAGAATCTTCTATATATATTTTTATTTCAATAGATTAAAAATAATTCATTCTCAAATGTATCTATAGTTAAATAACTTTTGAAGGGAAATTTCTTTAGCCGCATTCACTTTTGGTAAGGGGAGAACTTATTCCTTCGCGTCGGCGACATGCTCATCAATTATTGAGCTAGGCTGGCAACACCTAGCGGCCTCTGAATGAGTTATACAATTTGTTTTGATCAACTATACTTTAAAGGTTAGAATTCGATTAGTATAGGGATAATAATATTTAACTTAAAGTCCGTATGATATTTGTACGATTTATTCTAATAACTGAAAGATCAATAACTAGTTGAACTTTTAATTTCTCCTAAAAGATTTTATTTGTATTGGTTATGTCTTATAAAATCGTACAAATGATCTGAGTGTTGTTAAAAATAACGATAACAATGATGCTAAAAATGAAAATAAAGTACATTAACATCTACATCAATACAAATACAAGGTAAAAATATATTTTGTATATGTGCATATACATGTCCGTATAAACCCATGTATATGTCCATATGTGCATATTATATGTTGTTATCAATTAATAAACTACTAAAAATGTATATAAAAATTGTTCGGATTGCTAGGATGAAAACCAGATTAAAATTTTAATTCACAATTATGAAATTAAAATATTCAGATTATAATTGATTTAGAAATTAAAAAAAAAAAATGTTTTGAAACAGTTTTTCCAAAGTGTTGACATAATACGGATTAATGTCAATAAGTAAAAAAACTTAAATTCACAGTACAGAGAATCCTTCTTCATATTAAGAGTTAGGAAACAAATAAATTTTATTAAGAAAAAGGAGAACTAGTAAATCTTCATTCAATGCCTTGGAGAAATAAACGCTATACCGTAGCTGTACCATTTTAAATTTTCCATAAAATTTAATTTTAGTTTGTCAGTTTTATCTCTAAATTTTGAAGACAAAAATAGCTGTATATAAAATTTCTATAAATGGGAACTGTACAGTTATTGAATTGGTCTGGGAAATGAACTGGTGAAACAATTAAATTATTAATTACCTGAAATATAGGGTTCCTAATTAAAATATATTTAAAAACGCTTAATAGTAGTATTTTTTTGTTTTTTATTTTTTAAATAATTTTTTATTCAATTCATTATAATTTTATTTTATGATATATTAATTTATGTTATTTTGATTAATTTTCTTTTTAGATACACTTTATTTTAATTTAAGTTTTATTTTTATATTAGGTTAATTTTTGTTATTTTATTTTTAGATACATTTTATTTTAATTTTTTTTGTTGTCCTCAGGATACTCAGGATGATATGATAATCAGCACATCAAAAAATAAAAGCTGGCACTCTCAATATTCAATAAAGAATTTTTGATTCAATCGTATTTTTATACCCTTAAGTATTTAATTGTAAATGTTAAGAAATCAATTTAAAATATGTCACATATACATATTAGTGTATATAAATATAAGTTAGTACGTATACATAGAAATATATATCAGTGTCTATTAATAATTTGGTTAATAATTTACCAATTAGAAATTATTTTTTTTCGTTTAAGGATTTTTTTTAAAGAGAGGATGTAATTAAGGATTTTTTTAAAGATTCATTAAAATTTACTTAGAGTTATACTCTGCCGGTTTTTATTATGTTCAATTACTTATTGGCTAAAATGATCAATTGTAAATGAAATTTCTCTGAAATCTATATAAGTTTCGAACTTCCTCTTGCATTTGTGTTTATATCCAATTAAGTACTAATCTATTTTATTTATGGCATTTATTTCATTAATGTATGCAATATATTTCCAACAAACTCCCTCTAAAATTGGAGGATGAATTTTCCTAGGGGTTTAAGTGAGAATTCACCATGGTACACAATTATGTAATGACTTCACAAATAATTTTCTCATTCAGAAATTATTTTATTTTATTTGTTCCAATCGTTGATTCAAATATTAAATAAGTTTAAAAGTTTTATTGGGACGCCTTTTTCTAGCATTGAAGGATTACGATCCACTTTTTTATTTTTTCTAATATCCTAGAAGATTCAATTAGTTTATTTTTTTTTAAATTTACATAACTAATAAAACACCGCAAAGGATTATACTGTCACGGTTATTTTAACTATATAATGTATCACTAAACGTGGATTAGCCCTGAAATATGGGGTAATAGGACACTGCTATTCAAGCAATGAATTTTGGAAATCAGAGAAGGAAAGAGAGAAGTAGTGGAGAGATAAATTATCAACGAACCGATTTATACTCGGTCATATTTCATAGAAGCGCTTTGTTCCACGATCGACAGCATCACGACAATTGTTTCTGTTGCGAAAACTTTAAGTGGTTTTCTCGTCTACATATTGGCAAAAACTTTATAAGAAAAAAAATAGAAATACAACCCTTGAGAATATTATTCTATTTTAACTGGTTATATATTCAACTTTCGTATTTCATTGAACATTCTATAAAAGAAATATTAAATTTAAAAAAAACATTTTAGCTAAGTAAAATTATGAATTTTTGCACATTAAACATTTGTACCGTCACAAGTGCTATTCCTGTTTAAAGGAAGTGTAACTAAATAAATTAAAGTCTCCAAGTACTGAAGCACTTTCGGCTTTACTAACAATGATGTGATCCACAGTAAAAAATTAATGTGATTTTTGTAGTGATGCAAAATTTAGTAAAGATTTGGCTTGAACTAGAGAATTAAAATTATTTTTAAAAAATTAAGAAATTCGATTGGCGATTGATATCTAATGATTACAATGGATTGATATCGTTGATAATTGTGGCTTTAACAGCATGAAAGGGGAATGCTCTAAAGTTAAGATACAGACCCATTCACGAAATTTAGAATTTTAGTCCACTGAATATATTGAATATTCATTTTTTAATCGATACTGAAAGGTGGCAGTAATTATTTCTACTTGTCATTGTAGCATCGGTGACAGTAGTATCGGGCCGAATGAAAACTATTGTACTCTTTTTATAAGGAATATAATATACAAGGGACTGGTTTGCTAAGAACAAGGAAGTATTGCAATTGACCATATTTATTTGGTAAAACTTTAAACCTTTACATTCATAAATAAATGGTATACAACATGCTACGATAACATTATTCTGCTTCTTATCAATTCTTAACCTTATCCTTGTCTCGAAACTCCTGATTATTCGATCAGAAGGCTAATACTCACGGCTCAGCTATCGCTTTTGCTTCGTTAGTCGGGGACTTTGATTAACATGTTCGTCCTTTCCAACCTATTCCTAGTTCTGTCCAACCATTTTGCTGAATGAGCTTGGTTCAAGGTTTCTGATGTTTCATCTCATCTTCAGTGCAACAATGAGTAATTCCATTTCCAAAACCTTCAAGGCCTACAGAAACAAAAGTAGTTGTTTTTTTATTGTTTCTACGAAATAATCTTTCATAATAATTTCACATTGAAATCGTAAAAGCGTTCTATTCAAATAAGTTAATATTCAAGGTTTTATTAGAGCTTCCCTAATTATTTATATAATATGCCACCGAAATTACATTTTTGTTCATTTTATTTTTCAACAAATACGACGAAAACTATTCACAGATCCATCTAAAGTTAAACTAAGAGCTACTAACTTATTTTTCATAATATGTTACTGATAATTGTATAAATTAAATTTTAGATTACAACAGATTTTTTTATCTAAATTTGCTAAGATCAGTTCGTAAAGAACGTAATGAAAACCAAAATAATTTCATTTAAAATTTTTAAACTATGCCATGAAACTTAATAACTGCATTCTGGAATAAATTCGTTGTCATAGTTTAGAAAATTTAGTGTGGTTGTGAGACCAGAACACACTTGGAGGAAAAAAAAACGTTTTCTGAGGGTGCATTGAAGAGGTCTAACTCAAGAGACAGGAATTCTTTCAATTAAGAGAAATATTTAGAAGTATTCAAGGGCTCAGAACAAGTATGTTGTATCACAATATTGGTTCAACAAACACATAATATGGTAGTTTTGTTAGCTTGCGTTCCCTCCAAAAGACATTTATACTTCCTTGGGTAAAGAAGGCTATGTTAATCGCGTTTTTATATAAAGCTTTATGGTCCACCTAAAAGCTTTAATAAGTTCATAAAACCTACGTAATACTTTAGTGAGCTTAAATTAGATGCTTAATAATTTGAACTTGAGAAACATTTACTAAACAAGATATTGGAGACTTGTCTTCGAATAGGAAGTGATGCGCATAATTAAATTTTTTACGCAGATGTTGGTCCGTCAACGCTAATTATATATAAGCCAAAAGATTTTTTGGGTTAGTTATTTTTACGCCCAACTCAAAACAGAAATATACACGAAGCCAACTCCTACGGTCGAGTAATTTTAATGGCATGCCTGGCTTCAGAAGGTGAGGCTACAACTCGTTAACCTGTAAACTCTCAATGCCTTTAGGCGTTCAGCCGTAACTTAGTTACCCCGTCCAAGTCCGTACGAACAACTTTAATAATGACTACAAGTTTTGGCAAAGATATCCCGACGGCTTCGTGTAGAAATTTGATCGTGGACTTTAAACTGTACTAATGATCATTGAATACTCCTCCATTATGGAGTGCCCGAATTCATCCTGTGAAAGGGTTCTAGCAGACTGCGAAGATAACTTCTGCTCGAGTATTCTCAGTGAATTAAGGGTATTGAAAATTCGCAACGAAGTATTCAACAACAAAAACATCTGGAGTGTACGCTCGCATAACTTTCCTGACAGAATTCTGTTAATTTCCGAAATAATAATTTTTGTTGGATCTTTGCTAATATCAGTTCGATATAGCATTGTCAGCAACAAAGCTTCTACTTTGTTATAGGAGGTGGTTGTTTTTTGGGAAAGAAGCCCCACATTGTGAACTGATAATACTTTATGCAGTAAACTAACCAACAAATAAAATCATTAACAAAAAAAATATATAACGGAAATTTATTAACATAAAGACTTAATAATAACAATATTAAAAATTTAATTGCTTGAAGTAAAAATTTAAAACAACTTAAGGAAAATAAACTAAAAGTATTATCGCTTATGACAATTAAACTAAGTTAGTTCACGCTGAACGAAGGTTGCACAACAACTGTAGGGAACTTAAGTAGCTTCCTAACACAAATGAAAAAAAATATTATAATAATACTATTCTCCCAACATATTAGCGGTGGGGAACCAAAAATATCACATATGTACCTTATGTTATATCACATACGTATGTCTTGATGTTGCTAATATTATTTTTAAAGCAAATATTTCTCATTTAATAAAATTTTTAAATTAATATTAATGACAAACTTTGGGAAGGAGCGAAATAAAGTATGCTTCTCGCTATAGCTTTTTTTCAATAGTTGTTAAGGGATTATAAAATACGTACACACATAGATATATATTTATATATTGATATATTTATATATTGATAGTATACTCAATATTCATTTCACATTCGTTCAAATAAGACTCAAATTAAACACAATTCATTAATATGAATGTGTAATAAGGAAAAAAGTTATCACCGATTAGAAATAAAATTTAATCCAACGATTCTTCATTCATCATGCAGACTAAATTTGTTTAATTATTTCTAAATTTTGGTTATATTAAAACGTATTTTTGAAAATTCTAAATACATATACAAATGTATATCAGCGTACTACAACAGTCTTAAATTTTCTTAGTATAAACATAAAAGTTCCAGAGAATCAGACAAAGCTAGTTGAATATCAAATTATTAAATTCAATCAAGTATGCCTCTTGAAGTTGACAATCTTCTTAACTCCAGGATAAGTATTTTAGCTGAGCAGAGATATTTTGGATTGAGAAGAGGAAAATAATTTTGTATCCTCCATTATTATTCAGTTAAGATTCGCTAATAATAACCGAATACTGTAGAATCCTTAACTACAGATTGACGCCTCCCATGACTGGAATAAAAGGAATGTCCGTTAATAGACGACGACATTTAATCTTAAATTATCATTTATTATCCGTTTATTTAAAATAACGTACAAATCATGCGTTCAATCTAGCTAAGGTCAACATTTTAAAGAATTTATCCTAAGTCAATGAAAAATCTGGCTCTCTAGTGTGTTAAATTATGTAACGTTAATTACAATAAAAATAACAGAAACATAGAATATTAAGATTCCGATGACGGATATGACTAAAATAACATAAAAATTAGTGTTGCTGGGCGTGGTTATCAAAACAGGCTACTATGGTCAAGAACGCAGGTGTCCCAGGATTTTGGAAAAGATACGAAAAAATTGTATATTATGGCGTGCTTCGGTAGGGACGTAAAAGGAGGGTCCCATACCTGTACGATAGCGGGCGGTTGTTAAAAATCTCTATTCTAATTAAACTAAAAATATAAGCACTCTCTCTGCAGCCGATCAGCAATAGCAGAATAATCATGATCATTATCCCACGGCGCTATGGTCCTTGAAGGACCTTGGCATCCTCGACAATTTTCTTCCACTTTGACCGATCTTCCCCATGTTTTCACCCTCAGGAGCCTATGCCTGCTTCCACATCGTCCAGCCATCGCATTATGGGCCTGCCTCTTCATCTTTCCCCATCTGGACTTCCCTCCGTAATCAGCTTTGGGAGCCTTTTTATATCCGTTCTGTGTACGCGCCCCAACCATCTTAATCTTGTTTTTACTATATCAGGAATCAGAGATCTAAGAACACATTCAAACCTATATAACATTATTAAAATTAGAATTATGATATCGTAAATTGGTAAAAAAAATAGAAATAAGCTTATTTATTGGATTATCAAATTAACGTGCAAGCATATTGAGAACAAAGTATGTATACCTAGACATAGATCAAGGACTCGAGATTCCAGCATGTCTCCTTTCCGGCTCGTCTCTCAAGAAAACTATGTTTACGACTCAAGTAGTCACAAGGAAGAGTCGCAGACTTTGTTGAGGAGGAACTAACACCACTTTATGACAGTTGTTGGCACTTCCAGTTGAATTATCACCTTCAGTTTTGTCCCTGTTATAGCATATAGAAACAAGAGCTTGTCTCTAATTCTATGACATGCATTTCCCTTCTGGGGGATCCCTTTGATATCTGATTCGTAAAAATAAATGTTTGAGACAATTTTATAAAGGGCGGACTTCATATCTACCCGCATATCGATTTAATAGGCCGGAACGGAGACACAAAAGAGCGGAGAGGGAGCTGAATATTCCGCTATGGCTTCACCAGTTTAAATCCGTAGGCTTCTGAAGCCTATCTGAGGCAGCTGGTTCCACGAGCAATTAGTTCGCTCAATAGCTGGAACTGACTGCTACTGTATGTAAGTAAATTGTATGTATGTATATATGTGTGTGTGTGTGTGTGTGTGAGTAATAAACATTTACAACATCATCAAAGAGATAATCCCCTATTAAACTCTATTTAAGATAATTATGTTAAATGTTTGTTTTCTAATTATTGTAATGATAATAATTAATATCAAACGAAGGCTGGATGACGGTACCCTTCTCTACTTAAAAACTTCCACGGACTACCACCATAACCTTGTTAATCCTCC
The DNA here is from genome assembly GCA_964056705.1 of Troilus luridus. Classification (NCBI taxonomy): domain Eukaryota; kingdom Metazoa; phylum Arthropoda; class Insecta; order Hemiptera; family Pentatomidae; genus Troilus; species Troilus luridus. The sequence goes on along the minus strand of OZ057416.1, from coordinate 76,521,313 downwards.
CACCAACGCCTCAGGTCACCAAGACCATGAACCTTACGAGCCCCGATATAGAGCTGATGAACGACTCTGTTTTATTATACGTTTTCTTCGCGTATTTGTCGTTAAAAAAAAAAATTGATCGGTAAATGTTTTGTCTAATGCCACATTGTTAACAACCGTTAATTTCCTCGGCATCTTCGTGTTGCAACAAGAAAATCTTACTAGCTTTATTTAGTGCAATTCGTGGTAACATATTGTGTCATATTCAAATCCCGAATTGATATTCATTGCATTTATTATAAGCATTACCTTCTGCTTAAATTACATTATTTAAACTTATTATTGCAGTATACTTCCCTTCGTTACCATCGATGAAGAGATAAACAAAACCACTTTTAAGTTAGGCCGGGAGCTTGTCATAATGTGAATTATTACAGACTTAATTATACCAAAGCTTTCGAGTTCCGCTCGTTGGGCTTACTCAAGAGATATGCAAATCCTAAACAGGCTCTTTTTAGTCGAATTTCGGCCCTAACCGTAGTGTGAATTATTGCTTCACAACTTTGCTACGAAAGTGAAACTTAACACCAGTGATTTCAAATAACTTTAAAATGAAGTTGAATGGCCAGAGTTCGAAAAGAGACTGTTGACGGGGACGAGGAAGAAAAAGCAGTGATTAATATAACATAACTTATTTTACCTGATAATGCAGGGGAAAATTTGAAGAAGAAGAAGCATTGGATAAGAAGAAACTCCTGAGTGCAAACCCTAAAATAGTGTAATTTCTCTTATACATAAACAGGTTTTCAGATCTGCCTTGTCGAAATTTCGCATAGCCTAGATGCTTTGGATCGAATATGGCAATAAAAATAGAACTAAAGTGATTACGAATTTTAAACTTGAATTAAATGCTGTTGGCATGAATTTTACTACATATATTGTTCGACGATCCTAACTGATAATGAATTTTACTCTTTAATAGTTAAAATCTCTTAGTTACTAAGAATTGCGTAACTTAGGCACAGACCTAACTGATAACGTGATTCTGGTCTGGATTTGTACAGTGAATAGTTTTTAAACTTCGAAATACCAATAAAGTAATACCAAATGTTTAAAAGGAGTAAAGAAAATATTATTTTTTCAAAATTATTATATCTTTACTTTGGTAATTTAAAAGTGATAAGTGAATGATCTGTTTTAAGTATTTCAAAGAAAAATTGAGTAAAACAACGAAAAGGTATTATTTATGTGTGTGTGGAGAGAGAGAGAGAGAGAGAGAGAGAGAGAGAGAGAGAGTGAGAGAGAGAGAGAGAGAAAGAGAGAGAGAGAGAGAGAGAGAGAGAGAAAGAGAGAGAGAGAGAGAGAGAGAGAGAGAGAGAGAGAGAGAGAGAGAGAATAACGATTTTCTGATAATCCTATACAAGACGTAAGTATTAGAGCAGCTTATATTCGTAAACAAGCATAATGTTAACAAGATTACACCATCATCACTGCGGCTTTTTCATTATTAGATTAATTTTAACAAGTTTTGTTATCAGCACATTTTATAATTAGTATATTCAATGCCAATATACCTCACGAATGAATGATTTATTCATCATAGGAGAATAACAATATATATTATCTAAAAATACTCGCAATTTAACGGTAAATAAATTATAAAAAAAAATCGATGTGAAGTAGATAAATTAGAATTATAAAATACTACTTAAAAGATACATTTAAATACATTATATAAATTTGTTTATTACAGGTTAAAATAGTTTGAATATTCAAGTTTTGTTAATAGACACTTTCTATTATTTATTCATAATGAAGATCGAATGATAACATAATCATTCGATCTTGATAGATCATATTAAAAGTTTTAACATTTTTATATTCTTTTAAATTCTAAATATATAAACCAATCAAACATATAACGGTCATAAATAAAAATAGATATATATAAAAAGTATCAAAGAAATAAAATATATTTTTCCAAGTTGAAAATATATTTTCGGAAATAATTCAGTCTTAATGTAGATCTATAGATTTAACGCTAGAGAGAAAAAGATTTACTAAAACCTAGAAAGTGCAATATAGCGTCGATTATCCGAACATTCGATTAAACGAACTAAATTAAACGAAGCTAGAAAAAATGTTTAAAAAATATTTTCCATAAATTTGATTTACTTAAACTATTATGCTTACTACTATACATAACAAAAATAGAGACTATTAGAGAAATTAGAGAATCTGCAATTAAGAGGAAGTCAAGATTAATGAAAAGTAATAATACATTATTTGTGTCACAAACCTTATACATTTATTACAAAGTACTGTATATAAATAATGTTCTACACAATAAAATAAAGATTTTTTTACAAAAGAAATGTTTATTTATGTCATTCATTTTTTTTTAAAGTGAACTTTTAAAATCCGAAAAATGTCAGAATCGCACCTGACAATAGTCCAGATATTATTTTTTTTTATTTTTTGTAACTTTGGTTTAGTTTTTCTTTTGTTGTTTAGTGTTTTTATTATTAATTTTTTTTTTATAAAGAAGATATACATTACTTAACCAAATTATTACATCCTAGCTCATGTATTTTATTAATATTTATTATCATTGGTTGCTTAGTATTCTTTCATGATTCGTATTTTTTATTTTATTTTTATCTACTTTATAATTTTTTTATGATTTTTATTATGTAGTGTTTTGGTCAGATATATATTATCTTTATTTTTCCCTTCATGCATATTATTCCAAAGGGACTTAGTCCCAGACTAAAGTTAATTTTCTATTATATTATATACTATTCTAATGCGTAAAGTCCAACAATGTAAAGGACAGCGAAAAAACATGTGAACCTAATGTTTCATTGATTTGTATGAACAATGTATAATTTTACATTATTATTTACTTCAAAATAATATTTTCATTTTTATCTAAAATATTAAGGGTAAGCGGAAGTTGTAGCATGCGCGGTTGAAGTTTTTTAACGAGTAGAGAATTCAGGTTCGTTACATAGGGATATTACTTTATCTCTACCTTTTATACCCGAAAGACAAAGAATGTTATAAAAGGGCCAATTAGAAACGATTCCCGATATTGGCAGAACCGGGTCTCTAAGCAGAAGCTCGCTCTCAAGAAACACTCCAATTTTCTTCTTTAAATATTGTCTATAGAGCCAGAATTGGGTAGCTTTGTTGGTTTATTAATGTTTATCCGAGTCCGTTGTTTGCCCTTTGATGTATACCTTTTTGAATGTAATTATTAAAAGACAGAATAGCATAGTACCCTGAGAGTTGTAACAGAGAAACAATTACAATTACATGTTAATATATATTATTAATCAACTTTATTAAAACAATGAAATTTTATTCTTGTAATATAATAGGGTTCGATCAACAGAATGAGTGTTTACTGACGGAAAAAATTCTTTCAAAATTTATTTATCAATATTAAGAAGTGTATTATAATCATAAAACAATTAAATAGAGTTGTTTGTTTGTTGTTGCTTAGAGGCGTAAAACCCTAGAGTCATCAACGCCTGTAGATTTTCGATTTTTATAATTATTTATCTTTAAAAAACAATAAATAAAAAATAAATAAAAAAATATATATTCATATACACACCCATACTAACAAATAATACATCTATAATAAGGAAATAAAACAATCGGAAAAAACTACAAATGCATCTATAGCAGGGACAATGGATGATCAAATATTGGTTATTAATTTACAGTTTGTAATGAATTTCACCTCATTGTCGATTTCAGATTTGCTGTCTCTAAGTGCTTCTCTAACATCGGGTGGTATTTTGAGCTGATTTAGTATTTTTTTATAGGAGTAGCATTCCTCAAACATATGTCTGATACAAAGATTTTTATTACACCTAATGCATATCGGAGGTGCATCCCTTGTAGTGAGATGTGCGTGGGTAAGCCGGGCATGGCATTTAGTTCGGCGGTAGCTGCAGAGGTGGTGTAGCTTTTTTTATGGGTTGTATTGGGCGTAATAAAGGCAGATCCAGTTGAGCTATCAGACCTTGAGCCATCTGTATATATTGCAGTGTGGTGTGGTAAAGATTGTATCAGTTCACAGAACATTTTTTGATATTGCGTGGTCGGGGTGTCTTGTTTACGGAACTTGGACAGCTGTAGAAATACTTTGGGTGGTCTGTAAGTCCAGGGTGTATATGTATCTATTATATTGTGGAGTGATATGCCTTTAAGGAAGGCGATTGCAAATGAGATTCTTTCTGCGAGAGGGAGGGTCGAGTTCGGTTTATTATGGAAGGCAGAAGTAAACTTAGGTTTAAATATATATTTATGAGTGGGATGATCAGTTTGCAAATATAGTTTGAAAACATAATTGATAGCCAGTTTCTGCCTTCTAAATAAAACGGGAGGAAAACCGGCTTCGGTGCACAGGCTAAGGATGGGATTTGTTCGAAAAGCACCTGTCGATATCCTGGTGAATGGAGACAAGCTTGGCTAGGATTCGTAGGCGGGCTGAAGCGTAGATAAAGGACCCATAATCAAGCTTTGAACAAACTAGTGCCAGGTAGAGTTTCAGTAATGTAGCCCTGTCTGAATCCCCAAGTAGTACCGCTGAGAATACGTAGTATGTTTAATTTTTTTAAAGCTGATGTTTTGATTATAGTTATATGATGTTCCAAGGTAAATTTTCTGTCAAATGTGAGTCCTAAAAATTTGTGGTGGTCATTAAACGGTAGTAATTCATTTGCTAAATACGATACGGGGGGAGGCGGGGTATTTCTTTTTCGGCTGAATAAGAGGCATTTGGTTTTTTCTGGTGAGAATTGAAGACCTATAGATTGGGACCAATTGCCTAGTCTATTGAGAGATTCTTGAAGTTTGTACTGTATATGTGAAATGTCGTGATATCGGTAAACAATGGCTAAATCGTCCGCAAATAATAATGATTTTGCCCCTCTTGGTAGGTTCAAGCCTAGGTCATTAATAGCCAGTGAGAAGAGCGTTGGGCTTATTACACAACCCTGAGGGACACCGCTGTTCTGGTTATGGTTCTCAGAAAGTTCGCAGCCCACCCTAACACTGAGGTGGCGATTAGTCAGGAACTGGAAAATGTAGGTGAACATTTGTCCTGTTATACCGATTGATATTAGTTTTTGCAGGATAGCTGAGTGATCAATATTATCAAACGCTTTAACCATATCGAAGAACACGGCTCCCATCTGTTGACCATTGACAAAGGCATATTGTGCTGTGCTTCGGCTTCTAATGTAACTAAGTGATCAATCGTGGATCGACCTTTACGGAATCCGGATTGAAAATGTTGTATTAATTGATTCTTTTCTATCATCCACATCAGTCTTTTGTTGACCATCCGTTCCATGGTTTTGTTAAGACAGCTGGTGAGGAAGATCGGGCGGTAGCTGGTAGGTATTCGTTTGTCTTTTCCATTCTTTAGTATAGGAACCACAAGAGAGTTGCGCCAGCTATTCGAAAATCCTTCGCTGAACCAAATGTGGTTATAATAATCAAGAAGCCATTGCAGAGTATTACTGGGTAAGTTTTTTATTATTTCATAATGGATCTTGTCAAGGCCGGGCGATGATCCTTTAACTGTGTTTAGAACATCTTTTAGTTCCCAAATTGTAAATTTTTGGTTATAAGGTATTGGATAGTCAGTCATCTGAGTTATTAAAAGTTTCTATGTCTTCGGGGAAGGAATTTGTTACAGAGGCATTTCTATTGTTATATATTTTTGGGAAGTGATCGGCAAAGGTATTAGCTACGGATAAAGGGTTATCAGTCAATCGTCCATTTATTATTAAAGTTAGGTGAGGAAACGAGGAATTGTTAGTTAATTTCCGAACTTTAAATTTAATAGAGTGGATTCAAATTAAATAAAGTGGATGACACCTAATGAGGCACTTGTGTATATCCGGTACCCAGAAACTCTTATCTGCCATTGTTTGTGGCCTTAATACTGACCATTCTCTGACCATTGAATATGCGGGTAGGTGCAATTAATATTAATGAAAAATAAATATACAATATATTTCATTAAAACACAAATACAAATACAAAGTAAACATAAATATAATAATTAATATATGTAAACGAATTCCAACAAATGAAATCTTAAAATCGACATATGGAAGACAAAATATGAAACATTATAATTTAAGTTCAGATTATTTAAAAAAATCGTAAGTGGACGATTAAAATACAACTTAAAATAACATTTGGAAAATATACTCAAATTATGAACAGGAATTTTTATTCAGTGGCAAATAACGGTGCAATAAAACCATCGACTTCCCTCCAGTCGATAAACTGATTTATTTAATTAGTCCAATTAGTTTCTCTCACGTTTCGCCATCGGGAGTATCACAAATTTCAAATTATAGCAATGATTTCGTGCCCGGGGTATTATGTTTCTATAAGGGATTCTTCGAAAAATATAATTAATACTTATTGCGCATAATAAACTGTCAGAATCAAAAATGATGAAGAAAAATGATTAATACATTGTTCTTTTACCAGGTTCAAAAAGTTATACATAACTTATAAACACATTAGAAAACAAACTTTTTTCGGGCATCTAGTCCCTTTAGAATAACAATCATGAACAAAAAAAAATAAACATAATATTCATCTGGCCAGAAAGCTACATAACAATACGAATAATTAAGTAATCAGGAGTGATAAAAAGATAATAAAAATAGAATTCGAAAAAAAAAAAATAAGTAAGAGTCTTGACAATATTTTGACTAATTGTAGAAAAAAAATATTAATATTAACAAAATAATTATAAACAAAATTAAAAGAATAGTTAATAACGAAATTACTAAATAAAATAAATGAATGGCATAGCATGCAATAAAGTATTTACAAAGTCTGTATCTTCTTTGGGATAAATAAACAAAACTCGTAGGTAACGAGATCGAGTATTCAATATTAATTTATTCAAGCGGAAGATTGACCTGCCTGGAGAGCGTCTTTTTGTGATGCCAAGAGATGTTGAATAAACAGGGATTTAAATGAAGCCAGTGAAGAAGCATGGCGGATGAAAGGAGGGTGGACCGGGTGAGGAAGGAACGCTCGAATGCCTTGGTTCTGTGGGAAGGAATGTAGAGATCAGAAAGGCGGGATCTTCTTTTGAGGTGCTGGACAGAGGATTTGAATTGGAGGAGACTGTAGATATATGAAGGGAGTTGCGAGTTAATGAAATCGTATAGAAAAGCTCTAAGGAAATATTGTCTACGAATGAGAGGCACTTTAACGCATCATAAGCCACTTTACATCTCCGGGGGTAAAGCTCAGTTCATTATTCTTGTTAAGCGGCCCTCAAGCATTTTCGAAAGGCCCCGTATACCACAGTACAGTAGTCAAAGTGGGGGAAGATGAAGGATGATACGAGAAGCTTACGGCTTATGATTGTGTAAAGAGATGCCCAGATCGATGGAATGACTTCAGGGAACTAATTGACCGTCGGGTGATTTGGGGTTTCCAGGAAAGGTTTTGGTCAATAGCAATGCCTAGGTTTTAAACCTAAGATTGCCTTGTGAAGCGCGCGATGATTGGTGGTGGTCGCGGGTCATCATTCTTCGCTCTACGACTCTGCACCATGTCCAACTCCTCGATATTTAGTATTTAGGGATCCCTCGTATCTCTATGGACCTGGATAATAAGCTCTGTTCACTTTTATTTAAGCGTACCTCCAAATTCCCCACACGTGCCTTGAGCGCTTTATTTTCCGCTACGATGTCCTCAATATATTTTTTTTTGCTCCTCTATGGGTTTCTCGATAGATTTGAGCATCTCATTCAGTTCGAATTAGAAATCTCCATATTTATCTATCGCGACCTTGATCTTTTTAATCTCATCATGGAAGTGTTGATCGGGGTGTTTTATTGCCGCCAATATTTCCATTAGTGAGGGTTGTGCTACTTTATCGAAAGTTAGTTTATCACCTGCTTCAGTGGGTTTTTTTGGCCTGCTCGCACTTAGTACACAACCATTGTGTTTTTGAAGATTTTAGGCCCTCAATCTCCTTTTTGCTTAGACTACTACACCGCCCATGAAAAATTAAATTGCATTTGGAGCAAGATAAATTATTTTTTTCATCACGAGCGATGACATTGTTGCATTTGGAGCAAGTATTCATTGTGCCTAAAGAAATAGTCACTTACGGAGAGTTGGTTATGGACAGCATCTGCTTTTAATCCGGTTGGGCTTAAGGTGCTGCCCCAACAGTAAGGTGCACATCCGTACACCGGGTAACACCACAGAATAATAATTGTACCCTAAAATTATAAAAATCCCCCCTTAAAATATGTCTATATTCACGTATATATCACGTATAGTTATCCTGTTAGTAAAAATTACAAACAAAGTTAACAACACTACACAACTTAAATGGAAGAATTAACGAGAGCGATGTACACTGGTTGGTGTCCCCATTAGCGTTTATATGAATCTTTAAGACGTTTGTACACATATTGATTTATATAGTTTAGCTTAAATATAAATTTAGCAATTAATTACTGCTAAATTATATGTTTTTGAAATCGTATCTTTATTTTTTATAATAAAAAAATGTCTATAAAGCTAATATTTAAAAAAACATAGACTTAAATATCCTTCAGTTTTGCTAAAAAAATTCATTAATTAAATTAATTATAAGACAAAACATTAAAAAAATGGACCGCTGTTTTTTTTTGTTCTTCAAAAGTTTTAGTAAAATTATTATATTAAAAATCATTAATTGGTACAATGTTATAGCCTATCATACTAATATATATATTTTAAATCTTTATAAAAGGCCGAGATATGGGAAACTGATACCATTATTTGCCACCCATTTTGGAATTATTTTTGAATGATAATAATGTCAAGTTATGAGAACTTTTCTTCCATGATCATAGTTACTTAACTCAACTATATTCTACCAGAAAGTTGAGAAACACCGAATAGAATTTTTAAATTTAATTATTCCATCTTCAAATTTCATTGAGGATAATATTTTTTTTAACGGTATTTGTTATTGAAAAAACTGTTTATTGCCATTTAAACACAGTTAATATATGCTTTAGATTATTACATTTCAAAATACGTATAACACACTTATATTAAAAAAATCGTACAAACTTAGAGAATATAGACTTTGCAAGAGAGACAAATACTACTGATTCAAGAGGTCCTCTATAACATGCATCCAAATATATCACATGTTCCAAATCTTCAGGCAAACCGATTTGTCACGTTCCACATTGTGGGACACTTACTGAACTCCTGTTGTTTTATTCTCTCCCTTCAACGTTATAACTGTCCCTGTTTCTTAATGGCCAGCGATATACCACGCTTATGCAACGCTGTTAGAATAAAATTTAAATATCCGCCGTTAAGGGATTAGCGTTAATCTACCACCTTCCATAAAATGCCCAGGGAAAACCGATAAGATACAATATTTTATATAAAGCAGGTTGTTTGCTTTACCAATATACAATCAGTAGCTAATTTTATTATTAAAAAGATATAATAGTTATTTAATTTTACAATGGTTCATTAACCCTGGAGTACTAAACCTCAATTTAGGCACCTTATTACTAAACCTACGTCATTGTGACTAACAGTACCTAAAAATTAATTAAGAGGGTTATAAAGGAAACAAGAAGAACAAATAATTATCAATTTAACATTTGTATTGAATATTATAAAAGTAAATATATAAATAAATGGTTACACAGACTGTTACATAAAAAATTCAAATAAAAATGGCTTAGAGAGCATAAAAATTATATAAATGTGAATATCTTTTTAGTTCACATTTACTACCTTTCTTCGAAACAATTTTTACACAATATCACTTGATGTTCGCCGCAAATCGCTGAGGAACAACTCCTACAAGACGTTTTTGTCATTCTTCGCAGTTAGTAGTCGCATTTGGAGGATATGCGTCGTTTTATCTTTTGTGTTTCTGCTGCAGATGCTATATCTACCCGAGGAACTGAAGCTGTAGGTCCAATTGCTGCGTCAATCATATCCTTGACACTTCGTTGTTGTCCAGGATCCCTTCTTTTTATCAACCAACCATCAGTCAGTTTGTCTAACAATTTACACATGTGATCAATCCTCGTCAATGATTTTCTTTTTCGCTTATTTTTATAAAAAGTATGGCAGTATATGATATATGGATTTATAGCGGCTATGTTCATCATGTTGAAGTAAAACCACAGTGAGCACCTTTCGTTTTCCATATAGTATATGTCAGATGGCATAACTCGTCGAAGGAATCAACTCCTCCTTTTTTCGTGTTGTAGTTTAAAATATGTTCCGGTTGTCAACAGTTGGCCTCTGACTTTGATAGAGTGCGGTTATACTGTGACGTGAAGAACTAAGTACATTTTACTAACTCTTCATAACTATATTTTGTTTATTTCATTTATTTATTTTTCAATTATGTGTAATGGAACATAATTAATGATGAGGGACGATGAGGTAGGTGTTTCGCCATCCTTTTCTGAGACCGATGCTCCTAAACCAGATGACGAGTTTATGGACGATTCTACCTCGAAGAAACGTAATTTCGAAGGCTCTCCACTAAATCTATCCCCAGCTAAAAAAATTGGTAAATATTATCTAGAAATGCCACCTACAACTGTAAGTAACAAATTTCAATTATTAAAAGAAATAAATCTTGAAGATCGAAATAATCCTACTTCAAACACAAACACGGTTACTGATACCCGTAACAATACAGTTAAGCCTGTTACAGCGATAATTCCGCCAATTTATTTACATAATGCAAATAACTATCAAGCATTGTTAAAGGACCTAAATGCATTATGTTTAAACCCTTTCACTACAAAATTAGTCGGTAAAGACACTAAAATTATGCTTTCATCTATCGAAGATTTCCGGAGAGTAACTAAATATTATGATAGTGAAAAAATTGAATATCATACTTATTCAGTGGAAAAAAATAAAGCTCTTAATGTAGTTATTAGAAAAGTCCCATATTCTATAACAGAAGAAGAACTAAAAACAGAATTAAAATCTAAACATTTAGATGTTCTACATGTTGCGCGAATTCTTAATAAGGAAAAAAAACCCACACCTCTCTGCTCCGTCTCGCTAGTTAATAATGAAAAGGCCAAAGATATTTTTAATATGACTAATCTTTTTTCAGCTATAATATCTGTAGAACCAAAACATAAAAATCAAGATATACCCATGTGTACTAACTGTCAAAGATATGGTCACACAAAAAATTACTGTCATTTAGAACCTAGGTGTATTAAATGTAAGGAAAACCACCATTTTTCTAAATGCCCGTTAAAATTCACAGACAAACCTTACTGTGTTAATTGTAACCAAGGGCATGCTGCCAATTATAAAGGTTGCTCCTATTATCAAAATATTAAAAAAAAAATAATTAACTCACCTCCAGTCGAAAATATGAATAACACTGAAACTGTTGATAACCGCAAGCCAGCCAGGAGAACTACACCAAATTTGAAATATTCTTCCGTCCTAACGCCTGATCAAAAAAATGTTCAAGAAACTAACATAGAAAGTAACAGCACTGAAAACGTTTTATCAAAAATCATGAACATTATTATAGAGGCGATAAAACCTTACTTTTCACAAATAATTAGCCAGTTAAGTTCCCTTGTTACCACGTTATTTACAAATGGGCCGTAAAGTAAACAACAATCTATCTAATGTTACTAATTCCTACAAGACCAGCTATTATCATTATTTTTATTTGCATTTTTGTCGTCGTTTATCAAGACTACGCTCTCTACGCATTTATGGCTACTGAATTAAGAAAATTAATAATTTTAAACTGGAATGCTTATGGTATTTCCTCTCAAAAAACTGAATTCAAAATATTTCTAGAAACGAACTCTGTCGATATAGCATGCATTTCCGAAACTCATCTTTGCCGAACTGACAAATTTAACATACCTGGCTACAAAACTCTTCGGAACGACCGAGACAGTGCAACCGCCTCCGGCGGTGTGGCTCTCATAGTAAAAAACAACATCAGATTTTCAGAAAATGTTATTTGTGATGTGTCTAATATTGAAGCCATTTCAATTTGTTTAGATACATCTCCTGGTACCATTGTCACAGCTGTTTACAAGCCACCTAACAAAAACATCAGAGAAGAAGAAATTCTCGAGTTATTTAAACCAAATATACAAACAATAGTAATTGGTGATATGAATAGCAAACATATTTACTGGGGGTGCCGGAAAACGAATTCGAGCGGAAACAAATTGCTAGACATCTGCTCCAGGCAAAATATCCATATTATCGCTCCGAGTGAACCAACATTTTACAGAAGAGGTTGTTCACCCGATATCCTAGACTTAGTGTTAACTAAAAATATCAATCTACCGATAACAGTTCAAACATTATCCGCTCTTAACTCTGACCATATCCCCGTCTTAATTCATTTCAGCACCGAAATTCAACAAACTCCTACTCGAAACTCTCTTATTAAAGGAGTAATCGACTGGGATACCTATAAATACCTGATTTACCATAATGTTTGTCCCAAAAATCATTTCGCAAGCCCACAAGAAATCGATGAAAGCATAAACAAACTACAGCAAACCATAGCTGAATGCTTAAAGCAGTCAACCACAAGAACATTTCGTACAAAAAGGATAACTCTCACAAGCAGTGTGCCTAGTTCCATTCTTCTTAAAATAAAGGAAAAAAATAAAACAAGGAGGAGATGGATGCAAACCAGGAATCCTCAAGACAAAAGTAAATGGAACTTTCTAAAACGCGCCGTAAAAAATGAGTTAGAGGAATTCACGATATCCAAGTACAAAAACTATGTTTCCAACCTGGACCCAAGAGACCAATCATTATGGAAAGCTACAAAACGCCTTTTAAATAAAAAAGTAAATATTCCTAGTCTAGTAATTAACGGAGGGTATATCACCAGCGACTTGGATAAAGCCGAAGCCTTTGCCGATTATTTCCAGCTAACATTTTCAAATTCACAAGCCGATAGAGTGCGGTCAGACGTTGAAATCGAAGAGTTTTTACGGTCACCTCCACCAACAGTAGAACTGCCGGTGGAATTCACCACTCCTAAAGAAATCCAGTCACTAATTAGGAAGCTCAAAATTAGGAAAAGTCCCGGACACGACTTGATACCAGCAATTGCAATAAAAAAGTTACCCAGGAAAGCAGTTGCTCTGATAACAGCAATTTTCAACAGCTGTTTAAGGATAGGATATTTTCCTGATACTTGGAAGAGAGCAGAAATGGTGGTTATAAACAAACCTGGCAAAAATGCCAAAGAATTAAGCAGCTACCGCCCCATTAGTCTACTGCCAATCATAGGAAAACTGTTCGAATCAGTTATTAAAATGCGCCTCTCTACTTATCTTCAATCTATAGACATTATCCCAAACTTTCAGTTTGGTTTTCAACTCAACCATTCTACATCACACCAATTATCAAGATTATCAGAGTTCATAGTCAACGGATTTGAAATGAAAAAACACACGCTAGTTGCATTCCTAGACTTTAAACAAGCATTTGATAAAGTTTGGCACACCGGTCTCCTCTACAAACTCAAAAAATCAAATACTCCAAAATTCCTTCACGACATCATATGCTCGTTTCTGAACAATCGATCATATACTGTTAAAATTAACAACACTAACTCAACCATTAGACCGATCAGTGGCGGGACCCCACAGGGCTCAGTTCTCTCTCCGATCCTCTTCAACTTTTATGTTCATGACATCACACAGTCTCCACTTACCTCCATAGCTATGTTCGCTGACGACACAGCAGTATTCTCGCAGAGTGATGACATAATAATAGCAAGGAACACACTTCAAAATCATCTAAATGAGTTGCAACAATACTTTTTAAAATGGAAATTTGACCTTAACGTTCAAAAATGCTGCGCAAAAATTTTCACCCTTAGACGCCCTTCAGACCCACCTGAGCTAGTGCTCAATGGCAGCAACCTCCCGTGGAATAATGAAGCTGTAAAATATCTCGGAATTTATTTAGATCGTCGCCTTACCTGGAACCAGCATATCAACACTAAATTAACACAGGCCTACGCAAGACTAGCTCTACTTTATCCCATAATTAATAGAAAATCCAGATTAAAACCAGAAACAGCCTTATTAATTTATAAAACCATAATTAGACCTCTACTAATGTACGGTTGTGAAGTGTGGGGTGCAGTATCTACAACAAAGAAAAAAAAATTGCAAACTTTTCAAAATAAAATCCTACGGATCGCAGTAAACGCGCCTTGGTTTGTACGAAACAGTCAACTTCACCGAGAGCTAAACCTAGAGTCGATTGATGAATTTATTAAAAAACGTTACAGCAGATTTAAGACCGGATTACCAGCAGTCCAAGGAGCTGTAGCATTCAACATAGGCGAACCTATTTCATCCCCAAGACTAAAACCAAGACTGTTGAAAGATATTCTGATGTGATCTCAATAGATAACGTTTCCCACCAATCGTTTTAACAAAATGTAATATAATCCTGTTTTCTTTCAGTTTTCCGTTTTATAGTACTATAGTTCTGTTTATTATTACATTAATGTTATTATTGTTTACTTTTTACATGCTGTATATTCAAACTACTATTATTCTTTTATATGAAAAAACGCTATTATATATTTACATCTTCTCTGTAAATAATTTGATAATGTACAGTCAGGGGTGTCTCTTGCATGAGACGAAACCCACTCTTTCACTAAGTGTTAAATCTTAAAATTTCATTATTAAAAAAACCATGTAAGGCTAGGAATAGCCGATCTGGGAATAAAGAGAATAAAAAAAAAATGTTCCGGTTGGTCATTTGACAGATTTATTTGATCGGAACTTTCGGAATCAGATGACAATTGGTCGATTTCTAAATCACTTTCAAAATCAGACTCTTCTGAGACGATTCCTTCCTCCTTTTCCTCCATCACCTTCAAAGCCTCTTCTGGGGTAAAGTAAATCTTCTTTTTCTTCTCCATCCTAAAACCAATCAATAAAAATCAATACAGGAGAATATTCAAAGATTAGTAAAATCTTTGGCTTCTTTGTCCATTAGGAACGCATTACACAATTGAAAGAATGTATGCTAGCAGAATGAAAGGTATAGCAAAACTTTAAAAAATTTAGTAAATCAAAAAATACGATCATTTTTTTATGATTTTAACTGTACTGATTTTACAAATAGCTTAGGATTACAAAAAAAAAACAAAAAAACAATAATATGTTTAAAATTTGTATTTATTTCAAGCTATAAAGTATAGATCAGTTAGCTAGTCAAACAAATATAGTAAAAAATTGAAGTTCTATTACCAGATCGCTAAAATAAATTAGATTGTTTATTTAGAAAAATGATTTTAAATTGGAATTAAAATAATAGATAAAGTTGGTGCACTAATTGTAAAAAAAATTATTAAAAATAATTATTTAACTCGTATTGCTAAACCTTCGTACAGATGCGTTGTTACTAAACGTTAGTCGAAATGACGAACACATTTTTACTTGTAATACTAAAGCTTCGTCGAACAGACAATGTAAGTTTTATTTAGACTTACCTGGTTAAAATTCATCGGTCCTCTCTCCTACTTGGTTCAAAGGGCACTGAGTTGGGGAAAGCACTGCTATAACCTGAGCCTCCTAATCTTACCCGCAAAGGTTATACCAACAATTGTTCGGCACAGGTAGTCGAACCGACGAAGGTTTAGTATTCCAGGGTTAAGCAATCAATTCTGGAATCATTCCCTGGAATTTCGAGAGGGAAAAAAGCATTCTTATGCATTCAAATTGGATGACCCTCTCCTATTATATCACATAACATCGCCCTCAGTAAATAACCAAGGTTGCCCTAACTTCAACTTTGCAAGGCTAAACTTATAAAACTGTTTCAAAGCGAGGCAGATTGTTTAGAGATTAGTTAATGGTTTATTAAAAAACAGAAACATTTTTTTTTTATAAATTCGGTAATATTTATATATTGCATTACTAATAACTGTCGGACATTTTGGATCTGCAGACCCTCCTTAGATCATCCAGCCTCCCCTAATACGCAACTCTTGATAGGAAAAAATACCTGATGGTTGTGAGTGATTTAGAACCATCCTGCCTAAACATTGTACTAGAGGCAGCACATTCTCTACCATGCACTGAGCCCAATATCGTTCATAAATTGTAGTGGCAAAGGTTGTTGATGTTGTCTACTGATAACATTATTGTTCAATTACACAAAAAAAAAATAACGTTCGGTATGATGTGGTGGGGGAGGCGAATGGGGTAAAAACATATACACTCCAACATTTTTTCAAGGGAACTCAAAAAATTATGGGTAAATTGATAATGTTATTCATTTATCTTTTTTTTACCGAACTAGTTATATTTACTTTATATTATACATTATATATATTTTATAACATAGCTTCTTAAATATTGTATATAGAGCGAAATAAGTCATGCCTCTATGTTGCTATAATTAATGATGTATATGTGTTTGTAAAAAAAAACGACAAAATAGGATTTAGTATTCATCACCAAGTTATTGAATGTAATCAATTGAAAGGTCAATGACAATTTAAAGAAGAATACGCGATGAGGTAAAAATGTTTCCTTCATTAATGTTTTGCTTTTAAGAAGTATAAGATTTCCTTAATAAATCGTACTCTTGGATAGCATAGAAATTTTCAGAAAAATAAAATAAATTTTTAAAATTTGTTACAACAGAGGTGTCAGCATTTTAATGTCTAATTAATTTTTCAATAATTAGGGTCATAACTACTTGATTATCGGATAAATTTCATCAAAAATATCCATAAAATTATTTAGAAATATGACATGATAAAATCAGGATTTCACTTTTCATTTTCATTTTTTTCGAACCTTTGCTTAAAAAAAAGGAAGGATTTTTTTAAACGCAGTAATAAATAGAGAGCGATACATTTCTTTAATATTAAGACTGCGATTAATCTAAAATTATAAGGATCTTGGGATATTTTTTATATGTCTCGAAAAATTGAAAATTATCAACTTTTATGTGTCATGTTAATGTGCAATAATCGTTTGACCAGTTTATATCCAAATGTACTGAACATTATATTTAAATCGCTTCTGAATAATATCGTTTTGGTTTCATCAATCTAGATTACCTAACAAGAACAAGTAAAAACATTCTCGTTCGTAAAAACAATATAGACAGGGATATAGATAGAATATATATAAGAAATTAAAATACCTTATTTTGGACGATAATGTAATAATACACACAGAAAAATATTGTTTATAATTTGATGTCAGGGAGCGGATTAGCTCTACTCTTGTGTACACTCATCTCTAAGCCCTCAGTTCGAACCCAACCGTGTCAGATCAATTATTTAATCTTTCTACAGTCCTGAATAGACTCTGTGAGATCTGAGGACATTAATAGATTGTAGAGGTGCGGGTTTTTTTTTTTTATGTTTTCATAGGATTGAACTAATCACTTTTAAATAATTATAATGGAAAAATGTATGATATTTAAAGCAGAAGTTATTGGAATTACTTGGACCGAGATAATATATGACTAAAACACACAAGAAGATTAACTTATTAGTAAGGGATCGAGGTTAACCGGTATTATTTTTAATAATTATTATTATTATTATGCTGGAGGCCCATGCTCTTCACTCCCGCCCTCCTAGTATCCATCCATCTCAGTTTGCCCAACCAATCGCTCGACTTCCCCACAAATGTTTTGTCATCAGTATCCTTGACGTGGCATTTATTTCCATTCTAGCGATATGACTTTCCCACCGAATACGATTTAATTTTATCACTGTTGCAATATCTGCATCGTTATGTAGGCCATCAATTTCTTCCTTTGCTCTCCTTCGCCATTCCTAAAATTAACGGACAGAAAATTCGACAGAGTACTTATTTTTCGAAGATATTTAACCATTTTTTATACATAATGGTTTAAAATTTCTTCTAAATTTTATCTGTACCTTCTCATGATGAGTCGGATTAGAGCTCGTAGACTGTGGACAATCCGAAATAACGACGGAAAAAGAGCGTTGTTTGTCCCAATGACGGACGGAGCCGGGAGCAACTTTGGGCCATAACTCTGCTCAACTAGGGCCGTTAACTGGATTCCGTTTTGAAAAGTTGAAATAGCCGCAAGTAAAGGAAGGCATCTGTCTCTGTTAAGTTGCCGGTATTCTCGCTGCCATGCAGCTGTACTAACTTCCCAACAAATAAATTAATTTGCTCGAGGATTATGGCAACATTTATTTCGTCTGCGGTGGAGCCCGCATAAATTTATTAGCTACTTGAGGAATAAAGGGGTTGATTCATATCCCAACTTTATAATTTACCTGCCTGATAATTGTTAAATACAATTCATCTTGCGGCCGGAAGTCCTCTGTTATATTTCATTCACTAATGATATAATTACTTAAAGAGTATAAAAAGAAACCTGTACCACTACAACCCGTGACGGGATAGGGTTCAGTACATGGTAGAGACTGTACTGTTTCTAGGATAATTGTCGTGCTTGGAGGTAATTTGTCCTAAATCAGGCTCAACCACCAGATTTTACTCCTTATAAGGAGTACCTGAGGAAGAAGAATCCTCAGGTACTTGATTCATAGAGGCTGCGTGAGCCTCAGTAGGGTTCTAGATTCCGCAGGATCCATCTCCAAACACTAACCAAATTAAATAAAACTCTGCTAGCGAGCGGGATTTGAACCCAGGGCCTTCGGCATGGCAAATCAGCCCTCTACCAATGATCAACTCTGCTCCTTAAAAAAAAAGTAAAGCTTGAATAAAACTATCATTTCCACTGGATACTATGGATCACTCATATTTATGTAAAACGTGGCGTTAAAGGGTTAACAGGGTATGAGAAAATAAGGTATTACGTAGAATATCCCCTGAGAAAAACTATGAAATCACGGAAGAATCCAAGAGATTGCCAAACGTGAAATAATGTAACCTATTATTATAATTGAAATACTACCTTGGCGAAGGTTGAGGTAGGGTGATTTTGGTCTGACTAATTAGAGAGCTCTGTAAATCCCAGAAGGTCCATCCGTGCATTCTGCATTAAATTAATTATTTGAATCAGGAAAGATGACACATTCTAGGAACGGAAAAGAAAATGACACTAAGCTCTGGAATGAGACAGTAAAAACTTTTCATCAAATCGCCAAAGGATAAAAAATAAGTTTTATTTCATATCGAAGTATTCGAGAACAATTTTTCTCGAATGAGAAGAGCTTTCCTCTCAGGTCACTCACTACACGAAACTTTTTGAGAACGTCTTTGTGTCCTCGTGGAGGAAAATAATTTTTTGTTTTGTTTGAATGGTAAATCATCTACTGGCCTTTCTGGATCTGCCAAAATTTGAACTTTAGAAATTTTTGGGATCAATGCTAAAAGTGAGCTTTTTCGGTATAAATCCGTTCAGCTCCCCACAATATTGATAATGATAAACACTGAATATTCTGTGTATTAATAGGCTTCTTGCTAGCTTATCTCCTCTTCTTCGCATGTGACAGTGTATAATTTGTGATCCCCGGATGCTGAAGAATAAAAACGAAATGGAAAAAAGGCAATCTGTACCGCTTCTACCAATGAAGGGTCTTGGATTTACTACATAATAAAGGCTGTACTATTTGTGCAACCACCAAGTCCTTTATATAGGTTGCAATCTACCGTTATTAACAGATTAAATAGTTTTTCTGCTACAGTCAGATTCAATCCATCAACTCAACAATTCAGAGCTGTATACACTGAGCTTAATCTATTCCTAAATGGCTGAAGAATATTTTCAACATAAAATAATTTTTAATTTGTTCGATAATCAAGAAAACTATTGATGCCAATGTAGGACATTTGAATTGATAATCATGATTTCATTGGAGTCCTGAAGATGGCCTACCAATATTTTCTAAGAAACATATTATATCATCAAACATAGTATACAAAGTCAGTTTAGTATATTTCTTTCTCATTATTCTTATAAATTCCATAATAGCTAATTTAATCTCAAATCCTACCTCCTAGGAACAAGCTTACTTTGCCTCTGGAGTGGATGTGGTTGAGGGTGGAGTATTTCAATGTTGAGAATATAATTGCCATGACAAATCGGGAAATAGAACTATTTCGGTAAGTGAGTGATAAAATTAGATGAAACTGAACGAAGCAATGCTTCTACTGTCAGCTTAATGACAATCTTTGATCACGAATTTTTCTTAAGAGTGACAACATGGTCCGTTACGGTTATGATGAAGCAAGCTTATTAAAAATATATGAGGATTACTGGATCAAAAGCGGATAACCCCAACATTCAAAAATTGAATTTTTACATTGTTGGTTTGTTTACCAAACAATCTCGTCTAGTTTGCAGCCTTATTTCACATAGTTTTCGTTTGCTGAACTTGTAGTTTTGGGAACGTAAAGCATTGATAGACTAAAATAACCAGAAATCAAAAAAAGGCAATCTTTGAAATTTGCAATTATCTGTTTTAAATCCTGAACGCCTCATATATAAAAATTATTTTTACATTAATAAAATACTTTTATTACATCTTTGATTACACACTCCTTCAAAGCATATTTATTATACCTTTTGTGCCGAGTAACCGCGAGATCATTATAAAACTGGCCCAAGTAGCTAAAAGCCACGAAGTGCTCCGTCAGACAAAGATGCCTGCTACCGAATCCCGGCTCCTCCCCCATAACATGTCAGCTTTTGTTCTGGGCCTGAATTGTATGGCGGCCCCTAGCCTGATGAGACGTCTAACTCCGTCCCCAATTTACATCTAGATCGTCCTTTCTCATCCTTCCATCAAGTTCCAGCGGCGGTCCAAAGGACTTCGTATGGGGGAGCGTCATGAATCAACCCTGCTTTACTGTTCCCAGTGCTACAACTTGGTAAAAGGCTATATATTACGTCGTATGTTTTAGTGGGCTTGGTTATTCCAGATAATTAGCAAGACTGAATTTTTAAAACAGATACAATTTTGAAAAATAGAATAATTCCCCATACTAAAGCGTTATTTTAGTGTATAAAGTTACAGAGAAATCTACAATATTTTATTTATATAAGCTGATAAAATAAAAATAAAATTGTCTAGGCTAGCCAACTTCTTAAATGCATATGCCCTTCATTGTTAGTCAGCCAACGAAAAATATTAATCTTCTACAGACTTTCTTTACATGGTTTAGGCTATACGGGTATTAAGAGTAAAATCTCTGCCATGTAATGAACCCAATAAATTCAGGCACTAAACTTTTTTTTGAAGACTGGAAAAACTAAAAATTATGATAAAAATGTACAAAAATTACTCCCTCCAGAACCTTTTTTATATTTGTATGTATCCAATGCCAGCACCTGGCATTTATGCCATACGCCGACGAGCCTCCCCGTAATGACATGCATTGTCATCAGTTTTTGGAACATCTTTAAGACCAGTGCGATGTCGTAAGTGTGACGAATATAAGAAAAGTGTATATGTGTATTTTGTAAAATGACAAAAGAATATGGGTGGGTTGGGTTTGGTCAGACGATAATAATGTATCCCACATTTATCAACTTAAACATTTATACCATTCTTTTCCAGAGGTGTAAATGTTTATTGATGGCTAGTTCATTTTATGGATATTAATAAAAGAAATATATGTACGATAAAAATAGACTTTAAATTCATCTTCAAGTTATCTTAGTTACATATTTGCTTAAACAATTTCGTCAGATGTCTCTTCCCTCCGGTCTAAAGCTCTACTTTTCCTTCCTTTATCCTTATAGATGTATATATAAAAAATAACTGTACCACTACAACCCATAAAGGGACTCAGGTTCAGTATACCGGTGAGACTACAATTTTTTTTAAATTTTATAGAACCTGGGTGAGCCCCTGGAGGATCTCCAGATCCCATATGATACATCGGTGACTGTCAAGAGGTTAAATAATTTATCTATCACAGGCGGATTTAAACCGGGACCTTTCAACATAGCAACTCAGCACTGTACATACTGAGCTAACCTGATGAGCGTTCTGTGTACCTGACCCATCATCCTTCTCAGGGAATTTCATTTTTTTCATAATAAGACATTCCATATACCTTCCGATGGATATGACAGATCCAATTCCCAACGATTAAGCGAATTCAAGAGAGATAAACAACATTTTTTGGTGAGTAAAATAGCAATAACAACAAAAACACGAGAGATATAAGATAACAAAGGCGCGGAGCCGGACACAATAGCGAGAGCGGATAGCCATTAGCCCAGAGCGGTGACAACTCAGGTGGCAATCCTCGGCCTAACAGCGGCTGCTGACTGGAGATCTGGACCGCCGCCAGCTGGGGGCAGAAAACATCCCCTCCTAGGGTATCGTCTCCTTGCCTCTGATAATTATCCCAGTTTCCTCTCTTCTGTAATTAGAGTATAAAAAAAAAATCCTTTCTGTTAAACCCATTGTTGTCCAGTGGATTTCCCCCCGCATTCCATAAATCATTCTTTAATTCTAGATTTCGCTGGTAAATGTCAATGTTTACGAATACCAAATGAGAATAAACTTTTATTACTTCATTATCCACGGAGGACAGTGAATTTAGGCCTGACAATAGTAACATCATTAAACGTCCATAAAAATAATGTAAAAATAATATATATAGATAAATTCTATTATTCATAACAACAGATTATACTTAATCATAAATATACTTTATCATAAATATAATTATTTATTTATAATAATGAATTATTAGTTTATTTTTAATTTTTGCGGGACTTATTAATAATGTATAAGTTATATATAAATTATTAATATGCTCTATCAGCCATTTTTATGACGCAGATTTGGGTTTGAAAATAATATAATATTGTAAATAATAAATTTTTTTCAAAAATATTATTACTGCTTTAATGTAATACTGTATCATATATCAACCTTATATTATTTATAACGATTACATATCACTTTTGTTTAGTAATATAATTTATTTATTATTTATTTAAATTATTTGATAGGACATATATTATACTACTTTTTCTTTATATAATTTCTATTACGGTATTATAAAATTTATTATACTATTGTTATCAATGTCATTTATGCATGATCATGATTACTGTTATTTGTTATATCGGCTTCTAAAATGTATAAGTATTTAGAAGAAATGTTAGTAATTAATTCATACTTATTTATTATTAAAAAAATGTTCTGTCTTTCTTTATCCAAGGCCCGTACGTGGTGCCTCACCCATTCGACGTTGAGGCTCCCAGTAGCGATTTATGATGTCATCAGCCAGGCACGATAGAGCCTGACAGTTCCATAGGTGTTCGCTGTCGGTTATTTTTTTAACATTTAAACATAATAGGGGTTGACACTTCATAGCGGGTGGATGAGCCTCAGGAAGGTCTACAGATATTTCAGGGATCATCGATGGAGTTTAACAGATTGAGTAAATGATCTGCCACAGTTGGAGTTGAACCTCCTAAGCATATCTATCAACTCTTCAAACTGAGCTACCCTACCCCATTCCGTATATTAATGAATAATGCATACTAGTTATAAAAAAAAACCTAATAGTTATAATAATTAATTATTTATACCACTAAGACGAATTCTTTACAAAAATATATCTTTTATTGTATTGCCTCCACCAAGCATAAAACGAGAATTTCCCGTGTATTTTAAGTCTTCAGTGAAGCAATACTGACTGAGGCTGAAACTTTGAAAGATGACGTCATAAAAATGATGTATTGCTTCGGAATGGGGGTATCGAGTTCCATTTGTCCTGAAATTCACTAGAAATCGATTGAACGACAATACCGGAGCAATGAATACGAAAGGATGATCGGATGAAGTGCTCCATCTGTATAGAGCTGACAGGCCAGATATACTTCCCCCTCTCTCTATTGATTATCTCTTTATCACTTATCATTTAAGGAACAGAAGAGGGATAAGAGGATAATCCAGTAGTGGGAGCAAATATTTTAAGTTTTGTTATCTCCATCACGAGTATGTTAAATAATTTCATTTCCGACTTCGACTTCGGTCATAAGTATTAATAATTAATAGTATCTAATACTCTACTACTGGATGGTACACTACTTACTTTAGTGTGTTTTAATTCAGTTATGTTATCCGAAACCAAGCTCTGCTTTAAGTTTAACTACTAGGTTCTCGTATTGTCCTTGGTATTGATGTTTATCGTACTACATGTTTTGTACTATATTTGTTTTAAATTTTAAGTTGTTTTATAGAAATATCTCTATACAATACTGCATTGAAACGAATAAGAACCGAGTAAGGAACGGGATCATATAGTTTAAGTTTTTTTCTCATGTTAAATAATTTCCGTTTCAACTTTAAGTTCGGTAATATAAACTACAAATTTATTAAAAGCGAACTTACATAATTTCAACTGCTGTAAATATTATATTATTAAGTGAATCTGATTGGGCAATAGAACTTTTATCTTATCGCTTAACTTACACAGATATATGTAACCGCAATGTTACCTTGTATTTTCCAACATACATTGAGTTTAGAGATCTTATATTGAAACTTTCGCTGTATGTGACAGTCTGCGAGTTGAGATGCCCGCTTCTTGCCTACAACTGCCTTACTGTGTCTTAAGGGCCTACAGTCTGACGGTTACACAGATATCGATTAAGTGACTGTAAGCTTACTACTTAAAAACTTTATTAAAACATAAACTTATAAACTTATTAAAAATTGTGAGAACTATTTTTGCAAGTTCAAAACAATGTGATCATGTAAGAATATCAATTTATTACATATTAACAAATATTGTATTATCAATAATATTGATTATAATATAAAAGAAAGATGGCTATTAAATCGATATAAAATAATAAATAAAATATAACTAAAACTTTAATACTACACTCTAACTTTTCTCCATCTAAGAGAGTTAATGAACTAACTTTTTACCTAATAACATTGTCTGGCCTTGAGACTTGTTGATACTGATAGCAAAAGCCAAGCGAATATCAAATTGAAGTCCTTTGAACGGTTTTATGGTGTGTGCCTCACAAAATTCAGTTGCTTGGATTTCATCAACAATAGTATCGATTGATTTAAAGGACATAGGAACAGCTGGTAACAACTGTTATATTTAAAGTTAGTTTAGTCATCATTCCGTCGCATTTATCGCTGCCGATATAGAACGATTACAGAGCCAATTATGGTCAATGTAATTATTTTGTACATCCGAGAAGGCACTCCTAATTTCAGCGATTCCAATATCCAGTAGTAGTTATGAAAATATTTGTGCTGATCATTTTGTAATTGTACTCGCATGTTTACGTCCATTTTAAGTCTTTCGACATTTCGCTACAAAAACGATTGATTTAAACATGCATTAATCTCATCGGCAAAATGAAAAGGAATGACTGGCTGTGTCTGTCGGAAATCACCAGATAGTAATAGAACAGCACTAGCGAATAGCTTGTCGTTGTTAAAATATATCATAGTTCTATTTTAATTGAATACTTAATAATTAGATAGCACCATCAATTGTCACTGATATGATCGACGCATAATCAATAATAATGGCCGACACGTATCACTTAGGGGTATGAAAAATAGATTACATCCTATTCTCAGACCTACTGAATATACACACAAAATTTCATAAGAATAGGTCAAGTCGTTTCGGAGGAGTTTTGTTACAAGCACTATGGCAAGGCAGTTTTATTTATTAGACAGGGATGAGATTCCGGTTAGTTATTATAAGATTGGAACTCAACTCAGGATCTACTAGTCCTACAGATCTTCATTTGGGCTCAAATTTTTGCAAATTTACTTTTCTTTAAAACGGATATTTATGCTTTTCCCTAAAACGCACCGATCAGGAGATACAGGCCAAAATTGAAATAACTCCGAAAATTTCGATGTTTTTCGGCCACCAAAAGTATTCCCGTCCGTTTTTTCGGTTGCAAACTAGTCAGACATGCCCTTGCAACATATCAAAAATGCAGCATCATCAAGCGTCACTGCTACAATCGACGCATAAGCAATAATAATGGCCGACACATATCACCGAACGCAGCCTGCCTCAATGTTTTTTAGTCATTCCTTGAGGAATTCTCTTTTCGTTTTTCTTATTATTGTATTTGGTTTCGTCCTGGCGGTTGAGTATTTTTCATGTGTAGCTGGATCAGCTTTAGAGGACCTTCGATTTTCTTCTTTCCTCGACTGCTTATTTGCATTCCTCCTAGAACCATATTTTGGGTTTCCGTTTTTCCTGAATCCATATTATTTCCTTTGCTGTTTTTTTTTAACTCGCACTCTATTGTCTCCCAATGTTGATCAATTGTGAGATTCTCTAAGTCTAAGGGTTCAAATTTAGATTTAAGCTCAATTTGGATTTTTTCTTTTAACTAAGAATTTTTCAGGTTTTGGACTTCAAACTTTCTCCTTTCCGTTTGGTCTCCTATTTTATGGATTTGTTTCAGTCTCTGACGTATTTTGATCCTGATCAGAGAATGGTTCAAATCACAGTCAGCTCCACGATAGCTTCTTAGGCCTTGGATAGAGCTCAGAAGTCTCTTACTTATCAGCACGTGGTCAATGTGGCTTCTAGCCCCTTTCGGGCTATCCCATGTTTATTCGTAGATGTCCTTGTGCGGGAACATCGTGCTACTAAGTAATAAGCCCTTGCTTGCTGCCAGACTAATATATCCCACTCCATTGTCAATACTTGTTTCGTGGAGACTTTGGCTGCCGATAACGGGCCTAAAATGTGATTCACAACCTATTTTAGCGTTGAACTCTCCTGTGACTAATTTTATGTCATGCTTTTGAGTCTGGTTCACTACTTTTTCTAGCTGATCGTAGAACCTGTCATTCATCTCATCATCCTCGTATATACATATATCTTATTTATATATATATATATATATATATATATATATATATATTTATTTCAAATTCAAGATTTCAAAGGACTTTAAATATTTGTATCCTATTTAACACTTACTAAGACCTTCAGAGCATTCTCTAAGCTTGTTTAATTCTATTCAACTTCTTCAAAAAAAGCCTCAGTTTAGTTATTTGTTTCAAAGAAGAAACATGACAGTGACCTACGAAATTCTTGTAATTCCAAGACATTACTGGAAAAAAAAAATTCGTAGCCGCTGAACCAACTCGTGAAATTATTAAGTATGAAGGAGAAGGTGTCCTTGACCAGCGCACTGGTATGAATCTGGTTTGAAAAAAACTAGTAGCGGTGATACGACGTTGGGAAGGAAGAAGGTCTCCGGGCGACCCCCGATATTATCATATCATGGATATTGATGATATTCTGCATGAAGCTATGGAGTCAAATCCATCCAAAAGTACTCGCGAACTTGCCACGGAGCGTGGAGTGTCAAAAATTCTCTTAGTCGCCATCTACTCTCCATTGAGAAAGTGAAAAAGTGCTGTAGACTGGTGCTGGCGAACTTACTCACCAATCAGCTTAGAGTACTATCACCAATATAGTCGAGATCTCGCACCACCGGATTACTACTAGTTTCGATAGATCCATTGCTTATTTTCTTAAAGAGATAAAAATTGATAATTTTTTGGAAGTTGAAATTCCGGTCCAAGAGTTCTTTGACAGCCTTCCCAAGGAATGGAATCAGCGTGGGATCGATTAATTACCTCGCAGATGGTTAGTAACGGTTGATAACAATGGCCTTTACTTTGAGTATTAATTATATTTTATATCATTGAAATAATAGTACAAATATTTGGTTAAAAAACGGTCAATTGTTTTTGATACATCCTATTATTTTAAATATTAAATTTATACAAAAATATTGTTCGAAAATATTATTATTTTAATACAAGTGGATAAATTATGATAGTGCTTTATCACATATTTAATTGTTTTAACTAGGTAAAATCGATAATTCTGGCAAATAAAGAATATAGTAGCGATTATTCGGGAAAATTTCATCCATAATATTAAAGGAAAGGTCTTCATAGTAGAAATCTTTTCAAAATCCCCTTTGTATGATTCATTCCGGCCCTTTTATTTAAGGAACCGTAAATGCGGCCTGTTTGAGAGTTTCAATATCGGAGGAACATATTTCCAGAAACGGATGAGAAATTTCCGTTCATTTCCTTCTTTTTCCTCCTCCCCCATTCATTTTTTTAAAAAGAAAATATCCGGCGAAGGGCTGGTAAAATGGAGGACCTCCATATATCCCTTTTAAATTGTCTTCCTGAAGAAGGCTGGGGATTGTACGTGTGCGACCCTCTTTATAACTGGAGTCGGTTCCTGTTAGATACTTAGGGCCGCCTATTGAATATTTCCCAACCCACGATCCTAAATTACGACCCCCCGCCCAAACGTTTGAGCACGTTCCTTATGCCTTCCTCAGGGAGTTAGTGACCTTTCGGATTATCGGGTCCTAGCAATCCCCTCGTAGATGCTATTTAAAAACAACAGAATTTTAAAATATTGAAAAAACATTTATCTAGGGAATACTGTAAGTTTTAAAATAAAATATATTTACTAAAAGGGAGAAAAACCTGTACCCATGTAGAGTTTTTTTAGGATCTCAGTTATCTTCCAACTAGTACATGGCCCAATCATTATATTCCTCTCGCTTTGATAAACTAGAATATGTCCCAGGATTCAAATAGCTCGTACAACTCACTAGTTTTTCCTGAATCCCCGTAGAGTCTCACCAGTAGAGGTCCACATAGCTTCCTAAGAATTTGTCTTTCGAAGATTCTTAAAGTATTTACTGTAAGGGTGCATAAGATCTATGGATAAGTTTCCGGTGAATATCCCACTATGCGTCTGATGTTTATAGCCCTTGATGAGACATAACCGGGGTATTACACATTCTAATTCTAAATATATACTGTTGACTATTTATTATTCATATATTTATCGTGTGAGAGTTCTCAGTATTATTATTGTATATTAAATTTTAACGGAGCCGTTTAGGTAACGAATATCATTAACTTACAAAAAAATATCAATTCAGTTCCTAAGGTGTTTTCCATAGCGCTTATCTGTTAGAGTATCTATTCATAAAATTCAAGCAACTCTTAACTCTAACATGAGGTTCAATAAAGTTTAAGTACTAAGGTAATGTAAAGCACAATCTTCCCTCTCTTTGTCTCCCTTCACAGTACTTAATATTTGTTTTCCAGTAGTATAATACTATACAATAATACAAAACTTCATTAAATGCAAGATTACTTTTAAGTATCGACAACCCTTGATATTTATCAAATTCCCTGTCAAACATACATACACAAAACAAAAATATCTGTAGCGCAATAACCTATGAAGGGTATCGGGGTTATTACAGTATGGAGACCGTACTGTAACAATGATTATGCATGGAGGTAATTTTACCAATTACCACCAGCGTTTTCACCATTAAAACTACGCCTAACAGAAGCTCGGTAAGCACCAACACGGTCAGCGATTACCACTGGAGTGACTATTGAAGAATTAAATAATAGTAGGCGGATTCGATTCCGCTTGAAGCTATAACTCGTGGTTTCAGGCTGCTTCAACATTTACTAGACAAACGCTCAAAGCTCCCAGTTAATTACAAAAGACTCATACACATGACTACCATGAGAGCCATTCGCCACTAAGACATCGAATTCCTCTCGTATCCAATGCTTACATTCTAAATCCTTCCTAAAACTCTTAATGCTCCTTAGTTTGTTACGAACATAGTCATTAATAATAAACTCAATGTTTGATTTCTTTCTAATTTGGGCCGATCCCGTTACCAGCCCTTTCATAAAAAACTTTATTCCCAAATAAACCAAGTAATTTATAACTTGTTAACATAATTCCCGATAATCCTGAGAGGCACCTGTGTGTGTCGCGTGACCTTCTAGGTTGCATTTGTTATTTGAATACTACTAATAGATAGATTCTCTACTTCTCTTTATCTTATACCGTTATGTATCATTCATTCTATTTACTTGTATTATAATACATTTGTTAATTTCAATAAATACATTTCAAAAACATTACAACTCACCATTTTGCACCCTCAGTCATATATTAAAAAGAAAATCAACAAACATTCTGGCGATTGTTGATTCTTTGACAAACACAGTGAAAATATTTCAAATCGGTCAACTGAATGTAATGTTAAAATCAATGGAACAGAAAAATGTAGAGAGTTGCTGGAACTAGAAAAATTCTGTAGTAACTTAATAGACGTTTCTAAGCCGGAGGCCTGTGAAGAATTACCTTTTGCAGGCTCTCATTATTCCGTTAGTATTTAATTAACGCTTTGCAGGACTTGCAGCGTGTAAAGCCAGGAAGATGGGATGTGTATGTAGGCCTCAATAAACAACAGTCGTTTCAATGGAACTTTAACAATTCAAGCTGTTGTATCATGCAATATTGTATAATTTACAACTGTTTTAAATTTCAATTTGATGTATTTTACTGACTAAATACTTTCATTATAATAAAGTAAGAATAAAAACCATCGTCCGGTCAATAATTCATCAATTTATTAAATTTTAATACGTTTCGACTCTAAAAGTAATTTTCAATTCTTAGTTTTATGCATCAAAACCACAACGTACAGGACTATAAAAGTTACAAGTCAATTTTCTGTAAAAAAACAAAACAATACATTCTATTGAAATTCTAGGAAATTCTATTGAACCAAAAAGACCGAAAATTTCAACACATATTTTGGAGGTTCAGCCCGCACGATAACATCCAGGAGTACGAATTGTGTACTGTCACCTACGGAGAAAAAGCATCAGCCTTTCTTGCACAAAGGACGATCAAACAACTCGTTATCGATGAAGGTGCCTCATACCCTCTAGCTTCTGTTGCTTTGTTGCAGGACACTTATGTCGATGACATTGCAACTGGTGCTCAGACAGTTCCTCAGCTAAAAAAATTGAAAGAAGAGCTAGTAGCATTGCTGAGCAAAGCCGGATTTCAGCTTAGCAAATGGTCAACCAACTGTCCAGAGCTGATTGACACATTAAACGAATGTGATGTAAACGACTCACGTATTAGCTTATCTGATGATGAAGACTCTCGTATCAAGCTGCTAGGCATCCAATGGGACCCTAAGGAGGACATATTTTCTTATGAGATTCAGACGCCGCCTAGAAATCCCACGAAAAGAGCAATACTGTCGGTCATCGCGAGGGTTTATGACCCCTTAGGATATCTTGCACCCGTAATTTTCTATGCTAAGATTATACTGCAAGAGATGTGGAAATCCAAGGTTGATTAGGATGACATCGGCCCAACTGAAATCTGTAACAAATGGAATATGCTCCTTGATCAACTGCACCTACTGATCGAAATCAAAATATCTCGCCTCTTCGCTACAGGAACACCGGTGTCATACACAATAGTTGGTTATAGTGATTCATCCGAACGAGGTTTTTTAGCTGTTCTATATTTGCGCGCGGTCACTTCAAACGGCTACCAAATACCATTACTTAAGGCAAAGACAAAACTAGCCCCAGTCAAGCTAATGGCCATACAAAGGTGCTGAGTTTTTCAGGTGGAAGGGAGAGCCAACTCAGTCGTGCAAACCTCTCATGAGCAAATTGAACATCAGTACAGCCAAATTCTTCACATACTCTCAAGTCGTGCTGAGTTGGCTCTCCCTTCCACCTGAAAAACTCAACACCTTTGTAGCCCACAGAGTTATCGAGATATTGGACCTGACAGGAAGGAATCAGTGGAATTATGTCCGCTCCGAGGAAAATCCGGCAGATTGCAGCTGCCGTGGAATTTTACCTTCAGAGCTCATCAACCATCCGTTATCATGGGCGGGGCCTGCATGGCTCTCAACAAAAGAAGATAACTGGCTCTACATAATTCCAGGAGTTTCCGAGAACCTGCCTGAAATTAAGCAAAAATACAGTACAACGTTGACTACCACAGATAGCTCGAACCTTATTGATTGGATGGAGCGCTTCAGTTCTCATCCTAAGCTCGTAAGCGCCACAGCCTATACATTACGCTTTGTGAAGAGACTTCGACATCGAACTACTTCATACGGTACGATTTCGTTACCTGAATACAACCGAGCCGCTAAACTACTTTTGAAATTGACACAGGATCAGCTTCTAAAGGATCATGGGAAAATATCCAATAATAACGCCATCCGCTCCCTGCTGTTCATTGATGGATGCCCCGTTCATTGACGGAGAGGGCTTTGTCAGGGTGGGCGGCCGCCATCAAAATTCACAACTACCTTATAGTGCCAAGCATCCATACCTTCTTCCAGCAAATTGCCACCTCGCAAAATTACTTATTGATCACTACCACATAATGCACATGCATTTAGGACCAACCTCACTTCAAAATATATTGCAGCAAAAATACTGGATTATAGGAGCCAGAGGATTGATTCGACAGCGGGTTTTTAATTGCATTACATGCTATAAGGCCACTCGTTCACCTCAAGTTCCCATTATGGGCAACCTGCCATCATGTCGGCTTGAAAGCGTCAAGTGTTTGCTCATGTTGGTGTTGATTTTGGCGGACTATTCTTCATCAAGGAATCACAGCGAAGAAAGGCATCTTTAGGAAAGGCATATATCTGCCTCTTCTTATGTATGAGCACCAAGGCCGTGCATTTAGAAGTGGTCTCAAAATGTTCTACGGACGCCTTCTTGGCAGCATTTCAGCGCTTCATAGCCCGAAGAGGGAAACCATCTCATATGCACTCAGACTGCGGCACTAATTTTGTCGGAGAAGCCAATCGACTCACTGACCTTTTGGTTTTGTTACGATCCTCTGAGGCCCAAGAGAAAATCACCCAACATTCAGTCCCGCAAGGGATTGAATGGTCCTTCAATCCACCCGCAGCATATACGTATATATAACGGCAACACACACCGGCTGACGGGATTATCGGCAGTGCAGAGTCCCCAGCCTACAGTGACAGTTCGTTGTGTGGACAGACTGACTCAGTTTCGGGACCATGTCCTCATTTCATTAAAACAACCAGAAGCATCTTTCCACGGTGGAACAGTCGATGTGATTCCGTTTGTTTTTTGACTCACAATAATGATAAGTTTTTGCTTTGTATTTTTTTTTTATCTATAATTATTTTCCTTCAAATTAGAATTTACTTAGACTTTACTTCATTTGCATGAAATATTATTTCTTTTAGCTTTTAAGTAAAATTGTTTGTATCACATTATAATTTATTTTAACTAATATTTGTTTTCGTATAAAATATCATCATTGTTTATTTTTGTTCTTTAAAGAAATTTTTACTTTTCATACATAATAAATACATAATGTTATTTTTCTTATGAAGTCTGATTGTTTATAGTTTGTTTTTTATGTTATTTAAAAATAGCCCTTTTGCACTATCCAGCCATCACATATTTTGCGTTGGACAAAAGTAAAGGCCCTTTTTGAGCCCCTAAACCATGCAACAATACAAATTTAAAATATTTATTGTCCCGATAATTAGTGAAAAATAAAGTATAGATACCTCCAAAAAACATTGTCGTAAAAATTAATTTAAAAATTTTTCTTAATGTAGCGAGTACTTATTCCATATAGTCAAAATACATATAAAATATGATTTAAGTAAATAATGATATTTACTCTTGACCTACATGATGAGATAAAACAAGAGTAAATATAATATTTATTATTGTTTAAAATCTTTATGCTTTGAAATTTATAAATTAACAAGAATAATTATTTAAAAATGTAATCATTCTAAGATATTTTATAAAATTTATGAAAATTAATAAAGAGATAAAATATGTAGGTAGGTTACTATGGTAAGGTTATCATTACTATTTATCAAAAATTTTTAATAAATCTTTAATGAATGAACTGGATTAAAAGAAGATTTAAGACCCAATAATTAAACAACTACATTCTACTTCAATTAAACAGGAAGTTGGAAACACAAGCCTATGGGTCAAAGGATTTACTCCTCATAATCCGGTCACGAGTGAGCTAACGAGACTCCTCAGAGAGAAGGAGTTTGCTGAGGAGACACATCGAGGGGACTCCGAGCTACAAGGAAAATCTGCTCCTCCGATAAGGAATCACTGAATAACTGCCTCAACCATTCAGATAAACTGGAAAGAAATACAAAAAAAAAAGATAAATAAAACTCTTTCCTTATGTAAACATTCCGGGATATTTACTAGGAGACCACCATAGCTCGTGGAGGATTAGAAGTCGACATTGAGGAAGTACCGCCACAAATAACAAATATGCTTTGATCTCTTTGATCATTGAATGGATGGATTTAATTTAATATATATATATATATATATATATATATATATATATGTAGGGTGTTTCAGAATTGAACTGCACTGGTTTAGGTACGTGTTCTCTAACTTAAAATAATAAAAAAAGTTCGTATTAACATCAAACTCAAACTCATTTATTAAACAGATATCAAAGGTTAAATATTTATTATTTATTTACTACATTAAGAGTGACTGTAGAAAGTTTAGCGTGTTTAATACTATTACCGGTTTTAATCACCTGATAAACAAATGAACGATAAGCAATGAAGTAGTTGCTCATCTGTTTGTCTATTTCCCTGTGTTTTAGTGTGAGTGAATACTGTGATACAGTTCAATTTATGATTATCATGGGAGACACCACAAATTTATTTATTACTTTTGCAGAACAAACAGACATGATTTTATCTTATGACGAGGTACATAGAAACGGTGCTGCTGCTGTTCGAAGATATCGTAAAAAATTTCCTAACCGAGGTATACCAAATCGTAAAACAGTTGAGGACATTTAAAGACGGCTTTGGATAATGACCTGCTAAAACCTAAACGAACTAACGCCGGTCGACGAAGATTCCGACAAACTGCAAACGTTATAGAAGAAATACTCGATGTTGTTCAGTTAGCTCCAACTACTAGTACCAGAAGATTGTCACGTCGTATCGATGTTTCCTCTACCAGCGTATGGCTAACATTACGCGAAAAACAATTGTATCCATTTCACGTATTCAGAAAGCAAGATTTATTACCACAAGATTATAACAAGCGCAGAAATTTCTCCAAGTGGTTAATTAAACAATGCACACAAGATCTTTCTGAATTGCATTTTGGTTACTGATGAATCTTGCTTTACATTTGGATTCTTAATTTTCGAAATACCCATACTTGGGCTGAAGAAAACCCTCATATGACTACTGTTGGACATGCCCAAAATCTACTTTCTTTAAATGCCTGGTGTGGTCTTCTAGGCGACAACATCATCGTCTCCTTCTTTTTGCCACCTAAGCTGTCAGGTATATCTTACTTGCATTTTTTGCAAAATAATCTTCATAAACTCCTAGAAGATATTCCGCTAGGCATTAGGCAAAGGCTGTGGTTTATGCATGGCGGTGCTTCATCTCACTTTTCTCATAGTGTCACTGATTATTTAAATGCAACTTATGGAGACCCAACCCATCGGTCGAAACGGACCTGTTAATTGGCCACCACGATCTTCGGATTTAACGCCATTAGATTATGTGGGGCTGGATGAAGTCTTTGGTTTATTCTACGGCAGTTGGCACACAAGAAGAGCTAAGAAATCGGATCGTGGAAGCGGTAACTATCAAGCACCATGTTATACGAAGAACCAGAGAGAAGCATGAATTCGTCGTGCAGAATGTTGCATTCAACAAAACGGACGCCCCTTTTGAACAATTAATGTAAACGTTGTAATAATAATACATACAAATATTTAATCTTTGATATCTGTTTAATAAATGAGTTTGATATATATATGTTAATATGAACTTTTTTGTTTATTTTGTTTTAGAGAACACATACCTAAAATAGTGCACACACACACACACTCACACACATATATATACACATACATACATACATACACACACATACACACACACACACATATATATACATACCTACTCTTGGAGAAACTAAGAAACAATAATCCATAATAAACTCGAGTATAAAAAAGAAATACAATAGTCATACATAATGCATATAATACAATAGTGATATATAATAGTAACTTATGATAACATGTTTGAAAAAGCAAACAAGAAAAAAACTCTTGCATAGACCTAACTTATGTTTCCTAGATAGTTTTTTACTCTTAAAAAAAAGTGAATACCAAGGCCCTTCGAATACCTTGCTGGTACAAGACAAACCGGATAAGAAATGTGAATTAACCAAACCCTACCAACCAATAGTTAATTATCTGTGTACCCCGCTTTTTTCCAGTACTAGTGAACTTTTTAGCTACTCGTTATTATTAATTAAATTTTGCAGTCAGAGTCAAAATCGTCAGTGAAATTTCTCCATTTTGTTAGTTTACATGATGATTTGGATCGGATTAGAAAATTGTAAACATTTTTAATATTTTAAAAAATACATTTTTTTCGTTTAAGGCATATTTATTCGTATGTAAAATTAATACATGTAGTAATAACAGTTTTGTACAATCTTTAGGAATCGGGTGTATATGATTGGAATAAGCAGGCTTTGAAAGTTGGAAATGGTATTGGAGCAAGGAGCGTAAAATGTGAGTTCCTTAGGGACGCGGAAAGGATACGGAAACCTATGTAAATCGCTGGAGTTTAATGCTCAATCCCATGTTGAAGATTCTTCTAAAATACATAACTTCAGTAACGTGTCATGCCTTTGTGTTTCTGTATGGCCATGGGCTAGTTAGGAACACAATTTCATTAAACTTTTTACTCCATTACAGTATAGTTATAAACCAAATGTATGATAAAACTGATTAGAAGTTTAGAAAAAGTCATTGCAACTTTATAATATTTGTTTATAAATATTTTTTTTTTATTTCCACACCTTACAAAGAACTATGACCAACAGTTTACTTTTTATTAATCTGTAACAATCCATAAATATATCATTGCCTTAGCGTACTCATTTACTTTTATGCGATTGTTGGTGAGCGAAGTAAAATCAACATTACAAAACCACCTTTTTCGAAATCCGAGGCGAGCCTTGGAAGGAGTGAATGATGGTTCACTATTTGAGGGTAAAATTCTAAAAAAAATCATAATGATATCCAAGGGCACCCGGGTCAAACGGAAACGAGCATTAATAACTTTAAGAGAAAGGAAATATATAACTATAGGAGCAAACTCATCACGATTAGACCAAAGGACCCGTGACGAGATTGAGGTAGTAATTCAAAGGGCTTCCTTATCCGTGGCCCCCCTAGGAAACTTGTGCGCAGGATGTTTTCCAAATTATTGCACAACTCATCCTCCAGCTGAATCTTTTATCATATTAGCAACCATGGATCGACCCTGTTAGTCATCTGGAGGCTTACCCTGCCTATATTAAGCAATTGTGGGATAACTTGCATCTAAGCCGTTTCTCGGCCAAATTACCTTCCTGGGTAATAGTTAGCTTAAAATAGTATAGAGTCTATACCATGTACTGAATCCAAGACCCATGTTGGATTAATGTAGTACAGTTCATTTGTTTTTTCATGATACTGAACGAATGAAATTGTATTTATAGATCGAAAAATCAAACCTATAACGAAGAGGTCGTTAGAATTATTTGGATCAATCCGAATGGCGTTTGGACCCTATAGCAAAAATCACACAATGCTATTACCTTTTTAATTAATTCTGTTAATTGAAACCAAAATAAAATGTTTATAATAAGCCAGTGGTACGGTAATAGCCACTAATCCTGGGTCAGAAAACACATTTGTATCGCAGGAGATTGGAGGGGGGGGAGGGATTCCCATTCAGAGTTATTTGCCAATCGTAGGCGCTTCATTAGGTCCGCCGCTCGGCCAGTGCAAGCCCAGCTATAACGTGATTTTATACTAAAAGCTTTCCCGTGGTCTAGTCATCGGTGCTTTCACCTAATCGCATCGTGGTGGAAAAGTCGCAGAGTCGGAATCAGCTCGAAATTAAATGCTTCATCATAATTACCTACATCATTATTTTAACATATAACCGTTTCTATCTAAAAGGTAACGCTTATTAAATTTCCAATCCGTATAGAAAGTCTGAGTTACCTATTTCATATTATAATAAACAATTATACACAGAATAATGGTTTATTTTTGGAAAAGTCCTACAGAAGAAATCATAATTACAAAAGGCTAAAAGAGAATTACGTGGGATTACATATCACTTTATTTACACACCGGTCTCAGATGTTTGTTTGTCGGCTCAGTGGTAATTCTATTTTTAGAAAATCGTTCGTTACTAGTCTTATTTTATTTATGGATGGATTCTAGATATGGGATCATTTCATATGAAATGGCTTTTTTCATTATTGCTAAAATTCAAAAGTTGAATTGTTGGCCTTAAGTTGTTTGCTATGTTGGTGTATTTAGCTTGTAATGAGCTGTTATGAATCCTCTCTTTTTTATTATATTTACTATCACTATAATTGAACAAGCACTGATTAGTTCACCATTCAAATAAGACTACGGGATCACGCAATTTTTTCCTATTTATTTTTATGAGACAGGAGTGAGAGGACATTCGGCAACCCAAGATAAAAGAAACTTTGTCACCGAGTTGGGGGAGGATGTTGAATTTCCAACCAAAAAAAGTTATTGGTTTTTGTGAGGAAGAATAATCCATTTCTCCTATACACAGGTGAAACAATCGCATTCGAATCACAATAAAGGGAAATTGACTTAATCTAACAAAATCATCATCTTCATAGTCATTCCTCCCTACAGTTCATGCAGTGTGAAATTTCTTTCTGTACAGGCAGGATCACACCTTACTCTCCTCCTTTATTTCCTTTTTTCCGTTCCACCCCAGGTTTCCCTTTCCGAAGTTTTCTTTAAGTCCTTCTTCCCAAGTATGGCCGTGTCTTCCTCTGAACCTTCTTCCATTAATCTTAGCTCCGTATGTTATCTTGGCCAGCCTTTTGTTTTCTATTCTTAGGACATGTCAAAACCATTAATGCATCTAAAACAACCACCATTGGTTAATCGGAAGGGACCTATACTCCTACCCGACAACGCTAGCTCTCACATTTCACGACAGACGGTGAAGAGACTAAAGAGTTGAATTATGAAGACCTCCCACACCCACCATACTCCCCAGACCTTTTTCCAACAGACTTCCATCTGTTCAAAAAACTGAATAACTTCAACAGGGAAAACTTTTAAAATATTTTCTTTTGTCATTTTAAAAAAGCTACATTTTCAGACTTTAATTCATCGGAGAACCCTGAATTTTTCATTTCTGGACTTGACACTTGTATAAATTTTATCACAGTGCAAATATTTAGAATAGAAATGTTTTTTATTTCAAAAAAGTTGTTTTACTTAATGACATACCTTTCGAATGGGTACATTCATATGCAACAACCCAATGCTTGGCTACTGGATCACACCGGAAGCTTTTGCTTCTCAGAATATCGATACTTTGATAAACCTTAATCGAATATGACCATAGATAGGGCTCAGACGGAATGCTACACAATAAGTCGAGAAGACCGTGGTTGGAGAACCGCATTGAGCGCCAGCCGAGCCCCGCGTGTGTTTGTGTTGGCGCTCTGTGGGACGCTAAGTGCGTGCCAGAGTGCTCTGAGTGTGTTTGCGCGCCGCCCTTGCCAATACTTGATAGTTGTGGACCAGTTGGAACGAGTCCAACTCCTGAAAAAGTACCAAGTCCCGCACAGTGTCTCCTTCTAAGCAGCTACCATCAGGCCATAAAGATAAAAGCAATTCCCTATATGTAAAGTCGCCCGGAAAAACTGGCAAAGCTTCAGCGGTAAATAGTGAGAGGGTGAAAAATATGTAAGTTTATTTTGTAAGTGAAGAAAGATCAGAATGGCTGAGGAAAAGTTCATATTGTCCCTGACAGTTTTTATACTAACTGTTTCTGTGTGTTGTTTTTTTTGGAGTTGGGCCAATGGTTTTTAAGATTTTTTTAACTACTCTGATCTGAGCTTTGTTGTCGTAGTTTATTCTGTCCATGTTTTAGCACATTTAAAGAAATCTAGTCTTTGTTAGTTTATTGCCAAAACATGTATTGAATGTAAAACATGCTAAGCCCTTCTGAGGCGATTCACTTTCTGAAGTACTGGCTAGAAAAGTCATTAATATTGTAATATTATTATCAGTTATCTTCAATAATTGCAAGTTGAGCATATAAGTGATAATGAGCAACTTTATATATTATCACAAAATAAATTTGCTAAAATATCATCAAATAACTAGCATTAAAAAATAACTTTGATTTCATTTCATTTCTTTGATTAGAGTTACATAATATTAGTTTAAAAAGTGCCCTTCTCTGTCATATGTGAATATTTACGTCTGAAAATTCCTGCATGAGTTCCCCGGCATCTGCACACTCTGTCGTCAGGTATAATACAACTGCGCCATTTATACTTCTTCAGGTACTGACCTTGGCATACTACCTATTCAGGAACTCTTCACAGGCTCATTTATAATATTCATAGAATATTAACAATGGCAAATATAACAACCCCGACTATTTTTTCCTCTTTAATAATTGTTTATGTACATTAATCATTAAAATAATAATATAAACCTACTCGAAATGATGAAACATCTTTTATGGAGCACGAAGTCAAGTTGCGAAAAAACAGATTTTATACGGTAAAACTTGGAAAAATGTATTCTAAAAAAATATTCAGATGATTTTTAATAAGCCCTACTCATGTGAGAAATTACTGTCTGTTCATTCTGGGTATGATTCATATCAATCTAATTGTTAGTAATGTATTGAAATAGCTAGCAATTTGTACCTCCCTTCTTAGAGAACTTTTACCTTTGAAGAATCCTTTATCATTTCTGCTACTCCTTTAAGGAATTCCCTAGCCATCTCCATTCGTGAAGCTTCCTCCCTAACTTCATTTATCTTTCCCATCTACTCGATGATAAATCTTCCAAGAAAATGTAAACGAATGATGGTTGCATACTTTTGTACAAATATGAGTACATATCTATTTTAAACAGTAATATTATTTTTTCCAGTTTATTTAAAATATATAATTAACTTTTATTATCGTTTGTTTCATATTTAAACTAATAATATAAAAAGCAACCAGGCTATTGGTGCTGGGCTTGTTTTTATTTGCTGCTCTATAGGGACTAAGTGTCCCAGAATAAATGAAAAACTCTCCATTTTAATTTCAAAATGGTTGAAAAAAAACTCCACAAAAACGAAGAGGAACTTAACTTCATAGCACAGTATTTAAGAGAAAAAAATATCATAGGAATGAACTTAACTAAATCTCTCATTGGAAAAAGTATGTCATAACACAAAAAAAAATTAAATTTCAAAGGGGAAGCAGTTGAATTTTTCCTTACTGTTGTTTTTCTCTGGCTCCACCGAACATGTGAAAAACATTAGTAATCAGTATTGATTTTTTTATTATTAATAAAAATTATCATAATTGTTTGACCACCACAAAACCAAAGAAACAGTTTATACGAAAAAAAAATTTTCAAACTCCTATGGGTTTTATGGATAATTTGAAGAAAAAAAAAAACACAAATCGAATTGATAACTTTGAAAGGCTATATTTAAGAAGTTACTCTCTAATTACAGTTAGAAGAATATCGTCAAGTTTGACTTGTAAACTTGTATTAGTTAAATTAAAAACAAGTTGTAAATGATCAAACTATAATAAACTCGGATATTTATTGTTAATGAAATATGCATCACTACATGATCACGCTAAAAGGAAAATCATTACACCAATACCTCAACATAACACATGTAACTGATACAATCAAGAAAATCTACAAAAAACTTCATGACACTTGCTGGACATCCAAACTTACTGGTACAATCATTACCGACAGGCACATTGCTACAGAATCCGATAAGGAGACTGAAACGGCTATGAAGCAGGGATCTGCTACAGTGAGATGAACCACGCTAGGAATTCCTTCAATGAGAGGTTTCTCCACAAACGCTTCCACGAGAATCCCTTAAGACCGAAAATGCAATAGGTGTCAAATAGCATTTGTATGATTTCATGAATAAATTTTTTTTTAATAGAAAAAAAAGGAAAATACCAAACGCATTTGTAATTTTAATAGATATTTTTGCCTTATTTTGAGAATAATATAATCATATAAATATAATATGTGGATGTGTAGAGTATACAATATAATAATGACTTGAGAGTCACTCGATACAAAAAACATTCGAAAATCGTAAAACTGGAAACTTTTTAATTTCAATTACTAAATATTTAAACTTGACTTTTATCTTAACAAAGTCTTCTATTATACCAAAAATATCGCAACAACAGTGATATAACGAACTATTTTGATAAGACTCGGTTTATGAAATTTCCAAATTAAATTATTATTTCAATAAATAAACTAAGATAAAAACAGTGTACCTGCAATAGCTATTCAGAAAAAATATCAACAATTAAAATTTATATAGTAAATATTAATTAAAAAGTAAATTTGAGAAATGCCTAAGCTATTTATAACATTCATGAGAAGCGAGGAATGGTTGACTGGATGATGTAAGGTTGACTGCACCCCTAACTATTTTCTTCCTTATTTATAACATTCATTAGGAAAACATATAATTAAAAGCATTCATTAAAAAATATATTTATAATAAAATTGCTAATAGCCCGTTAGTAGCGGTGTAGTGCCACTTGACTACGTAAATTAATAAACAGCCCCGGAGGAGGCCGGGTTATCCAATTGAAAAGTGTAGCAGGCCCAATAGGGCGCAGTTAAATTAATTTCAATCTCTCCCATTCATTTCCTAATGAGTTTTTCATCGGCCGTGTTCATTTAAATATGAAACATGGCCAATGAGAGCCAAAGATTCATTATGAGAGTTGTTAAATATTTCCTTTCCTTAGTTCTTTAATTATTTGAAAGATGATATCAGATTTTAATAGTTGAGCTGTGATAGCTGAGGGTGTATAGTGCTAGAACAGGCTGAGGGTTACAGGTTCAAATCCGGCTCTGACTGAAAAACTATTTAATCTGTTAACAGCCACGAATGGACACTATGGAATCCACCGAACCTCCCTAGGCTCACCCAGCCTCTATAAATTGGGTAACCTAAATTGTAGGAGAAAACTGGCGGTTGAGCGTAATTTAGGGCAAACATCCCAGCACAACCTTTACGTTGATCTCGGAATAGTATTGTCTCTACCAATTAAATAAACCCAAGACTCTTGATAGGTTGCAGAGGCATAGGTTTTTTTTTATTCGTGTTTGATAGTTAGAGCGTGATAACTGATCTATTAGATCACTGAGTAATTGAGCTGTGCGTCCCAGGTTCTAATCTGGCTGTGACTAATATAATATTTAATGTATTAAATAATAATATTTAATAAGGTAACAGCCATAAATCTACATAATGACTCTGCTTGGAGGCTCACCCAACCTTAATTGGACTCACGCTCTTCATTGGGAGAAAACATAGCATATAGGTTTGATCTCGTCCAAATCAACTCGCTCTTAGAAGAGATTTATTTTCTAGCATATACTGAAGCTTAGACCCTTGTTGGCATAAGGAATGAACTTAACTAAATCCCTCATTGGAAAAAGTATGTCATATCACAAAAAAATTAAATTTCAATGGGGAAGCAGTTGAATTTTTCCTTACTGTTGTTTTTCTCCGGCTCCACCAAACATGTGAAAAACATTAGTAATCAGTATTGATTTATTTATTATTAATAAAAATTATCATAATTGTTTGACCACCACAAAATCAAAGAAACAGTTTATACGAAAAAAAAATTCAAACTCCTATGGGTTTTATGGATAATTTGAAGGAAAAAAACTCTTTTTTGAAACACATAAGTGAAACAATTTTTTTTTTGTTTAAACTTTTTTAAACATCCGGGGATATCAACTAATAAGCTTACCCTAATACTCTAATATGCTTTCTGGATATTTGTTTACAGTATTGTTGGTTTTCATTCGTTTGGGCCATTAATCACTATTTTATTCACTTTTTTAAAAAATAGAAATTTATCAGATACGTTTTTGTGTAACTAAGTCGATGAATATTACGTTTAATGAATCATATTGTATTATTATAACACGTATACAGTGTTAGGAGAGGGTTAAAGTGGGGATTCTTTTCCTTAGTACACAAACTTTATTGAAGCTCATGTCAGACTTAAGTGGTAGGTTTAAGACTTTTCAGGACTCAGCATAAGTATTTTCTGCTAGGTAAGCGCCAAGCACAACCTCTTAACAACCGAATATTCCTTTTTAGACTGTTGCCATTCTTGGAGGTGAATATGGTCCGGGTAGAGGTGGAAAATAAAATTTATATAGTGAATAACTATTCCATCAGGGATTAATAGTCTCAAGCATTGAATTGACCATTAAGCCCTGATTAAGATCTGCAATGTAAGTCGAAACATTGGTTTCAAAGAGATAAACACAAAATGATGATATTTATATGCTGAAATGATTTTGTTATTTCGAATAAGCTACTATCTACTACGTTTTTCAATTACCTGTTTTCTCTTTTCTGTCTCCTCAGCTCACAAATCTTTAGGTAATTCCTGAAAACCTATTGATTTTTATTATTTTTCCCCAGAGATGATCTCTCTGAAATATCTGCTGGAGAAAACTTTAGCAACTCTATGTGTTTTCCCACTAAGTGTATTCCTTAATTTTAGCTATTACAAAATTGAAAATCTTACAGTCAATCTTTTATTGTCCAGTCTACATAGTTTTCCACAGAATGTCATTCTTCATTTCCAGATTGTATCTGTACGGTCAATTAATAATTATTCAAGATTCTTGATTTTTTATCCTTTAAAAATCAATGCGCAATTAATAAATCATTTTAATATTTATATCCAAAAAAATTATTCCCATTTCCGAAAATATCAACATACTCATAATCATTTGCAATAGTTTCGAGATAAAACTATACAAGATTTTAAGGAACTTGTTATATTTAATTTGATTGTTTTGTATTTTAGTT
This sequence comes from Troilus luridus, assembly GCA_964056705.1. Lineage (NCBI taxonomy): Eukaryota > Metazoa > Arthropoda > Insecta > Hemiptera > Pentatomidae > Troilus > Troilus luridus. The sequence continues at coordinate 76,476,388 of OZ057416.1, read as the reverse complement.
ACAGATTTATTAGTTTCATATGGAGCTAAATTTAAAAAAAAGTTATCAAAACAAATTTCATGATTAAAAACTTTTCAGCCAACACCAAACTTTAAAGTATTTCTAGCATAGTTCGCAATCCAAAGATTACTAGTCTTGCTGAGCTTTGAATTAATGATGTTCATATTTTTAAGAACTAGGATCTGCGTTAACGTAAAATGTTATGCTTAAATTATGGGTCTATAGTCACTATTCTTTAATGTGATAGAATCAGTGTTAAAAGTGTTATACAATACACAAGTAAGTTTATTATCCCATGTCTCTTCCAAGTATCCTAATTACTGAACACATTTCGCCCCACCTTCGTAAATCTAAAGACGGAATACAATCGATTACTACAAGTAGTTGGACAAAGTCGACAAAACAACCCTTGTAATTTTGATAACGGGAATAACTTCCTTGAACGGTAACTTCCCAAACAGTCTGGTTGGAGAACAACAAACCGCTAAATGATGCGATCCAATTTTCCACCACAACTTGGTTGGTTCCTTCCGATAAGTTTCTTAATGGGAATCTCAGGTAAGGAAAAAGTAATTAACGCTTTTCTAATTACAGTACTCCGGTTGATAATACATAAATAAAATATATGTTGGAGAATAAAAGGAAATACTGAAATTAATTCCTGTAAACAGATTTCCAATTAAATTTATTTATTGAATTACATTTTTTTTTAAATCGTATTACAAATAATTAAAATCTAAATGCAATTAGTGGCAAACTACCAAGACGTGTAAACAGTTTTATAATTATTTTTTTAGATGTATCGAAAAAGAAATATATAAATTGCCGATTTAGAAAAAAAATCTCTAATCATGAATGGTAAATATGGCCATTATCCCTAAATTTCTAATTATATCATAAATAATTATATTAACATCGAAAAGTCCGACTGAACGTATAGGAATTGTAGCCTATGACATCTGTATTAGGTGAGGGAACCCTTACTAATAGCTCAAAAAATAAGTAACATTACAACCCATAAAAGGTCCTGGGATCTTGGGTGCAGTGCATGATAGAGACTGTGATGTTTCATTTGTGGCGGGAGGTGATTAGTCCTGATCAGATCACGGTCAAATGCCTGGTTTTCCCACAATCGAGCTATAGAGAGAGTGTGAGCCCGAGGAGGGTCTGCAGATCCAACAGGATTCATCCGTAGCTGTTAACCAATTTTTTATCTGCTACAACTGCACTTTATTTTGTATATAACATCAAATTTTCGATATTCTTATTTACAAATTACTCTGATTGTCCAAATTTAAATTTTAACCTGATATTTCCAAATCTGAATCAGAGATTTAATAAAAAAATAGCGAAAGAATATTTCAACTTAAGTATTGACAACTCACCAGCAGAAGCCTAAATAAATTGCCGCTAGTTAAGTGGGAATTTAGTGTTCTCTTCCGCTGAGCAGTGTGGGATTATCTTCTGCCGAAGGGAACACGGCGGCAATAAATTTTCCAGGCCGTTACTCAATGAACCTTCCATCTTTTTTTTTCCCCCCGAACAGAGGATAATTCCAAATACCAAGAATGGTTTTCTTGATAGATGTTCGGTCTGTTCAATTCGGGAGGATTTTTATTTTCAGCTAAACAATTTGGGATAAAATGGGATGGATCTGAAAATTATTTGTTAAAACGACACATCTAATAGTATGAGACTAGAAAAGCAATTTTATTTCAGGACTATGTCCCTTTAAAATAATAACTGAAAAAAGAACAAACAAAAAAAACAAAAAAACAGATTATGCATCTGGAAATCGGCTAAGGAATAAATATATTTTTTACATACATAAGTATATTTATAAGTTTACATGTGTATACAAAAAAACGTAAAAAATAAAAAGTAAACTCTTGTTATGAAAAAAACAACATAATAACAACAAACAATTAAATGTTAATTGAAAATATAGTGAGCTCAGTGTTAGAGCTATTAAACTGAGGATCCTAGGTCCATTTCCAGCTGCAACAGATATTTTTTTTAATCTGTTAACAGCCGTATATGGACCATGAGAGATCTGTGGATCCTCCTAGGGCTCACCCAAACCATATAAAGTGGATACCCTTGATGTGGGAGGACCTGGCTAGTCTTAAACAGTACAGTCTCTCGCATGTATTGAACCCAAGATTCAACATGGGTTCTAGTAGTACAGGTTTTTTAAAGATAAAATTATATAATAAGCAAAATTATAAAAGCGTAATAAAGTAATAAGAAAAAATTTACAACGATAAATGTCAATATTTACATCTGAAAGATTTAAACAAATAATTATTATCAGGCTTTATAAATTAATAATTTATGCATGATTATGCGATTTTAAACAAACTCTTCATACTCTATTTTTCAACATAGAGTATAGGGTAGCTTATTCCTAATTAAGGGGAAAGAAGTCTGATGGCTGAGCATGTTCTGAATCACCGTCTTGCTCAAAAGTTGGCTTCGAAATAGCACCAGCCTATGAACTGGACCTAATGATGTATAATCCACGCAATGCTAATGCTGTATAACCACCGTCGTAAAACGCCCGCATTTCCTTTTTACCTTAAGCTTATACAAACAGCATATAAATAAAAACCAAATGGTCTGCACCATGTTAACACAATATCGTGGTTAGTTTTGAAGAGCAAACATGTCTCCCATATTTTGACGACGAACTTTTTCAATAATGTCAGAATTCTAAAATAGTTAGAACAAAGTATTAAAAGTCAATTAATCCATGTGTAACGAATGTAAAATATCTGTGCATTTAGTAATTGAAGCTTGGAATTTTCATCCACAGTCAAAATTATTGACTTGAAAATCCTCACAAATTGCATTCACCACCAATTAGGTCCGATTCTCGCAAGGGATTTTCTCGCTACACTCTAATGGTCCGTTCCCTCACCCCACATCCTCCCCTAACCAACCACTTCTCTGGGCCTCTTCACAATGTGAAATAAATTTTTATATTACTGATTTATTTATTACATATATTATTCAAGAAAGATTATTATTTAAGACCGATTATTATTGTTAAAGTATGAAAATCGGGTTAAAATAGCCAATCATGGTAAAAGTTCTATGTTTGAGCATAAGCATCTCATAATAGACTAATGAGTTAAAAGAGACCAAAAACAATCGATCAGTTGAAACAAATTATCTGATGATCTTTACAAGAACTATGCACCTTCGTTTTATAAATGGTCTGAAATTAAAAACAAAAAAATATATATATATTTAAATATATATATATATATATATATATATATATATATATATATATATATATATATATAAAAATATCCTGTCACGATCTTTGTTCGGGCTAATCTCCGAAGCTACTGGGCCGATATTAATGAAATTTCGCACAGATATGTAACATTGTCCTACTTAAAATATAGGCTATATTTATTTCGATTAATAGCCGCGATATTTTTTTTGAGAAATTATATTTATTTCTAACCTGCTGCATTTCTCATACGTTGCAAGGGCATGTCAGAGTAGTGTAAATCCATATTTGCAACCAAAAAAACGGACGGGCATATTTTTGTTGGCCGAAAAACTTCGAAATTTTCGGAGTTCTTTCAGTGTTTGGCCTGTATATTCTAATCGGTGCGTTTTAGGGGAAAAAACATAAATAACCTTTTTTAAAGTAGATTAAATTTGCTACAATTTGATCCCCCAAAATGCAGCTCAATAGGTCAAACAGATCGTCAGTTAACTTCCAATATAGTAATTGTTAACTGGAATCTTAGCTCTATCTAATATATACAATTGTTGTGTCACAGTGTTTATAACAAAACTCCTCCGAAACGACTTGACCGATTCTTATGAAATTTATTGTGTATATTCAGTAGGTCTGAGAATAGGATGTAAACTATTTTGCATACCCCTAAGTTAATTATTAATTATTATATACTATAGTTTGGTATAAGATGAATAAAATGTGAAATCAAAAATCTATAATATTCATTTTTTCATTCATTCATTATTTCTTTAAAATTCATATTTTAACTAATATTTTTTAAAACTATTATGACAGCCACAGCAGCGCGTGGCCGGGCCAGCTAGTATATATATATATATATATATATATATATATATATATATATATATATATATATTACAAACTATTTTAAAGAAATGTTATAAATTAATTGAGTTACTATTGGAAATAAATATATAATAGTAATAAATGCCCATCTGTAATAACAGTGGATCGGTAATACTGCAATTCATTCGTAAATATTAATCTATAGAATAATTTTTAAAGTTATCACGTTAAAAATAGTTCAACACTTGATAAAATGAATGGTAAACTACCAAGACGTGAAATCAGTTTTTATTAACATTTTTTTAGTCGTGTCGAACAAGAAATTTATAAATTTACCATTTAAATGAATAATTATCTAGTCACTAGTGTTTATAATCCAAATACGAGGATAGTTGTCGATAAAATACAAATGTGTTAGAAGACAAGCTTTTTTTTTTCCAATACATTAATGATTTTACATCATTTATGGATGTTTTTCAAAAGAAATATTGCTCTATTTTAACAGGGTAGACAGTAGAACAATGGATATCAGTGCGATCAACATTTTTAGCTTTATCTTGAATATTATTTGTTGATATGGTCAACTAATATTATTCAAGAAATATGGGGAAGAAAGTGGTCCGGATAGATGACAAAGAAACGATTCCTTAAATAGAGATAAACTAATTATGGTTTACTACCGTTTACTCCAATAGTTTCATTTTTATTTATTATTTAATGTATTTTATTCTTTATATTGTTTTTTGCAATAATTTAATTTAAATGTATATGTTTTATCTATTCAGCCCTAAAGAAAACATGTAGCGTGGATCGGAATGTCGGTTTACGATAATTAGTTTATCTCTAATTAAGGAATGATTTCTTTGGCTTTAAGTTTGTTCAATATGTTCATACGTTTAAAATACATGACATATGGGTCAATAGGAAATCCAGATGCTTTAAGTAATTTATAAAACAATAAAAGAATGAGTTTTAGTGGGGCCAAGGACTGTCTAAATTAATGGACGAAATGGCCAATGAATCGCCAACTTCGGGCCCAAAGCACTTAAAACCCATTGAAAATATACGCTTTCAAAGTTCGGGTTTCGATTCGGAAGCAGCTGTATCGATGGATCAAAGGGAGGATAATTTATTAAACTGTCCGCCATTGAGGCCCTCATTGAAGTCTAATTTATACAGGCCCTTCTCTCCTAGGGTTTTAGCTCCCCAACCGAAATTTCGTTTAGCCACAGTATCTATAGTAACAGTTAACTCAAACAGACGGATTTATTCCACTGTGTAATCATACATACTACACAGTGCTCGCTGGATATCTCAAGCATTCGTGCATTTATAATTCAATAGGCAGAACGTCCAGATACTATCTACAATAGAAATGACTACGATTTACAAACTAAAGATAAAGTTATCTACATCTTACAAACCACTAACATTTAATTTAAATTTTTAGAAAAACTACTTGAAATACAAACAAGCATTAGCGTAAGCTCAAGGGTTTGCAGGCTGGCATCTGAAATAAGTATTTTTTAATCTGACAAAAACCCTGGTCATGCCGTCCCTCGGAAGGGAAGTAAAATGGTAGTCACGAGTTAAATACTCCTCAAAGATCTTCATCTTAATTATACCGGAATAGATCATATTTAGGACTCTCGCAGTAGTCGCTTATCATCAGACTAGTCATAGGAGCATAAAGTTGGTTTATAATTAAAAAAATGCTAATAGTATTAAAATAAAGTAGAATAATAGCATAAAACTCCATCATCGATTCTTAATTCGAGACTCAACCATTCATCAATTACTCAGAGTTACGGGCTCTATTGGGGCGGTTGAAATTGTATTACTGGATTTCGTCCAAGTATTTGAGAAAGCTTATCTTCAAACTTAGGGCGATACTTCCCCCTTCCTATTTTCTCATTCTTTAACACTTTCTTACTCAATGATCTTTCTCTGCGCGTAAAGTCTATCTTCAGACAATCCTTAGCAGGAGTACCTTCTAGCCCAGTACCAGCCCCACTATTCTACATTATACGGATATATTTTTAGTAAATTGTGTACGCATCTGTTATTCTAAAGGGACCTGGTTCATTCTAAGCTCCACAGCTCAGACAAAACTTCTGACATAACTTTAAAAATCATAAGAATCCGATACATGCCTAACTCACATTACACAAGCTAGACAAATTTCTTAAGTGATGTAAATTTCGACACTAAACAATAACATATGAACCAGAATCATACACCAGATTCTCCATCAATACTCAGAATCCCTAAAACCACTAATAAAATAATAACTTCCAAAGAAAACTCGATCTATCATCTATAACAATAATCATATCTCTCATCTATAATAATAACCATATGCACTAATACTAATTACAACTTACACATTCCCCATCAGTACTCATTACCTCATAACCAGTAATAAAATTAATAATTCCCCCAAAAAAATCGATCTGTCATCTATAACAATTATCATATCCATCCTCTATAACAATACTCATATGCGCTAATAACAACTTACAACTTAAACATTCGCCCTCAGTTCTCATAGCCATTACTTAATTTCCAATTAAAACCAGTTCCCCCTTCTCTACACTTAATTCTGGGTGCACTAATACTTAAAGAAAAGATTCCTATCATTCTTGTGGCCAAACGCGACGAATGGAAAATAAAATAATTAACTGGCTCTATCTTCAACTGACCACCCTCTGGCCTCACCCCAAGTCTAGTCCGATTACCGTTAAGAGAAAATCTCCTACCTTCCTCTGACTCCTGCTTTGGACCCGATTCTTCTCGCTAGTACACGCCTTAAACTTATCTTCAGCCCAATATCCAGTCTGGAGACAGCCGCCCTGCCCGCCGGGCAGTAGCTCTCTCCTCCAGTTCTCAACTTCTCGACCCTCGAGGTTCATTCCCTCGAGAGGAAAACGGTCGGGTATTTGAATGCTTATCCGAGCTAGCGTCAACATTCTTATCCCGGGGTCCGTGAGGTGGTGCCACCTGGTGGTCATCATTATCCCAACAAATCGCGAATTAAATTTAACTTTTTAAATATTCGATCAGGGTCGACTCGAAGGTGACGGAAATGCTGAGTCATTTCCGAGTTGGACTTGGGAACTGCTGACTTGGCGTCGCAGCTTTGCAGCCTTCTAACAATAATTAACATTTCATAAAATATATTAAAACTAGATGTCAAGGACCTACAATGCCTTTAATCAAAACCATATACAAAGAAAAACTATATAATTAGTCACAAAAAGAAATAACATTAGCAAATCTTATTTGGCATTGGCTAACATCTACGTACATCTTAAGGTACAAAATCCTTAAAACCTATTAATGAGAAGAAGCAAATAAATTCTAATCATTCTCTGTAATACGAAAAACTTAAAAATTAGCTTTTGACTTCAAATGATAAAATACATCCTTTGATCATAAAGATTAGAGTACAATTTCTTAACACAGATTACTTTCATTATATAAATATAAAATTAGCTAACGTTTTTAGCATTGAACTAAAAGCTGTAATTAGTGCACATTAACTAAATATAAATATAGGTAACAATTTTCTCAGCCCATTACCTAACAATAAAACTGATTTCACAGATAAAAATAATTCAATACCTTGAATATTTCTATGGCTTTGCGTTTGACTATCTGCTTTTCCGACAGAAAACCAAAAAAGAGGAGGAAAAAAACAGAACAAGATGCTAGAAACAAAACAATTTTATCCAGTTGCTCTCGTTACTATTTTATTTTGTAAAGTCTATAAGGACTTAGCTTTAAAAAAATATACAGACGCCCCACAAAAAAAACTTAGCGTAATATAGTAGATTGAGAGCAGCGTAGATTGTAGCGTAGAGCGCTGGGTAGCTATGCTGAAGTTTCCGAGTTCAAATCCGGCTGTGTCAGATAAAATATTTAATATGTAAGCAGCCACGGATGGACACTGTAAGAAGTTTGACACTCATGGTGCACGCCCAACCTCTATAAGCTATCCTCAATAGGGGGAAAAACTAGCGGTTGAATGTGATTTCGGACAAATCTCCTCCCTGCAAATGTCCTAGATACAGTTTAGTCTCTACAATTATTTGAACCTAAGACCATACATCTGTAGTATAGGGGTACAGGGTAAATATAAGATTGATAGTGCATTTTTTGGGGGGTGTATTTCTGTTTTAAATAATTCTATTAATTTTGTGATGCCAGAGTAATTATTTAAAATAATTACTCAAATTATTATTTCTTTAAACGTCCTAACTTTATTATAAAGTAGATTCTTTTCCAGAGGTTGGTCGTGTGTTTACCAATTTACTAATCAGTCAACTCAATGCATTTATAAAACTATCAATGCAGTATTCGTAAATATACAGTGCATCTGGGTTAAGTAAGCACCTAAATAATAATAATAATAATGAATATACTTTATCATTTAATACATATATTATGATATGAGCAATAATGATTCAGATATAACAGAGGATAGCCATAAAATACGTATAGAACTTAAATTAAAACTTATCTGGTATATCCCTCTTGCTTATCTTGAACCCAGGGGGTTATGATAACTGCCTGAGTGACCTAGTTCTCATAACCGTATTTTAATCATTTAGTAAATTCGTATTTATTTTTTTATAAAAACGCCCGGAAAGATACATAGCAATAGGTCATGATAAAACTTTAAACATAACGCTTTCAAAGGCTAAATAATTAGCACAGAAAAAAACATAACTATAACCATGACACCATGAACACTGGGATAAAGTAACCATTCTCTGATTAAGGAACCAGAGATTTTACCAGACAGCAGTTACGCTGGCATAGCTACCCTGTCCTTCCAAAGTGGCAGATGATAAAGCAGCCACATACATTCTCTCGAAAATTCATAACGACAACAGAACTCAGTCTCTGTGAATATTCAGTCTACTCAGCTCTCCATGAATTATTTACCGCATAACCAATGTGTGGGTGGCTCCGAGCCCGAATTCAGTATATAAGCTACACCGGTTGATCAAGGCAGTTGGAAGGTTCTATGAGTTTTGGTCCTTAACTCAGTTATCGGAGTGAGAGGGAATAATTATTCGGCAACGTGACAAATAAATTAAATGACAACTGTTACAGTTGTATAGGACATAATACTTAATTTAGTCAGGAGGTTCTAGCGTAGGTTAATGATTGTGCACATATATCTGATGCCCCGTTAAATAAATGGTTATGTTATATTTATTCCAATATGAGTTACTAGTGCCGAGTTAACCGTGCCATTCTCATATTCTTTGGCTTGTAATGTGATTATAATATAGGCAGTAACTACATTTCAAGCCACGAGAATGACAAGAATCCCTCAGTACAATTAACTAATTTTGGATAGCATTCGAATTAGCTACTGATTCACTAGAGCTACAGGTATTGACTTAGCCAATTCATTGCCGAGTTTTATTACACCAGAGTGAAAATGAGTAGCCTCTAATAATGTTTTATCCGTGTAGTCTCGTATCTTGCTCATGGTCTTTCCTGTCCTATGTTTTTAACAAGTTTATATTTCATAAAACTTGTTTCATTATTTATAAAAAATGGCTTTTTCCTATACAATGTTATTTTTAAATTAGTGGATATATATTGGAATGGTTGGTATGTGTTTATTTTTTTTCTTCATATATTTTTTTTTATCCTTAATTTAATTATTTTCTCTGCTAAATCAAGACCTTTATGACTACTGGCAAACAACAGTTAATACTACATTATGGTGAACAGTGAGGAGGGAGGCTATACAAATGTTATATTTCATTTTGTTATTATAGTTGAGGGATAGGTGTATCTCAATGTATACAGCGGTTGAAATGGAGCCTGTGTCCAAGCATACAGTTAATATTCAACTAATGCTAATAATTTTTATTTATTTATTTTACCATAAAAGACTCCTTGGGACCTACTGACCATATCCAGGGGTTCATCCTTACTAAATGAGTTTGATACTATTAATTGCGGAAAAATCTGGCGGTTGAGTGTGATCTCAGATAAATCACCTTCCTACACAAACGTTTTCCTCGATACAGTATATATACAGCATGTACAAACTCTACCATTTACTGAACCCCTTCATGGGTTTTAGTTATAATGTTATTGTTTTTTTATTTCATTCATTGGTGAGGACAACTTCATAAGGCCATCCACTTCAAATTTACTAACTGATTAATGTTTTCTGAGCAGGTCTCTGGGCCATTGTCTTTTTGGAAAGAGGATTTTAGTGATGTGTTAACGAGCGGAACGTTGCGTATTTACTGTAAATATATGATTTTACAGTGGGAATTATCAAACCATTGTCCACATTTTTGAATTAATAACAATTTCAAGCACTAACATCGTTTATATATTCAGTTATATTTTCATAATAAATAGTGTTATCTCAGCCAATTCATTTGCATGGATTTTTGAACAAACTGTTTATAGTATAATGTTATTGAAGAATATTTAACAATAAAAACACTAGTGACTAATGTGGGGTACACAGTTGAGACAACCACATTTATCTTAGAATCCAAACTACATCTTTTCGTAGTTGAGTATATATTACGCCCCTTTATTATACTTTTTTTCATATCAAGGCCCGGCAAGTTTAGCTGACCGTGAATTTTTTTGCCCCGGCCCTGCATCACATATCCCCCCGCCTCTAGCCCAGCCCGATACCCCCCCTCGCCTAATTACATGAACTCCCCTTCTCCCTTCTTCATGCCCTTCTCCTTCTACCCCCCCCCCCCCTCACAGCGGCTGTGTCATAAATCTCTTTGTTTACGTTTTTTCCACTCTGTCTCCCCACCACCTCGAGGATACGTGACCTGACTTCGGGCCACTATAAAGGATTTAGCCCGGCTTTCAGGCTCTGGTTATAATTCTGCCGTCTCCTGTTTAAAACACCTCCGGGATCCAGTAACCTGCATTAAGAAATAATTTAATATCCTTAAAATAATCTAATATATCTGAGAACATATTTATTTTGAAAATAACTCATATGTATCCATTTCTTTATTGTATACATAGATTCTGATATATCTTCTACGCAACTCCTACATATAGAAACTTTATATATTAATTTTTGAAAAATAATATGATATACATGCGATGGATGCTCTATGCTTACTAAGTGAATCTGCAATTACGTTGCCGAAAACCTATCCATAGACTAAAAAACATCAATAAATCGTATATACAATTTAAAAAAAAGAAGGAATTAGAATACCTTGGCCTTAGCCTTGAAAAATGACTAATATCGTTTATTCCAACTGCAATGGGTAATGGAGGGGAAGATTGATAGTAGAAAGAAACCAGGAATGAGAAAGCACTCTTAGCTGCATAATTTCAGGCAAGGGTTCGATTCCTAATTATTTAAAACCGCAAACAAAATTAATATTGCCATTTTAATAGTCAACGTCAGAAACGGATTCGGGGCAGAAAGAAAAGAGAAGATATTGACTAACTTAACAGATATTAACTAACAATATCAGTCAAATATAATTAGATCAAATTATGAAATAATAAAATGGCCGTTTTTCTAATACCTGAAGTTCAATTCAACTACAAAAAATTAGTATTGAGTACAAATGTTTTAAATACAGTTTTTTGATCATTTATTAATTCATGAGGTGCTATTGACAAATAAATTAATTAAGTTCTTTTCAACGTTAAAAAAAAAAATCTTGTTACTGCCTGTAACACTATAAACCATAAATGGTCTTTAATTTAGAACATGAAAGAGACTGTACTGTTTCTAGGACAGTGATTGTCCATGGTGATTGGTCCAAGGTTACGTTCAACCGCAAGGTTTTAGCGGTTTGAGCAAATAATTGATTAATTATTAATAATAAATAATTAGTTGATTAATTAATAATAAATAAATAAATTTATTTATTAATTTTATAAATATAAATTCTATTTATTATGCTTAACCATTAGTGCATACCGGAAAATAAGAAGACTCACTAAATGTTGTTTTACGGTAACGATTCCCAAAACAGACATTACCCTTACTTGCGTTATTTGCCAGGATAACAACTTAAAGCATTAAAATCGTCAAGGAGAATAATAAAGTATTATAAGAACAACTTATAACACTTGTAAATTTTATAATAAATTTTAATTGAATCCCCATGTTACCATTAAAATTTAAAAAAGTGATTGTGGTAGGATATTATATTAACGACTATCGACTAAAAATTGTGAAATCTAAGTTAATCAAGTGGTTGAAACTTATATCTTTGTAACTTTTTATAAATCACTTTAAGGAACTCCCCTTGCTGATTTATGAAACATCTTAAAGGGTACCTCTTTCCTGTTAAGGGAATAGATTTTAAAAAACATTTACACATACACTCGTATTCTACCAAGAGGTCTTAAATATTTGTTCATATTTTCATGTCTTAAATATTCATCATATCGATGAAGCATACGTGTACCTATTATTATTTTCATTGAATATATAACTTTAGTATGTTAGATTTATAATAATATTTTAAATTATAACGATATAAATATTTCTAAAATAAAATTTAAATGTTAAAAAGATTATAAACTAAAAAAGTAATATTGAAGTAACAAATTAAATACAAACCATTGAATAACGCTCAACGTATTTGTATTATTGTTATCTGTGATGTCCCATTTAGAAAACTACTAAACCTCTTATTAATACGTATTTTTAGTACTCCACGTTTATTTATATTAAATATTTTTAAAGAAACTTTTAATGAATAACCAGTTGTATAAATTAAATGATCGAAGTTGGTATAACTAACATTAAACTAATTCTCTTCTCATAATAAGGAATTACTTTTTTATGAAGATTAATATAGTCGGTGTTTTTAAGTCAGAATACGGTTATTTCGATTCCACAATTAATTAAAATTGATTATCTAAATATTACTGTTTATTAAGATTTGAAATCTTCTAATCCGTTATTCTGAGAGAAATTAGCTACGGCGCTAGGAAGTACCATACCCGCAACACTGAAATGTTATGCTTAAGCCAGCGCTGCACACAGGGGCCGAATGGCCAAAGAAGGGAAAAAATTCAATATCTCCAGAACGGATTAATATAGAAACCTGGGGATGGTCTCATTCGAATCAGAAGAAAACCAAGTTCAACTGTTTTTATTGAAATTTTGAAGATAATTAAAAAACTAATGAGGAAATGAAAGCCTAATGGCAAGATAAAAATGTCAGATATTTTCGGAATAGGTTATACGCACCAAAACAAGTTGCAACAAGTATTTTGAGTGTATATTTAAATTAAATAATGCTTACAATTAAAATTCCAGGAAGCTTAAAACCTGGAGAATTTTGTATATAATAAAACTAGGGATTCAAAGTCAAAGATTGTTCAAATTGTAAAGAAACTTACGATTTAAAATTCAAGGAAATTAGATTAACAGTTCCTTAGCTGCATCACTGATTTCCAAGTGCTTTTTCTTTGGTTCGGGTCTCACGTTCGTGATAAAAGGATCCGAAGTCTCCAGTAGCTTGTAGCGATAGTCTACGAGTAGTTTCTGATTCTGAAAGTCTTGTAATCTTTATTTCTACTGTAAATCTTTCTTGTGCCTCTTCCGACAATATTCCAACTGGTAGAATGGACTTCTGCACTATTTCAGAACCATGCAACAAAATCGTATGCACCGTGGATGGGATGTAGTACCATGGATACTTCTCAATATAATAGATACTTCTCAATGGCCATCTCTGCTGTTTCTAAGAGACGGAATTTTCTGGGTGGACCATTGCATGGATATTTATGACTTTCAGTACGGTAGCGATCCGGTGGATTAGAGTTTCGTCTACTCCCGTTATTGTACTTGTGACCTTGCAATCATTGTAAAAACGCCTGGCAGTGTTGCCATTATTTAAAAATAATATAACCCTGCTTAATGAAGTCTACTTTGATGCCGACTTTCTCAAGAAACTCTTGTTGAATACGTTTCTTTGCGTTTTCGTTCGCGTTATTTTGTAGTACTCCATTATTCAAAACCTTTCTTGTAGGCAATGTGGAGGATATATTCCATACACTTGATTCTGGCGTGTAATGGAGAGATACCGAATTCGAGAGCATTCACCTACATCCAACAGTTTATTGTATGATTTTTCTTAAGTCGTTCATTTCCGAAGGTAAAGCACTGCATAGGTAGCAGGCACTTGCAGACTTCGTATTTGTGATGGCTTGAGCTAGCTTTTGACGTGGAGACATGTATTATTTGAGCTAATTGGGTAAAAAAGATAATGCAACAAACAAAGGCGTACTCTAATCCTTTCCTTTCTTTGCGGTGTTATGATCCGATAGGCAGATAAAGGCAGATGATTGTTGTTCTAATATTTACTTTAACACGTCTAGATTGAAAAGTGACCATCCACATATCGGAGGAAGCCGGAGCTTTTTTTTTAATCATAGCTGTTTTCAATAATTATTTAAAATTCGTAACTTATAACGTTGTCTAGTGCTCTATTTTTTTTTTTTTTTTTTGGCCCAGTTTGACTGATGTGTGGCTTAGTTGACCATCGTTCGAAAATATAATTTTTTTCGCTCTGGGCCCCACTGTGCGCCGTAGAGAAACAGTGAGAGTTGGAGAAAAGAATTTGTTTAAAATATGCATTGATAAAATTAAATAAAATACATGTATTACAAAAGTAGCATGTTTTCATATATTCATATTTATAAAAAAGCAGATACCTGATACATCAATTTTTTTCATTAAAATAAATTACTTCACTTCATTAGTTATTTTATAATTGAAAGTCATCTTTTTTTGAATAGCATCAGCGTCTCTTAATAGTAATAGGAAATAATTATTACATTTCCACCTATTAATGGTTTATTTAACATAATTAATTTATTGGTCATTAAAAATATATGTATGTCATTTAACGAAACAATATTCAGAAGTGTAATGAAATATTTTAAATTAAAATCACGGACTAAATTTAAAAAAGACTAACCTCAATTTATATTTTCCATAAATACAAATTAGTAAACTTTACGGTTTTATCAAGTCAACAGTAAATTACCATTGCGGTTAAAATGGATTTTCAAATATAATGAACAACAATTTGGGCTATTGAAGGGATTCAATTTAAATTGAATCTTATTATATTAATTAATATTATTATTATTTATTTTTTATTTTTCTCACTGATTTCTCTGGCGCCAAATTCACATCCCGGTATTTAAAATTCAAGGGAAGTCTAAATTTTTTACTGATTTAAGAATTTTCCAACAATTCTACAGGTGCCCAGCAAAACTGCCTTTTGTGCCAATTTTAATTTTTCCATAGGATCTATCCCCGGTTGTAAACTGATTAAAATAAAATCTGTCACATCCGGAAGGATTTTGAGAAGAATTTACGGTACACGAAGAACGCAGAAAGGACATATAATGATGTAAAATAAAGAGATGTATGGCGATAAAAAAACAAAATAAACAACCAAAATATGGTGCCTTGAGAATAATCTAAAGAATAATTGAAAGGATATGAATACATGTATGATAACTTTAAAATACCTAGGCTGTTGATCACGCCAATATCATACAAATCAATCAACATTTATTACTTCTTACACAATTTATATGTTTGATGACAACTTGTACAATAAACATCTTGTTTTAATTACATTTATGTGTTTACTAGCTTTATTTTAAGTATTCATGTATCAGATAACTGATAGAACTGCTGTATGGATAATTATTGTAACACTTTCTAGGAATATTAACATGGCAATATATGAACTTAACATTGCTGTAATACTTAGAAGTGGTATATGTTCATCTAGACCTAAAAATCTCAATATTTCTTTATAATGCTTTTGATTTTTATACTTTCATATGACAATTTAAAAAATGAACAGGATTTAAAAAGTCTACTCTTTGCTGAATGTTTACTAATTAAAAAATTTGTCCGTTTTCCCATATTTTTAAAGTAATTCAAAAGTAAACCTTAAGATATCATTAACAAGAAAAAAATGGACTTATATCACTCTCAAAAATAACAGCTCATTTAACTGTTCATTGGTAAAACGTTTGGCAAAAATCATTACAGACTCGAAAGAAATTGTTTTTTTGTATTAATCAAACAATTAATGCTGGCATTAATAATAATATTTATAATAAAATGTCATCTCCAATCATCAAACTATCAACAAACGGATCTGTCACATGGTGCGAAAGTTATGAAAGAAATATTACTTACTTATTTAAAAATGAATTCAATGTACAATCTAATGCATAAAGGCATATTTAAAAATTAATCACATAAGACCATTTGAAA
Organism: Troilus luridus; assembly: GCA_964056705.1. Lineage (NCBI taxonomy): Eukaryota > Metazoa > Arthropoda > Insecta > Hemiptera > Pentatomidae > Troilus > Troilus luridus. Next base: position 76,460,018 of record OZ057416.1, on the reverse strand, counting down.
AATATAGCAAAATAGAATAAATTGTAAGTTAAAATGTTGTAACTATATGATATCACTAATATGAAAAAATGGAATTATACCACTTTCAAATATAACATCTCACATGCCATGATAGTATTGGTAGTTAGTCAGATACAGTCACTCTTTCTCCGTATTTACTTCTATTTGTCTTTAATTAAACATTATAATATATGTTTGAGCAACCTCGAAATAGTTATTGGACCTTTCGATGTGAGCTCCGAAATGGATAAGGAAAATATATTTCTGATTCAATTATACCAGATCGCACGTCATTTTGATTGTAACCTTTTATTAAATTAAGAACATAAATCACTTTAATCAATTAAACAACTAATACTTTTGCTAATGGAAAAACCAATTAATTAAATTAAAAGAACAATTTAAACGTTTTTATAATTAGAAAATGAAGTTACTAATATTAACTAAATAAACAACAATAAGAAAAATAAAACTATTATTATTTTATATTACGATAGTAAATTTAACTCTATTAAATTACAAAAAATAAAATGTTCAAATAAAATCTATTACAAAATAATGAATGTTTATCTGATTTTGTAGTTGAAATGATATAAACAAAAAAAAACTCTTATCTGTCTGTCGAAGTAGATTCCAGTAGTAGATTCTCGGCAGGGCGAGCTGGATGTTGAGACGACAGAGGATTTTCGTCGGCAGGGCGAGCGAAGATGTTGAGACACTGGAGGTTGAGATGATCTACTGGGTCAATTCGAATTGGTCGAATCGATTACTAAGTTTAAACTAATTACACCTGCAGGTGGGCGTCAAATTAGTATTTTCTTCAAATCCAAAAAAAACAACTCTGATCTATAGCTTGCGATGTCCTCGTCAAGAGGCTCGTGTCAACACTGTCTGGCTTGGTCTCACCAGAGCGAACAAAAGCCGGTCGACTCTCTTTTGTTTTTCTCTTTTCACTTTTATAACCTATGTTTTCGAACTTACTACAATATGTTACACTTATCACAAGTGTTATTTTATTAAACAAATAAAATTACCTTTTAAATTAAATTATTCTAAGCAACTATGAAATAAACGTTTAAATTATTATTTAAATAAAATGTGAAAAATAAGTAAAGATAATGTTCTTTCTTTTACGAAAATGATTTATTTTTTTTATGATTAAAACTAATAATACTTTATAAGGTTACTACTTCATCTGGCCTTACCAATATGATTATATTTATGAATAAACTTTACTATATGCTACCGACAATTTTGTTTTGGCTTTTGGTATTGTCTTTATTCCACGTATCCATCACAGAATTGGGAATCTTTTATTAAGAGCCATCGCTGAGCCAGCAGACTAATCTTTTAGGCAACATGGAAGCGTAAAATTAAAGCAAGCTGCCGAGCTCCGGGGCCCTTATAGAAGCGCTTTACTGGAAAATACGATATCTGGAAAATCCCTCCTTCAACTTAAATAGGGGAAAAGTCAGCGGAGCCACTAATCAAATTAGCATGTTTTATGCAGAATTATGATAAGTCTTTTCTAAGGATTCATTAGCGCTCGGGGGAGTGACAGCACGGGGTGTCAGAAGGTTCAACAATTCCCAGGGGTCTCAGCTCAGAATAAATCAAGTCCAGTGTTAGCACTGATTCCTCAATAAGGCTTATTTTGTTTGATTACCAGCCCAATTACTTGTAGCAAAATACGATTTAGGAATATATATCGGGAGTAAATAATACAAATTATATTCTAGATTTGCGAAAATAGAAAGATATTTCATTATTTTTCTGATGTTATAAACGCAAATAAAGAACTGATCAATTATAGGTTCTAGGATTCTCAACCATAAAGTCGAAAAAAATGAAAAATAGAAATTAAACTAGAATCAGAAGAAGCACATCTCATATCGTCAGTTTAAAATAAGATTGTGGTTGATTAATCAACCTAGTTCCTTTCCAACCTCATCCAACCTCATCTGTGATATTGAATTCATTTCTCTCCTCCTTTATATTTTATAAATAATTTACATTCATATTGGAATATAATTCAGTGAAACAGCGTCCTTGGGAATAGAAAGCTGTTTTATAAACTACTACATCGCAAAATGGGTACAATTTATTGTTGCCAACCCATCAATTAATAACTAGGTTGATTAATCAACCACAATCTTATTTTAAACTGACGATATGAGATGTGCTTCTTCTGATTCTAGTTAAATTTCTATTTTTCATTTTTTTCGACTTTATGGTTGAGAATCCTAGAACCTTTAATTGATCAGTTCTTTATTTGCATTTATAACATCAGAAAAATAATGAAATATCTTTCTATTTTCGCAAATCTAGAATATAATTTGTATTATTTAGCTGCACGGATCGGGAGGATTAATAAAAGAAAATATCTAAAATAACGATTCCTGTGGGGGAATGGAGGAATCCCATTGGAATATGGACTGAGGAGAGAAGGGGAAGCAATCACAGAGGTTGAAGGAGTTTTGGAGGAGGAAGAGGGATGATGTTTTAAGTGATTCTAAAAGTCCTACTATATATATATCTATATATATATATATATATATATATATATATATATATATATATATATATATAGAGAGAGAGAGAGAGAGAGAGAGAGAGAGAGAGAGAGAGAGTAGAAAAGTAATTATTTTCTAGAATTTATTCAGGAAGCTCTAACATATAAAAATCATATCCAAGAAAATCGAGGTATAGTTAATAAGCATCTTCTCATGCGTATCATGCATAAAAAAATGTATTCAAAAAGAGAATATGCAATCTATGGTAGATGTGATCCATTAACGTTAGTATTTTTTCAGGATTCAAGATACCTAAAAAAGCGGAATTGTTGACTGTTTGTTGGCTTATCTATAGCTCATATATATTTCAGAATTAAAGGAAATTATTGATGTTTTAATTCGAAATAAATATTTATTAATTCGAAAAATAAAATAAAACGGTCTGCAGAAAAATGAATCTCTCAGTTGATGAATCTATTTAGTACAGATCTAGATACGTTACCATCAGATCTCACAAAACAATAATTGATTTTTGAAACAATAAAATAATTAAAGAAGAACTATGCAGAAAATCCTTTTATAACTACTAAAATATTTTTTTTTAATTTACGCAACATTCGGCAATCGAAAAGTATTGGAGTTCAAAAAAAAAAAAAAATGGAACAATAAGGACAACACAATTAAACTACTAAGGGAATTTATGGGAAGCGGAATAGCTATGTTGTAGAGTGCTGAGTTCTAAGGTCATGTGTTCAAATCCGGCTTTTTTGAAATACGGGTCGGAAAAAAGCAATAGAACCGAAGAAATAAAAATTGAACAACTTGGCATTTTTCTTTTAATTTTGAGAACAGTTTATGGTCCAAGAAGAACGGAGGAAGTATATAGATGGATATAGGAAGAAGAGAACTAATGAAAATGAAAACCAAGTTAACTACGGCGTCAATAAAATAATCTAAGGGATAGGTGAAATGATATGTATTATAGATAGGTGATAACTTTAAAATACCTAACTACATTATTAACTATGTACTACGCAATTATATGTGTATTATATAGTTGTTGCAATAATTGGAATTATCACGCTTCAGTGGTATTTAAGCTCGAATTTTATTAGCTAAGTGAGCTATAACTGCTTTCTAGACAAATATTGCAATACAGCACTTAACACCTTCCAGTAATATTAACATGACAAGATATACTGTGATAATAGTAGCGGTCATACTAATTGGTACATTTCATGACAATGCTAGAAATGGATAGCGGTTGACACGAACGAATCCAATTACATTTTTAACATATTGCATCGATGGAAGTACACCGCTATTATCCAGATCAATGAACACACTCATAGGTACAACATTATTTAATTAATAAATTTAAATCTGATTAGTTTCTGTAACACAAAATCCGCTGTACGCTCATATCTTTAAATAATTAATATCTGATTCTAAATGAATTTAATAAATTGATTCGAGGCCTAATTTAGTACATATGACATACCAAGAGTTAACTGCTTAGATTGCCGAGTGTGTGCAGTAAAAGGCAGAAGGCGTACATAATTCCTCAGCTCCATGACAACGGTGTTTGACGGAGACCGCTCTTTGTTTATTCATTTGGCCACTCATTTATCTTTGCTAGGCTGAGGTATAAATACTTAGGGCTCAGTTCTCGAATAAACCCAAGTCACAAACAGGCTCCTAAATACTAATACATCCAAAAAAGACGTTTTAAGGTAGCAGCAGATTATTGCTACATAATTTTCTAGACTGGTAATAAAACTATATATCGTTTAATGCTTTACTTGAGTTCTTGAGATTCAGTAGTTTGTTGTTTGTTAATTTAACGTCACTTTATGCTGCTATGGATAATTGGATAAGGATACAGCGGAAGCTCTAAATTTTGTCTAATTATGATAGGGATTTTTAACGAGCACCTGACATCGTAAGGGCTCGAGACCCCGGTTTACCGCCCCTTCCGAAGGACGGCATAACTAAGGATTTTTACTCTCTTTAAAAATCCTAGGGCCACCTGCCGGGATACAAACCCATGATCTCGAACTTAGTAGGTCGTTATGCTAACTACTAGACCACAGGTCACCCCAGATTTAGTAGTATAGAGGTTAAAATATATTTTGTCAACTTTTACACAAGTGTTCAACAATATTTACAGAATACATTGCATATATTACGGAATACAAACGTAATCTGCCGACAGCCGCGGATGGATTCTCGATACTCTCCTGAGGCTCAACCACTCCTTATTATATGGGTACTCAAAGTATGAAGAAAACCGGGATGTTGAGCGTGTTCTCGTACAAACCATCATCCTGCACAACTGCTGTTCTAGAAACAGTCCAATCTTAACCATCAACTGAACATAATTTCATGTGTCGTAGTGGGACAGTTTTTTCCCTTTATTTTGTAAAGTTGAGGATTTCTTTCCTTGGCCTTTCAAAAAATATATTTACTCCATTAAGAAAAAAAATGTGATAAAGTAATCTCATATTTAAAATAAAATTTCGAATCTAACCCTGTTAATAATTGGATAATTGACAGAGATAACCTAAATTACAATAACCTTGACACCCAGTACCATAATCACTGACATAAATTAATCATTCCCAAATCAAGGATCCCGATATCTGACCAGATAGCAGTTACTCCGAAATTGCTTTCATGTCCTTCTTTAGTAGCATATGATAAAATAGCCGCGGATTGATTCTTTTGGATCTGCGACCCTCCTGGGGACTCACCCAGTCTCTATAAAGTTAATACCCCAAATAGGTGGACAAATCTGGGATTGATCTAGGACAAATCAAGACCCTGCACAACCGTTTTCCATAAAATAATAAAATCTCTACTAAGCACTGATCCCAAGACACTTAATAAGTTGTAGTGGTACAGTTTAAAAAAATTAATTTACGCCATTAAATAATTATTATATGTTTTCCTTGATTCAATATTAATAGAAAAAAATAATATTTCTCGAGTTAATCAAGTTTATAGCTTTTCTGAGTACGACACTCCTTTTTTCGAACTAAGAAACACTTGGACAAGCTTATTTTTTTTAAACTCCGCTGGCTACATCCTAACATCAGATTAATGCTCTCAGAGGTTTAAAAGTTTAATCAACATTACTTTTAATTAGGTCGTTGAATATTTTATTGGTTAGTACTTTATTTAGAGCAGAGCCCTTATAAAGCACTAGTCAGGCTTAAATGAAAACATTGGACTTTAGATAAAGAAAATAAAAGATCTGGTTGTACGAATCTGAACTTACTGAATGGACCCATAATTTATTATTTAATACCCTTTTAAATTAAATTGTACCTAAGAAGAACATTGACAGGCTGAGAAAAATGATTATGGGGACACAACAATCCTGAAAAATCATACCTTATAACTCTATTTATTATTAGGTAGGATTGATCAATTTAATTTGAGTTAAAGAATCACCTCGTATTCATATTATACAGACAAAGATCATTAAATTATTTTTATTCAATGAAAATATCATATATTCTAGATGCGTAAGATCTGAGCAATCTTCAATACAACTAGTAATAATAATATATCTATGTTAAGTAGTTCTGTTTTTGTTGGAGAACCATAAGAATACTATCATGCCATACCTGAAGTATTATATATACGCTCCTTTTGTCCCGTGCAATGAGGATAGGAAGATGATAATTCAGAACCATTCTATTATCATATTATTATGATCAAAAGATTATTTATAAAATTTCAAGTACCAAGACATCACAATTTTCGGAAACTCCGCTACCTAAAAAACCTTGTGAAGTCATCCTATCGATTTTCAGGAGTATGTTTCGCTTCCAAAATGTAACGTTCATTCCATAAAAATTCGCTTCCGCATTCCGATAAACAAAAAAAATTATACCACTGCAATCAATGAAGGGTCTGGGGAAAATGTGTGAGGAAAAAAAACAACCAGAAAACACTAGAAATGGTTGCTATACCGATGTAGCTTAGAAGACTGAATAACGATACTATATCTTGATATATGCCGAGATACAATTGGTTCTTTTATTTATAAAGCTAGGAGTTTCAGTAATCTTCTATTAATATCATTTTATTTTTATTTATCAATAAGGTGTATTAGTGCTTCTATAGTAGAAGAAGGTTCTTATATGGATAGTATAACGTTTAGCCCTTAAACACAGGAAGTAATATTTTTTCCCATACAAACGTTCCTAGATTTTTTATATAAAATTATCTAGATCTACTTTCACTAATGATTTGTATACCATTATAAAATACATATAAATTAAAAATTTTATAGAATATTCATATATAGAGAGCCAGACCATAAAAGTTTTTTTATTGCTTTTTTTTTTAAAGGAAATGAAAAAAGGGGTTCTACCCTAAGGGTGAGTTTGAATATTGTGGAAACCGGAGGAGCGAGAGGTAGAATGCGGGATTCCTTATCTGTACTGGCTCCTTTCTTGTAGGGTAGCCGTTCGGAGCTGCTCGCCGGTTATCGAGCCACGGAAATTCTGGTCTCTGCAGTGACCTCTTCTATGCGGGGAGTATCATTCGATGTTTCCCAGATCAATGTCTTATTCGAATTAACATTTTCAGCTCTGAATTGCAATTTTAAGCCATTAATTATAAACATGTATATCCTCACGAACAGTCAACTAAAAATATTGTTCAGTGAGTCAACAATCACTGAGACCTGACTTGTAAGAAATCAATTAATTTATTGTAAAAAAAAAAAAAAACCAAGAACAAAAACCTGTACCACTACAACCCGTGAAGGATCTGGGGTTCAGTACTTGGTAGAGACAGTACTGCTTCATGAACAACGGCTGATCAGGGAGGTAATTTGTCGTAGATCACGCTCAACCGCCAGATTTTCCCCCTCTTTTTGGTTACCCACTTTACCGCTCTGTTCCCTTTATTTTCAAATGGAACAATCTAACATGATTATAAAAAGAATAAAAAGAGACTTTGATATGAACTAACTAGATTGCCTACTAACTATTATATTATAACTATTATTATAATTTATGAACTAATATATTAACTACTCCCTTCACTATACTTTTAACACAATGCACTGTCATTCCATCTTCTCTTTCTGTCTCGTAAAATATTTTATATGTGAAATATATAAATATAAAAGAGGAGTGGAGGTCAAAGAAGTTTACATTGCCGATAAATATAGTGCAATGCCAACTTCCTGGGTTACGAACCCATATTATAAACAAATTACCTTGAAATTAGTCGTAGAACCATTCGATTTTATTTTTTAAAAAAATTTTTTTCTATTGAAAGTGCATATTTCTGTAATGGACCTGCATCCTGTTACATTTTTGATAGCATTTAGAAACTACGCTAAATTTCGTAATAGATAGAAAATAATTTCTTGTCAGGCAATTATGGTATCTGAAGAACAATTACTAAGCAGAAATTTTCAAGCAATTGATTATTATACCTACCATCTTGCCGAATTTTAAAAGACTTCTTACTCGATGAGGATCTACCACTAAACATATATATTTTAATAACATCTTTGTTAGAAATATTAACATTTTAAATGCTTCGTGACTGTGTGATTTTTTTGGAATGTTGTTTTTTTTTTTAGACAGAGGTTTCTATTCACATAAACGCCTTGTAATCTTATATATGAGATGTTCAGGATCTAAAGCGGAATTCCAAAAATTCCATTTTATAGATTTTTCGCAAGTTTAGTGAAGTAATCTTATTCTCTCGAAACTTCAGGTTCAGAAAGGGACTAAAACCATGAAAAATAAGGCGGGATAATGCCATGTTAAACAAAATGGCTTGACTCAACTATTGACAAATCCTGAACTCCTTAACTATATCTCTACCACATTTTAATAAACAAAGAAGAATTTAGGTATCATCTCAAAGCTTGACCATAAACTACAATTTTTTTTTCATGTGCGCACAAACTTCTTACCTCCCACATAGAAACAGATCTGAGGCGATAGCATCATTGATCATATTGAACAAAATGGACGTGTACATCGGTCCTGATGGATAACGAACGAATCTCTGACTGAATACTAAAGAGAACTAATCCGATGTGAAGTAGTTCTAGGAATCGATCGAAACGTTGGTAGTAGGAACGTGATAGATCAGATCTTTATCAAATTCATAAAAAGAATCAAAGCTTTTCGAATTATCGGCACCAAACTTTCTAGACGCAAACTTTTGTTTTTTTTATGAGAATGAGAAATGTCTGAAAATTATAAGAGCCACAAACTCTAAATAATATCTATAAGCTATCTAAAATATATATAAATTAATCAAATTTGCTGTTTAAACTTGAAATATACTTTTTGTAAATGTCTAACTAAAATTTGCTTTTAGAAAAATTATGGAAAGCAGTAATAACTTTCTGTGAGTTTCTGTTTTTAAAGTTTTATACTTCCAAACATAATTTTTGTGAGCTTAACTAGTTGGTAGTTTTAAGAAGTGTTAAACAGTTGTTTATGATAGTTACTTGTTTTTACAGCAAAACAAGTGTTAATAACTAAAATTTATTAATATTAATATAGACGTTCAAACGAAGAAGTAGGAAAGAAAAAAAAAAATAAAGTCTCAACACTTTTATATAATGTTTATAATTTATTTTCGACTCCATTTGCATAGGGGTATTCTCTTAAAAGAAATAAACAAATATTGATTGGTTATTTTTAAAATATTGCAGGATAAATAATGAAAAAGTAAGTAACGGCAAAACCATAATTTGTGTTATTACTTACAGTGATAACAAGGTTACACATGGTAAAAACACAAACACTTTTGTTCACAAATTTTAAATTATATTGGAAATTAAAACGAAAAATCCATCAAAATTGAACAGCAGCTTTTGAAAGAGCTTTCCATACCCGATCCTTGTCCCATTGGACTCTCTACCTTCTTCCATTTGTCGTTTAATTAAACTTTTAATCTTCAAATTCCATGTATTTAATCACTTAATATCCTTACAATTCCCAAACCATTGGCACAATATATCCAATTTTGAGATTAAAATTTTCTAATTGATGAATAAATGATTTGTTTTTATATATATGTATATATATATATATATATATATATATATATATATATATATATATATATGCTGTTCAATGTATATATATACATTGAATTGCATATATATATATTTATACTAGCTGTATTGGCAGACGTTGTTCTGCCCTATTTCCCTAAAACAAAATTAAACAATTAAAACAAAATTGGTAGTACTTTCCAAACTAAATACTAAAACATAGTAAATAATTATGCCTACTGAACTAAGTAATAAGCCGCTTCGAGGTTCTAAGACGTGGCGGTCCTACTTACCTACTGCAATATACTCAAGATTTGTTTCGTTCAGCGAAAATATGTAAATTTAGCGAGTAAGAAACACGTGAGCAAGCTACGTAGAGATGACCGTGTGAAAAACAGGGCGTGCCTTAATGTATCTCTGCTACCTTTAAAGTTCGCCCTTGAAAGTTTTGATGGTCATTGAAAATGAAACTTTTAGTAGGAACTGCAAACGTTTGAAACTAATGGTAAGTTATTGGGTATTTTTGGGATGCGTGGTATAAACACATTGTCACCCTTAGCTTCACCAGTTAAAATTGTGGCCTTTACATTATGCCTCCCTAGTTCAGTCACTCGCAATCTAATACCTTTGCATAATCTCGGTGCGTCCAAGTTGCGCATTAACAAAACGGGTATACCGACTGTTTAATGTACAGCGGCTCCTTGCTCCTTGCTCTCTTCTACCTCCTTGCCACAGAGGCAGTGCCCTCTATCATCCCCCCTAGGGCGACTGCCGGTTAAGAAGCTCCTGATTTGGCTCTAGACGTTTGGATGAGTAACATGTTTTCCAATCACATGGAGTAGAGCAACAAAGAAGAGCCGACAGAGCGGGGAGCATGCGGAGTCCGGCAGCCAGTTAGAGGCCCAACATACCAGCAGCCTCAGAGACTGACAATAACCATCACCATCAGTAATGTAAATTATGTATATTCTCATTATAATATGTTCAGTTAAGATGCCTTTCATTCATAGTCATCACTACCATTATTTCTTTATAAAATACAGTCCACCATCCAGAAGCATCATTTCCCGTCAATGGAAAAACAATTTTGTAACTTAAACATGGTCCACCGGGCCTGGATAAATGTTAGTTTAACCGGATATGCCAGATATTCCGGATAAATATCAGTTTTATCGTGAGAAATATCAGTAAAATGGATCAATAAATTAAATCAAATCAAAGTTTTTGATTTTCTTGTATTATTTAATTGTAATATCAACTGTTATTTCATCAAACTTTTGTTTGTATAAATTTATAACAATTATTATATCATTATCCTTTCTCTCATTGTTTTCACTTTAAGATGGGCTTTAAACTGTTTTTAAATTATATCAGCCTTAGTATCAAACTGTCTCAGTAGGCATTAACTATTGTCAGGATAACAACAAACAATTAGATTAAAGGTCACGTTTACGTATAAAGTACACAATGGTTAGAAAGGATGTACAGAATAGCAATGCAAATTTAGAAATTTCATTAAAACCCAATCTGTACTGTCTATATAAATGTTCCTTAAGAAAAAAACCAAAAAAACCTGGCTATCTAAATTTAAATTAATCAATTAATCATATTGATCCATAATCATCATTCAAACCATTTCTATTAATTACCTTTGTTAATCGTAAATTATTTCAGCCCTGATGAATCATAATTTCGTACTTCTTAACTCACATCTCATGTGATTTAAAACTGTTTAAATGCTTTCATTTCTAATTCTTAAATATTGTGTATTAATTGTATCCAGCCAGCTACTAGCTTTGGTTTGATATCAAATTTAAAATGATGATTTCAGTACAATGATGATATTCTACTTAAGTGACTGATGTTTCAACCCAATACCTTTATTAGTGCATTTCCATTATTATTCAATTAGCATTTTTCTGTGTATTGTTTTAATCAATTAAAACTAGAAAATTATCAAACTAAATGCCAATTTCCTTAATGCAAATTAAAATCATGATCCTATAAATCAATTTATTAACAATTACATTCAGTCACTTATATTTATGATTATGTCAGAATTTTCTGTGATACCATTTCTAATTATTACTTTGTTAGATTTTAAAACTCATATCAATAATTTAAGAAAATGAAAATCTTAACTTCACAACTTGTGCGATTTACATCTTAATTATTTCATGATTTTATGTATAACACTTTAAATATTTGTATCAAATCGTACCCATCAATCACTTTAGGTCAAATATCGAATTGTACTTTAATGTCCAGACGGATGAAGGAAAATCAATTAATCACGTTACTTTCATATTATTTATCATAGGTTATTAACATAATTAATTTTCCAAACATAACAATCACAATGTACCAAAATACGATACACGAGATAATTTACAGCAGAGCACACTTCACAGTCTGTTATCAACATGTAACCTACACAGCGTAAGGTTATTCACTGCCTCCCCACTCCCAGAGCGCGAGGCCCAAAGAGGTTCCTATACACCTCTGCTCCTCTAACGTACGTTTAGAGTTGCGTGAACATGCCGTCACCCATATGGTACGCCATGTTTACCTTCGCCATCTTTCGGCGATCTCTTTCGCACCTTGTTTATTCCATGTCTGCTGTAAAGTTATAAAGGTTTATTTACACTTCCCCGCTACCTCTAACCCACGCTTAGAGTAGCATCCTGACGTCTCACTATTGGACGTCATGTGCAACCTTCACCAGTCTCGGTATCTTTATCACTGTTTTTCTATAATTTCTTTTGAATCGTGATTTATGGTTGCCTTCCTTTGCTGGATAAGTTTAACTTCATCTGTGGCTTGCTATAGCGATTTCTGGGATATCTTTTTTGGTTTGCTGGTTTATCCCACTCCTCTATTCTCTGTTGGCTCTCGTACTCGTAAATATTCTATATATATATACATATATATCGTTATAAATCATATTTCATATATCTTTTGATATACTGTTTACTGTTACATATTGTAAACAGAACATTGTAATGCCTGATTCTATACCAGACATTCAGACCTCTTGTCAGGTCTACGAGAGGAAATTACGCGGGCTAAAGCGAAACATTTTGGGGATTGCCAATGCTGGAAAAGACGCGCTCAGTGATTCGAGCAAAATTCCACTGTTCAAAGCGAAACTTGCTTGCGCCCAGGCTGATTGGGAGCTATATCAAAGGGCATGGGACGAGAGAGATTCCTTGCAGGTGCACGTGGAACCTCCCAGCTCGTGGCCTGATGAGGCCTGGTATGGGGACTACGATAGAGTCCGGAATGAACTCTGTGAGGCAGCTGCTATCCATATACAGCTGGACGAGAGCCAGGCTCGTATAAAGCTCGACGTCGCAGGGAATCAAAATCGCTCCGATCCTGCTACAGTTGGCACATCCCTGGCTGAAATTCACCTACCCAAAATCAACATACCATCTTACTCAGGTGATCTACGCCAATGGACAAGTTTCAAGGACACATTTATGTCAATGGTACACAACGTTTCATCGCTTCCGAACATCAAAAAGTTCCATTATCTAAGAAGCGCTCTGAAGGGCGATGCGGCCATGTTGATCAGTCGTATTCCAGTTGGCGATGATTCATACAATCAAGCTTGGACAAAATTGATGAAGGCCTACGACAACCCGCGCACACTCGCAAGCTTGTACGTAAAAGGGATTTTAGATTGCGACACGAAGTCATGTAAATCTGATCTTCAGCGGTATGAGGCCTTTCTTAACAATGTGGCTGATGGTATTGAAGGATTTCGTGCTCTCCTTATCGCAGACAAAATGGACTTCCTTCTTTCGTACCTGGCCCTACGAGCCTTGGACGTCAAAACGCGTAACGAAATTGAGATGTCGCTCTCATCCCAGGATACAGCCCCTACTACAGATACGGTAATTGAATTTGTGCGCAAAAAGATGAGCGCCATCAAAATCTCAAGGGACTCATTCTCTTCCGGCTCATCTCATATCTTTATAAATTCCGACGTTTCCGCCTCATTCCGCAGACCGAAGTTTCCAGGTAGCTCCTCGCGCAAGTATAACCCGATCGCGCTTCATATCACTGGCTCGAGAAGATCCACGAAGAACTCCGGATTTAGGAATTCACAGACCCTTAACGGGACCTCTGATTTATCAACAAATCACCGTACCCGACCAACTCCTCAATGTTCGTTGTGCAAGGGTGTTCACAGTCTGAGCAGATGTCAGGAGTTCTTTAATCTTCCTGTTGATCGTCGGGTTGGATTCGTTAATGGTTGGAAGGGATGCAAAAACTGTTTGCACGAAGGCCACAAGGTGTCCGAGTGTCCGTCTAGGTGGAATTGTCGTAAATGCAACAAAAAGCATCACAGTCTTCTGCATCAAGATGCTGGGCCAATTGACGATGCCAGGAAAAGAGCTCAGGAACACTCTAATAAAGCCGGCAGCTTTAACGCTTTTGGATCATCGGTGAGGACGCCGCCTCAAAACAGGGTTCTCCTCGGCACAGCGCAATGCTTCGTTAAAGACCGTCACGAGGGTCTCCATCCTGCAAGGGCAGTAATTGACTCAGGCAGCCAGCAGACGTTTATGTCAGATTCTCTGGCTCAAAGATTAGGCTACCCTCTCGAAGTTTATGAAGGACAAATTATAGGACTCGGTGGCGCCGCTCTCGTCAAACCAGCAGGAACTGTCACCAGTATTATCTACCCGTTCCGTGGTTCTGCGGAAATAGTGACTACCGCAGTTGTAGTTGACCGAATAGGTCCGAGCTTACCCGCCTCTAGATTGCCAGAACAAACGGTGAAGAAAATGGCTCGTCTTGAACTGGCAGATCGATCATTTGACACGCCAGGAACGATAGACTTGTTGATAGGCGCTGACATCTACTTCAAAGTCGTGAACGGGGCTCCATACTCATCACTTGTACCAGAACTATTCCTCCTGCCAACGGTATTTGGTCTAGTGGTCATGGGGAAATTGACCAACCAACCTTCCAATGAAACAATAGCGTTGTTCACGCAATCCACTGACGCCATCGAGAAGCAACTCAAACTATTTTGGGAGCTAGAGGAGCCCGCTACTGTAAGCAGATCCCATCCGGACGATCTACAGTGCGAAGACCACTTCAAAACCACATACACTCGCACCCAAGAAGGACGCTATATGGTGCGCCTCCCATTCAAATCCATCCCCACTCCCCATAGGGAAAACCGGGAACTGGCCACAAGGCGGTTCTTAAATTTAGAGAGACGATTCAATGGGAATCCCACGTTGAAACAGAAGTACATAGATTTCATGAATGAGTACAGGGATCTTGGGCACATGACGGTCGCCGAAAGGCCTGGTGACTACTTCATTCCGCACCACGGAGTCTGGCAGGGCTCGAAATTAAGAGTGGTATTTGACGCATCTTGCCCTTCATCCAACGGAACCAGTCTCAATGACGTTCTATTTTCAGGTCCAAAGCTCCAACAGGACATCTGCCTTGTACTTGCGCGCTTTAGGTTGTACGCAGTCCTCCTGTGCGCCGACCTAGTTAAAATGTATAGACAGATTTTAATTCACCCTAAAGACCGTCTACATCAACAAATTCTATGGCGCGAGAACCCTGACGCTCCTTTAATGGTTTGGGACCTCAATACTGTGACATATGGCGTGAGATCCAGCTCTTACCAGGCACTAAAGGTAATTAAGCAACATATCCTTGAGGAAGGTGCGAACTTTCCCCTAGCTGCTGATCGGGCATCTAAGGACATGTTAGTGGATGACATAGTTTCCGGAGCGGACACTGTCGACGAAGCTCACATCCTCAAGCAGGAGTTGTGTGATTTCTTCGCAAAGGGAGGATTCACCTTAAGCAAATGGGCGTCAACTGAGCGATCGCTCCTTCCCAGTGGAGGAGAGAAGATCTTGGAAGTGGTTCCTATCAGGCAGGGTGAGGAAACCTTAGGTTCAGTCATTAAAATACTTGGTCTCGTGTGGAACACCAAAAGTGACTCATTTTCATATTCAATCCAGACTCCTCTTGAACCTAGGCTCACAAAGCGCGTTGTCCTCTCGGCTGTTGCAAGAATATTCGATCCGCTAGGATTCTTGTCACCCGTCATTCTATTGGCGAAGATTCTTCTTCAAAAAACGTGGAAGGCAAAACTGGACTGGGATGATCCTCTGCCTCCCGATTTGATTCATCAATGGAATGCCGTCTTCGACGAGTGGCCATCCCTTTCCTCGATAGCTATTCCTCGCTACATCACATCAATCGGCGCACTTCAAGTACTCGTTGGGTTCTGTGATGCAAGCACTAAAGGATACGCCGCAGCAGTGTATCTCAGGTCTGAAGGTCCTGATCGGCTCGTTAAAGTCTCCTTGATCAAGGCCAAAACTAAGGTCGCACCAGTCAAACACGCCTGGTTATCCCGAGAAGAATCCCGTTTCACTAATGCGCTCTCCCCCCTCGGAGTCGAGTGCAAGTTTATACCACCCCGCGCTCCCCACTTTGGAGGCATATGGGAAGCGGGAGTAAAATCAGTCAAGTCACTCCTCGTCAGCACTATGGGAAAACAGCCTTACACATATGAGGAGCTGTCTACTGCATTCACAAGGATAGAGGCCATACTTAACTCAAGACCCCTATGCGCCTTAACTGACGACCATGAAAACTTTGATTTTCTTACTCCTGGGCATTTCATCATTGGTGCTCCTCTCCTATTGCTACCGGAGTCGTCTTCCACCGAAGCACCTCGCTCTGCACTCGCTCGTTGGGAACTTGTGAAGACCCAAATTGCTACCGTTTGGGAACGATGGAGGAAAGAGTACCTCCACAGTCTTCAGCTGAGGAGGAAGTGGACCACCAACACGCCTAATCTGCAAGTAGGTGATTTGGTCGTGATGTCAGAGAAAAGGTTCGCGGTGGGGGAATGGCCGGTGGCCCGAATCGTTGAAGCGTTCCCAGGCAAGGACGGTGTCACTCGAACCGTCGTCGTCCGCACTCCCTCCGGCGCCACATTCTCTAGAGCAGCTACGTCTCTTATTCGGCTGTTTTATGACGATTCGGATGGGACTGCCCTTTAGGAAAATAACCTTGCACATACATCATTTTCATACACCAATATAAGATGACATTATTTTTTGTTTAACTATAATCAATTGTATCTTTTTTTTCAATTTATGTAATCTATCTGTCCATTGATGGAGTTTTGTTTGTCATATAATCAACCAATTGTTTATCGTTTTCTGACCATTGTGGGTGATTGTGAATGGCATCGCGAGTGATGTAGTGCATACTATAGGAAGTGTACCTCGGACTGAGCAGCCGTATTCTTAAATTGATCACAGTCAATTTAGGCGGGCGGTTGTTTAATGTACAGCGGCTCCTTGCTCCTTGCTCTCTTCTACCTCCTTGCCACAGAGGCAGTGCCCTCTATCATCCCCCCTAGGGCGACTGCCGGTTAAGAAGCTCCTGATTTGGCTCTAGACGTTTGGATGAGTAACATGTTTTCCAATCACATGGAGTAGAGCAACAAAGAAGAGCCGACAGAGCGGGGAGCATGCGGAGTCCGGCAGCCAGTTAGAGGCCCAACATACCAGCAGCCTCAGAGACTGACAATAACCATCACCATCAGTAATGTAAATTATGTATATTCTCATTATAATATGTTCAGTTAAGATGCCTTTCATTCATAGTCATCACTACCATTATTTCTTTATAAAATACAGTCCACCATCCAGAAGCATCATTTCCCGTCAATGGAAAAACAATTTTGTAACTTAAACACCGACCTTTAATCCCAGTTTATGGGATGGCGCCCCAGATAGCTCCAAAGAGTTAAGAAACTCCACGGGGTAGCTCGTACAGTCTTAGGAGTGTCTTATGACATGACTGTGTCGATGGAGTTGTAGATTGTTGTATCGCTGGTTACTTCGACCAAGATTTTTTTATTGATTTTCGCAACTGTTTCATTTATTGGTGCTAATAGGGATCTTTCACATAACCAATTTTCATCCTCGTTGTTTTGTTGCAAATTTGCAAAAACTTGAGCAATAAGTGCGTCTTCCGAATCCACAACATGACAAAATAGGTTAGTGAATAGAACCTTGAATGAATCGCGAGATGAGTGACGGTAGGGTGTATCTCGTGCAGAGGTAGACCCAAGATTCGCCACGCTGCTTCGTTACAACTAACATATTGGCCGGCTCTAAATGTTTGCACCTCATCTCAAGGGTCAATGTTCACATTCCCTTGGTGGCGGATGTTAAAAATAGCCTGGTCGCAAAACTCTACATTTATATGAGAATTAAAATTTTTTGATAGGAGGGGAGAATATGGGACCACCCAGCTATTGTCCACCAATATTTCCTGTGTCCCTCCACTGGTTTTTATAACTGTCGTGCGTCCACCATTCGCTAGTGTTCTGCGCCTGTACAATGGATAACCTTTGTCATTGGTTTGAGTATCTTTTAAAAGCATCCTCGGATATTTGTTGGTACAGTTTCCTTCCTTCATGCATGGCGATGAAGAATTGAATGCACCACAGGGCCCGTGAAATATATTCTTTGTCGCCGTATCTTAGGGCTTTTGATCGGTTTCCGAGTTTGGTATCTCAGCACACATGATTTCGTCAATTTGATTCTGATGCAATTTTTCCTTTAACCACAGCAGTAAGTGTACATGAGGCAAACCTCGATTTTGCCACTCGATCGAGTACATGAAGCATTGCATATCACCAAATATGTTTCCTTTTGTAGGTAGAGCTACCAACTTCTGTACTTTTTTCTAAATACTCGGGCTGTTAAGCCATGTCTGTCCGTTGAGTTTTGATCAGCCATAAGATCTTTGGTGATTTCTGGCCAGGCAGGGTTTGCATTGTATTAAATAAATCTGGCCTCCCATAATTACGTACGTACGTGAACGCACCTTGTGTGTGTTCATGTAGGTACATCGGACTATTTACAAATGATGATGGGAAAATCACCATCTGATCTAAGTTATTTGGATCCAAATCCGCATCATTTCTTATTGAATATTGCTAGTGAATGTAATTTTCTGCGCGCAGTTTTTTTTATTTAAAGAAATTAACCTTGATCGCTCACTTTCCATCTTTACATACACGTCGACCAGAAACTAATGAAGGAGGAGCCTACACCTAAGCAGCAAATTAAAATCGCTGCGACGGACCATCAAGTGAAAGGCATACAAATCTTTGCAGATACCTTTTTTTTGGCATTGGGTGTTTGGTAATTGGATTTATCTGAGGATCATCAATACTGTACCCCTCTTGTCCTTTCCAAAAAATCATTGGGTCCCCGAGGGCGTCATAGAATCTACGTGTGTCGGGGACCCCAGTGAGCATGCCATCACGCGCCTGCACAACGATGTCCCGTGACGTAGTTTGTTCGCTACTAACTATACAGCAGCTATAGTTATACAGTTAGGGCATTGAATCGTCTCTCATGTTGATTACATGGTACACGCTCTGGGTGAATCACTACATTGAAATGATCGTCATCGATTATTCAGTCTCTAGCCGTTTTAAATTACATTACATTATTGGCGCGGCAGACTCATAAAGAAGTCCTTGGCCTGCTCAACCGCTCTACCCCAATCGCCCCGATCGCATGCTCGAGTGATGGAGACCTTGCTCAGCCTCAGATCTTCACAGACGGCGTCCTTCCATCCAGCTATGGGCCTTCCTCAAGGTCTTACTCCATCCGGATTTCCTTTATACAGCTTTTTAGCTGTTCTTTCTTCGCCCATCCTATATAAGTGGCCCAGCCACTTGATGCGTTGAATCCTGATGAAGCTCGATATCATTAGGTCTCCATATAACTCACTTAGCTCCTTGTTCCTTCTGATACTGAGTTGGTCGTTTTCTCGAACTGGATTTATTCAGTGTGAGGGTTTCACCAGCGTATGTCGCTACTGGCCTAATCACGGTTTTATATATCATCAGCTTGGACTTTAGGCTAAGGAGCTTACTTCTCAGGAGCTTTGATATTCCAAAACATGCTTTATTACCTAATACTATCCTGGCTCTGATTTCCTCCTCCTCATCCAAATTCTTATTTATACGGCTTCCTAAATACTGGAAACTTGACACTCGTTGGAGAGTGTGTCTTCCAAACCTGTAGCTATGAGGCGGTCGGTTTTGTTTACAATTCTTTATTACGTTTTAAATGCATGCACCAAAATGTTGTGGTCGTGAAGTACTCGTTGTAATTTTTCAACTATGTTTCTATCAGCGCATTGCACGCACTCAGTACGCCTGTCGATTTGATCTTCTTCGTCATCCATGAAATAAACTTGTAAAATTTGTGGTTGCGTAATGCCGCAGGAATTAAAGAACCGATGCGGTGGCAAACTTGTCCTCGTATTGTGAAGGTCGGGCAAAACCCTGGCTGGCATTGAGACAATTTGATTTGCTACAAAATACGTCATGTTAAAGCACATGTTGTATTTTCTTATATTTTTTAGAAAACGGAGAGATTCATCAGTTTTATTATAGAAACACTCTTCCAAACAATCTTCAGTCTTGAGTTCAACCAACTGGCTCTTTTATAGAAGGAATGGCTACTTTCCCACCCGAACAACATATACCTGCTGCTTCCTCTTTCCACTTAAGAGCTCCGCAATAGCTTGTGAGTTTCATAATCAAGATTCTCGTCATACTCAAATGCAGCTAAACACCCCCCATGCGTTTGTTGTAAATGTTTGACGTCGCTGTACTGCCCTTTCAGCAACAGTGCCTCTGCGAGATTCAGCCATTTCATATTTTTCCGTGGCTCTTTGGGACGCCATATAAGTCGCTTGCTTCTAATGTCGAGCTTGTGACCGTTCTGGAATCTATGCCGCTTTATGTGCCGCACTACGCACCGCCTGCTCAGGCCTTCGCAGCTGGGCTTGTTGAGACATCTCATCGCGTCTAACCATTTTCATAGCTCGGGCTTTCTTAGAGCTTTGAGAAATATTAAACTTACGCTTTCGCAGCATTTTTATACAATCTTATAATTAAACAAACATACAAAAAATTCTATTACGTGGCGGTCCTACTTACCTACTGCAAACTATCGAGTACAATATACTCCTATACAATAGTGTACTATGTACACTCTACATAATTTATACAAAATCTACATATTTTCGCTGTATAACGAAACAATGTTTAACAATACACAACCTTCACACAATGTTTAAGCGATGCTAACAATATTTAACAATTAAATTAAATAACCACGAATACCTACTGACCATATGTTGGAGGTAATATTGAGAATGTGTTATATCCAAGTACTTTTTAATAATGAATAGTACTTTGATCTATTAAATTTGTGTAATTTATTTACTATTATGAGCACCATGAAAAAATTAATTAATATTAAATTTTAAAAAAGTAATAACGTTTCTATAACGAATATACGTATAACATAGTTGAATAATAAACGTAAATAAATGATCATGTGTAAAATCAATTGTAGCATCATGGTTAGAAAAAATATAATTTTGCAAAAAAAATATCGTGGTCATTAATCGAAATAAAATATAGCCTATATTTAAAGCTGGACAATGTTACACATCTGTGAGAAATTTCAGTAAAATCGGTCCAGTAGTTTCGGAGATTAGCCCGAACAAACATCGTGATATGAGATTTTTATACATTATTTATCGTTATATTATGACCAAATTACATAAAATTATTATAAATTGTAGCATATGTGTTATTCTGAAGTATAACCTTTATTACTATAAAGTTTCATCCAAATCCGTTTAGTAGTTTTTCCGTGAAAGAGTAACAAACATACTCACAAACTTTCGCATTTATAATATTAGTAGGAAGGATATATATATATATATATGTGTGTGTGTGTGTGTGTGTGTGTGTGTGTGTATTTTTTTCTTCTAAATTGACTGTTCACTGATCCAGTTAGATTTTTTTTTTAAATAACTTATCTTAGTTGATATTGTTTGTTCCTTTCATGATATTTTAGTTCGGGCATAAAATTCGCAAACAGATATAACTATCAATTGTTTCCTTCTCTATAATTATTGTTATATTATTTCTATTTTATTATATTTCTTTAACTCTGTTTTTTAATCTTTAAATACTGTTAAGTTGTAGCAATTTTTTTCATTAATTCTTTCTCATTTGTTAATTTAATTTTATTAATTAATTAAATGTAATTACGTTACACTCTAGGACATAATACCTTACATATTAAAACCGGTATTGTTATTCTAAAGGGCCTATTCCAATAATAAATAAAGACTTTATTATTAAAAATTAAAAAAAATACATATTTGTTGAAATATTTTTTATATATAGTAATTATGATATCAAAAATATAATCATATTATTGAGAAATATTGTATGAATATATATATATACATACACAATATTTCTCAATACAGACGCTTGCTATCTTAATGCAGTAGGTACCTATTGGCGCAGAATTAAATGAGGTCCATCGCGGTATTCCCTTGCTCCTGGACCACGGAGGACTAATACTATCCTTCCCATCTGCTGATGTAGAAAGTCCTCTCAGGGATATAACCAGTTCCAATCCCCTATCGCTTTATCCCTTCCCGAGCTCCTTGTGCAGTACAATGCGGTACAAAGCATGGCTGCATAAATTTAACCTAATCTGTCGGTTAAGACATGAAAAGCATCCTTATCCGCAGAGAAAATGCATGTTAACTACGTTTTCTTTATGGATATTTATAATTTACATGCATTGATAAGTAAATCGAAGAAAATAAAATATCTTGCATCAGTATTTAAAAGCTCTCACTAAAAACACTTCATCAATCAACTCTAGCTGACGTGTTATCTTTCTTAATATGTAATATACTGCACTGTATAATTATATACTACTATAATTAATAACGCTAGTATTATTAGTACCAGTTGGTTCGACTATGGTGGGTTTAATATTATAAATATTGAAAGATTACATCCTCTACTGGTATTAATCCTAAGCACAATGGTAACAAATATTTCCTTAAAAGTACTTCAATCAAATTTAGAATCATCAATCTATTTTTGAGGAGTGATAAAGTAAACTTTGTTTTATAAAACGCTTCGAGAAATTATAGATCCAGGAATTATACGTAAGACGGAGTATGATTGTGCATTTGTACGAATTATTTCTGTAGTTGTTTGGGTTTTTTTTTATGTGATGTACAGCACTGTAATGTTTATTTTTTTAATTTCCATATTCTTCCACTTACATATCGTTTAATGTAAAGCAGCTTCTTTCAATCAGAGCCAACCTTCTCGGTTTAAATTCGCCCCGCTTTTTTCCGCCTTCATGCTCATTTTCTATTAATATGATCTTGATAAAAGAATCTTGGGCGACCTAAGGCCCTTCTGCCCAGTGGTCGGGCCTCTATTATCTTCCTTGAATAGACTATCGCTGATGAAGTCTTTAGAATTTTGTCATTGTTCGGTATCTTTTCGTCGTGGCCTGATAATTTTTGGGTTTTGGCTAGTCTATGTAGTGAATTGATGTTCTGTGCACTTCCGATTTTTTCTTACTTAATACACACTATTTCAGCGGTGTATACCACGACTGCATAAAAACCATTTTTTTATATAAAATTATTAAGTTAGCTTGTTTATTAATTTAACGTCATGCTGCAATGGGTGGGTAAACAGAAGATGCTACAGATACTACTTGGAACCCTAAATTTTGCCTATACAGGTTTAATTAGGGTAGGGATCTTTAATGAGTCTGACACCGTACAGGCTCGGGACACCCATTTTTCGTCCCTTCCGAAGGACGTCATTTCTAAGAGTTTTTTTACTCCCTTTTCTTGGGCTGTGAACTAAGACACTATCAAGTTTGCATACCTCTAGTTTTTTTTTTTTTATTAGCCTACCAAAATCCTCTTCGAAATGTAGTTGATTTTAGTTAATATATTGTCTAGCTGATGTAATTTAGTTAATATTGTTGCTGAAAAATCTATTTTAATTTTAAAAATATAAACAATATATTGTGGATATCGTAATGCATTACATTGATGAATTAAATAATCTTCTTCTCCAAAAATATGTCAGAAATGTGAACTGAGAGAAGCATTTAAAAGTCCATCAAAACAACTTTTAAACTTGAAGACCTCTCTAGGAATATATGAATACCAGATAAGGGGTTTTTCGTTCGCTGGAAGCTCCAGACCAAATACCGAAGTTGGAGGAAGGAAGCCGATAGGTAGAAAAGTTAGGACTCAACCCGAGGGAGCAACTAGGCATACTGTATACTCCTAATGCTCACCAGCTGAGATGTTTACTGCTACCCCGCCCCTACCGATAAATTTGTTTTTATTGAACATCTGTAAAACGATTTGTTTTTCTTAGAGATCTCTTTGGGGAAATACCTTGATATGTTAGGAATCGATGGGAAAGAGCTTACTTTGTTATGGGAGAGTAAAACTCATTATCACAGCCCTAACTCATTACAACAAATCCTTTCGCCTTAATTTCAGTGAGCATTCGGTAGTATTACTTCATTTGATACTGCAAATATATAATTCAATACCTGTAATTATTTTTATGTTTAACATTCAATAAAACTAAAGGGTAAATAAAATTGGAAGGTAATTGATTCTAATGTAAAGAGTTCAAGAGATAAACCTGGTATATCCATTTATACCGGTCGTTGTTTTGAATAGGAAAAGAAAGATATAATAGCAAACGAATATGTTATCAATAGACAACACTGATTAGTTGTTAATATTAATAAGTAAATAAATAAATCAATTTAAAATAGAATAGAATATAATTGCAGGAAATAATAGATACTGTGAGTGGGTTTACATATTTTTCATAACTTCATTAATAATAATATAATAAAATCAATCAATGAAACGACATTAATTTTTACTACCTTCAAGATATTTGGAATCCTAAGGTATGCATATTCTTACTGAACATCTCTAACCAATTGTAGAATAATATAGTGGTCACTACAATATACTGCACGGCGTCTAATGATCCAATGCAGTTAATCGCAAGGAGATACCTATCGATGGCAAGGATGATTTTCACATCCATAGAGAAATATACAGAACATCCACAGAGGAGGATAATTGGTTCGAATTCCCGGAGAGCCATCGTGGAGATTGAGCAACATGAAACTCAGGAATTTAATTTTCAGGGCCGAGGAAAAAACAAGTCATCCATAGATTTTTTTTTTCCTGGTTCCATGGCATGTTCCGTATCTTAAAATATCAAAAACCAGTCCCATCTTTTACAATGTGCACGACAAAAGGATTATGAAAAATTTAACTTAATAACTATATTTGATATTATGTAGAAAAATGCCATGTGCTGAAATCCCAACGGTCTCTTCCCTTCTCTTCGAACCTGGAAATAGGGGATGAGTCACTACCTCCACCGTAGCGATAAATTTTCCCACCGTCCAATCTCTACAAGATTTCCAGATGAATCTAATTCCTATTGGATATCAATTCCTCACGGTACCGATATTAGGCTTTCTTGTCATGTTACACAAACTTTGACAAGCGAGCACAACCTTCACGAAACTGACTAAATAAGAGATACTGAAGGATAACTTAAAGAGGACTACTGACATCCAAAAGCATGAAGAAGGTTCCTCTCTTCTCGTCTCTAAGCGGAAATACTAATGCGTGAGGTAGGAAATTTGAAGAAGACCATTCAAACTAGGGATCCATAAGAATGCAGCAATTCTTCAATTGAAATGTTTCATGGAGAGTATGAAGAAAAAAAATTATCTACATCTGATAAAGGATTAAAATAGTAAATTTTATTA
Organism: Troilus luridus; assembly: GCA_964056705.1. Taxonomy (NCBI): domain Eukaryota; kingdom Metazoa; phylum Arthropoda; class Insecta; order Hemiptera; family Pentatomidae; genus Troilus; species Troilus luridus. The sequence continues at coordinate 76,434,687 of OZ057416.1, read as the reverse complement.
GATTTTAAGCAAGGTATAAAAAAAAAATTAAGGTGTAAAAACACCGCTTTTTTGTTCCATTCTTTGGAACAATACCTGAAAAAATTATACAGAATCAAGTAAAAATAAAAGAATCGTGTAAAGATCATTCACATCAAGTATTAAATTATTAGCAATTACTAATTATTACAAAAAATATATATAATAAAAAATTGATTGATAAGTGTAACTACTATATGGCTAAGGAAATCCAATGGAATCGGTAACCAACAATGAGAATCGCTGCCGAATTAAGTTAGAAACAACTTTTAAACGGAATGGCCTTAATTCACATATGTGTTAAGTGCCGAAAACAAGATTTTACAGGAGTCAAATTTCATAATAATTTAACACAAGAAATACACTTCAAGTTTAAGCACACAATATATTTTTTTAACCTTCACAGCTTCTCTATTAATTTTATATCAACATATGACCCATGACTTCCTGATCACAAATTTACAATATTATTTATAAAACAAAACCCATTTTTGAAAAATTAGCACTTAACACATATGTGAACTAAGGCATCGATATGCTCTTGCGCTTTCTTATACCTATTTCGATAGATACAACTTAAGTAATTAGGTAAAATGTTAGTCATTAAGTAATAGAACTTAATTAAATAATAACTTTTCAGTTAACTGAACAAATATATTTTGTTCGAGGATCAGAAGACATGGTCTTCCCCACCTCATTAAACACCTGCAGACTAATACTAGACAGACAGGATTTATATCACAATTTGGGGTCAAAATTTACATATGGTTCTCTAGGATAGCTTGTAACAGAGTGGCAGCGAAGTTGATAGCACACTTTACGAGAACTTTAAGCAGAGCGGTCTAATGTGCTTGTAAAATGTAAAAGCGATATGTCTTAACATAAAAAGAGGCATTGAACAGTATTTAAATTATTTATTGTAAGGTATTTATGTATGAATAAATAACTATCAATTATTTATTCGCAGTTACGTTGAAGATGCTTAAAGTTTTAGTGAATAATACCCATTTAACCCTCAAGTGGTCGCACCTTGTCCTGCAACAAGAGAGGTCGCGTGGGTGACAATGGTCCTTTTCCACATATTTATGATTAATTCTGTCTTTATTTTTTGGTATTAATTATTGTGATTCTGACTTCTAATATAGAAAGGTATAAAAATGATTACATATGTGTGTTTCATTTGTAATTATTAAGTATAATCTGGACACTACAAATCATTGCTAAAGAAAGTCCAGTTTCCTTCTGGTAGTTCTCGTACTATAATCGTCAAAGCGGAGGCAACGCATGAGAAAACGAAATCTATGTTCGCTGATTGCCAAGTAGCAGACTTCTATTGAGTTATCCCAAACCTTTCGAGTACTGGTCCTGCTAAAACGCCGAGAACCGATCAGAAAAATAAATCTAATGAAGGCTTTAATTTCGGTTTCATCGGTTGAGCGAACATCTCGTTTTCCTGGTGAAATTATTTTTAATTTTCTCAGTATAGGGATTTGTACAGTCTGTTAAAATTTTCACAATTTTATCATTTACGAAATGTTGAAATGCATCAATTTCCGTGTTAACAAATTTGGCTGCGTCTTTAGGTCCTGGCAAGTGGCTTATTATATTACGAGACAGGGTTTTTACATGTTTTCGAGGCGCTTTTTTATTCCATCTCGTGATTACATCTATACCTATGAATTGATCACCATCACTATCATGATCACTTTCATCTGAGCTGCTCGAGTCCTGTTCTGTGTCAGAATAGTGGTTGTCTGGTAACAAATCATCGTCATCAGTTACTAAGGTCGTTGTCGATATCAAGAGGGTCTTCTTCGGAATCGCACTCCTCCAGCCACTTCTTAGAGATATTTGGGTCAGATCTTCGTTCCACCATGATGGAAATTATATTTTCTTCTAAAAAAACAAAACAAAATTAGCAACAAGAAGGCTGGCTGGAAAGAAGGGGCAAATACTCCTATATAAAAGCAGCACGCGACAATATGAATTGCTAATTGTGTTTAACTTGAATTAGATAATTGATTTCAAATGTAAATACCGTAATTTTTGCAATAACATGGGGGGGGGGGTACGTGCATGAAAAAAAATGAAAACAGTTACATAGCAGGTCGTGTAGATGACAAATTAAAAAAGTAGCACTCAAAAAGTAAATTTTGTGTAAATAATAATACATTACTTATAGAATATCAAAATTAGAGATAAAATGTGTAAATTATATTATAGTTAAGAAAAAAGAAAATACTAAACCACTTACATAAATAGTCGCGTGGAGGACAACTGCCATCCAGAAATAAATAAACAGCACCTCTCTTCTCCGAAGGTTAGTATCTGTTTGGTCTAGACTTCCCCCCGACTCCTTCCGAGAAGACTCCTGGCGCCCCACCCTCGTCACTTCCAAAACATATACACAGGAGCAGATCAAAAGGGTGTGGATGACTATTGTCATCCACGCGACCACTCGAGGGTTAAGTATAAACATTGGTCATTTTTTTCTCTCGTCTGTTTATAAAATAGTATGTTTTTTAAACGATCTTGAGGTTTAGTTAGTAAATATAAAACTATATTTGAGAAACGATTCCGGACTTTATTGTTATCATTTTCATGGCTTAATAATGAAAAACAACAACAGGTTTTTAGTGAATTTACGATAACAAACATATTTTTTCTTTTCAAATAAAAATATTTTTAAAAAATATATTTAAAAATTATAAGAATTATTAAAAAATAAATTATAAATAAGTTTAAATTTTATTTTCAAATTTGTGAATATTGTCCATGACTATTGACACTAAGCAAAAAATTCCCAAATCGTCACCGAATTTATTTTGTTACCTCTTTTAACATTCACTTAATAATATATTCCATTTTATTATAAAGAATACAAATAAAGACGAAAACGCCTGAAACTTTTTATCGAGCTTTCTATTTTATCGCTCAATAAATAAAATATTCTATTTTATTATAGAGAATGAATTCATAAAGGTGAATACATTAAAAAAAATCCGAACTTACGGTATGAGATTTAGGGGTTGCGAAAAACATTCCTTTCAAGTCTAGTTTTTTTTTTTTTTAATTTGAATGAACTTTAGTAATTCCCAACTTAATAAATAAGTATAAAATATAAATACAAAGTAAAAAAAAAGAATAAATATATAATTTAGATTTGGTCTGAAATAGACTCATAACATTTTATTATTAAGTTCTTGTCCACATTTATATACACCCACAGCCATTTATTTTTATGTTCGTGCTAAATTATCAATTATCGTAGAAAAATAATAGTACATAAAGTCCACAGGATCTCTTCAGATAAGCTTGCCTTCTGAATATGCATTGTATTTTCTCAAATCATTTCATAACCTTCATTGAGATTGGGTAATTAGAGTTATCCTTAACATATCCTTAATTAGAGTTTAAATGGTTAAGGGTAAACTTAGTTTCCAATCACACTTCAGTCGCCATGGGTAATTGGCTTTCTCCGGACATTTTTAACTTCGTACTCAATGACCTACTTGTATCTATCATTCCTTTATCCCCCTGAGGAAAACCCCGAAATATTAGCTACTTTTAACTCTCCTCATCTTCTTTTTACCATTTAAATAGAAGCGAACCACAACCTACCATTTATCGACCCCATCATCAGATATTACGATGGCTCTCTGTCCTTTGGTTGGTACACCAAATCCACTTCGGCAGACCCCTCAATTATTTTTCACAGCCCCCCTACCAAAAAATTAAAGTTACCAAAAACCTTATATAGCTATGTCTTTCCTTATCTGACACCCAAATTCCTGAAAACTAACACCCAACGAATCAACAACATTTTACTTTCTAATAACCTCCCATCCCTCATCTTCCAGAAGCTCTTGGATTCCCTTCAAAACCGTATTTATGCCATTCACCCCTCCCCCAATTCAACACTACCGATTCCCGGGTCTTGCCTTAACAGATTCCTTCAATATATCCCCTTTAAATCCGATAATATTAATAAATTTATACGTCTTACTTTTCTTAATCTTCGCCTTGGTTTTAAACTATCCAATAAACCATCCCACCTTTTCACTAATACCTACCATTAACCTCTCCAAAATATTATTAATCTCCCTTTTTCTGCACCCAAGTGTACTTCCTCTTATATTGGTGAAACAAAAACCAAACTCAGTCAATCTCAAAATTGACAAAAATTGCATTTCCATAACCAACAGACACGTCATAAACCTCATCAAAAAGAGTTAACTCATCTCTTCCCAGTGTGATCTCCGGTATTGCTATTTATTTTTTATCAAGTTTTTTTCTATATCTCACAATTTTCAACATCTTTTCTTCAACACTTTCCTCGTCTAGTTCTTTTTGTTATCTAGATCAACAACCCAACATAACCCTCTCCTATTTCGCCAGTTAAGCATAAACACTCGACCAAGGTACGAGCTCTTTTTATTTTTTCACTTGTCAATACTCTTTTTACTATCTTATACCTTATTCTTCTATATCAGTTTTAGCGCTCCCCTTTAATTCAGCATCATTTTTCAAATTATTTTGCAATACTTCCTTATTTATTCTCTTTAGTTTTTATCTTTTTACTATATTGACCTCCTTGGTCCCCATACTCTTTTGTTCCAGTCCATACATTTTTAATTCTCATACATTCGGTTATTCATTTTCTATTATATTAAAAATATTATTTTTGTTCGTTTTATTTATTTAATTTTTTATATATCTATTACATTTGTCATTGGTAATAATTAGGTTATAAGGTAATAATAATATAAGGTAATAACATTGGTAATAAGTAGGTTATTATTTTTTTTAATACTATTTATAAAAATTTCCTTTATACTATGTTACATCTCCTTTACGCTATGTTATTCTATAATTTTCATAATTTATAAAATATGAGCTCTTTTTTCTCAAACACTTTTGATTTGTTGTAATTATTTAATTTTATATCTCCACTATTTTTGTCTAAGAGGACAGTTGTTATTCTTTGTTAGTCCATAATTTTAATCCGTCCCTGTCATCGTAACTCTTCTATAATATACTTTGAAATACTACCATTATGTTATGTATATTCAATTATTCATTTCTATAATTCATTAATTTCATCTATTTCATCATGATTTAAAAATAATTTTTATAATTTATAAAAAATGATCTCTCTTTTATCAAACACTTTGTTGTAATTATTTAATTTATGCATCCATTATTTTTGTCTAATAGGCAGGTTTTTGTTCTTTGACAGACCATAATTTCGATCATCCCCTCTCATATAACTCTTCTATAATATAATTTTAAATACTATCATTATGCTATGTATATTCTATTATTTGTTTCTATAAATCATTTATTTTATCAAATTTTATAATAATTTATAAGATATGATCTCTCTTTTCTCAAACACTTTTGGTTTATTGTATTTATTTAATTTATATATCCATTATTTTTGTCTAATAGGACGGTTGTTATTCTTTGTTAGTCCATTATTTTAACCATTCCCTGTCAATGTATCTGTTCTATACTTTATTTTTAAACATAGCGATTAAAAATATGGGATGTTATGCATATCCCACTATTCATTTCATCTATTCTATAACCCATTATTTCTTATATCTCTATTATATTTGTTTGTACTACCATCTTTAATTCGTATTATATTTGTATAACCTTATTTTTGTTTTTATTATTTTATGATTTATTTGTATTACCTTTTATTTCATATTTTATTCTTTATTACTTATTAGAATTACCTTCTTTGTTAATTTTTTTATTCTTTATTACTTATTTGTATTTTCTTCTTCAATACTTATTTGATAATACTCTTCAATTATTACCTTTGCTTTGTATATTTATTTAAGGGTCCTCCTCCATCTAAATGTTTTGTCACTCAGATATTTTGAAGCCTATATGCATTTTTTATATTTACCTTGTACAATTTTAATTTGTATGTATTTCGTATATTTAGCCCTCAAGAAGACCTGGAATGTGAGTCAAACGTAGGCTTCCCAATATTTAAGAGAATTTTGTTTACCTCCACCTGGATCATTTTCATCATCTTAAACACTAGTAGATCGGCTGTGCATTTATTTATTACAATGCAATAAAGAAAGCCTTAGGGGATTCGCTTCAGAATCGCTCGCATTAGCAACAAAGCGGATTCCGGCCGGATGGAAATAGGGGTTACGAATTGATATATATTTCGCGATAAACCTGTACAATAATTCAATCTATCAACAGTGAAAGAAAGGCCAATGAAACAATACCAGTATAACAACCGGTTTTTTTTAATTAGTCAACTAAAACAAAAAATACAACAAATGTTAATAATTACCTTAAATTTGGCAGTACTACTGACTTGAAATTCTTACCTGAAACAAAAAAAATATTCAATAATTTTAAATAAAAACCAAAAACGAATCTATAGAACTACACTAAGAACTATGGACCAGTACATTACAGCAAAACAAGTGCATTTAATTTACAGTTTAATATAGTTAAGAGTGGTTTAAAATAATAACCAATATGAGCCTTCATTATATGTTAATGAGAAATAAGGAACACATAATACATAAATGTTTTATTTGTTTACAAATGTTTATATCTGTGTATGTAAAACAAACAACATAATATTAAGTTATATAACAGTCATTTAAACCGGCTTATCATATGAATACTTATCATATAACTAATAACACACACACACAAGTTTCATTATTTAAAGCGATTAGGAACAAGAAAATAGATGATGATAATATGTTCTCTTTAACTCTTACAAAAGTATGAAGTTATCAATAAAAACATACATAATCAATAAAAAGGACAAGAATAACAAACGATTATCACCTCCTCTGGACTACAGATCTTCTCTTGACTTACGAAACAAACGACTTATCTACAACGCTATACTAAGACCTATAGGGACATTTGGAGCAGAACTTTGAGGTTCAAAGAAACACGAACAAAGCCACTAATTACAAAGAAAACATTCTCACTGTGAAATATATATTCAAGGTGATTATTCCATGGGGTGTGTAGTGGCTCAGTGGTAGAACACTGAGTTGCCATACCGTAAATCCTGTTTCGAATCCTGCTACAGGCAAGACTTTTATATAGTCTGTTGGCAGCCGGAGATGGATCATATAGGATCTAGGACCCTACTGGGGCTCACCCAGTGTCTACAAAAATTTATAAACAACGGGGTACTCAAAATAAGGGAGGAAAAACTGGTGGTTGAGGGTGACCTAGGACAAGTAATCTCCCTGCTGAACCGTTGTCCATGAAACAGTACAGTCTCTAAACATGTACTGAACCCCAGACCCGTTCACGAGTTGTAGTGGTACAGGTTTTTTTTTGTTAAAATACACTACATTCCAATAATCAACAGAACACCTAAGCTTTCTTGTTCTTTATTTTTCTCACTTTCCGTTGAGTTGAAATTAACGGTTGTGTTCATGCAGAGAGAATTTTGTAACTTCCTAGTATTTACTAACAGGCTTCAAATCTTAACTTGAATCTATTATGCTAGAGAATCTTTACTAATAATCAATTAAGCAACAACGTAGACAGGGAGTTCATAAACACGATAGTTGCCAGAACGATTAAGATATGCTAATTTATATTCAACGACTGTACCGCTCCTAAATAAAGGGCATAGAATATTCTGAATTAATACAAGCTTACGACCAGTTTCCTTCTTCTTAGTAGCGTGTTAATTGGCCATAAAGAACCCCTGTCTCTGTCGGAATCTTAGAATTAAGAACTAATGATTTATACAGAAAACTGTACTCGTACATTGTACATGATAATTTTGTACAATTCAATCTCTTCAACCATTGTTTTTTGATAACCAAACGTATATGTTGGTGTCGCTTCGAGTTGAGTTACAAGTTTTAACTGTTTTTTCATTTCATTTTTAATATTTTCAAAAAATAAAACATATCGTGATATTTAGTATGGAAAATATAATGCAATTATGGGTTATGAGTAGTTTTCGGTAATCATTTTATCAAGTAATAAAAGTTTTAACTAACATTTCGAAGTACAGTTAATAGATAAATATTTTTATTTGAAAAGAAAAGATAGGTCCAGGACCGGGACTCGAACCCTGGTCGCCAAGATCACTAATCTGGAACTCTACCATTTGAGCTATCCTGGGCCCCAATGAAGCACGCTTCTCGGTCGTGGTCATATCTTTTCTTTTCACTGATCCTAAGTCCTCGCGTTCTCGCATTTTTGCGAAGTAAACGAGGGGAAGAATGTTCTTTGAATATTATTTTAATTTATATCTAGTTGACTTACGTCATTATAATTTATTTTATTTTATTTGTTACTAGTGTTTAAATATTTTTATTTGAAAAGAAAAGATATGTCCATGACCGGGACTCGAACCCGGGTCTTTCAGAATACTAGTCTGGGACACTACCATTTGAGCTATCCTGGGTCCCAATGAAGCACGCTTCTCGCTCGTAGTCATATCTTTTCTTTTCACTGATCCTAAGTCCCCGCGTTCCCCCTTTTTTGCGAACGTTGAGTTGAGTAGCTAAGGCAATTATCAAGAAATCATTGACATTCTGCCCATTGCTTACATTTTTTCCAACGAACCTTGTTATAGCTTGAAGGCACAACCAGAGAATGCGTGGGAAAAAATAAAAAGGGTATGACATGTTGCTATTTAGGGTTACAATCGAAAACCAATCTTCTAAACGTCCAACAAGATAGAAATATAGTGGTTATAAATTGTCAAAAGAATCTGTTTTCTGTTAGGATTGTCAATATCAGTTTTCTTTGCGGTCACTTTGTCTTTGTTTTGTATTTACTTTCCTTCAAAAAGCAATCAATAACAGGAATACAGGTGGAATATAAATAACGGGGAAAAAAGTCAAAACAATGTTTTCCCAACTGTTTTTCTTTTTATTATCCTTTCGGTTGCTTAATTTTATTTCTACAATGACAAAGTAAGTTCAGAGCAAGTGATGAAATAAAGAAAAATTTTCGTAACATTTTTTTATAATAATAATAAAAATAAATTATGAACTATCCGAAAAAGTTGCTCTAAAGGAATATTATTTTATAGCGAAAAAATTAAAATAATTCTTTAGTCCATCTCGAAATAAATACATTTCCTGTTAAATTTAAATGATTCACTCAGCCGTTTCTCTTTGTAAGCACTAAATGTTACATGTACCCAATTCAATTTAGAAATAAGTTCAATCCTAATTTTTGAAATATTGATTGGAATTGGAAATTTAAAGCACAAAGAAATCGAAAAAAGCATAAGAAATATTTTATTAATACCCCTACCATTGGAAAATTAAAAAAAAGAAGAAGCATATTCTAGAATATAGGGGGGTAATGCAGCTATAGCTTAGAAATGCTTATTTGAAAAATAAAATAAACTAATCTTTTCTATCTGCCATAAAATATCATTATTATTAGTAAGTTCGTATGGACCCATATGTAGGATCATACAAGACATTATCACTCATTTTTGATTATTCCTGCTTATTATTCTAATCATTCCTTATATGTTTCTTTCATTCCTTTCTCCGTGCGTTTTGTTTTCTCTCCTCCGTCCAGTCTTACATGGTTTCATCAGAACTTCGCTCTCCGACATTACTTTCCCATCAGCCATTTTGCTTCTAAAGACTTTTTCGTCTCCAATATCCCCAGCTTCTGTTTCCGTTTATTGCAGGCCGCTTTCCCTTTTGTGACCCACATTATTGTTGATTAATCCTTTTGTATCTAAGTAAGAATCCTGTTAAAGTATATTTTAACAAAATTACATAACGTTGGTTTGTAAATCTGGTACTTATCAAATATATAAATCTTCGTATTTCGCAATCAGTCCCCAATTAGCTATTATAGAACGCATCTTTTCATAATGAAGAGCGTCTTTGACCTTACTCACTTACGCCCTTTGTAGGAGATGATAGATCTTCAACAGTTATAGGAAGAGCCTGGTCACCGAATAAGGAAAGATGTACTGTTTGATGCACTCACCTAAGGGTATTGGTATAAATACCCTTCTGCTAAAGGTTGGGTATTTGAAAATCCAAACAACAAAGCAGAGAGTTTCAGCAACTCGACTTAGTGCCAAGCACTTTTGAGAATGCAATATGAGTCAAGAATTTCAACTCAAACAGCTAAAAATGCTCCATGAAGTTGGCTTTCAAAAAGCCTAGTGGAATTTATGTTATTTAAAAGGCAAGAAAAAACAGGAAACCTCCAATGTAATTGGACTGATGAAGACTGGGAACGTTACTTATTTTGTGATGAGTTTTTCATTTTTGTGAGAACAAGGGTGGTTATTTTATAGGAACAAAAAATCACGCATATGACCTGGTCCGCTTATTGAGCTGATATGAATACGATTGAGCATGATTGGGATAAACTCCAAAGCAAATTATGTTTGCGTTCCTCTTGTAGAGATAGCTTGGATGAATGTAAGTATTTTAACTGAAGAATATGAATATAATATTTAGTGCCTATTGGAGATTATGAAAATAGGTGCACATCTAATAGGTATTACACAATACTTAAGAATATAACAAATAAAAAAAAAAGTATTTCTTCATACGCAAGGAAAAGGATTGATTATTTTTTTTTTAATATTTTGGAAATTAGTATTATTTTAAATTTGATGACTATTCCACTTATATTTGTGAGATGATGGTCCTTGAATGATGGTGTTTTTTTAGATGGATACTGTAAAATATGCAGATATCATAGCGATGTAGTCATACTGTTGACTTGGGGAAGCAAGCGTAGTCAGTCTGGAGGTGGTCACTCAAACTCAGGTTGCTTTAAACCATGGCTTCCTTGGATACTCATAGAGTCAACCAGTCCCTTTGGGTCCGATTCACTCGTGGTCTTGCCACTTACGAGTAAGTACACTCAGGTTCAAGGTCAGTGACGAAGTGACGAGGGGTCAGAGGATTATAGCTGTTTATGGATTATGGAGTCAGTAGGCACAAAGACCTACATTTCTTCCACTGAAGCAGACTATCCCTGTATTAAATCTCCAGGCGGCTAGTTAACATCCTCGAAAAGTACAACGCTATTTCGATGGCTGTACACGGGGTATGGTCATCACTCATAGGCCAGGTCTAGGTAAGTTGCCTTCAGTAGTCTCCCGACACTCGCAAACCCGAGGAATAGAAGGTACCGGGATTCGAACTAATTTTTAAATATTTTTATTTTGAAGAAAAAGATTAGGCCTGGCCGGGATTCGAAACCGGGTTGTCCGCCTTTCCGTGTCAGTCAGGACAAATCCGTTCTCTTCACCGATCCCATACCCCCGTGTTTTCGCAATGCAGAAACTGTGAGGCGACCCCTGGTAGTCTGGTTAGAGCGCTGCCACGGAAAGGTGGACGACCCGGGTTCGAATCCCGGCCAGGGCAAATCTTTTCTCTTCAAAATAAAAATATTTAAAAATTAAAACCATTAATTAAAAATTAAAAATAATAATATGACGTAAGACAACAAGATCCTAAAATTAAAGTAATGTTCAATGAACATTCTTCCTCCTATATAAATTGCGAGAACACGGGGATATGGGATCGGTGAAGAGAACGGATTTGTCCTAACTGTGAGGCGACCTCTGGTAGCTTAAATGGTTATAGCGCAGTCACGGAAAGGCGGACGACCCGGGTTCGAATCCCGACCAGGGCAAATCTTATCTCTTCAAAATAAATGTAAATTAAATATATTATTTTTTTAAGATAAAAATTTTATTAATATGTTGGACCCTCCTGTATTTTTTATTTGAGTAACCATAATATTTTTGTTGATGATTAACATAATTATAAGGACACAGATACGGAGGAGAAAAAAAATTGTTTATAAAAATATTGAGTTATTGTTTTTAATTATATTTGGTTTTAAAATAAATGATCTTTAAGAGCCACAAACGTTGGTTTCGGTGCACAAAAAAATTTCATTAAGAATGGATAAAACCGATACGATCTCCCATTATATATTTTTTTAAATGTGTCAAAAAATTAAAAAAATACAAATTAGGATGAGTCAAATCACCAAAGATCATATAATATGTTGTACATTCGCAGAAAACACAACCATTTAACGTTGGCAGTTATTCGGTTCATAGCTGCAAAAACAGGACAGAAAACCCTTTGATAACATTGGGATCGGGCATAATACAACGGAGAGAGCTAAATTACAGTCATCGATTAGTGTCCGCTAAGCGTCCCACAGACAAACGAAAATGACAAAAGCTGCTCATTACTTGTTGGCTTTCAAATGGTACAAATGACAGTAGTCCTATACTAATACCAATTAATAATATTAATATTAATAGTCAGGTATACATTCATTATAAATTATGGATTCATTAAAAGAAAAGAAAAAATATATATACATTAAAAAAATCATGTACCAGTACAACCAATGAAGGGTCTTGGGTTCAGTACGTGGTAGAGACTGTATTGTTTCTAGAACAACGGTTGTGGAGGGAGGTCCCGCTCAACGGATTTCTCTATTTATAGAGGATGGGTGAACCCAAATAGGATCTCCAGAACCCACAGGCTACCTCCTGGTTGCTATCAGACTGAATAAATTATTTACTACAGCTGGATTTTAACCTGAGACCTTCGGCACCACAACTTAACTACCCCGCTCCCTATTAAATATATCGATAGCATATTATAAATTAATGTTATATCAATATTTTGTAGTTAGATTACATAAATAGAGCATATATTATATTTAAAAGAGTAGATTATTTAAATTTATATATACTATATAGCCATACAACATGAATAAATTGTTGATTCACTGAATAGAAAACAATGCCAAGTCCCTTCAGAAAGAAAATATTGAAGAAACAAAATGTTTTTTTGTTTATTCATTTAACGTCGCTTTACGCTGCTATTGGGCTATAAAACAGTGGGAATGTTTCCTATCCACGCATAATTAGAATAGGGATTCTTAACGAGTACAACTATGTTTAAAAATAGGTTAGTATGCTAACCACACAAACTTCATAAACGATTTAGGAATAAATATTAATACAAAAACAACAAAAACTAATTGTGGAGTAATAAAAACTATAATAGATAAATCATTAAAAAAACGAAGAAAAAATAGACCATACGAATAACAAAATATGATCCTTAAATATTTTTTTACTGCTATTAAGGATTAATATTGTTATTTGATAAGAGAAAGTTGAACAAATAGATAAACCAAGAAAATCTATATCTGATAAAATCTAAATATTGTGGCTTGATAGACAAAATTCATACATAAAAAAGAAGATTTAACACCTACATTTATCCAGATATAGCTTTCATAAGAATCGAACGTCTTAAACCATAATAGAAATAGTTGTGTTAACCGGCCTTGTACTAGATTATGAAGAGGTAGTAAGGAGGGTTTCGAATGCGGATAAACATGAGGCATGCGCAGGATTTTAGGTGGAAGATAATTCCAAAAAGTAGTGTAGCATTCAAAACAAAGGGCGTTGGAATGATAGAGATCTGTGAAAACGGTTTAAACGAATGGGGGGGGGGGTGGATCTAAACAACATAAATGAAAATCAAGCTTAAATATTACATAGCCAAAATATTATCAATTAGCCAAGTAGGAAATATTTACACATATTATATTTAGTTTGTCCCAGTGTTCGCAGAATGGCAAAGTTTTCTTAAATTGCTCATTCTCATACGTTTTGAAATTTTCATGTTAATTAAAAAGGGACAAAGGTGGCGAACATACACAAATCCGAAAGCCGTGTTTAAGTAAAGACTTTAAAAAATTAATTTTTATTGTTGTAACAAAAAAAGCAGGAATACAATAATTTGTAATAACTCACTATTGATAGATAGATGCAAAGGTATGAATATACATAAACCAAGACGTATGGTATGTGAGTCTTATACGAAAATGAAAAGTCGTTCGAAACTGATATTTGGCATTTAGGTATATGTTACAGTACTTTAATAGTAGGGATGGGTAAGGTTGTATCTACCGGGGAATTTGTGGCCGATACTGGAAAGTAGTGGATACAAGAACCGGATATGGTCGAAATGTACCGGATACAGATACTCAGTTGAATACTTGACTCGCGACTCGTAGCGATGGGGTGGGTCCTACCAAGTCCTACCAAGGTCACCTCACCTCTCTCTAGATACTTGTACACTGAATACAAGTATCTAGTAGTCAGTATCCACGACGACTGACGTATTCACTACTCTGTATTGGCGTATTCAATACTCTCTACTCCCGCAACTCCTTCCTGCTAGTCCAGATAGATATGAGAGCTATATTCAAGGCCTTGGTTGTATTCACATTAGAAGCATCAGCTATTCAGTATTCCCGAATATATTCACTACCTCATGCTATTTATTACTATAGCATACGAATTAAAACTGGTATATTATTTTTTTGCATCTACTTTGTGAATCAAATTGTGGGATTTAATTTACCATAGAATAAGGTTCTTAAACATTATAAATATATACATTTGTACATATTTAAATAAATAAATTATCCTATAATTTTTGAGCTCGCAAAACTTTATTATCTCGCTATATTTAATATGTTTTCACATCTACTTTTCAAATATAAATTGGTATAAAATTAGCTTTACAATAAAATAAACAAAAGTGAACCTAACAAAATGCTTAATAAATAGCAATAATAAATTTCTCAGCTAACGGAGGCTAATGTACAGAAAAAATAAATAGAATGAATAAACAAATCGTTTAATTATTTTTAATTTAGTTTTTTGTTAATTATTATAATTAGTCCAAATGTTGGCTGTGAAATGTTTTCTTAATTTAATAATTTGAAATGAAAATTATTATCATATTAGGTCTTATATTTTAAAAAAACATTTTTTTTTACTTTTTCGGTCAAGCGTGTTCTCCTTTCATTTAAAATTTCTCCCGCTTTAGAAGAGCTCTTGGAACGCGAATAGCAAAAGTTTGAGGTAGGGTTACAGCTATTTCTTTGTTCAATTCCATAGCTTTCAAAAAATAATAAACCAATATAAAGCATGGCTTTAATCATTTGATGCCTTGTGCAGGTTACTATTTCAGCGAATAACTCTTTTGCCTTTAAAAATGATAACAAAAACTGATGCCCCAAGAAAGGCTTATATGTAGCGTATTATTATTATAGAGCGTATTATAGAGTAAGAGTCGGGATAACTGTATTCAACCACAAAGATATCAAGTAAAAGTATCGGATACAGAAAAGTATCGGTATCACTTGTATTCAGATACAGGAAAATCCAGTATCTACCCATGACTACTTAATAGGTATATATAGTAAATAGGTATACCTTAATATCAATGGATAAATTATATGGTATTTAATAGCACCTAGCACTTGTACACATAAAAATAGTGTAACTTGTTTCTCATAACGGCTTCCTCTGAAGAATTTTAGAGAACTTTTACACCTACTATTAGTTTGCACTCGAAGTACTGTGGTATGTGAAAGGATTGCGTTATAAAAATATATAAATAGGATAAATGCTTTGTATTAATAATTTAGATCAATAAATATGTTTTTAATTTTAAGTATAATCATTTTTTTAATCTTTTTTAGGTAAGGAGATTTAGAACAAAGATCTACCGCTGTAAAAAAGATATGACTTAAACACCAGCCTCTTCAGCCCGTAAGAGGATTATGGTAAACCCATCATCATCGAATAAAGAATACTGAGGACCCCTACAATTTTAAATATAATCATGATTATGAGATTGAAGAGAAATGGCATGAATCGTCTATAGACCATTGTGCGTTAGAGGAGTATAAAAAAATTAATTTACCAACTATTGAAAACTTTTATAGGGGTACCTAATTCAGGTAGAGCGATTTGAAAAAGGTTAATTTAAGAGTTAAATTTTTATTTTTCGAGAAGTTATTTATTACATGTTGACAGAAATCACGTTATTTATGTTAGACAATAATAAAACGTTCAAGTTAAGATGCTGTAGAGATGTAAGAAACCAGTGTTATGAAATATTGAGTGTTACACAATCAAAGCTTTGATTTTACAAATTGAAATCTGTGTTAAGTTACATTCAAGGCTCAGAAACTATTGTAGCTCTCGCAGCTGACATTACTGTAGTCGTAGCTTTTGTATGTGACGTTGTCACATCAAAGAAGGTCCTAGGTTTCCGCCATGTGATGAACATACTATGTAATCACAATCAAGCCCCTTGTGTAAATGTGTATACTTTAGCATCTAATATCTGTTATCCAATATAATTTGAAAATTCTTTAAGTATTTTTTAAAAATGATTTGTTGAAATTTACAACCGTAATATAACTATAAATTAAGTAAAGATAAATAATGGGGTGGATGAAGGCATGTAGAGAAACGAGCGTTAAATACGACAGTGGTGATACTCAAATAACAAATTTAACTTAAATCATGAGACCATCTTTTCAGACGCCTTGAAGAATTATCACGAACTGAAGAAGTAGTTGGTATTGAAATGAGTGGGTTTGGGGAGGGGGGGGGGGAATAAAGTTTGCCATGAAAGGACTGGTATCGGGTTCGTGCCAATTCAGCAACAAATGGGAAATTGAGATCAATATGGATGACTATTCGTGGCAATTAGCATTCTGGATTGTAAGAGTTGGATACGAGAGCAATTGGATAGCCTAGTGGAGCTCTAAAGAACTACTTCGTAAGTCCAAATAGGTCTTATAATAGTCATTTATTTGATTATTTTATAATTAATAGGGAGCTTAAAGTAAGTGTTGAAACGGCCAACATTACTAGTGTGAGGATTCCAATGTAAACGATTGTCAAGATGTAGTCTTAAGTATTGGATTTGTCAGCGCATTCAGTGGGATACAGCAGGAAAGGAAGTCATTCATTTCGGACGAACGGTGAAAGTAATTTGAAGGGATTTGCAGTAATTTATTCTAATACCCTAATTTTGACACCAGCCTTCAAGGTCAATGATATGGGATAGATGAGTATGGGATGCAATAAGTGGACTAGTGTTAACTGATAATAATCATGTATTATTGTATACGTTTACGCGTGTATTATGTATCACGGACGTATCACCAGCAAACATGGTAAGGATAGTGTTAGCCCCGGTTAGGATATCATCCTTGAGGAACACCTTTGGATTGAGAAAAGAAGGATAAGTATTATTATGGTTTACTTTGAAATGGCCTATTTGTGAGACAGGATTGGAAAATGAGAAAGTATATAGGATGTAGGAATTAACGGAGTTCGTACAGCAATCCGGATCAGCTTTAAATACTTAAAGAACGTTTAACGGAAGACCATGTTTCACCAGCACTGTTTGGAGTTATTATGATATTATATTAAAAAATTATTAAATTTTATGAGATGCAAAATTCGATCGCAAAATATAATTTGTCAATTCTAAAAAACTATAATATATAATCATATTTTAATAATGGGCAAGTTGGAACTTCTGATAATACCATAATCCTATTGTTCTTTCTCTTTCTCCTTCTCTGTTACCCGGAATTCCTATAAGAAGATTGAAAAGACAATGGGCTATTGATCTGCTCAGGGAACATAAATAAATTAATTGTCAATAATTCATGTTCCTGAAAATCTAGTAGAAAAATCATTTCAAATTTCGATGCAACGATAATTGCAAAGGATTGTGTTTCGCACACACGCACGCCCTCACCTTAAGATAAACAAAACAAGCTTGCGTTTCGCTTACCGGACTGCAGCATATCGGGCAAACAAACAAAAAATACACTTATAAAATATACCGGCAAAACATTCAATGTATAAAAGAATGAAGGGAAAATATATTTAGTCTAACAAATTAGTTATGAACTTATTTGAGATAAACAAGATACATTATATTCTGTATAAAAAGAAAATGAAAATGAGAAAACGAGAATAATCGGAAACATAAAGTAGGATTTAAAAACGAAATAAAATAAAATAAAAATAAAACAGGATGATTTACACTAAGTTAAAGAGAAGTTCTCATCCTAAGCACCATGCCTTGGCTCCTGCGTGCTGAGTGTTAAAAAAGTTTAAAATGTATTAAGTAGAAAAAAAAAATTAACGAACTTCTGTGACTAGCCTTCAAATAAGTAAAGGGCTAGAAAGAAGGGATTAAGTTGGTTCCCCAAACTCTCTTTTAAATGCTACTAACTCCTTCGCTCCTAATGGGCTGTCAATTTTACAATGTACATAAAAAAGTTTTTTTACGGATTTCTACATCAACAGCTTACAACTTTTATAAACTTTTAAACCGGTATAAATTGTATTAACTCTAATGACAAGCGGCCGAGCATAAACTAAGTAAGTAAATGCTTTTAGAATTTTTTTGCAGAAATAATTTTGTGAAAAAAAATAATAAAGATGAAACATTCCCTACAATGTGTTAATTAAGAACACACCTTTATCTATTTATTGAATTACTAATAAGGAAAAATACTTATCTGTGACACTCGTATACCTCCTCTACAATCAGACCGATTGAGGGAATTTACTTCTGTCACTTATATATTTTTTTATTTATTATTTCCATTGCTTATAAATTTATAACCAACCTATGGTAATTTAAATCAATATATTTTTGTAATAATTTTATCTTCTATTATTTCATTCTTACACATGGATATTAAAACCGAATTATTCACCGGGGAAGAGTAAATATATATTCATAATGAATAATCATTTAATATTTGAAATTTGCTTTAAATTTTTATAATTGGTTGCAGAACCATTATTAAATTTAAATTAGATAACACAAACGGGAAAAAATACTCAAAAGATATTTTAAATTCATTGAATAAATGGAAGTGGTTATTACAAAAGTTTCCATAATTTATTACACCTTGCATTGATGTTTACATTTTATATAAAGCCAGGAAATAATTTATATATTTTGAAAGAATATTGTGAATCGATAATTGGTAAATAATTATTTACACTTAATCTATAAATTTTATACTTTTTAAATATTCTCATTTATAATAATATTAGTATTATTTTATATAACTATTTGCATTTGGAGAAGCAACGGTTTACCTTCGTCTGCTAGATACATTTAATAAAGATGGGAGAGTAAAATAAACTGGAGCAAACTCAATAAGTAGGTTTTTCTCTTTTTAAGTCACTTCCACTCTGTTGATAATACACTTTTCCAGACCAAATTGTTAAGATCCAGAAGTGGTTTTCCAGTTGATTTAGTTGGCAAACTACCTCTGAAAATTCCTTTCGAACAAGAACATCTTAAAATTCAGGTACAGATTTCGTAGAAACGTGATTATCCTTATGAATAAGGCTGTCGGTTACATTGATTACAAATGTTTTAAATAAGTTCGGAGAGCTTCCTTTAATTCTTTATTAAGTTTTCCGCTACTGTATCTTGAAGAAACTGTATGGTTTAGTTTATTATCTTTCAAGAAATTCGAGGATTCTCGAAAGAAAAAAAGAAAGAAATTTTATCCGTATTTTTCAACATAAGTGGAAACTAAGAAAAATACAGAGAATAAATAAATGCAGAAGAATTCATTACTAATAATAATTATAATTAGATCACAGATTGAATTTCAAACATTAACAAGTATATCCGATTCGGGGTGATTTTTATCCGTTCTAGTAAATATTTCCAACTTTTCAATTCGAACAATCCCAGAAAAAAAAAAAAAAAATTGAGTTGACAAGACAAAAAATTGCTTATCTTAAGAATCTTATGAATTTTATATTAATGCAGCAAATATAGAAAATGTTAGTTTAAGTTTCGTCATGATCTATATGATTTCTATTATTATTTCCCTTGATAAATTGGTGGTTTACCAGGTAATAATGAAATCATACTTGTCATAGAAACTTTCATGTAATCGTTTGATTACGGATTGAATTTCGTACATTAACAAGTACCTATGATTCGGGATAATTTTTATTCAAACATTTCCATTTTACAATTACATGTAAAATAAATTACCATCTCAAAAGAAGACAAAAATAAAACAATAAATATTATTTACCTTATCGATCTCACTTTTATATTAATGTAGCAAATATGGAAAATGTTTGTACCAATTTTCCTCGTAATCTGTTAGATTTATTTTTTTATCGGGAGAAATTCGGGGATTCACAGGCAAAAAAGAACTAAACTGTATGTATATATTTATACCTATTTATAAACAAAACACAAAATAAAGACAATGCCTGAATGCAAAAAAACTACTTATCATTGGTGTATTTTACCCCAAGTAATAATTAGATCACAGATTGTATTTCGTAAATCGATACGGGATTATCCGTATCCATTCCAGTAAGTGTTGGAAACATTTTCATATTTCAATTCCAAGGAATGAAGGAAATAAAAATAAAAATAAATTGATGGTACTTCTCCTGACGTTCCGTATTTCGAAGGCAATTAGTCACTCAAGGAACGAACGAAATTGTTTCAACGTTTAAAAGTTACAATAAAAAGGAGTTTTTAGATGTTTTTATGAGATCTGCAGTTCACAGAACGACTGTAATAACTTGCATTATTACCCTGCAGTATTCCATAACTACAGTCCACGGGAAAGTCATAAGTAATGCAATAAAGGAAAGAATATCCTCTTCCAGTATAAATTGCATAAGGAACAAGAAATTTTCCAGGGTGGACAAATAAAAGTGACCAAGCGCCCAGTAGCTCCAATATTAAACATCCACCACCAAATAACCTATGCCCTGGAATTCGATAACACACTGGGTCCGGTGGTTTGTGAACTTGTTCTTATAAAGGCTGCCTCCAGGAAGATTTTTTTTCTAAATATCGGAAACTGTCAAATAAATAATCTGCTACGCACATAACACAGCTCTCAATATCACTTTGAAAAGAATCCATTTATTCCCAATGAAAATTCCATTTTGCCTGTGTATTTTTGAAATATAAGCACAAGTGGCTAAACATGTACACAGACATTATATTCTTCCATTACTTTCCTCATTTTTTTTTATATATTCGTTTTTATTAATAAAGACAATTTATTTCGTGTAATTAAAACGTCCTAACCGTGTACTATTTATTTCCAAGGTAAGTGACACTTCACTTACGATATGCATATACGTATTTGTATATTCCTGAAAAATGTGGCTCTCGGCACAGCTATACTTTTTTTGTTACGTATACCTTTTGTTACTAAGCCAAATGGTGTTACTACCTCGATTCAGTCTTGTAATAAATATTTATAAGAAACAACCCTCAATTCCCAACCGTATAGCATCCTAATTTTCTAGAGGTGTATATTTATTCAGGCCAGAGATTCTACACAATTTCCTCTTTTTTTGTAAGCTCTTTAGGAAGATTTGTTTGTTCAACAGTAAATCCAGTCTCGTTTCGAATACAAGTCTCGTAAAATTATTTATCTATAAATACATCAATTTCCTTACTCTGGTGTTGCTCTAGATATTTAATATTCGTATTTGTCTAAAATGCACTGCCACAAATTTAAAAATCGGTATGATTATACTTTTGTAAAAGAATGACATATTAGTATAATTATCTTTTCATTCTTCACAAATTTTCATATTTTAATACGCAATTATTAAGTTAGATTATATTGTAGATATAATATTTGTAAAATATAAATTTGTTTCTTTTTTTAACTAACTACTTAACTAAGAAGTAATGGCAGTTTCAATATGCAAATGGAGACGAAATGCGTCTTAATTTACAATAACGATTGCTGCAAAAGTCTTCCCTGTTGTTTCAAGTCATTTAAAGGTATAATACTTTGTATCTGTGAACTTTGAAAGCTTCTGACGAACAAAGAATCAACAAAGTTTATATATACTTCAAACTTTTAAGTTCGAAACACATATATTGTATGTAATATGTATTTTTGATTAGGTTGCCATAAAATATACTTAATTTACCATTCCTTTCCTATCCTTAGAGTCTGAAAATGTGAAATTTTGGGTTATTACCCGAAATATGGACATAACCCATACCTATACATATGGTTAAAACCTCCTCGAAAAAACTCAACATTTAAAACAAAGGCATTAATTTTTATATTATATGTTGGAACATCTGAAGGGGATGCAGCCCGAAGAACTAGAGAAGGAAGAAAAGCTATTTTCTTGCTCCATTCCGCACTGTTGGGTAATAACATCCTAAAAAGCACAAAAACGGTGATTTGCCACGCTATTATGTTAATTGGCTGCGAATCATGGAAATTGGGATAGGAAAGCAAATAAAACCTTCTAGTAGCGGAGATGGACTTCTGGAGAAGGGCAGTTGGAATATCTAGGCGTGAAAAGAAACCCAATTCAATAGTCCGGGAGGTTAAAGGTACTATTCTCGAAAAAAATAACCATAAAGCGATTAGAGTGGTTTGGACACCTAATGAGGATGGAATGTAATAGAAAAACCCAAAATGTCCAAAGAATTTCATGGATGAACTAAGTCCAGGAAGAATGGAAGAATACGGTCTTAATGAAGAAGATGCACTTGAGAGGAAATCTGGAAAAAAAAGTTATTCTAAAACTTGTTTGGAGAAAACCTCAACTTTGGAGAAACTCTCAACAAATAAAAATAAACAATATAATAAATGATATAATTTTGAGTGAATACATTAACGTAGGGGTTCCTCACAACACACCCACGGAAACACTTACTCCTTTCAATCATGTTTATTGACCCCCCACCACCACCACCGGGCTGAGTTTGATTCCTAATCATGAGCTCAGATTGACGACAATATAGTGAGACAAATGACATACTTGACGCTTTAGTAACCTTACTGTTTGCGGGGGCATCAGCTGTGACACATGCCAATACGTTCACCTATTAATAGGGATGACTATTGATCCCTTTCCGGTCGAACTCTCGAGTCAATCACAGGCCTACTCGAGGAGCCCTTAGGTTTGAGTGGTATTGGTCACCATTTTCGGTACGCTTCGATAGATCATAGGAATTTTCAGGAGGGTTCATCTGCAAATCCTATTTTTACGGCCATATGATAAAAAAATTTTTTTTTACAAATCTTTCTCAAACTTTAAGACATGAAGGTACATTCAAGCAGTTATCAGTACATAACATAATCTAGTATAGAAAACAATTATTATTTTAAAAATATAAGTTGTAATTAACTGGATAGTCGTTAGCATAACAACCTGATTTGCACCAGATAGCGAATTCGCATCCTTATGATGAGCAGTTGGCCTAATGGCTTTTCAAACAGAGTAAAAATTCCCAGGTGACGCCATCTTTCGAAGGGGAAGTAAAATGGCAGCCCTGAACCTGTGCGGGCTCGGGACTCGTTAAACCAAAATATTATTTGACTTGACTATCGATAACTAGAGGAAAAAAATCATTCATTCCTTGAGGAATACAATTCGGGTAAATGTTAATCACAGTTATTCAATTTATTTTTTTAAATTATTTTCACTAATACTTCTTAACTTTGTATAATATTTCTTTAACATTATTATTTATCCAATTGTATAGGTTCCCAAACGTAAAACTGGGATATTCTTTCTTAAGAAGATATCTTCATTCTTAGTTTTAGTCTATTTTTTAGGAATATATATTTTATCCTAAAGGGATAAATTTTATTAAATTATTAAAATTTAAAAGAACCAATCTTACATTCGCATATGATTTCCATAATCAAATTAACCTCTATCATCAAAGATACAATCTACACATATGAAATTCACAAAGTCATTTAAATAAATACGCCCACACCCTTCAGATTTTGTTTTGATTCAATCGGGATCATCTGTAGCAATGAAAATATTATCTTATGAAATAGGATTTCCGACCGGGGAAGGGGTCGGTTCGAGCCCCTCCTAAAGTAATTCAGAAGTACTTAGGGCTCGGAAGATATTAATTTCCAAAAGGGTGATGGCACTGAAGCGATTAATTCCACCGGCCGTGGAACAGGAGGGCACACAATGAATGTATAATCCAGGGCACCTATTGCAATGGAACACTTCCAACAGATCCCAAATATTAGCGGCTCTTATCTGTTGGCAAACATTCCCCTGTTAATTATTTATTCAGATAAGGGAATGCGAGCCTAATTTTGTTTCCCCTGCCGAACTTTATACAGTGTTACCTCTTGGAAATTTATAAGCTCCTAGGAACTAAAGTGCCAGGATCTAAATGCAAATTTTCCTAACAAGTTTTATTATCTTCCATTCCCGCTGTCTCACAAGAGAGGCCCGGGGCCTTGATTGCAAGGAAAGGTTTGGAAGTGCTATAGTTAGAAGCGAGAAGTTCCAGGGGCTCTAAAAACAAGGATTTCAAGAAACTAATAATTATTTTGACTAAGAATGTTAAATAAGAAGTAAACCAGAATACTTAAAGTATTTGATGCATTGGCATGAATTTACTGTGGTACCCCTTAAAAAATATATATAACTTAGAGAGGGAGCGGAGTAGCATAGGGTGCAGAATCCACAAGGTTCAAATCCGGCTGTGGCAGATTCTCATGGACCACCTGGCCCCATAAAGAGGGTACCCATGATTGGGAAAAACCTGACGGTTGTGAGTGATCTCGGCCAAACCACGTCCCTGCACAACCTTTGACCTAAAAAAAGTGCAGCACCTAACATGTACATAACTTAAGGCCCTTCAGGAAGTGTAACAGTATAGGTTATATCTTGCAAGGGTTAAAAATGAAGAGGGGAAATAAATTGTATATTGTACTTCCGGGTGATTGCATATTGTGATCCGGTTATTTCCAATCACCTAGCTAAACTAAACTACAACTCTAGGACCTAAAATTGATACAAATAATAAACAATACATTGGCTATCGGAATCAAGCGCGATTGTAATATTGAAAAAAAAGGTGTCGTTCTCAAAAGCCGTGTTATAATAATAATCAGTTTATGAAAC
This sequence comes from Troilus luridus, assembly GCA_964056705.1. NCBI lineage: Eukaryota > Metazoa > Arthropoda > Insecta > Hemiptera > Pentatomidae > Troilus > Troilus luridus. Next base: position 76,409,834 of record OZ057416.1, on the reverse strand, counting down.
GTCCCTAGATCAGGGATCAACTACACATAGATGAAACACGCAAGAAGTGTCTTCAACGGGAGCATTCTCCATTCACGCGAACTCTTAAGGAGCCTACGTGAGTAGAGACATCAATATCAATCGGAATGCCATTTAGGAAATACTTCTTGAGCCTGGAGTTTTGGTTTCCGGGACGAGAAAAAAGTATAAATACAGGAAGAAAAAACCCGCCTTGACCTCTAATCTGCAGCTGAAATAGTCGTAGCTATAAAGGAATCACTAGGTAAACATGATTAATTTGTCAAGCAGTATATGATATAATAATACTAATAATATGATGATGCAACACATATAAAATATCTTTAATGGACGACAGCTCTTTAATTCCCATAATTAAATATATTTAATTCCCATTTTTTAAGAGGTTTAACAATAGATAATATACAAATCATAAAAATGAATCTCACTGCTCAGCATCTCTTCAAAAATAATTGAATGTTTTTCAATTATTTTTGAAGAAAAATAATGAAATACCAAATACTTGATGCTGAATAGAAACCTAGTACAGAGAAAGTGCTGGAGAAGGATAAGAATCGGTAATGAAGTAAAAATTAAATTTGTAATTAAGAGGACGATATTTAGAATAAGGAACATTGTTTTATTTAATTGAAAAATTACAATCAGTGATCAAGACGTGGCAACCCAAGCGATTCACACGCGCAGTTTTTGAGCCGAAAGGGGTGGACTTAAAATAATTCACCCTCTATAGAAAATTTTTGTCAAATGTCTCCGCTAGAGCACAGCATCGCACAGGAGTGTACTGGATATGTTTACGTTAGCTGGAATTTCACTTATTAGAAAAAAAATCATTATAAAGGTTGAGTTTGAAGAATTGTGCTCCAGGCAAGAAGTGTCGTGTTCTGACCAGAAGAAAGATCAACTCTGAAGCTAGGAATCTTTCTTTTTACCGCAGTCTGGCTAGATTCTGGGTGTAGCAAAGCACTAGTTTCATTTGATGATAAAACCAATCAATAAGGTCAGTTGAATTGTTTTTATTTGTAAAAACTCTCAGCTTGTTAATCCATTAGATAGTAACTATTATTGCTATGAGTCCAATTATAATTATTGTTATTGACAGTTGTTTTGCTTATCTTTGAATATATAAGTGTGGTCTAACAGAGGAGCCGCAAGTAACAATGTGATGTAGAATAATGGATGTAACATTTTTCTTAAGAGGGAATACAATTGCGAAAATAAAAATCTTAAAAGAATCTTACTGCTTAGGATCTCTTCAAAAATAAATGAAGAACAATATGGAATTAGGGATAAGAACGTAAGATTTGTCGAAATGTTTCAATTATATCGAAGAGGTATTGGAAAAAATAAGGAAACAAGACATCGTTAAAGACCGAGAAGAAACAAATAAGAACCAGGGTTTAATACTTAATATTGCCTTATCTTTTATATCATATGACAATATTAGCAATTAATGACAAAGATCTGCAGTCAAATCTAAAAATGTCTTCTATGAATGGGAATAGGTATGAAAATCAGTGTCAAAAAGTTACATCATTGGGCAAAAAACCTGAGCAAGCAATAAGAGTAATTAAAATAAATGAAACCAGACTCTAATAGATTGAAAAGTTTAAGTATCTTTGAGCCATTCTATATTTTGTTGGGGATATAGTGACTCAAAAATCCAAGAACGTGTCATAGCAGCAGGGCTATTAAGGTTTCCTTGACAGCTAAGAGGATTTGAATATCAAATTATACAAGTTAACCTTCGTTTCACTATGTACACATTCCTTTGAATCTTGGGTGATTGCAACAAAACATAAATAACAGATTATTGCAATAGATACGTGGTACCTGAGAAAGTTAGAATGCAGAATTAGATAGGATAAGACGAGGACCCGCAAAAAGGTCTAGTATGCTTCCTCGTTGAAGTAGTCATCGGATGAAATCCCAATTAAGGTGGTTTGGACATACAATTCAGAACTTCGGGTTTGTTGGAGAGCATCATTATCTATGTCAAGGCAAGACCGACCTGGCCTAGAGGCATGAGGAGGCCCACATGCCAGGGTAGAGCTTGAAGGAGGCCTTTGTTGTGGTGGAGCTTAAGTTGGCAAGAGAGCGGCAGGTTGGCGGAGAGGAGAGGTAACAGAGGTTGCTGTACAAAAAGCAGGTTATGATTGTATTAAATAAAAATGCTATAAATATTCAAGCTTATGAATAAAATAATACACTTTATACTTACAATGGTAACTGAAAGTAGTTTTAAGAGCTTGAATCACAAAACACTAAGAACAAAAGTCCCCGAGGTAGATAAAATAAAAGAAATACATCTTTTGCTGTTCAAATGAAATAAAATTGAAGAGAGAGGGACCGGTAGAGAAAGGATTAATTAATAATAGAAGACTTGTCCGAGCGGTGTAAATATAATTTCAAATCATAAATCTCTCTGAATCATTCATATTTATATTTATAATTTAATCGAAATAATATTTCAACCTTTAGTATCTCGTTAAATACTTAACATAATCTTTATTACACAAACAAAAATAAAAAGATTTTTTTTTTCACGTCCACATTGGAGCACATGAATCAATCCATGTCTTTAACATATGAATAGTCTTTAACATATTAGCTGTGATGTTTTTGTGTCCTCTTCTGTTCCCAAAACTTAATTCTTTCAACTAATCACTGAATTTAAAATCGAATTTAAATTGAAGACAATCCTCAATGCTCCTTATTTTGTTAAGAATAAAGTCATCCACAATGACCTTAATGTCCCATTTGTTGCTGATTTGGCCCGAGCCCGCTATCTATCCTTTCATAACAAACTTCATTTCCACCCAAACCCTCTAGTTTCAGACCTAGCTTCCTCTCCAATTCCCGATAATCCTCCGAGGCGTCTGAAAAGAAGATGGCCACGTGACCTTCTTAGTTGAACTTGCGATTTGATTACTACCAGTGGGCAGTTTCTCTACTTGTCATTATATCATGTCATTATGTATCACTTACCCTATTTACTAGTTATATTATTGTAATGTAGTTGTAAATATCAATAAATAAATACTAAAATTGAAGACTCAATCGTCATTTTATAAACAAATATTAGGGGAAGGCCATACATAAAAAAATAAAAACCCTTCCCTGGTTCCCCAACTGGATGAGGTTCCCCTGTTTGTTTTTCTAGTCTGATTCTTATTAAATCTGATAAAAATGTGTAGTTTACTGGAAGAAGTGATAATCCTGTATAGTTATTTGTATCTGAGGGTGGATTAGTACATACTTCAATTTTTAAGCACTTATCCTGTTACCCAAATGTTTATAATATTGTGAAGAGCATTTGTCAGATTTGGACAAAGATTCTTTCAGACCTGGCTGCCTTTTCTTCATCCGTAACGGTGTATTGTTTTTAATTTAAGTCTCATATCTCTAACCTTCAGAATCCTCTTCTCTTTTCTTCCTTTAGTTTGTCTCATTGTTAAATTTAACTTTTTTAAGTTGTCCTGGACCTCAATGAACCAGCTGTCCTTGGTCTTACTTTTTCAAAAATAGTTGAATAATTGGTTTACTAATCTGGTCTCGTGACAATCGTGGTATGTTCTTCTTATATTCTACTTCCGATATGGACCGTGTCATGTTGGTGCTATAAACCAAGCTTTCGCTCAGCGTGCTGTTAGTTTCCTCAGGCTTAGTCAGTTAATGAAAAAATATATTTAATATTACCATTATCACTATCACAATTCATTAAATATGATTTAACCCTGAGCTGTATGAATTCGATCAACCGAGAAATATAGGTCGGCCGCTATATTGCCACTATGAGTGGGATGGTAACTGATAACAGATGTTGGGAAAAAACATCAAGCAAATAAGATTCGTTCTACGGAAATCCGAATTTTCATCCAAAAATTAATATGTTAAAACTATGCCCTAAATATTCCATTTTATGAAAAATAACTAAGAGGAAATAAGCGGATAGATAATTGAAACAAGATCAAGTTATTGACAGCATCTTCTGAGCCAATCAACTTCCTTTCGATAAGGTTAAAGGTATTAGGAACTTAATTTACTAACTTACACACGTACTACTAAAAAAAAAAAAAAACCTGTACCACTACAACCCATGAGGGGTCTGGGGTTCAGTACATGGTAGTGACTGTACTGTTCCATGGACAACGGTTCTGCAAGGAGGTGGCTTTTCCTAGGTCTCGCTCGACCGCCAGATTTTCCCCCCTATTTTGGGTACCCTATTTTTATAATATTTTATAGAGGCTGGGTGGGCCCCAGGAGGGTCCTAGATCCTATATGATCCATCTCCCGCTGCAAACAGACTAAATAAAAATAATGGCCTGCAGCGGGAATTGAACCAGGATTTCCGGCATGGTAACTCAGTACTCTGTACTACTAAACAAATAATTTATAAATTAAAGTAGTGATGTATGATATTAATCAAGCATTTAATATAGCGTCACTAATTCTTGTTTAAACTTTCTCTGATCTTAAAATTAATAAATTTTTCATTTTAATGCATTTTCACCTAATGTTGCTAATAAATGAGACAGTTAAACGATGATTAGTGTTCAAATAACTATGTTCTAATAATTCTCGCACCTTCCCAATCCATTTTCTAAACAATTTACTTTTGAATAAAAGTGAATTAAAAAGAAAAAATGTGATAAGTATTTTTTCTATCAGTTTGTAAACTATTTCAGGAGTCCGATTAATAGAAGAAAAAACACAGGTGTACTTACTGAAACACCGAATCCAATAATACAAGATTCTGTTTGACTGCGGCTACAAGTTGAACGTTGAATATATACTAGAGAAATAGAAATAGTTGAGTTAAAAGAACCTTTGATTATATAGCAACACTAGTTTTACAGGTCCTTTTGAAGGAACAGTTTTACAAAAAACAGGATAGTAGGAAGGTAAACCATTTGTTTCTGTTATATTACAACACTTTTTGTAAAACTTCCTGCTGACAAGTAGTGTACAGAACACTGTTAGTCGGTCAATGGAATCAAAGACTTTTTTAAGGTCTACAAAGGTGATTAAATAACCAGTGTTTCGCAACTCACTAATGCCTAATAATCGATTTCAAATTGAAGAACTAATCGTCATTATAAAATCAAATATTAGGGTAAGGTCATGGATAAAACAGATATCCTTCCCTCACGGAAAACTCGATGAGGTTTCCCTATTTGTTTATAAACTTGTTCTTCTAGTCTGATTCTTATTAAATCTGATAAAAAATGTGTAGTTTACTGGGAGAAGTGATATCCCTCTATAGTTGATTGCATCTGTGGTTGGATTAGTAAATACTTCCATTTTTCAAGTTCTTATTCCGTTACCCAAATGTTTATAATATTGTGAAAAGCATTTCTCAGAATTAGGGCAAACAATCTTTCAGATTTCTGCTATTATACCAGCTTACCCAAATGCTATGTTATTTTTGTTGTTATGCTAAGTTATAGAGCACGAGTGTTATGGGTTGTTGTAAACTTAGCCTTTTTGGGGTTCTTCAATTTTTCAATGGGTTTAATCTTCAAAAAAGGATATGGAGTTTCTTAAAATGGTAAGCAATTTACCAATTATCACCGTTTTTCAGAGCTAGTTCCCATTATCTTTTTTAAAGCTCCGGGACTGATATTTTTGGAGTTATTTTAGACTAACTATTGACCATGGAGCTATTTATTAAATGTTCAGGCAAATCCATTTGTGTTATTCTTCTTATTTTAACCGTAGACATTCTAATATATATGAGAAAATCATAACTTTCTTGGTTTTTTTTTTAACGTAAGGATTTTATTTTCTAAAGCATTGAGAGTTCAGCCACTTCCAAGATTTATTTATAGTAGCGATTTCCTGAGCTATTTTTAAGTTTTATGTCCTAACTATGCCTTATACGTTAATTTTTATTTCAGTAAAGTCCTTAGGTCTCCATTGTTTGGAGGAATATGAATTAAAAGTTCGTTAATTAAAGATATGAGTTCGCTCTTTTCTTTGGATCGAGACAGACTAACTAACGATCAAGTAAGTTCCCTAAGGGCCTAATTAGCCTCAGATAAGATAATACAACTTGACCTGAAAACACTGGTAACTCCATTAAGTGGACTTCGAGTTGGCCAAATGTATGAAATCCACTATTAAGCTGAGGTTTTACTGCTAGAAATTAACACTAATAGCTATCCCGGACCCTGTCTGGGGCACATTTAGTTCGGTGATTAGGGGACTGGATGTTGGGACAAAGTTGGGCGGCAAACCGTTAGCTGGAGGAATCCTGGGAATGAAGCGCAGTGCTTTAAGCAAACGTCTTTTTTCTTACTCCAACTTTCGGGTGAGGAGTAAAAAGCTATCAACTCCGTCGACCTCCTAAATCGTCATGCCTGAATCAGTTAGTACGTTCTACACAGGTTTTTTTAATGTTCATCCAATTTGATTAATCTTTATAGTGGAGCTGGTAAAATGGTATTTGCAAAACTGTACAACTGAGCAATATAAGAAAATATCATTAAATTATTAAAATTTATGTTTTTCTAAAGTGTCCTTAGGGAAGCGAGGCAGCTCAGTGTGCCCATGAAACAGCCATGGAGGGATCCTGTGAGATCTACTGTTTCTCATGGGATTCAACCTACCTCTATAATGTGGGGAAAATCCAGTATAAATAAATAAATACAATGAACACAGAGATAAATTGATATTGAATTACTCACTCAGCCAATTTACTTGTTATATGACTGTAATATAGTTGTAAATATCAATAAATAAATAATAATAAAAAAAAAAATATTGAATTACATTTGCAATAGACTACCAAAAACTAACTTCTGGATAAGATCTATTAGTTCTATCTCCATCGTTCTACGTCCACTCTGAAAACCTGTACATTTTCTTAAATCAAATTCCATTTTGCGCACAACTCATTGCATATTCTCGGGAAATTTTCCTTTACGAAAAGCATTCGAAGATTCTAGGAAAGAAAACACCAACCCACCAGTTTGCTCTTCGTTTATATCATTCCAAGATATAAAAACGCCATAAAACAGGGGATGTAATTTTTCCTGTTTCTCAGAAGAAATTACATAGCTCTGCGTTTTCTTCTACATTGAAAAACCATCTTCAACTATGCAGTAATGTCAGTAATGCCATATCCACTATGTAGTAATGTAATGTAAAAGTCCGAAGTAAATCTACGGAAAGTAAAACCATACTTGAGAAGTTCTTGTTTATCTTCATTGATTTTACAATCCTCTCCTTCTTTTCTCAATAAACAGGCATACAAAGATGGAATTTTTAGTCCCCTAATCACTTCGATAACAGGGATTTCGCTAATAGCCATTTCATCTTTTTATATAATAACACACACACACACACATATATTATATATATATATATATATATATATATAATAAGAATAATGCCGTAGCAAAATTGGCCTCCTAAACCGTTCATTTCACCAGAAAAGTGTTTCCACGAATGGAAAATTAAAATTTACAAAATCGAGCCTCGTTTTTACTCTACAGAATGGAGCTCCGTTCGCTTCGAATAACTAAGTGCAGTATCTTGGACAATATTTGGATAATAGGCCAGCATATAACACGTATACACAAAATTGACAAGATATGACGATACATTTTCGGGATACCAAGATCTTTTTCAAGACGAAGCCTAACTTTGGAGCCTACCTAAGACCTCCCACACTAGATAAAAACTAAGTCTATAATCCTAAGTGCACCTTGGTACCCCTGGTTTTATACTATACGGGAATAGCAGACAAACAGAAATATATTTCATAAATGACAAATACACTACATTTTACTCTGGATAGAAAAATGATCACGGATCCATTTAGTTCTAACACTTCCATCCCCTATATTAGCCAATCTATCTGAACGTTGAAAAGAAAATGGCATAGAGGTACAAAAAGACTCATTAACAAGTGTTGTTAACGCCCAAATAATGATATATTTATAAGATTACAAATCTATATTTACGTGTATATTAAATAAATTTAAAATCTCTCAACTGCCTTTTACTAATCATCTTGGTCACCATAAAATCTGCCGAATCCGTTCACCTTCGGTCTTCCGCTCAATTTGACTCCATCTGTGGCACCCTTATATAATATTCTGACTCCTCTCCATACTGAATAAACGTTGATTTTTAGTTATTTTTTCGCGTGCTCTACAGATACATACAAAATACCAATAATTTAATTGAAATAATTAATAGTTATGTTATTTATACATAAAATTTGTAAATACAAAGATATTGATGAATTTCATTTTTAGGATTATCACCGTTAAGTTCAAAAATACTTAGTTAATTGTAAGAAAAAAATCTGTTAAAGGAAATTAAAAGTTATAATAGTTATTGATGTTTTAAATTTGTATTAGTATGAATTGCATAACTATTAAACAACGTTTGATTAAAATATTATTATTTTTAAATCAATGGAGTTGGAACCTTTAAACTAATGTTTATTAACACATATCGTATAATTCATACACACACCGCTACGCATCGCCAGTCACGTCACGAGCATGTCGTTCATGTTGCTGACGCGAACCCAATAGTTTTTCCCCTACCAAAAGTCGCTTAACGCTGCCAAAGAAGTTTTCACTTCAAAAATTAACAAAAAAAAGTTAACACAAAGGTCTCGATAAAGTATAAATTGACTATCCTTCTTTTGATCTTCCTACAGACATTGAAACGTCTTCCGACTTTCACACGTGTATTCGTCTATTAAAGGTAACAATCTTTGTAAGTAAATATAATTTTTGAATCTTCATTATACCTTTTTTTTGCTGGCATACGGGGTTCTCGGCAGTGACGGGTTGATGCGTTGGGTTTACGCACGCCCGCCACTGCCAATAAATAAACTTTTTTTTTTTTTTTCCTTTATTTAAAATAAAATTCTACATTTATAATGGGGGGTACCATTTAATTTTTTTTTGGGTACATTAAAAATTTTTTTTTTTTTCATCTGTGGTGCTGCCCGGTGCACGGATGTGCACCTTACTGTTGGGGCAGCACCTTTACACCTCCTGGCCGGTCTCCATCCGTCCGGATGCCGCCCAGCCCTCCTGGTCCGCATCCGTCCGGTCATCAGCTCCATCTCTCTCATCCGGGGGTGGTTCCCCGTCTGGCTCCTCATCTGGTGGCTCGCCGAGGGGCCGGATCCTGCTAATAGTGAAATGCGCAGGCCCGACCACTTCCTTCCACCCGTAAATAAACTCCTTGAAGAAGGGGTAATTCCCTTCCTCCATCAAACGGGGGAAGTCCTCCTCGGCGAGGGCGAAAATCCCGGTTTTCCGCGACAACCTGGCACGATGTCCTTCCATCGCGGTGCAGGAAACAATAACGTGCTCCGCTGTCTCAGGGACTCCACAGGCAGGGCACCGGGGGTCGATTTCTCTCTTATGCTCGCTGAGCTTTCCCCGGTACCCGCCATGTCCTGTCAACATCTGCGAGACCCAGTAGTCCGGGAGGACCCATGTCGCAGTTATTCTCGACTGGACGGTGGGGAAGAACTTCCTCAAGGTGGCGCCCTTCTGGCTTCCCACCCACCGTCCGTTCCACGCCTCGATCGAGTCCTCCCTAACAATCCTTCTCCATCTGTTGGGGGTCTCGCCGATCCTTTCTCGGAGTCCCTCCGGGAGCGCCGCTAGCCCCTGTCTCTTCACCTCGTAAACCATCGCGTCCTCCTTAAGGACGAGGTCCAGGGGCATCGCTCCCGCCAGCACCTGCACCGCCTCATGCGACACCGTTCGGTACGCCTTCGTGACTCGCAGCAGAGCCAGTCTCTGGATGGTGGCCAATCTCCTCCTCTGTAGCTGCGTGAGGTTTCGGCTCCACATTGGGGATGCATACCTCAGGATACCCAGGACCACGCCTTTATAAATGGTCATCGTTGCCGGGTACCTGAGGCCCCAAAATGCACCCCCTATTCTTGATAAACCATTGAGTGACAGGGTCACCCTATCCTTCAGGTACACCAGGTGAGGGGTGGCGTCGAAGTCCCTTCTGAACTTCACACCCAGGTACCTTACCTCCTCACCCAGCCTCACCCTTTCTCCCCGAACATCTAGTATGACAGGGTGAGCCCTGTCGGTGGAGCCTCTCAGGAGTATGGCCTGGGTCTTGGCTGCGGCCATACTCAACTTTTTCCCCACGCACCATTCCGCTACGAGACCGGCACACCTCTCCGCCTGTGTCTTCACTCTGGCTCTGCTGTTTTCCGCCACGATGACTGCCAGGTCGTCGACGTAGGCCGTGGCAAGGAACCCTTCCTGTTCTAATTCCCCCAGCAACGGGTCGAATACGAGCTTCCACAGGGCCGGTCCGAGGACCGACCCCTGTGGGCATCCTCTCTCAATCCTTCTCTCGACCTCATAGTAGCTACCTCTAATCCTAACGCTCCTGTCACTGAGGTAACTACTTATGAGGGAGTACAAGTTGCTGGGGGTGTTAAACTCCTGCAGCCGCTGGAGTACACAGGGCCACCATACACTATCGAAGGCGGAGGATATGTCAAATAGCATAAGCATAACATACTTCTCCGCCTTCCCTTCCACGTCCCTGCGCACTCTCAGCAGCGCGTCTGTGGTTCCCCTGCCACGGGTCGAGCCGAACTGCCGTGGATGGCTTGCTAATCTTCATTATACCAACGATCAGTATTCGTCCTCATCTTAAGTTGTAGCTAACTGGTTAACTCCTACTACAAGAGTTAGTACATTGTACTCGTAGAATCCCCCTAGTAGGAGTAATCCTGTTTGTTAGTTCCCGAGCCTTGTGTGGTATCTGCGGCTCTATCTCGAATAGGGATTGCCTTTTGGTTCAGCGAGGAATTGCAAAGTGACTGTGTATGTGTAACCGAATTGCAAATTGTCAAAATATCCAACATTCATGAGGTAAAATACAACATTTTGTCCCTCGTATTTGAACTATTCTTTTTTCCCGACTATCAAAATCTTAATCAAGAAAATACGAATAAGTAATGATTCCGAAAATGTGAAAATAACAATAAAACGGTCCCATCAATAATCCGCAGTGTATCGCAGATAGTAGTGTAAATTCTCATTTACTTATTTCTAAAACGAGATTGGCCACCCTAAAGACCTTATCAATTCCAAGACTGGAATTGTGCGCTGCGCTCCTGTTAGCACAAACCTTGAAATCAATTACGAACAGCGTCGAACATTTTTCCATTGACTCAACGTATCTCTTCTCGGATTCAACGATTGTTCTTAGTTGGTTGCGTCTATCACCGCATACATTGAAAACATTTGTGGCGAATCGAGTAACCCACGTTCTAGAGATTACATCAGTTAATGACTGGTATCATGTCTCGTCCAAACTAAACCCTGCTGATTTGGCTTCGCGCGGACTATTACCTGCCGGTTTAACAAACAACCAGTTGTGGTGGAATGGACCTGAATGGTTGATACACGACTTTTCGGTATGGCCAAATATCCATTTCAAGGAGCCCGTTCCCGTACCAGAAGTGAAGCCCCAGGCATTCGTCGGAACGAGCAAAGCATCTGATTCCTATCTTATCGATGTAATGGAGCGAGTTTCTTCGTTTGATAAATTAACAAGGTTATTTGCCTATATAGTCCGGTTTACAAACAATCTGAAACGTCACAAAAGGGATAGAAACCTGGGAACTCTAAATTTAGTGGAAATTGTTAAAGGAACCCAGCTACTAATAAAATGCGTTCAGCAGCATTATTTTCCAGCAGATACCCAAATAGTCTGGCGTAATTTACGTTCCTTAGACCCATTCTTGGACCATAAAGGGATACTCAGGGTGGGCGGCCGTTTAAGGAACAGTCCCTTGCCCAACAACGCACGACACCCCATTTTACTTCCTCAGAAGGCACATTTGACTAAAGTGCTAATTGACCATTACCATAGAATGCATCTTCACCCCGGTCCACAACTGTTGCATTCCCTGCTGCAACGAAATTACTGGATAGTTTCAGCTCGGAGGATAATTCGCCACAGAGTTCACAAATGCAGTACCTGTTACAGATTTCGCTCAAAAAATTTTACTCCTCCTATGGCCGATCTTCCACCATCAAGATTTGAACAAGGAAGACCGTTTGTTGTAACAGGTGTAGACTATTGTGGTCCGTTTATCACTAAGGAGTTTAACAAACGCAAAAGTAATCAACAAAAATCTTACGTCTGCTTGTTCGTCTGCTTGAGCACCAGAGCAGTACATCTGGAGCTTGTGACACAACTGACGTCCGACGCATTCATTGCATGCCTCAATAGATTTGTTTCCCGACGAGGATTACCATCCAAAATTCTATCCGACAATGCTACGAACTTTGTCGGTGCCAACAGATATCTGAAGGATCTTCATGAATGGCTGGCTCGCGAAGAAAATCAAAACAGCCTTAGATCTCATCTTCATTCCTTGAGGGTAGAATGGGAATTTAACCCCCCATCGGCTCCTCATTTCGGAGGTATTTGGGAAGCCGGGGTAAAATCCTTCAAACATCATTTGTTTCGAGTTCTCAAAGACCACGTCCTCACCTTCGAAGAGATGAATACTCTTGTCATAAAAATAGAAGCTGTTCTGAATTCGAGACCCCTTTACCCAATGTCTTCTTCTCCTGACGATATGGACGTGTTAACCCCAGGACACTTTATTATAGGCACTTATTTATTAGCTGTTCCAGAGCCTGATTGTAGTGGTACTCCAACTAACCGATTATCGCGGTGGCAACTTTTGCAAAAATGTACTCAAGACCTTTGGAAGAGATGGAGGCGTGATTATTTGAACAGTCTTCAGCAGAGAGTTAAGTGGGCCAATAAAGGGGACAATATTCGATTAAACGACTTAGTCCTACTAAAGGAACCTAATGTACCCCCATTGCAATGGCCAACCGGAAGAGTAGTGGAGGTCTTTCCAGGTAGTGATGGGATCATTCGCGTGGTACGCATTAGAATAGCAAACGGCGAATCTATTCGTCCAGTAACGAAATTAGCACCATTACTTCCCCTTGATTGATGTATGGTCTTTTATTAAATTTTTGCGCACAGACAAAAATTGGTGGGCGGTGTGTTAAGGCCAGATGAAGTAGTGACCTTATAAAGTATTATTAATTTTAATCATAAAAAAATTAAATCATTTTTTCTTAAAAGAAAGAACATTATCTTTTCTTATTTTTCACATTTTATTTAATATAATAATTTAAACGTTTAATTTCATAATTGTTTAGAATAATTTAAAATGTAATTTTATTTGGTTTAGATATAAGTGTAATATTTGTAGTAAGTGTGAAAACATATGTTATAAAAGTGAAGAGAGAAAAACAAAAGAGAGTCGATCGGCTTTTGTTCGCTCCGGCTAGACCGAGCCAGTGAGTGTGACGCGAGCCCTTAGCCGTGCACATCCTATGCTCTTTAGGAGCCCAAAATTGTTTTGTGTGAATTTGAAGAAGATACTAATTTGCTGCCCACCTGCAGGTGTAATTAGTTTAAACTTCGTCATAGATTCGACCAATTCGAATTGACCCAGTCGATCATCTCAACCTCTATTGTTTCACCATCTTCGCTCGCCCTGCCGACGAAAATCCTCTGTCGTCTCAACATCCAGCTCGCCCTGCCGAGAATCTACCATCTACTGAGAACTACTTCGACAGACAGATAAGAGTTTTCATTATTATATCATTGCAATCAGAAAACCGCATAAACATTCATTATTTTGTAATAGATTTTATTTGTAATTTAATAGAGTTAAATTTACTATCGTAGGATTAAATAATAATTGTTTTCTTTTGTTATTAATTAGTTGTTTGTAATTTAGTTAATTTTAATAACTTCATTTTCTCATTATAAAAGCGTTTAAATTGTTCTTTTAATTTAATTGATTGTTTTTTTTTTTCATTCTCAAAAGTATTAGTTTATTTAATTTATGAACATTGATTTATGTTATTAGTTTAATAAAAGGTTACATTCAAAATGACATGCGATCTGGTATAATTGAATCAGAAATTTATTTTCCTTATCCATTTCGGAGCTCTCATCGAAAGGTCCAATAACTATTTCGAGGTTGCTCAAACAGGGTGGTTGCCAAAAAATAATTCCTAAAATAGAAAACTATTTCTTAGAAACCGAGATTTCGAACTACATAGCAGATCTTCTTCAGGGCTTAGTGGTCGCTAGTGTACCAGTGGGTGGAATTGATCAAATAAATAATAGCGATTAGACAATAAATAATAGTAAAATGTGAATTCAATTTATAGATTTACTGTCTAAGTATGTTTTTAAGTCGTTTTCGAAGTAAGATGGACCAAGGGTTTGATGTGATGGTTTATATGATGTGTTGATTGGTCTAAATAAACTCAAACACTATTAGGGAGCGGAGTGGCTCAGTGGTTGAGCACTGAGTTGCCATCCCGGAAATCCTGGTTCAAATCCCGCAGCGGGCAGTTACTTTTATTTAGTCTGTTTGCAGCCGGAGATGGATCATATAGGATCTAGGACCCTCCTGGGGCTCACCCAGCCTCTTTAAAATATTATAAAAATAGGGTACCCATTATAAGGGGGGGGGCCTGGCAGTTGAGCGTGACCTAGGACAAGTCACCTCCTTGCAGAACCGTTGTCCATGAAACAGTACAGCCTCAACCATGTACTGAACCCCCCGACTCGTTCACGGGTCGTAGTGGTACAGGTTTTATATATGTGTGTATTTTTTTTTCTTTTCGAATCAACCTCTTTTGGGTATGTTAAAATATTACTTCTTCTCATATTACTATTTTTCTTCTAAACTTCAAACATTTTGGGATATTTCTTTCTCATTCTTTAACATTGATTCGAATTTTGTAGAACCAATTATATTTCATTTTCTTGATTTTATAATTGCTTTGCCATTATACATAAACAACATCCTAATTATGTCATAATAAAATAAGGAAGACTTCGTTTTCAACACAAGGTTTAGATTTGATAGCCGAATGTCAATAAAATAAGAGAGAGTCTAGAGCATTGAGCCAAACTTCTGAGCCAAACTCATTAACAGGAAGTCAATATGCCCCGACAAGACCACTCGAGCGTTAAATCAAGGATGTTGCAATATACAAATAAGTTTCCCTAACTCGAACAAGGAAATTATGCGTGTATTTTATATAATAATTTATGTTTGATATACATATCTATATTATATAAAAGATATGTTTCAGGCGTGTAAACATTTATAACATTGGAGAGTTGTGCCTAGCCCACAACTAGAGAAGGAATGCGGTGCTCATATAAGTTTATAAGACATCCCAAAGAACGAAAAAATGTCTATGCATATATATATCTAATAACTAGTAGAAATAATAAAATCTAAAAATAAATTTCACTGAGTAACACCTTAAAACATAAAATGAATAGTTAACAACCGAGTGAATTGCCACAGCTTATTCGCATCTTATTAAGAGAGAAACGCAGAGCAAGATCGAAGTGGCATACTAAATTGACAAAACCAACTTAAAGCAGAAATTAAAAAATTAAAAATTTAAAAGTTAACGAACCTAATTGAAAATCTAACGACTACTGACAAATCATTATGGACGACCACCAAAAAGATCCTTCAATTCAAAGAATTTAATCATCCACTCCCAACTGAATCCAATGACTGGACAAGATCTGATGAAGAATAAGCACAGTTATTTGGTCAATTCCTTTCTACAACTTTTCAACCACATCCTGATATCATGAATCCATCTAACCATGAATATATACAAAGAGAGTTAAATATTCCCCTTCAAATGACCCTTCCTCCCAAAACATTCCATACTTCAGAAATATCTAATATTATTCACAAATTACCTTCTCGCAAAGCTCCTGGACATGACCTCATCACGATTCACATCCTAAAACATCTTCCTAGAAAAGCCATCCTATTCCTCACCTACATACGCACTTCTTATTTCCCTAACTGGAAATTATCCGTCGTAAAAATGACACTTAAACCTAAAAAAAAACGGAATAGCCTTCCTCTTACCGTCCTATAAACTTTTACCATATATGGGTAAAATCCTGGAAAAGCTCATCCTGAAACGATTGTACCCCATCCTAGATGCAAACCGAATTATCCCAGATCACCAGTTTGGACTCCGAACATCCCATTCCACTATCCAGCAATCTCATCGTGTGGTGGATGTTGTATCGTCGGCTTTGGAAAGTGGATTGTATGGTCCATGGGTCTTCCTTGACGTTGAACAGGCTTTCGACCAAGCCTGGCACCCCGGGTTGCTTTACAAATTCCGTAAATTCCTACATCCTACATACTTTCTCATAATCCAATCCTATCTCTCCTCTAGGGCATTCACAGTAAATCGTAACAATGTCTACTCATCTCTCTTTCCTCAATCTGCTGGTGTTCCTCAAGGCAGTATCCTCGGCCCAATTCTCTACACAGTTTATACAGCTGATATCCCAACTCATCCTAATACTATCCTTACCACGTATGCGGATGACACATGTCTAACATCAGTCAACAGTGATCCAGTTATAGCATCCCAGACTCTTCAATCCCATATCATTGACCTTGAAAAATTGTGTCAAAACTGGAAGATTAAAATCAATTCCTACAAATCCAGTCAAACCACTTTTAACCTCCATCGCAAACCAACGACTTCCTGTCCTCCTGTGTCGTTTAATAACATACCGCTGATTCCTGTAGAACAGGTCCGGTACCTAGGACTACACCTTGACAAACGCTTACGTTGGAATACACATACTAGACTGAAAAGACAAGAAACAGCTCACCGTTTCAGACTACTTCAACATTTACTAGACAAACGCTCTAAGCTCCCAATTAATTATAAAAGACTCATATTCATGACAATCATTAGACCGATCTGGACTTACGGAGTAGAGCTTTGGGGGTCCACTAAGCCATCAAATTCATGTGGGGGATTTGCAGTGGGGAGTTTCATTTGCTCCTAGGTTTTTTTAAAGGGACATAGAATTAAGTTATTAAGTAATCGTTAAAGATCCCCATCCTAATTATAACTGGATAGGGGTATATATATTGGTGTCTACTTACCTTGACTGTTATGGTAATATTAAGTTTTGGTTCTTGAGTTTCAGTCAGTTTATTTCAACTTCTTTAGGTGACGTTTCGAGACTAGGTTAGTCTCATATTCATGCCCTGACAGTGATGACAGTATATACATACATACATATATATATATATATATATATATATATATATATATATATATATATATATATATATATATATACATACAGGAACCTTGTACATTGCTACATTATACCGTAAAAATAAAACGATGGCATATGAATAATGTTTGTGATATGATGAACACACAGATGAACAAACAGACCGCCAAAAAGACCATGCCCCCTCTCCCAACATCTATTATACAAAGGTTTTAAGGTTCACCGAACATACAAACATCATCAAGTTGCAAATTGCCATATTGTTGTTCTCCCTTTGACGAAGTGCCCACTGTAAGCTCTAAAAAACATGTTTCAAGTCTGCTGTAGGTTTTGTGGAAAATAATGCTTTTAAACCGATTAAGGAAGGTTTTACCACAGTATAACAAAAAAAAAAAGAAGATGTATATATAAAGCGTGGTCAGGGATTTCGGGAACAAAATATAAACAACACTAAAATTTAAAAAAACATTGATTTTTTTTTTGAAACGCAAATAACAACTAATAATATTTTATGTTTGAGTGGAAAATAGTAGACTGGATAATTTTAATGATGGATTGAATGGGTCAAGGGTACAGTCAAAAGTAGCACAAAATTAGTTTCACTTATTTTGTGATATCATCGACAGCACCCCTGACCAATTCAATCCTTCATTAATAATATTTTATATTATTTAACTAGCTGCTCCAAATCAAACGTGACAGTTACTATGCATATACAAGCAAAATATGAACACATTGTACATATTACACTAGACATTATATGTGAGATGTATGAGACTACGGACGTGTAATTATGCATAATGTTGAATTTAAGATTTTTATAAGATAACAACTTTAACTGAGAGGTTACCCACGGATATATTAATACTAGAAATCACCGCATAACGTATATTAAAATTATGTAATTTGTAAGTTATTCACTCTCATCTGTACTGAACAAAAAAAATTAAAATAGACATGTTAGTTGTTATAAGTTATAAGCACAAACTACTTTTTTATGATAACTATGTGTACCAAAATTAGGAATAAAACGGATTTCCCCATACATAGTTTAAATAATAACAGTGATTGAATAAATAGATGAAATAAATATAATGAAAGACATCAAAAAGGGTTAAAAATTAATTATTAAATTATTTTATTTATGCCTTAAAGAATTATATTATTATACGTATAAAATTTATAATAATACTAAGTATTTGCGAGCTAGAAGGTTTGAAGCCGATACCCCAAATACATGCTTAATTCCGTCCATGGTCCACTACCCAAACATAAGTATACGATGATGTATAAAGGGGTATTACACAGGGGTGAACGCCATACTCGCATTTTTCTTAATCCAAAAAATAGCTATAGTAGTCTGGATCTTTCCGGATAAAAAAAAAATACGTATTATATTCTCAAATTACTTAAGGAAATATTCTGAGATAAAACTTATTGGTGATTTTTATGGAAATCAAAATGTACGCAAAAGGAATTTAATGGCATTGTTTCCAATAAATTCATCACAACTTTGAATTAATTCAGAGTTGTTATAAAAACATGAATAAACTTGACCAATCGACTGGCGAATCGTTCAATCATAATTTTCAAAAAGCATCGTTCAAAATGATTGATCGTCTTTTCAGGCTATTAAATGACAGAAAGGAAATTTTCTAATGGCGTTTAGTATTCTTTTTTATTTTCAGTTCAAGAAGTAATAAGTAGAAGTGAAAAGTTAAAGTATTAAATAAAAGTTAAAATGATTTAAAAGTTACCGGCCATTGATCCTTTGAAAATCTAGTTTTCCTTATAACAATCTATTAACAGGAAATAAATGAAATACAATAAAAAGTTTCACACGGAAATGTAAAGCATAAAAAAATATGCATAACTTTTAAATGATAACAGATATTTTCAAAGTATACGAATACTCACGAAAACGTTATACAACGTCCCTGTGATCTCAAAGCATAAAATAAAGAAGAAAAGCCTTAGAAGATTTTCTTTCACAACCGGATTCGCTGTTTTCCCTACATGTTATTTTCAGGAAACGACTAGATGTCTTCATCCGCAAGGATTCGCCCGGGATGAAGTAGTTTTTCTCACGTAAAGCTGGAAAAGGGGAAATATAAGAGGCAGTGTAGGAAGAGGCTTCGATAGGGAGGAGCATCATAAACAATTTTACGACCTCAACAAAAGGTCGCCGAGTTGTTCGCTTCCAACGCTACTACCCATTTCGGCGGAGCGGCACCGTTTCCGACTCTCCTTGTGGCTTGGAAGATTCCGGCAGGTCGTTTAGCGATGTTCCTACTTTGATTCTGAACGTAAATTGCTCGAAAGAAATCTGCGGAAATATATATTAAGTAGGCTTATTGGTAACTAAATTATTCACAACGGTATAACCATCTATCTAGTGTCACCATACATGGTACAATATTGACCATAAGTAGTTGAACCGTCGCGTTTTCTTTACATATTAAGTGTCCGTAGAACGGCTTTAGCAATTATTCAAGAACTTCTCACGGTTAAGTACATTCTTGTCACTAAACTAACTATTAATATAATTTAATCTTAACTTATGATGACATTTTTTAATAGAACAGAAAAGTATCTTTATTCCGGTACTAAGTCCCTTTAGAATAACAGACATGAACAGAAAAAGAAACATAATATATATCAGGCCAGAATGCTACATAATTAAATTCATAAAGCATTTTAAAAGTGCCAAAATAGTAAATAAAAAGTACGGATCATAGCAAGATATTAACCAATTAAAGAGAATAAATAAATTAACGACAACAGTTTATTTGTTATTATATTTTTATATTATAATAATAAATATAATAAGAATTTTGGTGAGCGTGTTTCCGAACTGCATCATTTTTAAAAAATCTGATATCGATCGTTTTTATTAAACGTGTAATATAAACACTCACACCCAGTACCAATAGATATTGAGGTTGTATACATCTAGTCATATCATATATTCAAAATAAAATAAAAAATGCTGCACAACCTATGAAGTTAATTTTAGTGTACGTTAGAACCCGTGTTTCTTGTTTCTAAGCCGTGCTAGATCACGCTTAGCCGCCAGGTTATTGCCCACTTAAGGATCTGGAGAGTCTGGAGATTCCCAGGGCTGGTCTATGGTTGTTACAGATCAAATCTGTAATCCAGAGCTGGATTTGAACCCGGAAACTAGAGGCCGTCTATGCAACGCTAGCCCCAAAAAAACCCAGGAACCTTCATAGGTTCTAGTTGTAGAGATCATAAATATAACAAAATTGAATTCTTCGAACATCGAAAATCCAGTGAAGGAAAAATAAGATGGATCATCTTGAGAACATTTATATCTACGAATAATATTTATATTCGGCCTGTAGATCACCAGGTCAAGATTTGCATTCACGGATGGATGGAAAACAAAACGTCAGGAGAATCCAGCAAACTTCTTCTAGCCGATTAACTGGAATCGCATTAGGAATTTATATCTATAGCATAGTTCCCCAATACACAATTGTAATAAGAATTCATAGCAAAATCTTGTAATTCTTTCCTAGCAAATAGTATTTGTTTGTTCACACTTTATTTTTTTATTTTAATATATTATGAAACGATAAACAAACAATTTCATCTTAACATAATTAAATCTTGAGAAATGGATCACATTTTTTTTTTAAATAATAATATGGAGCTTAACAAGAATTATGACAACTGAGCAATGTTGAATATTTTCAATTTTAGAATATGTATTTGACTTTCTGAACAAAATATCTTTGAATAGCGTTGAATGTAAAATATTGATCTGAACACATTAATAAAAAAGTAATAATTAAAAAAATAATAAAAGTATTATGGCCGTTGAATTTATTTTATCCTTCTAGAAAAATTCATGGTTAACAAGCTGCCATAAAAACTAAATTGAATTAATGTTCAAATAAAATAAGTACTAAACCCATTCAGTAAACTCAACAGTATATGGGACTGAAAAAATAAATAAAATTTCAATTAAAAAAAACATTACATGATTAACCCGTCAATTTTAACTGATTCTAATAATCCAAAACAAATAGGATTGTTAATTTCATCGTTGTACAATAACATGTGTCAAAATGTAAATTTAACGAAGTATTAGCTCATGCTAAATATAGATACGCATAACTCATGAATATTCGCCTTCTTAATGATAATCTACTCACATTGCATTTGCATTGGACACAGAGAAACGGCACTTAAGGGCAATACAATAATAGCCTGTGATATATGTATGTATGTATATACAGATTACAGGCAAATTTCTGTTATCCAATTTTACAATAATTAATTTCAGAATAATTCTTGAAAATACGGTAACTATTCTGATCAGTAATTTACAGTTAATAAATAAGGATATTATATTTTACTCAATATTACAACTTATGAATACCAAAATGCCACATTAATCTGCATAAGGCATTTAAAAATTAATATGCAGAAAAGATATAACATTCAACAAATTTTAATAATTTATTACATTTACAATACATTAAAATTAAAACTATAGTAAAATGTTTTATATTATGCTTAAGCCCATACTATCTAAATAGATTAAGAATGCTTAATTTTTCCAAAAGGATGTATTTTTATTAATTTTTTATAAATCGTTATTTTGTAAGAAATGTATTAGCGTTATTTATACTTTATTATTATTGTCATGATAATCAGTAAACATAAATGGTTTATAATAATAAAAAAAAAATCTAAAACTCAGTAAAAATAAATTAAATATGGAAATCAAAATTTAATGATGAAATACACAGGGGCATAGAACATATAAAGAAAACGATAAGAAAAAGATTATTGTTATTTTTAGACATTTTTTCGGAATGGATGTTTCCAGAATTCCAAACATAATATTCAAGCACATTACAGGGGCAAAAGCACAGGCAAAACACCTACCTGGATTCAGGAGTAAGGAAAGTTTAAGAAAAAAATATATGAAGGAAGTCTGTGGGCAGAGAGATTTTTAGGAAGGCGCTCATGACTGTGGAAGGGTTCCAGGGTAGTTTAGAAAAGAAACCTGAAACGAAGTGGTCAGAGGACAGACAGAAGTAGCAAAATGATGAAATATTGAAAGCAAAGGAAGATAAAAATACTGGGCACGTGGAATTGAAATTGTCACGTGTTCCCTCGTAGGCGCCATGGAAAAGAAAAAGAAGAATATGCAATACTTCATTTCAATTAAAAATCATAAAATTAATTTTAAGAATTAAAATTTTACGTGAAGTAGTACAGATCAGTAATTAAGATTAACGAACGATATAGAAACAAATAATGCATAAATAAATATAAACAATTTCGAAGGAATTGGCAGATTTAGAGCATCAAATCTCTATTATTCAATTTGATGCTCTTTTAAGAAATTCATTTTGGAGAAAATTCGACTTTATCACATATTCACCAGGCTGCAGATATATCTCGTTTATAATTTACGCCACATCTTTCCATCTAACTATTGTATCTGGGACCCTCCTCAAACATATGATACATATTCATAAGTTATTATATCGATCTGTAAATTTTTCATATTTTCCTGTACTTTAAATCATGTCAAAATTTCACAGGATTAAACCATAGTCCCCCCCCCAAAAAAAAAATGAAAACGTTTGCAGAGAACCGACTTGAGAACACATAATCAATTTTGTGTACGTTAATCAAGCGTTGAGTCAGTGATGAAACTTATCCAATGAATAACAGACTTCATTAACAACGGCTTCTGGGCTAATGATTTATAGTATCCCATTCATGAATGAATTTTTCATTCATGTTGTAAAATATACCGAACAATTAATCATAAGAATGGAAATTAATTGGAAAAATTAATCCTCGCGATATTGTAATTTTTAAAAAGAGACCTCTCATGAAGTTTATTCACAGACGGTAGGGATCTATTAAAAGCAGTCGGAATATTTTTGTAATCATTGTTCAGCTGCTCAACTATCATACTTCACTTAGATTCAGTTCTAAAGCCAATTAAACTACTTTGAAGTTTAACGGCGGATATAATTAGTTCGTATCAAAGTTATTTCCTTCTAAAATATTAAGTTACGTAACTTACCAGCATCATCTAAAGAAAAAATAAAATCGATGTAATTATGCTAAAACTTAACTTTTCCACATTACTAAATTAATGTATGTGAAATATCCATATTTTAGAATTTCCGACTTGTCCGTCAGATTAAGAGTACTCTATAGAGGCTGGGTGAGCCCTAGGAGGCTCGAGTTCACACACTAGTCCCCGTATGTTAACATATTAAATAAATTATCTGCTGGATTTGAACCCGGGACCTTCGGCAAGGCAACTAAGCGCTCTAATATTCAGATCCCTAGTGATATATCGTGAATAATTAA
Source organism: Troilus luridus (assembly GCA_964056705.1). Lineage (NCBI taxonomy): Eukaryota > Metazoa > Arthropoda > Insecta > Hemiptera > Pentatomidae > Troilus > Troilus luridus. Next base: position 76,386,281 of record OZ057416.1, on the reverse strand, counting down.
CGAGTTAAAAATTGTTTGAAAATATAAATATGTAAACTCCATCCCATGATTGAGTTAGCAGTGATTATTTTGTTAAGATTCATTTTATATTTTAGTTTACATGTGTTGTGAGAATTCACTCATTAATAACGAGTAGTTAAATTAATAATTTGAAATTAATAAAATACCAACATACAATTATAGTTGATATTATGGTGTCAGATAGAATATAATTTGTATGAAAAGCAACATACAATATTAGATATACAATGTTAGTACAACAACGTTAGAGCCGTAAAACGATTTGCGCATTATTACATTTTACTATTTATGACATTTAGAAATTAAAGGAGCCAATGAAAATAAATATATTTGGTCACTTTATGTTTGAGCAACCTCGAGATAGTAATTGGACCTTTCGATTAGAGCTCCGAAATGGATAATGAGATAATAAAACCTACTGATTCAATTACACCAGATCGCATGTCATCCTTATGAAACAGTTTATTAAATTAAAATTTAAATTCTTTGTATAGATTAAATGAAATAATAAAAGAACTTTGATATAAAAACTAATTCAATTAAATTAAAGGAAAATTAAACGTTTTATACAAAAAATAAAATTTACAATTACCATTAATAAAAAAGAAAAAGAGAACAATTTTAATCAAATTAATGTTTATTAAGACACAATAATTGTTTATTTTGCCAATAGGAAACATTAAAACAAAACAATAAATGTTTCTTATCTGTCGATGTGGTTGTTCTCGGCGTGACGATCGGAGTGTTCGATAGGACAGATGACTTTCGTCGACAGGGCGAGCGAAGAAGCCAGATGAACTCTTCTCGACGGGGATAGCGAAGAAGACCGATGAATTTTTCTTAATAGGGCGAGCGATAAAGCCAGATGTACTTTTTCTCGACAGGGCGAGCGAAATGTCCACATAAATGAAGGGTCGATTCGCTGTGGTCGAATCGACGACAAGACTGTGACTATACTGGCCTAATTCCCCAACTGCAGGCGGGCAGCGAATTAGTCTATATCGAGTCCACAGTAACAACCGCACTGTTGTTTATAAGATGCACTCTCTAGGCCAACACTGTCTGATAAAAACTAGATACAGAAGAAATAAACAATAGCCGATTGAATCCACACGGCATGTGTCTTTTTTTTCTAAACTTATAAATAAATTAAATTACTCAATTATTTAAGCAATAATAAAAAAAAACATAGCAATAAACAAATAATAACAATACGAAAAATAAATATTTATATTATTATATTTAAAAAATGGAAAATAAATAAAAGGAAAATAATCTTTCTTTTACAAAATATTCATTGTTTTGTTCATGATTAAATAAAATAATCTTCTATGAATCAATAAACTAGCCGGCCTTAACACTTTATATTAGTTGACTTTCACAAAAATAATTGGTGAGTATCGTCGTATATCGTAATGAGCAGTTTATAAGTTGTCACTACTATTATTAAAAAAATGTACCACATGAACATTTTTAATTATAATTTTCTCATAAAATCTATAACTTTATTTTATAATTTATTTGACACGGATACGAACTTTATTGAACAAAAGCCTTTAGCTTCAAAATCATTCTGTGGCAATGGCTGAGAATGACCGCTCCGGCTAATGTCAGTCTTGCTGTCACTCAGTCTGATTGCTATGAGTTGTCTAACCCAAACCCATTTTGGGGTGGCTGGACTCTGGAACATATGAACGCGGGTATCCAAACGTTTACGAATAACTATATATACAACTAATACATACAATTATTACATTCATGAGTTCTCATTCTTTGTTCGTTAGTTGATTTATTTAATGACACTATATGCTACAATTGCTTATTCGGAAGATGGTACGGTGCAAATCCTAAATTTTGCCTATCCATGCCTAAGTACCTTTAACGAGTAACTGCCAACGTACAGATTCGGGAACGACATTTTACGTCTTCACCGTAGAATCACATAACAAGAATTTTTTACTCCCTTTAAAAAATTGCCGGGCTGTGAGCCTTATTTCAAAAAATTACGATTGAACCTATCACTTAATTTTCTGAATTATCCTAGCATCTTAAGTTACTAATCATTACAATTTCAGTGATTATTATTAAATAATCAAACATTTGCTCGTATGTATCTTTGCATGGTTTTTCTTGATCATTAGACAACTCTACGCGATTGGTGCTCGAGATGTTTAATTATTTTTAAATCAGACAACGCTATTATTTCTACATACAAAGAGATATAAATCATCATATACTTTGAATCATATAAATATAAACATATGTCATAATAAATAAACGGTAACTAATGTTTCACAAGTATTATTTTACTTTTTTATTTAATTTTTTCTATTATTTTTATATTTTTGCGAGTTTGACTAAATTAATATGAATGTTCCAGAACAGAAAGGTTTTTGGATAATTATATAACATTATAATTCTTAAGAAGAAGAATATAACATTCTTAATTTATCAAGAAGAAGAATTATATCAAATTAAATCAACCCGCAAATTGTAAAATGTAACAACAAAATGGAGCTGGAAGAATATCAAAAACAGAATTTAAGGAAGAATATCTTGTTAAGTTCTTTCTACATAACTTGTTTAATTATTCAAAAACTTTCAACGCGGTAGGTTTCAGCATAAAATAGGGAGAAAAACATGTGAATGAATTCTCAGATTCCGATTTTTATAAAATAACAGAAGATTTTTTAATTAAGTCACCGATAGTAGACAAGCCAGAACCTTAACTGAAACTACAGCACCTTATTTCTTTACTGTTATTTTTTTTCTTATAAACATTATCCCGAAAAACTCTGGAACTGGAAGGAAAGAGATGAAACAGGGGAATAAAAGAGAAGACCATAACCTGTAATAGAAGGCTTTTGAAGGATTTGAACAAGAGGCCATTCAAAGAATTGCCAGCCCGAGATCCCTTTTGTCCGAGCTGCTGGACAAGTCTTTTCAGATGAATTATGGGACCTTTACATCTTATCTTTTCAGGGGACATTTCCCACAGATATAATTATATCTTTTCCTCCCACCCTTTCGATGTTATCACCAAAAGTTGTAAAGTGTCCGGTAATATAAATATTACGTAACGTGTACCACTACAACCCAAGAAGCGTCTCGGGTTCAGTAAGTGTAATGTTTATTGGACAACGGTATTGCAGGGAGGTGATTTGTACTAGATCTGATAGTCGTAGAATGATTTTTTTTTATATACCACTAGAAGCGATGAAGGTTTTAGTACATGTTAAAGAGTATGCTCTTTCTATGCAAACTGATATTTAAAAAGAATATATTTCGCCCGTTTAAAAATTAATTGAAGCATACACTTAATTATTTTAGGGTGTTAATCAGAGATATTATTGATAAATGATCAATATAGCAACAACAAAAAAATGCACATGGACGCAACCTAAAGACTTTTCATAAATCTAATTTTAATGACAAATCTCATTTACTTGGTCTTATTCTTTCCTTTTGGGTCGAAGGATTTACAGGATGAAACAGACGTACTTACTAGACAAACGCTCTAAGCTCCTAATTATTACAAAAGACTCATCTACATGACCATCATACGACCTATTTGAACTTACGGAGTAGAGCTTTGGGGCTCCACTAAGCCATCGAATTCCTCTCGTATCCAGTCCCTACAATCCAAAATCCTTCGTAAAATCCTCAACGCTCCTTATTTTGTTAAGAATATAGTCATCCCTAACGACCTTAATGTCCCATTTGTTGCTGATCTGGCCCGATCCCGGTATCTATCCTTTCATAACAAACTTCATTTCCACTCAAACCCTCTAGTTTCAAACCTAGCTTCCTCTTCAATTCCCGATAATCCTCCGAGGCGTCTGAGAAGAAGATGGCCACGTGACCTTCTTAGTTGAACATGCGATTTGAGTACTACCAGTGGGTAGTTTCTCTACTTGTCATTATATCATGTCATTATGTATCACTCAGCCAATTTACTTGTTATATTACTGTAATATAGTTGTAAATATCAATAAATAAATAATAAAAAAAAAAATTTTAATGAAATTAGTTTCCACTGCTCAACATCCAACTGTGGCTGTAGGATCTTGGATCTAGTATAGACTGTAATATTTGAAGCCCACATTAATACATTGATTGTACAACAGGAGCACAATAATAAACTATTGGCCGAAATCACGCACAACCGCCAGACTTCTTTCCCCATTATATAGCAGCTAGAACAAACAACTCAGGAACTAAGCGCTCTATTCACCTAGCTATTAAACATTTCTTTTGCGCAAAACAAAGATTGTGCTTGTGCGAAAATCATTTACAAATAAAGAATTAAACTAACCATGATACAAAACAATAAATAATCAATACAGTTATTTCGAATGTACGTAAGAAATGATAATGTACGTAACGAGTAAGGCGATCCATGGCGTAAAGATATTTTCAGCTCTTCCAATATTCATTGAGACGTGAATTAATCCTGAGCGCGATGATATATTGGTGTATGTACGCTGAAAATTAAAGTATTAGTGTCGGCAGACAATGAAATCTGCACTGTTGACAAGCTGCTAAGACGATACGATTTGTTGCCCGTGAGAGCAATCGTAAATATACTTATTACTATTTTACAAAGTAATAATTTAAAAAAATCTTTAAAAATTACCTCTTGTATGTGGCTTCAACAACTATGATCCTTGGAACTCTAAATTGCTATTAGCCACGTCATTTTTTAAACAGTATTAATTTACAGGAGTGGCTTAATCAACACACGATCCACTTGGAATCAAATCGATGGACGCCGTGTTAGCAATGGCTCCATTGTCAGATCAGAAATCGCTGAAACAGTAGAGCGCTGTGGACACACCTGAAGGAGGGTGTACATATGCCTCCCAAATATTGGTGCTGGATTCTCGGCTACTGACTCAGATCCGGGACAGGACAAACAGCAGATAAAGGCAGTGCCCACACAGCTGCTCGCTGTTCGCTGCCCATAATCCGATTTCAATTACAGAGACACCTTATGGAGCCGCCGCTGGGGTTATCTAGTCCAAATTAATGGAACCCCAGGGTCCTCAGGCGGTTTTTGCCCACCGCAACAGCCCGTCCAGCAATTAGTGGTCCATTCCCTAGCCTTCGGCTTCATTATCAGCTCCCCAGTCGATAATTGATGGATATTTCTACTCAGCTTATTAGCTTCTCTTTTTTTTTCCGAATAGCGATGTCAGTATTTTGTTGAAAAGTAGGAAATTTGGATGTCTCCTGCCACAAAAATGATGGAAAATATGCTAGGCTCCATTATTTTGTAACAAGATACCATCAAAAGATTCACTGGTACAAGTTAAATACAATGAGTGGTTACCTGATTGTATTTAGATAATAAAAAAGTATGTTTCTGTCTCAGGAACAATGTCAAGGATCAGTCACATGTCACTGTTGCTTGGGTTAATATACCATGTGGAATATATATTCATATTCTCAATTAGGGGGAGTAGAGAGTTGGAGAACTGTATGCACAATATAATAAACATGGAATTTTCCTTAAAAAAATAATTATTCTTGTCTCTTCTTGCACATAACGGGCATCAGTTTATTTCAAATGAAAAAAATAAGGCAAATTTCTAGTTTGATTAGAAAGTTTTTGATTATTATAAAAAAAACTCCCATAAAAAGTCTTGATAAAATAAAATCCCAAGAAAAGTCTTGAGATAGAAGAAAAGGTAGAGCCTAGTCTGGATCTAGGACAACAGTTACGCAGGGAGGTGATTTGTCCAAGATCATGCTAAGACGTAAGATTTTTACCCAATACATTAAACAGGCTGATCCCACAGGGTCGATCTATGGCTGTTAAAAGATTAAATAATATATCTACAACAACTGGATTTGAACCCAGAACCTTCAGCAACTCAGAGATCTTACAAACTGAGTTATCCCGCTTTGAAATATTATATAACATTACAATAAATATTTTTACAGAGCGTTATACTTTCAAATAACACGAATAACTGACAAAAATAATGTAAAAGGAATACAACCTCCAGATAAGTAAAGATAAGAAATAAATATGATTCTTAACACAATGCTAACATTCTAGTTTATTTTTACCACCAAATTATAAATAAGCAGATATTTCTATTTTCTATTGTTATCAACGCAATAACTATCCTAATCAGATGCTTACGGAAATAATGATCTAATAATGAAAATGTTTTAATGTAATTTTAATGGAAGTAGAAAGATAAGTTTGTGTAATCGAATGGTTCTGTAACTTCGTATACTTTTCCTCAATATTGGAATAGGCGAGATAGAGATTACAGAATAATGGAATATACATGGGAAATGGTATTAGCTCCGTAAATGAAAGTAACGCCGAGAACATATTCATTAACGAAGGAGAAGATAATAGAGAACAAATTGGAAGGGGGCGGTCCCGAGGGAGCAGCAGCTGCTAGTATCGGTACAGGTACCGGCAGTCTCCCTTACATCAACCCTCTAGGTAACGTTTATCATAGTATGCTTTATTAATAACCTTTATAAATTAAATATATTCATTCACAGACATTTTAAGCAAGATCCAGAGTGTTGTTTTTTTAGAATGTAAAGAAACAAAAATAAAATTTTGTCTATTTATTAAAAAAAAAAGTATTTATTTTTTATCCCACTCGGTTACCGTACCGAAGGTACTACGGATTGGGTTAAGATCCGGCTATAGCAGATAGTTTATTTAATCTATTAACAGCCGAGGATGGATACTTTCGGATCTGTGAGAAAGCGGGTTCCCAAATAGGGGGAATATATTGGTTGAGCCTGATCTAGGACCAATCACCTGCCTACTCAACCGTTTTTACAGTCTCTATCACGTACTAAACCCACGACCGTTATGGGTTGTAATGGTACTGGTTAGTTTTTTTTTTATTGTTTCTTTTTTTTTAATCAGTAAGAAAAAAGGTTTAAACCTATCTTCAAGGTAGCTTAAGAGGAAGAGTATTGAGTTGCATAGCTGTGTGTCCCGGGTTCGAATCCGACTGTAGACTCTCCAGAAGCCTATCCCGGCCTAATTAAAGTGGATACCTTCTTTTGGATAAAAACCTCTTGTGATATCGGCATAATCACATTTGTACATGCTTTGGCATGGAAACAGCATAGTTTCTATCATGTGCTGAAGACTCGTCACTTATAGTGGTATCGATTTTTTTAAAAACATTTTAACATTTTTATGTCTTAGTCACACTCTTATTTAACTAGTTCAAAACTCTAATTAATTTTTATTCGACCGAAACATAATATTTATTTACTTAACTAAAAATATACACATGTAATAAGATGATATATCCATTCTATGAAACTTGTATGCTTAGTTCCATCCTTCAACCTTTCACACATGTAGTTCAAATCCCATCCAGCCTTTAGTTTATGTTAGTTAAATATTCACGGTTGAGAAATTCATTACGTTCCAAAAACAAAGGAAAAATTATTTAATAATGAAAAAAAAGAATAATTGTACAGCTGACAGTGCACGAACTGATTGAAAAAATAAAATAAAAACAACAAAAACAAAAACGCGGGATAGTAAGTAAAGATTAACTAAACGGTTGGCAGACTTCTCAAATTTTCATTTCGTTTTCTAAAGTGATCTCGCCCACCTCCGACCCTTATTGGAGGCAGGGATTGAAGAAATAAATAAATTATGCAAAATTATTCCTGGTACAAATTTAAGGTGTTTGAAAAATTCATTTCAAGAAAAGTAATCATTTCAGCCGTGGCGAGAAATAAAAAAAGACGTTGGGGAGAAGAAATGGAAAGAAGAAAAGAATCCGTAAAAATGGATTCCTTATTTCCAGAAATTATAATTTCAATTTGTTTTAATAATCCATCGGGATGGAAATGGAATATTAATGCATTTCGCTCGTAAGCCTGATGTTTCAAAACTCTATAGAACATTGATCTTAGTTTTACCGTAACCATAGATAATATTGATAATAAGTAAGTACGAATCGTAAAAAAACAATATCTGTAACTGCCAATTAAGTTAGTTTAGAATTGAAAAACATGCAGTTCCCCTTTTTAGTTGCAAGAATTTTACAGTTCCGGTTTTCCTTCTATTTTTAACTTTATTATTAGATTATGTAACCAGTTAATTCTTTTTCTCTTTGTTACCCAACATTATTATGTTGAATTCAACTTTAGGTGATGTAACATCATTCTTCCCTTTTTAATAAGATTTCCAAAAAAAATATTCCGACTAAGTCATCTAACATAGTGAAGTCTTTGATAGAATACCCTGATGGAGCAAATGTTCTGCATTTCTAAAATAACGCATTATTGATGGTTATAACCGACTAATAATGATGGTTAGATCCTAGAGTATATTGATGTTTGATATATTTTTTCCCAATAGCAGTCCATTGATTTTCCCAAATGCCAGGTTTTTCTAACGATTAAGGGTAACCACTTTATCTGGAGACTGGGCGAGCCCCAGGATGGTCAGCAGATCAAAAAGGGTCCCTATATGGCTGTTAACAGACTAAATAATTTATATGTCCCAGCCGAACATTAACTCAGTCCTTCAGCACATCTACGCAGCGCTCTAAACACTCAGCTATTCGGCTCCCCAACGAATAAAAACAGTACAATAAATATGATTCCAAAAAGTAATGGGCTAGTTAGATTCTGACACAAGTTTATTCCATTACTAATAAACTACCTTCATTATTTTTATGTCCCGTATATTCTACTCCTGAAAATGATCATAAGACACGTACAACTCTAATCCGAGATTTCCACTGTGTAGAGTAGATGAACTTATGATAGACGGTAGTAATTGGAGGAAGAAGCCATATGTAGGGAACACGCGCCGGGCTGACAGATATATAGGGTCCAGTCGTCCGCTACGTGATCTCACAACTCGGCTCCAACTCGAAGCCTTTCTTCCTCGACCAACCAGGTGTAGCCGGGTGACATGTGTGCCTAGGGGTCCAATCGTGTTGTGTATGATATCCTAGAACTATTCTCGTAAACTTCATCATCTAAATACGTGAGATTGAAACCGCTTAGCCGATGAAAAAATATCGAGCAGAAACCATAAGCCCAATAGGCTAACTTCAATAATGCATAACTCAGTATTGTAGTTCAATAAAAAAAAAATAATTTTAGTTTAAAAAAACAAAAACTGTGTAGATCCATTCTACCTATAACATTTTCGTGTGTATTAACATCTTATGAATAAGTTTTTATTCACAGTGGTATATCTGAGGCTATCAGAATTTTAAAAAAATTGACTTGTTCACATTTTTCGCTCGTCAAGTAATTGTCTATCTCCATATCTGACGGCGCTATGGTCCTTGAAGGACCTTAGCCTCCTCAATAGTTCTCCTCCACTCCTTTGCAGCTCTTCTCAATCTTCTCACTCCCAGAAGCTTTTGGTCAGTCTCAACATCTTCAAGCCATCGTAGTCTCCATTATCTTCCTTGGTAGTCTTTCCTGTAGACAATTGTATACAAGCTAAAATAGCTATTTACAAAACTATTTTGAAACCCATAGTTACTTATTGCAGTGAATTATAGGTATTGACAGACGAAAAAAATAAACTCCATGACTGGGAAAGGAAAATACTCCAAAAGATATATGGCCCCATAAGAAAGAACGGAACGTGGCGACCAAGGAAGAATCGTGAGCTCCGCACCATATATGGAAAAGCAGAACTGGTATCGTTTCTGAAAAAATCCCGCCTCTGATAGCTGGGATACGTGGAATGGATGCCAGAAAAAAAGGATCCCAAAGTGTCTGCTATATGGAAGAATTAGAGGGAAACGTTTTAGAGGAAGAGCTAAAATGAGATGGTTGGATGATGTTGAAGAAGAACTCAACTTCCTCAGAATAAATAGATGGAGAGAGCGACCACAGGACAGGAATGACTGGCTTGTGATCCTTGAGGAGCCCCAGGTCCTTGCAGGACCGTAGGGCTCATCAGTAAGTATGTAAGTATAGTCAAGCAATGCTTATGCTTCCGAAACTTCACGCCCAGAATCGTACCAAAACCATGAGAAATAAGCCAGCAAAGCGTCATGTTAAAGAAATTGCTTGACTAAACCAGCGAAAAATGTTAAAATGTCAATTTTTTTAAATTTTGGAGTTGGCCAAGCGCACAATGAGATGGTGAACACCTCATTTTTAATACATACTTCAAAAATTAGGTTATAAACAAATGAAACTTTTCAAGGATACAATTATAAGAAAAATAGGAATTGAATAACATTCGATTCCGATTCTATTTTTTTTTTAAATACATTGAAAAATATAGATATTCTGTTTTTTCCTCCTCCAAGATTATATTTATGAATAGACGATATACAAACATACAATCTTTGGTTAAAATATCCAATCTTTGTCGATTCATTCTTGGAATACTAGTTTCTATTTAGTAAATTTAGTGCGAGCTCATTACACATAATCGGAGTAGCCTAGGTACATGAACTGATTGGTTATTTACCTCTTGGTACCGAGAAACTGGCTATGGCAGATAAATCATTTAATCTTTCAACAGCCGTGGATCGAACCTGTATGATCTGTAGATCCTCATTGTGCTAACCCAGCTTCTCTAAAGTAGGTGCCCTAAGGGGCAAAAATATGGTGGTCGAGTGAGATCTCGGCTAAATCATCTTGTAACAGTATAACGTAATAACACCCTACTAAACCCAAAACCCTTCCCCATGGGTTGAAGTGGTACAGGATTTTAGTGATTCAGCTAGTATTAAGAACACTTAAATAACCACATACAAAAAATAAAATAAACACAGTTATCATAGATTACAAATAGACGAAAAGAAATCGTTTATATACTAACATGCAAACAGATTAGTATTATTTTTTGATTTAATAAAAAACGAGTTACTACGCTGAATGTTCTGGATTCGAATCGAGGAGTGGCAGATAAATTATTCAATTTGTTAACAGCCACGGAAGGACCCCCATATAAGAGAATTTTCTTGACCTCAATCCGGACCATTTTCTTCCTCACGATTAATATTATTATTAATAAAAGTAATGCTTTATTAAAAATAAAATTAATGCTTCTTATGAAGATTTCTCATCATAAGAAGCATAGTCAAAATCACATATAGGGATTTATCTTTTTACAATATGCGGGTTTCAAATTTGCACAAGCAGCGCTCAAATTTTATGCTAAAACTCGATAAAAAAGTCTATTATCTAAAATTCAAAAAAACGTCTGCCTACCATTTAGTGACTTGTGCTATCACGGAAACAGCTATTCATTGGGTAAAGATTAATTGAACCTACTTTAAATCATATCAATCACGATTTGTTTTAGGCACTAGTGGATATCATAATGTAAAATAGTTAGATATGGTAAACTTTTCTCGTAGATGAATCATTTCTAACAGAATAGCAAAATGTAAAAGTACTTATATGCTAAAAATAATCACCTCATATTTTAGATGGGAGATAGTGGGAAAGTCCCCTTTCTCATTATTCATTCATCCCTTGCTAGGCAGCTTACTTTTCTATGTTTACGATTATATTTATACAAACATACGTAGATACAATATATTCTCGTATATACACAGACATAATATTTAATCATTATTTTACATTTCAATATTACTGAATGTGACTGTCCTAATAAAGTCAGGGTCCTAAGTTTAAAACCAGTTATGACAGACAAATGACTTATTCTATAATCAGTCGTGGATCGAGCCTGTAGCAGAAGTAGATTATCTTGTGGCTCAAATGTTATAACCTATATTAGTGATGTGGGTGTGACTATTACATATCGGCCAATTCACCCCATAGCACAATCGTTGTTTTAGAAATAGTATGTTCTGAACCTAACACCAAATATATGTTAGCCTACCATTCAAGGCAATCATTACCCACCATCAACGCTTCTCTTAAGGGACTCCTATTTGGGTACGTTGATCGAAATGGGAAACTTAACGGTAACGACTTAATGGGGAGACGAAGGTGGGATGGAAGCAGATATCATTATTGGATCCAGAGCTTGGAGGACCTTGGCACAGGAAAGAGGAGAGTGGATGCGACCCATACTGGGTTGCAGTGCCTGTGTTGATTGATGTTCTGACACTAGTTGTGAACTCTCCCTTTCTTGGATATCAGGGAACCATTACATGTATATAATTAATTTTTCTTTATTAGTGTTCATAATAAAATAGGTATGAACATGTATCTTTATGATTATGATACAGCTTAGGAAAAATGCGTTATAATGTTTATGTTAAAAATAATACTCATTTCACTAAATACATAAAACATTCTATAAATCACTATTTGAACTAATTAATTTAAATACTCTAATTGGCTTTTAAAGGATACAAAAATGCAATGAATGTTATTAATAAGATCTAAAAAAAAGATGTTTACGTATAATGAACTCGTAATAAATAAATCTAGGTACTACATTACACCCTTAACTTGTTCAAGAATAAGATGTTTATCGCTCCACTATCAAAGTAACTCAGGTTAGGAACTTAGAGCTTTATCTAAAACTAGATTGCTGCTCCAAGGTGAATTTTCAGAAGGCCTAGAACCAGTTTGATATCCTCTCTTCTTATTCCGAGCAGTGCTGGAGGCACGGATGATAAGATCTAGTTTAGCTTTGAAAATAGTTTCACTATCTCAGATCTACCACCGGCTCTTTAAGTTCTTGATTATTCCATGTACCTTCTCGTCCGTATCTAGCGAATTTGCATTTTAAATTTCCAATTCAATTTATCAATTGAACTTTCGAATGGAAAATTTCACTAAATCGAATAGTCAGGTTTAAAAACAAATTTTGCAGATTCGTCCCTTATTCCAATTAATTTTTTAGTCCAATTTTTTATTGTCCAAATTTTTAGTCCCTTCAAAGCACAACTTAGATTCTTAGTCTTTTAGATGTTACTTAAACGAATTGGTTGTATATTCTAAATGTTAACGCAAAATCAGAACATATTTTTCAAGACTTTATACCTCAAGAGCCAATATAAAAAAAAAAGCTTTGGGGTCAACTGTGGAGTAGTGGTCAGCATAAGAACATCTATGTCCGCAGGTGGCCCTAGGTTTTTAAAGGGGGTAAACATATCCTTGGTTATAACGCCCATCGGAAAGGACGTTTAATGGGGACCCCTAGCCTGTGCAGAGATAGATACTCATTAAAAACTTCTATCTTAATTACATGTGAATAGATCAAATTTAGGACTCCACTCATTCCAAATTTAGGACCATAGCATCATTCTGTTAGGTTTTATCCTGGTATGCATAAAATGGCGTTAAATGTAACAAAACATTAGCTGAAGCTTTAAGAATTAGTACCTCATTTTGAAGATTACCTGCTAGGTTTTGAAAATTACTTCATGTTTTTATACTATAATTATTTTTAAAAAATAGTTACTACCCTTCAAAGATATACAAAGAAATAAAATGTTTGATAATTATATAATATATAATTAATCAATATATATATATAATATATAATGAATTTTCCACCCATTAAACAATCATTACAAGTGTCTGTAACCTTATAAAATCGTTCCGAAAATTTTGTTAGCAAAAAAACAGAAAGAAATCAAGAAAATTTTCATTGTTTTAAACAATCAGTAATAGATCATTTAAATATAATGCAGTCTAAAGCACCTTTTTTCTCTTTTCAACCCCATGGTAACCCCATGGAGGAACCGTTTATAATATTAGACATGCACCATGCATAAATAAGCTTATTATGAGTCATTACATGGGATTTTTATAGTTACAGAATAAGAGTACATCTAAAACATGTATTTACACATATGGTACAGACCCCATGAAGGGCCTTGGGTTTAGTACATGGTAGATAATTTACTTTTTCTAGGACCGCGGTTGTGCAGGGAGGTGATTTGTGTGAAATCACGCTCAATCGCTAGGGTTTTCCCATAATCATTTCATATATCCCGGGCGAATCCCAGTAGGATCTAAAGATCCTACAGGGTCCTTCCGTGGCTGTTAACAGATTGAATAATTTATCTGCCACTCCGCGATTCGAATCCAGAACATTAGCCGTAGTAACTGAGTCCTCTAAACAGTATATTGTTCAATCTCAAGTGTATTATTAGGGACTTTACCTGTACTAGGCATTGGCATTAAAAACTCCACACAAATAAAAGAATAAGTATTGAACAATCAACTTGATTAAGGGTGTTTGATGTATTATCTTTAATTGAATTTCAACCTTTTAATAACTAGAATCAAGACTCAATTGATATTTGATATCAATTAACTAAAAGTTGTAGCATAAAGAGAATAATAAAAAGGTAAATTAATGCTTTTGAAATTACGTATAAAACGAAAATATAATACATACTGGCATTTTAAAATAAATCAAAGAACGAAATAGTTTTACCACAGGCCTGAAAATAATACTCATTGTAAAAATTAAAAACAAAATAAAGTAAGTAATGACACCGTTTAAAAGATGGCATGAGTTTATGGAGTCCTCTCTGGTCCTTTTTGAAAATTTATTTTAACGAGAATCCCTTTATTTTAACTATGATTTGTATTTTTTTAATGGGTGCAGCAGTAAAATTTTAAAAGAGACGCTTGGAATTTATGATAAGTATATGAAAACTAAAACATTTGTTTGTGAACTGAATGCTAAATGAGTCGCCTGACCATGGGGGCATTGCAATTCGGAATCAAAATGAATCAATTCAAAATCTCTTAGAAAATACAGGAGGCAACGGTAATATCTTTTTGCTTGATAAATAATTCATTGTGGGTGGTGCAGCGTGAATTATGTAAGTGTTAGGATGAATATTCAAAGACAGCTCCTGTTTGCCTAAGGCTCGGTAATAGTCGCTAAGTCTTCCCTAAATGTTTCTTAATCATCAGTCACCGGCTCTCTGCGACAATAGTCTCAAAGTGTCGGTTCGACAAGAAAATGATGTACGAAAAAATTAATGATGTACAAACAGACGTTAAGTTAATAACAGGGTAAAACAGTATAAAACTTATTAAACTTGAACGAAAATTAAAACTTAGTCATTATAAAATGTGAAGGACTTAAAAAAATAAGCACAAAAATAAAGGCAACTGTACATTTAAAAACTAAAAGTGTTAGATGGCACCTTGTGAAGATTTTCAGTAAGCGTATAATCATCGAGTTATTTGTGTAGTTATTTATATGTGTATCCATAATCATTAAAGCCTCATTGAGATAGATAGGACAAGTCTACAATGAATATACTTGAATCGGTCATTTGAGAAACACCTCATATCCAAAAAAGTAAACTTTTGGGAAATCAAAAAAAAACTCAGCTGGTCCATAATTTAACATCATATATTTTTTAAATGTTTCGACAGGAGTTTGGTGAGCTAATTCTACCAAACTAAAATTTTATTATTTGTATTTTGATATTTAAAAAAAATATAAATGTTGTTGGAGATGTGTTGTTTCTCAAATGACTGACTAAACGATATGTTATCAGGTATGAAATAAAAGGTAAAACAATTATTAATAAAAATCAGTATTTTATTTTTCAAATAATATATACACATTTTCCAAACATTGTTTCTAAAAACAGTTCAATCTCATCCATACCGATAGTTGGCCAGTCATAAACTTTTGAATAAAATTCACAAACAATGTCTGCAGGTATAAAGGCTTCGACTTTCTTGAGGTCAGTCGTTTTGTTAATATTGGTAGGTACACATTTTAGCGGGTAGGAACTGATTTTTGGAAGCTCTGGTAAACCAGTTCGCTGTTTATTCAAGTCAAAAGTTTGTTCATTGAGTCCACCAATTAAGTTTTTTACTTTAAGTTGGCCTACATGTTTATTAGAGTACTGAAACGCCATAAAAGTTGAAATGTTGAATTTTATTTTGTTTTCCTTCGGAATGTTCCTTGCTTGAGTCTCCGTAGATATTACATTTTTTTTTTTATACCACACCATGATTTAAAATCCTTTACTTTTTCACTTTCTACAATTTCCGCCAGGAACTTGTCCTGAATAGCAGTAGACTGCAACATAAGTTCAGCATACTGTGTAAATCCTGTCAGTTGTTTTAATTTTTCGTTTGATTACACCCAAGTCGCGGTCACACGGAAGGTACGAATGACCTCGAATAGGAAAGTAGTGATGAATACTGCCGAATCGGCTAGTTTCTATTAGGGCAAGAAAAAACCGCACAACCACGATGTTTTTGTTTTGTCAAGGTGCACCATCGGAAAAACATGAAGATGCTTAACACCAGCATCAAGAACTTCATTGACATAATCAAAATATATAAAAATTATTGGATTAAAATAGAATAACAAAAAACAGTGCTTCCACCAGCCACAATCTTTTGTAATTCAATTGAGAAACAATTCATTTCCAGGAGATGAGGCGTTTTTCAAAGGAATAGATATTTTCAAATGCGGCATCATGGTTACTAAGTGGAGATGAGATGTTTTACGCGTATTGGATTTGTCTAGCCTTCACCAACAATTTAATATGTCTAACTCAATTTTGGGCCAAAAACGGACATGAGGTGTTTCTCAAATGACTGATTCACTTAGGGTATATTACAAAATGAAATTAATTTTTATAACCGTTAGTTCAAAAAATAAATAACTATGGTTGACCTTATATGCATGAGGAAGAAAATTGGCAAGACGGAGGTCAGAAAAAATTGTCTTAAATAAGGAAAACTATTTATTTTAGAGCCAACGTAATTAATTAAGCCAACATTAGATTAATTTGTATTACTATAAAAACCATTTTTTTTATTACTTTTTATGCATTTACTTATTTGGTAATACTCTAGATTCATTCCCTCTGTTTATATATTTGTCTAAAGAGTTCCCCATTTTTATCACTCATATCCCTTGATGCCTATATGTATTTTTATTCTTTACTATGAATAATTTTAGTTTGAATGTATATTGTATGTTTAGCATTGACGAATACCTGCAATGTGGGTCGAAACGTTGTATTTACAATAAATAGAACTACTTATTTAAGAGAAGTTTTTCTAACCTCCACCCGGACCATTTTCTTCCTCATATCTAAATTATATTAAAATGTTTTTGAATTTGCTTCAATAAAAATAATACATAAACAAATGCATAAATAAATATTGATGTGAATTCACTACATTGATAAAATATTCGATCTATTACCATCAAACTGATTCATGTGAAAATTCAAGTGGAAGAACACATTGGCCTGGGGACCTAACGATTTAGGAGGTCTTGGTGATTACGGGAAGACATTTTTTTTGCCAGTTAAAGCCCCCTGAGGCGGGGTTCAGAAAGTTATGAATGGAAAAGTCGACGAGGGGGGTCCTTATTAAAATTACCCCCGCCCCCGTCCGAGACCGAATTTCCAGGATTCCTTCTCCGGGTTATTTCTCCAGCGCTAATGTACCCGTCCACCGCCCGGATGCCCCGAATATTTTTGCTGCCTGTTTCAGGGTTTGAGGGGTTCATATCCGAAGGAAATCGGCCCTTTTCTTGAAAAGGGAAGCTTTCTCAATAAATATAGTCTTTGGAATATCTCAGATCCTTTTTCCATTGTGCCTTCTACGGTTCGGGGAAATCCATGTATCCTGTAGGTCTTTTCCTCCATACTAAATGCCACAAAAGGGCCTATTTTTCTTTGATATCCCTTTCCTTCCACATCGCCCTAATATGCTCCAAAAAATTTACATGAAATCTCGACAGTTCAGTATTAATAAAAATAATATAATAATCTAATCGCTCAATTTAATATTTAAAAACGTCATTAAAATTCTAGTATACATATCAATCTGTCTAAAATACTGACGTTATCCCCTTTTGATGCTGTGTTGAATATTAAAAACGTTTTGATGAAAATTAAATCATGATGCCCATTTAAATTCCTGATATATCCTACACACCCTCGTAAAGTATCGCAAAAACAAATCAGGTAATATCTGTTACTTTAAGTTAAATTAAGATAGTGTCTGTTACTTTTAATATCTTTTAATTTTAATACCCTGCGCAACAGTTCAGTCTCTACATAGTAGTGAACCCAAGATCCTTCATGGGTTGTAATTGGGATTTTTTAATTCTCTCATACCTTTTACTTCTTTTAATCATCATCACAATTCTTGTTTCTGTTTAGTTTTGTTAACTGCGCCAAATAATATTGAATTAACTAATCTAGATACATTTTTTTTTTCAAATTCAGAGTCCCAAGTTCAGAGATATAACGAAACGAATCCAAATTGACCTCAAAAATAAAAATAAAATATACACGTACATCTATAACGATGGGGAAAAACTGGCGAAAAAAATAAAATAAAATGTAAAACAAAAATATATATTAATATTAAATAATATAAATAGAATAAAATTGAAAAATGTTAAAAAAATATAACAAAATTCAAAATATTAGGTAACATTGTCACTCATACTGAGCAATGAATCATTAGTAAAACTGGTTAAGTTATATACTTTACTCGTTTGTTTTTTTTTCAACAAATAATCATAAAGAGTAGAAACCATTAAATATGTTTGTACATCAGGTCAGATGAAAAAAATGTTGCATCAAAATTCGATTGAACAAGACAATAGTGATCAGTACGAAACGTTTTATCTGCGGAGTTTAAGCACACATCCATTACTGAAGACTAAAGCTGCAATTAACATCCAGTGTTAACAATAATGGTTTCAACAGCATTATAGTTAACCAAAAATATAACAAAGATGATGTTTAAAACTAAACCGGCAGTCCATTTTTCTAAGTGAAAAATCTTTCCACCTTCATAAAAATTCAAGTGACACTTCATTTCATCAGCGTCTTCCCTCCACAAGAAAATTAAATTACCCGAAAATCGTATTTAGCCCTTTTTAAAAGAGCCAGTTGAGACATCAGCCAAGAAATTAACTTCCGTAGCAGAAGGGTCTGACTTATTAAACTTTTTTTTGGCGAAAGATCTAGATGTAGTGTCGTATCTTTTCATTTACATTTAAAAATAACGGCCACCTTAGATAAGACGAATGGATACCGTAACCGATCCAGATAAGCGATTTTTAGATCCTTGAGATATTATATATTAATAACTCATTGAATCATTTCTCTATAATATAGTTGTGTTTTGATTATCTGTTGTGGTTTGTTCATTTTACGTCACTTTATGCTGCTATGACTAATTGGACGATGCTACAGTGGGAGCTCTAAATTTTGCCTATCCAGGTTTAATTAGGATATGGTTTTTTAACGAGTACATGACATCGTACAGGCTCGGGACGCCCGTTTAACGTCCCTTCCGAAGTACGGGGTAACTAAGGGTTTTATACTGCCTTTAAAAATCCTAGGCCCATCTGCCGGTCTACGAACCCCCGATCTTCGGCTTTGTACTACAACCACCAGTAACCACTAAACCACAGGTCGCCCGTTGTTGATCTGTTATCCATATGTAACCTTTGATATGTTTCGTTAGAGATTAATAAACAAAAGGTACCAGAATCAGCCTCATCTTAACAGAACGGTCCGTCATAAAACTTATTTAAAGAAGACATAGAAATGTTCAAAACTTTTTTCCCAGGGTAATCAATCGCGCTATTTAATAATATAGCTAAGAAATGCAAAATGATATTGTTGAATAGCAATTATCAATAGTATTCTCACTTCTAATCAAGTATAACTAAACTGTTATATTGAAGCCAAATGGCTAGTGAATGTTAGTTTTAGATGGTAATAATACATTGCCGTGAATGGTTGTATTTTAAGCATTGACTGTATTTTAAATAACAATTACTTAATAATTGAAGATCTCTCAAACAATCATAGAGATATTCACATCTTCCCTAAAATTTTATAAAGTATAGGTCACTGGATATTCGAGATATAAAAGTTAATTCAAGATTTTAAAGGGTTTTCAAAGTCCGGAGCATTCTTTTCAACTTTATATAGCTAATATATAAAATTGTCGTGTCACAGTGTTTGTAACAAAATTCCTCCGAAACGACTAGACCGATTCTTATGAAATTTTGTGAGTGTATTCAGTAGGTCTGAAAATCGGACGTTAACTATTTTTTAAACCCCTAAGTGATATGGGTCGGCCCTAATTAATGATTATTAGTCGACCGTAGCAGTGACCCTTGATGATGCTGCATTCTTGATATGTTGTAAGAGCACGTCTGAGTAGTGTAAATCCAAGATCGCGACCGAAAAAAACGGACGGGATACTTTTGGTGGCCGAAAAACTTCGAAATTTTGGGAGTTATTTCAGTTCTTGGTCTGTATCTCCTAATCGGTGAGTTTTATGAAAAAAATATAAATACCATTTTCAGAGAAGATGAAATGTGGTACAATTTGAATCCAAATGCAGCTCTTAGGGTCTATTAGATCCTGAGTTAAATTCCAATCAGATAATAATTAAACAGAATCTCAGCCCTATCTAATATATAAAATTGTCGTGTCACAGTGTTTGTAACAAGACTCCTCCGAAATGACTCGACCGATTCTTATGAAATGTTGTGAATATATTCAGTAGGTCTGAGAATCGGACGTTAACTATTGTAACGAGTATTCTTTTTTTGTTGCTAAATTCGTCCGTCAGGTGTCTCTACCTATCTGACCTCACTTAACTGAGGACCGTCATTCCATACGGATGTGTATAAGTGGGTTATATGGCCAAGTAATTGCCAAATTTAATTGTTTTTACCTTATCGTATCTTTGCGGCTCAGCGTTGGTGGTGTTACGTTGATGTTACGATATATATATTATGGTTATGTCGTTGGTGTTGGCATTATGTTACCGTTGATGTATAATATAAGAATACAACATTTTTCTTTGGACAATAGTTTATTTAAATCAATTTGGACCTTGGACCGAAAACCCCGCTACCTGGTCACAAATATTATGGCGCTCGAATACAGGGACTACAAAAGAATCTACAGATAAGTTATTAGTTGAAGATTTGATTATTATATTAACATTTCTTGAAATAGTGAAGTTAACTGATAATAGTTTAATAATAATAGTAACAGAATAATTTTTCCAAACAATACTTTAATATTTTTTTCTAATGTTTAAATATAATTTTCGTATTAATTGAAGGTACTAAAATTCTGTTGATTGAAGCAAAAGGTTTGTCTTAGACGCAATTTTGGAAATGTAAAGATAATTATTTTTAATTTATAATTTTGTATCAACAACAAAAATTAAGAATTTTTATTTAAGGTCGTTGAACGACTTAGTTTTGTTTAACACATGTTTTGAAAATTAAAATCTACTAATATATCATTTTATTTTGTATTTTTACCGTAAGTTTAAATAGTTGAATTGAACACATGATAGATTAGCAAGTAAGCATTAAGTTCACTTAGAGACAACAGCTGTTGTTTGTTTCTATTTAGCATTATCTTGTGTTTCCTTTTAAAAAGAAAAATATTTGTTTATCTATGGTTGACGTATGAAAAAATTATATATTAAGTTTGTAAAGGACGCTTACCGATTTAATTTGTTAGTTTTAATATAATTTAATCAATTTAATTTTCAGTATTTTACGACTTTTAAAGGTTCTGTTGGTATTTTTTTTTCAACATTTAATTTCTTTGGCATTTTTTTGTAACTTTGGGTAACGTCTTGATTTATTGTCACGATGGGTGATCCAGTCGTTCTAGTGTCAGAGAGGGAGGATATTTTTGCCGCAGTTCAATCCATTTTCACAAAATCTAAATCTTTGAGTACCGATTCAGCATCCGCTTTTAAACCCGCTTATGACCGCTTACTCAAAAATGAAATCCGATTTGAAGAAATTCAATCAAAAATTCGGATATTTAATGCAAGTATAAAGAACAAAAGTGAAAAACTCGAGACAACAGAAGTACAAAATGCATTTAACGATTTAGTTGATATTACTAAAGCGAATTATTACAAAGTGGTACAATCTACCTGCCCTCCTGAGAATAAACCTGTGGTTGTCCATTCTCATTCTATTCCTCAGGAGCTACCGAAAATTGACTTACCGATATTCACAGGGAAATTAGAGCACTGGAATGGATTCTATTCCCTATTTGATTCTATGGTTCATAGGGAAGAATCTCTATCGACCATTAGGAAATTTTACTATCTACGAAGTAGCTTACGCGATGAAGCTCTGTCGCTTATCTCGGGCTTCGCATTAGACGAAGCTAATTATTCACTCGCTTACGACGCATTGGTCTCTCGCTATCAAAATAAAAGGCGACTAGCCAGATTTTATATCAAGAAGGTGATGGATTTTACCCCTTTAAACAATTCTTCAGCGTCTAATTTGCAGAGATTTTTGTCTGAGCATGAAAATAATTTTTCTGCGTTATCGGCTTTAGGCATTGAAGACATGGGGGATTTCATTAAACTACATTTAGCTCTTAATAATTTAGACCCAGGGACTAGAAAAGCATTCGAAGAACGAATAAAATCAGCAGATAATTAAATCCTTATAGAGGGAATATTATTCCTTCTTGAGCCATCATCTCATATACTCTAGTTCGTTCGGTGACGAAATTAATCAAATCCTTATAAGAGGGAATAATTTCGTCACCGAACGAACTAGAGTATATGAGATGATGGCTCAAGAAGGCCGATCAGAAAAGCCTATTATAGAAAAATCCTGCTCTGTGAATTCCACTAGACGATATAACAAATCCAATTCCGGAAAAGAACAAATATCTCCGGGAATTTTTACTGTTTCGCCATTGGAAAAACAAACCGATTTTGCTGCTAACACAACGAATCACGATCCTCAATTCGACCAGTTCGAAATTCAGGCAGTTGGCTCCAAGAAACTGGTATTCTCTCCGACTGATGTACAATCAAGAAATAGTACCGAACCGATTCTCTACGAGAAAACGTGTCTAAAAAGCTCAAAACCGGCTCTACCAGCTAAGAAATTAATTTGCTGGAATTGTGGTGGACCGCACGTTTATTCCAGGTGTCCGCTACCACGAAAACTGTTTTGCTACCGTTGTGGTAACCCAGGAGTTTCCATTCACGCATGTCCTAATTGTACTCCGGGAAATGTGCAAGGGAATCGGAAGTGAGGGTCATTCCTATTCCCACGGTTTCAGCTAACCCACCAAGTACCGATTTACCTATTACCGTGCCTTATCGTTTACCTTTTTGTACCGCTAAATCTGATATCGTTTCTCCTTGTGTCGTATCGAATTTTCCCGAAAGTTCTACCGTATCTTGTTATCGTTTACCGTTTCCTAAACAGCACTATATTGATTTCCGAATAGGGAAACCTGACAAAGGAGGCCTGTCCTACTTGGCCCTGTTTGACCCTGGTTCCACTACCTCATTTGTTGGACCAGAAGGGGTTGAAATTCTCCTTAAATTGGGATATGAAGTTGAGAAAATTCCCGAATTTAATATTTGTGTCGCTAATGGAAGCTCTTGTATCGTTGATGAAAGATTTTCCATTTCAATTACCGTTGGGTACCGGTCATATGACACGAAGCTTTACGTTTTATCCAAGCTTCCATTTATGTTTCTTTTAGGGTTAGATTTTATCGTTAACACAAATATGAGTACTAATCATCGTGAAGCGACATGGTGGTTTCAAGATGACCCCGACCATAAGTTCTCGTTTCGTCAAGATGTTCAATTAGTAGAAGAGGAAACATCAAAAATATGCGGCATTAGTTCACTTGATCCCTCAGAAAGGGTGGATCTGGATAGAATAGTCAGTGAAGGTTTGCGAATTCTCCAAGATTCTCCAGGATTAACGAAGCGCATTAGCCATAAGGTAGATGTTCAGGATGCCCAACCTATCAAGCAGCGCTCCTACCATTACTCACCCAAAGTACTTGAGGCAATGCACCAGGAGTTAGACCGAATGTTGGATGAAGACTTAGTGGAACCTTGCCAATCTCCATGGTCTTCCCCGGTAGTCATGGTCCGTAAGGGATCAGGTTATCGTTTTTGTATAGACTTTCGTAAGGTTAATGAAGTCACTTGTAAAGATTGCTATCCTATGCCTAATATGACATCTCTCTTAGACGGAATTCGACAGGCTAGATATCTCTCCAAGTTTGACCTCAAGCAAGCATTTTTGCAAGTGCCCCTTGCCGACGAAACTAGTAAAGACATTACTGCGTTTACAGTTCCTGGCAGAGGACTATTCAGGTTTAAAGTTATGCCCTTTGGGCTGACGAATTCACCTGCTACCTTTCAGAGGTTAGCCGATGCAATATTTGGACCCGAACTTTACCCTTACGTGGTAGTTTTTCTTGATGATATTTTGGTTTGCACACCAACTTTCAAACTGCATTTGGATATGCTAAGGGAAGTGTTCAGTCGCCTTAAAGCCTCAGGTCTGCGTATCAACCCGGAAAAATGTGAATTTGGTTGTAATGAAGTTAGGTACTTGGGCTATCTGGTTAATAGTGATGGCTTGAGTGTAGATCCAGATAAGGTTGGTTCCGTTACTTCGATTCCTCCTCCCACCAACGCTGGGCAGCTCAGAAGATTCCTTGGAATGGCAGGATGGTATCGCCGTTTTATTAAAGACTTCTCTACAGTTGTCTCTCCGCTAACAGCTTTGCTTAAGCGTAACGCTAAATGGATCTGGTCAGAAGAGCAGGACGCCTCTTTCAATGCTCTCAAGTCAGCACTGACTGAAGCACCAATATTAGCTAGGCCAGACTTTAAACAGCCTTTTCAATTACAGACTGACGCCAGTGATACAGGTCTTGGAGCGGTCTTGACTCAAATACAAGATGGCGAAGAAAGAGTCATCGCTTTTTGTTCTCGTACCTTAAGTTCAGCTGAAAGGAATTATACCGTAACCGAAAAGGAATGCCTCGCAGTTCTGTTTGGTATCGAGAAGAATAGGCATTACTTGGAAGGTTATCCATTCACTGTAATAACTGACCACGCCAGTCTGAAGTGGTTACTGAACTTGAAAAACCCTTCAGGTCGTTTGGCTAGATGGGCTCTTCGCTTGCAGCCTTACAACTACAAGGTGGAATATCGAAAGGGGAAACTCAACACAGTGGCCGATGCCCTATCACGAATTGCTGCAATCACAGTATTGTCTACCAGTTCCGATCCTAATTCTTCTACCGATTCAGTTTCGACTTCAGGAACTTTCATAGCGACCGACGAATGGTATAATCAGAAATTTTATCGAGTCCAGAAGTCCCCAGAACTCCACCCTGGATGGTCGATAAAAGATGGACAGCTATTATACCATCGAAAGAATCCTTTGAAGGGAGAGCTAGAAGACCCCAGTGAGGAATGGAAAGTTGTCGTTCCTAGACATTTAAGGGGAGCAATAATATATGAAAATCATGATCTACCGCAGTCAGGCCACCTGGGGATAGATAAAACTGTTTCTAGGGTTAGTAGACTATATTATTGGCCTGGATTATACCGAGATATAAGCCAGTATGTGAGGCAGTGTGAGTTATGCCAGAAGGTCAAACCCAATAACACGCCACCTCGTGGGTTAATGTTCCCTCGCTATAACAAGCAGCCGTGGGAAATGGTGTCAGTTGACATTATGGGTCCTTATCCTAGGAGTTCTAGAGGCAATGTATATCTACTAGTGTTTGTAGATTTATTTAGTAGATGGGTGGAATTATGTCCCATCAGAAAAGCTACCTCTTCGGTTATTGTAAATAAACTAAAATCCCGCATAATATACAGATATGGCGCACCGCATAAAGTAATTTCCGACAATGCGAAGAACTTCGTTAGTAATCTTGTAACTGAAGTGGCTAAGGAGTTTGGAATCAAGAGAGAAACTACTCCTCTTTACCATTCACAGGCAAATCCGACAGAACGAGCGAATCAGAATATCAAGCAACTTATCGTAGCGTACCTGGGGAAGAAACACCAACGCTGGGACGAAAAACTAGGAGAGATCCAGTTTGCCTTAAATTCCGCCGTTCAAGATTCGACTAAGTTCAGTCCTGCCTTCTTAAATTTTGGTAGAGAACTGAGGCCTCTACATCAAGCTAACGACGATGATATCCTAGTGGCTGGCACAGACGAACATGCTGCTTGGGCCGCTAAAGTGGGCAGACTGCCTGAAGTTCATCATATAGCCGAGGAAAACTCTCTGAAGGCAAGTCTAAATCAGAGCAGTCGTTATAACTTGAGACGCCGGAAAGATCGTTTCCAACCGGGGGACCAAGTCTTAAAGATGAGGTTTCAGCTATCTTCGGCAGCTGATAAACTCGCTGCTAAACTGAACCCCAAATATGAAGGCCCTTTTACGGTTGTTTCCGTTACGGGCGGTGGATCCTGTAAACTGAGAGATGATGATGGAAAGATAATAGGCTTATGGCATCCCTCAAAACTTAAATTATTTTATCCAACCCGACGGACTTAATCGCTGGAGGGGAGTGTGTAACGAGTATTCTTTTTTTGTTGCTAAATTCGTCCGTCAGGTGTCTCTACCTATCTGACCTCACTTAACTGAGGACCGTCATTCCATACGGATGTGTATAAGTGGGTTATATGGCCAAGTAATTGCCAAATTTAATTGTTTTTACCTTATCGTATCTTTGCGGCTCAGCGTTGGTGGTGTTACGTTGATGTTACGATATATATATTATGGTTATGTCGTTGGTGTTGGCATTATGTTACCGTTGATGTATAATATAAGAATACAACATTTTTCTTTGGACAATAGTTTATTTATATCAATTTGGACCTTGGACCGAAAACCCCGCAACCTGGTCACACTATTTTTCAAAGACCTAAGTGATATGTGTCACAATTTGAGCCCAAATGCAGCTCAGTAGGTCTATTAGATTCTGAGTTAAATTCCAATCAGATAATAATTAACCGGAATCTAATCTTTATCTAATATATTCCATCAGAACCAATAATACCGTTCAAAAGGCTTTAATTTGATATACCCTTGCCGTTTGCTATCGCCATCAACAAGTCTCAAGGCTAGACAATATCCATTTGCGGTTTGGACCTAGAACATCAAAGTTTCTCCCATGGAAAATTAAATGTTGCATGCTCACGTGTTAGCAAACCATCTAATCTATTTGTATTAGCGAAGGACAGATTACAAACTGATCGATTAGCGCCTAATTAAATTGAAATAAATAGTTATAATTTAAAAAAATATTATTAGCCATAATTAAAAATCAACCATGATATACCTCATGCATTAATCTAATGTTTATATTTTATCAGTTAAGAATTTTATATATTATTTATTTAGTATATAATATATTTAGATGTAAGATGAATAAAATGTAAAATCAAAAATCTTTTTAATTAATTTTTCCATTCATTCATTGTTTCTTTAAAATTCAAATTTTAACGTAATCTTTTTTAAAACTAATACAACAGTCATAGCAACGCGTGCCCGGGTCAGGTAGTTTTTATATATACATTTATATAAGTTATGCGTGTGTCAGTAGACTAATAGGATTAACCTTAAGCCAAGAAGTAAGATATTGTTTTGGTTTGTGTATAAACATGATGTAGTATATATAAGAGCTGTATGTTTCAATAAAGTTAGCTGTTGTTTAAGCGCGTGTTGTTACTCTTCCCGAAACCTTTTTTTACGTCATTAGTTTCGTATAAGTTTAAGTTATATATATATATATATATATATATATATATATATATATATATGTGTGTGTGTGTGTGTGTGTTTTTTTTGTTTTTTTTACGAGGGTAGGTGGAAATCTTCAAAAGACGCGAATAGGCCCGTACCTATCCGTGTGTGGGATTTTTACCCACTAAAACCAACCTCCCTACACCTGTTTCTCACCCTCCACGGGACCGCCGTTAGGCATTACATCGTGGGGGGGAGTGGCTGAGTGCCGCCTCATTGATTTCGGCTACCTTCTGGCTCGCCTTTCCTTTTCCTCCATTCTTAGCTTTTGCAGCACCTGTGCTGCTAACCTTTGGCCTGCCATCCAATAATCCTTATTGATCAGCATAAGGTTGACAACATTATCTGCGGTGGGATCTGAGCCGCAGACGCTTCGGAAATCCATCCTCTCATCTTGAAAGCGGGGACAGAAGAAGAATATGTGCTCTGCGCTCTCATCCGCTCCTGGGCAGAATGTACATGCACCTGTATCATCGAGCTTAAACCTATGCTGATAGGCTCGAAAGCAACCATGCCCTGTGAGAAACTGAGTGATGTAATAGTCGACCTCACCGTGGTTTCTATTAACCCAAGCCTCAATGTAGGGCACCAACCTGTGCGTCCACCTTCCACTGAATGCCATATCCCAACGACGTTGCCACTCCCTAACTGTCTGCTTTCTTAATTCTTCTCTGGGAATGAAGTCAGCACTGTTATAAGACCGCCTCCTTTCCTCAGCGATCAGCTCAAATGGTGGCATCCTGGCGACCACGCAGGCCGCTTCGTATGATACCGTACGAAACGCGCTGATCACTCTTAGAGCACACCGTCGATATACCGACACCATCGGTCTTCTATAAGCCGCAGTGTCCAACGCATCCTTCCATATTGAAGCTGCGTAGAGCAGGATGGATGGGACCACACTGGATATTAGCAGCCTGCGGTTGTTCCTGGGTCCGCCTACGTTAGGCATTAAACGTGACAGTGCGGTGGTCACTCGAGCTGCTTTATCGCTAACCCGCTGGATATGTTCCTTGAACCGGAGCCGGTCATCGATTCTCACCCCGAGATAAGTCAAGGAAGGCTTGGACTGAATCTCTTGCCTACCAACTCTCAAGGTGATACCTTCCCTTCTCTTCCTGCTACTGACAAGAAGGACCTCTGTCTTAGCATCTGCTAGCTGCAAACCTATGTGTGTGTGTGTGTGTGTGTGTGTGTGTGTGTATTTTTTTTTTTTTTTTTTTTCTGGGTAGGGGAAAAATCTTCCATAAGACGAAGTGTAATAACACAACAGTGTGAGATTCCTACTCACTAAAAAACCACCTCCCAATTCTCCTTTTACCATCCCACGGAACAGCCGTCAAGCATTACTTCGTGGGGTGGCAGAAGGGCTATGTGCCTATTTCTTCTTTGGACAACTTATGTCGGATTAGCCAGAGCTTGGCCTCTCCTTTCTCGCTCCTGTATTCTGAGCCTTCTTCCGATTTGCGCTGCATAGTCTGCTGCAGCACTCCAATGCTCCTGCCTAGCCATCATCAAAGTGACAATATTTTCCGGCGATGACTTCTTTCCGAATTTTATGTCAAGCTCTTCCTTTTCTTGAGAAAAACCTGGACAACAGAAGAACGAATGTTCCACTGTTTCCTCCACGGGATCACAAGTAGGACAAGATTTTCGGTCTTCTATTCCGAAGCGAGCCAAGTAGGTCCTAAAGCAACCATGCCCTGTGAGCAGTTGGGTGAGATAATAATCTACCTCTCCATGTTTGCGGGATATCCATTTTGATATATCGGGTATCAGACGGTGTGTCCATCTTCCAGAAGGTGAGGCATTCCAGCGTCTCTGCCATCTTTCAAGGGTATGGCTTCTTTCATCTTTAGCCAACGTTACCCAGTGCGCATTCGGCTCTTCTCGTTTCCTTCGAAAAATCCGACTGCGTTCATCTGCCAAAAGATCTATCGGAGGCATATATGCTATTACGCACACATCATCATAGGAAACAGTGCGAAAAGCTCGAGCTACACGCAGGGCACTTCTTCGATACACACTGACAACCTTACGAGCATAAGACTGCACTTGGCAGGCTTCCGTCCAGATCGGTGCTGCGTACAAAAGTATTGAGTTGCCTACAGTAGCTAGAAGCTTCCTTCGATTTTCCCTTGGTCCACCGATATTCGGCATAATTCTGGCCAATTTGTTAATCACTTGCGCTGCTCTGGTGCTAACTTGGTGCAAGTGTTCATCAAAACGGAGTCTGGCGTCAATCTGAACTCCGAGATATCTAACAGACGGCTTTGATAAAATTTCAAACTCCCCGACGGTCAGACTGATTATCTCCCTCACTTTCCTACTGGTTACTAAAACTGCCTCAGTTTTATGATCAGCAAGTTGGAGGCCTACCGCTGAGAGCCATTCACGAATGGTGAGGACTGCTTTGTTCGCATTGTAAATAATCTCCTCTAATAGTTTCCCTCGAACAATTATTGCTAGATCATCTGCAAACCCGAGGGTAGTAGTTTCCTCTGGCAGGGGCAGTCTAAGCACGGTGTCATACATAATGTTCCACAGCAATGGCCCTAGAACTGAGCCTTGAGGAACGCCACCCGTGACCTTGTATGTTTTCAACCCATCTTCTGTATCATACATCAAGATTCTATCTGTGAAATAGCACTCAATAATCTTCATAAGGTATTGTGGGACTTTCATCCTTCGCAATCCGTCCATGATACTATCCCACCGAGCTGAGTTAAAGGCATTCTTAACGTCCAACGTTATAATGGCGCAGTATTTCTTACCGCCTCTTCGCCACCTTTTTCCCGCTATGGCTTCCCGAGCAGCTCTGATTGCAAAATCAATGGCATCGATTGTCGATCTGCCCTTCCGAAAACCATACTGGTTATCGGACAATCCTCCGGGTCCTTCACTGACTTCATTTAACCTGTCATAAACAATTCTCTCCAATGCCTTGCCAGCAGTGTCTAGAAGACATATTGGGCGATAAGATGAGGGGTCTTCCGGGGGTCCCTTTCCCTTTGGAAGGAGAACCAGCCGTTGCTTCTTCCACTGTGTTGGAAATACGCCTTCACTGAGACAGCAGTTGTACACGTCTAAGAAGAGTTGCGGCCTTGTTCTAATAGCCGTTTTCAAGGCGAGATTAGGGATGTTATCTGGGCCCGGAGCTTTAGAGCTCCCTATTTTTCTGCTTGCTTTATCTAATTCGTCCTCAGTGATTTCTGATTCCAGGTCCAGCATAGATATCTTGTCAAAGTGGACTTCCGGGCGCCTTGGAAATAGCACTGCCACTATTTTTTCTAAAAGTTCTGAAGAGCTCGGGGGCGACAAGTTTGAACTTTTCAGTTTTGCCATGACTGTTTTGTAGGGCCTTCCCCACGTGTCTTTGTCTACCTCCTCACACATCTTCCTCCAGCAGTTGCGTTTACTGTCTTTTATTGCCTTAACTAGGTTCCTTTTAGCTTGTTTATGCTCTTGCTTTCGAGCATCGTATAATAAGCGGCCTCTCGCTCGCTGAGCTAATCTACTGGTACGAAGACAAGTTCGTCGTAAAACAGCAATCTCTTCGGTCCACCAATACACTGCCATGTGCCGATTTCTCCTAGAAATTCTGGTCATTGATGCATCACATGCCACAGTAATAAACTCCATCAGTTGCTTTGCTCTGTCTTCTGCCGTTCCTTTTAACTCGATTCTTTCCTGCATCATGATAACAAAGGAATCTCTTTCGAAAGACTTATGGTTCCAACCTGCTGCTGGCTGCGTTTTAATCATTTTTCTTGCGCCATTTGGGGTAACGACTTCGAAAAAAATGGCCTGATGGTCACTATGAGTATATCGGTCACTGACGTGCCAATAATTGTCCCGACAGTAAAGGTTTGCGCTAACAAGAGTCAAACCGATTATTGAGGAATTGCCATTTTTAGAGAACGTTGGAGTAGAACCGGTGTTAAGGAGAACAACATCAAGAGCAGCGAACGTGTCAAGAAGACACTCGCCTCTCCTGTTGGTATATCTGCTACCCCATGTAGTAGCCCATGCGTTGAAATCACCGGCTATGATAAGAGGATGCCGATGTCGCAGTTCATGCTCAATGCCATCAAGCAGAGCCTCAAATTCTTCTAGTGGTGCACTAGGTGATGCGTAGACACTACAGATGTAGATGTCTCTCACCTTGATCCACACAAATCCTTTTCTTCGAATCGGTTGGACTTCCTGTACAAAGTGGTCCTTACTGACCCAAACGGCTGCTCGGCCACTAAGATCATTCATCCATTGCCCGCTGACGTCTCTAGTACTGTTCGCATAGTACAGCGACGTCAATGTGCTTCTCATTGATAGTTTGCCAGCAGAGGTCCTGGGCAGCTTCGCAGTGATTAAGGTTTAGCTGTAAAAACCTCATTTCCGTCGCTTAGCAACTGCTTGCACCGCGCGCTGGTAGACTGGGCAGCTAAAGCTGCCTGTCAGGTGGCTGCGGTTTATTTCGTCAGGACATATAAGGCAGAGGGCTTCGGCAGTACACTCTTTTGCTGGATGACCCTCTTCACCACATCGAAAACAGAGTTTTGTTCTATCGGGTCCCTTACAATATTTTGCAACGTGGTCATAGCTAAAACATCGAAAGCATCTCTGAGGAGATATTTTTTCCCTTACCCGGCTGCTTATCCATCCAACTCGAATACTCCCCTTTTCGATCGCTTTTCTTGCTAGTTCCGTTTGCAGCACGACTACCGCTGTTTGTGTGTCACCGTAAGCCTTGCGAAGAGACTTTACAGCGGAAATATCAATATTTTCCGCACCATCAATTTGAGTTCGAAGGGCATTAAGGACTTCTTCAGCCACAGTCAGTTCATCGAGGTCCTTCAATTCGAATGCAACAGAGTCTCTCTTGCACTTTACCTCCGCTTTGTCAGCCATTTTCTCAGCTATCGCAGTACGAATTTCCTCCGTCTTTTGTTGAGCTTTCCTATCCAATATCAGAAGGAGACAACCCGTGTTACACTTCCGTATTTTTTGGACATTATCACCAATGCTCTGGGGGTCAGGATCGCTTTTTATTGTTCGCAGGATATCTGCGTACGTCGAACCCTCCTTTGCCGTGACCATCAGAGCATCTGGGCGAGCAGGTCTCATATTCCTGCTTATGTTTTGTTTGTTTGGCTTACGTTTCCTTTTCTTCTTGGCCTTCACCTTTTTCCATTGTCCACCGAGGTCCTCTCTTGGATTAGTTTCAGCTGTAGCAGAGACATCTTTTTCTTCCTGACCATTTGGTGTTTTTGTCTTCTCGCCGGTCTTCCCTCGAGTACCTGAAGTTTTTTCTCGAGTTTCTTCATGAAGAGGTTGCAGACTCGACCTGGTCTGAGTTCCGCAGCTGTTTCCTGGTAGTGCCCGCTCTGGGGTTTCGTCTATTCTGGACAATTGGTCGTAAAGCATGTGGATTGAAACAACCTCTGCTTTTATCTTGTTATTGGTGTTTTTGGCCTTCTTGACGAAATCATGAAGTTTACCAATTTTTTCTCCGAACAATTCCCACAATTGCTTCCTTTTTTCATCACTTGAAGTATTAGGAACTGCAGTGGCCAAGTGATCCACTACTGCAGCACTGCGGTCGCTGGATAACGACACCTGAGAACCCGCATTCTCAGACGCTGGTACTGGGGATCCGACCCCCTGCAGCGTAAGGTTTGTCATTTTTACGTGACTCACCATGTTTGGTTTATTATTCGGGGTTCCTTCCCCTAGTCTGTTTGGCCCGCGAGAGGTATTTTATTTCCCTCTTGCCCTCTAATTGTAGCGTGCATTCCCCTATCCGCCAACTGGGGACGCGCCACGTATGGGTTTCAGACTCCCACCGTTGTGTGTGTGTGTGTGTATGTGTCAAAATTAATGCATTCAAAATGTAAAACAATAAAGAACAAACATTGCCAGACAGCGCACATTGCACTACTAAATGGGGTATTCGTTTTTATTTCCTCTCGAAATTAAAATCTTATTATTTACTGTTCAGTTGGACCACTGATGATTATACTTGAGAAATCTGTGGTATTATACTACAACAGTTGTAATGGTACAGTTAAGGAGGTCATGGTACCGCTAATGTACAGTAAAGTACACCAAAGGTTTAACGAAGGTATAAAGAACAGATAAGAAAAAGTCAAGAACAAAACTCGCGATCGACGCCTAGAAAAAAAAATCTTACGGATGGCAACATTCTTTTGGTATCTAACTGTTATAATTGACTATTACAGAAAATACAAGGAATGGTTATTAGGGAATTGACTCTCTTGACCAACGTTCATACCTACACAGCGATCTATACAAAAAGTATGATTTAGGAAAAAATATATACCTTTCGTATAGTTCGGATTTTTCTTCCGGAGACAATATTTTTTAAAATAGTATTTTTGTTTACTTCAATTAAAGAATCATTTGGCTGAAAGCGACAATAGATGAAGTCGAGTGCGCAATAACTGTTTAAAAAAATGTGTTATTTTGTTAACGATCCATTTGCGGTCTGAAGCAACTTTTATCTTCCACCCATCTCCATAAATAACGATTTATGAATTTGGGAACCCTTGGCGGTTGAGTTTAATATCGGGCAAATTATCTCCCTCCACACCCGTAGAATTATAAATAGTCTCTACTATGTACTGAACTCAATTTTAATTCTAATGTAACCTACTGTTATTTCCACTCTCTCGGAAATATTTCGGACAAGAGAATCTACTATCGATTGGTTCCCGAGTCACCTGAAGCCCAGCACTCCCCACCAAATACCACGAGGGGCGTCAAGACAACCTCTATAATCCTGGTGAAAGGCCTCACCCCGGATTGACTCATCAGCCCGGCCCCGCTGCAGATAAGCCAACTACGGAAGAGCCTGTAATGTCAGGGCTTTGTCAGACTTGCCTGTCAGTTAGTTAATCTTGATATCATGTCTACCATCTCGTCATCAACATCATTAATTCAAGCGGCATTAAACACCATTACTTAATATTCTTTTGCTTAGTAACTTGTAAGACTTCTCAGATACAACTAGTTTAGCAAGTTTATAACCGTTTTAAAGAATATGTTTTTTTTTTAGTTGAATACACATCTTGTAATAAAGTGCGCTATAATACAATATAAATTTATTATGGTTTATGATCAGCAAGCGAAGTAGCTTAGTGGGAGAGCGCCTAGTTGCCATTATGAACGTTTCGGATTCTAATAATTTATTTAATCTTTTAACAGCCAGGGA
Source organism: Troilus luridus (assembly GCA_964056705.1). NCBI lineage: Eukaryota > Metazoa > Arthropoda > Insecta > Hemiptera > Pentatomidae > Troilus > Troilus luridus. Next base: position 76,351,479 of record OZ057416.1, on the reverse strand, counting down.
TGAACCCTATGCGATATGGAGATCCTCCTGAAGCTCACCCATTCTCTATAGAGTAATTACAGTTCATTGAGAGAAAACCTGGCGGAGCCTGATATCGGAAAAATCATCTACACACACACTTTCCTAGATACCGTACAGTCAGCCATATACTGAACTCAAGACCCTGAGTTGTACATTTTTTTATTCTTTTACTCTCTTCTTTCTTTTACTTTTACTTTACCTATATGGTAAGGAAAGTAAAACTACTGAGATTTAATAAGCCAGGAGTGTTTTTTCCTATTTTATTCAATGTAATATAAATTCTGTTACTGCTTTGTCTTGTAAATCAGTTTTACGGTGGAAAGTATAGTTGAGGCTGTTTCTCGTTCCTCCTGTTTAATAATCTCTTACGAAAACGTTTAAAAGATATAGATAAGCATCACCTTAACGAAAAAAATTTAGGAGAAATAATGAAATGGAGCAGATCTATTTATAAATAATATTCAAGAATCTAAAAATCAAATATCTGGATATACTCGTAGGTATATTAAAACTTATGATCAGGATGCATAGTTGCACAGAGTTGGTGTGCTGAATGTTTTGGGTTCAAATCAGGAGATTTGGAAATCCTCTTGGGGCTCGCACATCCCCTGTAAAGTAAGTACCCTTATATGGGGGAAAGACTTCGCGGTTGAGCGTAATCTAGGCCAAATCACCTCCCAGTAACAGTACCCAAGACCCTTCATGGGTAGTATTTTGAGAACCTATTTTCTATATGTGTAATTCCTATGACATACTTTTTTAAAACAACTCGATAGATTAAAAAATAGTAGTATTTATTTAAAAGATATGAATATACCTGTATATTAAAACATATTGCTGTTAGTTTAATTGTTAATAGTTTTTTTAATATATCGAATATTTTTGCAAACAGGTTCTTATTTGAAAGTTAATCAAATTCTATAATATATAATAGATCATTCCATTCATTCTCACACTGATTTATTAATTAACCAGTAACGAGAATGCCTTTGGAATTTAGGTTTTCAATGGCGATGAAAATCAAATTCATTGTAGTTCTTTACCAACTATCGAAAAAATGAAGTAATCGTTTACGTTTATTTGACCCATTTTAGGATTATATTAAGAGATCAAAATGGTAGATTTATATCTTGCTGGGGGATGGGTTAATATGGTATGGCGTTTGCACATCTTGTGGGTTCCTTGGCGAGGCGATATTGCGGGACTTCATTGGTTTGATGGAACTTTGGGGTACGGTAGTGAAGGCATAATTATCTATAACAATTTACACAAAAAATACAAAGATGTTGAGATGACAACAAAATGTAATATGCAATATATTTCCTGTAGAATTGGTAAAATGAACAATCAATATCATTTAACATACTGAGTGGACTATGTTCCAACATATGTTACAATGTGATAGAATTTTTAGAAATCACATTCTTCAGTTCAGAATCATAGTATCTTCTCAATGTCAGTGAATGTGTTCTAATCTTTCTATAATGTAAAGCAAAATACGTTTTTTTATTCACTCTATAATATATACGAATATATGTGTTTCAAAATCATTCTACAACACAATACAAACCAAAATATAAGTGTTTTGTATTCACTCAACAATATAAACCAAAATATTCATTCTATAAAAAAAACTAAAGTCTATAAAATCTGAAAAGGTATTAATAACTATTACAAAATCATTTGCCAAAAAAGCCCTGTAATTTTAATCTAACTAATGTTTTTCTTTATGCATTGGCTACGGCATCCGCAGATGGCCGGATTCGTTATCAGGTAGATTTAATTAAATGATATTTCTTTTTCAATATCGATAATTAAAACAGTGCATTACCGATTGATTCTTTATTATCCAGAATATAATCATTAAACAATTAAGAGAAAAGTATATTATAAATTTCTATAAATATATTTTTAAAGAAAATTTAATTTGATTTTTACTAATTATGTGGGCCAACAGAATGATTTATCCAACTAAACTATAGTTGGCGGAGTGGGTGGCTCGGTGGTAGAGTTACCAGCCGAAGTTCTCGGGTTCGAATCCCACTTGCTGGGCCACATTTATTTCATATGTTGTTATGGGATTTAGGAACCTCCTTGGGCTCACCCAGCCTCTATAAATTGGATAACCAAAATTAGGGTGAAAAATCTGGGGGTTGAGCGTGATATAAGACAAATGACCTCCTTGCACAACCGTTGTCCAAGAAACAGTACAGTCTCTGCCATTTACTGAACCCCAGACCCTTCACCGGTTGTTGTGGTAAAGTTTTTTTTGTTTTAGACCATAAATTAAAAACTCTAAATAGTAAAATGATTAAAACTTTCCTAATCCCTTTGGTCAAAATTACTTAAAACTCCAATAAAAAAACTGGCTTCCCCCATCCATCCGTAATATTTCATCAAATAGCATCTTTAGGATTTAATTACCTTCGCTTTTAGGGAGGTTGAAAGCTTAGAGTCTAAATTTTATCCTCTCGGCTTAACATTAAATGGAGGAAAGCGGCAAGCAATAACAACCCATTGTGCTGTGTATAAAAGCAAATCTTTTTTTTTTTTAAATATAATTCTTGATCAGTTAGGCAATTATTACAGGAATATTCCGGAATTGTTTAAATCCCAAGTAAAAAAAGTACAGACATAATAAAACTAATACTTTTTTTATGATATTTATTTAAATTTACTGTATAATAGAATATATCAAGTAAATATAATGAAAGATAAATAATGGTACGGAATAAAGACAAGTAGAGAAACTGCCCACTGGTAGTACTCAAATAACTAATTTAACTTGGAAGGCCACGAGACCATCTTCTTTTCAGACGCCTCGGAGGATTATCAGGAATTGAACAGGTTGTCAGGTTTGAAACTAGTGGGTTTGAGTAGAAATAAAGTCTGTCATGAAAAGATTTATATCGGCGCAATCCGTAATAAATGGAATATTAAAGTCATAATGGATTACTTTGTTCGTAACAAAGTCAGGAGCATTGAGGATTTTACGAAGGATTTTGGATTGTAAGGATTGAATACGAGAGGAATTCGATGGCTTAGTGGAGCCCCAAAACTCTATTCCGTAAGTCCAGATGGGTCTTATGATTGTTATGTATATGAGTCTTTTGTAATTAATTGGAGTTAACAACGTTTATCTAGTAAATGTTGAAGAAGCCTAAACCAGCGAGCTAAAACAAATATATTTCCTTATCTAGGAAAATTCGACAACGCACAGTAGATACCTTTTGAAGGTATACAATTTATTACGTGGTCAAATTATGATTATAATGTTAGATAATTACTACCATTTAAACGGGAGTGGGGGTTCAGTATATATATGGCCTGGCAAGGATGGAGCTTAATCCTATCTATAGTGTAAACAACTCCCAGATCCTATATAAGGAGGATTATTGAATGAATAAAGTCAATTATAACAGATCTCTCGTAGTGTATGTTTCTAAAACCTTTTCCTTTTTTTTAATTATTTTTGGTTCAAACTCGTTAATTTATATATATATATATATATATATATATATATATATATATATATATATATATATATATATATATATATATATATATACGTATTCAATATATACATTTCAATAAGCATTTTAACATAGATGACATTTTATAGACCATAATGTTACAGTAATATATTTATCATATGTGATCACCAACTTATTATTACAACATTAGTATTATTCAATACATTAGCTCAGAGGATACGGGAAAGTGAACTTCATCACTAATCCACTGCGTCAGTACGGTATAACATTAACAATAACTATAATTAGTGAGCTAGTGCACTGAGTGTTCATTACACTTATAATGTAATCATCGATTGGCTTATCGCAAGAGCTTCCAAGAAACAACAGGAAGTTAATTATGTAATTAAATAGAACCCATTTCAGCGTTAATTCAACTAGCTAACAATAAAATGTTTTTAACCCTCCCTCTCGCAAGAGCGACAATAAATCGTCACCTTAGTGACACAAATACTAATCCACGAATTTGACGTTTTAGAGGTACCTATTTATGTAACACATTCTCTTTTAGGGTTACAAGATCTTATGTTAACATTGCCTGGTTATAAGTTTTGTTTTCACTAATAAATAACTGTTTCATTCTTTTCAGAAAACAGGTAATTAGTTACTACGTTTTTGTGTCCCGATATATGAGGCGTCTGGAAAATACAGGTTCAGGTCCGGACTAAAACTATGAAAAAAACGTATTCATATAGTCACATTGAACTTTTAACTAAGATTTACTTAGAACAGCGGTCCCCTACATGTTTATTTGTGCGGACCACCTATTTTGAAAGGAAAACTTCGAGGCTAACTAGATATAAAAATACAATAAATACACCCCAATGGACGTCTGTACATATTTAAGGAAAATGTTCAAACATAACATTTTAGAATTTCATACTGAAATCTTTTAATATATAATTTGGTCGGGAACCGTTGACTTACAAGGTAGTCAGAACAATTAATGCTTCCATTAATATACAAAATCATTGATTTGTTTTCTGTATTACGTCCCCAAAAGTATGGGTTTTTTTCTTTACCTGTGGTGATTGAATACCTCAACGCCAACGATAATTCATATTAATTTAATTATCTGTGAACAATGCTGTAATATTTACAAATTCATCAGATAATTCCATTGGAAATATTTCGTCTAATGGAATTATCTGATGAATTTGCAAATATTACAGCATTGTTTACACATAATTAAATTAATAAAATAATCGTTGGCGTTGACAGGTACTAATAGATACATGAATGGAATGTTTTAAAAATAAATATATAATTCATATAAATGAGAAAAGTAAGAATCGTATTCATGCATTCGAAGTTATGAATTCTTGATAAAGTTCTGTATCAAGCTGACTTACTTACTAATCCATTACAAGCGGGACTTGGTAGAATCCGTAATAAGTGAGAGTCATATGGCGAATTTCCCCAGAGTTTAGGATTGACTCAACGTCAGTGAACCGGGTAATGAAATACCCATGAATGTCGGATGTTACATCTGCGAAGGTATCGAAATAGAGGCACACTATTCCCTAGTACTACTAATAATTTGACATAAAATACCAAGAGAATTAAAATAAATTAAGATAAATACAATTTTCAAGAGATTTCAAAGAAAAATTTATCCCCACGAAGGGAATTAATTAAAGTCAATAAGGTATGTTAAAATCATAAAAATCTATTAACATGGTAAACACTATAGCTACTATTTATTTTACATTTGGTCAAAAAGTAATCCAACTCCTACCATAGGTAGAAAAACGTCAAATTACATTATATTAAGTTAAATCTCAAATTACATAATAGACGAGGTATGATTATTAGCGAAGTTCCTCTTCTGATCAACGTTTGGACCTAAACCGGGATCTATACCGAACATTAAGGGGAAGAAATGGGTAAGAAAAGCCTCAAATCCTTCTCTTGGTTCGGATGTGTGGTCCTGTGATAATTTTTTTTTCCATGAACGAATCAAAGGAAAACGATGAAGAAAGAAAGAATAATACAATAAATACACCCCAATGGACGTCTGTACATATTTAAGGAAAATGTTCAGACATAACATTTTAGAATTTCGTACTGAAATATTTTAATATATAATTTGGTCGGGAACCGTTGACTTACAAGGTAGTCAGAGCAATTGATGCTTCCATTAATTTACAAAATCATTGATTTTTTTTCTGTATTACGTCCCAAAAAGGAGTGCGCAAAACACACTTCTCACGTCGTTGCCACGCAGAAAACAACAGTGTGAAATGATGTGTGGTTTCTATTTAATATTGAAGAAGTGATTAGGTAGTTATCACATTATAAATCGCTTAATGCTCTTTATTATTTCAATATTATATTCATTAAAAAATCATTTTACAAATATTTTTTATGTAGACATAAATCCACCGTCCAGGCGATTAAGTCGTATATTGTCCAATATGAGTTTCTTGTATTTAGGGAAGCGGAATTGTGGTATTTTCGTAGTAAATAACTAGATGTCAGGCATTGGTTTGAAATGGAGTTATAGCTTTTTCAAGACGCTCTGGACGAAATTCGACTTAACCTATTATTCACCGGTACTGCAACAATGAATATAATTTTTTATAAATATAATTTTTATATGACTAAATAATAATGAAATAGTGAAGTTAAAAGCATTCCTGAACACTCAGATCATGATAATCGTTCACTCAATCCTTATCAGAGAGAAAGAAAGGAAAATATATTGAACACTTAGAGGATTTTCCAACAGACGGTTCTTAGAAATCAAGAGGCCATAAGAAAAGGCGAAGGCAACATAACAGTTTTAAAAGGATTTGACTTTAGCGAGGGTTGGCCGACGATAAAAAAAGAGTTCCTCCGCCCCGGAGGTGGGGGGTGGATTAGTCTTAAACTTTCATCGGCTCGGAATAATTATGAGAAAAACTTTAAGAATATACATACTTTGCTCAAAGTTGGTGGTGAGAAAACTCCGTTTCTTCTGACCCCCCATCGATCTCTCAGGATTTCGGGCCTGTAGAACCTCTCTGTAAATATATTTAAGGCTTCTTTCTCCTATCTTGGGCGATATTAATCTTTTACTTGAGTCTTTTACAGCCCCGTTGTTTGGAGGAATCGGGAAATCCGGTCTTCCTACTTGTGCTTTGTTAGAAGCTAAATGCCCCAATTTATCTTCTCTAGGTCCCGGACTCCATTAAACCCCATGAGATTACAAAGGGGCATGAATTCGGCCGTTCTGTTTTTTCTACACTTTCGAAGAAAAATAAACAGTTTTTTTAAATCATACCACAGCTGAAATCGAACTTAGATGTAAGAAAAATTAATAAATATTGATTATCTAGAAACATTTCATGTTTCACAACAAAAACACCGACCAGGAAAAATTATTAAAGTTTTTTCGTGACAATTAATGCACAGAAATTTACTTTAAATTTGAATATACTAAAAGTGATTATTTCCTCCCTTAAGGGCTTTCATTTTTCCAAATCATTAGACGAATTTTGAGAGTTTTCGTAATTATCATAAAAAAGTAATAACCTTATGTATGAATGAAATAAATCAAACCAAACTAAAACTTTTTTCCAAACTTTTTTTAATTCCTGATGAAGCCACTGTGCATTATTAAAATTATGTAAAGAATAATTAAATGTAAAGCAATAATTACTCATTAAACTAAATTAAGCTTTGCAACGACGATACGAATGAGAGTTTCCATTAATCCATTTGGCTAATCTTCCGTTTCAGCTAGAAACAATATTTATATTTTCGTTCTCCGAAAAAAAATAACGGTCAAAACTATGACTTGCCCATTTTTAAATCCTTTGTAGCTGGGGCGGATAAAAATTTAGAACTCCATAATAGTTGTTCAGTTGCGAATAAATCAAATACATTCAAATTTAAATTTTGCACCCCTGCTCCACAGTTGTTGTCTTGGCAACAGGTAGAGGGGAATTTGTTTCTCGCCACTAAGTCGGGTAGAATAAACCCCACTTCTAATTCAGACTTCAAGCTAACAGCATCTCTCCGCTCTTCGCGACTGAAATCAAGATGCTCTTCGCCGCATGGATCCAGTTCATGATGATACCCGCTCAGGGCACTAGATCACCTGGTAACCAGATACACTCGGAGCCAAAGAAACGAATCCTACGCTTCAATTTGTAAGTCATCTTTGCTTTTGAATTAAGAAAGTGCCGCTTCTCGGTTAAAATTCAACCTCAAAGACTATCTAGCATCGCCGCACGAGATAAATACTCCACATTCCCTCGCCGTGTGGCCCTGTCGCCTAGTATTGGAGTTATCCTAATGTGAAAGTTCGTTTCGAGTTGAAATTTCGTATTGAACAGTTTCTTTTATAACATTATCACAAATAATTCCTTTTTTTTTCTCTTTCTTAGTAGAATTGATAATTTCTGTATTTTTCTTTAAGTATAAAAAATGTATAGCCTTATAATTATATTTAAATTTAATAAACACCACAAGTTTCAGTATCTGGCCTAATTCATTTAATTCCCCGACTCTACTCTAGTGATATATTTAGTCTAATCACGCTCGAACAATAATAATATTATTATTATTATTGCTGTCTCAGTTACAAAGCGTTCAATGGGGACATTGCCCACGCCCTGGCATGTTAAAGTCAAGGCTAGGTCACCGTGGAGTCATAACAGCCTAACATAACAACCTCCAATGCTCAAAATCTTCAGGTTCACAGCCCAGTAGATGGGGAGTAAAAATTTAAAGGGGGTAAAAAACCTTGGTTACGCCGACTTTCAGATAAGACGTAGATTGTAGGTCAAGAGCATATGTGATGTGAGGTACTCGTAAAAGATCCCTATCATAATCATACCTTGGGATCCCAGTATAGCATCGTACGAATAACTATAGCAACATAAAATAACGTTAAACGAGACAAGGAAGGGTCGTGTACTATTTATGAGATATTTTTATTTTCTCAAAAAGTTCTAGTAAATTTTGTTTTTTGTAGAATAAAAAAAATTAACAGGGAAGGGGAAATCACCTTCAAACACCAACAAACAACAACAATTTAATAGGGAATAAATTAATAATTAAATAATGTATTCACATCCGAAAAATCCTGGTAGTAACAAATCCTGTTATATCTGTGTCTTGTGACCCGTAAAGGGAAGGGAGAAAAAAAAACTGAGATAACTTCATCTTCTGTTTCCGGCGAGATGAGGATACAACGATAAGACGGCGGTGGAAAAGTTAGACAATCCCCCCCCCCCCCAATGACTTTATTCTGCCCGAGCTCTTTGAGAACAGTGCTCCATCACAAGGTGTTAGCGAGTGTCCCCGTCTGGCTAGGGTGTACCTTCATGGACAAACTTTTGCAAGGAATTTCCACATTTTTAAAATTAAAATTATTTCTCGTAAATTTGAAATTTAAAATATATCCTAGAGCTATTAGAGATATTATTTAAAATTGGGACTACTGAAAGCTAGTACATAATACCAGCTTAAAACACTTACGAGAATCTAGACAGACTCTCCACTTTGCAACATTGATTCATATTTTATTTAATTTCGGATGTAGATTTAAATGGTGGAGAAAACTATTTTTCTGGGGAATGGAAATGTATACAGTCAATTCACACATATTGTACACTTCTGTTAAAAAAATAAATAACGAAAAACCAATGTCACATTTGAAGTTTGTAAAATTGTTGGTGGACGAATTGATTGGGAAATTTCGACAAAACAGCACATCTCGAGAATACACTTAAACACCAAATACGTAGGGCAGGCTCAACAACCACCTACACATTATACGTTCTGGAACCAAGAAAGATTATGTAATGTGTTCCAATAGAAAAACTCCGGGCGAAAGACGGCAGACCCATTATTTTTGTGATATCCGTCTAGAAAACCCTAGATTACATATTAGCAATTGTTCCGAGAGGTATCACACTTTGAACGATTACAAAATGTAATAATTTGATATTTTTTTTTTATTATATGTCATAACATTTGTACAATTAAACAATTTAAAAAATAATAACATACAACGATGACTTTTCTTTTAATGCGTATATCATTAACTTACACGTAAATATATTTTTTTCACTAAAATTGCTTCGAGTTGCTGGTAATATGAATGAAAAAAAACTTCGAATGCAAAGGGTCAAACAAAAGAATAGTCACAATAAAACAGAGGTTGTAATTTTTTCTTTATAAAATGCAATGATCCCATAAAGTATCATGTCCTCGTTTCTTCCTTATCATTTCTAAAACAGCCACCTCTCTCTTATACTCTCTTACTATACTCTTTGACCTACAGAAATAATTGGATATGGGAAAGAAGTAGAACGATAGTGTCATTGGAATATAAAGCTTATTATATTATACATGTAACAGTTTGATAAGAGATATCTAGATCAATGGCATTTAAAAAGTGTTAACATTAAGAATTTAATTCTGAAAATACTAATTTATACTTAAAACCTGTGGAAATAATTGAATTGAAAATTATGTATAAGATTTTATTTGCACTTGATACACACACTCACTAATAAAATAAAGTTCCTGGTCCTCCATTGGCTACCATCCCAGGGTTGATAGAATAGTAAACAGATACAATTCTAGGGGTGTCTAGAAACTAATTTATTACTAATTGAATTAACAACTACAGGATGATGAGTGCAGTGAACTTGGTGACTGGAAATTACTAAGAAGTCTACCGTGGGAAGAGTTAGTGCGTCATAGACTCGTTTTGTTGAAGTTTTCAAGATCATTTAAAGGAGAATTGGTACATGGCTTATATGAACCAGTTTGTTGATCTACAGGTATGACTACTAGTAGCGGTTTGTCTTCTAGAAGTTAGCTAATTATTTTGCAGAACAATATACTTATCTCGATGAACATTTCTTTGCGCGAGCGAATTGATTCTGTTTCATGAATGGATGTAAAAACAATCGTAATATAAAATTAAATAAATTATAACAAAAATTCCATATAATCCATAAGACAATACACCAGTGAAAAAAACATTTGATTTGTTATTCTTTTAGTATTTTGAAAGTTTTTCCTTCATAATTTATTAAGAACAAAATCGAAACGAAGTTAAGAAACAAATAAGTACGCAAAAATGCTGCACAAAAGCTTTTCTCGGAAATAAGAGTTTAAAAGAAAAAGAAATAACAAGGAAAACTCAGCCCTGTTTTAAAAGAGCATTAATCAACTTCTATTACGCCGATTTTTGTCGAAAAATACATAAATACAATTTGTGCCAGGTTTAATTCATTACAATATTAATAATTACGATCTTTAAGTAACAAAAGAAAAAGAAATCCTAAGATGGTCAATAATAGATTGAAATATCATAGATGTCGTAATTTATTTTTTTCAAGACAACCCGTTCCCATCAACTCGTGTTTTAATTATTTATTTTTATACATATTTTTAGTTAAAAATTAAATAAAGTCTGATGATCAGTTGCTCAAACCAAAATAAATCTTGCGTAAATAAAACTTTATTGTAATTAATAAAGACCGCTTAACTACCAGGGACAATTTCGATGACTTTATTGCAATTTCATTCGCCTTTCAGCAGGAATAATTCTTCTTCGACTTCTGGTTTTTACTATGAATGCTTTAATTTCGTTATCACCATAATCTACTTCATTAACGCACGACTTAATTCCAATTAAAATATGATGAACTTGATTACGTATGTTATGAGTAGAGATAATTGTGAAGTATGAATTAAGCTGAAGTAGTTTCTGATAATGCCCATTAAGACAGATGTTGAGATAGGTGGTTTTAGACGATTATAGCCCAATTAGGAGGCATAAAACCAGGTACTTTAAGTAATAAGCAGTTATTAAACTCGAATTTACATTTATACAACCTATCAAAGAATACCTGGGATTATCGATTAGGGTGTTAAGGCTTGTCAAGTATGAGGTTTTCTAAGGTTTTCGTTCTTTTACCATTAAACACAGCTCGATCAATCTGTTACTACTATCTCTATGTACCCCGTACTAGAAGTAGTACCACAATTGATCAGAGAAGAGTGATCTTTTCCTTGACCATTAGAATGCAATCGTGGAAGCTTCAGAGAGGTCTGAAACAAATTAAAATTAGTCAACTGCTGCGTATACACAGGTCATTGTAATTGGTTCCAATACCTTGCTTAAATTCATCCACACCTTCTCCATATTAATCTATAATAATACCATCATGTTGAGTTCCCTATCCGCAGATAATTCTTACTTATCCTAAGTTCATTTTTAAACAAATCCAACAACTCGCAACGTCTCGCTTACGTTAGTCTCTTACAATTCAAATTCTCAGTACGATCCCAGGAAACAGGATCTATCTATTTCGATCTTAACACATGTTTCCATATACATAATGCGTATACTTTTACAGAACCAAAGTATTCGAAAGTTCCTTTCTCGCCCGCTCCAGTATGAAACTCATTCCCACTTAATATCCGCCATGCTTCTTCCCAATTAAACGGATGCATTTCCGACATTTCATTAATTCCCAAACAGATGCTTTCTGAACAGTTGTAGTTATGAACTCATATCAATCAGAAGTAACAATGACTTACTTTTAATTCTATTATTTTTCATATATTATTTTTTTGACGTATTTTATGATTTTTTTAAGTAATAATATAAATGCCACATGATTTTTATTATATAGCCTCTTGACTAGAAATATGTTCTATTGTTACAGGGACACCTGATCCCGGAATAAAATTATTTTTCTTTTCTATTCTATTCTTATCTAAAACATATAGAGGGAGCACTATTGGTCAAAAAATCGATATGATTTTACCATTAATCCCGCAGTTTTTAAAGTATGCATCTCTAAATTCTGAGCAAATAAAAAGATCTAAAACTTTATTTCTCCATTTAATTAGAACTAAAATTTATATAATATTAAAAATTTTGATTAATAAATTCTTATCGCAAATATCGCAACTACCCTAAAAGTAGGTATAGAAACAAGCAAGCTTCTTATAATGTCTAAATTTAATAATTTCGTATATCAACCAGAAAATAAATTTAGTTAACTTAATAGAATATCAGAAACATTACAGCATTTTTTCTCATTCTAGACTAACGGAATACAAATAGATAAAATACATATATAATTATGAATGATATGAAAACAATGTTAGCTCCATTATAGAAAATACATGAATATGTTTCCAAACTTTTTTTTTGTTAGTCCTCGTATTCGAACGAAATATTTTAATAAACAAGTCACTGGACCGCGGTGCAAATAAATATTACTCTATAAGCTTTCACAAAACAAACACAGGCGGGGAATGGACTGCGATCGTCAACTGAATCGTATTGAATAAAATACTATTGGAATATAGCCTGCATTATCAGAACCCGTACAGACCTTCCGCTCGAGAACAAATCACAAACATTATGACGGTCCTGGTCGACTGAACTGTGCAGTTGAAAAACTGTGATCCTTTGTCGTGAGGTGTCAAAACGTCACAGACCTCACGCTCGCAGATATATAATACATAAATATATTTTCGGTTGATATATATTCGGTGGGAGGAGAGTGTGAAATAGCAGCGAAAATAATACCCTCTGCTAATGGTGACACGTATGCCTAATGGGCCAGACGACCGTCAAGGTAGAAATAAAAGTCAATTAACGCACATTAGTTCCGGGAAATTTTGGCAGATAGCTGCCTTCAAATAAAGTTTTCCTAAAAAAAAAAGTTTATATTGCGCCATTCCATGGTATAGAAAAAAGGGAGAGTTTGAATAATACAAATAATATATCTTTTATAAGTTTTGATGAAGTCGGTAATTAAATTTCCGTGTCCATTATATTTAAATTTCAATCATTCATGGCTATTTCCAGTCAGGTTTTTTTATTTTTTTGGCAAATAACTTTATTTTGCGGAAATCATTCATGGCTTAAAATGGCAGATCAGTCGGACAAAAAAAAAAAAATATATTAATATATGATGTCTATCTATCTTACTGGCAGAACTATCGTAACAAACAACGCCACACAAAAGCCAGTGTTCCAATGAAAAACATTGAACCCATGCTTTTTAAATCCTTATTTCTGCTAAATTGTAAACACCTTACGCAAAAAAATTAAATGGTCACTTCCTACTTGACTTTCTCGTTATTTAAATAAACTTAGGACTCCCACTACCTAATACAAATATTAAAACACACATATATAATAATAACATGGCTTATCGAACACGAAGACTCGGTTACGATACAACCAGTCTCTGCTTACGAACTTCCTTCCACGGACCAGTAACCAAACTAAAATCCGTCATATCACTCTTATAACAATCCTCCCAATTACGACTCGGTCTACCCCTGAGATGTTAACAATCGGAACAGCGCTTATTAACTTTCGCTTCTAACTCAGGCCAACAACTTTAAAAGTCCATCGTGATCTTGACAACACTATCGCCATCAATAAAATGATATTAACTGTGTGCGTGGTCCGCCGTTTCGCGTTTTGTAAAGTCCTAAATTCACCAGTGGTGTTATCCTTTTTCTTCCAAACGAATATTCTACGTTGAAAGAAATATATTTTAATATATATACTCGTATATGTACATGAACGTAAGGGAAAAAAGAAATATAACATAGTGTCAACTTAGTGCCGCATGAGTTCGTCCTTTATATGACAATGAATCCTCGGCCAACTTTGGTTCTAAAGAGCACCTGTCACTTATATGCCAAATTAGGCCAAGTATTCTCGGATAAAAGTCTCGGTTTTTTTTATATATTTAGATTTGTTTAATTTTAGCGCACTTATTTCATTAATAATTGCTATACGAAGAAATGTACTTGTTTTAAAAATTATAGCCGAACTATCTTCGTCACTTTATTTTATATTAGCTCATTATCGTTTCTAGGATCCTAATTATCACCTTAATTAAGACGTTCTTAAACACGAAGGAATATTATCAGAAATGAGAGCATCATACAAGAATCAGATATCTTCTTAATGAAAGAGACTTTATGGAATACACAGCTAAGACGCTACAGAAATAGACGCCGAATTAGTCCCGATAAAGACCTCTTAAAATGTTTGAATATAAGACATGCAGATAATGAAGTTAGGGGAAGATCCCTGCTTTCTTGTACAATATACTCAGATTAAACTAAGCTTGAGAAAGACTTTGCAAGACATGGCTCTTTCTGATGACAAAATGGATGGGTTCCGGGTTCCTGTTTTGACTACAACGATCCTCTCTAAAAGTTGCAAAGAAACATTGATAAAACTGGATAAGCGGGTCATAAAACTAGACACTATCGTTATCTTTTTAATTAATATTATTTATTATATTATATTAGGAGTCGTTCATCAATTCTATATCGAATTCAAAAAAGCTATCGAATCCCATCGACCGTCAAATAACGTATTGATCGAACAGGAATTATTGCTAAAGAAATTAGTAAATCTAGTGAGGATGAATATGAGCGACTCTTAAAATAAGGTTAGAATCGGTAATAATTTTTTGGAGAAGTTCGGGGTTTGCACAAGATCATAACAAGGTGATTCGCTTCCATTCAATTAAATAAAGGCGGGATTAAAGGCGGGAAATGAATGTTATCATTTCTCATCATATGTTTGTTCTTTCATATGACGTCACCTTAAGCTGATATGATTAATCGGGCGATGTTTAATCTTTGACTGCACCACCTGACCAATTTTGATCATTATTAGAATTATCCAGTCAACTATTTTCCAAATAAAAAAAAATATTGTTATATTTCACAGGTAGTTATTCCTTCGATAAAAGGTGATTCTCTAGAAGAAGGGCAACTTGGATTATTCGTTTTGAAGGTAGGCCAGAGTCTAGAAACAGAAAAAGACTAGAAACAGGCTTAAGAATGCTTAAATTATTAGTATACGATCACGATGTAAATAGAGTTCTGTGCTCTCAGTACAATGTTGTTTACAAAATTTTATTCTGCAGAAATTCAGTACAGCCATACCTGAAATCAGATTTACTCGTAGAGAGAATAAGACTCCTAAGCCAAATTAGAGTTTCCCCCAGCTAACAAATAGTTGTTGACTACAATACAAATACCCACAGAATTAATGTTGAAGACAATTACCCTCTATGCTTAAAAGAATCACGTCACGATCTAAACCGCATCCTTTTCGACCGTCCATTTTATACAGAACCTAGAAATAAATATATAAGTTCATACGATCACAATATTTATACAGTACTGAACCCTAAGCACAAAAATTATGTTATTAATCTCTGTAACTGCCTATATAATGCTCTAAGTATTAGAATAGCTCTGACCAATTGATACATTGTATTTGTTTACCCACAAAATAATACTTTTGATTTATATATGTTATATTTCAAGAATTTTCCATATTTTGATATAATGTGTTGACTCATGGCCATATATTTGATTTTACCTTCATTACAATCTTTAGCATCATAAAACTTATCTACTTTCTTTTTCTGTGTGTTTAATATTCTGTTATTTTTAAGTACTATCATTTTTGTAAAACTTCTAACCAAACTCTCTCTGTATTTTACTATTGTAAAAATAAGAAATAGATAAATAAAAAAAGTAATTGATTTATAACTGTGGCCAAGGTAAAATATTTCAAAATAAATATCATTCTCCTATAACATTAACTATGTTTTTTAAAATGAAATATGATCGAAACAATAAAAGATGAGAAACAAAAAAAAATGTGTTGCCTAAACTCTGCGGTTCGAGGCACATGCCATTTTTACCTACTCCTAATTCGGCCTTAATATATCCGGATATCATTTTTTAATATATTTATTTTTTTTATTAATTGTGATTATTTTTAAATATTTTATTTTGAAGAGAAAAGATTTGTCCAGGGCCGGGATTCGAAGCCGGGTCACCCACGTTTCCATCGTGGTGCTCTAACCAACTGAGCTAACCTGGTACGTAACACGGCCAGACAAATCCATTCTCTTCACCGATACTATATCCTTGTGTTCTCGCAATTTTGCGATGTAACCAAAGGGAAGAATGTTCATTGAACAATACTTTAATTAGGATCTGGCTGTCTTACGTCATTATATTATTTATTTATTTATCGGCTCGATGAAGCTGCCCTTGGCCCTCTCAACTGCCTTCTCCCACTCATTTCGGTCAGCAGCATGTCCTCTGGACACTCCAATCATCCTCAAGTCCTCAGCCACTGCGTCCTTCCATCTTCCTTTCGGTCTTCCACGTGGCCTGGCTCCGTCCGGGGTTCCATAATATAATTTCTTTGCTGGTCTCCCATCATCCATTCTGACAAGGTGTCCCAGCCATTTGAAGCGCTGAATTCGCACGAAATGGGAAACTCGGAGATAGTCGTATAAGTAGTAGATCTCTTTGTTCTTTCTTAAACGGTATATACCATTTTCCCTAACAGGCCCCATGATGCGCCTCAACACTTTCCTTTCAAACCTGTCAATCTTTTCAGCCAGGATCTTTCGTAGGGTCCAGGTTGCACAGAGATAGGTCAGTACAGGTCGGATGATTGCTTTGTAGAGCTTCATTTTGGTACCCCGACTTAGTAGTTTACTACAGAGTAAACTTCTTAGGGCAAAAAATGCTTTGTTAGCCCCCATTATGCGATTTTGAATTTCTTCTTCTTCGTCTACCCGATTATTTACTATGGAGCCGAGATATTTAAAACTAGAAACGCATTGGAATGCATACTGTCCCACAACATATTGCTTCGGCGGGTTTATAGGCGTTTTCTTCCTCGGGCACCATAAGTTTCGTTTTATCCTCATTTATGGATAGCCCCATTCTCCCAGCTTCCCTTTGCAATCTTTCACAGGCCCCCTTGATCGCTTTGAGGGACAGTCCAATCAGTGCCACATCATCTGCATAACCAAGCACTTGGGTTGTCTTAGTGAAAATTGTGCCTGACTGATTAAGCTCGGCTCTGTTCACCATCGCTTGGAGGGCAATATTAAATAGAAGAGGGGACAGGGGGTCACCCTGTCTAACTCCTGACTTCACCGGAAAAGGTTGGCCCAGCTTCCCATTTATTTTCACTCGACTTACGCTTCCTCTCAGAGTACAAGCTGTAAGTCGAATTAGTTTCGGTGGGATTCCCAACTCTTCCATTGCCAGGAACAGTTCTTTTCTGATAATGGAATCATAAGCTGCTTTAAAATCGATAAACAGAATCCATATAACCTTGTTAAATTCCTTTGATTTTTCCATTATTTGTTTTAGGCTGAATATCTGGTCAATAGTCGATCTGTTCTTTCTGAAACCCCCCTGATAATCGCCCAACCGAGGTTCCACAACTTCCACAATTCGGTTGTATAAGATAGCAGAGAATATCTTGTAAGACGTGTTCAGGAGGCTGATTCTTGCATTCTGTGGAAACACCTTTCTTCTTGAATAACGGTACGATGACTGAATCCTTCCAGCTATCCGGCATTTTTTCGGTCTCCCAGATATTAACTATCAGATGAGTCAGTTCCTCAGCCAGTGTTGACCCACCTATCTTCAAAAACTCCGCAGGGATGCCATCTGAGCCTGGAGCCTTGTTATTCTTGAAGTTGTCCAAAACCAGACCAACCTACTCCGAATCTGGTGGGCTCACTTTATGGTCATTTTCATTTTCTTGAGATTCCACATCAGGGTACTCCTCGTCTTCCCTGGGGTTTAGTAATTCCTGAAAATGCTCCTTCCACCATGCACATCCTGATCCAGGAAGACCATTTTACCATCTGAACGCTTAATCATCGGACAGTCATTCGTAAAGCCTGATTTTATTTTAACCACTTCACCGAAAAACTTCCGGGCCTCATTATTCCTGCTGTATTCTTCTATTTTGCCCAAGTTGTCCTGTAATGCATATCTTTTCTTTTGTCTCAAAACCTTTTTTGCATTAGCTCTTGCTTCTTGGTACTCCTTTCTGTTTTGCCTAGTATCCCTATTTAGAAGCTTTTTTCTCTTTTCATTACGCAGATTAACCGCCACTTCACACTCCAGGTCAAACCACAGATTCTTTGCCTTGCTGTTTCCATCCCTTTTATATTATTTATAATTTACTTTATTTTATTTTTTTATTAATTGTCATAATTTTTAAATATTTTATTTTTAAGAGAAAAGATTTGTCCAGGGCCGGGAACTTTTTCTAAGTAATGTCCAATGAACATTCTTTCCTTTGTGTACATAGCAAAATTGCGAGAACACGTGGATATAGGATAGGTGAAGAGAATGGATTTGTTTGGCCATGTTACGTACCAGGTTAGCTCAGTTGGTTAGAGGAACACGACGGAAACGTCCGAATCCCGGCCCTGGACAAATTATTTCTCTTCAAAATAAAATATTTATTCATTTCATTTAAGCAAAAGTGAATAAATGCCTAATTTCCATTTAAATAGGAGTAAAAGATCGATAAGGAAAGATATTAACTTCACCCTTTTCTGGCCTTTTAAGTCGCTGGGATTTATCTTATTAAAGTTTTTTCACATTATGTTCCTTCAATCAGAACTGAAAGTTAATAGAATCGTTGTAGATCCAAAATATGAACAGAAAGTACCTACTTATCAAAGCAAAAAAAAATTGAAATGGCTAAATTTAGATCCAATCAGATTTTTTAATTTCTAGAGGGAGCGGAGTGCCTCAATGGTAGAGGGGTGAGTTGACGTGCCAAAGGTTCAAATCCCACCCGCTTGCAGACTTTTCTTCAATCTGTTAGCAGTCGGAGATGGATCTTATGCGATATAAGAGCCTCCTGAGGCTCACTCAGCTTCTATAAACAGAGTACCCAATATAAGGAGGGAAATCTGACGGTTGAGCGATATCTAGGACAATTCACTCTCCTACAATCGTTGTCCATGAAACAGTAGAGTCTCTACCATTTACTGAATCCCAGACCATTCATGGGTTGTGGTAGTACAGGATTTTGTTTTCTAATTTTTTAACTTTTTATTTGTTTCGTATCATTTTGTTCTTATGGGTGTTAATATAACAAGTCATGGTTACACAATTAACTTAATTTTAATGATATGGATTTAGCATTAACAGTCAGTATTACTAGCCAAAAATAAAAATCATTTAAAGACATAAATCCTAAAACATAATCAATAATTCTTTTTAATACGTACTTGTTGCATAAAAATTTTGATTTGTTTATGTACAAACTCACATTAACATGTTCAACTGGAAGACTTATACCAATATTCATAACTTATTCTTGCACTTCCCAAGAAGTTATAAGTGAAATCCAGCACAGGTGTTCCTTATAAGGTAATTAAGGAAATTTAAGGTGTTCCGGCCCAATGTTTTGCGAATAAGGGAATACCATATTAATAATTCATGAATAACTACTAAAAACATAGCATAATAAAAAGAAAGAAAAATAAATATAAAGAATACAAGCGAAAATTCAATTATTATGGAGCCAGTGAACCCATTACTGTGCCCACTTGGAATATCAAATATAGAACAAGGTTTTAATGAAGAACATTGATATTAATGTCTTAATAATCCATGTATAAGTTACATTATATTTAGACTAATTTCTATTAATAAAAAAGTACTCAGAGTGTCAATTAAAGTATAATTTTCAGTTCATTTTTATTTTATTGTTACTAGGGTGGTAACCCGTGTACGCCGGACGGCGGATCAAGACCTTTTTACAAACTATAAAACTGTGATGTATTGGATTGGTCAGGGGGTGCAGTCAATGATAACAAAAAATAAGCAAAACTTATTTTTTATTGATCGTACCAACGGCTTCAAGGCCTTCTTCGGGGCTATGAAAGAAACATAAAATAACTATAAAAATCTTTGCAGTACCAAGTAAAAAAAATACTGAATTTGTAGTAAGAATTATTATAGGATATGTATGAGTAACAGATTTTATGTACAGATTAGTTAATAACGTAAAGAAATATAAATGGTAAGACAAATGTGAGAACGTAAAGAGTGAGATTAATTATGAAAACTGTGCACTCAATTTTACTACAATAGAGGTAGAGTACAATTGTAGCTTCAGTAGAGGTACCCCGATATTACTCTACAAATTGAAGTACAATATAGAAGTTAGCATGTTAAAACATGAGTACCCACCAAGAATTGTTTAGAGATTATGAATATTTTGCATTGAATAAAATAATGAAATGCTTTTATAGCTTGGAGGATGGAAATAGTTAGGGGGTGCAGTCAAAGTAAACACGAAATAAGTGAAGACTTATTTTTTATTCGTGCCGACGTTTCGACCTAATTTTTGGTCATCTTCAGGGCTATGAAAGAAAAAACAGACAAAACTTTCTCTTACGAAGATGATCTACAACGTCGGCACAAATAAAAAATAAGTCTTCACTTTTGTGTTTATTTTGACTGTACCCCCCAACTATTTCCATCCTCCATTAATTAGACCTTCCAGTCAACTATTTTCCTCTCTAACGTTTTTATATTTTGTTTTATAGAGAAATAATCCATGATTTTAAAGAAAGGTCTTAATCTTATGACTCTATTCGCTCCATCGAAATAACAGTCCTACAATCGAAATATTTGAATACGATGTAGCTTGTTTCATTTATTAAAATCCATACATAAATTTTTTGTCGAGTAAAACTCAAAAACAGAGCTATATTTTGTGTAACAGCTAATCCGGAACAGTGGCTTTGTGATTTTTAAAAATATTTATGATATAAATGACCGAACCCTTCAAAACACAACATTAGTATTTTATAAACGCCAATAAGATCATAAAAGTTTTTTCATATAATAAAGAGATTTTTAATATATTTTATACCAAAATCATTTTATATAGTTCTTTAAGTTTCACGAGAAACGAATAAGAAGGAATGTAGGTACATACTGGCCAATATGTTATCAGAAACAGTAAAAATGGATACTTTCATGGGAAACAAATTTTCCCAATAATAATAGCATAGCATAGAAAAGTAACTTTCTTCTGGGACTAAGTCCCTTTAGAATAACAAATATGAACAAAAAAGAAACATAACATATTTCTGGCCAGAAGGCTACATGATACAAATCATAAAGCCTGTAAAAAGTGATAAAAAACAATTCAAAAGGGAGTAATTAAAAAAATATAATAATAAGTAATTAAACAGTACAAATCCTGACAAAATATTAAGCAATTAAAGAGAATTGATAAATCCATAACATCTGTTAAATGCATGAACAAGCATGCAATAATTTCTTTACATGGTGTAACTCTTCTTAAAAACAAAATTAAAATATCTAAATACACAATAAATTATTCTATACCTTACATTCTAAGTAAATAATAAACCTGCTTATAGAGCATTTTTTTGGGGAAGCTAGGATAAGTTGGAAAAGCAAGGATTTAAATGATGATAGTGAGGGAGAATGACGGATGTTAGGAGGGATTGAGTTCTATATTGTTGTGGAGCGGGCAAGAAAGGAACGTTCGAATGCTTTGGTTCTGTGAGAACGAATATAGAGATCGGAAAGGAATATGAGATCTTGTTTCATGGTGTTGAACAGAGATTTTGAATTGGAGGAGACTGTAGATATATGAAGGATGTTGAGAGTTAATGGATTGGTATAAGAATGAACCGAGGAAATATTGTCTATAATGTAATTTAATACATCTATTACTGCTTACAAGAATTGAAATCTTTATTTATTTTTTCCAAATTGTATAAATCTGCCAGCTTCATTAAGAGACTTCATTATATATTTGTAATTAATTCTGAAAATTTTATAAGCATAAACAATGAGCGAGTTAACATATCGATCTTTTGGCAATTTTATTGATTACAAGATATGACCTTTTAAAAGTCTTTCAAAACAGTCCTTTCAAATCTACTGTATAAAATCAATTATTCAATACTTCAATCGCACCAGATGGTACTTTTTAGATTCATCTCGTGTTCCTTATTCAAGAAAAGAGGATATATTTCAACTGTGAGGAATACATGTCGGAAAAACCCTGGGGAAACTGTTAGCTCTCCCTTGGAGGATTATCAAGCCGGACCGATCCCATTCCGTCGCAGGGAAAATAGCCATGAATCTTGGATTCCAATGATTTAATAAAAGGCAAGCGTAGTGAAGAAAAGTGGGCCTCTACTGGAACAAGCTCGCCGCGACATTCTTCCTCCGCCACCCCCTCGTGAAATATTTAAACGCTGGAATACCGGGATTGCCTCCAGGGCCTTATGTAGGACAGCCATTAATATCTATAAATAGAACGGGATTGGCTTGCGAATATTATAGTTGTATAAAATTACAACATGTGGAATTGTGATAGTTTAAAAAAATAAAATCACGACTACATTGTCTTACCAACTTTCGGGTAAGAGAATTGTATAATTTTCGGTATAACTTTTCTTGATGTTCGGAAAACATTACACAATATACGAAATTACACAATGTTAAAAATAAATAAAACATATAAAGTTATTCCTAAACAGTCCAATAACTGGGCATGAAAGAAGGTTTACCATAATGGTTGTACGGCTTTACACAATGATAGGAACGCTTTGGGAGGCTGATTATCGGATACGTCGAATGTCGATCTAAGAATAACTAACATGATTAAAAAAAAAAAAACTTATTTGAGCCAACTTTAAGAAATAATTCATCAAATTGTACTCAGCAAGTATAGTATTTAGCTGTTAATTTTCTTTACTATAAGGCCACAACTGAGAGTAATTAATATGCAAATGACAAATATTATTGTAAGACGTGGTACAGTTTACAAGATATGAGCTCTAAATACCCCTTCACTTCATTTTTTTATAGCTCTATCACATTTCAATCTCCACATTTTCCATTATGATAGGGAGATTTCACATTCATGGACAATCAACGAAGGGACTTTACCTCATTTACATAATTGATAATTTAATCTAGCGGAGAATCTAAGGCCTTCAATTAAAATGCATCCATTAATCCTCTCGACATACTAGGGAGTGTTTATGTAAGTATGTTGAAAATAATTATATACATTATCATGCAAACTAAATTAATTTATAGTACTTTAGAAAATAAATTATCTATGTTCAACGGCTGTTCTAAAAGATTCTAGAAAGTAATCTAAGAAATACAAAAATTTGTGAATTTTTACACTAATCGCTAATATTATAGTAATATATCTTTTATGCGAATTGGGTCAAGGGATTTATAAAAAGTTAACAGAATATTTTGTTCTTTTTTTTTTTTTTTTTTTTTTTTTTTTGGCTAAAGACTTCCTTTGAAGTCCTATACAGCTATTTTGTTCTTCAATGTTCTAATGCCGCAGACACAATCAACATTAGAAGGAAGTCAAAAATATATAAGGCGAAGTTGAATACGGTATAGAGTAAAAAATAAACAATGTGACGAGAAAAGATTGAGCAACATTCCCCCTGAATTCCTGAAATATGGTGGTGAAGTACTAGTGAAAGCAATTTAAGGACAATACCATAATTTGAGATTGCAAGAAAATTGCTAAAGACTGGGAATGTAGCATTATGACACCAAGGAGACTGTAAAGTAACTCATTTATTTAACAAAGATTTTAAGACGAAAATCATAGAATTGTTTATGGAAAACCAAAAAAATACTAGAGAGCGGGACAGCACAGGAGCTCAGTAGAGTACTGAGTTGCTATCCTAAAGACCCAGGTTCAAATCCGGCTGTGGCAGGAAAATTATTTATTCAGTTAACCGCCACATAACCGCCTTTGGAATCTTCAAGGCCTCCTGTGGCTCATTAGCTGGAGGAAAGCATAGCGGTTGAGCGTGAACTCGGATAAATCATCACCTTTTTTCTCAATTATTATTCTAGAATACAGTCTCTACCATGCACTGAGGGTAAGATCCTTCATGGGTTCTAGTGGTACAGGTTTTTTCAGAGAAATACAAATAATAAGTTTCACTAAATACGCTGCAAAGTAGATCTACGTTATTTTCAGATAAATATAAACAACGAGAAATTAATTACAGCTCATTAAACTACTGAATGGTTTTATTATGATTGAATGGGGTGTCTCTGGAATGCTTTGGGAATACCCTCAACGCCAGGACCGGCGTATACACGAGGGAGCAGTAACACTTAACTGAATCCTCAATTAACTCAATGAGGGGTTCCCGTTTTAGCGAAAGTAGTTAAAGTTATAAACTAAGCCAGATAACTAAAAGGGATGACTAGGTATGAAATTTTTTTACATACAATGTTTATCAGATATTTTCAATAAATACAACGGTTAATTGATTGCTAGAAATAAAACATAGCTTTATTAGGTATGGTAGAAAATAGAATCAAATGATAAATACAAATTAAAGCATACCTGCAGAGAAAAATATTGAAAACAGTGATATATTTACTTTTGAATATTTTATAATCAATACTGCGATTTAGAGAAAATTGTATTTACCATCAATCATATGTAATAAACAATTGGTTACGTTTAATCAGGGAGCTGATGGCCCTATGATAGAGCAGTGAGTTGTTGTGCCGAAGGTTCCGGGTTCAAATCCGACTGAGGCAGATAGTTATTTTAATCTATTAAAGAGCCGATGGTGGACCCATAGGATCTGGAGACCCTTCTGGAGATCACCCAGACTCTATAAAATGGGTACCGAAAAGGGTTGGTGGATACATGAGGTCGATCTCCAAATCAACTCCCTACTCAACCGTTGTCCTAGAAACAATACAGTCTCTACCACGTACTGAACACAAGAATCTTTCTGAATGGTAGTGGAATAGGTTCTTACATTTATTAATCTAATGAAAATATAAAATTATTTTTTTATAATTGAGTTTCTCAATTAATCCAATGATGAATGATGAAGTCCGAAACAGTGAATTTTATTTTACTTCCCTTCCAAAGAAAAAATAAAATAAAATTCATTACTTCTATTTACATCGGGTAAAAAATTAATAAAAAGCGTTATTTGAACTTTATATTTCATGGGAAAAAGTTAGGAAGAGGTGGTTGTCGTAAAGGAGAGCTTTATTCTCAATGAAGAGATAATAACAGGGAAGTTGTGAGGAGAAAGAGTGTTGAGCGTGTTTGTTGTAGGTAATTTTTTTTTCCAGCTAGGAACGCTTTACAAAAAACGTGAAGCATTTTCTTGTATGATGTGTAAGTGTATAATTAAATCTGTAAACCACTTCTTTAGTCCGTTCCACGTCGAGGTGACATTATATGCCTTAAATACGTTTTAATAGAGTTCTGTCTCTCTCTTACACCCTCTGTCCTTTTTCTCCCTGTGAGGTTGGCAGTATATTTCAACTCGTCAATTTTTTTAGAGAAAAATTCAATAAAGTGCAGAGTTCAATCCCCTATTAGACCATATTTTGGAAAAAATCGTCTATCGGCACACATATTTTAACTTAAAATTATTAATGAAAATAATTAAATAATAAATGGAAATTCTTATATCTCTAGTCACTATGGCCTTATTTTTAGAAATATTGCTGTAATATTCTTATAATGACAGCAGACGTTACCTATATCCGTAAGAAGAAAAAAGACGCCAGAGTTCCGCAGGTTGTCGCTTCGAGTTACAGCAAGTTTTAATTTATTATTTATTTTCTTTTTAATAACATACTAGAAAATAAGTACATTTGATACACTTTTAGCGCAGATATCAACGAGAAGACCAAATTTAATTTTTAACTAAACAAATTCAGCTTGAACTATAACTATTTATGGTATAATAAGTAAATCAATTTGATTATTTGGTATCTCTTCCGTAGGTTGTCACTTCAAGTTGTTTATACACTGTTTAAAGTTTCATTTTTAATACTTTCCAAAAATACAAGTTATTGTGAGCTTTATTATGGAAAAGAGAATGTAATTATCCGTAACGAGTAGATTTCGGTAATCGTTTAATCAACCAAAGTTTCAGCTAGCATTTCGAAGTATAGATGATATAAGTCTGTTGAAACGTTGATTTCTAGATGAAATGACTACCGAACTATAAACATTTCCCATAATTACATTCTCTTTTTCATACTAGTAATTATAATATAATTACATTTCTCTTGATAAATTGCATTTTAGGAAAATATTTAAAGGGGAACCAATGAAAAGTTAAAACTTGTTGTGACTCAACTCTAAGCGGAACAGTTACCGATTATAAAAAATTAAAATATTTCCTCTTTTAATAAATATTTTAATAGAAAGACCCATTTTTTTCTTCAGTAGCGACCCGACTAATTTTATCTAAGATTATATGTAAGTAGAACTATATATTCATTTACGAACAGTACATAACACTAATTCAATGTACTCCGTTGTCCAAAGGACAGCAATGAGAGAGGAGGGATTCCTCAGAGCAGTCATTACAGCGATGACAGGACAGCCGAAAGCCACTAATGATGTGGCGCGGGGTGTAATCAATTGGCAGGACTCACTAATCAAGGGAAGGCGGGCGCTGTTCGGTGCAAGTTCGATTCCCGTCACGTAGTGCAAAGGATTAAAAACTATGCGAGGGCACTCAGCCAGTTTTGGGAGTCAGATGAGCCATTTCTATTCCATAAGGGCTCCTCGTCCGGCGACTTACAGCCTTGCTTTTTCTCATCTGTGCCTGTAAGTGTTTTTCCACTTGTACACGTCCCTTCCCTCTTTTTTCTTTCTTTCTTTTTTTTTTTTTTTGTTTGCACTCCATCTTTAAGTTAGGATTGCCTCGAACCAGATAGTTTTCCTGCTACTTCGGAGTACTTTTAAAGTACATACCATTCCTTTTGAATAATTGATCACAAAAATATTTTTAATAACAAAACATGAGGTATAAGATACGATCCAATTTACTTAATTATATATTTGAAATAAATCTCTGCTGTATTCAAAAAAATTACTACAACTTCAATAATATGGTCAGATTAAGATTTTTTTTTTTCTAGGAGCTTAAATCGACAATCAAAAAAAGCACTACGACTGTTCCAGGAGATGGATAATTAAACAAGTGTATAATCCTCAATACTCTGCATCCTTGCTAATTTAAATTATAGTTTTTGTTTCTTAGGGACTTAAATTACTTTTTTGATATGGCAAAAACTAAGGGGGTGTGTATAACGTACAGACCCGTTGGAAATTGGTTGTTGAAATTTGTCTTCTATTATAACTTCATTAGAAGGGGGGTAGTTCAGTGGTAGGAGCGCTGAGTTGTTGTGCCGGGTTCAAATCTGGCTGTGGCAGATAAATTATTGAATCTGCTAACACCCGGGAACGGACCTCATGGGATCTGGTCAGTTTGAAGTGTCCCAGTCAGTATGAAGTGGGTAACCCTCAATTGGTAGGAAAATCTGACGGTTGAGCGTGATCTCGTACAAATCATCTCCCTCCACACCTGTACCTTGAATACGAAGGGAATCAGGGGTCAACTATGTAGCATAACCACCTTCATTCTATCCACAAGGTCTCGGATTCGAGTCCGGAAGGTGGCTCTAAGATTTTTAGAAGGGAGTAAAAGAATTCACCGGTTATGCAGTCCTTGGACGTAGAATAGCGGTCCAGAGCCTATACCGGGTCGAAGAACCTACCCTAATTATACCTGGATAGGGACAATTTAAGGCTTTCATTTTAGCATCTTCGGATTAGCTTTAGTAGCATAAAGTGACGTTATATTTCCGGATTTAATGACTTATTATAAGAGTGACTTATTTATTGAAACAATATACCAATTATCTCCCCCCCCCAAAAAAAAATAATGGGTTCCTATATTATTCCGAAACGAAACTCCGGAAGAACAGCAATATATATTATATTGGTTCTAATATAACTGGATCTGAATTGAATTAAGATCTTTAGCCCAATATAAGATCATGGTTGCTTACATGGAAAATTCCATAACCGAATGTGATACAACCATATTCCAGATTGGGTTGGCTTGAGCCGAGAGATAGGGCTGATGGAGAAATAATAATGCCACAACTGGAGGGGTTAGCTCTGTCTTATGGAAACTGTAATTTTCTTTTACTGCCTTCCAGGACCCTCAAAATGGGGGAATTCCGGTATTCATTGAAATTTACTAGGCCTTAAAACTGTGTCACTCCGCCATATTTATTACTGTTACGATTTCAGATCCTCTTATGAAGTCTTTATACTTTTTGAAACTCCCTTTTAAGTATCAATTATTACTTTATTTTGCCAGAAAACATGAGAGTAATTTGTATTTCATTTAATCCTTCCATAAAAAAAACACAAAATAAATTTAATCAAATTTATAATTGATAAGAAAGAAAGCCCATTGCATAATAACGAATCCGATCTCACTTTGCTGAGCCCGATTAAACCCTAAATCAATTTGATTATACCTAATCCTTCCATTTACGCACAGGCATACAAACGGCTCCGATGATTATTAAATATTGGTTCAGTTCCTATCACCATTTTAATGATTCCGTGCAAGCCTATTCCAGTCTCATGGAAGCCAACAGTTATTTTAGCAAAACACAATTCATTTTTCGAAATGTTACAAAATCTTGGATTATGACAAAATGACTTAAAATCAAGTATTCTCGCTTTAGATAGATAATGCAACGTTATTACTATGTTGTGAATTAAGTCGTAATTTTATTTA
The DNA here is from genome assembly GCA_964056705.1 of Troilus luridus. Lineage (NCBI taxonomy): Eukaryota > Metazoa > Arthropoda > Insecta > Hemiptera > Pentatomidae > Troilus > Troilus luridus. The sequence continues at coordinate 76,322,429 of OZ057416.1, read as the reverse complement.
TAGGAAGTGAAAATAAACAATTAACTATCTTAACCCACGGAATTTTACTTAATAAAAATTCTATACATTATTTAAAAAATAGAAATATGTATAACGAATTTTACAATATCATAATAAAAAGTTTTAATCAAATATACAGAAATAGGTTCTAAGAAGGTAGGAAGCTTTGTCAGCCTCAGCAAATTGGAGGTTGCCGTTGGCCGTTCCCGTTCCCAGCTGTTGGCCTGGGAGGTTGAAAGGAGCCTTAATCTACCAATACATGTTATCAGATAAAGCAAATAAAGGATTAAATAGATACATCAATATTAATTCCAATAAGATATTTACTATAGGTATACATATCAACACCATTATCCACTGGCGTTAATGACCTATGGTTGTAAAACAAAAACAAAAATTAAAAAATAAATCCTCATACAAGACTGAAAAGACAAGAAACTGCTCGACATTTTCGCCTACTTCAACACTTACTGGACAAACGCTCTAAGCTACCAATTAATTACAAAAGACTTCTTTACATGACCGTCATCAGACCTATTTGGGCATACGGAGTTGAGCTTTGGGGCTCTACTAAACCATCCAATTCATCTCGTATCCAATCCTTACAATCCAAAATCCTTCGTAAAATCCTCAATGCTCCTTATTATGTCACAAACAAACTCATCCATCATGATCTTAATATCCCATATGTTACTGATTTGGCCCAAACTAGATACCTATCCTTCCATAACAAGCTCCATACGCACTTGAATCCGCTAGTCTCTCAGCTTGCTTCCTATACTATTCCTGATAACCCTCCGAGGCGTCTGAAAAGAAGATGGCCTCGAGATCATCTACTATAGAACTTTATTGGAGTGCTATCTTGTACACTTGTGGTAGTTTCTCCACAAGTGTTTTCATGTCATATTCTACATTTTTGCACATTTACTTGATATAATACCATTATAGTTGTAAATATCATAGAATTAAATAAAAAAAAAAAAAATAAATAAATAAAACTATAAATGAGAATAACATGAAATTGGTAATGAAGTGGTAAAAGAATTGGTAATATATGAGTCTCAGATGTGGATATCAAAACATATTTACAACCAATATCATTCTAAGTTTTATTATCAATGGTTATTGTTATGGTAAAAATAAAACTTTTTTATTATTTTTTTTATTTCCATTGTTGGAGTATTTTTTTTTTACCATTGGGCATCAGTAATTGATACTATAAAGAAAGTTAAATTCAATTTCGAGACTGATGAGTTGCAATTCAGCAATATAAGCATTCTTTTACAGGAAGAGGCACTTAAATTTTTTTAAAGAAAATTAGAACTAGGGGCAAACTCACACATTAGTCTTAATAAATTCCCTATCAGATAATAGTCATAAAAACTCCACTATCACATAAATTAAATTTAAGAAATTGGAATGCTTTTAGTACTTTAATTTGAAAACTGAAATAGAACTAGGAACTAAAAAAATGTATATATTGGAAAAATGAACTCTTTGTGATGAAATGAAATGTTTGTGCAAGTAAAAGAATGTTGATTAAATGTTTGATTATTCTGGTTGGAAGTAATCAAACCTATAGTTCTTTGTTAGACCCATAGATAATGTGGTGGCACATGAGCACCACTCCTGCTACCATGAAAGTTCTTTTGAACCTATAGAGATAGAAGGGCATTTCCTTAATTTACTAAATAAGGAAAAGAGATTAAAATCATTGACTTGAATAGAATATAGGATTTTGTTTAGAAATACTGTTGAGGACCAGGTGCTACGGATACAATAAAATCTAAGACCATAATCTTCAGGTCTGGGGATGATCTAAGGACTCGTAGATTCCAAGGAATAACTCACAATGGAGTTAATTCAAACAAATATGGAGAATGGAAGGGATTCTCAGGCAACTTTAGACTGATATCCTTCCCATTCCTTCAGGTTGATAATTAAGTTTTGTGCTAAAAGCCTAATAAAAAAGGCACCAAGACTAGAGTAAATTTTATAGCCAAGTAATCATAGATGCTCTACATCATGTTCCAAACTAGTTGATGAGTTTAAAGCAACTTCAACACTCTCTTCCTAACCAATGAAGTAAAATTTGACACTTTAGACAGACATTTTAGCCAATGAGAGGTCAGATGGTCTTGTGACCTTCAGTACTGAATCTAATCAAATAAGCCAACTAATAAGCATCAGGACTTCAGGGAATAAAAAAATCTAAATAACATTTTTTTGTATACATATATATATATATATATATATATATATATATATATATATATATATATATATATATATATATATATATATATATATATATATATATATAAAGAAGTAATAATTCTTTCAGATCTTATCTGCCAATGAAATGATCCAGTCAAATAGTGCAATAATGCATAGCCTGTTCACTCTCATCATTTGAACTACTTTATACTCTAAATGCGTAATGTGGATATATTTTCATGTATATTATGCATAAATTTAATTGTAGACATTTAATTTATATATCAACTTGTGAGCTCCATGACTGGAGTCTTATTCCTATTTTCCAATAGAATTCTAGCCTACTATATCTATATATATGCTACCTTTACTAATTTAAAATTTGTGACAAATGAAAAACTTGATTTTGTATCACATAATATTCAGAAATCAATTGTGACTAATTCCGATCAATACAGTGACCTAACACGATTGATCCATGCTTAGAGTTAACATTGTTTAAAATAAAATTTAAAAATAGAGGAAACAAAATAATCATTATGAACTATTTATGATATAAAAATGAGCATATAAAATAATATAACGAGAAAAAACAAGGAATTGCAAAAGGAAAAGAATAATGGCAATGAAAAAAAGATAGTATGGGAAAATTGTTATGATTCCTGACTGTCAGTAAGAACAACACATCACATAGAAAATGGGTCGAGTTTCATAAGCTGGAGTGGATCAGAGAATTTGAGGTAATAAGAGTGATAAGAAATAAATTACACATTTTGTCTTCCTTTTTCCTTGAAGACTATCAAGGGTCATCACCATTTACCCAATTAAAGAATTTCTTATATCACACTATGTAACAATCTCTTTAACTTTTTCGGAAAAGAAGTTTTTGTAAATTTAAATCTAATATAATCAGGAATATAGATTAGTCTCATTTATTAATTTCTGATTAGAGATAAGATAACCCTTATCATCGAATCTCCACCAGTTAACCAGCATTACTTACAATAAGTAAAATAACAATAACACTTGTTAATAACAATAAGTTTCCAAAAATGAACGAGATTCTAAAAAAAACTGAATTGATATTGAGGTGTAACAGTAAAGGTGTAACTGTCAATTTTTCTATATCTTTCTACGTGTAAATAAATATTATATTTTTACCAATGGTAAAAGTGATAATTAAATAAGAAGTGTTTCCAAAATTTGCAACTACTGGAGAAGCCATAATAAAAAAAACTCTGAATCAAGATAAAATGAAAAAACTAGGTGAAAGAGTAAATAGTATTCCATTCCTTTAAGAAAACAATCTGTTTCTAGCAAAAAAAAAAAAATTAATTTAACTTTATAAATATTTCTCAGCTAAATGAAAATGACCTTTGTTCAAGAAAATTCTTATTATTTCTATATTTAATGATTCAATGAATATTAAACAGGCCCAGTTATTAAATTATATCAACTGAAAGGAGTTTTTTTTCTGACAAATTAATTTATTTTACTGGAACTAACGTACTTTGATCTTCAATTCAAAGAAAGCAAAGCTATTTGCCATGAACCATCTAGTTCAGATTGCCCTTTTAAATGTTCTTTTTCTTCCTTCCGAGTGCTAGTGATTAAGTGAAAGTAACATGCCATTTTTAAAAGTGGTATATTATTTTTTTTTCTACGAGACCCAAAATTTAAATAAAAAATGCAGCCTTTTACTTAAAATACAATAATCTACTTATTAACATTAATGAACGATAGAAACAATCATTATCTAAGAATAGAGTATTTATAAAATAAATTTTACAATATTAGCATTGATAGAATTACTTACTCCATACTGAAAAAGGATTCTCAATAGCCAGTTCCTGAAGCCATAGACATGAAATGAAACAAATATTATGAAATTAACAGTAAATACAATTTAAAAAGTTTACGTTATAAAGAAAGAAATAATAATAAAATTGCATATACATTGATATTTATGTAAAAGATATAACGTATGAGTTTCTGATAAATTTTCAAAGCATAGTGTTGAAAAAATACATACTGTTTCATCATTATAATCATTTACTGATAACCCATTGTTTTAGTTTTAGTATTAGTATAACATAAATTATAACTAATTTTGTTTCTATTTTACTCATATTGCTTCAATGTTAAATATTATTTTATTTATACTAGATTTTTCTCTAATTTTTAAATATTTCTGTATCTACCACTGAAAAATGAGTCGAAAAGTCACACTTTTAATAAAATATTTAGTATATCACTATTTAAGCAATTTTTCTATTCATTTCTTCACTCATATGGTACAGAATAAAGGTGGTAGAACACTCAAATTACTTTCCAAGAATGAATAATACAAGTAAAATAAAAAATTAAAGCATAATTTTGATCTACTCTATGAGTACCACACCATACTCTGTGGTACTTCTGACACAGAGATGGAGAGGAAGTGAGCCAAGGGAGAAACTACAATGAGTGACAGAATTTCGAGGGTGTCTAAATTAGACCGAACGTTCATCTTTAGGAATAATAAAAAATATTAGTTTTTTTACTTAATGTAAGGCAATGACTCAAATACCCATAAATTATTTACATTAATTCAATAAATGTTATTGTTACAAGATCTTCTTAATTTTGATATATACCAGCAATAGTACTGAAATAGGGGGGGGGGAGGGGAAGGGAAGAAGAAATTAAGTTCGGTCCAACCCTGCACCAAAAGTTCTGGAGGACATCCAAAAAAAAAATCTTTATCCACTCCTGTAAAGGTGAAATTAGTTCGAGTAAATAAAAAAAAAAATCATGGAATAAATATTAAATAATTTTAGTGTGACGTTATAGCCTCAGTTCTAGGCCTTCATGAGGACTAGGCAAAACATAATACAACCATAAAAGCAAAATGGATTAAGTGGTCAGGCCTGAGTGGCAGATTCAACAACCTTGGGTTGTCCAAACAATCCAAAAGGCCTACTAGAGAGGCGGGTTCTCCACCATTACCTGTATCAGAACAAGTCCTTTAGTGCTTAATAAATGGAAATAGTTCTTTAAACTGAAATTATTATTTTCTTTGTACTGCTTATAGTTCTAATGAAAGATACTTTATCTCTATATTATCTTTTTAATAAAAGAAACATTATGAAATATATTAGATATATGAATCATTTTAACACAGCTTTTATGAAAATGTATTAGTAACAATAAGTAATTAAAATCAATGCTTTTCATAATCATTCACTAAGGTTTCATTACCATAAAATTTTAAAGGGCAATAATATTCTGTCCAAAATGTATAAATAATGTAAAAAATTCAAAGTTGAAGAGAAACTTATAATAAATAAGGCTTCAACTATACATTTTTTAAAAATGTGTTTCTCGACTCACAATTATCCAACTAATAACTTAAAAATCATACACATTGTTAACACTGCAATATTTATGTGACGGAATTTTTAAATGTCGATACCTATAACCGAAGTGTTATAAACTTTACTTAAGTAATATCAAACCAATATTGAGACTTAATATTATCAATTGACATTTTGTTGACCTTGAACAGAGAACTGATGAAACTGGGAAAATCTTGGAGCTCACAGTGAATTTTACAGTGAATGATATCCTAAAAATAAATAAGTAAAAAACAAATTGGAAAGTAAAGATTTTAATACTATGAAAAAATTATGCAGAACCTACTGCACCTCCTTATAACTATGCAAGAAATTTCATAACTATTAATTATGAATTAAAATGGCTATAAAATAAAATTTAATGAGCATTTTTTTAATATTAGGAACTAATGTGCTAAATCAGCTAGATTTATCTTGATCTTACATTATCTAAGCTGTAGCTAAAATTTATTCCAGATATTACAACTATTCCAAAAAATGTAATGTTTAAAGAATGATATGATAGTTTATAAAATACCTTTATCTATGGTGTATTTTTAATGGAAAAACTAACATAAAAGATTTATTGTAATTGTTAAACGAGAACAGTAATATGTTTAAGTTCATAATAGCATATTTACTAATCATAAAATAAAAAGAATGCTTGTTCGTGGATGATATGAATAAATAATATATAACCATTTAATTTGCTACAATCAACAATAATAGACCAACCTAAGAAGAAAAATCCAAGCAATATTAAATAAATATTCCAAGCAACAGGTAGAAATCAATTTGGTTACAATAGGTTAAAATAACAATAACTTTTCACTGTTTTCATTTGAGTGTACTGTTTGTTTTTTTATAGCAATTTAGCGAATCGCTTACGACATCGTTAAAAGCCGAAACACATACTGAAAACAGTAATAATAACTAAAATGTAGCGCTGTCAACAATCTAATACCGATCCCACCGAAAAACTGTTGAACGTCCTTGAGTAGCTGAAACCTCTCACCTGAAAAAAAAAAACATTGCCTTCAATATAAAAGTAACATTTAAATATTATTTACATGTTTATTATTTTAAAAGTTGATACTTTGATATCAATTTAATTTATTAAACTTAATTTCAAGATATTAAAAATAAATTGAAGAGTTTTATTTCTCAAAAATAAATTTGATTACTATTGAATTAAGATACTGTGAAAAAATGCTTATTTCAATAAATTAATTAAGTAAAATTATAGAATTTTACTTCTTTTTGCGTTACTCTGAAATATTTTATATTAAAAATCATATTTTTTTAGTATTGTGAGAAAGTGATGTTGGCGGTTTTTTGTGTTCCAATTTGTATTAGGACTTGTCTGTACTAATGTCAGTCTGCAAGTGGAACTCAATTAGGAAGATTGGTGTTGAAAATTTCTTCTATATTAATATTAATATAAACATTTGAACCCGTAGTTAATAGTTTATGTAAGCATTTCATTAATTGGTTAAAAAAAATTAAACGATTCACTTTTAAAGTTTTGGAAAATGAGCGCTTATCTAAATCGCTAACAGTTTATTAAGTAAGTAGATGTTCTAAACATTTAATTATTTTCTTTAATATTTATTTATTGCGTAAGATATATTTTTCTCGCTCCTAGTTACATATGTCTATATTTCTCTTATATCTTATTTCTCTATATACTTCTCATTATATCTTAACAAACGAAAATATATCATTTGACTGTCATCATCCCATTATCATATTATTTTTTTTATTTTACTGCACATTAGTTATTTGTAAATGTTTTTATATTGTTGTATATTTAACAAATACGATTTAAATATAATGTATGCGCCTTTTTTTAGGAAACATTATTTAAACTGTTCAACTTTCCTACTAGTCTTGAACTGTATTTGCAGGCTACGTGCTAATGAACAGGTATAATGACTGAGTGCTGTTGCGGAAATCATTTCATCATCGAACGATTTATCCATTAACTTTGTCTTCTTATCGTGCAAGTGCTAAAATTACTCGAATTCATAACTGCAGATAGGTAACTAGTCCATGCAGAGACAGAAAGCATTGTTTAATAGAGAAAGGACACTTGTCCGAAAGGTAACACAGTCTTGACAACGCCTTCAAGTTTTTGGTAACTACAGAGTCAAAGCGGACCAGTTGCCTTTCTGCGGCTAGTGATTTAATTGCATGCCTGAGATATGATATCTTCTTTTTACCATTATATATCTTTATAAATGAGATCTCGAGAAGCTCTCTTTGCACACCGGCCATCTCCAAAACCTCTTCATTAGATTTGAATGCAGTCCAAGGAATGAGTAAAAGGCATGTATATAATTATTTCGCAGGTTGTCGCTTCGAGTCGAAACATAAAAAGTTTTAATTTTTCATTCGTTTCCCTCTTAATATTTTCCAAAAATACAAGTTATCATGTGCTTTTATTATTGGAAGGAGGCTGTAATTTATGGGAAATGTGTATTCTTAGCTAATCATTTCATGTAGAAATGAACGTTTCAACATACATTTCGGAGTGTTGATCGTACAGTGGCAGTCCAAAGTTATCGCACAAGCCATTTATTGGCCCTAAAGTTATATTGGAATGAAATAAAATTACACTACTTTTTCAAAAAAAAAAAATCTTTTATTTGGACAAGTTTTAAAGTGATAAAATATCAATTAAATAAAACTGATCACTTATAAAAAATACAACACAAAAAATGACCTTTCAAAAGTATTTGGACAAATTTAAATGTTTGTGATATAAGGCATAATATCTATACATTTTGAAGTAATACGGGATTTTTTGTAGGTAATGATGTATTTTCGAACCCTTTGTTCTAAAATGTGCCATAAGTTTTCTATGACATTGAGGTCCGGACTTTGTATAATATACGCAGAAGCCTTCTGCGTATATTATACAAGAGCCACTGCTTGGTCTTATTCGCAGTATGCTTAGGATCATTATCCTGTTGAAATATGTAAGAATTTTCAATCCCCAATTTTTGAGTGCTGATCTGTACATTATGGTGCAAAATGCCGACGTATCCATCTGCATTTAAGATGTGTTCAATCAGAAAAGATTTACCAACTCCATGAAATGAAGTGCACGCCCAAACCGTAACATGAACTCCTCCATGTTACGGTTTGGGCGTGCACAGTTGGTCGAACATTTAGTATTTTTAATTCTTTGTTTAGGTTTTTAATTCTTTCGCCTAATGTACTTCCTACCATGACTCCCAAATGTATTAAATTTGCTTTCATCGCTAAATAAAACATTTCGCCAAAATTCTACAGGTTTGTTAATGTACTCTCTTTCAAACTCAAGTCTCTTTCTTCTGTTAACCTCACTGATAAACTGTTTCTTCCTTGGTATCCTACCGTCCATATTTGCTTGACAAAGGGCTCTTCTTACAGAAGACTCACTTACTTCCTTATTTGAAGTACAACCCACTATATCTACCAGTTGCCAAGAACTATTGATGGATTTTTTGTTGCCTCTTTAATTATGTGTCTGCACTCTCTGGGTGTCAATATCTTTAAACGTCCTTTGCGTGGCTTGTTGGTTCTGGTTCTTGCCTCGTCATATTTTTTAATAATATAACGAACAGTAGAAAAGCACACACCCGAGGTTTGGCTAATTTATCGGTATGTTTTTCCGCTGTTTCGCAAAAATACACACTTTTCTTAGGTCGCAATAGAATATTCACCTTTCTTTGGTGATATGTTTACTTAGATACAGAACAATACAGACTAAATATATTTCATTACAATAACCCTAAAAATATGTCAATATACAAATAGCAAAACTTAGTTATAGTTTAGATTGTTTATATTTCTGGAGAATCTCCCCCCCCCCCCCCCCGTTGCGTAGGACGTTCCCGAACACTATCAATCAAGTTATTACAGAGAGCCTCCCAAGACCTCCCCGAACCAGGAGTGGAGAAGGAGGGAGGAGAGAGGAGGTAAGCGGCTCGAAGACTCAATATCCCTCCTCGTTACCATAATTCCCGATGCCCCTGAGCCTCTAAAATAGCTCACTTGTAAATAAGGGATAGTGTAGGAGCTGAGGCCCATTAGGGGCCAGAACCACTCCAGAAATTACCCCATAAAGCTCCTTTTATTCTCAGCATTATTTCTACCGCTTCATATTGTTGTTCCTTGTATATCTCGAGATATTTTCTTACAATCCTAAGGCTAGGCTCTACTCGTTGGAGGGGTGTTAGCAAAGGGTATTGACGGATAATCTTGCCTTTAGTCCCAACATCAAATGCTGGAAGGGATTTTGCTCGGCCTTGTTCGGATATCGGTCAAAAACCTACACTTAAAAAATATAGTTGCTTATTTATTTTACGTCACTTTTCCTGCTATGGCTAACCGCACGATGCTACACTGGGAGCTCTAATTTTTTTTATCCAGGGATAATAAGGATACGGATCTTCAGCAAGGATCTGACAGCGTACTGGCTCGGGAATCCCACTTTACCTCCCTTCTGAAGGACAATTGAACCAAGGATTTTTAACTTTCTTTTAAACAGGCTGTGCCTGGATAGGCAAAATAGCCTTTGTTGCATGATGTTAAGTGATGTTGAATGAATAAACCAATAAACTATCAGTAAATGGTTGTCCTGACGTTTCCAGGAAAATGCTCTAGTTTGAACTAAAATTAATTATTTTCCAGACAGAATTTGTATCAATACTTTACATAACGTCAATAAAAAACCAAGCAGGTTTGGTAAACAATTAAATCGTCAAACAAGTATTTTAATGTCATTATGAAACACTCTATAGATTTCACTGTGTGGATGATGCCGATTGGTGTCTTCATATATGTTATTGGTTGCAGTAAAACTCCACCCCCGCTGTGTAGGAATTAAAGTTTTTTCCCGTTTTGTTTGTAAATCAACTTGGATATGTTCCAAGCGGACAAAGATTCGATGCGGATTAATTTTGACTTATAGATTAATTGATATATTTTATTGTACTCATTCTAATATTATATTTTATTTATTTTATAATGTCATTAAAAATTTATAGTTTAGTTAATTCTTCTTCTTCTTTACGTTTCGGCCATCTAAGGACCACGTTATTCCAACTGCTTTTTCCGTCTAGCTTTAACATTAGCCCAGCACCGTTGCATGAATTCTCGATATTAGTTCCAGTAAGCTTAGTAAATTAATTATGTTTGCTTTTACTAATAAACTGCCACTTCTTGTTAATTCATTTAACTTTAATGTTACTCCATTTTCCATTTCTATATTTATTAAGATTATTAATTATTAAAACATAGAGCGCTAATTTTTTCTAATTAACAGTGGATTTTAATACTGTTTTGCGTTGAAATTTATCAGGGTATTCCCTCCAAGAGTCAGCCGGTGATGTCGTTGGAGTGTTCCTAATCAAGGGATGTTTTCCCTCCCCGACCTAGGGGAAGGGACATTTCGGTCCAATTTAGCCCGGCTTCATCAATTACAGCAGGGAATTTAGGAGGGAAAAAATGCTAAAGTTTCATTAGTTGCATCTCTTCCCTGAGGTTGGCTATTAGCACGTTGCCTCGGGCACTATGTTCCTCGTCCTTTATTTATTCTTTTTTTTACAAATTAGTTTAGAGTTATTTTATATCATTGAATTTAGCTTTGCCAATTTACTCTGTTTTTTTCTTTGAAAGGAAAACGAAGATTAATCGCTGGAAGCTTGCGGTCGATTTGATCAACTCTAAGGGAAGTTACGCCATCAATGAACCTTACATATATAATTCCTGAATTTTTATGATATACTCATTTTCATGTTCATGGGTTTCAGTCAATAATAAATATAAAATATTATCACAGTATAGTTTTATAGCGTGATTTAGTGAAGCATACCTTACTGTGAATGACCATGCCCAGTAATTATTTATTTAATTATTAATATTAAGTGTTAATATTAATGACATTTTTTTTTTAATCTCTTTTTGGAGGGAAATTGTTCTTAATTAAGGAGAAAACAACTTTTTAATTTTTAAAATTAAATTTTGTTTGTTAGTTCTTAAAGGCGTAAGTCCTTAGTTTATGACTAAGCAAGTCTATGATTTTCTGGTTTGCTATACATACCTCTAATATATTATAAAGTTTTGGCTATTATAATAGATGAATATGAAAAAAAAAATGAATTTTTGTTTCAATTAAATTATTTTTATTTTAATTTCAGGTGAGTGTTATCCATATATCATGACTCTTTAGCTTCTGATAGAACGAAACTGGGTAACGTATTGTTCAAGTTTATTTTTTTATTTACATACGAATATTCACTGTTTATGTAATGTTTGTCCTTATTCAAATTATCGAAACTTTTGTATATATTACATCTATGCCGATGAAAAATTAAATTTGGAATTTCAGCTGCATGTTTTAAATTGGAAGATTTACTTTACATTAATAAAGAAGAAAGTAAAATATGATCGATTTTTTTAAAATTTGTCTTTTCAGGCTTTTCGTTAACGAAAACGAAGGATATACCAAATAGTAAAATGGCACTTGACTTGAGGCGTCAAACGAATTTGGTCCAAAATATTAATTATACCAGAACGAATTATTATACGGTTACTATTATCTAACTAAGGGGGATAGCGGAGTTTTGTGTCATGCTATTCCGTGTTAAAACCTGTCTTTGGCAGATAAATCATCTGATCTGTTAACGGCCACGGATAGACCCTGTGGGATCTACAGACCTCACCTTACCTAGTCTCTACAAAGTGGGTGTCCTTAATTAGGGGTAAAACCTTGCGGTTGAGCGTGAATTCGGGCAAATCACCTTCCTCCACTGATGTAGGCTTAGAAACAGTGTAGTCCTTGCCACAGAAGATATCATTATGGGTAACCAAATTCCCTTTACGGTATTATTTTTAATAGAATTTTAGTTTTACCTTTATATAAAGTACCGCTTCTGGTTTGCCAATATTAATCAAAATTTGAGAAGTTTTGCATTATATTTCAATATATTTTTTATGAAAATCTAGGAACGGTTAATAATGTATTACTTCTCATGATTACATGATTAGTAAACGTACTTTAATGATTTATCAAACCAAAAATGTACATTTAATGGTAATCGTTCTTGATTCAAGTGATGTACGAACGACTGAACGTATAAGCGTCTGGACTTTACTCATTAAAATGGTTATAGGGGTTATAATCAAAATGAGTATTACCGTAAATATCTGAAACAGGAAATTCTCTCCATTACGATACTGGCTTTAGGGAATAAAATAAAGTAAATGAGTTGATGCTATTATTTTTTGCAGATAAAATAAAATAAATTTTAAATAAACTATATTTTTATATAAATGCAAGCTTTAGAAGAACGAAATAGAGGCAAGAAGAGACATAAGCCAACTAGGACCTTGTTTCTTGTCTTTTAAGCTTGGTAACTTTAGCCTGGCACCAAACTGGCAGTATCTACTGTCCCACGACGGCAATAAAAAAAAAAACCTTTATCGTTTAAAATAAATCTTTGGTGGAATTCTGAACATCAGCTTCTTAAAATAAGGTCTTTAGATAGGTGGAAGTTAACATCCTATATTTTGCTTATAATATATTTCTAGGTTATTAGAGTTAGGTACCTAAGCAGTACGCCACTGTTGCAGTAACTTAAGCATCAAAGGGCTTAAGGTGTGATATTTATTTTATGCAAACGTTATGAAATATTTCTTATTGGATTAAAGAATATATATAATTTTCTTAAATGTGAGTAGAAATATAATTTACTATAAATCTATTTATTCCTTCACGTTGTCCATTTAGTTTATTTTAACGTTTAAAATAACACATGTTTTTTTAAATTATTTTTTTAATAAATAATCTTGCGTAAATGTCTTCTAGGTTTCCATTATAAAGATATTTTTATAGACACTTTTAAATAAACTACATATACTTTAAACAAAAACCTGCATCTATGTAATTAATTAGTTTTAATTGTATACGTGGTTTCAGTATTGCTTAAAGTAGAGACAAAAATCTTGGTATTATCTAAGCATTCCATTTCTTTCTTCATAATATTAGTTTTGGGTAACTAAAAGGAATAAATTTTATTTTTTAGATTAAACTATATGTAAGTATAAAAAAGATAAATAAAGCGAATATTTTTTCAACTTAATTAACCTGCTCTAATATATCCCTAGGGCCAGAATATAAAAATTTGAATATTCAGCTCGGAGAACTGTATCAAATCCCATCATAAATTTTAGCACATAAATTCAACTCTAGGTATAACGAATAATTAATAAGATAAGTGAAATATATATGTCAACCGAAATTCGTCCTTATCATGTAGTTTAAATTAATATCTAATTTAATTAATAATTAATATCATGTAATATAAATAAATTAATTAACAAAGATGTAATTTGTACGGGTTTTTAATTCTATAAAGACGACGCATGTTAAGAATTTTTATTTATTTATTTATTTATTGCTGGTCTTGCACAGTTATGAAATTAGGAAAGTATTTTTGTTCTATATCCATTAACTTGTGATACATACATATAATTACATCTAAAACTGAAATTTATCCTGGAGTTTGTTGCTATATTGATCATATTTTCAAAGTTTTCTCTAGATATATTGCTGCTAGAATTTTAGAAAAACAATTTTTAGCTAATATCAATCAATTTTTACACCTGCCGAATCTTATATTTAAAAATTATTTTTGATACATTTGAAAATTATTGTCCCCTACATTTCCAAATGAACAGCTGCGACATAAAATGGATTCCTTTTTATGTTCGATTTTTTTCTTCATAACATGGTTTAGGCAAGGTCGTGGGAGAAGCTGATTAGTGTTAAACTAGCTTCGGAGAAATTAGTGATTCTGAAATCAACACCACTAAAACCAATTTTAGTAGGGTCTTATTGCCTAATATAATAATTGGTTCTGATGACGGCGGTCTAGTTGCGCGATCCTTAACTTGGTGGAAACTATTAGAATGAGTAACCAAATACATGCTAGGAGAGTCTAGAACTGTAATAGCAATTCGTGGCCTACATCAGAATGTGGATCGATTCGCTTATGTTGGAACTGTAATACGTACTGGTTATACCCCTCAACACAGTTGCAGATTGAATACACTTGATAAGTTCAGCCACCTTCCATAAAACAAAACATCACCTGTCCATAGCAACACATCTATGGATTGTTGTGCCCCTTGAACTTAACAGGGGCGGTAGAAAAGAAAATCTTCGTTTTTTGAAAGAAAGATTATTTTATTTGGATTATTTAAATTAGTCATTATTAGGAGATGAAAGAGGAATATGATATTCAAAGCGATAATGATGTGATAATGCGAAAAAAACTTGGATTATGGTCTTGGGGTGGACATGTTAGAATCCCGGAAGCTTTGCCATCACTGACGTGAAGGAATGCTACTGGGTGAAATCTTATTCTTGTGGATATGGACCTCATCTGCCTGAGCGCCACATAGCTAGTCAGGTATCTATGCTGCGTCAGAAACCTTCTGGGACATACTTGTTTATAAAGTTGTAACTAACTGAGAGTTTAATCCTAGCAGAAGAACACATGTTTTAAGTATTGTATTTAAGTAGGTACTGTAGCAAAGTCCCTTCAAGTGGTGTATTAGTACAGCTTTTATACAGTTATTATATGGAATATTTAAAGTTTTTTTTAATCCTTATAACTAATAGAGGCCTGATATGCCAACCCCGTTAAATCCATATTTAAAAAAAAATTATTATTTTATTTGCATTAAAGTAATCTCTGAGATTCCCTCTATCTATGTATTAAATGATTTGTTTTTAAAACCAGGTTAAAAAGAACCGACAATATTTCTTTGTTATGCTAAACGCTAGCAAGTCCTTTGTCCGACAGTTCGGAACAAAAAAACAGACACAAAAAGCGCGTTTTGAGTCGAAAGTGAAGAATTTTTGGACGTTCCCAATGAGTTTGTACCTATGGATATGCTAAATCCAACTAAGTCCAACATAAAATGTAAAATTTCTGAGAACCCTAGACTTCAAACTTCATGACAATATGACTTCAAGTACTTGCTCATTTATTAATAATACATATTTCCTAAAAAAATCATTTTATCTTCTTAAGATATCATACATTTACGTTTTTTTGGTACGTAAGACTTAAAAATTTGGATTTAAATAGGTTCGGTACAACAGGTCTCATTTGTCTGTTAATAGAATATCAGACCTGCTTGTCCTTTCTTCATCCGAGTTGGTAAATTGTTACCGTGCAACAGTTAATTTGAATCCCGTATCCCTACTCTTCAGAAGACTGTTCTCTTTTCCTTCTGCGATCGGTCGCATTGTTAAATTTAACTCTTTTAAATCATCCAGGAGAGCGACCTGTGGTCTAGTGGTTAGCAAAACAAACTACTAAGCCCAAAAAGCCCCCAGCAGGCGGCCCTAGGATTTTTTAATTGGAGTAAAAAATCCTTGGTTATGCCGTCCTTCGAAGGGATGACAGGTACTCGTTAAAAATTCCTATCCTAATTAAACCTGGCTAGGCTAAATTTAGGACTACCAATGTAGTATCGTCCGATTAGCCATAGCAGCATAAAGTGGCGTTAAATGAACAAACAACAAACCATCCTGGACCTTTATGAACCAGTAATTCTTGGTTTTATTTTTCCAATAATAGTTGAATAATTGTTTTTTCTAATCTGGTCTCTAATAATCTTCATATGTGACTGAAAAAGGCAATTCTTTTGCGCATTGTATCTACTATTGATACATTTTTCCGATAGACCGCTTCCGTCTATTTAATGTTAATATATCAGTTATTATGTATGAGAAGTAGCGAAAATCAAAATTTTTTAATATTTTTTTTATCCCCTAAAAGGTGAGAGGTCAACGATTGCACTACGGGTTTAACGTACCATTTGAGCCGGAGCGGCGATGGCTATTGAAATGTTTTTATTCACGAGGCAGACACAAACACAGGAAGAGCTGATACGAAATGGGCACCCCCGGTCCCGCCAAAAACCTTTCCTCCAGCCGGAAATTGCGATGGGAGGGCGGGAAGAGTGCTCTTCGCTTTTCTCTTGGAAAGTAGTAAATAATTCAGGGTTATCGCCCCCTCCCCCCCCCCTCAGAGCGATTAATTCGCTTATTTTGGCTGCTCGCTGAGGCCCGAATGCAGTTTATTCAGTACTTACCTCTTCCAGGCTAGTCCGCCCTTTCCATAGTTTATAGAAATGTATTCGTAGCAGTTCTTAGAGTTCGTCCGATAAATAATTTGAATCTTCGAAAATCCGTCGATAAATAAAATAAATTGTATTTAAATATTTTGGCAGGTGGCTCACCAAAGATTAAAGCTCTTACAATGATGTTACAGAAAAAATAGTACGAGCTAGAGAAATTATTGAGTTACTTAACACTTTTCTGTGAAGTAAACAGGTTAACCTCCAGAAAAAAAATAGTTTTTCACTCATTTCACCACAAAAAATTCTACCCCCTACGGAACCGAAACATGAACAATAACGAAAAAGGAGGAAAGAAAGTCGTAGGTTTGAATCTAGTATGAGTGGGAATAAAGTTTATCGTGAAAGGATTCATATTGGGTTCGGACCAAATGAATTGATTAATTGAAAATTGAAAAAAAAAACTTTTAGCGTCTACCTAAAGTTGGTTTTCTTCAATCAACGTCACTTTATGGTACTATGGCTAATCGGACGATGCTACATTGGGAGCTCTTAATTTTGCCTACCCAGGTTTAATTAGGATAGGGATTTTTAACGAGTACCTGAAATCGTACAGGCTCGGGCCCCCGTTTAACGTCCCTTCCGAAGGACGGCGTAACTAAGGATTTTTTACTCCCTTAAAAGAATCCTAGGGTCACCTGCCGGGCTACAAACCCGCGTTCTTGGGCTTAGTAGTTCGTTACGCTAACCACTAGACCACAGGTGACCTTACCAAAAGTTGATATTTTTATCCAAGTTTTCTATGTTGACGAAAATATTTAGTTTTTAGAACATTAAATAAATCTAGTTTGCCTTATGCTGACTTATAGATAGAAACAGGTTAGTTGATGTGGTTAGTAGTTAACATAAGAACCGACAATACCCATGATCGCAGATCCGCTGATCGGCAGGTCGTTTTTAACGGTAGTAAACAAAATTGAAGGTTACGCCGTCCTTCGAAGGATACGCAAAATGGGGATCCCGAGACTGAGCTGTGTCAGATACTCGTTAGGGATCCCTATCCTAATTATCCCTGGATTGGCCGGATTCGGAACTACCTCTGTAGCATCCACCGATTAGCCATCGCAGCATGAAATGACGTAAAATAAATTCATCTACTAATCGGATTAACCCTTGCTATAACCTCCGATGTAGCTCTCCTCCCAATAGAACCTACATGCTAATGTAATAAGTCTTGGGATCCTCCGTTACCGTTATTTATACCACTTACCATGTCGTTACATGCTTAATATATTTTTGTTATGTAATATTTATGGGTCATAAAGCTAAAATCTAGTAATAAATAGAAATTATCAATTAAAAAAGGCATTACATTATTTAGATTAAACATTGCCGTTCCTCTTATGTTCCATTCCAACCTCTTTATGTTAATAAATTTAAATTGACTCTTCCTAAAAAATTAATGGGATATCTATTTACATTTATAGGATATCATTATGAAAATAGTGTGTATATATATATATATATATATATATATATATATATATATATATATATATATATATATATATATATATATATATATATATACTGACAATTTTCTATTACAAGTTCAATTGGACCTTTTGGGTCTAGAAATTCTACTGGGACTCACTCTTCAATAAGTAACATGTTTTCACAATTTTGTACCACGAATTCCCATTTAATTGATTTTACACTATATTTTTTAATTAAATTTTAAGGATATTTCACTGCATACAGACGTCATAATTAATCCATCAGAATCAGCAAACAGCCCTGATTAAAATATCGAAGCCTAAAAAGATTAGATTGGATGATCTCCTAAACAGAATTTTCGTTAGGCTGAAACAGGATTCAATCCTCAAAAATATTAATGATATTTAGGTTTAGCGGATGGCGAAAAAGAGAGGAAAGAGGGTCAGTGGTTGAGCGTTGAATTTCCGTTCCGGGTTCAATCCGACTGTGGGAGATTTTATGAAATTTTTAACACAGACATAGATGGATTTTTTGGGATATATGACCCTCCTGGGGCCCACCCAGCCTCTATAGAGTAAGTACCTAAAATAGGGGAAAACCTGGTTGTCAAGGCTTCAAGGACAAAGAGCCTCCATGCAAAAACGTTTTCCAAAAACATTAAAGTCTCTGACGCGTAGGGAACCCAACACTCTAGGAATTCCAGTGGAACAGGCTCTATGCGAACCCGAAGGCTCCCTCCTGATACAGCTAATATCTGCTTACAAACTTCCATCGACTTAGTATTACCCCAACGACGTCTACCAATCGGCTCCGAGCTTATTAAGTATTAAGGAATTCATTCCTTGCTAATCACAACTTGCAAACATATCTTGAAATCCATACAATTATTCTAACCAAGTGCATCCCCTTATATAATACACAGTTTTATTTTAATTTCCAATAACTGGAAAGACTGTTTAATGGCATGGAAATAAAACCATTATTGTTTGCCTGACACTATAACAATTAATCCACAAACGCCTTTACTACTAACCCCTCCGGACAATCAAACGTACAAGGGGACCACACACAATATAAAGAGAAACAAGTACTTTACGGCTTTGTTTATTGGGACCGCGTCTGGTTTTCTGTCGGAATTATGGGAGCCAATAAATTTTATAGGATCCTTGAGAGAGTCCATTTGGCAAGGAGAGACAATTAGCATCCTTTATAGTTACTTAAGAGGGACAAGTCTTAGCGCCTAATGGAAACTGTCTCAATGCTGTCAATTAAATTTTCAGTTAAGTGCATTCAAATGAATTGATGCCAAAACAGGGAGCTCAAATGGCCTACGTTGAGTTAGTATTGTTCCCAGAAATGGGTCAAGTAGGTAATTAGAGCTTTGTTATTAATACATTTGTAACATCTGGAAACCGTTTGATCATAATATGACATATTTATATAAATACACATTGTATATGTGTGATAATAAATAGGATAAATCTATAAAGAAAGCCGTAAGTTTCCAAAATATTGGAACAAAAACAATCATTCGATGTTTCGCCTATTCCGGCATCATCAGGACACATTTCAAAGAATCAAACTTTATCAAAACTTTATCTTACTTGTTGTGGAGCGTCTTAGAGCTAGATTAATTTTTATTTGATAAGCCTTTTTTGGATTTTTGATGGGAAAGGAGCCCACATTTTGTCTTCTTTGATTTGATTTTAATTCTGGTGTGTGTCCTAATGATACCTGAACTAGCAAAACGTTGACTGGTGTTTTTTTTTTCTCTGTATTTTAGAGGCTTGCGTTTTAATATTATTCCTTTATGTCTCTTTTTGAGTTTTCGCTCTTTTTTACTTATTATGTATATTTGATTATATAATGTAGGGAATAGCTGTGTTTTCCTACTCAAATTTGATTGTATCGTAGAGAAATAGATTTATGAAATCAAGAATAATATAATCAGCTTTAATGATTGTTATACCTGAGTTACCATGCCGAAAATCCTGGTTCAAATTCCGCTCCTGACTTTTATTTAGTCTGTTAGCAGCCGGAGATGAATCATATAGGATCCAGGGGAAAATCTGGCGGTTCAAGGATCAATCACCTCCCTCCATAACCGTTGTCCTTTAAAAAGCACAGTATCTACCATGTACTGAACCTCAGACCCGTTCACGGGTTTTAGTGGTACAGGTTTTTTTTTAATGGTTGTTAAACTTTTATAAATATATTCATTCCATTTATTTTTCTAATGCATGGTATTTTTATTCAGCTAGTATAACGTGCTTTTATCCATTTTAAAAAGTGGGTACTCATGATATGTTAAGGGTGTTAACAAGACATTAACGAAAATGATCCCATAAATCTCATGACGAAGTATGAAGATATTCTAATTAAACTTGGATTTTAACCAAAGAGTAGTTTATATAATTTAAACCGCGATAATTTCTGATTGATTGTATATTTTTGTTAATGATATAGACTATAACGCTGAGCAAACTGGTGAATGTCCAATGGATCATAACAACTGTTAACATTACATTTAGTCGTAGATAATTTGGTTTTGAGTAGTACCTACCCAGCAGGCGAAAGGTTGTAAACAGGGATTGATAGGTTTTTGTTGAGCCTTCGGGTCCACTAAACCTTTTATTATTAATGACATAGACGGGCAAGTTCGGACCAGAGGCGAGAGTAGTCAGCAGATAATAATGATAAAAATAGCTTTTCACAAGAAGAGACTGCAGCGTTTTTTTTTTCTCGATAAAGAAATGTCTCCTAAAAGTTTTCCTCCTGGCCCTTGAAGAAAGGCTGTGTATCGGGCCTGGAGATTTCAAGGCAGTTGGGGTCATCTCCAGCTCTCGTAATGACTCCATTGATGAAGCTCACTTATAATGGTCCATCGAAGCTCTCCCATCTTCTCTTTTGTTGCTCTGAAGAAATATTAGTGCAGTGATTTGTCCTACGGTTACTATTTCACAAGTTATATTTTAACGGAATAGGAAAAGATAATCCAGACCTTCAAGAGTTGTAGTGGTACAAGTTATAGCTATATTATTTATACCTTGTAGTTGTATTTACATAGATCTTACTTTCGTTTTTAGAACTATTATCATCGTTAAGTTCAATAATACATTGTACTTTCAATCGTTCTATAAAACAATACATTTAACTATTACAAAAAAATATCGTTCAGGCGAAACGAAAAAATCAACCAGTTATTGATGTTTTAAGTTATTATTAGTATCAATAGTGTAACATCTTAACGACTTTTTATATAAAAATAGATATTCTTATGTCAACAAAATTCTTACCTTTAAACTAAAGTAGATTAATAGAAGTTATATAACTCGTGCATTGGCCGCCAGGTGTCGCCAGTATCGAACATGTTGCTGACGCAAAGCCACAAGTTTACCCCCTACAAAAAGTCGGTAAACGGAGCTAAAGAAGTATTCACTTCAAAATCTCTAAATTATGTTTAACGGTTTATTCAGTAGCAGTTGCTAGTATTATAGAGATAGTTTTTTGGAAGTATAAAATTTTCCGTTCGTTTTCGGTCATGCTGGTTGACTAGAACAATTTATTGATTTACATAGCTGCAATGTCAGTCAAATGTCAATATAGCATGAAAACGTTGAACAAAAATTAATTGAATAATTAATAAATGAAAGAAAGTTTTTTACATAAATTTGGAAGCCATTTTAATGTTCCGGACGGTTCGTAAAGTAAATATTTATTACCGAATTTACAGTATCTATTTTAAGTTTTATGTTATGTAATACTCTGCTGTAACTTTTTATTGTTTGTTACTTTTTTGGCCCTTTTGTAAATACCTTACAATTTTTATTATCTTTATATATATATATATATATATACGAGGTGTGGCTATTAAATACCGAGACTGACGTTGCAATAAAATTTTTTTTTATTTTATACATAATTCCATTGTTGGAAACAGTGCTGGAAGTCATCTTCTGTCATCTCCTTCAGGATGCGTGCCGCTTTCTCTTTTACAGCTTCCATGGTTTCAAATGTCGTCCCTTTTAATGAAGATTTCACCTTAGGGAATAGATAAAAGTCACATGGTGCAAGATCTGGTGAATAAGGTGGATGTTCTAACACTGGGATGCTGTACTGGGCTAGGAACCTCTTGACAGATAACGCGGAATGAGCTGGCGCATTGTCTTGGTGGAGAACCCATGATTTGTCCTCCCACATTTCGTTTTTTCCTTACTCTTTCACGTAGTTTTGCAAGTACCTCAAGGTAGTATTTTGATTAATAGTTTGACCTTCAGGAACCCAGTGAAGGTGTACAATCCCATGAATATCGAAAAAAACAAAAATCACTGCTTTAAATTTTGACTTGCTCATTCTAGCTTTTTTGGCTCTCGGTGAAGTCGGGGTCTTCCAGTGCATGGATTGGCGCTTCGTTTCCGGATCATAAGTATAAAACCACGTTTCATCACACGTTATTACCCTTTCCAATAAATTTGGGTCATTTTCTATGGCATCCAAAGTGCCAGTACAAACATTTTTCCGAGCTGCTTGTTGTTCAAACATGAGAATTTTAGGAAAACCATTTTGGCATACACTTTTCGCATGTTAAAATTTTCCTGTAAAATTTTTCCGTACACATTCTTTATCAATTCCTATAGTTTCAGCAATTGCACGAATACTCAATCGACGGTCAGACAGAATCAAATTACCGACTTTTTCAACATTGTCACCCGTTTTTGACGTTAAAGGGCGACCTGGCCGCGAATCATCTTCAACGTCTTCTCGGCCAACTTTAAAAAGCTTAAACCATTCAAAAACACCGCGATAAACATTCACTGCCATACACTTCTTTCAGTAAATTATAAATTCCAGTAGCGGTTTTTCCAAGTTTGAAGTGAAATTTCAGAATAATTCGTTGCGCTATTATTTCACTAATCATTTTATCCGGCAAAGCAGAAAAAACAACACTAACCCGAACCTAGGCTCAGACTAAACGGTATTGTTTACAGAAGCGAGACTAACTGCATACTAAAGAGAAAGCTTCACACTAAACAGCTGTCAGTCAATGGCGGTTGGCGCATGCGTAGTTGTTCCACAGCAACGTCAGTCTCGTTATTTAATAGCCACACCTCGTATATAGTTTTTCTATTCATGTTCTAAACTGAACAAGTACCAAAATAAAATTATTTTTCTATTCTATTAACTGCAGCTTACCACATAATGACCTTATGGGCTCTTTTGAAATGATTGTAGTTTTTAATTTATTATATAGAAGTGAGAAAAAAAAATCCACTTACGAAAATTTATTACGAGGACTCCTCGGTGTTAGTAATTGTTTTCATCTTCAATTTCAGAAATTCATGGCGATCAAGAAATTAAACTAGAAAAATGCCAATAACTACAAATTAGAACTAAAATAGCAATAATGAATATTCAACTACTTTTTTCAAACTGAATTACTAACAAACTAATCGTTAGTACAAATTGAATGTTTCTGTAATGTGTTATTAATGTGTTATAATTGACGTTATTAATGTGTTATATTACTTTCAAAAAGTTTTACTAACCGCCCGACTAAGTTACTTAATAAACCACTTATTTTTTCACACAAACGGACATACACCAAAAAATACATTCATAACCTTTTTCTTTTCTATTACTACCTTTTAAATTGCATCCATATAGATGATCCGCATGGTTGTCAATAGCATATAAGGACAATTTCTGCTCTTTATTGAAATATTATATATTAGAAATTATCTTCCCAATACTATAATACTAAGTTCATTTTGATTCATATAGAATCCACTATGGGTGCATGTTATAGGTGGTAATCGCTAATATACTTTCTGCCATTAATTAATTTTTAGGATTTCTCTCTGGCTAAATCTGGGTATCATAATAACGTTGGCAAACCAACTCTGATTATGACGTAATGTAATTATTCCCTAGTTGCTTTGCAAGGAAATATAGCTCATTGCAATCGTGCCAGAATTATTCTGCATCCACCATCATAGGAGAGAACTAGACGCAAAACAAAATTGTTTATAACAGATAGAAATATTGTTATAGCATATAAAAATCGTTGACTTAAAATACTCTAAATGTTTAGATCTTATAAATATGTCTATTGTTCCTGTTGAACTTCAGGTCCCGGTTTTGACAGCGTGGTACAGCAGATATATTTATTCAGTCACCAGACGTGTATCGACTCTGTGCGCATGTAAACATCTTACCAGGGCTCGTCAAGCCACATTAATGTAGGCACATTTGTTGGAGGAAAACATAGCAATTAAGCGGGACATCGGCTAAATCACCACATTGCACATCCGTTAGCTTGGAAGCAGTCTTGTCACTACCATTTACTGAACACGAAGGCATGATGTTTTCAACTTAAATTCACTGAATTGTTAGTGGAATTATTCTAAATAAATAAGTTAATAAAAACACCGATGAAGAATAATAGGAGTACATACATTGTCTCTGTGATAGCTGTGCGTTGTGTTGAACCAGAAATTTAGATTGAACCGCATGGTACTGTAACAAGCATTGTAAAAATAATTTAATATTTTTGTTTCAAAATCTCCGTTTAGTCATAATATTTACATACAATATAAATAAATATATATATATATATATATGAATATATACAGCAATAATTACTATTTACTTGTACTACCCGAAGGTAAAAATCTACATCTAATCAAAACTTCTCGTAAATACCTAAACGATTTTATTCATCCAAATCGAGTAAGGGCTACTAATTATTTTTACATAAATAATATTTTATAATTTAATAAAACAATTTCAAACACAGTTGGAAGTAAAATCAGTTCATCTATTCAAAAAGTAATCTTCAGGTCATCAAATAAAATGCTTCTATTCTGTTATATATATATCAGAATGTATATATATTTGCAGCCCCAGTGAATAAGCGGTTAGGTCGAATTTTGTTGAAAATGTCTTGAATAGTAATTGTATATATATGTGGGAGCTGGGTGGCTCAGGGGTAGAGCACTGAGTTGCCATGCCGGAATTCCTGGTTCAAATCCCGCTGCAGGATAAGACTTTTATTTAGTATGTTTGCTGCGGGAGATGGATTATATGGGATCTAGGACCCTTTTGGAGCTCGTCCACCCTCTTTATAATGTCTATAAAAACCTAGTACAGGTCACCTCCTTACAGAACCGTTGTACATGAAACGGTCTCTACCATATACTGAACCCCAGACCCGTTCACAGGTTCTAGTGGTACAGGTTTTTTTTTGTATATATATGTGGGAGAAAATGAGTTAATATTAGAGAGGGAAGCAGATTTGTGTCATTCTAAAATTGTATGATTGACTAATTCAGGCTTTGAAATGGAGTTGTTGCTCATATTACAGCTATAAGTCAAGCCAAAGAAGAGAAGAACGCCATGAGTCCCCTTAGTGCAATTAACTTATTTTGGAAAAAAAAAGTCGACTTGACCACTTATTCACCGCAGCTCCTTTTGTTTGTTCATGTTTTTTGTCCGGTTCTGAGCCTTAAGTTTCGGGAGCATAATGCATTCATTAACTAGCGAAAAAAGTAAATTTTGGAAAATTAATGACC
The DNA here is from genome assembly GCA_964056705.1 of Troilus luridus. NCBI lineage: Eukaryota > Metazoa > Arthropoda > Insecta > Hemiptera > Pentatomidae > Troilus > Troilus luridus. The sequence goes on along the minus strand of OZ057416.1, from coordinate 76,296,625 downwards.
TCTGCTTTTGATCCTTAACGCCTCAAATATATATTTGATGGCCACTTTGTACAATTTTAACACGACTAGGAGCTCATGTGGATGTAATACGGACAGTTTGAACTGTACAAGTTATAAGCTTATCGAGCTCTCTAACTGTCGGTGAACTAGGGGGGATATATTTCAGGAAGGGTAGGGTATCGCCAGGGGGTGACGTCCAACACTTGGCACTTCCTGATCAACTCCCAACCGCTTCAACTCAATAACGTTACGCTGTATGTAACATGGCAGATATTCACTATATTATAATAATTTTACAATTAGTTTCTTTCTTTGAATTGAAGTGGTATTATTACCAATACTATGATAATAATATAATGTAAGTTCATTGTTTACGGTGGAAATACAATATCCTTTTTTTATGGGATATGGTACATTTCCATCTTATGGAATGTATAATAGGTGATGTATTGATAATGAAGATTGAATAATAGATATTTATTGTTAATTATACCTTATAATGACAACAGAAATATAATAACGTTAATTACTGCTGTATATGACTATTGGGAACGTTAGGAATATCTAAATAAATAGGGCAAGGTCACTGAGAAGGTAGCTTAAGTGTCCATTAGGATCTATATTTGACGATTAAGGATAACTTAAGAGACATGATAGTGCAGTCGTAGGCAAGAATCTGGGAACTCAACATGTAGGCTGTGACATATAGCGGAAGGGTCCCCCTTTTTCTGTCTTTGCAAGTAGAAACAAAAGTTAACTTGTAACTATTATCAGCCCTCAATGTTATTTAATGAGAAAGAAAAAGGATTTTTATTTACTAAACAATTCCTAGTCAGTCAACCACGCCAACCTTTGGAAAAGAGAGGGATATGTTTTAAGTCATTAATGATGTAGTATTCCTGTGCCTCAGTGGCAACGATCTCAGGGTGGCATCCCATTTTATGATGTAAATGTTATTCATATCAGAGGATCTTACTTTTCTCTGATTTTATTGCTTAGGCAGTGAAGCCAATAAAGCATTTCTGATTTGGTGGGATTTCATCTGTGATCTTGGCATGTTGGAATTCTATTCTTCTTTGTGGTTGCTGGCTTCCTCCTTACCCTGCTGGCTATCAACAGAGAGTTCTAATCCATGATAATGTTGTCATCAATCCTGGATATATACCGACCACATGTACTTAGCTCCTTCCTGTCCCTGTTCTCTCGGCAATTTTGTCCTAGTTGTAAGACTAGGAGATTATAGATGGTTCTATAACATATAGGTTGAACTACGCTTTTTGGCCTTATCAATAAATTATTTCCGTATTACATCGTTTTCATCCTAAACATGAATAGTTATGAGGTCACTTTATTAACCAATAATTCAAAATCAAATTATAATTTTATAATGAGAAATCGAACTTAAAGCTTTACAAGTTGCTACAATCAGTGATTCAACGAAAAACTTCTGTAGCGAAAGGGACAAAAAATAATAAAATAGACCTGTCGGTTCCAGAGAAAAATTATAGTAAATGGAGCAACGATTATCTCCAGCTCCAGGAGGAATTTTCTTTGTGAGCGTTCTAAAAACTTTCCCAATAGTGACTCAACTCCTTCCTCCAGGGGTCGGTTTTCTTTTAGTGCACTATATTGCCAGTATATAGGAACGGATAAGTTATGAGAAATATTGATTATCTGCGATTTTAGGGCCCATTAGTAAGAGAACATTACTAATAACTATGTAAGTATACCTACTCCAGTGAAAAATATTAATTTAGATATTTTTGAATTTATATAAGTTTAATCGCAATAAGGTAAAACAATAAACTGTACTAAAACAAGTAAGTAAAAGCGAACTATGGAGTTTCTTCATGTATAAAGCCATTAATATTATTAAACGTTAAAAATCAAAAGAGGATGGAAATTGTTGGGGAGGGGGGGGGGTGCAGTCAAAATATTCACACAAATAAGTGAATACTTATTTTTTATTTGTGCCGACGTTTCGACCTACTTAGTAAGTCATCTTCAGGGCTAATAGGAGTGGTTGCTCGGTGAACCGTGTAACAGATCTTATATTAACTTTGGTCTGTTATAATATAACTTATATTATATATATATATATATATATTAGTTATATTAAGTTATATATTATATAAAAACTTATATTAAGTTTGGTCTGTTACACTTTTCATCGAGCAGCCACTCCTATTTGACCTGAAGATGACCTACAAAGTAGGTCGGTCGAAACGTCGCCACAAATAAAAAATAAGTATTCATTTATTTCAGTGTATATTTTGACTGCACCCCCCAACAATTTCCATCCTCCACTAGATCTTCCAGTCAACTACTTTCCTCTCTAAAGTTAAAGATCAAATCATGATCTGGTTTCTATCAAAAGTTTATTTATCAAACAGGATATTTTGATTATTTAAAACATGAATAATTAACTTTACTCCCAAGTTAAGGCTGTCTTAATCTCATCGATTTTTAAAAACAATAATTTAAGGTTGGAATGAATAAACTCAATATATTAAGGTTAACTACTAAAATACATCCATATAAATTCGTTATACAACGAGAGGGAAGTACTGCGGTTGAACCTGTATGGACGTGTAAGTAGAGAGAATAAAATGGCTTCATAGAATATAATATAATTGATAAACATTTTATTTAATCATTTAATTTTGTAATACATAGGCTAGTAATAAGAACTTTAAAAATATTAAACATGATGTACTGTAATAAGATAAGATAAGTTTATTATTATCTTGTGATCAAAGTGGAAACATGCCATCCCTTCTAAGGGGTATGGGAGATTCCTGCTCTGGTTCTGTGGACTTTAATTGATGGTAAATATATAATATAAATGTATAAGGCATTGATGGATATAAAGAAACTCATGATACAAGTTATACATCATAATGATAAAAGAAAGTGACTGGGTGTTGATACATCTATGAACGGTAAATGTCTTTTTGCAACTTAGTTACATACTCCTGATTGGCTGTTGCCTTCCTCTTTCCTTACCTGTTGGCGTCTGCTTGAGTGTGTTGAGCATGGAGATGTTATGATTAACCTGGATACATTACACAGATCACTTCCTGCACCTGTTCTATATAATTAATAGGCCATTTCGTTCCTAGCTGCAGCCTTAGACATATGCTTCTGTTGCTAGGAGATAGAGTGGAAAAAGAATTAAAGTGAATGGCCGCTGTGCATTGAACATCATGTAAAATAGAAACTGCAGAGATTTCTTTGATAGTAAACCATAATAATTGAAACATAGACTGAATAAACTCGATATATAATCAATGACTGTAAAACATATTTCGATATGAATCGGCCGTTGCTCAACCAACACTGAGAAGGAAATGCTGCGTACGAACCTGTAGCATCCAAATGATAATTCTACTAATAAAATAATTCTACGTTATAATACGTAGTAATAAAAACGGTAAGAACTATTATACATGTTCTGTAATATAGCAATAAAAATATATAACAAGTTAATTATTATCTCATTTATTTTTCTAAATGAAATTGGCGAGGTTTGTTTGATTGATAGCTATAACATTTACTACAGAAACATAGAGAGGAGTTTACACATACAAATTTAATACAAGATAATGCATGTGAGAAATAATTCTGGGAATAAGAAGTGAGGTCTCTCCGATACGATTGGCGGCAACTTACAAAGATTAAATAAACTATTGCATTTTAAAGACGAAAGTAAAAACTCATCAGCTTTTGGGCATGGTTCATGCTCCCAATTCTTTTTAAATTATGCCAATCCCTTACATGAATAATGATATATAATGAAATAAATTGAAGTATAGGAGTGAGACTATTCCTTTAGATCCCTTTGGAAGGTCGCTACTCCTCGTTCAATTAAGCTTTCATGACAAGAGATAGCGAGTGCAAGCGCCGGAGCTCTCATCCTGCCTTGGCTCAGCAGCGCGGAAGTCGGCTGGAGGGGAAACCACGCTCCATCAAAGGAAATCTCTCTCTCTTTCCTTCATCAAACCGCCTTAATTATCCCTACGTAGGGAAAAAACTGAATTAGGGAATGAAATTAACCTTTAAAAAAAATTAGAACTTCGTAATACCTGTCACTCATATCTTTACTTGAGTATTAACATTATCAGTTTCCTCATCTGTCTTCCTGCAAATGAAATCCACTGAAAAATATCTAAGAAATAATTGTTTATGTTCTTACATGTTTAGACCTTTGTGAGATTATCTATGACCACGAAATTCTCGCCCATTTGGCGCTGTTGAAATTTGGTTTCTTTAAGACTAAGCATGAATCAAAATTATATCCAATTTTATATTGAAAAATTAAAGTATCCAGTTGCATTACTGTAGTCATGATTTATCGTTAAGTATTATATAACTGAAAAATACTGCCAATCCAAAGTGTATGTGAGAATGATCGGATGATGCAATGACTGCATTGTCATTTTGGCGTAGAAGACTTATCATCATCATCAAGCAAAAGCTCAAAAGAATATAAAATACTTGTTAGGTAAAGATTGAAATAATTATAAACAAAATGCTTTAAGTCTTAAAAATAAAAACATCAACTGATATTAACAATAATTGCGAACTTCGGGTTCATAACGGTTTTTTATCAATAATAAATGAAAATAGAACGAGAAAAGTTATGAAAAATTTATGGAACTAAAACCTTTTATATTGTTCAAACAATCATTATTGGCTCTACAACCCAGTACAAGCATTGGCCACATAAAGGGGTCACCTCCACTCATTCCTGTCCTGTGCTAATGTCGTGCAAGCTCTAGATCTAACACTGCTACCTGCATCCCTCTCGACCTCGTCTACTCATCTATAGTGGCGGGAAAAAGTATTTGAACACCCAGTTTTGATAAAACTATCGGTCATAAGGGAAATAATAATCCACTGAACTTCATATTAATAAAAAGTATATTTAAAACTAAAACAATTCTATATGTGTACAATAATTAAATTTTTAGATTAATGCGAAAAAATAATGAAATCCTATGGCAAAAAGTATTTGCATACTTCCAATTATTTTTTTATTTTGAGAATAAATATATATTTTTTTTTTATTATTTTTTTATTGATATTTACAACTATATTACAGTAATATAACAAGTAAATTGGCTGAGTGATACATAATGACATGATATAATGACAAGTAGAGAAACTACCCACTGGTAGTACTCAAATCGCATGTTCAACTAAGAAGGACACGTGGCCATCTTCTTCTCAGACGCCTCGGAGGATTATCGGGAATTGAAGAGGAAGCTAGGTTTGAAACTAGAGGGTTTGAGTGGAAATGAAGTTTGTTATGAAAGGATAGATACCGGGATCGGGCCAGATCAGCAACAAATGGGACATTAAGGTCGTTATGGATGACTATATTCTTAACAAAATAAGGAGCGTTGAGGATTTTACGAAGGATTTTGGATTGTAGGGATTGGATACGAGAAGAATTCGATGGCTTAGTGGAGCCCCAAAGCTCTACTCCGTAAGTCCAAATAAGTCGTATGATGGTCATATAGATGAGTCTTTTGTAATGAATTGGGAGCTTAGAGCGTTTGTCTAGTAAGTGTTGAAGTAGCCTGAAACGTCGAGCGGTTTCTTGTCTTTTCAGTCTTGTATGAGGATTCCAGGTTAATCGTTTGTCGAGATGCAACCCTAAGTATCGGATCTGTTCTACAGGCACAAGTGGGATATTATTAAAGGATACTGAAGGGCAGGAAGACATTGGTTTACAACGTAAGGTAAAAGTGATTTGATGGGATTTTTGAGAATTTATTTTAATTCTCCAGTTCTGGCACCATTCTTCAAGATCAGTGATATGGGATTGGAGGCTTTGGGATACAATAACTGGATTGGTATTGACTGATAATACACATGTATCATCAGCATATGTGGTAAGGATAGTATTAGGATGAGTTGGGATGTCAGCTGTATAAACTGTATAAAGGATTGGGCCAAGGATACTACCTTGAGGAACACCAGCAGATTGGGAAAAGAGGGATGAATAGACATTATTGTGGTTTACTTGGAAAGTTCTGTTTGTGAGATAGGATTGAAGGACGAGAAAGTAGATAGGCGGTAGAAATTTACGTAGTTTATAGAGCAATCCCGGATACCAGACTCGGTCGAAAGCCTGTTCCACGTCAAGAAAGACGCCCGAACAATATGATCCACGTTCTAATGCAGAGGAGACTACATCCACCACTCGATGACATTGCTGAATAGTGGAGTGGGATGCTCGGAATCCAAACTGGTGATCTGGAATTATGTGATTTGCATCAAGGATGGGGTACAATCGTTTGAGGATGAGTTTTTCTAGGATTTTACCCATGCAAGGTAGAAGAGCGATAGGACGGTAAGAGGAAGGGTCTTCTGGTTTTTTTTTAGGCTTGGGTATCATTTTTACAATGGATAGTTTCCAGAGGTCAGGAAAATATGTGGAGCGGAGTACAGCATTATATATATATATATATATATATATATATATATATATATATATATATATATATATATATATATATATAGGTAAGGAATAGAATGGCTTTTCTAGGAAGGTGTTTTAAGATATGAATTGTGATGAGGTCGTGCCCAGGAGCTTTGTGGGAAGGTAATCTGTGTATAATGTTGGATATTTCTGTAGGATGGAATGCTTTGGGTGGAAGGGACATTTGGAGGGGAACATCTAACGCTTCTTTTATATGTTCAATGTGAGTTGGGTTAATGATATCAGGATGTGGATGAAAGATTTTGGAAAGGTATTGACCGAATAACTGTGATTTTTCTCCGTCAGATCTTGTCCAGTTATTTGATTCAGTAAGGAGTGGATGATTAAATTCTTTGAACTTTAGGAGTTTTTTGGTGGTCATCCATAATGTTTTGTCGGTGGTTGTAAGATTTTCAATCCAGGTAATTAAATTGAGAATAAATATAAATTTAATATTTCGTAAAAAGTTTCCTGTAGACATGGATCAAGTGCATGGAGTGGATCGAGTTTTTAACCGAGTCAAGAGTGATTGTTTCTCTTTCTTGGACCAGTACTTGTTTCAAATGGTGTCTTCCAGTGATGTGATGCTTTCTCGCATTCTAATGCAACATGTGCCATACATTTTTTGTAATATGTATGTCAGGTGATTGAGGAGGGGTGTGCAGCTGTCTTCGCACATTAAATATTAACCATTTCTTGATTTTGTTGGCAGTGTGTTTTGATCGTTGTCCCGCTGGAACACATATCGATTCCTAATATTCATTTTTTCGGTACTTGCATGCAGGTTATGGCATAAAATGTTCACATAACCCTCAGCATTTAAAATTCCGTGTGTACTATCACTAATATCCTTCATTTACTATTTATTAATTCTTACACCAGTATTATCTACTCTATCTAATGTTTATTATTTATAAATATGCTAAAGTATTAGGAATTTAATTCTTTAGTCACTCATTAACTATCATGCCAAAAAGAAATTAAATGGAGTTTCGGAACTAGCGAACCCCTCCTCAATCACCTGACATAAATATTATAGAAAATTTATGGCACATCTTGCATTAGAAAGCATCACATCACTGGAAGACACCATTTGAAACAACTACTGCTCCAAGAAAGGGAAACAATCAGTTTTGACTTGGTTAAAGACTTGATCCACTCCATGCCCAGACGTCTACAGGCATCTATTGATGTCAATGAACTTTTTACGAAATACATATTAAATTTATATTTATTCTCAAAATAAAAAAAATAATTTGAAGTGTGCAAATACTTGCCAGAGGATTTCATTCCCCCCCCCCATTAATCTAAACAGTTAATTATTGTACACATATAAAATGGTTTTAGTTTTAAATATACTTTTTATTAATGTGAAGTTCAGTGGATTATTATTTCCATTATGACTGATATTTTTATAAAAACTGGGTGTGCAAATCCTTTTTGCCGCCACTGTAAGTCGTGATGGTTCTGCGTACCCAAACAGTAGTCTTTTCAGAGTAGCGTCGTCCTTCATAGCCCATGCATGATTGCCTAAGTATTCTTATATACTGCAGGCTCCCGATACAGCTCTGCATTCTGCTTGAGTCTAAATGGATCTACAACTCTTACAGCTTCAAAAATTGTTCTTAGGGGTTTTCTTTCAAATAGCAATAAACTGTTGGCATTTTTTTTTAATATTTTACTTTTCCAAAATATCTATATTTTTCTGTAGTAAAAAAAAACATGATAATTTATAATAAATATTAACGCTCGTTACAATATATACTTTTTATAAAATAATAATAGGCAAAGTAAATACTACAGAATTTCTTCAATTTTCATATTCAAGTTGACTTCTAAGAAGCCTTTTCCGGTGTCAATGTTTTTCTTTTTTTTAAATGTTCTCGTCAACCCACAGAAATTATATATACTCGTATATATTTGTGGGCGGGGGGAGATGAATAAGAATAAATAAATAAATATGAATTTTAAGAATCGAGGATTGGGAATCTGCCGAATGCTTTTATCCTCCTTGAGAGGAGTGACGGACCGGCTTATTGATCCGTTAAAGAAGATTACCTATGCGTATGGGCTTTTAGTTGAGAAAACACTGTGGCAAGGAAAACAGACTAAATGAAATTTTAAATTACGCTGGTGAAAGTCGAGCTGTTAAGAGGTCTGCACTAGCTTGATTAAATTTAACTTTTCAACAACTACTCACATTTCTCTATTCCGCAACCAAATTTTGCTTATCTCAACTGTCATTATGTTCGGAGAAATGGCTGTTTGTTTGGGTTGTTTCTTCTTCCCTTGCATTTTACTTCATTTAAAAAAAATAAAAATGCAGAAAGGAAAGAATATTAGAAATAGGAGTGGAATTATATTCGGAAAAGGCTAAGAATGTGGTTAGTTGCAGAAAGGAGAGATTTTAGGAATATTGTTTGAGGAGGGAATAAGTTTGAACATGCCGAGAAGTTAAGTATTTAGAGCCTATAGAAATGCCTGTTATTATTATTCGGCCTCGACATTACTGAGCACGCGTTTTTGCCCCGAAAACTAAAAATCATAATTTATATAACCATATCATCCTTCCGATTCCTCTTTCCGGATGTGAAACATGACCGCAAACGACGAACAACGTCTTAAGGTGTTGCGCAGAGTATCAGGTCCGAAAAAGGATGAGACCACTGGAGAATTTAGGAGATTACACAAAGCAGAATTGTGAAGTTATCCGGTTAACATTATTCAAGTGATAGCGTCACGAAGATTAAGATTGTCCTGTAAAGTTCCTGGGCTTAGTAACGAACGAATTCCTAAAAGGTTAGTTGCTGATGTGTCTTAGGGGTAGGCCGAGGCGCAGGTGGGAGGTGCGTTAAGAGTGATCTGGCGGATTCGGGTTTGGGTAATGGTCCCTGGACGGAAGTGTGTAAGCAGAGATTGGTATATCAGCATCGAGCCTTCGGGTTCGCTAAGCCTTTTTAATTTTCTGCTTTGGGCATTTATTTTTTATTTTATTTTATTTTGTAGCAAATAATATTCGACATGCATTTCGAATCAACCAAGTTCAAAATATTTTTAAGGTGATCTATGAACCAATTCTTTCTCCATTGCTTGTGGTAGCATGATCTTCTTGACCTAACACAAGAAAAGTCTGATATGTACTGAAAGGATATTTATCAGATTTGTTGTTAATAGTAATTATCATTATTTACGAATTAGCGCATAAGGACTACGCAAAGTAGCTACTCACAGGCATGCATTTGCCTTTCTCTGTGCCCATACTTCTTTCATTCTTTTGCTTTGGGCTTCTTTTCAAGCCATGTTGTTCCAATATTCTTTGATTTCTCCTCTGTGTTATCTTGCCACTTATGAATTTTAATCTGCAGATTAGATGTTTCTGGATATACCCTGGTGTAATTTCCCCCACCCAGTTTCAGATCTATTTTGATTTCGCCAGTCAATTTTTTAAAATAGATAACTAAAATGAATATTTTTAAAGTCGGTAAAGGCAGGGTTTCATGTTTTGTAATATAGAAATCATTTTATCTTTTTTTTCAGAGTGAGACTGTAATATATGTGTTGTATTCTTTCTTTTCTGTGACTTTTAAATTATGAGGAAGTAATGAAAGATAAATAAAAAGGGTTATATATTTAAATCCTAAGTATTATATTTTAAAGAGTTGTAGCGAGTATTTGGGTTCACTCAGTCTTTTTATTTGGTTATATTTGACAAGGTAGCTGTTTGAAATAGATTTAAGAGAAAAAATAATTTTCTGCTTCATTAAAGCGTAACCCCCTGGGCTTTGATCCGCCATTTCTAGTTCCACAAACATCTTCCCTTAACTTCTTTGCTTATATAAATATTTATTCAATAAATGGAATTTCAATGTTGATATCGACTTAAAAAATAGAAAATTGAGAATCGATATTAAAAGAAAAAGAGGAAGTGTAGTGGTGACAGTATAAGTAAATGAAAAAAGTGAATAAAGGGAAGATAATTTGTATTTAAATAAGAGTAAGGCAATTTAAATGAGTTACGAGCAATTTGTATATTTAGTTTATTAATATAATAAAAATGTTTTTGTGTCAATGTATTAATTCTCCACAATTATCCACTTCTGATTGAAACGAATTGTAAAAAAATAAAAACGAATTACAATAAAACCATGGCGACGTCGTATTCGTTGCTGCGGTGTCCGAGTGGTTAAGGAGTTGGACTTGAAATCCAATGGGTTTTACCCGCACAGGTTCGAATCCTGTCCGCAGCGAAGTATTTTTTTATTTATTGCGCTCATAGTTAATAATATTTTTTATAACTTCTCACGTTTAAAATATTTTTATTTCAATGAATAATCATGTAAATAATTTTCTGTATTGTTATTCCAAAGGGACATGTCCCAGAACAAATAATGTATTTATTATTAATATTAGTGGTAGTACATCACTTCAGACCTAGTAATTATTTTTTTAAATTTACTATCAAACAAAATTAACTGATAGTTATTATTTTTCAGTAATTTACTTATATTGTAAATTTTACGTGTGAATCAATATAAACCGTGGTACTTATAGGACCGTGTTGACCTGAAGTCTCTCTATAATGTAAACACTTCAAATAAATAAAAATATTTATGAATGTATACTCTTAGAGAATAACTAAAGAATGTACCATTATTATTAATTATTGTACTTCAGACCTAGTTTTTATTTCCTTTTTTATTGGCCGTCAAATAAAAATAGCAATTATTTTTATTATTATTATTTTTTAAACATTTACTTAAATTGTAAATTTTACATTTGAATCAATAGTAATCGTGGTGCTTGGGAGACGGTGTTGACTCAAAGTCTCTCTCTAATTTAAAAATTTTAAACAAATATAAATATATAAGAATGTATATTCTTAGAGAACAAATAAAGAATGTTTCGTAATTATTATTATTATTATTATGGATTCCATACAGAGCTAATGATCTTTTTTTTCTATATTTGCATGTGCTGTAAAATAAAAATAACATTAGTATTATTTTTTATTATTATTTTATTATTTTTTTATCGTATTATATTCTTAAATTGTACAATTTCTATTATCACTAAAAACAGTGGTACTTATGGGACCGTGTTGACTTAAAGTTCGTAATTTAAAAATTTTTGGAGTTGAATATAACTACAATCTTGTGAATTAGTTGCAAGTCGAATTTTGTTCAGATAGTAATCCTCGTATTATTTGGCTTGGAATGGAGTTATAAAGTAAGGCTTTTTTAAGCCAATGTCTGACTTGGCCTTTTTCTCTAGAGAAATAATAATACGATTCCACTTCCCTAAGCACAAGAAACTTATTATGGAGAATGTTGGGATTAACAACATATTCACCAGGGTTGTAAATATATTTTATTATACTTGCATAATCTACAAGTTCTGAGGGGGGATAGACACCCTTTGCCACTAAACAAGAAATATGGCGCTGAAAAGCTCTTGATTGCTATTATACTTAACACTATTATAAGCTTCCCATCCCTTCTCGTGACGATATTTATAATCTAGGGACCCTCTTCCGCTAATATCCCAAAGGGGCTCACCATTCTTAATTTGAACGGCCATTAAGGGGCTGGGTTCTAATCCCAGACCCGCACCGAATCTTAAGCTAAAAAATCCCCCCTTAATTCACCCACTCCCCAAAAATTAATTCGGTTGGGGATGCAACTCACGGGCAGAAGGAGGCAGATCAATGCATTTCAGATTAGGTAATTACATTTAAAGGAGGCTCAACTCTGATCCCCCGATGCTGATTCAATCTCAATCGCTCTCGTAATCCTACCGTTACCTGCCTGATTAGGTCTGCCGGATCATGATTACGTCGGGAATAATTATTGATGTCAATGATTTTCGATAAAAATACGGATGATTGGGGAAAGGTCAAAGCTATTCAGAATAATCCGGCGAAATAAGAGGACATCTTTTATTGAAAAGCCATCGGTAACATCAATACCTTACATCTATTATATTACTAAAAAGCGAGTATTTCTAGCCAGACCCAACAGAATTTTCAATTACGTACCTATTCCGCAGATTGCCACCGTGGTGAAGTCCCATCAAACGACTTCACGAACTAATACATTTACTAATTTGAAAAGTTTGAAAGGTTAGAATAAGATTTCTTTAACAAATGAAACAATGTGACAGCTTATTTGAGAATGATTAACAAAGCCAGTAATGGGCAATAAACAGCCATAATTCCCTGTCATATAATATGGTTAACGTATCCTTCATAATACTCAAAATAACAGAAAATTATGCCAGGTTCTAACAACAACTAATATACTAATATTAACATAAGTACATGTTGCCTAGGTTATTTTTTTTTAATTTATCATTTTTTAGTTATTTATTGTGAAAAAATAGTGGGGGAAACCCCCGATACAAATAAAATCTTGACGCAGAATGACGTCCCTTGACGAGAATTTAACTTCCCTTAAAGTAGCCAACCTGCGGAATAATTATACAAATAAAAATGAACCTAAACCAGAAGTGCCTCTAGCATGTCCTGCAAAAGACCAGAGGTTTGGATTATTTGGAACTTTTAAATGTACCAACAATTTTTAACATCTGATTACTCATACCAAAAGCAGCGGCAAAGATGCCGAAACCACTCATAAAACCTCTATTTCTCGAGGCTCTAGTAGCATTATCTATTATTTTTAGCTGGCTTGTCAATACTTTAGCCATTTTCCTATCCTCTCCAAATGACTTGCTTTAGGGAGAAGACATAGATGAAAAGGGGAGCAATTTAGAAGTATTAGGATAGTAAATCTTGTAAATAATTTTTATTGATGTTAGAGTTAAGTTAGATGAAAATAGAAGTAACAGTAACTCTTGGAAAAGCACAATCCCTTGAAATTATATCGAACTAGACTGTATGGTTGTAAGCGTATTGCTATCGCATGGATAACAGATTTAACTGCGGGAAGACACTAGGAAGACTAAATAATTACATTGACGTAAAACGCAAGTTTGTGTGTGTTCGTTTTCTGCATGGTCTCAATGCTTTCTCACCATCGGCGATGACGAACCAGAACGTCGTCATCCGAACCGCATCATATCCTAGAACTTAGTGGCCCCGAAGAGAAATTAATAATAAAGTTTGTTAATTAACTATTTACTATCACTACGAATAAGAGACCGTTGTCTGGGATATCCCAGGGCCTTCGGTTAAGACGAAGCTTAAACCGCAAGTACACGGTGCGAGCTAAGTCCCTGCGGTTCATATCGATATTGAATTAGCCTTTAAGCCCCGTCGTCAACAAATCAGGCCAAAGCCCAGACAATCAACCTTAATTGTAATTCCATGCAAAGCACCGCACCAAGGATTACCACAGCCAGGATTAGTGAGGTCACTTTGAGGTTAGGACTTTCTTTGATGCCTTTCTCAACTCTGCTCTTTCTGCCTCATCCTTTTAAATTCCCTACATCGTTTCTATTCTCTGAAGTAATCTAGCAGAATAATATATAATATAACTAGGTTAAACAACAAGGATATTAATAAAAAAAAAAAAGTAATAATCAACTGCTTGTCGCTTTAGAAGTCGCGGCCATTTTAATGACGTTAACTTCACGTCACTGATATTTATCTAGGGAACTTCACCCCCAATACATCCCCTCAATCAATGACTTTACGTACATTAAACAACCGACTTATATATATTTTGTTATATAGGTTATATCTTTTGCTATACCTACTTCAAAATGATTGTCGAAATGTGCATTTCTTCACGAAATTATTACCGAAATATATACATTTGCAGTTATTACGCTCTTTTTTCGTACTATAATTAACAACATTATTATCAATTATGGTAATATAGTTAACAATATTGTTATACACATTACTTAATACAATTTTAATCTAATCAATCAGCACATATAAGACAACACTATATTTTTATTAATTAATCTTTATTAATAAAGATCAAGAGCCAAGGACGGTGTCTCCATCTTAATAATAAGGTTTTAAATGAAAAAATCAAAGGGTGGGATTTTATTAGTGAAAGACTAATTAAAATGGATTTAACTTTATATGGGAGAGAAGTTGTGGTAATAGGAGCTTATGCTCCAAATAATGACGCAAAGAACCACGAAAAAGAATATTTTTGGGAAAGCTTAAGGGAAATTTTAGATAAGATTCCACCTAGAAAAGAATTACTTTTGATGGGAGATTTAAATGTAAGAGTGGGGAGCTGAAGAGAAAAGCATGGTTGTAGGAAGGTTCGTGGAATCAACCAGGAATGACAACGGTGACAGGTTAATAGAAATTTCCTCTCAATATAATTTGCGGGTGACAAACCCATTCTTCCAAGATAAAAATGCACAGCGATCCACATGGCATCAAGATACAAAAAACCTACAGTCGATTATCGATTTGGTAATAACAAGGCAGGTGACCTCAATAGATGTATAAGAAGTTAGAGTGTTTAGAGGAGCCGATTGTGGCTCTGACCACTATTTGGTGAAAGCTAAATTAGTCTGGCGATGGAAGCAAAAGAGGAACACTTCTAAAGAAACTAAGGAGGAATCTATCATCCGATACAATGTTGATCTTTTAGATGAAGAGAGTGAGAGAAACCTATATGCTTCAAGACTCAAGCTAGAACAGGAAAATACGGGCAATGAGAATGCTGTAGGCATATACGATGTGCTTACCAATAAAGTGAAAAACGGCATACGAAGTATTAGGAAATCAACATAGGAAGGTTAGTAGAACTAACTGGACATCGGAGGAATTGAAAATTGCATTAGATGAGAAAAAGAAAGCCTATGATATATGGTTAAGCTCCAAATCAGACGTGAATAGAAAAATTATGTGGAAGAAAGACGAAAAGTTAAAAACCTAGTCCGAAAAGCGAAAAAACAAATGTGGGAAGCTCAGTGCTCTAAGATTACATGTAAGCTGGGCTAGAGGAGATCTGCTGAAGCATGGAACGTTCTTAAGAGTATGAGACAACAGAGGAAACATAAAGCCAATATACAGCTAATACCAATAGAAAACTGGGCAAACTATTCTGCGAGTTTATTAACTGAGAACCGAAACGGACTATAGGAGGAAATGAGTGAATCTTCGGAACTTGTTGAGGAACCAGTTACAGAAGAAGACGTGAAATGTATCCTCAAGATGGGTAAAAATTACAAGTCCCTTGGACCGGGTGGAATCAATATGGAATTGCTTAAATACGGTTGGCAAGCCATCGTAACCATTTTAACCCAATTATTCAATAAAATTCTCCAAGAAAAAGTCATACCGGAGGAGATGAAAATAGATCACATTATCTCCATTTATGAGAAAGTGGATAAGACTCAATTGACTTATTGCAGAGGCATATGCGTTAATAGCACAATAATAAACAATAAACAAGATATACGAAGGGGTACTGAATATAAGAATAGGGGAACAATTTACAACTCCAGAAGAACAATGTGGTTTTACTATGGGAAAGTCTTGTATCGATCACATATACTCTATGAGGCAGCTTTTAGAAAAATGTGAAAGCAAACAGAAAGAGCTTAGCCAAGTATTTATCGATCTTGAAAAGGCATATAAATGATATATAAAAGGCATATACAGTGTTCCACGTAAACTTCTTTGGGAGTGAATGCTAAAAGCAAACATTAATGACCCCATAATCTGTGCTGTTAAACATGTCTACCATAATAGCATATGTCAAATAAAAGTTGGAAACAACCTATCCCGTAAATTCCCAAGTTCTAAAGGACTCCTTCAAGGATGCTCTATGTCACCTACCCTATACAAAATATTGTTACGGGCTACCGGGTGTAAAATGGACTAAACTATTACTTAATTCAAGAATCTAATATTTATTAACAAATTAAAAAGACTACAAAGAAATTATTTAAAACAATTAACTTATTAAACTAATATCAATTTAGAATAATAATATTCTACTAAATGTTATCTAATTTCTAAGATAATATACAAACAATATAAGATATTGCTAATACTAAATAACTAAACTATTTATATATAAATTTGTACAAATACAGTAATATTACACTATAGTTTACAATTACAAACTAACACTTACAGTTCGCTAATTAAAGTCCACCGACCGTAAGACTCTCCAAATATGACAAACTGACACACAGTTTATTACACTTATTACACGGCCACTAATTATCACTGTCACTATTCCTCACACGGACTATCACAACAGTATTATCACAGCACTACCCACTGATACTGATACTAACTAACTCACACGCACTGTCACTAGTTAACGACTGCTTATTACTCACTGCCCGGCCGAAACAGCTGGCCTGTTTATATAGGCAAGGTAGGTCGTGGTGGGGCATTACTCGGAACAAGATCGAGAACTATCCAGGCCTATCCAGGTTGAACGAGATGGGCCTCGGCAACTTCTTTAATCCCTTCCGGCTTATCTTAATCCCTTCAGCCGGGCCCTCTGCCCCTCTGATCGTAACAATATTCATTGAAGGTGCTACAAATAAATGATCAAGCAAATTTAGAAGGATGGGGCTGCATATGCAGAACGACTTTTACCTTCACCACCTATGAAGTCATCATAGCCCAGGATAAAGAAGACGCAGAATATATGTGTATGAAACTAATAGAAGAATATAATATAGGTGGGGGATGGAAATGAACTTTGAAAAGACAGAATATATATGGAGGAGGGCGGACCGTTGGTGGTAAACGGCCTATAGATCAAAAATGCACTCAACTTTAAATATTTAGGATCTATCCTACCAAAAATAAAGAACGTCTGAAGCGGATATAGCCCGATGAACCGGAGAAGGGAGGAAAGTTATTGCTATGCTCAATTCTGTACTATGGAGTATAACCATCCTAAAAACTACAAAAAAAAATAAAATATTTTCCATGCTATTATAACGGCTGTAATGTTATATGAGTGTGAAACATGGAAATTAGGAAAAGGAAGCCAAGAGAAACTGCTAGTTGCGGAAATGGATTTCTTGAGAAGGCCAGCCGGAATTTCTAGACTTGAAAGGATTCCCAATTCAGTGGTGCTCAGAATACCATACTCGAAAAAATCACAATAAAGAGATAGAGTGGTTTGGACACCCCATTAGGATGGATAATAATAGAATACCCAAAATGACAATGAACTGATGCCTTGAAGGACGAACAAGAAGAGGACGACCGCGAACTTCTTGGATGAACCAAGTCCAGGAAGACATGGCAGGATATGGCATTGATAAATAGGACGCATGAGACAGGAAAACCTGGAAAAAAATGTTATTCTAATATTAGCGGTTGGAGAATACCTTAACTTTGGGGAAACTCTCAATAAATAAAATAAAATAAATTAACTTTATAATTATTATTTTGTTATAGAAATTAAAAAGTTTGAAATAATCTCTCTGCCTCTCCCCAGCAATCACCATGTCCTTTTTATTTTAACGATCTCAATAATTAAAATGAATAACAAAACTTAACCGCCGATACTGCCTAGACCGTGCTGTAAATTGTGTCTTAGAAATGACGAAACACAGACGTCACTAAAATGGCCGCTATCAAAAGCGACAAGCATTGGAATAATTACCAAAAGTAATACTAAATTACCTTTTCAAAGAATTTTAATAATATTATTTAAGTAGAATCCTCGGTAATTATTCCGCAAGTTGTCACTTCGAGTTGAGTCACAAAAAGTTTTATCTTTTCATTCGTATCCCTTTTAATATTTTTCAAAAATACTTGTTATCATGAACTTTAATATGGAAAAGGTAATATAATTACTAGAAATGTGTATACTTCGGCAATCATTTCATCTAGAAATGAACGGTTCAACAAACATATATCATGTATACACCGAAATGTTAGTTGAAATTTATATTTCTTGATTAAATGATTACCGAAATTTACTCATTACCCATCACGGTAACTTCTATTTTTGAAAATGTTAAAAATGAATTGAACAAACAGTAACGACAACTTGCGGTACAGACATGGAATTTCCTATTGAAACCAACCAATATTCTTTTAAATTAATTTTTCAATTAATCCAGAAAATAAAAAAAAATTATAAGTTCGTACAATATCAGAGACAAAATATCAAATATTTAATATGATTTAAAACAAAGCTGGATTTTAAAAAGATAATAAAAACGACTCGGTCATAAAGCATTCAGGACCCGGCCTCCCTTGTAATTTATTAACAATTTAGGAAGTGAGATTAAATGCATTAAAATATGGAACACACAAAAGTACACCTGAGTAACCATTTATTATACCTGAGTGCCTTACCTCCATTTTTTTAACACCCATGATGAAGGATGTGACGTAATCCTAAAAATAAAAATAATTAAATCTCATTTAATTTCTGAACCCTATTAAAGACAAGATGGAGATAGTTAAAATTTATGTATGTAATAATAGATTAGGGAACCGAAAAAATTAAGGATTGAGGGAGCAGGGTAAATGGAAAGAGACGAGTGACCAGGTCAGATAGAAAAGCAGTGCTCGGATCTAGGTATCTTTAAATGCAGCACAAGGAAGATTAAATTAGAACATTTATGAAAAATTTTATTTCCATAAGAATCAAAAAATACAAATTGAAATAACTACACAGATTAAGAAAGTTCCTAAAGATCAAGAACGCTCTAACTTCAGGAACGATCAGATCTGGGCAGAGATACATTTCAAACCACGATTCAAGATAAGTTTAGGGGTTGCGCCGAAAAAAACTACGAAGGCGGAAATAGGATGAACAGATGGACAGAATCAGGTGCACAGAGTCCTTATGAAGGGGTACTGGAGGATGAAAACACAACATACAAAGAAGAAATGAAATTGTAGTCTGATCCTAGGTGTACACAAATTAAGTAATAATAGTAACCCAGTTTATCAAAATTTTGAGTATAGTTTTTTGACATTTAATAAAATTATATCATTTTCTTTATAAGATATTTCTTATATACTGGACTCAATCTTCTTGATTTATATAATTTAATAGAGAATAACAAACCATATTCCAGTCAAATATTGTTATTTAAACTTTACAAATGATTAAAAAAACCGTTTCGACATTTATTTGTCATTCTCAATTTAAGCAATTCCTCATACAACTTCATTTAAATTTATTATTATATTATATTTTGAGGAATTGCTTAAATTGAGAATGACAAATAAATGACGAAACGTTTTTTTAAAATCATTTGTAAAGTTTAAATAACAATATTTGACTGGAATATGGTTTTTTATTCTCTGTTAAATTATATAAAATTATATCATGTACCAAGCAGTTTTATGTTATTCATTTTATTCTATTTAATTGTCATCTCCATTTTACATCATGGTAGTGGTAGTCCAAAATGCTTTCTACGTTGTGTCTTTTTCCTTTCTTTTTTTTTTTTTTTTACTAAAAAAAGTAATTTGCTGATGGGATCCAAACTTGGATGGGGTTCTTTCGGAGAATTTAGAAACTTTTAAAAATATTGCTGAAGTTATCGATTATTTTCGCATCACTTGCTGAGTGTATTACTTCTAACAAGAAGTTTTCTTTGAGCACACATGAATGAGCTTTCATGTCATGATATTCAAGAATAATATGATATCCAAATCGCATATATTTACTTACTAAATTATTTTATTAAATTTTTTTCAGTCTGCATGAAACTAAACTTTACTTATATTATTATGAAATCTGTATTTTTATTTGTACATATCGATTCTACAATTTTTATTTATACTTATCAATTCTGTAGAATATATAATTCTAAGAAATGTGCAATTTGAATATTCTGCTTTATTTGAACCTATGAAATAACATAAAAAATCGGATGTAAATACATAGTTTTGTGGGGGGATGTGGATAGATCACGAAAACGGCAGATAAATTATTTATTCTATGAATAGTCTTGAATCGACACTGTTGAATCTTCTGGGCTTACCTATCCTCTATAAAGTGATTTCCCTTTATTGGGAGTAATAAAACTTTTCTGTTTTTTGTTTTTTATGGTCTAGTAGTGAGCATAACAAACTACAAAGACCAAGATAGCGGGTTCGTAGCCCGGCAGGAGACCCAAGGATTTTTTAAAGGGAGTAGAAAATCCTTGGTTGTGCCGTCCTTCGGAAGGGACGTTAAACGTGGATCCCGAAATACTCGTTAAAAGTTTCTATCCTAATGATACCTGGATAGGAAAAATTTAAAGCTCCCAATGCAGCATCGTCCGATTAGCCATAGCAGCATATAGACGTTAAATGAACTACAGCAACATCATATACAAATATAGTTAGTTCTAATGTTCTACAAAAACGATAATGTTATTGCTATTAATTAATCAATAATATATATAATAATTACTATTCCCAAACGTAATTTAAGTATTCATTACAACAGTATATAATATGAATAATACAAAATTTCAGAAGCTTGCCATTATTTGGTTATATACTTCTTGCTAATGCAAATTGTGAGACAGCTGTTCAAACAGCGCTGGTATTTTGTACTGTGTGTTCTGAATCATTTGTAATGTACCCCTGTATAATTTTTGTTTGTACAGCTGTCTTTGGTTTCAACCAATATTTTGTCCTAAAAAGTTGGTAGACCAATATTTATTTAAATTGAAAAAAAAATCATAAAAATAAAAATAATAGAATGTTTTGGTTCAAGTAGCTTTTTGAGTATACAAGATTAATATTTATGGGATCACTATAATGAAAGATAAGTAAACAACAAAAAAAATTGAAGTTTTTATTTTAAGAATAGTTAATGAAACAATATATTTGTTAATAACGAGTTAATTTCCACGGTTAGGATTATAATTAATTTAAAAAAAATTCTTATATTTTCTGTTCTCTATCATTTGATTTTAGTGGTCTTTACCGTAATGCAAATTTTCTTTGGAGAATGGTTTTTAATACGTTTTATAAACCATACAAAATAAAACAGTATTTTTTAAAAACTTTAGTATTTAGAATCATTACCTTACTTCTAAAGTCTCATAACTTTTTTTAAGATGAGTCGCACAATTCATGATAAATATAATTATAATATTTAAGGATATTAAATATAATATTATCAGGATATAATTCATGATAAAAGTTTCATTGTTTTAATATATTCAATTAGTATTATCATAGGTTTCCCCCGTCATGTAGGTCAACGTCAGTTCAACGCAGATAAAACGTGACTGAAAATCAGTTTCTGTACCGTTTTTCACTAATAATGCCGAATCAGTACATTCGATCCAAGAAATAAAAGATACAAATAAAATAGATAAAATTCTGATATTTTCAGGCAAAGAAAATGCCTGGAAAGAATTATAATTAACTGATAATGTTTAAACCTTAATTCGATATAAAAAATTAATAAACTAATAATTCGCTTGGAATTTTTTTCTAGATTAATTACTTTTCTTTAAAAATCAATATTTTATAACAGATAAACTAAAATATTTTCCCTTGTACATATATAAAAATAAATGTACAAGGGTAATGTTGTATGTTTTAAAAAAAATGTTTTTTTATTTTTTTAACCTATTGAGTTTCAGATTTAAATAATTTAAACATAGAATAAGCGTGGAAATTTATGTCGCATAGTATGTATTATTAAAAAATGAATTATTAAATAAAATAGTTTTCTTTCGTGTTTTTGTTGCTCATAAAAATATAATAATTCCATAAGAGAAAAAAAAAATTAGACGCTGCGGACAGGATTCGAACCTGTGCGGGCATAGCCCATTGGATTTCGAGTCCAACTCCTTAACCACTCGGACACCGCAGCTCGTGGCAAAGGAGGAACTTATTAAGCTATACAAGTCCTCTGAACATTTTTAAGCTTTATTTTTATTAATAATAATAATCATATTATTTATTTATTCTAAATTATTCTGTTTAAACATTGTAGTAAACATAATAGAAAGTTTTCATATGACATTTTCCATTGTGAATTGATCACAATGTGAACGTGATAGCCGAATTCATTGAAAAAAAATTTCAATCTAGTATATTTATTAGTTCTGTAACTTATTATTTGTGGTGCAGTGTAATTACAAATGTGTTTATACACATTTTACGTTGGGTAGAAAAAAAAATGTGTATTACAATTTCTCAGTGTTCTTTCTATTTTATTTTATTTAAGCAAACCAAAGTTTTAACTACTCTTAATTACAATAGATAACACTAGGAAAAAAATCTAATATTTATAAAGTAAGGAAAAAGAATTTTGTTATTGTTTATTATAAAAGTTGTAAAAATTAATATTTTGTAAGTTATAAAAAAATTATATTATAGGTTTTAATTTATTCATAATACCAGAATTTATAAATACTAACAAATAAAAGTTTAAAAAATTTGTTTTTCATCCTTAATGGGCCTATACACGATCAATATTACTGTCAGTATTACTGAAGTTTTTACAGCATACACGGTCAATATTATTGTCAGTATTTAACTCAGTACACAGTTAGCTCGCGATAAGAACAGTTATCTTTTTCAAACGCAGATTTATACTTTCCTTTTTTTAATTGGCATAGCGTGTTTAGGAATTGTGATCGCCATGTCATTGGAAAAAAAAGGGGAAAAGACACTTGTGTGAAGGATTGGCTATTGTACAGGAATAAGTTCTTCTATTGAAACTTAATCAAAGAGATTTCAGTAAAGGAACAATCAGATTATAACCGAAATTTTGAGGACTTAAAGGTTTACGCGTTTAAAACTTAAGCTGGATTGTGATAGAAACCTGGAAAGTTCTCGTTTTGACATTGAAAATCTATATCAAGGCAAATAAAAAAAAATTGAAGTAAATATATATATTTGCAATAACAATACACTATTTTACATATAAAATTAAGTTCCAACCTGTTGTTATAAGAAAAAAAACATTACATAAATCATTTAAAACTTTTGAAAAAGATGGCTATGTTTTCATTTATACATCGGAAATCGGTGATGCGGCTCACTCAACAGGGACAACATACTGAGGAATGAAAGAAACGGTCTTACACGATCAGGAATACTGTCAGTATCCTCTCCCCTACGCCGGGTTGAACTGAGGACCATCAGTCCTCATACCTCATTTCAATACATCAGTATTGCCATTACATGATCAGTATTACTGACAGCATCTGACTATACTGTCAAAAATATTGACCGTGTATGGGCCCCTTTGAGAATCTTATATTATATAACAATATATATTCATGGTTCTAATTTTTCATACATCAAAAATTTTCATTAAACCACTTTTGTTAGAAAAGGAATCTGTTAGTAATGATTTTTATAAATAAAAAAAAACGGATGCTCCTGATTTTGAAACCCAACGCCACATATGGAGCTAACACTTGATAGATTCGACCATCTTCCGTAAAACAAAATAACTGCTCGGCACCTGTCAGTACCAAAAAATCTACTTTGAAATTCATAAGCATGGTAGAAAATGACACCCTCGTTTTTGAACGCAATATTTTTATTATTTTTTATAATTTTTTGTTAATTGTATTAAATATTTTTATTTTAAAGAGAAAATATTTGGCCCTGGCCGAGATTCGAACCCGGATTGTCCGCTCTCCTTGGCAGCGCTCTTACCATTTGAGCTACCAGGGGTCACCTCTCAGTCAGGACATATCCGTTCTCTTCACCGATCCCATATCCTCGTGTTCTTGCAATAATTATATTTAATATAAGTCTATATGCAATAATTATAAATAATATAATGACTTAAGTCAACAAGATCGGAAATAAAGTAATGTTCAATGAACGTTCTTCCTCGTGTTTGCATCGCAAAATTTCGAGCGCTGCCACGGAGAGGCGGACGACCCGGTTTTGAATCCCGACCAGGGCCAACTCTTTTCTCTTCAAAATAAAAATATTTAGAAATACTTATATATTTGAATTAGTTATGGTTGGAAATACCAGGAGATGAAGGATGAACATGATCTTCAAGGGATATTTAATGCGAAAATACTTGGATTACGGACTCGAGGTGGTCATGTTAGAATGCCGGAAGCTTTCCCATCACTGACGTGAAGGAATGCTACTGGGCGAAATGCATGGTTTTGATTTTTCATAAATCAAAAATTTACATTTAATATAATGGATGGAATTACTTTTGGTAGGGTATGGATTCTTTTGATAATGATTTTTGAAGGACCTGGAAGTTTTGAAACAAAAACATCTAATAAATCATTTCTGGCTTTAAGAACCTTTAAAAAATAAAGATAATAAAAATATTTGGAAAAAAATGGATATATCTGATTTTGAAACCAAACGCGTCATTTGTTGAAATGTTAAGCGGTAGTTCCAAAATGCTGGGATAAAGAACGATCGCTAAAACATTAAATATTTAAATCGTTTTAAAAATATTTGTGAATGGGTTTTTGAATGTTTAAAGATTAAAGACGGATTACATCAGCCACGGGCGAGAAAAAGCCTCATATATGTTTCAAACTCAAACAATACACTTCCAGGATTTTTTTTTATCCCCGAGTTTCAGCCCACTCTGCGTTGTATTGTTCTTTATCTTTTGTTTGTTTGTTTTTTTAATCCTGGATAAATAGCCTACATCTACCTCTAATTATTAAATAATCGCTTTAAATCTTTTATACCTTTTTACTTCTGTATATAAGTAAATCAGTTATCGAATTTATTATTAAAATTATGTTTATATATAACAGATCCATGAGGGGTTATCTCAGGCTGACCCCTATTCCATCGCTGATCGGAGATTGAATTGAAACTGGGTAACAGCATTGAGGTGTCATCGGATATGATTAAGAGCCAAATCAATGGACGCCGTAAACAGAATCGCTGCCGCCAATCGAATATAGTTTCAATAATTCAGTCCACGCCCCCAACTGAAGTTTTCTAGAATTCCCTTCATATTTTTCATATTCCTCGAGTTGTTATCACATTTCACCTAAATTAATCCCGCTTACGTGATCGATTGAGGTTGAATTGAAGTATCATTCAATTATTTACATAATCAGTTTGTTTTATATAGTAGATTGGAGGTTTCGCAAAAAATCTTAATCCACTATGATGAGTTCTTCTCCCATCAGAGTTGAGGATGGAACAGAAACTGGACTTATCGAAGAATAAAATTAAGTAAAAGCGTGTTGAAAACCCCATGTACTCTTCATTATAAGTGCATATGCTTTAGCATGTTTTATTTTAATGATGCATCATAACGATTCTACCTGTACAACTACAAACAATGAAGATTCAATTCAGTATATGGTAGAGACTATACTATTTTTAAGAAAGCGGTTCTGCTGGAAGTGACGTCCGAGAACACGCTCAACAACCATGACTCCCGCATATTAAGGGTACCCACATTATAGAGGTTTGAGGGCCTTATCCCCAGGGTTCATGTACGGATGTTAACAGATTAAATAGTACACCTGCTACAGCCAAATGACCCCGGGCATAGCAACAATGGCACTACTGATGAGCTAACCCGCTCTTGAGCTATTCACCAAGAGCAACTATCAATTAAAATTTTCCCATATCAATATTATGGAGAGCTATACATTAAAATTAAATCGAACTCTTGGCTGTATTATTTTTTTTTAATAAAAAAAAGTCACAGACATACGGCGTAGGAAAGTGGCGACCCCATCGCCCGGTCATAGCACCGCAGACAGCTACTGGCTCTCCAGGTTGGGTGAACATTACACTCACACTCACACAGTACACAATACAGCACACTACACTCATCCCCACATAACAGACTAAGGTCATCAACAGTACACACCCTAGGATCACCTACCCTAGGTGGCCGCTCCGGATGGGGGAGCGAGTCAGGGAGCCCCTCAGGTAGCTAAGCTCTAAGGAGGCAGCCCCTCCACCTGACTCGGAGTTCAGCCCCTCACTTCTTAAACAGCCAATGTTAAGAATCCTCAAATAGAAGAAGCTGGATTGTCTAAACGGATACGTCCCAGGAACCGCCATAAGTATGTATTTACGAATTGGATATTGGAACATTTTAACACTTAACCGACTAGGGACTCTACGGAATCTCCTTAAACAACTGGACTCATACAAGGTGGACATAGCAGGAATTCAAAAATTTTTCTTTTTTGGGAGGAACTTTTCTTTACTTCCAGTTACATTCCTTTCCGGTTATTAATAAAAAGATTTAAGACGTTGTGTAAAAGGACTGAAATAGGATAGGTTATGAAATAGTTATAATTTTAGGATTTGTTTTCCTCTCTGAAGGATAGTTCTTTTTGAAATCATAGCCGGAATATAAAAAAATATATATTTATGTTTAACATACTAAAAGTGGGCTTTAGTATTTGCAACAACTGTAAATGTTCTTAGCCGAATGGATGGCAAAAGTATTGCAATAAAATGCCTGAAAGCAGGAAAATGTACGTATGAGGACGATAAATCTTGAAGCAAGGTTATTTTTCTCGGTGGGAAATGTTATGAGAGGAAAAGTGAAAAGTGTGCTTCATAGTTAAGGGCTGAATAGTGACGGCGAAGGGTTTTTTGTTGGCCCTTGTTGATTTATAGTTTTAACGTCCAGTTTCCCTTTGTTCGGCCTCTCCTCCACCCTTCCTTCTTTTATTATAACGGGGGGGTGTGTTACTTAGCTCTCTGTAATGACATCGTGCTTAAATAATGACCCAAGCTAATGATATTAGTCAGGATTAAGATCTAAGCTGAGAACTGTTGGGGAAGTAACTTTATAAAAATAAGGAGCATATTCATTATTTAAGGATAACTGTATAGTAATGAACTTATACAAAACCTGTACCACTACAAACCTTGGGGTCTTGGGTATGTACTGAATCCAAACATATTGTATAAACATATTAAATAATTTATCTGCCGCAACCGGGTTTGAAACCGAAAATGTCAGCAAAGTTGTTTTAAGAATTAATCTGGTTGGTCGCGTTTTAGAAAACTTGAAATAATGATTACTGCTGTTATTATTTTATTATTTAAGCGTATTGTGGGAGAGGATATTAGGAATATTGTTTTGAATAATACAAAAAAAATCTGCATCCTGAAACTAAAAAAACAAACATTCAACTTATTATTTATTATCTGGATTATTTAGTGATTCCATTTCATTGGACGCTGGATTCCGCCAGATTTTTCGCCCACTCAGAGGCTGAGTTAAGCCCAGTGGGTCTATAGATCCCTCCGAGTCCTTCCATGGCTGTTAATAGATTAAATACTTCATCTGCCACAGCTGTATTTGAACCCAGGTCCTTCAGCACAGCAACTCATCTTTCTACACATTAAGCTACTCGGCTCTCTAGCTATTTCAATAGCTACTATCAATTAAATTCTTCCTACTTTTTATAGTTATAATCAACGAAAAAAATTGTGTACTATTTTGTTAATGAGCTCATGATGTAATGAACTCAATTGATTTGCCAGAAAACAAAATTTAAATGCGTTGAGATTAAAATATATAAGTTATATACTTCTATAGTAGAAGTTCTCGGAGACTTCTTTTCAGACGCCACGGAGGGTTATCAGGAATAGTATGAGAAGCAAGTTGAGAGACTAGCGGATTCAAGTGTGTATGGCGCTTGTTATGGAAGGATAGGTATCTACTTTGTGCGAAATCAGCAACATATGGGATATTAAGATCATGATGGAGATCATAGGATTTTACGCATTAAGGGTCTTAAGAAGGATTTTGGATTGTAAGGATTGGATATGAAATGAATTGGATGGTTTTGTAGAGTTCCAAAGCTCAACTCCGTATGTCCAAATAGGGCTGATAACTGTCATGTAAATGAGTCTTTAGCAATTAATTGGGAGCTTAGAGCGTTTGTCCAGTAAATGTTTGTCCAGGCAAAAACGTCGAGCAGTTTCTTGTCTTTTCAGTCTTGTATGAGGATTCCAAGTGAGACGTTTGTCCAGATGGAGTCCTAGGTAACGTATATGTTCGGCAGGGTTCAGTGGAATATTATTAAAGGATACACTAGGGCAGGAATTCGTAGGTTTACGACCAAGGGTGAAGGTAATTTGATGGGATTTATTTCAATTCTCCAATTTTGACACCATTCTTGAAGGTTTGATATAAGGGAATGAAGAGATTGGGATGCAACAAATGGATCTTTATTTACTGGTAATGGTGTCATGAGCGTATGCAGTGAGGACAGTGGATGGCTTGGGATGTCAGCTGTATATATCGTGTATAGGATGGGACCCAGGATACTACCTTGAGAACCACCGGCAGACTGGGTAAAGAGGGAAGAGTAGGAAAAATTATGGTTTACTTTAGAGGTTCTATTCTGAGGTAGGAACTGATAATAAGGAAGTAAGTAGAAGGTAAGAATTTACGGAGTTTGTACAGCAGCCCAGGATGCCAGACTCGATCAATAGCCTTCTTAGATATTATTAAAAATTTGCCTTTCCTTAATGAAATACCAGTTGTAGTGGTTAAATTTAATCACCACAAAATCAGTTTAATATTCCAAAAAGTCTCAAATTGCCAAGTTTTTATTTTACATTTAAATATTTTAATTTTTACTATATAGAGTAATTATTTTATAATATTTGAATTACACGGTTTAATTTAGCAATATTTTTTCTTTCCTGCATTTCTTCCAGTTTTTTGAAAGTTAAGGAATCTTATTTAAACATCAGTTATTGAAAATTTATTTATATTTTTTATAACAGATGTTTTTAAAAATTATAATTTTCAAGCAGTTCCTAAAAAAAAAATACAAGATAATTTACCCTATTTAGTTCGACTAAGAACACTTGATCGGTCCTTACTTTGTACTGACTTAAGTTCTGACTCAAGTTCACGGCAGGTGGTTTATTCAGATCGTATGTAATATGTACGGCATTAATAAAAAATGTTAAACATAAAATTATTCCGACCATTATTATGATACAAATCAAAGTGTGTGTAAATTACTATTCTAATTCTAAAATTACAGATGCAAGAAATAATAGAGTTACCCTAAACCAGTTTCCCCCAATACCCTGTGTTCTTAGCTACCATAAGATATTTGGCTATGTTTATTATGACAATTATTATTACTTATTTATATATTTCACGAGAGACAGAAAGTCAATTCACCATTAATTTTTTGTGCCAATAAAATTGTATTGATTTCCTTATACAGTATTCGAATTCGTTATATGCTCCTAGGGACTTCCGCAGACTCTAATTTCCTTTTTTTCCTTAACCGAGGCTCCTAGAAGTTTGGGTCCAACTAAACTTTTCGGTTATAAGGAAATCCAATTTCCCGACTCAGTGGCCCTTGGAAAATCCTATCTGTGTCTATAAGGATCGGCACCTTGAAGTGAACCTGAAAATTCACACAGGTATTTCCCTTATTCTTCACACTTCAAGGTGTACGATTTTTTATATGATATTCAGTAAATTTAATTTTAAAAGTAATTTTTAGTAGGTTCAACAAAAGCATCAGTGATGATCATCTTCCTTTGTAATTTTTATACCTGGACCGTTCAATTATTGAAACAAAAATCCTGTACGAGTAACACGCGTTACTGACTAGGTATTGAACTTATAAGTTATCAATTAAACTTATTACTGACTTCCCTTCTGCTTCTAAATCTGCCAGACAAGCTCTGAAGCTCGGTTCTTACAGTTTTGATGAGTGATAAAAGAGATATTTACTCACTTATTTCTACACCATTTTTGAGTATTGTCACTTTAAAAATATTTGTGCTATATAATAATTTTATAAAAGCGGGAGTTCGAGTCATTAAAACAGCTATAAAATAGGAACGATGGGGGTTGGTACACCGAAAAGAGGACAGTAGATACCCCTGTATATATTTTTTAAATTACTTAAGTAAAATGCATAGTGCTTATAGAGCAAGAACTATTCACAACCGGAGGATCATAGGTAAGTGAACCGCAGTCGAATGTTTCAATTCGTTGTGGTTTGCAACTACTTAAATGATTTATTTATTTATTGGCTCAGCTGTCTTTGTTGTTGTATCATCGGTTTTTAGTTGACTCTTATGGGGTGTTTAAGCGCTGGTACCGGAAATTTCGCTTCCCTTGATGGCTGGTCTCAGATAACCAACATTGTGACAAATGAGTTTATAACAGCTGTGGTAGGGAATAGAGGTATGTAATCCACTGGATTATACGTCCCCGCTCCGATTAGAATCTCTCATACAAGGCACTATCTCTTTTTTTATCTCCATTGCTCTCTCTTATTTTCTTTCTGTCTGATTTCCATTCATAGTCCCAGAACAGGATTCAATAGCCCTACGCCCTGACAGAGTCACAATGCCCTATTCATTGCCTTCATCCATTGTATTAAATACACTCTGGCATTTATCTCTACGTGTTCAACTGCCCTTTATAAAAATATGTCCATTTATATTTGTATATATATGTAGCAATGACATTCCCTCGCTTTTGTCTTCTATATCCATATTTGTTTACTCATGCTTTATTTTTTTACAACAAACAACTTAATAATTTGACAAATATAAAAACTCCATGCTTGTGAACGAGAATTAATCTTCCTGCAACGGTGTTCTTATACATTTGATATCGGAATGTTGATATAGATATGGCAACAGAAAGTTTTTTTATCGTGCTAAATATTCAATGGAGATTAAATAATTATTTAAATCTTTTCCAGCCAATACAAGGTTTATAACAATGAAATAAAATCAATTAACATTTTTTCCTCTATTTTCATATAATGTCCACATCATTAACACATCAATCTATCTGAACCATCAGTGAATAAGTGGTTTTTGCTCTGAACTTGGTCTTGAGGGAAGCGGTATCATATCATTCTAGTAATTCTTGGCTTGAATTGGTGTTGCAATATAATAACTCGATTTCAAGCAAATTACTGACATAGCCCCTCATTAAGAACGAAAATAACACGATTCTGCTTCCTTAAGTACAAAAACTGGTTGTGGAGAGAATTCGATATATTTAGTAGAAATAATTTTCACTTGCATCCACAAACTTTAGTCAAATAACTTAATCCAGTTGATCCTAGAACAAATAAGTTTCGGATAAGTATTTTCAATAACGCTCTGGATTTTAAATTATTTTTCTTATAGTAAGTTTATTAAATAAAAATTTAAGTCAAAAAAGGAAGATCATGGAGCTGTGAGTTGAAGGATTTCGTAGCATGATTCCGTACTTGTATCATGGTATATGACGTCGGATTGACATATCTGATTAATTTAATTAAATAATTGGTACTATAACATTTGTTAGTTCTTCCGTAATTATCGTTTTGTTTTTAAATAAAATTTCGTATAGATCGATAGATATTAATTTTATTTGTCTTTGGGGCTTCCCCATACAAATAGAACCCAGCTTGGTTATAAATTACAATATTATGATTTTAACAATTTATGTACATATAATTTCAAAAATAAAAATAAAATAAAATTTACTAACACATTCTGGTTTTAAAAACATAAATAACAGATTAAAGAATCAACAATTACTGGTGCTATGATAGAAACAATAAAAATAAATAAACAAAATATCACTTTAAAGATAAACTAAAAATAGACACTTAATAGAAAGTGGTTTATCATAAACAATTTAGCACTTTTTGAACTCCCATCATGTAATAATACACTTTATGTAACTTATCAACACTGTCGATATTGAGTATAGCTTGGATACTTTGGTTATCAGAAGATTCTAAAAAATCAGTGTTGAAGAAATTGTTGTCTGTATTCATTGTGTGCTGAGCAGTGAAGGAATGTGATGTAGACTATTGTAGATCAATTGATTGCATGATATACTGGTTTCTTAAACATAAATTATAATAATTATAATGACGTAAGTCAACTAGATCCAAATTAAAATAATGTTCAAAGAACATTCTTCCCGGGGACTTAGGATCAGTGAAAAGAAAGGATATTGTTACGGTCAGAGCGGGAAGTAGGACCGGCTTCTGATCTGCCTAGAGCGGATTAGGCAAACAATGGGATTAAGCGGAAGGGATTATAGAATGGCGTAGAGCCTTCTAGATCGGTCTAGGTGGTCCTCGTCCGTGTTCCGAGTAATGCCCCACCACGACCTACCTTGCCTATATAAAAAGGACAGCGTTTTCGGCCGCGGCAGTAGTAATAAGACGAGTCTGTAATAAGCCAGTGAGTAGCAGTCGTTAACTAGTGGCAGTGTATGTGAGTTAGTTAGTATTAGTATCAGTCTGTAATAAGTGCTTAGTGAGCAACAGTGACAATTAGTGACCGTGTAATAAGTGTAATAAACTGTGTGGCAGTTTGTCATATTTGAAGAGTCTTACGGTCGGTGGACTTTAGTTAGCGAACTGTAAGTGTTAATTTGTAATTGTAAACTATAGTGTAATATTATTGTATTTGTACAAATTTATATAAATAGTTTAGTTACTTAGTATAAACAATATCTTATATTATTTGTATATTATCTTAGAAATTAGATAACATTTAGTAGAATATTATTATTGTAAATTGATATTAGTTTAATAATTTAATTGTATTAAATAATCTCATTGTATTCTTTTTAATTTGTTAATAAATATTAGATTCTTGAATTAAGTAATAGTTTCGTCCATTTTACACCCAGTAGCCCGTAACAATATGACCATGGCTGGGGAGTGAGGATGGCTGAGTTGGTAGAGTCCCAGACTAGCGATCTGGAAGACCCGGGTTCGAGCCCCGGTCCTGGACATATCTTTTCTTTTCAAATAAAAATATTTATAAATTATAATAGTTAACATTGTTAGCATTTCTATAAAGTCCTTATTCTTTATAATAATTTTAGGACTTCTTATAAATAACAATTGGTTGCTATAGGCTGGATCACCTGAAGCCTGGTGAAGAAGTCAGATTCTAATCGATGGTCTCCAGTATCGGGCTGTATCTCCCTCCCTCTCTTAGCTACTCGGCTTTTATCTCTTATTTATCCCGTTTAAACTTTCTGGAATTTTCTCGAGCGTTGAGGGTATCAGTTTGTTAATGGCTTTATATTTCTTTTATTAATGAGGTATTCTAAAAAATAATTATTTTTTTAGATCATGTACTCGTTTTTATAAGGAGCTGCTGGATGGCCAATTCCGAGACTAGGGCGTTTACATGGAAAATATTGTATGCGATGAAAAGTTAATTTTTCTGCAAAGGCAAACAACTGTTTTGAAAACTAAATTCGATTGGAAAATTGTGACTGGGAGCATTCATAGAAAAGAAACTAATCCCAGCTTTGAATTACTCCTCTTTCTATCCTGTTGGCATGATTAATTACTACCATTTCTATAAAAAAATATTTCTATGTCAACGCCTCAATTATCTTCATTTTTTTTTTTAGAGAAATTAGTTACATGTTTCGCTCTATTGATCCAAATATGTTGATCCTCTACTGATGTATCTCTCGAGTTAACTTTAGATGAGGTTTGATGAAAGCTTCTACATATTTTATTTATTGCATTTCTGTCGGTCCCTTGTAATGATAGCGTTTCATCTCGTTGGTTCCTTTTTCTACATTTTTTTCCAGCTAGAATTAGTCCTTCTTTGAATTTATGTTAACTTATTTGTTGCTACATGTTATCCTTGAATGGGGAGCCTGGTAGTTCAGTGTTTCATTGAGTTACTATGGTTGCGAAGGTCTTGGGTTCAAATCCGGCTATGACAGATAAATTATTTAATCTTTTAAATGGATGGACCCTATAATACCTGGAGACCCTCTTGTGGCCCATATACCATCTGTAAAGTGGTTACCAGTTTTATTCAGTGGAAAAACCTCACGGTTGAGTGTGATCTTAGACAAATCACATCTCAGCACAACCGTTGTCCTAGAAACAGTAAAGACTCTACATGTGTTGAACCTATGACCCTTCATAGGTTATAGTGGTAGAGGTTCTTTCAGATAAATATCTATAATAAGGTATAATATTAGTATCAGTCTGTAATAAGTGCTTAGTGAGCAACAGTGACAATTAGTGACCGTGTAATAAGTGTAATAAACTGTGTGGCAGTTTGTCATATTTGAAGAGTCTTACGGTCGGTGGACTTTAGTTAGCGAACTGTAAGTGTTAATTTGTAATTGTAAACTATAGTGTAATATTATTGTATTTGTACAAATTTATATAAATAGTTTAGTTACTTAGTATAAACAATATCTTATATTATTTGTATATTATCTTAGAAATTAGATAACATTTAGTAGAATATTATTATTGTAAATTGATATTAGTTTAATAATTTAATTGTATTAAATAATCTCATTGTATTCTTTTTAATTTGTTAATAAATATTAGATTCTTGAATTAAGTAATAGTTTCGTCCATTTTACACCCAGTAGCCCGTAACAAATTGGTGTCAGAAGTGGGATATTTTGTGTAATTGTTATTATTTTGTAATTATTGGGCTACTGTATGAAAAATGGCTTCTCAAAGTCTTAAATTAATGGATTTAAAAGTTGCAGATTTAAAACGGGAATTAGAAGAACGTGATCTGGATTCTTCCGGAAATAAAAGTGTACTGCAACATCGCTTGCGTCAATTTTTTTGTAGAGTTAGGGGAAAATCCAGATGACGTTCTGTTTGAAACTGATTTAAGCAAGTTGTCTGCAACTTTTAAAAATGAATTAAGCACTGTTAAAAATGAGTTAGGTACTGAGTTAAGTACTGTTAAAAATGAACTAGGCAATGTAGAAAATAAGCTAGGTAATTTACAGAATGATTTAGGAACTGTTAAAAATGAGCTAGGTACTGTAAAAAATGATTTAATGGATACATTAGAGTCTAAGTTAGGCACATTAGAGACTAAGTTAATGGAAAATGTAGATAATAAGCTAGCTAATGTAGATAATAAGTTAGCTAATGTAGATAATAAGTTAGCCGATGTAAATATAAAAGTAGCTGATGTAGAATCTAGGTTAGGAGAAAAATTGAATTCAGTTGAAAGCAAACTTAGGCAAAGAGTAGAAGCTCTAGAGGGACGTATGAGTAACCCACCGATGAACGACACCGACCGTTCCCCCGAGGTCAGTCTTCATAAAACCATTCTGCCCGCCAATAATGGGACGCCACCAGCTCACAACACCATTCCAGTATTCGACGGAAAGACGCCGTGGGAGGACTACATGACTCTCTTCGAGACAGCGGCTTCGATCCACGGGTGGTCACAGGAGACCCAAGCTTCAGCGTTGTGCCTGGCCTTGCGTGGGGACGCCTTGAGAGTGCTGCAGGGGATGCCCATGTCGGAGCGGTCCAACTACGTGAAGCCGATTAGAAGACTGGAAATGCGTTTCGGACACCGCCACATGGACCAGCTATATCGCTCACAGTTAAGAAACAGGGTCCAGAAGGACAACGAGACGCTGCAGGAATTTGAAGCGGATATTGCCCGGCTGGTGAGGAACGCCTACCCATCGGTCACTGACTATGTCTACGAGAGTTTGGCTGTCGACAAATTCCTGGATGGACTTCGGGACCCAGAGACACAACAAGCAGTGAAGCTCGCCCAGCCGAAAACGTTGGGAGACGCATTATCTCAGGCCATGGAGTTTGAAGCTGTCAGGCTGTCTGTACGGGGCAATGCGCGAGTTCGAGCAGCAGGAGCAGAGCCTAATGTGGTAACCAGCGTCGAGGACATAGTGACCAAAGTGTTGGATGCTCTCAGGACCCATAAGAAGGAGATACGCTGTTGGGGCTGCGGCCAGCTTGGACACCCTAGAAGCAAGTGTCCAACCCGTAACGTCAAAGCCCCCAGGAAGGCCATCAGAGTTGCGTCAATAGGAAGCAGGACAAACAGCTTCTACGTTGATGGGATGGTGAACGGGCAGCTGCGAAGCCTTCTAGTGGATACCGGCGCGAGCATGACAATCTTGAACTCCAAGACACTTCCAGCTGAGAAGATCTTACCAACAACTTGGGCATTACGGACTGCAACAGGACAGCCAGCCAAGGTCTACGGGGAGACAGATGCCACCTTCCACATCGGGGATCAACATCTGCAGCACCGCGCTCTCGTGGCAGAGATCGATGAAGATGTTATATTGGGCATGGACTTCATGATCGCATACGGGATCAAGCTGGATATGTCGAGAGGTGTGATGACGCTGGGAGACGAGGAAGTCATACTTCGGCAGGAAAAGGACTTCTGCGCACGAGTGCTGCTTCCAGAAGACACCACTTTACCGGCACGGAGCCAAATCGTGACGCATGGGACGGTCGAAGGCCATCTACCCGCGGGTCAATGTGCACTACTCGAACCTGGAAGGCACGAAGAACAAGAGATCGGACGCGGCGTACTGGTTGCTAGGTCTCTCATCAAGGCCGGACGGACCACTCCAATCCGGCTAATGAACCTGAACAGCTTCCCGGTAACGCTGAAGAAAGGAACACCGGTCGGGGAGTGTACAACCGCTACCTCAGTGGTTCGTCAGCTGCAACGTCGTCCCACCGAGCTCCGAGGACTGCCAGAAGAACTAAAAGGATTTGTTAACGAGTCATGCCGCGACCTTTCACCTGAACAGAGCGAGGAGGTGAAAAACATGATTACCCGATGGCATGACGTCTTCGAGATCGGACCAGGACCACGGGGCAGAACGGATATCGTCCAGCACAAGATTGACACTGGGGATGCGAAGCCCATCCGACAGGTTCCGCGGAGGCTGCCGTTAGCCAAACGGGAGGACGCCGAGGAGATTATAAAGGAGATGGCGGCTGACAGTGTCATTGAGCCTTCGAGTAGCCCCTGGATGTCTCCTGTTGTATTGGTGAAGAAGAAAGACGGCACAACGAGGTTCTGCGTAGACTACCGTCTTCTGAACAATGTCACCAAGAAGGACAGCTATCCGCTTCCCAGGATTGACGATACGCTGGACACCCTAGAGGGGTGTAAACTCTTCTCTACTTTGGATCTCCGCAGTGGATATTGGCAGGTTGGATTGGCACCTGAAGATAAAGAGAAGACGGCGTTTTCAATTGGCACTGGGCTCTGGCAGTTTACAGTAATGCCGTTCGGGCTTTGCAATGCTCCTGCCACATTCGAGAGGCTGATGGAAAACGTGTTAAGAGGTCTCTCTTGGGAAGTATGCCTGGTTTACCTAGACGACATTATTGTGCTGGGAAAGTCCTTCGCTCACCATCTGAAGAATCTGGAGAAGGTCTTCGAACGACTGCGTGCAGCAAACCTAAAGTTGAACCCGAAGAAGTGTAATCTCTTCCGAAGGCAAGTCAACTACCTGGGGCATATTGTGTCAGACAACGGAGTTGCTGTTGACCCAGAGAAGATAGCAGCGATCACCGACTGGCCAGTACCTCGAGATAAGCACCAGGTGAGAAGTTTTCTCGGGCTCTGCACCTATTACCGGAGGTACGTGAAAGGATTTGCTGACATCGCAAAACCTCTTACCAGGCTTACCGAGGAGAAAAGGACTTTCCATTGGGACCACGAGTGCCAGGCATCCTTCGAGGAGCTGAAGAGAAAATTGAGTAGTGCTCCTATTCTGTGCTATCCACGTCCCGAGGGCAAGTTCATACTCGACACAGATGCCAGCAACATCGCCATTGGAAGTGTCCTCTCTCAGCTCCAAGACGGAGAAGAAAGGGTGATTGGATATTTCAGCAAGGCACTCTCAGCTCCGGAGCGCAACTACTGTGTCACAAGGAAAGAGCTTCTGGCAGTAGTAAAATCCATAGAGCACTTCCATAAATATCTATACGGAAGAAGGTTCCTGCTGAGAACGGACCACGCGGCTCTAATGTGGCTGCTGCGATTCAAGTCACCTGAGGGGCAAGTGGCGAGGTGGATTGAGCGCCTTCAAGAGTATGACTTTGAATCTGCTCATCGTTCTGGAACGAGCAACAGGAATGCGGATGCACTGTCAAGAAGACCTTGTGAAGAAGGCTGCAAGCATTGTTCTCGACAAGAGGAGAAGCAGGCAGCGGTATTGAGGACTACAGTTGTCATCGACAGTTGGCAAGATGCAGAGGTGTCAAAGGAACAGGACGAGGACCCGGACTTAAAACAAATAAAGGAATGGAAAATATCGGGGCGAGGAAGACCGGCCTGGCAGGATGTTGCTCCAATGTCGAAGAATGTAAAAACGTACTGGGCCCAATGGAACTCCATTTTAGTGGACAACGGGCTGCTGAAACGGGCATTGGAGAACGCGGAAGGAGATCAGCGCAGGCTACAGCTCATCGTTCCAAGGAATAAAGTGCCCGAAGTGCTTAGGGAACTACATGACGGTGTAACTGGCGGCCATCTTGGAGTTCACCGTACATTGGAAAAAGTTCGTGAACGCTTTTACTGGGCAAACCTTAAGGACGATGTGTTGGACTGGTGCAGGCGTTGTGCGACTTGTGCGGCTTCTAACGGACCAACAAGAAGAAAGAAGGCCCCTATGAAGAAGTACAACGTGGGAGCACCGTTCGAGAGGATAGCGATTGACATCGCTGGCCCTTTCCCTGTGACAGACGAAGGCAACCGATATATTCTCGTGGCCATGGACTATTTTTCTAAGTGGGTGGAAGCGTATGCCCTTCCGAATCAAGAGGCAGTCACGGTTGCAGACGTACTTGTGAAGCAGCTCGTCAGCCGGTTTGGAGTACCCATGGAACTTCACGCTGACCAGGGAAGAAACTTTGAGTCTGCAGTCTTCTCCGGGATGTGCGAAGCACTGGGAATACGGAAAACCAGGACGACACCTCTTCACCCTCAATCGGATGGCATGGTGGAGCGCATGAACAGGACAATGGGTCGATATTTGTCTAAAGTGGTCTCCGAGCATCAGCGAGACTGGGACCAGTATCTTCACTTGTTCTTGTTAGCCTACCGGAGTTCAGTCCATGAAGCAACGGGGCAGACCCCCGCAAATGTGGTCTTCGGCCGAGAACTTCGTTTGCCTTGTGATCTGAAATTCGGGTTCAAGCCAGACGAGGAAGTTAACGGAGAGGAATACGTCACGAATCTACGGAAGCGGATGGATAATATCCACGAAAAGGTTCGTGCAAACATCCAGGGAGCCAGTGACAGAATGAAGGAGCGTTACGACATCAGGGCAGAGAAAGGTGGATTCCAACCTGGAGATTTGGTCTGGCTACATGATCCTCGAAGAAGGCGAGGCTACTCACCTAAACTTCAGAACTCCTGGGATGGCCCGTTTGAGATCATCAATAGGATAAACGACGTCATCTATAGGATCAGAAAGCAGCCAAAAGGAAAACCCAGGGTAGTCCATTTTAATAGACTGGCCCCATACAAAGGAGACCATGGCCCGACAAAAGACCAGCAAGTCAGGTACCTCAACAACGTGGAGGCCAGTAAGGTATCAGTTGCACAACCTAAGGTACAAGGTTCCCGTGGAGTAACTCAGGCAGTATACAGAGATATCTTCTCGTTACCCGCGGACTATTCTCTGGCCCATTGTGTAGCCGAAGATCTGAGGACTTCCCGAGGGATTGCAACCGTCTTCAGGAAGAAGTTTGCTGGAACTGAGGAACTGGAACGCCAAGGACCACGCGTCGGGAAAGCACTCCACCATACGCACGAAGGACGACACCTGTTCTACTTAGTTACCAAGTGTGCTACTGATCAGAAGCCCACATATGACGCACTGCGGCGAAGCCTCGACGACCTGCGGAGTAAGCTTCTAAGACTGCGTGTCACCAAGCTCGCGATCCCTAAGTTGGGCTGTGGATATGACGGCCTGGAGTGGAAGGTTGTCAGGAACATGCTTGAACAGATATTCGCCAACTCTGGAGTCGCCATATTGGTGTGCACGTTCAACCCCTGGAAAGGAAATGCGTCTCCATCGAGGGAAGCTCATGACCGCCCGATTTCTCCGGACTATGCTCTGGGGCAGAGCACTTTTAAGGAGGGGGCAGTGTTACGGTCAGAGCGGGAAGTAGGACCGGCTTCTGATCTGCCTAGAGCGGATTAGGCAAACAATGGGATTAAGCGGAAGGGATTATAGAATGGCGTAGAGCCTTCTAGATCGGTCTAGGTGGTCCTCGTCCGTGTTCCGAGTAATGCCCCACCACGACCTACCTTGCCTATATAAAAAGGACAGCGTTTTCGGCCGCGGCAGTAGTAATAAGACGAGTCTGTAATAAGCCAGTGAGTAGCAGTCGTTAACTAGTGGCAGTGTATGTGAGTTAGTTAGTATTAGTATCAGTCTGTAATAAGTGCTTAGTGAGCAACAGTGACAATTAGTGACCGTGTAATAAGTGTAATAAACTGTGTGGCAGTTTGTCATATTTGAAGAGTCTTACGGTCGGTGGACTTTAGTTAGCGAACTGTAAGTGTTAATTTGTAATTGTAAACTATAGTGTAATATTATTGTATTTGTACAAATTTATATAAATAGTTTAGTTACTTAGTATAAACAATATCTTATATTATTTGTATATTATCTTAGAAATTAGATAACATTTAGTAGAATATTATTATTGTAAATTGATATTAGTTTAATAATTTAATTGTATTAAATAATCTCATTGTATTCTTTTTAATTTGTTAATAAATATTAGATTCTTGAATTAAGTAATAGTTTCGTCCATTTTACACCCAGTAGCCCGTAACAATATGACCATGGCTGGGGAGTGAGGATGGCTGAGTTGGTAGAGTCCCAGACTAGCGATCTGGAAGACCCGGGTTCGAGCCCCGGTCCTGGACATATCTTTTCTTTTCAAATAAAAATATTTATAAATTATAATAGTTAACATTGTTAGCATTTCTATAAAGTCCTTATTCTTTA
This sequence comes from Troilus luridus, assembly GCA_964056705.1. NCBI lineage: Eukaryota > Metazoa > Arthropoda > Insecta > Hemiptera > Pentatomidae > Troilus > Troilus luridus. Next base: position 76,255,480 of record OZ057416.1, on the reverse strand, counting down.
TAATAATTTTAGGACTTCTTATAAATAACAATTGGTTGCTATAGGCTGGATCACCTGAAGCCTGGTGAAGAAGTCAGATTCTAATCGATGGTCTCCAGTATCGGGCTGTATCTCCCTCCCTCTCTTAGCTACTCGGCTTTTATCTCTTATTTATCCCGTTTAAACTTTCTGGAATTTTCTCGAGCGTTGAGGGTATCAGTTTGTTAATGGCTTTATATTTCTTTTATTAATGAGGTATTCTAAAAAATAATTATTTTTTTAGATCATGTACTCGTTTTTATAAGGAGCTGCTGGATGGCCAATTCCGAGACTAGGGCGTTTACATGGAAAATATTGTATGCGATGAAAAGTTAATTTTTCTGCAAAGGCAAACAACTGTTTTGAAAACTAAATTCGATTGGAAAATTGTGACTGGGAGCATTCATAGAAAAGAAACTAATCCCAGCTTTGAATTACTCCTCTTTCTATCCTGTTGGCATGATTAATTACTACCATTTCTATAAAAAAATATTTCTATGTCAACGCCTCAATTATCTTCATTTTTTTTTTAGAGAAATTAGTTACATGTTTCGCTCTATTGATCCAAATATGTTGATCCTCTACTGATGTATCTCTCGAGTTAACTTTAGATGAGGTTTGATGAAAGCTTCTACATATTTTATTTATTGCATTTCTGTCGGTCCCTTGTAATGATAGCGTTTCATCTCGTTGGTTCCTTTTTCTACATTTTTTTCCAGCTAGAATTAGTCCTTCTTTGAATTTATGTTAACTTATTTGTTGCTACATGTTATCCTTGAATGGGGAGCCTGGTAGTTCAGTGTTTCATTGAGTTACTATGGTTGCGAAGGTCTTGGGTTCAAATCCGGCTATGACAGATAAATTATTTAATCTTTTAAATGGATGGACCCTATAATACCTGGAGACCCTCTTGTGGCCCATATACCATCTGTAAAGTGGTTACCAGTTTTATTCAGTGGAAAAACCTCACGGTTGAGTGTGATCTTAGACAAATCACATCTCAGCACAACCGTTGTCCTAGAAACAGTAAAGACTCTACATGTGTTGAACCTATGACCCTTCATAGGTTATAGTGGTAGAGGTTCTTTCAGATAAATATCTATAATAAGGTATAATAAGGTTCACTAATTACTTTCCAAAATATAAATTCATTACATTCAAATAAGCATAAACAATGAGAAATTTATTACAGTACGACTTAGCTGAATGGTTTTATTGTGATTGAATGGCGTGTATCTGGAATGCTTTGGGAAAACCCTCAACGCTAGGACCGGAACAATTCACGAGGGAGCAGTAACACTTAACTGAATCCTCAATTAACTCAATGAGGGGTTCCCATTTTAGCGAAAGTAGTTAAAGTTATAACTTATTATAACTCAACCTGACGGTTGAATGTGATCTCAGACAAATCACATTCCTGCAGAACCGTTGTCCTAGAAACATTACAGTAAGGTCCATCATAGGTTGAAGTGGTAAAGGATTTTTTTTTTGTATACGTGTATAATAAAATCCAACTAATAGTTTTCAGGATTTAGTTAATACATACCAATACTTTATATGCTGTTTTTTTCTTGATGACAGTACGGAAACTTTTTAAATAGAGTGCGAATATTCGTTAATTATCTGCTAAAGCAGAAATTCACAAGGATGGAGCTATAGGTTAATAGGTGGGCTTACTTCGCCAAGACTAGCGGTGAATTATTCGGTCGGTTCTGAATCAAAATTTCAGCACAGTAGTTCCGCCTTGCGCCCTGGAATTAAGTTACATGGCCGCCCCAGCTCCACTGAAACTTGATGCTTCGTAACAACACTAATATCCACAATTACAAGCCCGCAACATCTCAACAATAAGACACCGGCTAAGTCATGTTAACGCTAGACTAGTCGGAGCAACTAAATCGTTAAATTTAATTGGGCCAATTAGTTAAAACTACAGCGTTATTATAAATAAATTCGTTACTGAAAGCCCTCGAAGTCTTCTTAGAAAAACAATTACACCATATAAAATTACAGGATAATAACTGTATACATATTTATACCTAGTTATATAGATTGCGGTCTTAATTAGACATAAAATGCGGTCTTAATAAGATTTAGCTCTGCCAAATTATAGTATAGTAGTGTTATTACTATTATTATTATTTTATTGTAATATAGTAGTAACCAATTAAGAAACAAACAGAAAAGCATAGTTGTTGCATTGACAAGAACTAAAAATTAAACCTCCATAATGTTATTTTGATTCGCGCGGTGTGAACAGACATTGTAGTATCGCGCTGTGTGGTAGATCGTTCATTAACATCTGTTGTTGACATAAGAACCATACATTGTTATTTTGAGATTTTTCCGTTAACCGGGGGCAAGTGTCGCAAATTGTGGATTCTACCGGCATTGTTCTTTCGTTTTGTAAATAAGTTCTTGTCTATCTCAACTATTTATTCAGGACCACTGATTTTTTTTTTTTTTTGCTTACGTTCCTTCAACCCAAACTTCTCTTAAGTCTTTGCTCTACAACTCTATTATGATTAATATCCAGGTTTTTTTAACACCAATTGAGTGATGTTATCCCTTCACTCCAGCCGTAAATAAATCTCAAAAATGTCAGAAAACTCAATCTGGACGATTCAAAGGACTTACCATTACGAATGCTCTTCTTCGAGCGGTATGTTGAAAGATTGCACCCCAAACGTACTCCGTCACGTAAAGACAGTTTCATTTCATGATTCTGATAGCATGTTGCATTCTTTGCCAATATACGTTTCTCTTGAAAAAGTGAGACTGCACCTTTTTCAGTTCCAGCTAAATCCAAAATTTTCTTCTATTTTTTTTTACAAAAATTAAGACTGAAGAAAAAAAGGAAAACGTGCTTTGTTTTTATTGATTTCAGAGAATAGTTCTTTATACTTCATAACCCCAAGCGAACATTCCCCTTATGATTGTAATAAATTTGGAGGAATTCTACATTATTTGGTGATTTTTCGCAAGCACCCGGCTAACGGAAAAAAACCCGTTATTTTTTAATGAATGGTTGGACTAAACGTTATTTTATATTTTTTCATTATATTTAATACGACACGATTGATATTACAAAAATATGTTTAGTCAGTAATGTGATTTCGTTGATACCACATTACCACATTAGAAATCTACAGTAACTTACTAATCGTATTCTGTGATTCGACTAGTTAGGATTAGGTAGAATATTTTATAACACAGCGAAAAGAGTGAGATTCCTCGATATTTTTCATAACCCGTCTTCGCTCCTTTTTTTGTGAAATGAAAAAAGCATAAATTCTTTCCATTTTTCGGGCATGTTTTTCAATTGCTCAAATAATTTTACCAAAACGTCGTTCTTTACATGTGTAGAGATTCAATATTTCAATAGCTTTTCAACTTTTTCCTTTCTCGTTTTTGTTTAATAACTCAGGTCTGCGATGAAAAAATTGTAGCATATTTAACTAGTGGGTTTAACAGTATTTTTTGTGCTGGTTAAAGAAAAAATAGTGAAAAAATCCCATCACAAATTTCCTAGATAAGTCACAAATTTCACCTGAAAATTTTAGGGTCTAGACATAAAGAAAGACATATGTTAGCCTCCGGTTTTTCATTTTCATGGTACCGATTTAGAGAAAAGGAATTTGTCTCCTTTTTTTTACACAAGAGGGTGACCTATTTATCTACAACAATGTACTTGGAATAATGGAAATGTTCAAAATCACGTATGAACCAGAGGAATTTCATCGATTCATCAAAAAGGAGTTTGAAAGCTGTACTTCTTCACAATGGTAACTGTGTAACCGATATGCTTCTGTGCCCGTTGGACACTCATTCCATTTGAACGAATTCTACGAAAAACTTGAATTTTTTCTTAATAAGCTCGGCTGGTCTGACCATAAAAGGACCGTTTGTGAGGATTCCATTACTAGGTCAACAAAGTGGCTACACAAATTTTCCATTTGTGAATGGGATAGCCGTGACATGAAACAACACTATGTAAAACAGACGTGGCCAATCAGAAAGGCTTTTATTCCTGAAGTTAAAAATGTTGAAAGCTAAAGTTTAGTGGATCCTAATAAGATCTTACTTCCACAAATTCATATCAAATTTCAGGGGCTAATGAAACAGTTTGTGAAAGCATTATCCAAAGAAGGAGAGTGTTTCAAGTATCTTTCTGAACAGTTTCCTGGTATATACGGAACTGCTAAGCTGAAAGAGGGAGTCTTTGTCGGGCCTGACATCAGAAAACTTTTAAAAGATTTTGTCACTAAAATGGAAATGGAAGAAAAAATTCCTGGAATTCATATAAACTTGTTTTAACAGGCTTTCTTGGAAACAAAAAAGAACCAAACTACAAAACTTGGTTGTTGAATTGTTACAAAACTACAAAATGGGCTGCAACATGAGTGTCATTTCCTTCACTCACATCTGGACTACTTTACAGAAAATCTTTGTGCTATAAGTGAGAAAAAAAAAGGCAGGGCCGGCTTTACCTTATGTGCAGGGTGTGCGGGGCACATGGGCGCCGGGTCTCAAGGGGCGCCGCAAGGCGTCTGAGGGTCTCAACAAATTTCATTTCATGTTGATCACATTTAACACAACTCACATTAAACATATAAGAGAAGCGTTAGATGTTCCCCTCCAAATGTCCCTTCTACCCAAAGCATTCCATCCTACAGAAATATCCAACATTATACACAGATTACCTTCCCGCAAAGCTCCTGGGCACGACCTCATCACAATTCATATCTTAAAACACCTTCCTAGAAAAGCCATTCTATTCCTTACCTATATATATAATGCTGTACTCCGCTCCACATATTTTCCTGACCTCTGGAAACTATCCATTGTAAAAATGATACCCAAGCCTAAAAAAAAACCAGAATACCCTTCCTCTTATCGTCCTATCGCTCTTCTACCTTGCATGGGTAAAATCCTAGAAAAACTCATCCTCAAACGATTGTACCCCATCCTTGATGCAAATCACATAATTCCAGATCACCAGTTTGGATTCCGAGCATCCCACTCCACTATTCAGCAATGTCATCGTGTGGTGGATGTAGTCTCCTCTGCATTAGAACGTGGATCATATTGTTCGGGCGTCTTTCTTGACGTCGAACAGGCTTTCGACCGAGTCTGGTATCCGGGATTGCTCTATAAACTCCGTAAATTTCTACCGCCTACCTACTTTCTCGTCCTTCAATCCTATCTCACAAACAGAACTTTCCAAGTAAACCACAATAATGTCTATTCATCCCTCTTTTCCCAATCTGCTGGTGTTCCTCAAGGTAGTATCCTTGGCCCAATCCTTTATACAGTTTATACAGCTGACATCCCAACTCATCCTAATACTATCCTTACCACATATGCTGATGATACATGTGTATTATCAGTCAATACCAATCCAGTTATTGTATCCCAAAGCCTCCAATCCCATATCACTGATCTTGAAGAATGGTGCCAGAACTGGAGAATTAAAATAAATTCTCAAAAATCCCATCAAATCACTTTTACCTTACGTCGTAAACCAATGACTTCCTGCCCTTCAGTATCCTTTAATAATATCCCACTTGTGCCTGTAGAACAGATCCGATACTTAGGGTTGCATCTCGACAAACGATTAACCTGGAATCCTCATACAAGACTGAAAAGACAAGAAACCGCTCGACGTTTCAGGCTTCTTCAACACTTACTAGACAAACGCTCTAAGCTCCCAATCAATTACAAAAGACTCATCTATATGACCATCATACGACCTATTTGGACTTACGGAGTAGAGCTTTGGGGCTCCACTAAGCCATCGAATTCTTCTCGTATCCAATCCCTACAATCCGAAATCCTTCGTAAAATCCTCAACGCTCCTTATTTTGTTAAGAATATAGTCATCCATAACGACCTTAATGTCCCATTTGTTGCTGATCTGGCCCGATCCCGGTATCTATCCTTTCATAACAAACTTTATTTCCACTCAAACCCTCTAGTTTCAAACCTAGCTTCCTCTTCAATTCCCGATAATCCTTCGAGGCGTCTGAAAAGAAGATGGCCACGTGACCTTCTTAGTTGAACATTCGATTTGAGTACTACCAGTGGGTAGTTTCTCTACTTGTCATTATATCATGTCATTATGTATCACTCAGCCAATTTACTTGTTATATTACTGTAATATAGTTGTAAATAGCAATAAATAAATAATAAAAAAAAAAAAAATGTTGATCACATAGCAAAATTTGTTTTGTTTCATGGGCACATTCACCTCTTTAGGGGAATTGCCGTTTTTCGTAACACCTTGTATAACTGTGAGTGTTCAATTTTAATCGCGTGGCTAGTAGAGGGCGGCTAGGTCACGATTGCACACGAGCTCGACATGGGCTAGAGCCGGTGCTGGAACAAGGAGAACGTTTCCATCAAGATATTGTTACGGTCAGAGCAGGAAGTCGGACCGGCTGGGAGGATAAGACAAACAATGGGATTAAGCGGAAGGGATTATAGAATGGCGTAGATCCTTGTGGGTCGGTCTAGGCGGTTCTGGGCCTTCTTCCGAGAAATCCCCACCCCGACCGGCCTTGCCTATATAAAAAGGACAGCTGTTCTGGCCGGCAGTAGTAATAAGACGAGTAGTAATAAGTGAGTAATAAGCAGTGAAGTAATAAGCCAGTGAGTAGCAGTCGTTAACTAGTGATAGTGCGTGAGTTACAGTGAGTTAGTATCAGTCTGTAATAAGTGCTTAGTGAGCAACAGTGACAATTAGTGGCCGTGTAATAAGTGTAATAAACTGTGGGTCAGTTTGTCATATTTGGAGAGTCTTACGGTCGGTGGACTTTAGTTAGCGAACTGTAAGTGTTAATTTGTAATTGTAAACTACAGTGTAATATTATTGTATTTGTACAAATTTATATAAATAGTTTAGTTACTTAGTATAAACAATATCTTATATTATTTGTATATTATCTTAGAAATTAGATAACATTTAGTAGAATATTATTATTGTATATTGATATTAGTTTAATAATTTAACTGTTTTAAATAATCTCATTGTATTCTTGTTAATTTGTTAATAAATATTAGATTCTTGAATTAAGTAATAGTTTAGTCCATTTTACACCCAGTAGCCCGTAACAAATTAGTGTCAGAAGTGGGATCTTGTGTAATTGTTATTTTGTCTTGCATTTTGTAATAATTGGGCTACTGTTTGAAAAATGGCTTCTCAAAGTCTTAAATTGATGGATTTAAAAGTTGCGGATTTAAAACGGAAATTAGAAGAACGTGATCTGGATTCTTCCGGAAATAAAAGTGTACTGCAACATCGCTTGCGTCAATTTTTTGTAGAGTTAGGGGAAAATCCAGATGACGTTCTGTTTGAAACTGATTTGAGCAAGTTGTCTGCAACTTTTAAAAATGAATTAAGCAATGTTAAAAATGAGCTAGGTAATAAGTTAAGCAATGTAGAAAATAAGCTAGGTAATGAGTTAAGCACTGTTAAAAATGAGCTAGGTACTGTAAAAAATGATTTAATGGATACATTAGAGTCTAAGTTAGGCACATTAGAGACTAAGTTAATGGAAAATGTAGATAATAAGCTAGCTAATGTAGATAATAAGTTAGCTAATGTAGATAATAAGTTAGCCGATGTAAATATAAAAGTAGCTGATGTAGAATCTAGGTTAGGAGAAAAATTGAATTCAATTGAAAGCAAACTTAGGCAAAGAGTAGAGGCTCTAGAGGGACGTATGAGCAACCCACCGACGAACGACACCGACCGTTCCTCCGAGGGCAGCCATCGGGACACCATTCTGCCTGCCTATGCTGGGGCGCCACCAACTCACAATACCATTCCAGTATTCGACGGAAAGACGCCGTGGGAGGACTACATGACTCTCTTCGAGACAGCGGCTTCGATCCACGGGTGGTCACAGGAGACCCAAGCTTCAGCGTTGTGCCTGGCCTTGCGTGGAGACGCTTTGAGAGTGCTGCAGGGGATGCCCATGTCGGAGCGGTCCAACTACGTGAAGCTGATTAGAAGACTGGAAATGCGTTTCGGACACCGCCACATGGACCAGCTATATCGCTCACAGTTAAGAAACAGGGTCCAGAAGGACAACGAGACGCTGCAGGAATTTGAAGCGGATATTGCCCGGCTGGTGAAGAACGCCTACCCATCGGTCACTGACTATGTCTACGAGAGTTTGGCTGTCGACAAATTCCTGGATGGACTTCGGGACGCAGAGACACAACAAGCAGTGAAGCTCGCCCGGCCGAAAACGTTGGGAGACGCATTATCTCAGGCCATGGAGTTTGAAGCAGTCAGGCAGTCTGTACGGGGCCATGCGCGAGTTCGAGCAGCAGGAGCAGAGCCTAATGTGGTAACCAGCGTCGAGGACATAGTGACCAAAGTGTTGGATGCTCTCAGGACCCATAAGAAGGAGATACGCTGTTGGAGCTGCGGCCAACTGGGACACCCTAGAAGCAAATGTCCAACCCGTAACGTCAAAGCCCCCAGGAAGGCCATCAGAGTTGCGTCGATAGGAAGCAGAACGAACAGCTTCTACGTTGATGGGATGGTGAACGGGCGGCTGCGAAGCCTTCTAGTGGATACCGGCGCGAGCATGACAATCTTGAACTCGAAGACACATCCAGCTGAGAAGATCATACCGACCACTTGGGCATTACGGACTGCAACGGGACAGCCAGCCAAGGTCTACGGGGAGACAGATGCCACCTTCCACATCGGGGGTCAACATCTGCAGCACCGCGCTCTCGTGGCAGAGATCGATGAAGATGTCATATTGGGCATGGACTTCATGATTGCATACGGGATCAAGCTGGACATGTCGAGAGGTGTGCTGACGATGGGAGACGAAGAAGTCATCCTTCGGCAGGTTCGTGCAAACATCCAGGGAGCCAGTGACAGAATGAAGGAGCGTTACGACATCAGGGCAGAGAAAGGTGGCTTCCAACCTGGAGATTTGGTCTGGCTACATGACCCTCGAAGGAGGCGAGGCTACTCACCTAAACTTCAGAACTCCTGGGATGGCCCGTTTGAGATCATCAATAGGATAAACGACGTCATCTATAGAATCAGGAAGCAGCCAAAAGGAAAACCCAGGGTAGTCCATTTTAATAGACTGGCCCCATACAAAGGAGACCATGGCCCGACAGAAGACCAGCAAGTCAGGAACCTCAACAACGTGGAGACCAGTAAGGTATCAGTTGCACAACCTAAGGTACAAGGTTCCCGTGGAATAACTCAGACAGTATACAGAGATATCTTCTCGTTACCCGCGGACTATTCTCTGGCCCATTGTGTAGCCGAAGATCTGAGGACTTCCCGAGGCATTGCAACGGTCTTCAGGAAGAAGTTTGCTGGAACTGAGGAACTGGAACGCCAAGGACCAAGCGTCGGGAAAACACTCCACCATACGCACGAAGGACGACACCTGTTCTACTTAGTTACCAAGTGTGCTACTGATCAGAAGCCCACATATGACGCACTGCGGCGAAGCCTCGACGACTTGCGGAGTAAGCTTCTGAGACTGCGTGTCACCAAGCTCGCGATCCCTAAGTTGGGCTGTGGATATGACGGCCTGGAGTGGAAGGTTGTTAGGAACATGCTTGAACAGACATTCGCCAGCTCTGGAGTCGCCATATTGGTGTGCACGTTCAACCCCTGGAAAGGAAATACGTCTCCATCGAGGGAAGCTCATAACCGCCCGATTTCTCCGGACTATGCTCTGGGGCAGAGCACTTTTAAGGAGAGGGCAGTGTTACGGTCAGAGCAGGAAGTCGGACCGGCTGGGAGGATAAGACAAACAATGGGATTAAGCGGAAGGGATTATAGAATGGCGTAGATCCTTGTGGGTCGGTCTAGGCGGTTCTGGGCCTTCTTCCGAGAAATCCCCACCCCGACCGGCCTTGCCTATATAAAAAGGACAGCTGTTCTGGCCGGCAGTAGTAATAAGACGAGTAGTAATAAGTGAGTAATAAGCAGTGAAGTAATAAGCCAGTGAGTAGCAGTCGTTAACTAGTGATAGTGCGTGAGTTACAGTGAGTTAGTATCAGTCTGTAATAAGTGCTTAGTGAGCAACAGTGACAATTAGTGGCCGTGTAATAAGTGTAATAAACTGTGGGTCAGTTTGTCATATTTGGAGAGTCTTACGGTCGGTGGACTTTAGTTAGCGAACTGTAAGTGTTAATTTGTAATTGTAAACTATAGTGTAATATTATTGTATTTGTACAAATTTATATAAATAGTTTAGTTACTTAGTATAAACAATATCTTATATTATTTGTATATTATCTTAGAAATTAGATAACATTTAGTAGAATATTATTATTGTATATTGATATTAGTTTAATAATTTAACTGTTTTAAATAATCTCATTGTATTCTTGTTAATTTGTTAATAAATATTAGATTCTTGAATTAAGTAATAGTTTAGTCCATTTTACACCCAGTAGCCCGTAACAATATAAAAGAAATGGAGTGCAGATACCAAGGTCCATGGAATGTCAACATGATGACAGACTACTGTTGGATGTTAAACGGAAAATTCACAAGAATACAGCCGAAAAATTACCAAAAGAAGCTTTGATGGAAAAAGAAAACGTTTTTAGAAAGACTTTACAACCCATGTGCTTCCCTTTTCTGCTCATTTTAGCGAGGTATCGTTGTTGTTGTTTTTTTTTTTTTTGCTTTTACTTCATGTTAAAATAATAAAAACAAATCCAAAATTTTCCGTATTTTGTACTTTTTCCAAAAACTTCAATTTTATACAAAATACTTCAGTGGTATCTTCTGGTTTAGACCGTGTCGCTAACTTTTTCGCCAACGTTTCACCAGACATGCTGCCGACTTCTTCAGTGCAGAAAATAGAACATGACACTTATTTATCATAGTTTTAGTCCAGTTCTGAACCAGATTTTCGGCAGCATAACAAATTTCTTGACGAAAAATGTGACAAAATAAACATGATCGGTTTGATACCTGGTCTTAGGAAATTATATTAATGTAGAGCTATTTTTGTTTTAAATAGCTATGAGTTGAATTGAATTGAATAGAATACATTTTTTATTATCTCTTTCTTATCCCCATTCCTCATTCATTAATTATCCAGTAACGATACATTCTTGACAAGAATATTCTTTTGATGGGACATCATTATTTTTATGTGGGAAACTGATACTATCATTTACTTTGATATTGATATATTCATTATCTGCGACCGTATTTTTTTTTCTAATTTTTTAATATTTTTATTTTGAAGAGAAAAGATTTGGCCCTGGCTGGGATTCGAACCTGGGTCGTTCGCCTCTCCGGCAGCGGTCTTACCATTTGAGCTACCAGGGGTCGCCTCTCAGTCAGGACAAATCCCGGCCAGGGCCAAATCTTTTCTCTTCAAAATAAAAGTTTTGGGGGCTGGGGGTTAACTGATTAGGAAGCTCTACATCGTGGGATTTACCGATTAGTAAAATTTTTTTTTAGTATGATACTAAATTGCAAAATCTTATACATATATTCGAGGGTTCTTGTCTATATACTTGTGATCCAACCAGGTATTTCGATTTTAAAGCTTTATTGGGGTGAAAAATAGTTTTTACACAAAAAACAGCACAATTTATCCACAAATTTGATCTAAAATGTGTCTGATAACAGAATAGAATAGAAAAATAATTTTATACTGGGGCCAGGTCCCTTCAAAATAAAAAATGTATTCAGTAATAATATAATATATATATATCTGACTAAGACGCTAAATAATAAAAATCATACGTTATTTAAAAAAGTAATTAAAAATAAATATGAACCATAAAATGTTCTCGTCAAGAAAAATAAATACAAAGAATTAAGAAAAAATAAATAAACGTACATAAAATATAGAAAAAGTAATACAGTCATAAATAAAGACAATTACCAGTGATTCGTTAGTTAATATGAACCAGCAAGTGATTATAACTGATTAGAAAGAATCTGTTTAGAAATTAAGGAGATGTTGGAAAAACATGCGTTTGAAATAGAATAGGAAAGAAGCAGAGAAGATATTAGGTGGGAGTGAGTTTTATACTGTCCTCGACTGGGTGAGAAAAGAGCTCTCGAATGTTTTGGTTCTGTGGGAAAATTATTATTATTATTATTTTGTTCGCGCTCCTCCTGCAATACTAATCACCATGATCTTCAATCGCTCCCAAGCTGTTCTCTCCTGCTTTCTTGGCATTATTCGCTACGCAATGTTAATCTTCACCTACCGTCCGCTCGATGACAAGGAACTGTCTGTAGGGGGTTATATAATTATGATTAGCTAATATAATTAAAACTATCCATATACATTTAAAATAAAAAATATTTTTTATATAAGACGTCATTGAATTGGGTTTTTTAATTAAGGCGTTGATATGTAGAGGGTAGTGAGTCATGAATATTTTATTATAGGTGGAGAAAAAAACTTATGACAAATATAACTGAGTTTCAGTTAGAAAATAGTAACTAAATTGTTCTTAGAAACTAAACCTCTCCCAGTTTTAAAAGATCCTTTCTATGCTATTATTATGATTTATTACTTTTTGTTTTTACCTACTACTTTCTTCATCTCAATTCCTCATTGACTATTGATTCAAGTTTAAAAAAAAAGAAGGATAATTTGTGACTCTCAATAGCCTCTTTATTTTATTTAGATAATTCTTCTGCTTTAGTAAGTGTTTTCGATAAACTCAACGAAAAAAAAATCCCACTAACAATAAATAAACTGGGAAAAGATATACTGGAGCCGGTACAAAGTTAAACAAAGGGAAGGGAATTTTCTTTATTCTCTATGAATCAGAGAAAGTGGAAAAGGCTGTGATGCCGCGAGGAAATCTTTAGGCTGGAACAGAGGAACAGAGAAGAGTGGAACAGTGGACTTCCTCTCAACTTTCTTGGCACTCCCGGAGCTATATATCTCTGATTTATTGTTAACTGGAAATAATCTTAGCCTTAGCTTTGTCTCCTTTTATTTCATCCTTATTTTAGGAGTGTCTTGGAAGGGAATCCATGTTTTTTTCTCGCTGTATATTGTGACACATTAATATATATATATATATATATATATATATATATATATATATATATAATACATTCCTATTTGTTTATTTTTTATTATATAAGTACTCTGTATCCACGATTAGGGAGTGGAGTAACTTGGTGTTTAGAGTACTTAGTTGTAATGGTAGATATCCTTGCTTCAAATCCTGCTGAGGTAGAAAAATTATTTTACCTTTAACAGTCAAAGATGGGTCCTGTGGGTTCGGCAGACCCTCACGAGGATCATCTAGCCTCTAAAACGTGGTTACCCTAAATTTGATAAAAAAGCTCGATATATGACATTAATTCACATAAGTTCATCATATCGTTCACATAGATATATAGAATAACCTATAGTATAATATTTTAATATTGTACCATATGATATTAAACATAATTATTACATAAGACATCTACAATTCGGGAGCGGAGTGCCTCAGTGGTAAAGCACTGAGTTGCTATGCCGAGAATCCTGATTCAAATCCCGCTTTTAGAAAGACTTTTATTTAGTCTGTTAGTAGCTGGAGATGGATCATAGGTATCTAGGACTTTCCTGTGGCTCACCCAGCCATTATAAAGTGAGTACCCAAAATTAGGGAAAAAAATCTGGCGGTTGAGCGTGATCTAGGGCAGAGCACCTCCCTGCACAACCGTTGTCCTTGAAACAGTACAGTCTCTAACCTGTACTGAGCCCCAGACCCTTTCACGGGTTCTAGTGGTACAGGTTTTTAATTTCATATACAATTTAGTCTCAGTTATATTACTGATGTTTGAAAAAAGCCAAGCTGTACTTATTCACTTTGATACACTCCACATTATACAACTCACAGGGACTGATCACTCATCCAATTGTAAACTTACATAACATGAACCTATTTATGGCTCTCCTGGCTCCTACAACAATACAAATCAAAAGCTATCTTTTCCGAAATTTAAGACATTCGAATTTTTTTTCTCTATTAGTTATTTCATTAAATTTTAAGTTCTCTATAAACTCTCTATTGTATAAAATCATAAAAGTTTTTAGAAATTTGTGGAAAATAAAAACATTAGATTTCCGTTATACCAATTGAGTATTTCCAGGAACAGAGATAGATCAATAAATACAGTAATTTATAATACGGCAGGTAATCTCCAAAATACAAAACCGTATGTCTTTAATGTACTGCGTAAATCTAATCAGTCAAGAATAAGGTTCGTAAAGACTTATTTTTTGAGTTTTCAAATTGCATTATAATATTTTTTTGGAATTGTTTTTTATCATGTAAAGCTGAATAGTTAGTTCGTTTGATCGTGGGTCATTTAATGGCCACTGGTCCTTTATCGAAATCTCGAATAGATTATTGACGAAGGCTTTAGGAACATAAATAAACTGCTGAGAAAAAGTGTCTAACGCAATTCCATAAGAACTTTCCTCCGCTACCTACACACGAATTCCATTACAGAACTCAATCCTGCGACAGATCGCCCGAGGTCTTCAAAGAGCACGGCACAGAGCCATGCATAAAGAATTCCTGATCCCTAGTGGTTATTGGGCGGTGCCACATCAAAGTGACCCCTCTGTGCCGCAACGTCACACGTTTCCTAACCGTGGCGGTCCCATCACCTTAGCGTTTTCATCGAAGGTAGGTCCCGAGACTCCTGACCAACCATTTTGATCCTTTCAAGGGAAATGTTAATTAATTAATTAATCGGTGTATTGATGCCATCTAATGTAATAACCAAGACAGCACAAGAAGAAACACATAATTACAAGCTTTCGATACATCTTTGCTATAATAAATTGGTGCCATTCAGCAATATCATTTGGTCAATTAACGAGGTTAGTAATGAATGTACATTTTGGATGATATTAGATATCAGAGTTTAATGAACCTTACATTACGTTAATAATTGCTTCAATGCTCATGTAAATCCATAATATCATCCTCCTGTAGGGTAATAAATTCGTTTGTTTGAAATATCTATGACTCTATGAATCCTTTCCAGTTGTCTGCATATTATGTGGATTTTTAAACGAAATGACATTAAAATTCCCTAAAGAAACCGCAAAAATTCTATAATAGCAACAGTCGTACAGAGGCTTAATAAACAGTTTGATCTTGTAAAATAAGATGCAGTATCAGTCAACAACTACCTCTTGTATTGTATCTCGAATTTTAATGATAAATATTTTGTATGCCTTTTTTTCTCTACTTTTTAGAACAATATATGCTAAATAACTTATAAATTAATAGGGTGTATAAAAAAAAACGTCCGTTTCTGAACCAAATATTCGTAATATTAATTCTTTGATGTAAAATATAATTAATACACAAAGTATACTCCATTGTTATTTACCGTCATTAGCCATCTGCTAGCCAATTGCTCGATCCCACGATGATACATTCTTTGGGATGGCTGTCAAAGACTCTGAATTTCAACTTTCGCAAAATTATAATTTTTTTTCTAGTTGGAGTAAAACTCCTTTTCGGTTGATCAATACAGGATAACACTCTGACAACTTCGCCTATAATCTTTCCAGTTGTTCGCAGCACAGTTCAGAGTTCTTAAAGTACCCATGAGGAGCAAATTCGTAAAGAATAACACCTTCAAAATAGCAAACACCACAAAGCATGGATTTTTTCAATTGCTCCCTTGCAGCAACCGGAAAAACAGTTTGATCGCGATCTATGCAATGCTCACGGGTATTCGGATTTCGCCAGTAAACCCGTTTTCCATCACGGGTGACAATTTTCCGGTATAATCTCATTTCAGATGGGGTTTTCTATCAATGTTCACAAATTTCTAACGTCTTAACTAATTGCTGAGGAGTACGTGAGTTCGTGAGGGACCAGTCTACGGCAATTTTTCACCCTCCAAAGGGAGCGTAGATGGCGACTAACAGTATCTTTCGACACACTACTATTATAAATAGAGTGCAACAAGTTCTATAGATAACTATAGATTATATAGAAGAAAAAGAGAAGGAGGAAGAGGTATTAAAAAATAAAACTTTTGAGATCATAATTAATCTCTTATTTTTAAATTGTTATAAAAAAAAAGCTAAAAGAATAACCGGAGTTATTCTCTGACGTTATTCAGCACCCTCTGTCCAGGGAAACTGGAAGCTCGCTAGTAAGTCCATTCAAGTTTGAAAAGTTTAACACGATTCTCGTCCCGGTAAAAGTTCCCAGAGCTAATAAGTCTATTACAAGTACGGTTAACAATTTCAACTTTGGCTGTTTTGTAGAAGTTTTGACTTGATACAGTTCTTTAATGACTTGGCTTCGGCGGGGCCATCCGCAGATGTCAAATTTCTTGGAAAATTATTCTTTGAAAATGTGTGTCAATATTGGGTTAATTATGAAGTTACTTTATTAAGTGCTATGTGATAAATATCTTCCATCCGTTTATGTAAAGGTATATATTGTACAAATGCATGAAGAATAATTTTGACATGATATAGTTTTGAATTAAGAAAAGCATTTATTTCAATAAGGTATCCTATAGATGCATAAACTACGACTGTTATCAGAGACGTTATATGTTTTGGAGTAATGAAAGAATTCAAGAGACCTTTTAAAATTATTGATAAAGTAGTCTATTGCCATTTCAATGCTCTCTGTAAAGTTTGCTATGTTTTTTCTTAAGTTTATCTACTAATTTAGACTACTATAATAGTTACAGCTTAACTAAAATGTCGAAAGTTCGGTTTATACTTTCATAAAAATAAAAAAAACATGTACCACAACAACCCTTGAAAGGGTCTGGGGTTCAGTAAATGGTAGACGCTGTACTTTTTTTTGGACAATGGCTGTGCAGGGAGGTGATTTGTCCTAGATCATGGTCAACCGCCAGACCCCCCCCCCCTTATTTTGCGTACCCTCTTTACAAAGGCTGGGTGAGACCTAGGAGGGCCCTAGATCCCATAGGTCCATCTCCAACCACTAACAAATCCGCCCTGCGGCGGGATTGAACCCAGGACCTTCGGCATTGCAACAGTGTTCTACCACTGAGCCACTCCGCTCCCTTTAATACATCCATATTATTAAATTGAAATTAATTAAAACCTCTTTAGTAAAGTTTTATGCTAAGTCCTTTCTATAGTTAAGAATATTCAAAATTCATGAATGCGCTTTATGAAAATCATACTTTGACATAAGAGTGTACCATGATAATGAACAAAAAAAATTGATAAAAATATATTTATATTTGTTGATATATATTTAAAATAAATTATGCCTAGTAGTTAGCACCGAAATAATTTCCAGCCCCCTAGAAAAGCGAGATAAAAGTTCTTGACAAGTTCAATCGGAATGACTGTGATTCTAACGGATATCGAGAGCAGATGGGGTCGGAAAATAAGATTTAGTCAATGGCTATTAGATACAGAAAAGCTGATCAGACCGCGGAACGTAAGATATTTTCATTTCCTCCGCCTGCCCGTCAGTAGAAGGGAGAAGCTTCTATAAAATTTTAATGTTTCATTCAAAAAATCATGATACCATTTAGTATTTTACATACGCACATGTATTATTTATTCCTTATAACTATTAATAATTAACATCGGAACGATTGAGCAACAGCTGGTTACAAAACCAAACCATACAATTTGACTTAAACTGGATAAAAATGTAAACATCACATACTAACAAAGTCCATATGGCAACTCCGGTTCACGGTAGCTACCGAACCCCAAGTATACAAGTAGGCTGGCTGCCTGGTGTGTGGCAGATAAGACTCCAAAGACTAATGAACTGTTTCATTAGATCCATCTTCAGGCCTCCAGGCTCTCACCAAGTGGTATGCCAAGAAGTTCAGATTGAGAATGCAAAAACTAATTTTCCGACATAATACTTCTTAAGTTCCTACTTTCCCCATTCTTTTACTGAAAAGTATTTAGTCGCTTCGTAAAGTTAGTGATTCCATGTTCTCCTGTCTGCTCCCTAAAAACCTTATCGACATCTATCTTCTATATCTCCACTCGAAAAAATGCATTTCATCCTTCTTCTTCTTAAGTTGCCGTCCTCTGTTGAAGTTTGGCATTCATCAAGATTGTATGAACCTTATTAACTGCTGCTATGAAGAGATGGTTTGACTAACAGTTAAATCATTCTCTCAGAATTCCACGAAATTCGTCCTCTTTCCAACGCGTTTTCCAAGACTACCCGCAGGATTTAATATTTCCTCCTTCTACTAGATCTTATATGGACTAGATTTTAGTTTTCTGATTTTTATTCCAATGTTTAATTATTTTTCATAAATGAATCTTCGTAGATATTCTCAATATCCTGTACAGCCACATCTCGAAGGCTTCTATCTCTCTCACCATAAATTTTGTAAGGGTTACAGCCTCCATATCGTATAATGAAATTGAGTCAAAGTAACATCTTAGCATAAGCATTTTATATTATGTTACAGATAAACTGTCTGATTTTTCTACAACTTCTTAATTAAGAAACAGTATATTTTCTGTATAGGTTACATCGGTCCGAAGTAAACAACGTTTTTTTCCATTCTAAGCTAAAGGTTCAAGTAACTTTATTAATTTTTCTTTTTTTTTAAATTTTGTCTTATTTATGAAGCTGGCTAACTCAGTGAGGAGAGCAAATGATAGTGTAGATTGAGTAGCAAATGAGAGCTGAGTTGTTGTGCCAGGACCTTTTACTGACTTCCCAAATCCTGTAAAAATAATTTGAAATTTGATTCAGATGTCAATGAAGATAAAAACAAGTTACCGGCTGTCGGGAATGAATTATTTAATTTGTTAACAGCTAAGGATGGACCCTGTTGGATCTGGGGATCCCCTTAGCGCTCATCCAGTATCCATAAAATGGGTACCCTTAATTGGGGAGAAAGCTGGGATTAAGTACGGCCTCTACGATGTACTGAACTCAATACCCTTCATTAGTAATGTCAGTGATATTTTTTTTTTTGGTTATTTTATTATTTATTACTCTATGTATCTTTATTTGTTATAAGAACTTATTTTTTATTATTATATATTCGTATTGACCCAGATGTAAATATCAACTGATTTATATAAAGGAGGATTTAGGACAGATTTGTTTACTGTTTGACCTACACTCTCCTGTTATTTCAGAGGGACCTAATAATACCCCATTGATTTTTCATTTGTTCTTTTCCATTTAGTGAGCTCTGGTGAGTGAAAGAGAGAGACAAAGAAATAGAAGGCCATGAGAACCGATAAAATTGCCAAACAAAAGAGGGCCCGATAACAAAGAAATACAAACGTCACGTCGGGCAGTGATTAATGTTGGCTACGGTTCAGGATGTTCGTAGGGAGCGTCAAATACGGCTCAATAATACAAGCTGACCATCTGGAAAAGCTTATTTTATTTTCCAAATATTTTATTTATTAAACATTCACCAAAAATAAAAAATAATTTAATGAACGAATCACAAATTATTAAAGTCTATGACTAGACTATAACTTATTTCAAAGAACAATGACAAGTTGTATATTTTTAGATTCGAAAACACATTCCGCCTTTTTGTTTGTTGAGGTTTCATATCTTCATATTTCTCAGAGACAAAAGTATGTAATTTCGGATCAAAGTAACCTAAATAAATAAATTGTTAAACCACTTATTTGTCTTCACCTATTTATATTGTTACGGTCAGAGCGGGAAGTAGGACCGGCTTCTGATCTGCCTAGAGCGGATTAGGCAAACAATGGGATTAAGCGGAAGGGATTATAGAATGGCGTAGAGCCTTCTAGATCGGTCTAGGTGGTCCTCGTCCGTGTTCCGAGTAATGCCCCACCACGACCTACCTTGCCTATATAAAAAGGACAGCGTTTTCGGCCGCGGCAGTAGTAATAAGACGAGTCTGTAATAAGCCAGTGAGTAGCAGTCGTTAACTAGTGGCAGTGTGTGTGAGTTAGTTAGTATTAGTATCAGTCTGTAATAAGTGCTTAGTGAGCAACAGTGACAATTAGTGACCGTGTAATAAGTGTAATAAACTGTGTGGCAGTTTGTCATATTTGAAGAGTCTTACGGTCGGTGGACTTTAGTTAGCGAACTGTAAGTGTTAATTTGTAATTGTAAACTATAGTGTAATATTATTGTATTTGTACAAATTTATATAAATAGTTTAGTTACTTAGTATAAACAATATCTTATATTATTTGTATATTATCTTAGAAATTAGATAACATTTAGTAGAATATTATTATTGTATATTGATATTAGTTTAATAATTTAACTGTTTTAAATAATCTCATTGTATTCTTGTTAATTTGTTAATAAATATTAGATTCTTGAATTAAGTAATAGTTTAGTCCATTTTACACCCAGTAGCCCGTAACAAATTGGTGTCAGAAGTGGGATATTTTGTGTAATTGTTATTATTTTGTAATTATTGGGCTACTGTATGAAAAATGGCTTCTCAAAGTCTTAAATTAATGGATTTAAAAGTTGCAGATTTAAAACGGGAATTAGAAGAACGTGATCTGGATTCTTCCGGAAATAAAAGTGTGCTGCAACATCGCTTGCGTCAATTTTTTGTAGAGTTGGGGGAAAATCCAGATGACGTTCTGTTTGAAACTGATTTAAGCAAGTTGTCTGCAACTTTTAAAAATGAATTAAGCACTGTTAAAAATGAGCTAGGTACTGAGTTAAGCAGTGTTAAAAATGAACTAGGCAATGTAGAAAATAAGCTAGGTAATGAATTAAGCAATGTTAAAAATGAGCTAGGTAATGAGTTAAGCACTGTTAAAAATGAGCTAGGTACTGTAAAAAACGATTTAATGGATACATTAGAGTCTAAGTTAGGCACATTAGAGACTAAGTTAATGGAAAATGTAGATAATAAGTTAGCTAGTGTAGATAATAAGTTAGCCGATGTAAATAATAAAGTAGCTGATATAGAATCTAGGCTAGGAGAAAAAGTGAACGAAATTAGGCTAAGAATGGAAACTCTCGAGGGACGTAAGAGCAACCCACCGACGAACGACACCGACCGTTCATCCGAGGGCAGCCATCGTAATAGCATTCTACCCGCCTATGCTGGGGCGCCACCAACTCACAACACCATTCCAGTATTCGACGGGAAGACGCCGTGGGAAGACTACATGACTCTCTTCGAGACAGCTGCTTCGATCCACGGGTGGTCACAGGAGACCCAAGCTTCAGCTTTGTGCCTGGCCCTGCGCGGAGACGCCTTGGGAGTACTGCAGGGGATGCCCATGTCGGAACGGTCCAACTACGGTGAGCTGATGAGAAGACTGGAGATGCGTTTCGGCCATCGCCACATGGACCAGCTGTATCGCTCACAGCTCAGAAGCAGGATCCAGAAGACCAACGAGACTTTGCAGGAATTTGAAGCGGATATTGCCCGGCTTGTGAGGAACGCCTACCCATCGGTGACCGACGATGTATACGAAAGCTTGGCTGTCGACAAATTCTTGGATGGACTTTGGGACCCAGAGACACAACAAGCAGTGAAGCTGGCCCGCCCGAAAACTTTGGGAGATGCATTATCCCAGGCCATGGAGTTCGAGGCTGTTAGACAGTCCGTACGGGGCCATGCGCGAGTTAGAGCAGCAGAAGCGGAGCCTAATGTGGTATCGAAGACATAGTAACTAAAGTTTTGGAGGCTCTCAGGACCCGTAAGAAGGAGATACGCTGTTGGAGCTGCGGCCAACTTGGACACCCTAGAAGCAAGTGTCCATCGAAGAAGCAAGAAAAGCCACAGGAAAACTAAATAGGGTTGATGGGAAGGGGCAACTGTCAACCCGTAACGTCAAAGGCCCCAGGAAGACCACCAGGGTTGCGTCAATAGGAAGCAGAACGAACAGTTTCTACGTTGATGGGATGGTGAACGGACAGCTGCAAAGTCTGCTAATAGATACCGGCGCAACCATGACAATCTTGAACTCGAAGACACTTCCAGCTGAGAAGATCTTACCAACAACTTGGGCATTACGGACTGCCACGGGAGAGCCAGCCAAGGTCTACGGGGAGACAGTTGCCACCTTCATCATCGGGGGTCAACATCTGAAGCACCGCGCTCTCGTGGCAGAGATCGATGAAGATGTCATATTGGGCATGGACTTCATGATGGCATACGGGATCAAGCTGGACATGTCGAGAGGTGTGCTGACGATGGGAGACGAAGAAGTCATCCTTCGGCAGGGAAAGGATCTCTACGCACGAGTGCTCTTACTAGAAGACACCACTTTACCTGCACGGAGCCAAATCGTAACACATGGGACAGTCGAAGGACATCTACCGGAGGGTCAATGTGTACTAGTTGAACCCGGAAGGCACGAAGAACAAGAGATCGGACGCGGCGTACTGGTTGCTAGGTCTCTCATCAAGGTAGGACGCACCACTCCAATTCGGCTAATGAATCTGAACTGCTTCCCGGTAACGCTGAAGAAAGGAACACCGGTCGGGGAGTGTACCACCGCTACCTCAGTGGTTCGTCAGCTGCAACGTCATCCCACCGAGCTTCGAGGACTCCCAGAGGAACTTAAAGGATTTTTGGACGAATCATGTCGCGACCTTTCGCCCGAACAGAACGAGGAAGTGAAGAATATGATTATCCGATGGCATGACGTCTTCGAGATCGGACCAGGACCACGGGGCAGAACGGATATCGTCCAGCACAAGATTGACACTGGGGATGCGAAGCCCATCCGACAGGTTCCGCGGAGGCTGCCGTTAGCCAAACGGGAGGACGCCGAGGAGATTATAAAGGAGATGGCGGCTGACAGTGTCATTGAGCCTTCGAGTAGCCCCTGGATGTCTCCTGTTGTATTGGTGAAGAAGAAAGACGGCACAACGAGGTTCTGCGTAGACTACCGTCTTCTGAACAATGTCACCAAGAAGGACAGCTATCCGCTTCCCAGGATTGACGATACGCTGGACACCCTAGAGGGGTGTAAACACTTCTCTACTTTGGATCTCCGCAGTGGATATTGGCAGGTTGGATTGGCACCTGAGGATAAAGAGAAGAAGGCGTTTTCAATTGGCACTGGGCTCTGGCAGTTTACAGTAATGCCATTCGGGCTTTGCAATGCTCCTGCCACATTCGAGAGGCTGATGGAAAACGTGTTAAGAGGTCTCTCTTGGGAGGTATGCCTGGTATACCTAGACGACATTATTGTGCTGGGAAAGTCCTTCGCTCACCATCTGAAGAATCTGGAGAAGGTCTTCGAACGACTGCGTGCAGCAAACCTAAAGTTGAACCCGAAGAAGTGTAATCTCTTCCGAAGGCAAGTCAACTACCTGGGGCATATTGTGTCAGACAACGGAGTTGCTGTTGA
The DNA here is from genome assembly GCA_964056705.1 of Troilus luridus. NCBI lineage: Eukaryota > Metazoa > Arthropoda > Insecta > Hemiptera > Pentatomidae > Troilus > Troilus luridus. Next base: position 76,232,138 of record OZ057416.1, on the reverse strand, counting down.
CCCAGAGAAGATAGCAGCGATCACCAACTGGCCAGTACCTCGAGATAAGCACCAGGTGAGAAGTTTTCTCGGGCTCTGCACCTATTACCGGAGGTACGTGAAAGGATTTGCTAACATCGCAAAACCTCTTACCAGGCTAACCGAGGAGAAAAGGACTTTTCATTGGGATCACGAGTGTCAGGCATCCTTCGAGGAGCTGAAGAGCAAATTGAGTAGTGCTCCTATTCTGAGCTATCCACGTCCCGAGGGCAAGTTCATACTTGACACAGATGCCAGCAACATCGCCATTGGAAGTGTCCTCTCTCAGCTCCAAGACGGAGAAGAAAGGGTGATTGGATATTTCAGCAAAGCACTCTCAGCTCCGGAACGCAACTACTGTGTCACAAGGAAAGAGCTTCTGGCAGTAGTAAAGTCCATAGAGCACTTCCATAAATATCTATACGGAAGAAGGTTCCTGCTGAGAACGGACCACGCGGCTCTAATGTGGCTGCTGCGATTCAAGTCACCGGAGGGACAAGTGGCGAGGTAGATCGAGCGCCTTCAAGAGTACGACTTTGAATCTGCTCATCGTTCTGGAACGAGCCACAGGAATGCGGATGCGCTGTCTAGAAGACCATGTGAAGATGAAGAATGCAGGCATTGTTCCCGACAAGAAGAGAAGCAGGGAACAGTATTGAGGACTACAGTTGTCATCGACAGTTGGCAGGACGCAGAGGTGTCAAAGGAACAGGACGAGGACCCGGACTTGAAACAAATAAAGGAATGGAAAATATCGGGGCAAGGAAGACCAACCTGGCAGGATGTTGCTCCAATGTCGAAGAATGTAAAAACGTACTGGGCCCAATGGAACTCCATTTTAGTGGACAACGGGCTGCTGAAACGGGCATTGGAGAACGCGGAAGGAGATCAGCGTAGGCTACAGCTCATCGTTCCAAGGAAGAAAGTGCCCGAAGTTCTTAGGGAGCTACATGACGGTGTAACTGGCGGCCATCTTGGAGTTCACCGTACATTGGAAAAAGTTCGTGAACGCTTTTACTGGGCAAACCTTAAGGACGATGTGTTGGACTGGTGCAGGCGATGTGCGAATTGTGCGGCTTCTAACGGACCAACAAGAAGAAAGAGGGCCCCTATGAAGAAGTACAACGTGGGAGCACCGTTTGAGAGGATAGCGATCGACATCGCTGGCCCTTTCCCTGTGACGGACGAAGGTAACCGATATATTCTCGTGGCCATGGACTATTTTTCTAAGTGGGTGGAAGCGTATGCCCTTCCGAATCAAGAGGCAGTCACGGTTGCAGACGTACTTGTGAAGCAGCTCGTCAGCCGGTTTGGAGTACCCATGGAACTTCACGCTGACCAGGGAAGAAACTTTGAGTCTGCAGTCTTCTCCGGGATGTGCGAAGCACTGGGAATACGGAAAACCAGGACGACACCTCTTCACCCTCAATCGGATGGCATGGTGGAGCGCATGAACAGGACAATGGGTCGATATTTGTCTAAAGTGGTTTCCGACCATCAGCGGGACTGGGACCAGTATCTTCACTTGTTCCTGTTAGCCTACCGCAGTTCAGTCCATGAAGCAACGGGGCAGACCCCCGCAAATGTGGTGTTCGGCCGAGAACTTCGTTTGCCTTGTGATCTGAAATTCGGGTTCAAGCCAGACGAGGAAGTTAACGGAGAGGAATACGTCACGAATCTACGGAAGCGGATGGATAATATCCACGAGAAGGTTCGTGCAAACATCCAGGGAGCCAGTGACAGAATGAAGGAGCGTTACGACATTAGGGCAGAGAAAGGTGGATTCCAACCTGGAGATTTGGTCTGGCTACATGATCCTCGAAGAAGGCGAGGCTACTCACCTAAACTTCAGAACTCCTGGGATGGCCCGTTTGAGATCATCAATAGGATAAACGACGTCATCTATAGGATCAGGAAGCAGCCAAAAGGAAAACCCAGGGTAGTCCATTTTAATAGACTGGCCCCATACAAAGGAGACCATGGCCCGACAAAAGACCAGCAAGTCAGGTATCTCAACAACGTGGAGACCAGTAAGGTATCAGTTGCACAACCTAAGGTACAAGGTTCCCGTGGAATAACTCAGACAGTATACAGAGATATCTTCTCGTTACCCGCGGACTATTCTCTGGCCCATTGTGTCGCCGAAGATCTGAGGACTTCCCGAGGCATTGCAACGGTCTTCAGGAAGAAGTTGCTGGAACTGAGGAACTGGAACGCCAAGGACCAAGCGTCGGGAAAGCACTCCACCATACGCACGAAGGACGACACCTGTTCTACTTAGTTACCAAGTGTGCTACTGATCAGAAGCCCACATATGACGCACTGCGGCGAAGCCTCGACGACTTGCGGAGTAAGCTTCTGAGACTGCGTGTCACCAAGCTCGCGATCCCTAAGTTGGGCTGTGGATATGACGGCCTGGAGTGGAAGGTTGTTAGGAACATGCTTGAACAGACATTCGCCAGCTCTGGAGTCGCCATATTGGTGTGCACGTTCAACCCCTGGAAAGGAAATGCGTCTCCATCGAGGGAAGCTCATGACCGCCCGATTTCTCCGGACTATGCTCTGGGGCAGAGCACTTTTAAGGAGGGGGCAGTGTTACGGTCAGAGCGGGAAGTAGGACCGGCTTCTGATCTGCCTAGAGCGGATTAGGCAAACAATGGGATTAAGCGGAAGGGATTATAGAATGGCGTAGAGCCTTCTAGATCGGTCTAGGTGGTCCTCGTCCGTGTTCCGAGTAATGCCCCACCACGACCTACCTTGCCTATATAAAAAGGACAGCGTTTTCGGCCGCGGCAGTAGTAATAAGACGAGTCTGTAATAAGCCAGTGAGTAGCAGTCGTTAACTAGTGGCAGTGTGTGTGAGTTAGTTAGTATTAGTATCAGTCTGTAATAAGTGCTTAGTGAGCAACAGTGACAATTAGTGACCGTGTAATAAGTGTAATAAACTGTGTGGCAGTTTGTCATATTTGAAGAGTCTTACGGTCGGTGGACTTTAGTTAGCGAACTGTAAGTGTTAATTTGTAATTGTAAACTATAGTGTAATATTATTGTATTTGTACAAATTTATATAAATAGTTTAGTTACTTAGTATAAACAATATCTTATATTATTTGTATATTATCTTAGAAATTAGATAACATTTAGTAGAATATTATTATTGTATATTGATATTAGTTTAATAATTTAACTGTTTTAAATAATCTCATTGTATTCTTGTTAATTTGTTAATAAATATTAGATTCTTGAATTAAGTAATAGTTTAGTCCATTTTACACCCAGTAGCCCGTAACAATATTCTATGTATTGTATTCGCGGCCCCATCGCCCAGTCATCTTACTGCAATTAGCAACTGGTCCTCCAGGTTCCGGGGAGAATAGCCCGGCCACCCTTTCTCCTGTGGGGACATATATATTCAGGAGACCAATAGCCCCAAGGATACGGGGCCTCCATCTCCGGGCTAATAAGCCCCATGTTAGATAATCTATTCAAAGTAAACAAATAGCCTCAAGGCTCCTCCACGCTAGAAATGACATAAGAGGGAGTAAAATAGAAGAAAAGGATAAAGTATTATATACCATTTTAATTTATTTTTATCTTGTCTATCCAGCCCTAAAGCAGACCTACCATGTGGCTCGAAATGTTGGTATGAAATAAATAGTTAAACCCTATTTAAGAAATTCTTTCTCTGACCTCCACTCGTATCATTTTCTTACCCCATATATATCCATGGTCAACTAATATTATTTAGGAAAACAAATTTTAGTGTTCATGATCACCGTGTAGTATTATATTATCTCATATCGAAAAACTATTATTATCATAATAAATAATGGTAGTTGAACTTGTATATATGAGAATGCAAATGGTCCGGAAGGAGGTCAAGAAAATTCTCTTATGTAGGGAGAACTGTTGTGAAGAACTCTCTATATAAGAGAATTCTCTTGACCTCTACCCAGACCATTTTCTTCCTCTTATTATTATCAAATTTAATATTTAAGAGTAAGTATGTAGAAGCTAATACCATGGTCAATTTTGAATGTAAATCGGAAAAAAGATTTTATAAAAAATTGATTTTTCTAAAAAATATTTAAAAAAAGAAGCTTCCGTGGTGTAGTAAACTTATATGTAAATATACAACAAAATATAGAAACTGCAACAATGGGAGCTCGAGTTATTTGAATAAATAGACAATTGCAACAATATGGGTTGATCTTTCGCTTTTTATTGTATATGAAGAATCATAATCAAATTTAATTTCATTTTTGTCTATTGTGTATAAATAAACATTTTCTTTGTTCTGTTATTTTTTGCACCACAATTTATTGCAGCTGATGTCTTTTATAAATATGTATTATACAGTCCTCTTCATTATTGAATTGTTACGATAACTGTGTAATACTTTTTCAAGAGCTAGTATATCCAAATAGTTTTAATCAGAATAATTAACTAGTCAACGATAGTGGAATGATCTCCAATTCATTAATTATCCATTCTTACATTAATTGATTATCAAATAAGCCCAATCACATCACAAGACCCATACTGTTATTCCATACTTCAGTAATACAGGGCATTATTCAAAGCCTTTGATTGCAATTGAATTGCAATCCTCTCTTCTATAGGTACATGTACATAATAATTAGAATTATCTGTAACCGTAATACAAGGGAATGAAATGGAATGGAATAGTTAGTAATTTAAACTATAGGTGCTAATAGGCTAAATCTCTTGGCTGATAAAATATGGTTTATTGTGGTATAATAATCTTGATCATGCTTATTCTATAATTTTTATACTCCTAAATCTTTTGTTAGTATTATTCAAACTGGTTCATAACCATTTCACGTTTTTATTTATTGTTGGGTTTTGTTTTCCTTTTAATCTTTTTTCTCCCCATAAAGGCAAGAAAATACATGCTGTTTCAGGCTACATCAGCATACAGAAGCTCTAAGCTCCTAATTAATTACATAAGACGGGTTTTAATGATTATTGTAATACCTGTTTCGAAATACGGATTAGAGCTTTGGGATCCACCATGCCGTCTTCCTTTCGTATCCAATACTTACAGTCCAAAATCCTTCGTAAATTCTCAATGCTCCTTACTTTGTTACGAATAAAACCATCCATAATGACCTAAAGTTCAATTTCCTGCTGATTTGGCCCAGAATCGATGTCAGTCTTTTAATGGCAAACTTTATTCCAACTCAAGCCCATTAGTTTTAAAAATAACTACCTTATATTCCGAATAATCTTCCGAGGTGTCTAAAAAGAATATGGTCTTGTGATCTTTGATTTTTCATTTATTTTTCTCTACTTGCCTTTATCTCTCATATTTTCTTGTTGTATGTTTATAATACAGTTGTAAACTTCAATACATAAATTTGTAATGAATCATTCCAGCCTACGCCATATTATGGTTTAAATATTTATACAAATAACCTTAATAATATACTTCGTTCCCAGGAAAATTTTTCTGTAAAGTAAGAATTTTTATTCAAATTTTAAGTAGATATAAAAGAGATACTTTTACAACGTCTGCATGTCAAGTCTTGGATTAAAAGCATAACAACGATTCATGTTATTTAATAATAATAAGGCTTAGCGAACCCGAAGGGTTGATGCCTATACCACCAAACTCTGCTTACAAGCTTCTGTCCACGGACCGCTACCCAAACCCAAATCCGCCAGATCACTCTTAACGCAATCCTCCCACCTACCCCTCGTTTTACCCCTCAGACGCTTCCCAGTCGGCACAGCGTCTGTTAAAATCTTTGGAATTCGTTCTAAGCCCAGCAACTTTACAGGCCCATCTTAAACTTCGAGGCGCTCACTTAAATAATATTTACTGTATGCATGCTTCGCAATTCCGCGTTTTTCGACCTATATTCCCAGTGGTTCATCCTTTTTTGGACCGAATACTCTACGTAACACCTTATTTTCGAATACTTGAAGACGTTGTACATGTTATTTATTAATTAAAATATACCTATGTTTCTATTAAGCAATAAACTGTTTTAAATAGAAGTATTTGTAACATTTAATTCTTACAGACGAAATTTCGTGAGTGGCGAACCGAGCGTTGTGCAAATGAAGTTAAGACACCATGGAAGGGGACGAAGCTCCGACGAATTTAAGACGGATCCTACCATTTACTTAACGCCTGTTTGAACTAGGCCCGGCACTGTGGGCTCAACTGAGAGGAGCACCAATGAGCTCCAACTCACTCGGCAAACATCGAGACTGATCAAAGGCAGTATTTAAATCGCCAGTAATCACTTCAATTAACCGGGTTGTCTTTCGTTAGGACACTTAGGTTATCTGAAGATTCAACTTAATCGATTGTTTAAATGCAGTAATGTGCATAAAAAGTAATATATGAGTAATTAATAATCACCAACACTGCTTGGTGCCTAATGAATGGATGCCTGGAAGTACCGGATTCAAATGCAACCGAGGCAGATAAATTATCAAATTTAATGTTTTTATCATTAATTAATTAAAGAAATTATTGTTAACACAGTATGGAATTTAAGATAACTTAGGTTCAAAAGACATGGAAGACCAAAAAAAAGAAGTTCACTCACGGAGAATTGAACTGAAGATTTCTGTCTTTTATAACTACTTTGTAACTATTGCATTGTTATAAATTTGCTTCCATTCAAGCAAATGAACACTGACTGATGGTGTTTAGATTTTGACTGTTTATATTAATTTCATTTGGTAATATTTCAATGTTTTAGGGTGATATGTGGTTATCGCAATTAAATTTATTTAACTAATAATTGAAGGGTGTTCCGTGAATATAAACACTTCCGACGGAATATTTAGACAGCCATCATGATGAAATACTACTTGATTATTTAACGGAGTGTGTACATGGCCGTTGCTCCTTGTTTATGTACGTAGTGAGAGCCCGGCTATTACAAACATCTCTATGACGTTACTCTAACTCCGTTTGTATTTCACTTCAATGTATTCATGAGCCAAGAGTGATTCTCAACAATTTCCAATCCTTAACATTACAAAAAAAACTACCATAAAAATAAATTCTTAATTGTAATTTTCGAACATGGGCTGAACATAACCGGAGATGCAAACGACCCGGGTTCGAATCCCGGCCAGGACAAATCTTTTCCCTTCAAAACAAAAATATTTAAAAATGGGCTGAACATAGATTTACCATTTTTTTTAAAAGGAGAACCATGCAGAAGAAGGCTTAAAAAAACAAAAAAAGACCCGGGGTTGGGGAGTAGGTTTCTACAAGCACATACAAAAAAACACTTTGTGTTATAGATTTGAGCTTAATCGATGCCAGTTCCTCTTTTCTTTAGCAGAAGTTGAGAGAATTTGAAAGCGGGGAAGCTCAGTTTGTAGAGTACCGAGTTGCTGTCCTTAGTCCCGGGTTCAAATTTAGCTGTGACAGATTATTTAATTAATCTGTTAATCAGGAAATCCTTCTTTATATATATAATTTCTTATCTATCCTTATTTCTTTTTTTCCTCTTTCCTACTCCCTGTTACCCGGACTTGATAGGAAAATATATAGAAGACAATGACCAAGAGACCTGCTCCAAACCTACTGATGATTTCCCAAACTTGAATTTCCTGTAGCAAAGCGAAGATTGAAAAAAACACTTGGATCGAACTTGCGGTGCGATTTCCCAGGAGCAAATGAAAAAAAAAACGAATAATATAATTTCATTGAAACGATTTACGAACAATTATTTTAAAATCCATCAACAGAGCCTCCCGGAACTAACCAAGCCTCTTAATGTGAGCTGGGCTTTTTTTTCAGAAAAATATGGCAGTTGAGCGTGATCTCGGACAAATCAGCATCACAACCGATTTCCTATAAACAGTACAATCTCTATCATGTACCGAACCTAAGAGTCTTTATGGGTTGTTATGGTACAGTTTTTTTAAAAAGTGGATTCAGTTCTTTAGTTGAAATTTTTTATTCCGATTTCTTTCTCTCCTTACAAAATGAAAATTACTAAAAATATATGCACCTAGTGTTTGCCTCAAATGACCTTATTTCGACCGTATAAATTGGACCGTTCCTTACAAAAATACCCGCCATTGGCTATAGAATTGGATGTAGGCTCGGGGTGGAAAACCGGTCGCTTGTTATGTTTGCTTTGAATGCGATCTGTAGATCTTGGCCGCTGGACCATTGAGTCGAGTAGTGGTGGTGGGAGGTGGATCCACTAATTGAACTGCCTTTCTTTTCCTTCCTCTTAACTTTGTATTTATTCTTCAATAAAACCCGTATTCGCATTATGCAGAGTACGCCGTTATACGAGATCTATTGTAAAAGATACCAGCAGAAAGGTTTACTTTACCCGACTTACGTAAGCACTTGAATATGGTCCAGAATCCTAAAGGAATGAAAGCGCCATTCACCCGAAATACAAATGAAACCATGAATAATATTTAAAAAAAAGATGAGATAAAGGTAGCTAGTAAAGCAAATTTAGTGTTTTAATCCTTAAATAAAACCAAAAATAACCAAAACTTAGGGTTTAAGAAAAATAGTGTTTAATGTTTAAGGTTTTTTATTATTGATGGATACTGATCAGAGAGTTGTCCAAAAACAGATAGTCCACTCTCGAAGAATTAAACTATAGATTTCTCCCATAAATCACTCGAATTGTGAAATGTGGCATTCTTAACTACTTTTCTAATTTGTTACTATTTTTGAAGTGATTTCAACTTATCACCACCTCTTTAAAGCTAAAACATACTAGATCTTCATTGAACTAGATCCGGAAAATGAAGTATGGTTCTTTTTAGTTCACACCACTCACCAGCTGTGGCAGCTCGGACAGGGGACCGTCGGCGTCTGACCTACGATCGAAAGACGAACTACTGAACTAAGTGAACTAGTTCGTCGTTACGTCGTTCTTCTTTTTCGGGTTTAATCGTTTTGTGTACGAGTTGCTATATGTGTAATCTGTAATAAAACGGTCTGAAATAGTTCGGATCAAGTGAAAATTCAATTTATTTACTTGTTTTCTTTATAAGATATTTCTTATATACTGGACTACTCTTCTTGATCTATATAATTTAATAATAAAGAAAAACCTTATTCCAGTCAACAATTGTTGTTAAAAAATTAACAAAACATTAAAAAACGTTTCGACAATTTATTTGTCATTTTCAATTTTAGTAGTTCTTCACATAACCTCCTTTAAATTTACAAGTCCAATCATTACTGTAAAAACAATAAAAGTACACTTGAGGTCAAACAAAATTAAAAAGTCAAATATATATAGACTCCTGGAACTCAACTTTCTTCCATGGCCAAATATATAATGTATACTACATTAAAAATCAAACTTTGATGTCTGAGAGATTCCCTTTAGTTGTAGGTTCTCTCTCTCCTTACCGCTGCTGAGGTGTCTACTCCATGATGTTGGGACACATGTTGTAATGTTTGGACCTAATGTTGACTCTAGCTGTTCTCTTATTCTATATGTAGAAGTAGGTCATATTGTCCTTAGTTGTAGGGCCAGGCATTATAGATAGCTCCACCTCTACAGCAAACAGATAGAGCCAGCCAGGTGTAAATTGAACGGTTGTTTAACATTGAGTATCATCATTATGATTGGCGCGATCCTAGAAGACCGCATAGAGAGTCCGTCTCCTCAGGCTGCCTCCGCCAAACATTCTTGTTGTGCAGCAGTCCGAATTCGGTGTCTAGCATGCCTCTGGGATCTGCCACCGCCCCATCTTCTTCTTGGCCGCATCACTCTCCTAGTAGGACGAAGCTCCTCCAACATTAATTTTTTTGGGCATCTCAGATTCACTCATGTGAGCGAAGTGACCATCGCATCGAAGTTTTTCCAACCTGATAATTCGGGCTATATATACATCCTTATGGTTCGTATAGGTTTTTTCTTCTCCTCCCACTGTAAATGGTACAAATATTCTCCTCATCATATTTCGTTCATATATGTATTAGGAGTCTTCTTTCAACAAATACTGAATATATATTAATAAACCCGGGCTGACATTCTCAGTACGAGCAATCTGGTCCGCCACGTCAAGGCGATGTCTCCTAGGATCAGTCGAGGGAGTGAAGCTCCCAAGGGAAAAAGGGTCCTAATCAAATAGCGAACAGCTCCATCCAAAAAGGAAATATCGCTGAAGATCTTTAAAACAAGGCAGGAGAGGGTAGTAGGGTGGGGGGTTAAATCTAGAAAATAAACAATATTAAGAGCGGGATAAATACTAAGTGAAAAATGAAATGAAGAAGATGAAGAGGTCGCCAAGATGAAGGTGCGGGAACATGTGAAGGCATAGAGACTCTTAGTTCTTGCTTCCTCACAACTCGCAAGACGAATAGGGTACCGGCGGTAGGGACAGGAAAAGGTTCCTCCACCTGGGTGTTTCAAGTACACCGCTCGACCCCCCCTCGTGTCTGTTGTCATCGAGATCACGTCCCTAATTCGTGATCGGAAAAGCTGTGTTCGAGTCCCGGTCCTGGTCATATCTTTTCTTTTCAAATAAAATATTTATAAATTAATAATTATTACCTTCGTTATAAGGAGCTCCCATTCAAATACTTACTTGAACAATTTTTAAAATGTATTAACTCTTTTTATAATTTAATTTTCTAACTAAATTTCTAATTGAAGTATTAGCATCTTCTATACTTTTTTTTATTTGAAATTAGTTTTTTACATAGTTTTAGAAATAGATTCTATTGCACTGCTATAGATAGGGCAGATACATTATTTACTTTGTTAACAGTTGAGAATCGACTCGGTGAGATCTGAAAACCCTCCTTGGGCACACTCATTCTCTATAAAGTAGGTTCCCTTTTTTGGGGGGAAATAATTGGTAGTTGAAAGCGATTTCGGCCAAATTACTTCCACCTATGGGTACCTAAGGGTACCTTTACTACCCTTCATGGATTGTAGTTGTTCAGGTATTTTTATCGGTTTATGTATGAGGTCCCACCCTGATGTGATGGGAAAAGAAAACGATCCTTAATAAGTTCAGTTTATCCAATGGAAAAGTAAAAACAAATAGTTTTGTATCGAAATGTTTTGTATCGAAAATCGTTTATAGTCTCAAGGTTAACATTTCTAATTATAAGAGCACGAGGATGACGAGCAAGATAAGGAAATAAAATTACGACCGCAGTAGATTTTTTATCTTTTCATTTACGTAATTATTGATTCAATAATAAAAAGATTAGTATTTTCGATTTCTAAAAAATTATCTAATTTTTATATGTTTTTAATTAAGTAGTAATGATCGGAAGAGTAAACTTATTGAAGGTATTTTTCCAACATTTTTTTCCTTTCTTGGAATAATTATTCATTCAAAACCGTGCAATGCCTGATACGAATAATTCAGTTAGTAGAATGTCTTGGCATTAAAATCATTTAAGCCGTTTTCTATTTTGTATCAGTTTGCAATATGTAGTTATTTACCATAACTTTAGCTATTAAAATCGCAAATTATAGGACAATGATTTGCCGAATATAAACATTTCTAGAAACAATTAACAAACATTTTAGAAAAAAAATGTTAGAAAAGAAGATAACAAAGTAATAAAAAAAAAACTTTACAAAGTTTTCAATTCATATAAGTGTAATATAACGTTTTTTAATTTAAGTACTTATTTAAATTATTAATCTCAATATATTTTTCATAAAAGTTTCATTAAATATTTACATTATTGTTCATGTAAATTATATCACATCCAGAGAGAGTTAATTGTATTGAGGGAAGCGGAATCATGTCATTCTCGTAGTTCCCGGCTTGAAATGGAGTTATAATATAAGCAATAACTCCATTTCAAGTCAATGCCTGACTTTCCCACTTATGCACTACGAGAATAACACTTCCATCTCAGTACTGGAAACCCATTTTGGACCAAATTCAGACCAAATACCCATATTGTATTCTGGTCTCTATAAAAGTTTTGTATGTTTATTCTGGTATGGCTAGTCGGACAATGCTACGGCTGAAGACATAAATTTTGCCAATCCAGGTGTAGTTATGATAGAGATCTTTAACGGGTGCCCGACACCGCAAAGGCTCGGACCGCCAATTTATTTCCCCTCTGAAGGACGGCATGACTAAGGATTTTTTACTCTCCTTAAAAAAAGGCGTAGGCCACCAACTGGAAGGTTGTGATGCAAACCACTAGACCGTACGTGATCCATCATGTAAAAGTTTTTTACAATTCATATTTTTCCAATTAAAGCTTTTAAAAAATACAATTATATTGTACTTATATTTAAGGAAGTAATAAAATTCTATAATATGAATTTCTAGTTTATTTTCAATACTTCTCTGAAAGTACATTATTTAGAATCCCGTTAATGTTTGAAATGGTACCCAACCATTAATATCAATATTTATTTATTTCTTTTATCTCTATTTTAGCATATTATAACTTATTATAATTATATAAATTGTTCGAATTACACATTAAATATAATATTTTTGTTTGCTATTATTAAATATAAATATTAATGGAATAACACAATACATTGTAATTTATATCAGTTTATACTTGAGCCTATATAGGCTGTTTTTCTTTCTTTTATTGGATCGATAATTTCTTGTTCTTTTCTTCACATTATTATTATGTTTTTACATTTGCACCTGCACCTATCAATTTCGATATCAGCATTTGTTATTTATAAGACTTAGTGATGTAAAAAATATGTTTGTAAATAACTATAAACATATATACTAACAATAGATTAAGCTCGAAAATATTATTATTATAATCAGCTTGAAACGATAACTTTTTTCTTCCAAGTGAGGGATATAGAGGCAAGTGAGCATTTTGGAGATGAGAGTTCTACACTTGGTAGGAAGTTGGCATGAGAACATTCCAGATGGCAAGGTCTCAAGTAGAAGGAAATGGTGGAGTGAGGTCTACTCCAATTTAGGATCCCTATAGCACATACTAAGCTAAGGCTGGCTCCAAATGATTGGCCGGCCTAGAGCAACTGTTGCACCATTAAGGGGAGGCTCTGTATGGGCCATGTGCTTCCAAACTACCAAACTATTGATCTTGCTTGCGATGCAATGTCTCTGTGTAGTTATTCTAGGAATTTCACGATAAAGGCAGTAGCAATGACTTGATTTTGTTCAATTGTTACTGATAAGAGAACTACATTAAAGTTAATCACCCCCCTTAGAAGATATACCCTCTTACACTAGTCGGTATCTGTTCCGCAGTTTGAGTGACAAGTTATAACTCTTTATTCGTTTTATTATAACTATAATCCACGAATACAAAGTCATCGTGAGAAAAGAGAATGCAATCACAGATAATGAGTAGATTTCGCTAATCATTTATAATGAGATTATAGTAATCATCAATAAATAAGAGTTTCAACGGATATTTCGAAGTATATATATATATATATATATATATATTTGTTGAAACCTTCATTTCTAGATGAAATTATTACTGAAGTTTTACATACTTTCCAAAATTATAATCTTAGTCCTATACTAAAGATCATGATAACTCGATTTTTTTTAACATTAAAAATGTGAAACAAATGAAAATTTAAAACTTGCTGTGGCTAAACTCGAAGCGACAACCTGCGGAATATTTACCGCTTAGTCAACGAATGATTCTAGAAGATAAGTCAATATGCGGGAAGACCAACTATGGTAGGTTGCTATGCTAATGGTATAATATACTAAAAGTCTTTGACCCTGGGGTTGGCACAAGAGGAGGGTTTAACTGTCTCTTTTTTTGGTTTTTCACGTCTATCTAATGAGATATGTCCTATGAGATAAAGTAAATACGCGTATGCATAATTAAAGCTGATGAAATTCTCTACATTTGTTATGCTTATAGTTGTTTTGCTATCTGTAACCGATAATGCAAAATCAGTAATTAAAAAAAAACTATTGTCGCTACAGAAAATGACAAAAAAAAAAAATTGTAGACAATTAAATTTTCTTCAAAATGGCTTTTTGGTTCATCATTTTATAAGAATTTAATCTTATGTTAGAGTTTTTTTTTTTACTGAAACGAGTGATTCCCCAATGAACCAGCCTTCCATTTAGTAATAAAGAACCTATTAAGTAACACGTGATTTAGTATGATTGCTAAAAAATTACCTCCCTTCACAATCGTTTTCCTAGAAACAGTGCAGCCTCTATCCCGTACTGAACCCAAGACCGTACATGGGTTGTAGTGGTACCAGTTAATTAAGATGCACTCACTCGTTCCTCAACTCTAAACAAGGGGCGAGCTGTGGTCAAGTGATTAGCATAACAAAGTACTAACCCCAGGATCGCGGGTTCGTAGCCCGGCAGGTGGCCCTAGGATTTTTAAAGGGAATAAAAAATCCTTGGTTATGCTGTCCTTTGGAAGGGACGTTTAAGGGGGGTCCCGAGCCTGTATGGTGTCAGGTACTCGTTAAGAATCCCTATCCTATTTAAACCTGGTCAAAATTTACAGCTCCCTCTGTAGCATCGTCCGATTAGCCATATCAGCATAAAGTGGCGTTACATGAACAAACAAACACTGAACACGATCTACATAAGCCATGTAGCTTAAGCTACTTAAGTTATCTTAAGCCATATTTTAAAAGAAGGTCGATATTGGACCTGATACCTTAATAGTTTTGGAGGAAGCCCTAACATTAATATTCCTTTCCTGGCATTTCCATTATTGCTTCCATAATATACTTTTCTGGTAGCCTTTTAGCTAGTTTTACCATAGTTTTCAGTAGGTACCTAAATTTTGTATTATTTCTCTTTCAGTGGATACTACTATCATTCAGTATATTCTTCTTTTTTTTCTCTCTATTAGATAAATTCAGTTCAATAATTCTGAGGAAATAAATACAGCTGAGTAGATAGGCTCTTGAATTGTGCTAAATAAAAAAGATATTTCAGTTAATTAAATCCCGTACCTGAATTATTCTATCATACAGGTCAGATAAATGCATTAATAAACAGAAACTATCATTCGTTTTACCATAATAATTATTAATTAATAAAAATAACGAAATTTTCTAAAAAGGTTTTAAACATTTTTTTCTTAGTATTAACTCGACCCGAGGTCGGAGGCTCGGGAACCAGAAGGGACACCGCCATTTTTTCACGACTTAGTCTAATAGCCATAATTTAGAAAGAAGGTTCACCCAAATACGGCTGATATATATATTTAATATGATAGATAAGGCAGAACTTTATTTATTAGGAACTTTGCCTGATAAAAAGTTGGAGGAGATATGTAAATTGGCTATTACATATATTTGAAAATGGCTAATATGGGAACCTTATAGCCGTAGAGTTTTAGTTTTACAATCTGATTCTAATTGAATTGGAAAGGAGCCAGGAATTAAAGATCTATTGATCGAAAGCTCTGTTCCGGCACCAATAGACTCTTCTCTCTCTCTCTCTCTCTCTCTCTCTCTCTCTCTCTCTCTGTCTCTATCTCCCCTACTTTATCAGGACGTTGTAGTACAAGCTCATGAGAGGATGGAGTATTTTATAAAATAAAATTTATTATGTTGACCCGGACGAGTCCTCTGTTGCCGCACCTTTTAAGCTGATACTGGTTAGAGGAGAGTAACTCCTGTATTTTCTATTATTTATTATTGAAAAAAATATTTTGGAATATGCTGCTTATGAATATACCTCAATAGCAGCATTTATTGTAAGGGAATATAATTCATTTTAATATTCACGTATTCTTATTTCTTATCAATATTTTTTACACTTGTACAGAGCCCGATAAGTTGGAATCGATTGCGAAAAAGCAAGATCAAAATTAACCCATTCATCACGTGTTTCTTCTAGTTTCGACCTTGTAGTCGAATTCTTTGCCGACGTTTCGCTGCCTATACTGCAAACTTCCTCAGGGCTTAATCTGTGGCTGTCTCTTCCCAAGGACATAATCAGACTCAGATTAATCACTAAAGAACCATGCATGAATAGATTAAAAATCACATTAAAAATGGCTGATTGCCTAAAATGAGGAATTTCCTAGCTCGCTAACCTCAAATAATTTTAACGATGGTCTGATTTCATTGATCTAATACCATACATCTCGTTGTAACACAATTATTTTCCATCAATTTAGCAAAGGTTGTCTGGAGTAAGAAGAGTTAGTTCTTAGACTTGGAGGATTTCTTTATTTCCATGTTTGCATTTTCAGAAAGCTTTTATTTATCTTTCTGGTAAGTTGAAGTGACTTTATCGTACTTTGCGTCTGCAGTACTTCTTACTAAGTTCATAGAACGAAAAAACCACTATAAATCTTTCTTACTCTACGTTCTTATATCCCCGATTTGAATATAAGATTTTCTAATGTCGACTTGGATATCTTCTTTGAAATAACCGCTTCCTTCGATAAATATATTATTTTTCTTCTGACATCTTTTCCTTGTACGTTTTCTTTCGAACATAATTGAATGATTCATTTGTCATTTACCGACTTAGTGCAATAGTAATGGTTGGGAAAATTATTACATATGATTTTTGCTGAGAAGTATATAGATTTTAACTTTTCGAGATAACTACTTGACGTTCTATTTCAAAAAAAACTATTTTATTTCCTTGTTGAAGTTGGGCTGAATATATTTTTATTTCAGAAGAATGTGAACAATTTATGTCTATCTACTTAAATCATAATGGAAAAACAAATTATTGAACTATTTTTTTTTATAAAAGAAGTTTTTTTCCCCACGAATCGGGTAGCAAGGACCACGCGAATATCAATTAAATCTTCTTCACACTATCCGCCTTCCTTCTACTCCAAAACTCTCTCATCTTCCTGGACTGTTCCTCTCGCTCTTCCTTATTCCATTTTCTTCCTCGTCTCTCCTTCCTTTCTGCATGAACCCCAACTTCTTTTAGTTTTTTCCCAAAAAGCTCTTTATCCAAGCAGTCCTTATCCTTGATTTTTAGCCTATCCATTTCATTTTTTATAAGTTTCACATATCCACCTATACCGTTATAGCTTATGATTTTATCAAAGATTTTTTTGGTTAGCGTCTTATTGTTCATTCTGACCATGTGGCCGTATAACCTCAGTCTCCTGGTCCTCATGACTGTTTCAAGATCTTCCAAATTTGTGTATATCTCTTCGTTTGATTTTCGCTTATACCCCTCTTGTGTTACTTTGGGTCCATGAATCCTCCTCAGAATTTTTCTCTCAATCTTCAGGACCTTCTCCAGACTCGGATGACTGACTGTTTCTATACCATACAGTATTACTGGTCTTAGTACTGTACAATAGTGCCTTATTTTTGCATTGGAGGACAAATTTTTCTTGCTGTACATGTTTCCAGAGGCAAAGAAACCCTCAGAATTTCGAGCAATACTTCTCTGTCTATTGAATCATAGGCCGTTTTGAAGCCTATGAAGGCGATGCAAAGATTTTTCTTGGGTCTAATTTGAGGCTAAGTATTTGCTCCTGGCAGGATCTTCCCTTCCTAAAACCTGCCTGATATATCCCCTATTTTCTGGTCTATTTGTGGCTCTAATCTATTGAGTAAGATTATAGATAATATTTTATACATTCCTGGTAGTAGCGGGATTCCTCTGTGATTGTTTACATCTGATTTCTCTCCTTTTTTGTGTAGCGGGTGTATTAAAGCTATCCGCCATTCCTCTGTGATTATTTCTTCCTCCCATATTTCCAAGAATAGCTCTGTTACTTTCCTAATAAATTCTTCACTCGCCATTTTCCACATATCCGCGACGAATCCATCCACACCGGAGGGTTCGTGGTTTTTGAGGGCCTTCACCACTTCCTCCATCTCTTCTTCATCCGGGGGGGTCTGAGTCAATATTTTGAGGTGTATTTGTCCGTATTTCCAATCTTTCTCTCGGTTTCTCACAATTAAGGACTTTTTCAAGGTATCCTGCAAGTACTGTACAGTTTTCTTCGTTGTTTAGTGCCAGTGTCCCATTCTCTCTCTTAAAATTCAGGCTGAAGGGCGCATAGTTCTTAAAGGATCTGTTGTTTTTCTTAAAGTTCTCTTCCATTTCATCCACTTGGTTTCTGTGGAATACCCTCCTCGTTTTTCTCATTATTTGGTGTGCACGCTTTCTTTCTTTCCTGAGATTCTCTTAGTGGTTCCATACTTTCCATGTTTTTCAGCTTTTTCTTTACCACGTCTTCACACTCCTTATTCCACCTTATCTTTGTCTTGAGATAGTTCTGGGGGACTAGTTCCTCCGCCAGGCTTTTTCAATTTTTTCACTTCTTTCCAGTTACTCGGCACTATCACTTGCTCTTCGAATTCTTGTACAAGCCTTTCTCTGTCTACCTTGACTATTTTCCTTTGGGTTTTTGCCATCCTTCACTATGGTATAAAATTCACCTTGAATGGTGAAGGGTAGTGGTCTGAAGTTACATTAATTGCCCTTCTTACTCTGACATTTTGTATTTCCCTATGGTTTTCTCTGGATATTGCTACGTAGTCTGGGTGATACTCTCTCAGCATGGAATTAGGCTATACCCATGTCTTTTTCTTACTTGGTTTAGCTAATATGGACATAATTTTCATCCTAGCGTTTTTGCACAAACGTATTAGTCTTTCTCCATTCCTCTTAGTTCTTCTGCGCGCCGGGTACTTCCCTACTATTTCTCTATACTTCTGTTCTTTCCCTATTTGCGCATTGAAATCTCCTACAAGGATTTTCACATTACACCTAGGAATTTTGGAGATATCTTCTTTCAGGCTTTTCAAGAATTCTTCCACTTTCTCCGGGGTTTCTCTTGTTGTCTTCGTTTATGGGGGCATACACGTTTACTGTAGTATATTTCTTATTGGTGGATTTTATTGTGATGGTTGATAGTCGGGAATTTACACCTTTGAAGTCTGTTACTGTGTCTAGGAATTTTTATTCAGTATAAAAGCCGTTCCTAACAGCTGGGTGTTCTTCATAACTCTCTTTCCCGGATTTCCCTTGAAGATCCGAAATCCTTCTGATTTCAGTGTTTCTTCGTCTGGGAATCTCGTCTCCTGTAGTGCCATCACAGATATACCCAACCTTCTTAACTCTGTGGTTAATTGGCTTAGTTTGCTTCCTGTATTAGTGAGTTTATATTGAATGTCCCAAAAAAAGTACTTTCTTTTTGCCTTAAAATTTGTTTGGGGGGTTTGCGGTGGTCCGGTTCACCGTTATTTTTTTTTTTTCAACAACAAAACAACTTTATTTGCAATTTTACATATACAAGCAGTATTTGTGAATACATGTTCCGGACTACCTTTACATGTTTAAAGACAGTGATTTTAATTAATTACAGTTACCTTTTATAAATAAGTTTCACAATAGCAGGAAAATTGTAGAAAAAACCAGCTTAAGACAAAAAAAAATAAAAAAATAATAATACTAATATAATAAATAAATAAAAATGATAATAATAAAGTAAACATATATAATAATTATAATTACTTAGAAAATAAATGAATAATTAAAAAGAACTATAAAATAAATACAGATAACTTGATTACAATATCTGCAAATGGTGATCCCGTTATTATATTTTGGCTTTACACTGTCAGGCACCCTGGAATCCGATCGCCCGACTTTGTCTTCAGGGTAATTATTTCAGTGAGAAGTCAATTTCATGATATAAGTTAAGTTAGGGTCAGATAATTCTGGTATACAACTAGCGTGTTTAGCACTAGATTGTTTCGTTTTAGTTCCTCTATTCCTAGCCTTTTCAGAATAGAGTATCCAGCCGCACCACGTGGAGGCACGCATCTTTAGGAACTTAGATGGAAACAAAAGGCGTTCTTAAGGATGCCGAAAAATTAGTGGCCAAAGAAGTAATAATTATAGATTTTTTTTTTCAAAATAACTAAAAAAATAATTTTGAAATTGGCAAAATCCAAATGTTATATTTGGTTAGAACACAACTAGTGCACCGAATCATGAGGGAAAGAAAATGAATCCTCCTCATCAATAATTTATTTTATTCTATCATTCCTTTATATGAAATTTTTACCATTATTTTTCATAGTAAAATTATGTTAATTATTACTTGATTTACTTATCTAAATTCAGTCGTTTCCACATAATAGAATTATACCTTATATTCAAATTACATTTATTTTAATAATATAAAATTAGTTCCTGTGTTAAGATAGACCTTAAAAATAGAATAAAGTTTAATAAATGGATACATTAACAAAAAAGAATATCAGTATTATATTAAATACATGGGCAAAACATGTATTAATTATGTTTAAAAAAAACAACGCTGCGGACAGGATTCGAACCTGTGCGGGTAGAACCCATTGGATTTCAAGTCCAACTCCTTAACCGCTCGGACACCGCAGCTGATATTCTCCCGTCATTATCAATGCTACACTCAGTGAGGGTTTACTGTATTGCTTTCCAGAGCAAAGTAACAATAGTCCTTATACAGATACATTGTTATATAAAAAATGGTAAATTAAAAAAAAATTTGCCTAAAACCCAAGGATCTTATTTTATTGGTATAAAAATTCTTCTTTTTTTTTTAAATTTACCGTCTTAATAGGCCCAATCAAAAATACAAACAATAATAGTGATGCTAAATTAATATGGATTGTGGTTGCTAGACCGTACAGTGCGCTTTTATTTTGAGCGTTATTGAGGCATTTATATACCCGATTTCGAATAATTTTCATTAATTTTGAATGAAAATAGTTGACCTTGATGAAATATGTGGAAGAAAATGGTCCGGGTAGAGGTCAATAAATTTCTGTGAATATCAAGAAATATTTATTCAGCAGCCACCTGAGCGATCTAACTGGGCTACCGAATAAATATTTCTTGATATTCAGAGAAATTTATTGACCTCTACCCGGACCATTTTCTTCCACAATTTTCATTAATGACCAATGACATATATTACCAGTTGTTTTCCTTGTCTTAATATCTGCCCTGATAATACAGGATAGTCTCTATCGTTTGCTGTATCCAAGACCCCTCATGGGTTGTAATGGTACAGGCTATGTTTATTTTATCATTTAAAAACAACTTAAATGGCAAACAATTATAGATAGCTTCCTAATTTATGGTAATAATAGACCAACATTCATTAAGTATATCGATATATTTATTGATTAAATACCTCCTAGAAATCTTTTTTAGTTTCTATTAATAAAAAAACTTTAAAAAAACGACTACGATACCCATGAAGAGTATTGAGTTAAGTACGTGGTAGGGACCGTATGGTTTTCAAGTCAACGGTTGTGCCAAGAGTTGATCGAACGAGATCACACTCAACCGTCTGCGTTTCTACATTCTTTTTAACTAATAAAAAAACTTATAATAAGTGGATTTTTCATAATTTTATGATTCCTTCATAAGAATTTTGTTTTATGATTTTAATATTTATGAAGAATAGAGTGAATTGTTTTTAATTTCATTATTTTTTTATTCTATCTGTCCATGAGCGGTAAACAACACCTTGTCACATGTTTTCAGTTGTTGAATAGAACCAATTTTCTATACCTTCGGACTATCAAATTTGTTTCATAACTACTTCTAGAAACCGCTCAATGAAAATTGTTCACATTGTTATTGACATTGATAAGTAATTGGAATTATTGATCATAGTATTTATTAATCATAATTTACGTAAAATATTACTTATTTTGTGGACATGGTGTCTTGTTATCTCTGGGGAACAGATATAATAAATGTTTATCTACGATCTAACTCTATCATAGGTGCCGCAACAATACATCGGAGCGCCATGTAGGTGTAACAGAGGACAGCTAACTGAAATACCCTCCCTATTGTTGTAGCTTAATGCAGAATGGAAATTGATCCGCTGTGGAGACAATGGTGTCCTCGCCCGAACAGAGTGGCCTGCCAAAGGCGTACCTTTGCGAGGTCTTGGTGTAATTGCTTGGGTAACCTCTCCTAATGGAGGCACTATTGTCGTATGTTGCTCTTTCTGTAGACTTATCCAGTTTATACAATGGTTTATCAAGGATTGACCAGAAAAATAACTTATATATCGTATCATATTAACGTATATAGGAGAAGGTTAGCATCTAGAATCGGGATGTGCCATGTCATTAATGTGTTGACAGACACTTCGGGATTTGCAGACCCTTTTGTGGTTCACCCAACCTCTATAAATCAGTTAGCCTTTATGGGAGAAAAACTTTGTGGTCCCTGATCTCGTACAAATCACCTTCCTACACACGCATTGTCTTTGAAAAAGTAAAGTCTAGCGTGTACTGAACCATCATGGGTGGGCTGTAGGAGTGAAGCTCTTATTATACTTCACACCGTTTCAGGCTGCTTCAACATTTAATAGACCAACACTCTAAGCTGTCAATTAATTAAATAAGACTCATCATATACATGAATATTATAAGAACCATTCTTACTTATGGAGTAGAGATTTGTGGCAGCACTAATCCATCTCGTATCCAATCTTACAATCCAGTATCCTTCGTAAAATCCTCAATGCTCCTTATTTTGTTTCGACTATAGTAATCCATAATGTGCCATTTGTTGCTGATCTGGCCCGAACCCCATATCAATCCTTTTATGAAAAACTGTATTTCCCTCAAACTCACTAGTTTTAAACCCAGGAATCTCTTTTATTCCGGATAATACTCTAAGGCGTTTTTCTGACTCCAGGAGACGACCTTTCTCTATTTGTCTTTGTCCATGATATTATGCATCACTCATTACATTTGGTTGCTTTTTTGGTATTATACAGTTGTAAATTTTAGTAACGAAATTTAAAAATAATAAGAATTTCAATCAAGCAAAACTGAAATAATCATGAGAGAATTTCTATAAAATAGAATGACAAGTATGTACTCGGTTAGTGAAATGATAGCATTGCGAAGATTAGCATGGGTTATTAAAGAGCGAGAGATAGAAGGCTGGAGGGTGCAAGAGAGGGAGTGGTCGAGGGGGAGAAAGTGAGAGAGAACTAAGTAATCATTTATTATAAAGTCTTCCGTAAATTTATTTTACGTCCTATTAAAGTTACTATCACTAAATATTACGAAAAGAGATGATAAGACAACAAAATTTGAGAGTTTTCATCGCTACTATTTGTTATTTAAAAAATAAAAATGGTTGGCAACCACCCATGAAGTTTCTTGCATTGCATGATAGTCTATACACTATTTCTAAGAAAAGAGTAGACAAATGTGTGGAGGGAGAGAGTTTTTCCGAGATCACGCTCAACCACCAGATATTCACCACCAGCAGATAGAGGCAGTGGTAAGGCAGGAGGTTGATCCTATGCAGATACCATAGGATCTATGTACGGCTATTGACGCATAACATATTTCGTCTGTACAAGTCGGATTCAAAGCAGGATCTTTAGCATAGTAACTCAATGTCTTACCCGGTGAGCAACCCACCCAAAAGAAAAAAAAAAGTATCAAGACCCTGAGATTCATCATCTGGGCAAGACTATTTTTAAAGTTTTGCTGGCGACGAGATGGGAGCAGAGTGGCTTGGTGGTAGAGGTAAGAGTTGCCGTCCCGAAGGTTCTGAGTTTGTATCCGACTCGCTGGCAGACTTTTATTTATTCTGTTTGTTGCCGGAGATGAATCCTATGGTGTCTAGGACCTTCCCGGTCCTCATCCAGCCTCTATAAAGTAGTTACCCAAAATAAGGAAGAAAATCTGGCGGTTGAGCGTGATCTAGGACAAATCACCTCCCTACACAACTGTTGTCCAATAATCAGTCCAGTCTCAACCACGTACTGAACCCAAGACCCTCTATGTGTATTGTGGTTAACGTCATACCTCAATTTTGTACCTTTCCTTCTACAAAAAGAGGGACCTATTAAGACGTTATATTTTCAAGTAAGTTAATTTTTCAAATAATTGTGTTGGAAAAACAAAATTATAATTTTATAAATGATATTTATTTCGAAATCTTCCCCGAAATTGAAAAGGACGTCTCAACAATAAATCAATTCCTTCCGAATAAATTTATTCAATTTATTAATAACTTAAAAAGTCTTAACGTTCTAGAATTTCCACTGCTAGAAGTTCATATTTAATTGAACTTTTTTACGGAATTATTATATCAAAAAGTTTGTTAAATGTTTCCATAAATTTCAAAAAGTTCCGAGAACGCCTAACGGAAATTTACTAGCTCAACTTCATTCTCAGCTTATTGCCCGATGATTTCCGGACGGTCGTACTTCAAAACGGAAAATAAGTAAATTAAAATGAATTTGATAAAATAAGGTATTTCATTAGCTCGTGAATAAAGCTCTTAACATAAACAAGTTTTAATTGACCTTTCTGCCGAAGTTTTCCGCCGCTAATTTGGCCGCAAGCAAGTTGTTTCCCAAATCGGCCTCCCAAAGCCTTCCCTAAGGACTGAAAAAGTTATTCTCCAGTTCCTTCAGCTGATAATAGTATAGGAAAAAAAAATAACGAACCGGTGATTTTTTAAGTAGGATTAACTTATAATGTCAAAAATACATTAGCTTCGTGGGAATTTTGCGACTCCAGAGACCTAAGCAGTAAAACTTCAGTTGTCAGTTAATGGGTATTTTTCTTTTCCAAGTAGTCTTCCTCCAATTCCTTTCATTAAATTACATTCCTTAACATATTTTTATTTTGTATTTGAAGCAAAGTATAATTTCCATATTAACAATCGCATTATTTAAATCAAAATTTTTAGACGTCAAATCACCTTACCCTTCGTCGTAAACCAATGACTGGCCTCAAATATTCTTTAATAATATCCCTCTTATTCCAGAACAGGTTTGATTCTTAGGACAACAAACGCTAAACTTGGAATCCTCACGCAAGACTTCAACCCAGTTTCATGTGGTATGACGTTATTTAAATATCTCGTCGACTGCAGGTCTTTCAAAAAAATCATAAAATGAATTTATCCCTCGGTTAATATATACAGAATAAGTGGTTGAGTCGGATTTTCTTCAGAGAGTTAACTGCTTTTAGACAACCGGAGTCGAATTATTCTTGTAGTTTTTGGCTTGAAGTGGAGTTGTTGAACTATAACTCCTTTTCTTAGCCCCTTATTTACTACGAAAATAACTCGATTCCGCTTACTGAAGTACAAGAAACGCATTTTGGAGCCAATTAGAATTAACCGGTTATTCACCAGGGGTGTAGATATATCTGAGGAACATACATTAAAATATAATTAAAAAATATTTAGATGTCAAATTATCTTGCCCTTCGAAACCAATGACTTCCTGGCCTCAAGTACCCTTTAATAATAGGCGACTTATTCCTGAGAACTGGTCTGATAATTAGAAATAAATCTTGGCAAATGTTTAACTTGGAATCCTCAAGCTAGACTAAAACCACACGAAACTGGTCCTTTCAGACTGCTTTAACACTTACTGGACAAACGCTTTAAAGTCTCAACTAATTACAAAAGACTCATTCACAATACTATTAAAATACCTATTTGGACTTACGGAGTAGAGCTTTGGGCTTTGAATTCCTCTCGTATCCAATCCCTTACAAACGAATGAAATTAATATTGTAATCGAGTAAAATATTTTTTTATATATTCCATATAATTATCGACATTTTTTTTTTAAATTTAACCTTAACATTTTAACATTGGTTAGTGAATTAATACCAAACCACCGAATTTGTTAAGTAGAATGGAATCCTAGAGTTACTACAACACTATCACCCCATAAATTTTTTGGTCTGTTACTTGTACTTTTTTCCATCTGTTCAGTATTATACTTTTGATGAATGCTTTGTTCTTAATCTAGTCAAAGAAGTATCTAATTAAAAGCGTTTTTATTTCTTCCTCTCCTTTCCTCGATTCCCTACGTTTCTAGCATACTTGTTCTCTTGAAAATGCTAAGCTCTGTTTCATTTATTGATAATTGATCGTATAACCAGTTTTACATATTTGTAAGTAATTTATAAGTTACTTTGAAATAATTTAGTGAGACCTATTACATTTATCTTCGGGGTGTATTTCCTATTTAGAAGCGTTAGAGACCCAAGTCTTTAAGTTGCTGGAGCCGATACTCGAAGACATCTTGACAACTTCGGTCAAAGTGTCAAAGTTTACAATCGGACGCCTTTAGAACCTGACGGTCTTTCCAAGTAGGTGACGGCGTTCATGAATTTTTAAACAAGCCAAAAGTTGAGTGACTAACTCTTTATGTGGCGTATATTGCATTTAAATAACTTTTCATGCTATAAATATATTTATAACATAAATTAAAATTCAATAAATAATTATATTAAACAATAATTAGATATCTGTATATAATGCATTTTCCATTATTTAATCTATTTCAAAAGATTTTTTTATTATTAAAAATAATTATTAATGTACCTCACTTAATCTACCTTTAAAAAACCTGTATTATATTAATTCAGATACATTATATGAAAGGAATAAATAATATTCTTATTGAGAAATATAACATGACATAAATAGTTTTTAGATTTGTTTGTTGTTAGATTTTATTTATGATTTTTTGTTAATGGTTTTAATTTTTTAATATTCTTATTTTGAAGAGGACGGATTTGTCCTGACTGAGAGGTGACCCCTGGTAGCTCAAATCGTAATAAAATAAATAAAACTGTATACTCACGATAAAATATTATCAGATGTTATGAGGAAAAGGAGGATTTAACATTATGGCCACTTGCTAAGAGTGAAACCCATACGATTGAAGAACTGGATTTAACGTATTTTTAAGAAAAGAAAACAAGCCTGGTTAGAGGTAGAAAAGATTTGCAGGAGATGGAGATAACTCGTGAGGATATTCTAGAATGCAGCCGTATTAGGATGTAATTAAATTCTAACCAGGATTTAAAAAAAATCAAAGCTGACGACGGGAAAGAAATGGACGGAGGGAAGAAAGGAGTAACACCAACAACGAATAAGTGAGTAAAAAATCCTTAGTTATGCCATCCTTCAGACGGGGCGTAAAATTTTGGTACCGAGCCTTTGTGGTGTCAGGAAATCGTTAAATATTTCCAATCCTATCTATATCTGGATTGGCAAAATATAAGAATTTCACAGTAAAATCACCCGAATAGCTATAGCAGCATATAGTATTGATAAATATAAGTTTAAAAACGTAATAAATTGATATGCTCTCATCACTAGCCCAAATAATGGTCTCAGGTAAAGTTAAGATTTAGTTTTTTATATGGGGTTTAAAATGGGATTCATTTTCATGTAGTAATATGGGATTACTACAACCGAGGTTTAGTTATACCATACAGCTATTGATTAAAATACAGATATCTTTCTATTCCAAAGGTGTACAGGGCTGATATTGTTTTAATAAATACCTTTGTCATCAGATAAAGTAAATTTACTTGTATTATACGGTGATCAAGGTTAAAAAATATATGTCTAATTACAAAATGCTCCTTTTCGTTACATATGATTGTTAACGCCTGAAACACTCTATATGATGTCCGGCATCTTGATATCATTCCTTTTCCAGGCACAGACCCTATGAGACCTATACTCTATCTGCTCAGTAAACCCTTACATGTTCGTCTAAATATTCCTAGCAATCTAAACAGTTCAACATATAACAAAATCTTTAAGATATGTCACAGTGAAGTGAGTGCAGTATAGGATAGTAATTTAAATATAATTTTTTATCAATTATTGTTATGACTTTTTTATTGTTCAACAAAGTCAGTTTAATCTGTATTGGCTGAAAATATGCATTTTTTTATTATTTTCCGATGGAAATATTATTATAAATAATTCAATACTGCTGTTTCTTATTTCTCGAAAATATTGAAATGAAGATATCGGTCCCACAACTTTCCGGAGCAAGTAACCGGAGAAGTTGGAAATTGAATTTGAGTTAGGTCTCTCCCGAAAGCTGAGCCAGTAAATTGAGAGCCTTGGCTAAAATTTTTCTAGAGTGATTGATACTTTTATTATATCAGTATAATTCTTCCCTTCGTCCAATCAGCCCTTATCCATTCTCCTCCGAGACGTCAGGAATAATTGATGTCACTAGCGTCTTTTGTTAGGTTTATTACGGAATTATCGGACGATTTAGAGAAAGAGTTGGGGGGAGGGGATCGGTGACAAAAACTTCGTTAACGACTAATGGCTTTCCGATACTTAAAGACGTCAGTCCAAAAATGAAAGAGATTTGAAATCCGAGTATTTATCAAAAGATGGATTTAGGGGGTGATTACTTTTTTTCCTTCGCTTTATTAAAATATCTTGTAGAAGAAAATTTATGGTGACACAAATTAAAACGTGTTTTACTAGTATAGATTAAACCAACTTCTGCAAGCAAGTGCTTAAAAATTTTAAAGTATGATAGATTTTCCTTATAAAAGAGTATTGATTCGATATAGACTCTTGAGCACGTAATAGGGCCGTTCTCAATCATTACCACTTAAGTCTTTTAAAAAGATTTTTCCGAAACAATTATATCAATATATTAGAGATTGATATATGGTAACAGTTATATACACAACGAATATATAACAGATATATATATATATATATATATATATATATATATATATATATATATATGTGTGTGTAATTTTAAATTAACGTCTCTGTATGAGTTCTTGATGCATTAGGTGACCGTGAACAATATATTAGGCGTTCAGGTTCAAAATCAAATTATTCCGGGATTTCAAAAATTTACTTTTTCGATCGTTTAATCAAGCAATTTTATGCTCTCGAAACTTCAGAAGAACCATGAGAAAATTGTCATGTTAGAGAAAATTGCTTTACTGAATAAGCGAAACATTTTGAAAACTTAATTTTTGAAATTTAACTGCATTTGATGCTGAGTGACTTGTGTCATAAATTTCGTTAAAATATCAAGATACTTCAGTTAATTTAAACTCATTAATATATGACTTAATTTTCGATATAAACCTCATTCACTGTTATTTTTCACATAGTTATTTATTATTATTATTTTTTTGTCAAATATTAATTACTAATAATAAAATAAAATTAATAAGAAGAATAAAATAAAAATAATGATAAGCTATTATTATTATTGTGGTTGTGTGTCAATATTACAGTCTGTTTAGCGTCCCCTAAAACCAAACAACAAATATACTTTTTATTTATTAAAACTTTACTGGTAATTATATAATACTACATATTTAACGGATAATTTAACCATTAATGAAGCATATGTCCCACCTCTAAAGTTAGATGTAAGTATCATATAAAACAATGCTATTCAAAAGGAAATTTTAAACAGAAAGACATGATAAAAACTAGAGAGTGGGCGGTAGACTGTTCGATATAATAAAAATTACAAAGTCCAAGTTCTTTTACTAAAAAGCATTCTTTCAATCTTCAGAAAAAGGAGGGGATTATTAAGTCCGCTGCCTACGGGCTTAGAATCTTGAATAAACATGAGGCAGTAACAGGTGGACTTGTCAGCTCGAAAGGAAAAGATGAATTTATAACAAAGCCATTTAAAAACGATACCGTCCAAAGAGAGTAAAGCTAAATGGAATTACTTATATTCGATAATCTAATATTTCCTCAGCCAAATTGAAGTCCCTTCGATATGAATATTCACTTCTCTTTATTAATTAACATTGTATAGATAACTCTCCTTCAAAGATGAATGAGTCTTGTTTTTCATTTTTTTGGGGCTCTGGGCAGTTTATTTAATATCGACTAATATACGAAAATGGAGACTAAAAAACCTGTAAATATGTCAAATTTATTTTTCTTTTGTTAGAGATATATTTAAATACTTTCAGAAAATTTCAATTTTTATGGAAATTAAATACACTCAACAGCAAAAAAAACCGGACACTTAGATTTGTTCTTATAATTTCGTTAAATACATATGTATATTAATCTTTTTAATTCATGGTAAGAATGAAATAAACCCCGGAGTGCATCGTGAATGGTAGACTTCGCTACCCCAAGCACCGGCCTTCTCTGGCCAAGGCATCAGCTCGGGCTGTGTCAACATTTGAAAGAACCATTATTCTGGACCAAAATAAAAAAAAACATGTCTATTAATCACAGAAAAGGCTTGGTAAATACATTAAAGATGTTTAAATGTGCTAAAAACTACTTACAGTTTAGAATAGGTCAGACAGGAAAATCAACATCAAGACAAATAAATCAAATCTGAGTTTTATCTAATTGTTTACTAATCCTGAAGGGATTAGTTCAATGGAACTCTATATGTTACAAAAAAAAATCCATATTACAACAAAAAAATACGTTGTCAACCAAAAAAATAAAATCACCAAAAATATATTACAAAAAATTGTGTATAACAATATTATTGAGTTCCTAACAAAATGAATAAAGAAAGAAAAACTTCCTTCAATAGAAAGTTAGCCATCAAAAAAAAAAATTACATCTAAAAAAAAATGTGTGTGTCAGTTCCGACACGGGACTGGAATTTAGTCCTTTCCGTTTCTAATAAATTTTAAATGTGTTCTTACCAATTAATCGCTCTATACTGATACTTATCATCGTGTATTATTTTCTTTTAATTTGTAAATTATTTTAAATTAATGTGAACAATTTTAATTAAAATTATAAATATATATTTTATTTTAATTGTGCCAACGTTTCGGCTTACGTTGTAGGCCATCTTCAGGGAAAATAGTGGGTGTGGAAACTTCTTACAACACTAAAACTGTCAATTGAACTCATATTGATTTATATTCACGGTTGTGAAATACATCCCAAGAAAGGATATCCTACCGCCCCAGTGCTATAAATGCCAGCAATTTGGGCAAACAAAAAAACTACTTCAACCACACCGTAAAATGTGTAAGATGCAGCAGCTCACATAACATTTCTGAATGTCCGCGACTAGGTGAACTCAAACAAAATGCTCGAATTGCGAGGGAGCGCACGTCGCTTCTTATAGAAAATTCCTCCATAGAAAAAAATAGAAGAAATAGTGACTAAAAGGATGGAAGGAAAGAACTCAAAGCAGATCAGTACTGACCAAAACATACCCAAACTAATGACTAACAGCATGAAAGTTCCCTGTCTTTACTTTTTTGAAGGAGGCCTCATCTTCAGAGTCGGGTAAAGGTATATTTGAGCCCAGCATGATCATTGTCTGTCCACTTCCTAATACGCAAATCTCCGTCCTAGTAGCACTACACACTACACACTACACACTACACACTGTACACAATTAAATAGTCACTGCACAGCCTTGCTAGATAGCTAGTCAATTCCCTACTCTTATCAGAGCAATGCTGCCCTGTCGTAAGTTGAGGTCGTATCCAAGTGATATGAATGGACCCCAACAGCTTAAGGCAGAATTTAAATGAGAGTAGTAATATTGTTTGTTTGGATAGGTATCTTTAAAAAGGCTACTATATAAAAAATTATCGCATTTCAACACTTCGAGAATAAAGCAATAGAATACACTGTTACCATAGATACCACACGTATCCCTTCCCGATTAGTCCCGGAATTTATCTTTTAAATTTGATGTATTATATAAAACCAATAATCGAGAAGGGAGCGTTACTCGCCACTTTTATTTAAAACTTGATTTTACTACTAAAAAAATGTTCATACCGCGGACTAAATATGAAAATCGTTTCTTAAGGAGTAAACTCCAAAAAAATTCAACATTTTAAACCAAGATGATTAATTTTATAATTTTGAACCCTCATGATTAATACTATTGTAGATAATATTTGAATTTAGGGAATAATGTATATAATTTAGGTATATAGCGATAATATCCGACATACAAAATTTTTTATTAAACAATTTTGTACAACTTAGTTGTTTTTTGTATCTAAAAGTTCTCGCCACAGATTTCGATCCAGCCAATCTCCCCCTCCTAAGCCCCCTCGCTGCCATGCTCTCCTCTACATCCTGCAACCATCTTTTTTTGGGTCGTCCTCTTTTCCTCCATTTATTAAAACAATGATAATATTTTTTTTATTTATTCTGGTATAATTCCCTTTAAAATAATAACACTTCAAATGAAATAAGCTGTTTTGTCTTTAAGTGAAATACAATTTAAATAAATAACTATATGAAAATAAATTATAAACTGACTCATAATTGCAAATTACAAAATGAAAAAAGAAAATTTGTCAACAATGACTTTATAGTATGAAACTATAACAAAGTATTTACATTTGACAAAACAGATAAATATTTCATGTAACAAAGATAGGGGAGAATGTTCATATCCAACACTTTAATCATTCCAGGAATCGTCTTTCTCGATCATAAAATTAATAACTGTAGGACTCCATTACGCATTATGTTTTCTCGAAATAAATCGAAAATGTTGCTGATCTTCTGGTCTTATAACATTACTATAAACAAAATGATTAACCGGATTTATCAATTGTAAAATGTTTAAATAACTGAGTGTCAAACAAGCTAATGAACAAAGAAATGCCGAGAATTTGGGATAAGGGAACACAGGAATTAGATGTAGTTTTCTAAGATCATACAAACTCTCAATGCTGCGATAAAAAATATGATATAAGGAGCTTTTAGAATGCTTTACTATTTTTTTCGATATAATATCAAATATTTCCAAAAATAAGAAAAAAAAATGGATATCAATAATTGAAAAAAGAATATTTACTTACATTCTGTGCACAAACCCCTGGCTAAATAAGATAACATGTTTTCGGAGGTAAGACAAGACAGAGCCTCCATAAAAAATGAAGGGTACGGAGGTGGAATAAGATGGCCCTAAAGAGGAAGCGGTTAAGGGAACATAACCCTAGGCGATAGGCGAAGCGACACAGCCCGTATAAGGCATTTTCACGACCCTTCGCGTCACCAATTTTTACAACCCTGGTCCTCTCGGTAATTTACCGACGGTTCAGGTGTACCTGCTCAGGAAGGGTTGACGGATTCTTCCATCTTCCTGGATTCTTTTCGGATTTATGGTACCCGTTAAATTACACGCCTGTGGAGGATATCTTCTTTGAAGAAACTTACTATGTTCTGAATATCAGAACCAATTCTATTTAAGTATTGAAAACAGTCCGTTAAATTTTGTAAAATTAGTGGCACATAGCTATTAAATATATAAAATTCCCTTCTACCAAGCCTTAAATAATTACCAAACAAATAAAAGACACAACCTAATTATTATACAATTCACAGCAATTAAGATCAAATGCTGCATACCTCCTATCAACAGTTCAAACAAACATCAACCTGAGATAATCTCACTCCACGAAGTTCAATAAAATATTCTATTTATATAAATACCAGAAAATTTTAAGAACAAGGCTTGAATGTCCTAAATATTTTGCAGTTACTACGCGTTGATTTGATGATTGCCCCTTATTTGCCTCTGGTAAATTCTTCTTTTTTTTATACTAGTAATCAGCTCTAATGTTTTTTTTTAGTTCCAGTAATTATTTAAATTTCGTTTAATTAATTATTCACTGTTGTTTAAATTATCGAAATTATTTTAATTCACTACCAACAAAAGAAATAAAAATACACATCTGGGTTGTTTAAAAAATAAATTCAAATAAAAATAAATGTATAATAGGAACACTGGTTTAATCAAAAGCTATGAATCTACATGGTGAGATCACATTATTACTGATTTTTCTTTTTAATTTCTTAATCTTTTTATGAATTTCATAAATTATTAAAATCTTTGTAGAGCTATATTTTTATAATTTTTTATTATAAATATTATATGTCTATATTTATTTTTTAGGAAAGGCAGCTGAGACACCGAAGGATGTAGCAAGTGCTAGAAGTCCAGCAGCATCAGTAAAACTACCAGGTTAGTGATACCTATCCTAAATATTAAATAATTACTAATTGTTTAATAATTATTTGTGGTTAATTAGTTATTAATTAGTAATTGGTTAACTCATGGGAACATCTAAGTGTATACCTTTCACTATTTAGATATTATATTATATTTTATTTATTTAATTTAGACCAAACCGTTTAAAAATTAAAGCTATAACAACTCAGTTATATAAAACCCAATTTTATTTTATTGAATAACGTTGGTCTAAACCACGTTCAAGTATTCACACACGTTTCCGCAATTAAGATTGCTTCAATCATTCCAGAAGAATAATAATTTATTAATAATACACAGCAGTCCAAATACAAAAAATAAAACTTAATCTGTGAACAGAACGAATATCTCTTGATATGCATATACTATTTTTAGAATATTTAGATAGGGTATTAAATAAGGAAATCTTGTATAATTAAAAGCAATTAAAAATGTAAAAATACTTTTCTTTTTTATTCCTCTTTTTATTTATTTAATTTGAGCATATCTCTGAGTTCTACTGGTATCGTTTATAAAACAGTATACATAGCCTTGAACGGAACGTTGGAATCCAGTGAAAATAGCTGGAAATAGAGATCAAATGAACAATGTACAAAACTTGTAGAACGTAAAAACTCGTGCCTTCAACAATTTTTGTAGTTATTTGGATTTTGGAACAGTTATCCCACTTATTCTAGTTTCTTTTCTCCTAAAACTTTCGTGATAACATGAGTGTAAAACGGGATTTCTTTACTAATTAAGACTATTCCATAATAGGAAACTAAATTTTATAACATGTCACTTCATTATATCAATAATTGAATATCATAAGACCATTAGTTGCTGGACCTCATCCTCAAGGCAATGTTGAAGAGAAATGGTTGTTATGCGCCTCAGGATAGGATATTATTGTTTGACCCGTGAATATGAGAAAAAGAGAATCCTCCATGTTTACTATGTAATGAGGCACATACTGCTCCTGATCTTTAAGGAATAGCCTAACGAAGATGGAAAGATGGAGCTCGCTTCGAAAGGTCTTGAGACTTTTGATGATAACGAACAATATACCAATAACATTACAAATACTTATTGGTTTTTAATAATAATAATACATATAATATAACAATTATGACGCTGACACGCAACGATGAAGGCTGTTAAACATGTGGGAAAAAAACATCCTCAGGAAGATCATTGGCCCTACAAAAGAAGGAGATCGCTGGCGGATGAAGACAAATGAGGATCTTAGAAATCTATATGCTACACCAGATATCGTTGCCACGATTAAGAGTGCCAGGATAAGATGGCTAGGCACGTACAAAGAATGGAAAGAAGAATAACCAAAAATGATGATGGATGGACACCCTGGGAGAAAGAGGAGCAGAGAGAGACCTAGACTTCGTTGGCTGCAGGATATGGTGGAAGACCTTCGGACGTTGGGTGTCGGCAGATTGAGAAGCCGAAGACAGGTCGGAGTGAAGGAGGATCACTGAGGAGGCCAAGGTCCTCCAAGGACCATAGCGCCGTTAGATAAATAGATAGATTATAATTACAAGAAGAGACTAAAGCGCCGAGAACTGGAACAAAATGGAGCGAAAAAAGAAGAGCTGAGTTCTCGTAAAGAATGAAAACCTGGTGGAAAAATAAGAAGAACAAGGATCCCAAAACGTGAACCATCTTTACTTAGTGTCTTCCACTTTAGGAGCTTTACGTCTAGTAATAACAATGATAATAATATAATGTTATATTGAATTAATATAACCATGAGTTCGCAACTAGTCAGTCTGAATGTGATATTCATCATTCATCTCAATTTATTTAATTTTATCAAATCCTCGAGTATCCTATTTTATTTAATCCTAACAATCCAAAATGCTTAGTAAAATCCTCATTGCTTCTAAATTTGTTACGAATAAAATCATCCATAATGATCCTAATGTTCCAGATGTTCCTGATTTGGCACAAACCCGCTATCAATCTTTTCACAAAAAACTTTATTCAAACCCAAAGCCACTAGTTTCAAACCTAATCTTAATTGCCGATAATCCTCCGAGGCGTTTTAAAAGAAGATACCCTTCTGTCTTAAATCTTTTACTTGATTTCTGCCAGTGGGCAGTTATTCTACTCGCCTTTACTAGCATACCATTATTTATCATTCATAATAGTTTCTTGTATTATGAATTATGGTTGAATTTCAATAAATACATTTAAAAAAAATATCTTCTAAAGTATTTGTAAGTAATTCACACTGTCATATTTTCCTAAAAATTCACACGGACCACACAAATTTTTAAATTAAGGATCCATATTCTTACTTTTATCTAATTAACAACCTATGCTTATCATCGTTTACATGAAAATGATTTACAATGTGTAAATCGGAGCAGTTAACAATATTATGACTTATCCATGTACTATTCTAGATGTTTTAGATTATGCTCTCTGTGATTGTGATTAATGTGCTATTATAAATATTATGGTTCTATTATCGTGAAGTTGGTTATTATCTAAAGCGCCCTTTCGAGCACTATCGGAGTCCCTTCATAGCGCACTATATGGATGTTAGGTATTAGTTATATTTGGACCGAATGGAAGAGAACCAACTGAACATGATTTTCAGTTCTAGTGCCTCAGTTGCGCTAATTGTAAGTGATTTTAAAACGCGAAATGAAACGAAGTACAATGAATAGCCTTCTTCTGAAGAACCACTTTTGAACAACTAAGCAGAAACGGTTAATGAGGGGAATCAAAGGAGAACATTATAGCTAATTTTAAACGTATCTTTTGTACCAATTTTCGTTTGGGTATCCGAAACGGTTAGGTCCGTAAGTACTCCCGGCGGAGCTTAGTCGCCTTACATTAATATTCCAAGACGCTAAGAGGATTTACATTGATTCTACCGCATCCGGGAGAAAGGGGATTATAACGTCTTTGTTCCCTTGCGGGGTTACTTCTTTGCCTCGGGTTCCTCCAGGCTTCCCGACGTCTGGGGATATTCCCATCTCTTGGAGTAGAAGAGGCTGTATAACTAATGACCTCATTACTATTCATCTCAGAATGATTTTCATTAGAAGTGTTCTCTCCGAGACACTTGGAATTCCCAAGACATCGCTCAATACATTTGAATATTCGATGGGTCCTCAATGTATTTTATTGCTTTGGTATTCGAAATTGGAAAGATATATACCTCAAAGAACATGATCATTCCTCTGTTTAATGTTTGTTCCAACTTGTACATTACCAATCATCGAGCATAAATTACGATTTACAATCTCTTCTTATAGTCGGGCAGCTATAAGTAAGTAGATGTATCAGAGCTGTAAAATTGATTATATAAAAAAGAAAAAGAAAATATGTATATGTAGAAGAAATTGGTCAGGGTAGAGGAAAAACTCTCTGTCCACAATCCTGAAGAAGACCTACAATGTGGGTCGAAACGTTGGCTCTTAAAATAAACATTTCTCCCACCTTAACTCCGGACCATTTTCTTCCACAGACATTATATATATATATATATATAAAGGGTGTCCCATTTCAAGTGCCAAAGTATCAATCGAAAATTGGTACAAAAGATACGTTTGTTGTTCAAAAGTGGTTCTTCAGAAGATCGGCTGGTTCTTATAATTAGAACACCTGATGCACAAGAACTGAAAATCATATTCAGTTGGTTCTCTTCAATTCAGTCCAAATGTAACAGATACCTAACGCACTATATGTGCGCTATGAAGGGCCTCCGATAGTGCTCGCGTTTTAGATAATAACCAACTTCACGATAATAGAACCATAAAATTTGTGATAGCACATTAATCACAATCACAGTGAGCATAATCTAAAACATCTAGAATCGTACATGGATAAGTCATAATATTGTTAACTGCTCCGATTTACACATTGTAAATCATTTTCATGTAAACGATGATAAGCATATGTTGTTAATGCATCATCCTATTCTAGGATTTGTTTGTTTACGATTTACTAATACATACATGTTTGAGCAACCTCGAAATAGTTATTGGACCTTTCGATGAGAGCTCCGAAATGGATAAGGAAATAAATTTCTGATTCAATTATACCAGATCGCATGTCATTTTGATTGTAACCTTTTATTAAACTAATAACATAAATTAATTTTCATAAATTAAATGACTAATAATTTGGTAATGAAAAAAAAAACAATTAATTAAATTAAAAGAACAATTTAAACGCTTTTATCATGAGAAAATGAAGTTATTAAAATTAACTAAATTACAAACAACTAATTAATAACAAAAGAAAACAATTATTATTTAATCCTACGATAGTAAATTTAACTCTATTAAATTACAAATAAATAAAATGTTCAAATGAAATCTATTTCAAAAACATGAATGTTTATGCGGTTTTCTAATTGAAATTATATAATAATGAAACTCTTATCTGTCTGTCGAAGTAGTTTCCAGTTGATGGTAGATTCTCGGCAGGGCGAGCTGGATGTTGAGACGACAGAGGATTTTCGTCGGCAGGGCGAGCGAAGATGGTGAAACAATAGAGGTTGAGATGATCTACTGGGTCAAATCGAATTGGTCGAATCGATGACTTAGTTTAAACTAATTACACCTGCAGGTGGGAAGGAAATTAGTATAAAAATTCAACTTTGGGCTCCTATAGAGTTGTGCACGTCAAGAGGCTCGTGTCAACACTCTCTTCAAATTCACAAAACACAACTTTGGGCTCCTATAGAGCATACGATGTGCACGGCTAAGGGGTCGTGGTAACACCCGAAAGCCGCTCGACTCTCTTTTGTTTTTCTCTCTTCACTTTTATAACATATGTTTTCACACTTATTACAAATATTACACTTATATCTAAACCAAATAAAATTACCTTCAAAGTTAAATTATTCTAAACATCTA
Organism: Troilus luridus; assembly: GCA_964056705.1. Classification (NCBI taxonomy): domain Eukaryota; kingdom Metazoa; phylum Arthropoda; class Insecta; order Hemiptera; family Pentatomidae; genus Troilus; species Troilus luridus. The sequence goes on along the minus strand of OZ057416.1, from coordinate 76,193,522 downwards.
TGAAATAAACGTTTAAATTATTATATTAAATTAAAATGTGAAAAATAAATAAAGATAATGTTCTTTCTTTTAAGAAAAAATGATTTAATTTTTTTATGATTAAAACTAATAATACTTTATAAGGTTACTACTTCATCTGGCCTTAACAATACATACATATATATATATATATATATATATATATATATATATATATACATATGTATATATCTATCTACCTATCTATATATATATATATATATATATATATATATATATATATATATATATATATATATATATATATATTATAAATTACTCTTATTCCAATATATATAACAGGTATTGTATATCTATATGAATTTAATTACAGATTACATAGGAGTCTTCACTGTTGAAAGACGTATGTACTGCAATGGTCTTCAATGCTATTTCTAATTCTTTTCACACTACCTTTTTTTTATAAGTTTAAAGGGTTCTTCTAAACTATCTATTTTAGATTTTAGATTTTAGGTTTTAAATTTGAAACAATATGTTATAAACCTCAAATATCAAATTGGTTCAAATATGAATTGACTATAAAAATATATTATGTATATGATAAAGCGTGAATAAAAGATTAAAAAAAAGAATAAACCAAAAAATATAAAAGATAAAATAAAAAGGAGTAAATAACTGCATTAGATATCTTTAATTGATCCTTTTGAAGGAAATTTTATCATTAATTTATTTATTATATTTTGTTTATTATCATTTTATGTATTATATTTTATTATCATTTTCCTCATTTAACTTACATACATGATAATCGATAATAGGAGTTTAAGTTATCCAAAACTGTGATCACTGAAGTTGTTTTTTTATTGAGCTTTTTTTGATTGGTTCGTAATTAGCTCTCAGATCTTCTTGGTAGTTCTATAATTTACGGGAAGTAAAATGTAGTAATACATGCGAAATAGGCTATTAAAATAGTAACTCTCGTTACAATAATTAGAACGTGTAGTAGTTTTCACAATCATTTAGGATTTATTGTTAAAAATAAAAACTAATTACGGTGAGAAATAAAATATATAAGAAAGAAAACCTAAAGCGTACCCGAAAATTTGGAATGTAGGGGTTAAGATTTGAATTCTAAGGATTCTACTTAGTACAAAATTTACCAAAATATATTACATTGATAACTATGGGTCCGGAACATGATCGATTCTACTTTTAAAGAACTTGAATTTAAGGTCAACAATTTTTTTTAGAAGACAATAAGGTTATACCGACGGTATCTAAATGACGAAACATGAGACATATTTATTATTCATAAATACAATACGATACATGAATATATTTAGATATCATGATATCTTATACGATAGCAGCCGCTGTTTTTCTGGGGCGAAAAAATGTTGAAACTTTTCAATATTTCCCGAGATGAACCAGTACTGAACATAGTACTTGTAAGCGAGGTTAGGGCTGAACTAGATATATTATTTATATCTTTATGTAATCAGAAAAGAACAAACATAATCAAAGAAACACTCACTGAGACCAAACCCAAGGTCAAATTTATGGGAGAAGTAAGTACAGAATTTCAAATAGACATAGGAGTACGACAAGGCGATGGACTATATCCATTGGTCTTCAATTGTGCGCTCGAGAAAGTCGTACGGGAATGGAGAAAAGCAGGTGCACCAACACACCGACTAGGGAAAAAACTAAAAGGGATAGAATTAGACTGCTTAGCATTTGCAGACGACATGTCACTAATTGCCCAGTATATTCCCGATGCACAAAAACAACTTCAACTACTACAAAAACAAGCAGAAAAATTGGATTACAAATCTCATTTGAGAAAACAAAATTTATGACAGACTTCAATAATGCCCCAGATGAAATCCAAATTGCCAACAACAAGATCCTTCGAGTAAACGAATTTAAATATTTAGGTGAATGGATTACAGCAGACTGTCATGCAAATAAATCTATTGAATCCAGATTCCATAAATTGGAAACCGTTTTTCAGTTAACAAAAAATATATTCAATAAAAAGAGCCTCTCCTGGACCTGCAAAATCCAACATTATACATTTGTAATCAAACCTGAAGCTCTCTACGCTTCAGAGACACTCAGTCTCCAACATAAAACTCTAAAACAGAAAATAGAAGTGAAAGAACGAAAAATAATGAGAAAGATCCTAGGGCCAAGAACCAAAGGAGGTGTACATTATCCAAAGCCTAGTACAGAAATATATAAAAGAAATTCCAAAATCACCGACACAATCCGAATGCGAAGAATTCAGTTCAAGGGACAGACTAACGCACAAAATACATACATTCTTAAAAAGCTAGGCTACTAGACTGAATTGGCACAAACAGACAGAAAAGGACCTGCAAGAATTAGGATCACCAAACTTACACGACCGAAATAAAATCAGAAAAATCACTCACACACGGTGTTTCGAGGAAGAAGAGAGAAAGACTACCCAATATGCATGGTCAGTGCAACGGAAACAAACTCACTCGTTGCGCATGAAGGAATGCTGGGCCAAAAGGAAGGCGAGAAAGTGTTGATTTAGCGTGGTCCTAAGTGACCCATTCGCGAGAAAAATAAATAAAAAATTTCAGATGTATGTACATTATCTATAAATACGTGTTGAATGTACCCTTATAAATGAGAACTACGCTAAGAATAACTGGGTGAAAGAGTAAAAAATAATTAGGGAATGTTTCAGTTTGTGAACTGTCCAACAGTTTGGAAATCCCTGACAGTTAATCTGACTTTCGGAGGTTCGAATTGTCATTTCACTGGAATTCATAAAACAGCGCTCGTTTTTCTGTTGGATAAAGAGAAACAGTATCCAAAAAGAGAAACATTTTACTGAGAATTCAAAGTTTACGCGGGATAATGAATCGAACATCCTGATTACAACATGGTCCATAATTTGTCCTGGCTGAGTCTCATCTCGAACGCTATATTAAAATATACGATTTACCTCTCGTACCATTAACAATTGATTTTATTAAAAAACGGGCATACTTTAATAAAACCAAACGGAAAAATAAGTTAATTACATTTTAACTGCTACTGAATTTAAAAAATTACAATTTTTTCAGTTGATGACACCATATTCTTCTAACAGTATCATGTGATTAACTTTTGAATATGACGTTATACTTTATTGGATTTATTTTCAAATAAATAAAAAGTATTTTTTTATTTTTTTCATACTCAGTTTTTCATATCTGTTTGTTGATAATGCTATTATTGGAAATGACATTTTATTATTAGAGCTATCATTCATTGTTTAATTTAAAAATAATTGTGAACAAACGATTTACCATTTTACAATTGAATGGTAGACATGACTTAATATTAACTTGATTTTACTGCCATTATATTAGAGCTGAAATTTCTATTTAATAAAATTTTCTCTTCTTTTTTTAATTTGAAATAACTAACCTCATCCATGTTGAGGAGTAATAAAAATGGGTAAATGTAAAATATGAATGAAAAAGAAAAATAGTTTATCATGTTTAAATGAATTTTACGGAAGTAAGAGATGAGAAAAATGTGAAACTTACGTAATATATAAAGCATGATGGGGTGGACGTAAAACTAAAAATTGAAGTGATTTAAATTATTATCATTTAATTTAAATAGTCAAATGTTTAAATGAAATATAACTGTAAGGAAAATAATCGGATTTCCCATGGAAACTGAATATCATTTTTCTAATACATACTTCGAAATATGGAAAAAATTATGCATAATGCATAATAATAAATGGGCTTTATTATTATATACAAAGTAGAAAAATAAACAAATTAAAACAACATTTGTGATTTAAATGATGGGACAGAGAGGACCAACAAATTAATTAATTATTTGGTATTTTTTTTATGATAATGATTTATTATTTGAATGGAAATAATGATATGCTGCATAATTCACTTAAAAATTCAAACTATGAAAATAAAATGATTCCAATTACAATATGTATTATTTATATATAATCAGTTACAATTATTTCAAACAATTTTATTTCCATTTCTAATTTATAAACAAGTAAGTTGCATGCATTGGCAGGTTACTTTAAATTAAGTTGTTTTTGGTCGAAATAGTTAAGATGTTTTAAATGAGCAATAAATTGTTAATTATTAATTAGATTCTAATTGACAATATATGACACATATGAAGTTGAAAAAATAGTTTCTGACCATTTATTAATATATCATGCTCTATATTTTAATTTGTATTTTACCCACACTTAAATTATAAATAAATTAGGAGTTTATGGACATACTTTGGATATGTTTATTTTCTTACTTTTTTTAAATATTTATTTATAGAGAGAAGAATAGTTGACTGGAAGATCTAATGGAGGATGGAAATAGTTGGGGGTGCAGTCAAAATAAACACCAAATAAGTGAAGACTTATTTTTTTTTGTGCCGACGTTTCGACCTACTTTTTTTGTTGTTAATTTAACGTCACATTATGCTGCTATGGCTAATCGGACGCTGCTACAGTGGGAGCTCTAAATTTTGCCTACCCAAGTATAATTAGGATCGGGATTTTTAACGAGTACCTGACATCGTACAGGCTCGGGACCCCCGTTTAACGTCCCTTCCGAAGGACGGCGTAACTAAGGATTTTTTACTCCCTTAAAAAAATCCTAGGGTCACCTGCCGGACTACGAACCCGCGATCTTGGGCTTAGTAGTTTGTTACGCTAACCACTAGACCACAGGTGACCTTTTTCGACCTACATTGTAGGTCATCTTCAGGGCTATGAGAGAAAAACAAACAAAAAATAACTATAAAAAACATTACAGTACCAAGAATATAATAATATATAGAGTAATAGAAAAGTAAAACAAAATAGTGAAGGATATATTATTATGGATATATGAATAAAAAAATTCTCCTTTAGATAAAGCCCTCTTCATAATAGATAACAACTGGCCACTCATAGAACCCCATACCTCACTCAACCGTTCCTCATACCTCCAATCCTCAATACTCTGTTGTGAATCTGGCTACCTTATCATGCGCAGTTCTTTAAACAAATTTCTAGACTTGCCATGGGAAATCCCCTCGCTCCTTACCTCTCCAATATTGTCCTAAATGACCTTCTTGACTCCATTCTACCCCAGTTCCTTGACGATGTTATTATCATTAAAAAATATGTGGACGACCTCCTCCTTATACTAACTCCCAACATTATTCCTGAATTATTATTTTCCTTCAACTCATACCATCCCCGCCTCCATTTCACTGTTGAACAAGAATCCAATAAATCACTACCCTTTCTTGACCTCCGTATCATTAGACATCCAGACCACACCTTATCCACTGATTTGGTATACCAGACCTACCTATTCTGGCATTGAATCCTTAATTATTACTCCCAACATCCGGATCTCCAAAAATTAACGTCACCAAAAATATCATCCACCGTGGCCTATCCCTCGCTGACCCCTGCTTCCATAAAACCAACGCCTTCCGCATCAAAGAAATAATTTTCCTCCCTATATTATTAATAAACTCATCCATGACTACAAAACTCCCCTCTACCCCCACCCGTTCTCCATATCCGCCATCTATCCCTACACCCTTGCCATATATACCCTCTCTCAAATAAAATTAAAAAAACCTTACGTTTCTCTATCCCCAATTTACGTATCGCCTTCAAATCCGATAACAAACTCTCCAATATTTATACCCGAGTCAAAGACCCTATCCCCCTTAAACAACGCTCACACGTTGTCTACCGTAGACCCTGCTCCACTTCCAATTGCAACTCGTCCTACATCGGCGAAACTTTGAATTTTATATCTTTATTTCTATACGTTTCTTCTATATTTACATCATATTTTGTATTAATATAACTTCATTCTAATTGTATACTTTATATAACATCCCATACTTATATTTTCAAATCTTACTTCTTTACCTGTCATTCACGAGATTCCTATTCATTGCTTTCTACATATTTCTTCTGTATTTATTCTTTGACATCATATTTTGTATCAATTATCTTTCATTTTACTTATGTAACTCTCTAGGAGTCTATTATCATACATTCTGTATTAAACTAGGTTTTCCATACTTTTATATCTCACCTTTTTATATTTATACTATTTCATTTTGTTTACCTTCTCATTTTTCTTTCTATTTGTATTTTGTTTGCGTTATCAACCTTCTGTAAATTTATTCTGTAATTTTTGTATTCATATATCCTTCACTATTTTGTTCTACTTTTCTTTGTTCTATTACTCTATGTATTATTATATAACATTTTTAATTATGTTGATTATAACAATTTCCTATTTTGTTTGAATTGCTCATATCGAACTATTATTATATCATATAGTGATGAAATTGGTTTCGATATAGTAATGGTGTCAGTTACTTAGGCCGGCCTGTTTTGCCATAGCTTTATCAGCGTATTATCAACAAATCCCATCTACCTTTCATTAGCTGATTGGGTTCGAAATGTGTCAATCAATCGCGTATCTCTACCATATCTCAACTATATCGTCAATCGTATCGTATCTGATCATTTTATTATCAAACTGCCAATTTTCCAAAAAAATCTTGATAGGTTTTAAATACTTTAGGTATCAGCATTATTTTATATTTGTTTACAATGATTCATTATATTTCCATTTAAAACTCATGACTTAAATATTAAAGTTCAAAAAATATAATTAATTTATAAATGGCTAATAGGCCAACAATACTCCGTTCCTGATATTTATTCCTTATTATTCTTTTATTGTATATTTGCGCTTGCGTAGTGTCGCATCTAACAAATTTTGTCTCAATTTGTTTTCTCTTCGATTTTCAGGAATATGACATTTTTTAACTGATTAATGGTTCCTGAGCAGGTTTCTAGCCCATTATCCTTTAACAGTTCTCAAACGAAGTCCAGGTAACAGAGAGGATGAAAGATAAAGGATAAGAGGTATTTTGGTGATGTGTTGACGAAATATGAAAGGTGTATTTTCTGTGAATGTACTTTTATGATTTTATATTGGGTATTTTCATGTCGTTTTGTATAATGTGATTGAAAATAAACCAAGGAGCATTAACAATTTTCCTTAGAATTTTGGGTTATGCTGTTTGTATATTTTGTATATGAACGTGTTTTGCTGAACCCAAAAGTTTTACTCGATACGTTCAAATAGGTCTTTTATAGCGGTAGATTGGTCAAGTGAATTTCTTTCGTAAGTCAAGTGAAGATCTTTAGTCAAGAAGATTTGATAGTTGTTTGTAGCGTTTAGTCAGTTCTGGTCTTTTTTAACCTGTATGTATATTTTTAATGGTAATTTCATATTTTAGTAAGAGTGATAGAAGACGGACTATATTCATCTTTATCTTGTTCAATATTGCTTTGCATAGTCAAGTCTCCGTGTTATTAAGCTACGTCCACACCAGTAGACCATTGCTTAGACTTGGTCTCAGAAACGTGGTCTAGCTGGTCTAGCTAGGGGGTTTCGGAGTCGCTGCTGATACTAATCCCCATTGCTGAGACCAAAATCGCTGGTCTAAGGTCTCCCGATCCGAATGGGAGACTTCATACAACGAGACAGGACACGGCCAAATCTGAGCAGTATTCACCACTATTATTGTCATTATAAATTGCCATTATACATTTTAATAATTATTATTCTAATTATAGACCATAACTATCATGTGTATACTTAAAATTATAACAATAATTCAGTTATGTTAATTATAATATAATTTAAATGACCGGTCTTAACTTTTTAGGCGCGCATATCTATCAGAGATGCAGTGGAAATTTTCATTTAACTTTCTTTGATCCTTGTCGGTTTTAATATTTCCCTCTTCTCACGACACAACCCAACCACAGTCTTGGCCGAAAATTCCTTCAGTAAATAGTTAGGTTAAAGTGTTGTGTATCTGAGGAATACGTAAATTCAAGTAGTTTTTTAAATCTTATTTTAATTCATTGGTAATTTAAACAATCAAATAAATTGAATTTTCACCTGCTCCAAACTATTACAGACCATACTATTACTATTAGCTTTTTTTATTTGTCAGAAAAGATCGACTATTAATCATTGCATCAGTCTTTTTATTTTCTATTTCTTGCAAATTTGTACTTTATTTCAGTGTGCTATCTTATTTTCTATTACTATAGTCGACAGAAATATTTTTAATTTGAATAATGGTTTGAAGAAATGTATCAAGATATCGATCAGTAAGACTTTCCTGGACATAATAATTAAGTATAATTTGATATAAGTAGACGTTTTTATAATGTGAATTTGTATTTTTTTCTGAGTTCCTTGAGAATTAACTTTTATTTCCCTCTTCTTTCGACCCAACCCAACAACACTCTTGACCAAAATTCCTACAATAAATAGTTAGGTAAAAAAAAAGTGTTTGTATTTCATGAATGCTCGCGTCCATTCAAGTCATTTTTTAAAAATATTTTATTTTTAATTATTTAATATAAAAATGGTAATTTAAACAAGCATAAAAATGCCCATATAGAGCCTCATCACTAGACCCCCCACTCCTACCATATAATTGAAAACCGGAAAATTCAATCCACATTCCTCTCTTAAAACCTGGTACAGTAAAAGAGATGCCATGTATCATGTTAATATGTTATTGTCAAAAATTAATAAATGCAAACTAGCAAATTAACAAAAAAAGGGCTATGGAAAAAAAAATTTCATAAAAAAATTTCATTTTCAAATGCCTCTATTGAAAAATCAGAATTTTAGAGTCATGACGTTGCTCTTTTGAAGGAGTCTTGTGAAGATTAATAATTAAATTAATTTTCCTTATTTCTCTCTAGCATTCAAAGTAAGTTATTTTAATTAGCATTTTGAAACCACGCTTATTAATGATTTGCAATTTTCTAGTGTAAAATGCTGCTGCTGAAGTGTTGATGAAATAAAATCGGAAGGTTAGAGAAAAATAAATGCTTATTTATATGTTCGTTACATGTTTACTTGTTCGAGAATATTTACTATTAATATAGCATTATTATAGTATTTTATATTATTGTATAAAAATTTGTAAATATTTTTTCGTTTATAACAATGAATCGTACGGTCTGAAAATCATTTCCGTAACGCCAGAATCGCAGTATTGTTATCAAGGAGACCATGCCTGTTTTAAAAATATACTTTGAAAGCTGGCGGTACCCGGGTCGGAAGAAACGTCTATAAAGTAGTTACGTGACCAGGTTCCAGGAAAAAATTGGGTCCAAGGACTATTGGACTAGAATGAGTTCATCTGCCGCCCCCCTCAACTTGGGGACCCGATGGGGAGCCATTTCCTAAGGAACACAACCCCCTTTCTTCATCATTCATGGTAGTCATTTCCTGAAATAGTCAATGTTTATATATACATAAGCATGGTGGTGCAGTCAGTCTGTCTATAACTTCTAAAGGACTAAGAATCGACCTGAAATGTCTTTTTTTAAATGTTTATACATACTCCTATAGCTTCCCACCACAACTCATGAAGCGTCTTGGGTTCAGTACATGGTAAGGAGTGTTTCTTGGAAAACGGTTTTGCAGGGAGTAATTTGCCGTAGATCACATCTAGAACTTTGTTCTAGACCAAAAATAGGATTTACCTCCTGCTTTAGGTACCCAATTTATAAAGGCTGAGTGAGTCCCGGAAAGGTCTCAGATTTCAAAGGATCTGTTGTTATCATATTGATAATGTACGAATTCGCCTCTTCATATCTCATACCTGATATGTTGTCTAGATTCTTCTTTGCTGTTTCCTTTATTTCTGTTTGGCTATCATTATTTTGTTTGTTCATTATTAATGACAAATTAGCATTCCAAAAGCCAAAGCGATAGATCTTTAATTTGTGCAACCGAATACATTTATATTTAATTACTATGCCAATTTCTTATATAAATTTAGGATCGTTAATTCGTCACTTTCAGTTAGAAAAAAAAATCCTGCACCAATATAACACATGAAGCGACTTGGGTTCAGTATATGATGGAGACATTACAGTTTCTGGGAATACAGTTCTGCAGGAAGGTGATTTGACCACGATCACGTTCTAGTCAGTTGGATACATTAGGTGTTGTGAAGAAAACAGAGAGCTACACATTGAAATGCAACACAACCCCAAAACAGCAACATTTGTAGATACGCTGTTATGAATTTGGATTAAAGATATGAAATGCTAGGAAATGTTCTTCTCACCTAAGAAGATATTATATAAGCTTATTATCTTAGTATATAAGCGCGAATATTCTTTCTTGATTGATTCTATTTTCAATTTATTTTCATTTTTGTTGGGCGCCTCTTCAGAAACTTTTTTATAATTCCAAATTTTTTTTTCTCTCTTTGGCAATGATCATCGCTTCTTACTTTGCTTCTCTGTACTTTAGCTTATTCGGCTGTTGAAATTTCCTACCTAAATGCCCGCTTCTCTTAATCTCTTTCTTGCATTCAATGTCCAACCACCCGTTTCTCCTTCAAGCCTCCACGCACCCAACAGTTTCCGCCGAACCGGTCAATATTATTCGCTCTGTTTAGTTCCACCTGTCGTCAGGTGTTGGGCCCAAATCTCTACCCATATTAGGTTCATGTCATGTATTTTATGTTTTTAGTTTTGAGAATGCCAATATTACAAATTTGAGAGGAATATAGAAGCAAGGAGGTATCTTGACTTTTTATTCTATAAAAAAGAATTGGTCACAACTGAGGTGCGATCTGATTCAGTGCAAGTGCCTACTAAGCTCCTTACATCCATAACATGTAATGTATGTGTATATGTCTGCATTAAATCAAATGGACTTTGTATATTGTTATGTGGGATTACTGGGTTTGTCGTTTGTTTATTCATTTAACGTAACTTTTTGCTACATGCTACATTGGGAGCTCTAAACTTTGCCTATCCAGATTTAATTAAGATAAGGATTTTTAACGAGTACTCAGGAGATGTAAATGCTCAGGACCTCCGTTTAACGTCCCTTCCGAAGGACGGCATTACTAAGGATTTTTTACTCCCTTTAAAAAATCCTAGGCCCACCTGCTGGGCTACGAACCATCGATCTTGGACTTAGTAGTTTTTACTGGATTCGTTATTGCAAATAAAGAGCATGTGCATAGGTCAACTCGCACCGGCCGCGATGAGGGGAATCACGCTTTTTCCCCAACAACCTAGCTTGCTTCATCCTCCTTTGTCCTCATCGCTGTTCCAATTATATTATAATAGTCTAAAATATTTTATGGCTATAAATGATAAGGCTATAGTTGCAACTAAATTAGTTCGGCGCCAGTGAGTAGGCATTGGCACCTCGCTTCATGATACAGGCTTATAACCTGGATAACCTATACATTGAAATAATAAATACATTGAAAGTTGGTAACCATTGGCAGTTCCACACCTTCTCCGCCTCCGATTTCGCAAAAGATTGTTTTCTGAATATTGGGACAATAAAAGCAATATAAAGAAGATAAAATTTGGTTCTGAAGTTTTGTTTATTATTCATATAGATGTATTGTTATCTATATTGGTGATTTTTATTTTTCATCTTGCTAAAGTATTTGTATGAAGAAAGCAACTTTTTTTTTCCTTGTTTCTATACTTGAGGTTGAGCATTTCTTGTGGGCTACACCTCCGAGCTCAATCGTTCTAAACCCATGAGAAACAGAGGCAGCGGCCCAGATGAAGTTGCTATCCAGCGCCCCATACCTGATAAAACTTTGGCCATCAGAGGTGGCGTTTCCCTCGAGGCTGCTGTGTAGTCTCAGCTCTCGACCGGCCGCTTATTGTAATTCAATGGCATAGAACTTTCTGAATATAGTAGATTTCTGATTCTTTTACGGCACCATCTTCTTTTTTAATTAACGTTTTTTAATTAGATGGGCCATTGTTTACGAAATAGGTACTTATTTTTTACATTGCCTTTTTTTTTTTTTAAATAGACAATCATCCAGTATATCTCTCACATTTGGTGAACGTTACCAGGGTAATGTGGTCTTCTTGGAGACATGCATAACCCTCGAAAGCACTGATAGCTTAGAGAACCTTGGTTCCCTTATAGCTTGTTTGTTTCATTTAACGTTACATTAATTCTATTATGACTAGTCGGATGGTACTTAGGCGGGTGTCCTAAATTTTACGTATCCAGGTATAATTACAATAGGGATCTGTAATGTGTATAGATTCCCTGGCCTGCACCCATTATAAGCCGCTTCTGGAAGAACGGTATAGCCTATGACATTTTACCCACTTTAAACAAATCTAGAACCATCTTCCGAACTGCGAACCAGCACACATGGGCATAGGAGTTTGTAATGCTAACCAACATAAAAGGTAACACCTATTTTTTAAGTAGTCGTTTATAAAAAGTTAATAATCATTTAGAATATCTATTGTTTTTTTGATATATTTGGTTATCTAATATAAAGATGTTTTGCGCTATAATGCGGTCATCTTGCTAAGATCCATTCCCGGATTGATACTGGATTCTAAATATTTCCAATTCTATGAATTAACAACGAAACTAACGACTGGAATATCTGGAGATGACAGGAGTCACCAAAGCCATGGTGTGTTGAAGTATTAGTTGACGGATTTTGTTTGTGGTTTTAAGGTCTCCAGTCCGGGGCAGAATATTTATTTTTTTATTTATTTATTTATTATTTAGTCTTTTTGCAAAAAAAGCTGTAATATTAGAACGGTAAATGATTTAGGAAGAATCTCTGCTCTAGGCAGCCTAAAAAATATTGTTTTTTAATTATTTCATTTCGTCTATTTAGAATCCTCAGTATTGTTTTTACGCATAGTCCTGAATTATTAAATGTTTACTATAACGTGAAAAAGTTAATTCACTAAAACTCTCCATTGGTTTTAAAGAAAGAGGCCATTTTAAAGAATTCGACATGTTAAAATCAAAAACTCTTAAATATAGCAGGGTCTAAAATCTTTTAAGTTTAATTTATTTAAGGACTTATTTATTTTTCTGGAAAGTGGAAATATTACTCATTTTTTTCAGGTTATTCATTTTTTTTTTTGTCATATCTTCGTTATATCTGTTATACATTATGTTCTATTTATTAATATTATTATATATAGAATGTATAAAAAAAGTCTCTTTGGTCCTTTAGTTTAGTTACCGAGCCTTGGGTATATTTTACTTATTTTTAACTTATATTGAGTTATGAGTTATTACTTAGGTTGTAAATAAGACAAATTTTCTCCGAATTGATTTTCTTGTGGTTAAGGAAGCGGAAACATTTTATTATCGTAATTAATAAGTAGCTAAATCAGGGATTTGCTAGAAGAGTTCCTACCAAATCCTACAGAATATAGGACCAAATCCTATTTTTGGTCTAGAACAATGTTCTAGATGTGATCTACGGCAAATTACTCCCTTCAAAACCGTTGTCCAAGAAACAGTCTTTACTATGTACTGAACCCAAGACGCTTCATGAGTTGTGGTGGGAAGCTATAGGAATATGTATAAACATTTAAAAAAAGACATCTCAGGTCGATTCTTAGTCCTTTAGAAGTTATAGACAGACTGACTGCACCACCATGCTTATGCATATATAAACATAGACTATTTCAGGAAATGACTACCATGAATGACGATGGAAGGGGGTTGTGTTCCTTAGGAAATGGCTCCCCATCGGGTTCCCAAGTTGAGGGGAGCGGCAGATGAACTTTCGAGCTACCATTTTAAATTCAACATTTTTATGTATAATATATTTCTAAACTACTGTCTGTTAAGTCCCGGACACGTCTTGATGTCAGCAATTGCAATAAAAAAGTTACCCAGGAACTCAAACGAGTCCTGAGAATTCAGAGGTTCGGGACTTCCATTTTAGGCCTCCTACAAAGGAAGAAATAATAAAAATGTTTACTCTGTTTGAAAAATCCATAGCCCACCTGCCGGCTCCGAATCCAGGATCTTGCGCGTGGTTGTTCGTATTAAAAGTTATTTTCATGTTTACATGGATAACAGTTATATACTTCTTTCCTTTATGAGTTTTTAAAAGTCTTATGGATTTTAAATAGTACCTCCTTCTTAATATATTATATAATTGTCGTAAGTTATCGATAATTTATTTTAAATAATGCCTTTATATCATGTTCTTCATTATTACTTAACGTTATTATTGATTACTTAATCGATAATTTTCCTTAGCTATTCCGTCCGTTTTTTTTATATCTGCCTAAAGGGTTCCCCATTTTTACTTTATATTTTTTTTCTTCCTTTCTAACGTCGTATCTCCACTGCTAATTTTTTCAAACCAACGCCGTGCAGTAGGCTTGTCAAGGACACCAACCCCTTCATATTTAATAATTTCACAAGTTTGTTCAGCGGGTGTGAATTTTTTTTTCCAGTAATGTCTTAAAATTACGAGAATTTTGTAGGACATTGTCATGTTTCTTCTTTGAAATAAATAACTAAACTGAGTCTTGTGTTAGTAAACAAGCTTAGAGAATGCTCTAAAGGGATTATTAAGTGTTGATAAACAATAAATAGCATTACAATATTTACAGACTTTTGAACTCTTGAATTTGATGAAACGGTCATTTTTTTTTATACACCCCATTATATTGTTATTCTTTACAATAATTTTTTAAGATATATATATGTATCTAGTATGTTTAGAACTGAAGAAGACCTGCAATGCGGATCGAAACATTGGCGTTGAAATAAATAGTTGTTCTTGCTAAGGGAATTTTTCCTGACCTCCACCCGCATCATTTCCTTCCATGTATATATAAGGTCAACCAATATTATTCAAGATGAATACGTTTCTTTACATTAACCTGCCATATGTGACACTATCTGGAACATTAGGAGTACCTAATTAAATAAGGTAAGGGGCATAGAACAGGTAGCTTAAAATGTGTCTTACGGTTTAGGTACCTTTATTCTTAAGATAACGAACGGGCAGCTGTTGGTTGGACACAAGAGCCAGGGAACTGGATGAAACAATGGTCGAGAAATAACCAGTCACATATAGGCTCCACTTTACTTTGTAAGTAGTTTTATAAGTTATCTTGTAATCATGATCAGCAGAAATAAATATAATTTTATTTAATTAAATGGAAAATGATCTATATTTAAAAAAAATTCCTGGTCACTCAACATTTGGAGAAGGATATGTCTCTCATTCGTTAATGATATAGAATTACTATACATTAAGTATAACGATCTCAGAGTTGCATCCCATTTTATTATTTAAATATAATTCAGATCAAAGGATCTGACTTGAGATCATTGCATGAGCTGTGAAGCTATTATAGCAAACGATAGGCTGAATAATGGTCTTTAGTTCTTATTTAATGGCGTACTACATCAATAATGAACCAAACAACACATTTTGCTACCCCCATCATCAGAAACTAGCTCTGGAAGAGAGTTCATTAAGATGAGAAGGGTTGAGAGTTCAAGTAAATCCGATCCTAATAAAGTGGGCCATGAACCGCCACGTTAAGCTGACAATTAAATTTCATATATTCACAGTTAGGGGGGGGGATTAGAGCTATATTGCACCCCCCCCCACGAGCTAGTGCCTATTTAATTAAGTCAGTCGGATATATCAAACCGTATGCAAATACCTGAGCTTAATGGGGCAAGTTCGATCCTTCCCCTTGCTAACCTTCTCCTTTCACAGGCCGTATACCTCAACACTGTACTCTAATCGCTTTCAGAAAACTGTATGGGTTTTACATGACCGTTTTGTCCTTGTTTGGTAACATAAGTTTAATGAACCCAATCGGCAGCAAGTATTTAAGTTGTGTTAATGTTATAGTTTATACGTATCATGAAATATATTAGGCATAATACTACTACAAAACTATTTTATCTCAGAAGGGGTTGAATTAACATTACCCTTCTGCTCTGGAAAATATCCCAGATTTCTGCTGGTACTTGCTTGATCCTTTATTATACTTTAAGGTGTTTCTTTTAAATAATGTTTTCTGCGACTGGAGTAAACAGAATCATAATATAAAAATTATTAAAACTGTATTAAAAAATAATCTATTAACATTATACATTTTGAAAATGATTTTTACTATTAATATGACACATCATAAGGAAATACAAAAAAAAATTATGAATTCATTAGAAAAACGTAAAATATTTTATAAGAAATACTTTTTTCAGTGCTTGATTTCAAAGTAAGTATAATAATCAAGACTTGCCAAAGAAAATATCCTAGATTTCTAGCTGTACTTGCTCTAATGCTTTGCACATTTTTTAAAATGTTTATTTACCATGTAATAAATAAAAAAACAACATGCTTCTGTACTATAGACATGTTTGATATTGAATATTTGAAACATGTTTCTGTACTAAAACACAATTAGAATAAAAAAAATATTAAACTTGTATAAATACGGAAATCACCTACATTATAACATTTAACAATATTTTTAAATATTAATATGACACTATCATAATGAAATACAAAAACAAATTATGAATTCATTAGAAAAACGTAAAATATTTTATAAAAAATACTTTTTTTCAGTGCTTGATTTCAAAGTAAGTTTAATAATCAAGCCTTGCCAAAGAAAGTATCCTAGATTTCTGGCTGTACTTGGTCTATGCTTTTTACATGAATAGATTACTTAGAATGCAAATGCAAAAAAACACAAGCAAAGCCTTATGTTTCAAATCTGGAATAAAAACAAACAATTACAAGTCAACGTTTCGCCTATTAAGGCATTATCAAGACACACACACACAAAAAAAAGAGTAAGATCAATCACATCTCAAAGAAAGTGCAATATATCCCAACGAATGACCGCTAAAATAGGCTCATAACCTGAGACCGCACCTCCACCCCAAAACGTTCAACCCAAAACTGAAAGGAAGGTGATCTAAGAAGGATAGGGTTTTGGGGTGAACGTCTTGGGGTGGAGGTGCGGTCACAGGTTATGAGGATATTTGAGCGGTTATTCGATGGGATATATTGCACTTCTTCTTTGAGATGTGATTGATCTTACTCTTTTTTGTGTCTTGAGTAAGACCTCGAGGAAGGCCCAAAGCTAGATGGAAGGATGCCGTCTGTGAAGATATGAGGCTGAGCAAGGTCTCCATCACTCGAGCAGGCGATCGGGACGATTGGGGTAGAGCGGTTGAGCAGGCCAAGGACTTTTTTATGAGTCTGTCGCGCCAATAATGTAATCATTTGTCTGCAGCCCCGGTAAATTAGTGGTTAAGAAGAATTTTGTCACGAGGGAGAGTTCACTGAATTAGGAGAAGCCTAATCGTGCCGTTCTCGTAGTTTTTTTGTTTAAAATGGTGTTGTAATGTTAGCATTAATTCCTTTTCAAGCCAGTGCTAGAATCGGCGACTTATTCATTACGAAGTTAAAACGTTTCCGTTTCCTCAAGTACAAGAAACTTATTTTGGAAAAAATTCGACTTAACAAAATGATTTATTGTACTAAAACCTATGAGAAGACACGACTATCTATTAAGTCTATCATCCTATTTTTGATTGATTCTACTGTTGTGATTTATATGATTGAATAAAAATAAAATCTGCGTATATCCCATAAAGTATTAATAACCCTATTTAAGTACATTTAGGGATGTTCAAAATGGATATGACTGTTCACAATCGAACATTTTCTTTATTTATATACAAAGAAGAAAAAGTTGTAATTATGGAGGGAAGAATATTGAAGTTTTAATAATAAGCGCATGAATAAAAACATTTAACAAGAGCTATACAGGAATAATACGATCGATGAAAGTAGAGTTGAGGAAAAGGAGCTTTAATTTATTCGAATCCAGGCAGAAAGAGAAAAAAGCAAAAACCGTACAATAAAGAAAAACGGTAGGGCCAAGCAATTTGTTACGGTCGATTGGAGTTCTTCTTGAGCAGAACGGCTGGCAATTTTTAAAAGGACAATCCGTTTTCCCCGAGTTATGAAATATATTCTAAATTTTTTTCATTAGAAGCAGATTAAAACTGATTACCATTGAGGGAATTATTAAAATCGTTGAATACTTAAACATTCTGTATTGCCTTGGCTCAGCAAGATGTTGATTTGATTACTGATCCTCCAATCTATGAAAATAAACGCATTTGCCGCTCTCATAATATATATAAGTTAGCTGCAGATATAATGTAGACCTAATTCATCATGTAACTTAGAATCTTATGTTCATTTATTTATCGTTTTGTTTTTTTCGAGATATTATTAATATTAGTTAGTTGAAAACATCTGTGCCCAAGAAAACCAGAAGCTATTTTACAGAGTCCTAAGAAGCATGAAAAGGGAAAAGCCAACGTTACTTAAGTTCATCAAAGATAAAAAAGGAACTGTCCTCAGAAAAGAACAGGAAATCATGGAAAGATGGAGAGAACATTTCATGGATTTACTTGAAGGCGAAGATACACTCCCATCACTAGAAGAGGACCATGAGGAAGAAGTGGAAGAAGATGATTATATTTCGGAGGATGAACTCGAGGAGGCTATTTCTACAATGAAGCTTGGAAAGGCAGCAGGACAAGACCATATAACCCCAGAAATGCTTTAGTACATGGTAGAAAGCGGCAAGGAGATATTGCTTTACCTGCTAAATCTGGTTTGGAAAAATAAGAGGATCCCAAAGGACTGGGTAGTGGCAACTTTATTGCCTATATTCAAAAAGGGTGACAATAAAGAGTGTCGGAATCATCGGGGCATTTCTCTCTTAAGCATTCCTTGTAAAATATACTCCAAGATCTTAGAGAGAAGGCTAAGGCAAAAAGTAGACCCACAGCTCCAGGAGGAACAATATGGTTTCAGAGAAAACAGGAGCACACAAGATTTGATCTTCTCCATAAGACAGATCACAGAAAAAGTAATCGAAAAATGCAAGGAGTTAGCCGTGTGCTTCGTAGACCTTACAAAAGCATTTGACAAAATAAAGAAAGAGGACATCCGCAAGGCTTTAACAGAGAGAGGCATTAACAAAAGGGCTACTGCTGGCAATAATGAGTCTCTACAGGAACACCCGAAATGTAATGAGTACATCCAATTGTTACCCCAAAGAGTTCACAACCAAACTTGGGATAAGACAGGGTTGCAGCTTGAGCCCACTTCTCTTTATTCTGGTCCTTGATTCTGCTATATCTCAGGCTAAAGCCCGGATGAGAAGTTTCCATCTGGGATTTAGATACTTGAATAAAGTTACCTACTCCTTGATGGCCTTTGCTGATGATCTGGTAGTCCTTGCCAACAACGATAGAGACCTAATCTGCAATATCAGGGTTCTTCAAGATCAACTAGAGAAGATCAAGATGGAAATAAACCCTGACAAAACAAAGGTTATGAGAATTGGCAGGATGCCTCACCGAAAAATGAGAGTCATAAGAATTAAGGACAAGCCCATCGAACTGGTGAGAACCTTTAAATATCTGGGAGCACACCTTGATGACTATGGAGTCATGGACAATGAAATCCGGGAGAGGGTCAACACAGCTGGTAAATTGTTCCATGCACTAAATAAAAGGTTCCTCAATAAAAGAGAAGTATCCAAGAACACAAGTTGAGGGTATATAAATCTACTTTCTCCCCATATTAACATACTCCACGGAATCTTGAGCGTTGACCACCAAACATAAAAGTAGGATCCAGGCTTCAGAAATGAGATTCCTCAGGAAGATAGAGGGGAAAACAGGACGAGGCCGAATTCGCAACTCGATCATTAGATCAAGCCTCGGAGTGGACCCTGCGGAAAAAGTCATTGAAGAAAACAGTCTAAGAGGGTTTGGGCATGTTTTAAGAATGGAAAATAACAGGTTGGCCAAGATGACATACGAGGCTAAGGTTGAAGGAAGAAGCTCCAGAGGAAGATCCCGAAGTACCTGGGAAGATGGTATCAAGGAAAGCTTCGCAAAGAGAAGTCTGCAATGGAATAGAAGGAGAGAAATGGTAGAAGATCGTACGGTGTGGTCCGGGGTATGCAGAAAGAAACCTCACACTGCAGAGCGGTAGGGAGGAACAACTATGATGATGATGATGATGAAAACATAAGTAACTAAAATATAGACGTATAATCAAGTGAAGTGCTTCATTTCCAGTCTGATTGTAACTTATATATCGATGCCTTAGTTCACACATGTGTTAAGTGCCGAAAATAAGATTTTATACGAGTCAACTTTGATAATTATTTAACACAAGAAATACAGTTCAAGTTTAAGCACACAATATATTTTTGTAACCTTTACAGCTTCTCTATTAATTTTATATCAACATATGATCTATGACTTCCTGATTACAACTTTACAATATTAATTATATAACAAAACCAATTTTTGAAAAATTTTCACTTACACATTTGTGAACTAAGGCATCGATATATAGGATTCCCAATATATGGGGGGGGGGGAATCTGGCGGTTGAGCGTGGTCTAGGACAAGTCAGCTCCTTGCAGAACCGTTGTCCATGAACCAGTACAGTCTCTAGCATGTTCTGAACCCCAGACCCGTTCACGGGTTGTAGTGGAACAGGTTTTTTTAATTAAGAAATGTTAAGTGAAAATTGGTTGAATATTTGACTTTATATGCATACATAGGTAGATAGTTATAAGTTGTTTGCTTGAAAATTGTAGTTTTGTTGTAACTTATTAATAATAACTGATATCATATATAATTATCCATATAACCTTCCCTTCTAATTGTTAGATGATCCAATAAAACACAGTAGACTGGTCAGGTATTAACTATGAAGCTTGGGGAAGGAACCCCACAATATCTATCCTCACCATACAGCCTCCTTTATCCCCCTTCGACTTGAGTATCGAAATCCCCAGGGTCCATTGTGGGAAGGGATCGACTCAAGGAAGGTATTCTGTTCGAGGATAACCGCCAGGATATCTGGACCAAGTGCCCTAAAGGGATAAGATACCTTCTATAGGATATTGTCATGCTGGAGTCATCGCTTTGTTGTGTTCCTAATACGTCTATATAACGTTCCGTCTCTAACATAAATAATTTATTGGCAAATATTGACAATATTCAACACCATATATATACACACACTATCAGACTTCAAAATATCTGCAGTGTGACGTAAAGCGAGATCGTAATATTAATTATACCTGGATAAACAAAATTTAGGACTCCCACCGAAGCATCGTTCGATTAGATAAAGTAGAATAAAGTGACGTTAAATTTGTAAGCAATAAACAAGCCTAAAGCAATCTTCAAGTCATTTCTGCGATTCACTTCAATTCCACCTTAAATTGTGCAGAACATAATCAAATAAATCAATAGAACATGCAACTGATGACTGGGAGGCGTCTGAAAACATATCGGAAGTTATTTATCTTTCCATTAAATATCATGGAATGGTAGAACAAATATTTAATAAACGAACAAACTTCAAGCGTCAATATGAAAATTTGAACATTCCAAACTAATCATTTTTGTTTTATTTACTATAACGTCCGATGCATTCTACTGTTTGACATTCTAGTTATTTATTTAGTGTGGTATTCACTCTAAAAACTCGACAAACTTCTGTTAGCTTAATAAAGTATATTAGCGTTTGTTTGTTTAGTGCCTGCCGGTGAAACTTCGAACGAGTATTTGTGGATAGAGTAAATTGAAGTTACATGGAAAATTCAGATTAATATATGGTGGTATCGTTTAAAAAAAATAACCGTATAATTCTTTTTGAATTATGAAGGTGGATGGACATATATTTGGATATAAAGTACAGGGTCGATTATCCGAACTATTGTCGTCAGGTTCAAATAATCAAAAATTTGGATATGTAGGATATAGTTAGTCTGGGGGTGGAGTCCAAAAAACACTAAATAAGACAAACTTATTTATTGTATGTGACGACGTTTCGACCTACTTTGCTGGCCATCTTCAGGGCTGAGAGAAGGCTGGAGCTACAGTCAGTATCCAGAGACAGTAGCTCCAGCCTTCTGTCAGCCCTGAAGATGGCCTACAACGTCGGCACTTATAATAAATGAGTTTGTCTTATTTAGTGTTATTTCGACTGCACCCCCAGACTATCTATAACATTAGATCTTCCAGTTAACTATTTTCCTCTCAATCAAAAATTTGGATAGTTGAAATTTACTTAAAATAAGGAAAATGTGGTTGCAACACGAATAAAGTTCTAACATTACTTTCCTTGTACAGTAAAACTTCCTTCTAACACGCGGACATTTCTCAATGTATTCTTCGAAAATGGGTAGGTCATGGGAATGAGAATTCAAAGAAGACATTTAAAGCAGAAGGGGGGCTGATGATTGATCAAGTTGCGTATGAGTGGCTATGCCGAGCGCGATCAAATAACATCCCGATTTCTGGGCGTTGGATGCTGCAAAAAGTTTGGGAAATGACAATTCTAAAGCTATTGGTGGTTGACTGATCAAATTTAAAGTGAGGCATGGAATAAAATACAGAACCTTAAGCGGTGAGGGTGCTTCCGTTGATAGTCCTCTAGTTGCTTATTGGACATCGAAAGTAAAGGAACTTTGCACTGGGTTTTCCTCTAAAGACATTTAAAACTGACGAAACCGCCCTTTTTTGTCGAGCATTAACGAACAAAACTATATCGCTGATTTCTGCTTGTAAAGGAGGAAAAATCTCGAAGGAACGTGTCACAATTTTTTTTATTTTTTGCACAAACCTGGAGGGTGAGTTTGAAATTCCACTTTTGATAGGAAAAGCCAAGATGCTTTAATGGTATCGATTTAAACATTTTAACGTAGAATGGCAAGCAAATAAAAGAGCGTGTATGACCCCCCAAATTATGTCAGAATGGCTGATTAATTTTAAATACTGAATACAGCGAAAAGGAAGAAATGTTATTTTATTAATGATAATGCTCCGCCACATCCAAATTTAGAGTTGTCAAACATAAAATCAGTTTTTCTGCCGCCAAACACGACCGCCTTCTGTCAGCCTTTAGACCAAGAGATGATTAAAAACTTTAAGATACACTACCG
This sequence comes from Troilus luridus, assembly GCA_964056705.1. Lineage (NCBI taxonomy): Eukaryota > Metazoa > Arthropoda > Insecta > Hemiptera > Pentatomidae > Troilus > Troilus luridus. Next base: position 76,170,595 of record OZ057416.1, on the reverse strand, counting down.
CAAATGTATTTTACGCCAAATTTTAGCCCTATAGCCATGAACAAACATACAGATTATTTTACGGTTTTCCCCCACCCTCAGTTTGGGGGAAAATCTCTGCGGACACAAGAGAGAAATAAATTTTGTCCGCTTATAAGAAGTGTCCGCTGGTGTGAACTTTTACTATATTGACTTCATCATCATAGCAACTAAATCTCTAATTATTACAAGTGTAGTAGTATGTAATAAGAAGTAGTTCCAGGAAATACAATTTTAGAGAAAATGCTATTCAAATTTATTTTCTATGCATGCCATTGTCGATCATCCCTTGTATCTTTTTCGCGGAACCAGTTCCGAAAATGAACGTTCGGAAAAATCAACACTCTACTGTGTATACATTTATTCTTATTCATTTAAACCAATTGAATGTGTTACTAATATTTCTCCCATTCCATTAGTGTATTCAATATCGTTTTAAAGTTTTATAACAATATCTTTTCTGTATTTTTCAAAAGTTAATTACAGTAAGAACATTCATGTAAGCTATCATTAACTTTGTCAAGCATAATCAAATTTCTACACGGGACGATTTTGATAATGAATAATGTTACAGCGAGTTTCGATAAAGGTAAAAATGATATCAAAAAACGTACTAAAAACTAATAATGTCTGACGCGACTAAAATTATTTTTCAATTATACAATACTTTCCAGTACCAGAGCTTATTCAACCAAGATCAAGCACTTCTTCGCCTTCAAAATGTTCTCTTATAGGTATAATAAATGTGGGAGAACGTACACTCGAGAGCTAGTGTACATTTATCTCGACAGAGGTAAATTCCTCTAGATCCAAGGATTATGGCTGTTCGGGGTCAACAGTGGAGGAGGACCTTTTCTTCCCCCGAAGCATACCTCCCTGAAACATACTTCTGGGGTTACTATTCATATCCTACAAAATCACAACGCAATTTCTGATACAAATACATAACATGATGCGTTCATGGGCAAAAGTGGATATCTTAAAAATTTAAAATATAGACTTTTCACATTTTTCGTTGGTTTATTCAAACAATATTGTTTAACAAGACACGTTGCCGCCTTATTTATCATGTTTACATCTCAAGTGTACATTATTCAAGTCTTAATCTCAAGTTTTGAGCATCTGCCAGTAAACAGCCTTCAGTAGCAATTATGTTGGTTGAATATTTTTAATTCAGGAACGAAACATCTGATATTCCATTTCCAGTATGCTTTTAATAGTAATTTTTTATGAGTTGAAGTTCAATGACACACAAGTTCAATATGATACAACTTGTTTCAATATAATTGGGAATAATAACATTAGTTAAAATAAAAAAGTTTCAAGTATTTAAAAATGTTCTAATGGTTAGTAAAAGAATTTAAGTACTATCATTTCAATACGAATGTTTTGCTTTACTCCTAATTTTTTTTTAAACTCACATGGGACTTTCAAAAACCTCAATTGAAAAATTAGTTTTATTTGAGTTATGACATTGTTGTTTTAAAGGAGCGACATAAGGGGAATAAAATAGTTTGGGTGGTGGTCTGAGAAAGAATTTCAGTCTGTTTTAAGATCTGAACTAATAATCATTATACATCAATTTTTAGTTAGATCCAAGTAATGTTAATCAAGATATATTAAAAATTCTTCCTTTATTTTATGGTCATAAAACATTCTTATTTTTTTATGGTATTATATATATATATATATATACCATTCTCGAAAAAAATCAGCATAAAGCGATTAGAGTTGTTTAGACACCTACTGAGGATGGAAAATAATAGAATCCCAAAAATGACCATGCAATAATGCCCTGAAGGAAAAAGAAGAGCCCGACCAACAATTTAATGGATTAACCAAGTCCAGGAAGACAAGGCTCCTACCATATCCTTATGTCCCGAACGAAGAAGATGTACTTGACCGGAAGACCTGGAAAAAAAATGTACTACAATTTTGTTAGAGATAACCTCAAATTTGGGGAACTCTCAATAATAAAAGAATAAAACCTTTTTCTTGTTTTAAACTTTACATTTTCATGTTATATCGCATTTGTCAAATACCTCTCTGTGTGGTATAATTCTGTCATAATATATATATAGCTAAGGTAACCGTAGAATGCTGTTTGCCAAGGATTCCCTCTCGACAGATAGCTAAGATCAGTGGCTGGATTGCGGGGATCGAGGAGAGATATATGGTCGAGGATGGATCGACATGGTTAGAGGAGACCATTAAAAACAAAAACCTCTCTCTTGGGATCCGGCCCTGATCCAGCCTAAGTCCTGCCTAACAGCTTCCGCCTTTTCTTCTTTCTCAGGGTTTATACAAAAACACGACAAATAATATTGATGGCTTTAAAGAAAGGGCTGTTCAGTTTTTCTTTTACGATCCTCCGCGCTTTTATGCCAGATAATCCCCAGTTGGACATGTTTTCACACAATAGTGCAGAATATTATATTGTAGCATTCCTCACTGTAATGCAGAGGGGTTGAGGTTATGATTTCAATTGAAGAGGAAAGGGGGAAGGTGTTATATTACAATCCTCCACACTCAGAAAAATAAAAGACTTCTTTTCAAAATGTATTTATTGAAATTAACAACTATATTATACCAATTCAACTAGTAAATATATTGAATTATACATAATGGCATGAATAAAGGAATTTAAGAATACTACCAAGTTGTAGTACCTACTCAAATAATTGAACTAAATTGTTAACACCCGGGGATGTAACTCTGTGGGATCTGAAGACAAATCTTGGGCTCATCCAGCCTCTATCAAGTAACACTCTTAAATTGGTCGCTGATTTGCCATGCTGAAGGTCCCGAGTTCAAATCCAGCAGTGAAAATTAATTTATCTAATGTGGCAAAAAATTTAAAAATAATAATTAATAACAGGCGGGGATGTTCTTTGTGGGATGTGGAAAACATCCCACAGAGCTCATCCAGCCTCTATATACCAGACACGCATTATTGGGGAAAACCTTGGGTCTTGAGTGATCTAAGAAAAATCGCCTTACCTGTAAAGACGTTGCCTTGATGCCTTGATTGCTGAACTTGATGAACGCGTGACGAATTTAAAATTTAGTTCAGACATTGACAAATATTTTTCTTTTAATATTATTTAAACGATAATAGTTACCTATACCTTTCACGCATTTGGCAGTCATAAATTTTGTGTATATATTTGTGTTCTTCTCTGCCTAGTTATGTCGTTGATTATGTGAAACGTATGCAATGATTTGGTACTTATTAACATTTAATGATAAAAGTACTTATTGCTTTTGATTGGAACAGCTTATTTTATTAGTCAATAAACTGTTTTACTATCTGAATTGCATTGTCATGTTCATATGTAACTAATCATTATCAGGTTTTTGTTTATAGCTTTTGAACATGCTGACGCAAATACTAATGGGATATTTTTCTTTATGTTTAATTTTGAGAAGCGATAAGAGGGGATGGTTGACTGGAAGATAGAGTAAGGAAGAAAATAGTTGGGGGTGCAGTCAAATGAAAACACTAAATAAGTAGTTACTTATTTAATTTATGTCTAATTATGTTTCTGCATATCTTGGACTCGCCTGGATGACAGTAAAAACCAACTAGCAGGTCTTTAAAATCAAACATCGCCTTCTTTCAACCATTTAAAGAGTCCCCTCTGTGATGTATTTTTTTAAAATTATAGTAGAAGGGATTTTTCCTCCCAATATTTTCCTTTGGGAAAAAGGACAAATGACTTTTCTTTTCCAATCGCCGCGCAATTGGTTACCGTTAATTTATTCTTTACTCCCCTTTATAAAAGAATTGCTATTGCCGAAAGAGATATTTTCGCTCTGTGTTTTTTCCTCCTTATCGGTCTGAGGCTACAGCTGCCGCCAATGTATAACGAGCACTAACTGTGCCTTTGTCTGGGGTCTTTGCTAGAATATTTTTTTTTCTTGGAGTGAGACTGAAATTTTAATGACCAAAAGAATGTTGCCAGTTGCTTATATGTTTTTCTTAAGTATTGTCGGACAGTCATGAAGTTTCACCTATTTATATACTCGTATGCATAATTAATATAAATACATATTAATATAACCTACTAGTAAAAATAATCTGTCAAGAGCACAAATACATAAATAAAATAAAGATGATCAGTAGCATGCTTTCGTAAAACATGTGTAAAGAAAATAATTTATATTTATATTTATATTTTGTAAAATTGGATTGACATCAAAAGTCAATTGTTACTCTTTAAAAATTTGCAATAAACTAACCCCTTTCAATTCAAATTTGATTTTTTGCATTCCAATAGTAGTCGGTTCCTTCGGGTTATTGATTATAGATAATATTTTTTTATTTTAATCACAACTTTTTTAATTGAATTCAGACTAACCGAAAATTGGAATTAATCTCTAAATATTATATATTTTCTTTTTTTATTTAATGAACTTAATTTTTATTTATTTATTTTGCAATAATTTTATATATTCTCACTTTTTGTTTTATTTATTTGGTATCTAATCTAATGTGCTGATCTCAATTAGTTATGACATTTAAAAAGTGATGAACTTAATAATAATTATTATAACTTAAAACATTACAATATTTATTACCTTTTTTATGGAATAAAAAAAGTGTAAATTTCATGCATCTTGGTGGTCATTTACTAAATTTTTTAAATTACCAACAATAAAAATTTAGTTTTATTAATCTATTGGAGCTGTATTTGCATTATATATTACGTTATTTATTAGGTATTATTTTATAAAATAAGACATTGAGAATCAGTTAAAGAAATCATTGATTATTACAGTGTTCATTAATTATATAATATTGTTGTTTCCTCGATGGGAGGTTAGCATGGAGGTTGTCATATATGATTTAGCCTGATCTAATATAAAGGCTTATAAATATTCATCTATGAATCAGGGTGCAGCGGTTATGGTTCCGCATAGCGGCGTTCTTGTCTATCGATTTCCCCTAGAACAAATATAAATAAATTTAGAACCGCAACGTTGATTGCTAATAATGACATTATTTCATTTAATGTTTGCCTTTAATAATTAGATATGTTATGTTGATTTATCAACATACTACAGCGGGTATATACATCGGCTTTAATACTTTTTGAATAAAATAAAACGGAATAATTTATAAATGTAATGTTTATTTTTATGGAAGCTGCGTTAAAAATTCCCTCACTCTCTTTTCTCATCCGCTCCAAAAAATAAATATGTGCTGAGGAAAAATTAATTTTCCTTCAATTTTCTATATTTTTTTTTTTATATACTATAAACTAAAGGTATTAAAATCGCCATTTTATATTATATAATAAAGTATATAAAATGTATACAATTTATTTTTATGTCTTAGCCACCGAAATAGTCGTCGTTTACAGTATGAGCTACCTTCTTTCAACGCTTGGGTATTTGAAGTTATTATATTCTTGGTTATAATAATAATATTCTAGTGCTAACATTGATATTATCCAATTTTCATATACGAAAAAAGTCTCGTATAAAGATAAATTTAATCAAATTACATTAAATAAATCGTTAATTCTAAGTATTCGGGAATAATTGAAGTTTAATTATAAAATTAAAGCCTATGAGTAAGTGTACAATACTTCAAGTAAGTGTGAGCATCTTTTTAACTTTTAACACCCCAAACACTCGAACAATGCTTCATAAGATTTTTTTTAAACAAATAAAACAAAATTTTATTATAATAACAAGAACGAAAATAATCTTTACCTTTCTTCCATGAATACTAAAATCCCTGAAAATCTCAGAAATCCCCACCCCTATCTGAGTGTATACACTGTCGTAAAATGTCCTTGTTCTGAAATACGGGTGAGATTTGGTTTCTGCCAGGGGTTCTGTATAGCAGGATTTGATGAAAATATTCTCCGTTCGATAACCGGATTCATAGTGTAATCATGAGATGTGAACTTAGTGAAAAAATAAAACAAAAAACACTGTACCACTACAACCTTGGGTTCTTGAGGGCCTCGGGTTCAGTTCAGTGAAGAAGCTGTACTGCTTTTTGAACGTGGGTATTGCAGGTGATGTACCCCAGATCACACTCAACCACCAGGTTTTGTCCATATTATGGGTACGCTCCTCTAGAGTGAGCCTCTGGAGGGTCTGTAGATCTGACAGACTTCATCTTTGGCTGTTAACAGATTAAATATTTTGTCCGCCAAAGGCATCACTGGTGAGACTTAAAGCTATCTGTAATATAAGTTCTAGTAAATATAACCCAAAATTGACGCTTCAACTATTATATTGGCTTATGGATTCAGAGAGGAAAGAATTTCGTCATTCCTAGAATACAATTTTGTTTTAGCTCATGTAATATTTAATGATTATGGAATCAGAATGTTGAAACCATTAATTAAGTTCAGAAACTCAAGGATATTCACACCTTTATTAAAGCACAATCAGCGGACATAGCTGAAAAGAAACAGCTTGTAGGAACTTATTTGTGTTGTTAATAATCCATCATCCAAACGATTATAAACAGGGTGAGTTGTTCAGCTCTGGGGCTCCTATTTCTCCCTTATTGAGTCGCTTCACCGCCCAAGCAATGATATCAAGGAAAAGTCAGATCCTTTGATCTGAATACAATTTAAATAATAAAATAGGATGCCAACTTGAGATCGTTATATTTGAGATCTAGTAATTCTACATCATTAAAGAATAAGAGACATACCACTCTCTTCTCCATAGGTTGACGTTGTCGACTCACCAGGAGCTGTTTATTAAATAAAGATCCTATTTTATCTAATGGGATAGCATTGTATTTATAGTGTACTGATCATAATTACAAGATATCTTATATCTCTATAAAAGTAGATATCTAGGGGGCGACCTGTGGTCTAGGGGTTAGCGTAACAAACTACTAAGCCCAAGATCGCAGGTGCCCCTAGGATTTTTTTAAGGGAGTGAAAAAATCCTTAGTTACGCCGTCATTCGGAAGGGGCGTTAAACAGGGGTCCCGAGCTGGTACGATTTCAGGTACTCGTTAAAAATCCCTATCCTAATTAAACCTGAATAGTCAAAATTTAGAGCTCCGAATGTAACATCGTCCGATTAGCCATAGCAGCAAAAAGTGACGTTAAATGAACAAACAAAATCTTATATATCTACTTAAAAGAAAGAAAAGGGAGCCATTTCGCTATGTGTGAGAGTCTACATTTGAGTTGCCCGCTTCTTGCCGACATCCTGCTTATCTAGGAACTCCTAATTTTGCAGATAGTGTCACATATACCACTGCATATAGACAATGATATGGTTTATTTGTGACGGAGGTTGAAAATGCTACATCGCAAGGATTCAATTAGGGAGAAATAGGAGCCTCAGAGCTGGACAACTCACCCTGTTTATAATCGTTTGGATGATGGATTATTAACAACACAAATAAGTTCCTACAAGCTGTTTCTTTTCAACTATTTCAGCTGATTGTGCTTTAATAAAGGTGTGAATAGGATTGAGTTTCTGAACTTAATTAATGGTTTCAACATTCTGATTCCATAATCATTAAATATTATATGAGCTAAAACAAAATTTGATTCTAGGAATTTTGAAATTCTTTCCTCTCTGAATCCATAAGAGTATACGTGGCCATTGAAGTGGGAGGCACTTTCTGAGAGTAATCAGCACGTGGTCTTACGCTTGAAGAAGTTGGCCCTTGTTTCCCGACCGCCTTCGTCAACTAACTCTAGAACGACATAAACCATCAAATAAGTTGAAAGTTGCTCTATAGTACCAATGTTTTCCAGATCACTGGCTGTAATTTTCTTCGAATTTTATCGCAACCACACAACCTCTCTTTATCTCTCTCTCTCACTCTCTCTCTCTCTCTCTCTCTCTCTCTCTCTCTCTCTCTCTCCCTCCCTTGTATGTTTGATTTAAAAATATTGGACAACTCACCTGAACCACCATTATAAAATATCTGAGGTTAAATTGTTTATTAATTATTTAAAGGAGTAATTCTAAAACAAACTAATTAAATTTATTATAAAGAAAAAAACGAATTGTTTTTTAAACTATGTCATCCTTTCAAGACATTTATTTTAAACCTGAAACATGGGTTTCTGTTTATTTTTAAACCCAAAACATAAATTCAATAAATTTAATTCAATTTAATTTATTAAGCCCGAGGTCGCCGGTTTGTAGCCCGACTGATGCCTAGGATTTTTAGGGTTAGGAAGTTTGTGCCCTAGGATTTTTTAAAGAGAGTAAAAAATCCTTGGTTATGGCGTCCTTCGGAAGGGACGTTAAATGGGGGTCAGGCACTAATTAATAATCCCTATCCTAATTAAACCTGGATAGGGAAAATTTAAAGTTCCCTATGTAGCTTCGTCTGATACGCCATAGCAGCATAGCAACGGTAATCTACTGTGCAGAATACATATAAGCAATTTTCTTTTGTCTGCCTTTTCTCCAATGAAAAGGGACTTGCACCTTGCACCAGCTCTCTACTGTACTATCGTACAGTATTAATTAAAACTAATGATAGTTATATTAATATATAAAATTATTAGGTCAGTTATACGTGAAGACTGGATTTGTGTGCCGACAAAAATTTTAATATGTGCACAATATTTATATATTGTATATATGGATTAACATATATGCAATACCGTATGCTGGAAAAAATCCTTGAATAAGCAATAATAACATTGAATATGTAATGATGTTGAATCTGTAATATCAACATTGTAAAACCTAGAAAAAAAATCAACCAAAGGCAATGTTTATTACCGAAATACTTTAAATATAAACTATATTTGTGTTCCTCAAATAAATAAAGAAAAAAACAAACATTGTTTACCATTATAAATACAGAAATAGAAGGATATGTTAATAGAAACCTTTCAAACTAATCTTTTTTGTGTCTTTATTGATTTCAATAAAAAAATTGAATATGGTCCAACATTTCTTCAATGAAACGGTATTTTTTATTAGTCACAGATTATTCTTATCGACAAGAGTGACAGATTAATGGATATTTAAATTCAGTTGAATCATTCTTCAACATACAGCTGAAGCTATAGTGCGAAGAATTTTATTTATGTTTCTCAGAGTTGCTATGTCGTAACATTTTTCATGAAAATATTTCTTACTTTTTTCTTTTGAGAGGCTCTCAAATTCCAGGAATTCTAGAGGGGAGGGTGAAGAGCACGTTTTTTAATTTGTTAAAGAAAACTCAGAAGTGAGGACTTAAGAAAACGTAATAAGAAGAAGATGGAAAATATTATATTATTTTAATATTAAAATATACATAAATATTCGTATAACATTTTTTAAATTACAAGTATTTTAATCACATTTTCAGTGTGGTTGTGATGCCAATTATGAAATATAAAGTCGTGGTTTTGGTTTTATGAATTATAGGAAAATTATCTCAAATATTTGTTATTCATAGTAAATATTGTGTTTGTTCTATTAATAATAAGTTTAATAACAATTAAAAAATATTTTCTTTCATTTACTTGTGTTACAAATTAGATTAATTTGATCCCTTATTTATTTTTTATTTCAATTGAACTATTTTAACCATATTAAGATAAGATAATAATATGATGATATATTGATTAATATATTACTACTGTAGTACTATTATATTTATTTTATTGAAATAGAAAGATATAGTCTAAATAATTATTAAGATTGGTTTATGCCTTGGCGAGTACTTCATGGTCACTATACACCCTAGGGTTATTTTTCGTATTTTTCTGAGCTTGGATTTTATTCCATAAATTCTTCTCGAAATAGAATTCCATTCGCCCAGGATTAGAACCGTGGTCGCTTTTGTTTCGACAACCCTAACAACCCCCCCCCTTTTTTTTTTATTCCTACATAAGCACCGGTATCCTTTTTTACCGTATTAATTTCACCATCATTCCACTTTTTTCCTCGATAAAAGTCATTATTATTTTATTTTTGGATTTCCAGTGAGACTCTCACTATTAGAATTATTATTATATCTATTAATGTGAGATGCTAGCATCTCCATAAATTGTGTGAGATATTACTCGGATACTTTATAGATCCACTGGATTTTTTTTTCCTTTTTGGCTAGAGAGGAGAGGCGCATTTATTTAATTATCTCTGAATATTATGATGCTCGTTAGGGCAGCGTAAGTGTAACATGAATTGCACCCTTGGACAACCTTTCCCTATAGCTCTGAATTCTGACAGGCTGCTGTCTTGATGTGAATCAAATAATTTTCTGTGCAGAAAATTACCTGATAGGTTATTCATTTCATTTATATTTAAATGTTTAAATAAAATAAAATAAAATGAAAGTCAGATATAGTACCAAATGCTTATTTTTTAAATTATTATATTGATAAATGAACAAATATAAAACTTATTAAGCTTCCAAAAAATATTACTTAAAGATTAAACAACAAAATGAAACATTTTTGGCTTGGTACAAATACAAATAAATTTAAATCATACAATATAAAAAAATGTTTCATAAATAAAAAAAGTTCATTTGAATGAAACAAATAAGTTCAATTAACAAAATAGTTTGAATATAAAACCAGATAAATGATAAATTTAATTGGGCTTGTAGTAACTTCTTTAATTGCGCAAATACTCAAATAAAAAATTCTAATTACACTGGGTAATTAATTGATGCAGGATGCACTTCTGCATTGTGTAAATTCTCGGCTGCCTTCAGTAGATGATCCCGATGAATTTCAGATACCGATTCGTAAAACTATCTGTTGTCCAGCGGTTCAGATTAAACTTAACGAAGTCGACGCAATAATAATGGTTTAAAAGTAGACCATACTGGTCGGATTAGCTAAAACAATGAGTGTAAAATCGGGGTATGGAACATAAGGGTTGCACTCGCGATAATAAGAAAGATGGACCTCACTGGTCGCACTAACAAACAACAAATGAAAAATAATTATGGACCGCAATGTTGGCACTGAAAAACAATAATTGTGATTGCTGTAAGGTAGGTCCGCACGGGTCGCTTTCCAAGACAACAATGTGGTGATTAGCGATTATTGCTAAAAAACAAATGAAGCTCAACCGCTGTTTTCCGCTACTTCACTATTATACAAAAAAAAACAAGCATCTTTTACATAGCATGATTTACATATTGATTTATTTTTAATGAAATAAAAATAATAAAATTACTTAATAATTAAATACAAAAAAGAACTTTAAACATGGGACCTACAAATTATTTATAATTACAAACTGAGCGGCCATTTTAGAATATACTAGAGCTTTGTGATTTACATAACTCAGCTTATTATTTATCATTTCGGAATTATATTTTAGTAGACAATGTGCCACAACGAGACCAGCTATTGGATAATTTTTGCCAGTTTTGAATGGATTATAGCCAACAAAATAGTTCTTTTTTGTTTCTCATATTCATGATAGAATTGAATGTATTACAATTCATTTTTATGACCCTCTCTCTTAGGGAATACAGTGCTGAGAAAATAAGCCGTTGTTCTCCAATTGAAATCTGGATGATAATAATAACAACCTTCAATTTGTTCATAAACTATAATAACCTATTCACATATAAACAAAATCAACCTTTAGTTGAGGTTTTTAAGTTCGATTGTTCCGTTTCCACTCTTTCCTTTCCAATGCTACTCTCTTCCAGGCTGCTTTTCCGCAGCTCTTCTTCATCTCCTTGTCCCAGTCTGTCGGTGGGCGTCCTCTCTTCCTTGCGTGCTCTCTTGGATACCAATCCATAATCTGCCAGGCCCATGTTTCAGCATTCCTCCTGATGACATGTCCGGTCCAGGTCCACTTTCTTAAATAGACTTTTTCCATAATATCTAGGAAGTCAGTCATTGATCTAATCCACTTATTTGTTTTTCGATCTTAGAATAGGTAGAATAGCAAACCGCAAAACTCATTACCCTTCCAAAGAAAGGAGATAAGGGAGGACTAAATCTGGATGATAAAGATAAATTATTGAATCTGTAAACAGTTATGGGTCAACCATATGTGATCACCAGACCCTCCTGAGGTTAACCCTGCCTCTAAATTGGGGAAAAACCTGGCGGTTGAGCGTGATGGAGGGCATGCTACCTGTCTACACAGCTGTTTACTTTATGAGTTGTATTTAAACAGGTAATTTAATTTTCTTCTTGCATAAATTAGTTTTTAATTGATAAACCCTAGCCAGTTGTTTAGGATGTCGAAGCAATCCAATCTAGCCTTGGTGTAGTTGCCAATGAATCTAGTAGCGTTGGGCTGTCTGGTAATATTTTTTGGTTTTGGGTATTTTTATATTTTTTACATTTCATATATGTTTAGTATATTTTTCACAGGAGCTATTTTTATTACTTTTAAATTAATTTGAATTTGTTACCGTAGGATTTAATTTAATGTTTGATTATTCGTGCCTCAGCGTTGCATTTTATCATCATCGTACTATCGTTAGCTATTTTGTAAATTAGTGTCTAACTTCCATAAAAGATAATAATAAATAATAGACTTAAGAAACTAAAATACCCGTTTTAATTGGAAACAAAACTAAAAGTATTCAGTAATAAGTATAATTAAAAAAAAAAATTATATGAACAGAGGAAAGAAAAATAAATTAATTTTATCATATAAGCATATGGTAATTGATGGCTATTTGTTGTAAATATTTTATTTCCTGATATTGGTAAAATTAGAGACACTATGAAAATATCTTAAAAAGCACCCTGCGCTTTTTACTATAAAATGTTTTTTTTTGTATTTTTTTTTAACGTATTGAAAATTATTTTTTGTTTTTCATTCCTATGAAATCGTGTTTTTTAATTTTATTTTGCTTTTTTGGCCTTCAACACTTTAATTACTTACCAAACGATACATTATTACATGGATCAATGCTTTAAACTCAAATGATTATTTTTAGTTGTTTTTTTAGATCGATAAATCGTTAAAGCGTGCATTTTTAAACTATATTATCTGTATTTTTAAACTATTATTTGTTTTTTGTTAGCAAAAAATATGAAACTCCACAGTTGATCCTGCCAGTAGTCATATGCATGTCTCAAAGATTAGGTCATGAATGCTTTAGTACTTGGCATAATACAATACTGTGTATTCGGTTATGAAAAATTGCTAATACTAAAGATCCTGCTTAGGATAACGAGAAAAACTTAATAAATTTTTGTATTGGCATAGTTCCTTGAGAAGAGTGCATAATTTCAATTCTATTTAATGTTTTGAAAAGGCCGAAAATCGAGTTCAGAGATTCCATTGCATACATACATATCGGAGCTAATTAATATAAGCGTTATAATAGTTATATATCTCACTTATTTTATTCACTACCAGGTCCCTATAGAGTCCGATTACGATCTATAAATTTCCACTTAAGGCCGCTCATAGTAGAGGTTATTTTACCCAAGGCAATCTTGAGAGGTCAGTAACAGTAGCCGATAATCTGGAGCTAGGACGGCCGGTAGAGAACCACGAAGGGCTGAGGGATGCCTGCGGAGGGCCACCATCCTCTTGTGGTAGGCTTGTCTTTGATCCCTCTGGTCCATAGGAATCCTATATCAGGCCCTTCTCGAGGGTTGTACCTAAAAAAGGAAGATCTAAGAAGATGTCTTTCATTTAAATCGGATTGCAAACTCATGTTTATAAAAATCTTTTTGTACATAGAAATCCAGATGCAACCTTTCTAGTATGATATTGAGCATAGAAGGTTGTAACACCTTCAGACCTTCTAATTATGGAGATATCATCAAATCTTTCTATTATATAAAAAGTTATTAGTGGTATAAAATAATATTTTATTTACCTTTGTATAGCGGGAAGGACCGTAACTGATACACTTCATTTCTTGCACCCAGAAATATTTCTATCTTTAATTGTTTTACGTTCAATTTGTATCTCGTAAGCCCCCATGCTATTCTGTTGTAAATATTATAGTTAACCATATTCGTAAAAGAAATGAGATAGTAATTCAGTCGTTGTATTCATTGTTATACAACAAGACATACCGCTCCTTCAAAAGAACATAACTCTAAAATTGTAATTTTTGAGTTAGGTCTTTATATAAATATAATACATTCCGAGGTACACGATTACTACTGATAAAAATAAACAATAAAACAGATATTTATAGGCCATACATCAATAAGTGGATAAAACATTGCTTTTGAGGCATTAGAGCTTCCATTCAGTTTACATGTAACATTAATTCATACGAAGCTCCAATATTGATAGAGGGGATATAATTCTATTTTTGCATTGTTCCTACATTCTGTTATTTATTCGTCAGGATAATATTTGCTGATGGTGAAACATTTTAATGACTCTGGTTCCTTTGAAACCAACTGAAATCCATTTCGTAATCATTCGTCTGTGTTATTGTGGTCGTGGAATAGCATTCACTTCAAAATGTATTGTGAATCTCCTCTCAGTAACAGAATTGGTCTAGCGCTGTAAGTGATTGTAGCAGCAGTTCATAAGTCATTAAATTTTCACACGTTTTTCATATGTTCATTGAATGATAATATTGTGACTATTAGTACATCAGTTAATCAGTGCTCGATAAAATAAGTTAAACTTTTTTTCTTAATTTTTAATATTTTAAATAAATTCTTAATAGTTTTAAATAAATTGTTAATAGTTTTAAATAAATTCTCGATTGTTTTAAATAAATTAAACTTTTTTTTCTAAATTACAATAATAATTTAATTCACTTATGGTATTAGCATAGTTATGGTAGAGCAAGTAATGGTATTTAGTGGACCATGGATGACTAGATTTAGTTCCATTTATGTGTCTCAATCCTTTGTTGATTTCAGTACTCATAACATTTTAATCAACAATGAACTTATCAAATTTGACATATTGTTTTCAATAATTAATCAAAATCATTTTTAAAAAATTTAGACTTTCAAGTGAGGTTGAATAATGGAAAAAATGGAGTTATTTATCTTCTTTTTTCCTATCCTTTTAGAGTTGACTATCTAACATCATAAATCATAACGTATATATATATATATATATATATATATATATATATATATATATATATATATATATATATATATATATATATATATATATATATATATATAACATCATAAATATTTCTAATCCCGCATTCCAAAGTTCACGAGAGGAGAAGAAATGATTTTTTTTTTAATATTGAATTGAATAACAGGAATTAACTGGATATAAAAATCCTGAGACCCTCCATTTCTGCCTGTTGACCTAAGAATGACTGTGATGACACTAATGTATGTCTATTTCACATTTGAAGGGCGTTTTGAAAAGTATTTTGTGCATTTTTTATTAATTGTTTAAATAGTTTTGTTTTTAAGTTACGTTTAATATTTTATCTGTGCTCTCCTTTCGAAAATCTCCCCATAAGGATACACGTGTAAGCGTGGATGGAGAATCTTCCCATTGAAGCATTTCCAGTGTGTTTGTTGGATCTGTACCAGATACCTCCTCCAGAGAAGATTCTGTCTCCTTGTCGAATTCTGTGGTAATATGTATGTAAGTAATGTTTGTACCGCTAAGTTTGGATGTCCACCAAGTGAGTCATGAAATGTTTTATAGTGTTTCTTAGTTGTGTCATTCACGAGTGGTATTTCCAAGCCTTTGTGTAATGATTTGTTAGTTATGTACAATGAGTGATATTGTGACAATGTGTTTAAACAATGTTATCATTTTAAGTAGTCTTTATATGAGGTTATTATCGCTGGGTAAACCAGCGATTTTTTTTTAAAATTTTATCCTGTCAATATAATGTTGTGGAAAAACAGCGATGAAAATTATTTCGTTAAATTATATTAGAGTGGTGATTTATACTGAATTTTAAACTTTATTATTTTAATAAAGTTTTTTTATATTTTTGTACCATTACATTCAAATTATTAATTGGGATATCTTCTAATGTCTATTATACATCAAATATTATACTAAAAATGCTAATTCTAATGCTTTTTTTCCTTTACCTAACCATTTTTCACTCATCCATTTTATTTATACTCTTAGGTGTACCGTTCGTTTTTCATAAAATCATGTCTTAAGATATCTTTTACATTTCTTCCATTTCTGCTCGAGAAAAATTAATATATGGATATATTGTTGATGTTTTAATTGTGACCAGTTGTAATTATTTATAATAATTTGTATTCATAATTTGCATTCTTCTAAGGAAAAACAAATGTTATTAGTATACAGTCACAATAATTATAAGAATATTTAATTAATTAGATATTATATTTTAATTGGGAAGTATTAGTAGTGTAGCCTTTAATTAGTTAGTTTTAATGTTCGTTATTGTTTTTAGGTTTAATTTAATTAGGCTTAACATGTATACATAGTATGTATATTTGGCCTGCGGTTGTAAATTTAGCATTGTAGTATATTGTAAATATAAAAAACTACTCTAACTAAGTTAAACTTTATTAATAATTAATAATATTAAATACTGCAAGACTCATTAATGTTTCAATTAATAACTTAACGCTGGTTCATCTTTGGATTAAGCGTACGGGTTTAGCAGTCTGAGAAAGAAAATGCGGATGAGTGAGGTTGCTACAAAAACATGACGAATGTGCTTCATTTACTAGATGATCCTCTCGTTGGTTCGCAAAAAACTCCGTTCCCTGCCTTAGTTTCATCTGTTCTAGATGTTGAACTGTGTTCGCAATATATATTACAGTCCGGGAGCCGAATCGATATTTAGTGACTCAATTAAGTATAATATTTTAGCCCCTCCAGGAGTATTAATGCGTACCAGCTTAAAGTGGTTTTGTTTTTTAGAACTTTTATTGTTTTCTCAGCTATAATTACTAAACAATACATTTTATTTAAAATTAGTATGTTAAAATAAATCTTGATGATTGCAAAATCTTTAATTAGCGTGTTGGTAAACCGCGGTTATAAACGAATATTTTCTCAAAAAGAGAGACAAGTTAACATAAAAAGAAAATACAGAATGCATTGGTGATAATAAAAACATATATATTTTTTAAGTAAGGAAAGGATGTAGACATCAATCTCTCAGATATTCTTTTTGTGTACGCTACTGCGTGTATAGTTAAAAGTAATTAGATTACATGACTTTCACATATTCCATACACATGTGTACATAGTCATATTGCCTATTTACTTTTCATGACTGTTAATAAAACAGCTTTATTTTCAGTTTTTGAGATTCAGTAGTATAACCGATAAACATCTTTCGGCTACGTTTCGTGACGGCTTAAATGTTTATCACTCAATCAAAATACCTGTATAACATTACGAATAAGATTATATTGTATTCAGTCCTTATTTCATCACTTTGCTAGATCAATTTATGTATTAGCATCGTAGAAGTGTCAATTTTATATTTTAGCTAGAGTGTGATTAAATATAATTCATAAAAGCCTGTTTTTCACTGTTAGAGCATTATTGTAGGTAACAAGCGGTGGACGACTTGTAAGATAGATTTATATTTATTGTAATATTAAACAAATATAAAACGGAAATAGAAGAGGTTCAGATATATGAATTAACTAGATGACTTACAGTCGACTGTAATTATAACTTATTGACTACTCAAAATCTAACTTCGTGACTAATATATACTATTCTGTTTTAGTTCATATATCCATTCTCTCTTTATATACTAAAAACTAAGCACACCATCTCCTCTCTACTCTTTACTAGATAACAATATAGTCCCAAAACGTCGCCAAAAGATAGTTTCACAAGTTTAAGGTTGAATCTCAAGAACCGTATATACATAACTATACGCAATATATAAATCCTATCATATACCTACCTATACACCTGGAGTAAATATATAACTTTTACGAAAACGTATGTTTCTCTGTCTGGCTAAATCGTCATATATGCTATTTTTCTATTCTATTCTTTTGAATCTGACCATGGTTTTCGGCCACACCTGTTATCATTTCTATAGGAATTAAGAGGAAATGCAAATTATTGCATGCAAACTAAACTATCATGTATTCGGTCATTATCTTGGTCCTCTCTGATGTATATTGGTCCTCTCATTAACGTTATTGCGATTGGCCCTCATGATTGCAACCTAACAAAGGAGTAATAGTGGAGTAATTGAGTTGTATGATGTTCATCTATTCTTGCTAATGGCTAGGTTAAATATTCCTTTGCATACTGTATATTAATCACTCACTGAAAATAGGAAGCTAATTCATTTTTCTCAGTTTTACAAAGGAGACAAAAAATGGGATCTTGTCCTGGACTGGCTCCCAATCTGGAGTAAACAAGATATAGAAGGCGTTGTCAAGACTGTGCTATCTTGCAGACAAGTGTTCTTGTTTGATTTGAAGGGTAAAAAACTGCTAATGCTATTATTGCCCTCAGTACTGGGCAACAACTATACTCATTTAAAACTGATATTTATACTTAAAAACTATGTATATGCATGTATATTTACTGATATTTATTCGTATGTAATCAACCTATTTATGTATAGATATACTTAAAACCATATATAACCGTTATATGAATCTTTATACTTATTCCATTTTTTTTTCATTTTTTATACTTATTGTAAACACAAAAAATATATAAATATACAGATATATTAATATTAGGCTAGATATATCTTCAAATCCACCAGATATTTTTATTCCGTTTAAAAATACAATTAACGCATTAATGCCTTCAATACCTGTCGAGGCACCCCATATCCATCTAACTACTGTAACCTCAAAGATATACAGTGTACACGGGGTAGATCCTTCTTTGTTATGTGAGTCAAACGACTGTGCCTGATTTTAATGCGAGTAATACGAGGTGGGTATTCTCTTCTACAATGCTTGGAAGATTAATTCTACCAACAGACAGCCACGACAAGTGTCTTTTCTGTAGAAAAACGATGCGTTCTATCTCTAGTAATCGATAAAAATTGATTTAAAAAATCTCAAAAGTTTGTATAGTTCTGTAGTGAGATATTCGTAAATGAAACCTCTAACATCCAATGTAAAGGACCTTTAGAGTAAAATCGAAATTCGGGATTAGTTGTTGGGAATAACCAATAGTTAAAGCTGTAACCTTTGGCCGCTTCATCCCCCCGAAACTCTAATCCGAAGGCCGCAAAGGCATTTATTGTTTATTAAGGAAGTAATGAAGAGCTTGTGCACTTAAACTGCTTTCCTTATTAAAAGCCCGTGAGAGAGACCAATTGAAAGATCCTTAAGCCTGGATTTAATGATTCCTGGAGCTTTTACACCTCCATTGAGGAGGGCCCGCTGAAAGGGTCTTTTATGCCCTTCTGGCTCCTTGCTCTTGCATAATCCGCGGCATCGCTCTTTCACTAAATACCCGCCCCTGTCGTCACAAGGCTTGATCATCTCCGGTTAATTCGGTCCCTTCTTTATATTCAGTAGGTACTTAGTTGAATTAAAGTTTAATTAAACTGAATTAAATATACTGCTGAATAATGAGGAGCTAGCGAATGGAATGGAAAGAGGTGTTTTCATGTTGAGTATGTAACGTCAAGTACCACTAGAGCTGATGTTAACAAGAGAAGTCACTCATTTCAAGATAATGGAATATGGTATCTATAAACTATTACAACTCATGAAGAATCTTGAGTACATTGAGTGCTAGAGACTGTATTGTTGTTAGGAGAACGGTTGTACAAGGAGGTTATTTGTATGATATCAAGCTAAAACGCCAGTCCCCCCTATTTTAGGGGTCTCCAAAGAATCCATACTCTGCTGTTAACACATTATATAAAATGTCCCCAGCTAGATTTGAACCCGGTAACTTCGAGACGGTAACTCAGCGCTCTACCATTGAACCACCCCATTCCTCGGATAATAATACATTTTAATATTATTTACTTTCTATAATTCGTTTGTCCATTCGTAGTAGTAGTAGGCAGCCTTTTAAAGCCGCGGGTCAAAGTGAATTTAAATGTAAGGAATCAAGAGACG
This sequence comes from Troilus luridus, assembly GCA_964056705.1. Lineage (NCBI taxonomy): Eukaryota > Metazoa > Arthropoda > Insecta > Hemiptera > Pentatomidae > Troilus > Troilus luridus. The sequence goes on along the minus strand of OZ057416.1, from coordinate 76,150,673 downwards.
TTTAGGTCGGATGCATTGTCATATTAAATATACTTTTAGTAAATAACAAGAAATGTTTTATTAGGAATATAATTAAAGACATAGTTTGAACTTTATTCATAACTGTTCTCATTTATTTTTATTAAAATTTTTTTTTAATATACTAATGAGAGTGATCTAAAATTATCAAATGGGTCACCAGGTTCATTAAGTAATGGCCATGGTTTAGCGTATGCATAAATAACATGCTTCAAATTCGGGAAGTTAAAGTTCCAAGCTTATGTTTTTTTACGTAAGTATATAATTGAATAAAAAAATAATTTAAATCTGGGACCAGGTCCCTTTAGAATAACGGGGATGAACAAAATTAAATAAAGTATATCCTATTCAGTCATGGTATTCCTTTCATTTTGTTTATTATATTGTTTAATATAATGAATATGTACTTATACAGCTGTGCCATGACTAGAATAGCATATTTTCTCTGTTGACCAACTGCTCTGTTGGTCGTTGAAATACTAAGCTAATTACGGGTGATTATTACAATAACGAAAGTTTTATATATCTTACCTTGGAATTCATACAGTGCTATACTATTATAATATTGGCTTGTAACGTATAAAATTTCAGTGAAGGTTTTAAATTTATTAGCAATTTATTAAATAAAAGAATAATTAAAATTATCAGCAAAAAATTATCAAACTATACTTTTATTAATCAAAATAGGAGCCTTCACTTTCAATACACTTCTCCTAACGTGAAACCACCATTTCTATCCCCGCTCTTTAGAAATCAAGGAAGAAGCGAAGTCTCGGAAGGCCGATTTCAGGGCATTTTCGTTTTCAATTTTTTTACTCCTTGAAAAACTATTCAAACAAGGAAAAATTTAAATCAGTACGAGAAAGGTCCGGTGAATATGCTGGGTGTGGAAGGACCTCTATATTCAGCTCCTGAAAAAAAAATCGGATGAGCTGCTGGGCCTCGGTTAATTCATGTGGTACCCATATTTCCAGCTTTTTTGTCTTACCAAACTCCTTAAGGTGCCTGGAAACAGTCATGGCACTTGCTCCAAGTTATGAATCACGAGTGGTTTGGGAAGGGCCCGCTTCGATCAGCTCTTTTAACTTTTCGTTCTCCAACTTAGTCTTTGGCCTACCACGTTCTTTGTTGGTAAGGTCATAATCCCCAGACCGAAATTTTTCAAACCAACGGAAGATTGTACTTTCGCTAACTGTATCTTCCTAATAAACAATATTAATGTTTCGGAACCCCTCTGGGACGCTATAGCCAAGTTTAAATTCGTAGAGAAAAATTATATGAATTTCCAAGGAAGACATAATTTTATTCTTATATATTTTTAAAACCTTGCTTTTAAAAGGATTAAATGATCTTTCAAACGATATACATAACATAATTGTTTTCGTACAAATATTCTAATCCCTAATGAAAAGAAAACTGTAAATAAACGAAACTGACATTTCATCCGTTACGACCCAATATTATAAATGGTATTTCTAAACTGTAGTCGGTAGAACTTTTTATGAAGAGAAGATCCGAATATGTGTAATGTAATTACAGTAATGATATATATTATTATACTGTGATCGTTGGTAAAAGTGTAATTCATTTTTAAGAAAAATAAATAAGGAACGTTAATCTGTTATTTGTTGTTTATGATATATTAAATCCACATATTCTTTCAAGAACTATGAATCGGTTATTTGGGATTTGTTGATTCTTCTGGGGCTCAAGCAGCACGCCACGTTGGTACTCTAAACTAGGAGGAAAAACCTAGCGGTTTACTGTGATTTCTAACGCCTCCTTACCACAATAGTTACTTGAAAAGTGAACAGTCCGAACCATGCATGCACTGAACCTAATATCCTTCATCTGTTGTACTGTTTCAGGTTTTATATTATGTCACTACATAATGATTTAATTATTTGGATACATGATGTCTAGTTACATTTACATAATTATATGACCACTTCCCATCAATTTGTTCACAGTGTTGGTGGAGTTGAAATATTTTATTAAAGCAGAAGTGCCATCAGATCAATATCATTGCGCATTAGCATAGATATCGCATTACCATTATAAAGCTGTCCCACAATCTGAATGTGATACAGAGTCTAGTCAGTTGAGCCAGCCCTGGAATTATAAGTTATGGAACTCCCATTAAGGCTTACTGATATTAGCTCTACCACTTCGCTGTTTAGTCGAATATTATTTGTAATAGTTTCACTCAACTCATAATGCTATAAGATACATAATAGTATCATCACAACCTTGTAAATCTTAAGGGCGTTAAGGTTTATTAGTCAATTCTAAAATAATGGACAGTTCTCACCTGCTCCTATCATTAAAATTCATGTTTAGTTCACTATGCTATTAGTTTCTTTTCGGTAGATTTTTTTCCCGCAAAGTTATGAAAGGACGTATACAGTACTGTACAAACCTTCACCATTGAAAGGCTTGTTTTCTGCTTCGGAGATAGAATAGCTTTCTATTTTAAACCGAAGGTTCAATGTTCAATTTCACGCTCAACCTTTGGGTTTTTGCTGGACTAGACATCCACTTCATGTTAGTTATATATATATATATATATATATATATATATATATATATATATATATATATATATATAACTATATTTGTATATATATAAAACCCTTCGACTGATTAGAGATGAATCGAAGGATGGGTTAAGTGTTATGTTCCCCCATTAGCCAATTAACATTTCCTTACGTACAAAACTTAAGGCTCAAGAAACTTCAATAGTAGTAGTGGTTCAAGTACTCTTATTTTTAGAGATTTAAATTTTCTAGATGCATAACCATTTGCAGATGCAAAGGAGATAAGAGAGAACTAAATAATTATCGCCCATTAAGTTTGCTCTCAGTTGTGTACCAAATATTCTCTAAAATTATACTTAAAAGAATAGAAGACAAATTAGATATAGAACTTGAAAAACATCATGCAGGCTTTAGGAAGAATTATTCTACAGTAGACCATATTTTTGTGATCAAAGAACTTATTAAAAAAGCGAATGATTATAATCTGTCTGTATGTCTTCTTTTTCTAGATTATGAAAAAGCATTCGATTCTCTAAAAACCGATTGCATTATTAATATTTTGAAGAAGAGGAACATCAGTCCAAGAATATGCAAGATGTTGGAAGACATGTATTCAAGATCCAACGCCGAATATAAATTAGGGAACAGAAAAGTAAAAATAAAAAATTGCAAAGGTGTACGACAAGGTGATACCATATCTCCTAAAATATTTATATCAGTTCTCCATGATCTGATGCAAACCATGAATTAGCAGAACAAAGGAATAAAAATTCTTGGAGAATGGATGAACCATTTAGAATTTGTGGATGATCAAGTACTAATAGGAAAATGCAAAGAAGAAATCCTAACCATGGCAAAACAACTGATAGGATTAGGAGAAAACATAGGGCTCAACATAAACAATAAGAAGTGTAAATATGTAACACTAAAGGTTGACGGAGATTTAATAATAGGAGAGCATCTTATAGAGAATGTAGAATCATTTCTATACCTCGGGCATCTTATCTCTGTTAAAGGACAAACAGAAGAAATAAGCAGGCGATGTACTCAAGGATGCCACGCACTCTTCAAGTTTAAGGATATATATATATATATATATATATATCTGTGAGCTTGGAAGTCAAGAGGAAACTCTGGATGAGCACTGTACTTCCGGTCATGACCTACGGTTGCGAAACTTGGATAATAGACGAGAAGTTTCCTATTCTACCTCCTCGGAATATCAAGACAAGATCGAAAACCAAATAAGTGGATTAGATCAAGGACTGACCTCCCAGATATTATGGAAACAGTCCATTTAAGGAAGTGGACCTGGACCGGACATGTCATCAGAAGGAATGCTGAAACATGGACCAGGCAGATTATGGATTGTTATCCAAGAAGGAAGGAAAAGATATTTAGTGTGGTTGCAAGAGTGTTAGGAAGAAACAATCGAACTTAAAACCTCAACTAAAAGTTGATTTTGTTTAAATGTGAATAGGTATAGGAAAAAAAATAGAATCTTATATGTTTATTGGATATGTTTATTGTAGTTTATGAAGAAATGTAGGTTATTATAATAACCATTTGGAGCGGAGTGGCTCAGTTTTACTGTGCTGAGTTGCCGTTTCGAAGATTCAAATCCGGCTGTGGCAGATTTTATTTAATTTGTTATCAGCCGGAATAGATTCTTTGAAATCTGGGACCTCCTGGGGCTCGCTACGCCTCTAAAAAGTGAAGTTGGGAGAAAACCTGGCGGTTGAGTGTGATCTAGGACAAATCACCTCCCTACACAACCGCTAGCCAAGATACATTAGTCATATTGTAAAGCAAGGTTCAGTGGATGCATTGCACGGACTGTTCTGTTTTCAAATTGACAATTTTGCAAGGAAGCGAGTAGAGATTTCGTTCAACCGCTAGATTTTTCCTCCTAGTTAAGAGTACCAACGATGTATGATGGTTGAACCCTAGAAGAATCTCCCATACGTCGATTCACAATTCTCTAAGGAATATGGGGGTTTAATACCTTATAAACAAAAGAAATAACAGATTAACGTTCTTTATTTATCGTTCTTAATGATGAATTGCACTTTTGCGAAACAAAGAAGAATTTAATTCATATCGAGGATGGAATGAATGTCCGTTAATTTAACATAACAGTATAATAGCACGAATATGTCTAAATAATATACAAATTAATAGTTGCTATTGTAATGTTTTAATTTAGTTATATCATTGTTATAGAAAATAATTATTTTTCGAGAACCTTTTTTATAATATAGAAAATGTCCTACATAAGGCGAGGTAAGTAGGAGGATTGATGGAATCCCCATTCGATTCAGAGATTGCTTTTCGATTCCCGCATATCGGGCGCCTTATGCCCCAGAGCTCTGTAATACCCCCTGTAGGGTAGCCTTATCTTCAGGTGTTCGAATCGAATATATATTAACGGTTTGGGCGCCATTCCGTGTCGTTAACGTACATCCATAATTTTCTTATTGTATATGATAAGAGAACATCATTATATACTCAAAAGGAAAATTGATTTGAGGCTAAACATAACCAGAGCAATCAACTTCTCTTTTTTTTAATGTAGGTGCAGAAATATCAGTAGACTACTCTACAGATATGTCAACTGTAAATCTTATATTTCTGGTTACGGTGTGTTGCTGTAGGGCTCCTCACTTCATAAGCTGTGGATTCCTCACGCATCCCATCCTCACAATCCAAAATACTTCTTAAAATCGTCAATGCTCCTTCTTTGTTAAGAATAAGTTCAACCATAATGACTGTAATGTCACATTTGTTCCTGATTCAACCCAAAACCGATTCATGACAAACTTCTTTCCCACTCAACTCCACTAGTTTCAAACCTATCTTCCTCCTCAATTTTCGATAACCTTCCGAGGCGCCTGGAAAGAAGATGGCCGCGTGACCTTCTAACTTCTCTACTTGCCTAAACGCCATACAATTATATGTCATTGTTAATATTTGCTGTTTAATTGTTTTTCAGTAGTAAATTTTAATACATAAATTAAGTCTTGTTTTTATTTCTGTTCTCTTGCCTCTAGAATGTACTGAACTCAAGACCCTTCATGGGTCGTAGTGGAATAGGATTTTTAATTATATAAGTATAACTATTTAATAATTCAATGGCTATGTATAAATATGAGCATATTTATCAGTATAAGTTATGTATGCGACTAAGTTTTAACTATGTTTTAGTTTGTTTGTTTAACGTTACTTTTATGCGCCTATGGCTAATCGGATGATGCTACATTGAGAGCTCTAAATTTTGTTTAATTAGGTTAGGGATTTTTAACGAATACCTGACATCGTACAGACTCCGTTTTCCGAAGTACGGCTTAACCAAAGATTTTTTACTCCCTTTAAAAAATCCTAGGGTAGCAGTGTGGCTCAGTGGTAGAGCCATGCCTGGATCAAATCCCGCTGCCGGAAAGACTTTTATTTAATCTGCTGGCAGTCGGAGATGGATCTTATGGGATCTAGGACCCTTCTGGGGCTCACCCAACCTCCATGATGTATGCACCCTTTTATATTAATGATTTTGCAGTTAAACGTGAGCTCGCACAAATCATCTTCCTGTATAATCTTCGTCCAAGAAATAGTCCGGTATCTCCATTGAACTGAAGACGCTTCATAAGTAGTATTGGTAAAGTATTTATCTAACTTTTCTTTTTGTCAAATCCAACCAAAAAAATGTTTTTAATACATTTTAAAGTTTTACATGAAAAGTACTTTTCTTGATAAATATGAAATATCCTATTGTGTTTGATATTCTGCAAGTTAATAAGTCATCCAATAAATAACATGCAGACACAACTTTAGAAAATAGATGAATTATCCAATATTATATCTATTGTGATGAATGATATCAGTAAAGGCTGGAATTTCGCAATAGTGGGAATTGGGTGGTTGGGGGGTGGACGCGCAAGAAAAGAAGAAAGGTGCTCGGAAAAGGCCGACGATAATGAACTGTGCCTCAGGAAAAGTTTCCAGTTAGGCCCGAGTTGGAGAGCTTTTTTGCTCCGGGAGTTTCTTAACCGCCTTGCCTGCAAGAGCCGCAGGTCGCTTATAAAGCATAAATCAAATTTCTTTGACAAACGCTAATATATTGCCACTTTACACAAAGTTTTTTTTTTCCGTCATAACCTTATACAAAAACATCCAGGCTGGGAAATAATTTTTGTTGAAGCTGAAGAGTAAATATCAACTCTGGAAACCCTCTTCTTTAGCGTTTATTTTTGTTATATGTTTCACATTAACATTAAACTATTAAATACAAGAAAAACAGAAGGGCCCCTGGAGTACTGTTGGAATGTACTGTTTTTATAATATATCTACAGTCCCGGTGAATAATTGGTTAAGTCTGATTTTGTCCAGAGAGAGTTAACTGCTTGTAGATAACCGGAATCGTATCATTCTCGTAGTTTTTGGGTTTAAATGGAGTTGTAATATAAAAAATAACTCCTTTTGAAGCCAATGACTTACTTAGCCCCTTATTCACTACGAAAATAACACGATTCCGCTTCCCTCTCAAATCTCAATCAATCACGTATTCACCGGTGCTGTAGCAGATGATATTGTCAGAATCCATGTAACCCACTCATCTTACATCTTACAATCCGCTCTTCCCCCTCGTCCTCGCAAACCGAAGATAGCCTAACATAAGGGAAGAAAATGATATGGTTGGACGTCAAAGAATTAATATTTTAAATAGTGGTAAACGATTTATTAGAAACTTACTGTTTCAGATCTTCTTCAAGGTTTGTGGTGTAGGTAACAAGTATGGAGGCAAATCTTAAAAGTCCAAAAGATCACCTACTAACTTGTGACCTATATTACAAGAGTTGAAGAAGACCTGCGATGTGAGTCGAGACGTCGATTACTAATAAATAGTTTATCAATATTTAAGGAATTAATTCTTTTAAATCTACCTTGACCATTTTCTTCCCTATATATATATAGAATAGAATAGAATAGAAACGTAACTTTATTCTGGGACTAAGTCCCTTTAGAATAACAGATATGAACAGGAAAAAAAAACATAATATATATCTAAGGTTAAATATATAGGCCAGTTATAAAATAGGCCAGAAGGTTAAATGTTACAAATCATAAAGCGTGTAAAAAGTGACAGAAAACAATTTAAAAAGAAATTTTTAAAGCAAAATAATCGTAAGTAAATAAACAGTACAGATCTTGACAAGATATTAAGCAATTAAAGAGAATAGATAAATCCATAGCTTTTGTTAGATGCATGAGCTACCATGCAATAATTTCTTTACATGATGTACAGCTTTTCAAAAAGCAAAATTAAAAGAACTAAATAACACAATGAGTTATTCTATACATTAAATTCTAAGCAAATGACTAACCTGCTTAGAGAGCATCCTTTTGGGAAGTAGGAGGTTTGAAAAATCAAGGATTTAAATGATGGTAGTGAGGGACTATGACGGATATTAGGAGGGATTGAGTTCCACTCTGTGGTGGAGTGGGCGAGAATGGGACGTTCGAATGCTTTAGTTCTGTGTCAACGTATATAGAGATTTTATTATATGATGTGTGCTGCTTTAGGGAAAAAGTTACTTACCACTGAGATATCCTGTTGGAGGACAGCTGTCAAGTTATGTGGCTAGTAAGTAGGTCAAATGTTGAAATAGAAGTGCAAATACAAGCTCATTGGAATGGAATGGACACCAAAACTAACGAAAAAGGAAAGTTCACAAAACTTAATTATCGATGGAATGCAGGAGTGAGAAAACAGCGGTGAAGACCGCAGAAGAGGTGGATAGAAGGCGGGTACCAAAGAAAGGAAAATATATGGGAATGGAAAAAGTAACTTAAAGGAAAATTTGATTAAGTAATATGTTTGGTTGAAATGAGATGAAACCCTCAAAAGAAGTTTTTAAAAATTTAGCTAAGTAAGGTAATTTGGAAATACCTTTTGCTTAACCCAAATGTTGGTAGTTGAGATAGAAAAAAAATCTCTTTTTTACTTAATCACTTAAATATATATTTTTTAGAAATTTATTAAATGAAACTTACAACTGTATGATAACAATACAACTAGTAAATATAATGAATGGTACATAATGGCATGGATAAAGGCAAGTAGAGTAACTACCCAATTGCAATCAAATAACGAATTGAGAGTGGCAATCTAAGGGAGTATAATTAAAGTTGTTTGTTTATTCATTTAACATTACTTTATGCTGCTTTGGCTAATAGGAGGATGACAGTAAGAGTCCTAAATTTTGCCTATCCAGTTATAATTGGAATAAAGATCTTTGACCTATGGATTTTGGATTGTAAGGATTTCCAATATGACTAAAAATTCGATATATGTTAGCATCCTTTAGTCATTTCCGTGTTTCGGAATGTTTCACATGTGTCCCGTTCCTCCTCTGACTGGAGAACCAGACGAGATGAGCTGCGAATTTTTACACCTCACGCCAACAGAACAAAAGAGCGGAGTCTACATTAAACAGGGACAAAAGGGAGCTAAAGGAGATAAAGGAGATAAAGTCGTTGAAAAGGTCTCGCAGAGCCGCCAGCTTCCTCAGATATCCCAAGCCACATTAATCTCCCTCTTCAGAGTCTCCGAGATAAATTTTTAAAAAGATCCCCGGCCTTCGATGAGACAGCACCTCAGCCTGAATACCTAATGCGTCTCTCTCTCACTCTCTCTCTCTCTCTCTCTCTCTCTCTCTCTCTCTATCTATCTCTCTCTCTCTCTCTCTATCTCTCTCTCTCTCTCTCTCTCTTTCTTCCTCTAATAAAATTCATTCCTTACTCCCAACATATCGACCTCCCTCCAATCTTATAGGCCCTTCCGAAAATACTGTCTCCTTGGCTCTTTGTAATATTTTCGGATTAAAGTATCGGTGATTTAACTGAGATATTATCGTAAATCTAGGCCCTTTTGAGTATATAGGCTCCCTGCGATAAGGATGTAAATTTACTATCGTGGTGGTGCCTTTAGGAATTTATTGCACTATCTCGAAATTAACTGCAAGGTACCCAACCGACGTATATAGACTTTAGTTTATGCATGCTTAAGGTCCCAGAACTCGAATAACTTTTGAAATTCGATCATATTCTACTACCGTTTATAAAGCACACCATTTGATGGCCCATCCTCATACCTGAATTATTAGAAATATTATTTTTTAATAGTTGTGCCAAATATTGACATTCCCCTTTTCATTGGGAATACTTTTGTAAAAAATGATCAATCAGTATTTACAAAAAAATATAGATAATATTCATAAAAATCCTGTACCACTACAACCCACGAAGGGTCTTTGTCTGTTGTAGAGACTGTACTATTTCCAGTACAGTGATTTGTCCGATATCACGCCCACCCGCGTATAGGTATTCTCCCTAATGAAAGTACATACTTTCACGGTAAGGCCCAGGATGATCATTAAGTACCACAGGGTCGAACCACGGCTGTCAACAGATTAAATAAAAATCTACTAGCGAGCGAGTTTTTAACCCAAACCTTCGACATGGTAACTCAGCGCTGAGCTACTCCAATCACCTTTCAGGGAAAATAATTTTATATAAAATGATCAATCAAAATAATAGATAAAATTTTTTAAAACCTGTACCACTACAACCCATGAAGGTTATCGGGTTTAGTACGTGGAAGTGAAGTAGTACGACGATTGTGGAGGGAAGTGATATGTCCTAGATCTCTCCACACAAGACTTTCCCCCTAATGAGGGGTACTGAGGGTACTGAGTTTTAAGAGGGTACCGAGTTTTAAGAGGGTATCGAGTTATAACGGCCCATTCGGGTCGTTAGATCCCACAGGCACAGATTAAATAATTTATATTATTTGCCACTGCCGAACTTGAACCAAAACCTTCGACATAGCAACTCAGATCTCTATCCGCAGAACTACCCGGCATCCAGATAATTTACATACTTAGAGAATTATAATAAATAGCTTAGCGTGCCCAAAGGTTCGATGCTGATATCTGTTCTTCGTCCAGGTACACTACCCAATTTCAGATCCTCAAGATCACTTTCAGCTCATTTCTCCCACCTATGTCTTGGTCTTCACAATTCGGCACCACGCATATTAACATTATAGGATTTCCGAAAAATTTTACAAGCCATTCTTCGCGATTTTGTCATCTCGATTATATCAACAGTGCATATACTCCAAAGTTCTGCTTTGCGTAATCACCTAAATTTGCAATTGGGCTCGTTCTCCCACGGACCGAATATTGTACGTATTATCTCATCTTCCGAAGCCTTAAGAAATTGTTTATACCTTCACAGTTAGATGCCACATTTGACAGTCACAAAGAGCAGTTGGAAAAATAACACTTTTCTAAATTCTATTTTTTTAATATTAAGGCAGAAGAGGCGAGGTAAGTCGAGGCTGAAAAATAAGAAGAATTTTCCATCTTCACCCGTGAAAAATTCTCTTGAATTTAGCCTTTTCTTGTTAGCATACTACACATTTGTACTACATACGAAAATAATAAACTTGAATAAATAAAAATATCTTTTTTTTGTACTTGATAATTAAATTTTGTTGATTATAACAAATAATAAGTAATTAAATGGAGTCGTTAATACGCAAATTTAGCATAAACTGGCCATCGAGTCTAATATCTATAAAATTGTTTATAAAGACTCATAAATTATTAATCTGTCATGTAAGTTTTAGTGTTATAAAAATCATTATATGTGTAATAGGATTATAAGAGTAGATCCCGGGGAATGAATAAATATTTATTTGCATTCATGCATTATACATGAGGCATTATATGATATATATATATATATATATATATATATATATATATATATATATATATATATATATATATATATATATATTACTATCTCTTTGCTAGCTATCTAGTTCTCCGTAGTTTGAGTAGTTCAAGATTTTTTTATATATCATTTTATTCATACTTTAATTTTTTTATTATGGTATTGTAGTCCTTTGTGGGCCACATGGGGGCAATCATCTCATTGTTTATATTTTTAATTTTTCCATCGTCCTTAATATTTCCTTGATCAAAAAAAAAATCATTTGAAAAAATGACTTATTGGTAGTTCTTCTATTTGTAATTTCTAAACTTAAATTGTAAATTAATTGTAACTATTCCAATTTTAATAATTATAATAATTTTTATTTCAATTTTTCTCATCAAAATTCTAATGTATCAATTACCTCAACATAGGTATGAACCCTTCAATACTAGGTTTTTTAAAATAATGTAAACTAAATAATTGATTTGTTGGTTCTTCACTATTTAGTTGTTTTTTTTAACAATACGCAATAAGCTAGAAATCTCACTGAACGATATAAAGGTCTTCGTGGACAAAGAACGCCCAAAAGGGATTGTGCGTGGTCAGAGGAAAGGAAGCGCAGACACTCGGAGCTCATGAAAGCAGTATCGAAGGAGAGGAAGTTGAGGAGGAAAACCTAAACATGACATTCGCGTAGTCTTTAGGCCTTTTCGCGCTAAAAAGAAAAGCTAGAAATGTGTTTCGTTCTACATAGTAATGAAATGGAAATTTCAGGCTGGTATAATGACAGTATTTATTAATCCACTAGTTACAACAAAATTGTTTTAATGAGAGAGCTCTATTAACTGAACAAAGAATATATAAGGTTAACCAATGATTAAATGTAAAAAGCTCTCTTCATATTCTTACGTGTGACAAGTGTGTCATTGTAGGCGTCATATGTTGTAATAGCATTGTTATTTTGAAATGGCCTTGCTTCGCGATCTTAAGGCCACAGGGGATATTTTCACAAAAGTACATTTATTTTATTACGGAAGAAAATCGTATTAATTTATCTTCGTTTACAGTTTCCACTACTATCAAGATGGTTTACACTTACCTGTACTGTAAACATGGTTTACACTTATCTGTACTGTCATCATGGTTTACATTTTACGCTACTATCATCACGATTTACACTTACCACTACTTTCATCATGGTTCTCCCTTATCCCAACTATCAGCACTATTTAAACTTACCTATACCATCATAGTTTACGCTTAACTCTACATTAGCCATGGTTTGTCCTTATCCATACTATCATGAAGTTTACTCACCCAAACTATAGCCATGGTTAAAACTCACTCACATTATCAACAGGGTTTACCTTTACTTATACTAGCATGGTGTTTACATTTACAGGTACTACAGACTTGGTTTACACTTACTAATACCGTCATCTTGGTTTATTCATACCAATACTTTCATCAAGGTTTACTCTACTACCATAATATTTACCCCCCCGTAGTATCAGCATTGTTTATGCTTACCTATACTTTACTCATGGTTTGCACTTACATATACTTTCATCATGTTTACACATATCCATACTATCGCCTTACGATCTGTCATCTTGGTTTACACTTACCAATACAGAAAACATGGTTTACATTCTGTACTGTCATCAAGGTTTACACTTACCGCTGCTATCATCATGATTAACACTTACCCCTACTATCATCATGGTTTACACTTAACTATGCTATAATCATATTTACACATATCCATACTATCATCATAGTTAACTCTTGCCCCAATCTTATCATGGTTTACTCTTATCTATACTATAATCATATTTACAAATATCCATACTATTGGCATTGCTTACCCTTAGGCTACACCTACATTGGATCCGGTGTGATACGATGTGACGTCGCTAGCAAACCAAATGACTGAAATATATCGAGAGTTATAACATTTGGTTCTTTAAATTTATAAAATTAAGATTATTTATTAATTATTTTTAATACATTTATATTTTGCTATAATGTATAATGAAATATGTATAATGTATACACCCCAGTATCGTGTGTGATAGAATCACGTCGCACCGAATCGGATCCAATGTAGGTGTAGCCTTACCCATACTATCATCACGGTTTATTCTTACTTATATTATCACGATGTTTACAATTACCGTTACTATTATCATGGTTTGCAATTACTCCTACAATCATCGTATTTGAAACTTTCCCCTACTTTCGTCATGGTTTACCCTTACCCGCATTATCATCATATTTACCCACCCATGCTATCATCATTGTTTATTTATTTATTATTTAATTTTCATTTGCACCTGCGCAATTGCGCATTCAGCAAATTTGATCCTAATGTTTTTCACTTTGCTTTTCTACATGATCTTCTATGATCATAAAACTATATGATGATGGGGTAAAAAAATAAATAGGTGAGTAGGTCTCTTGGCCAATGTCTTTTTAATCTTTTTTGTAGTCCAGGTAACAGGGAGTAAGAAAGCGGAAGAACGAGTGGGTTTGGGTGATATTGTGTCGATAAGTGGAATGTAATGTATTTGTTATGAATATATGATTTTATAGTGGGAATGTTCATGTCGTTGTGTATGGTGTGATTCGAAATAAACCCTGGCGCATTAACAATTTTTCTGAGAATTTTGGACTGTGCTGTTTGTATCTTGTGTATGTGGACTTTTTTTGCTGAACCCCAAAGTCCCAATGTCCAAATAGGTTTTAGTATTCTATTATAGAGAAGTCGTTTGTTCCGTAAGTCAAGTGAAGATCTGTAGTCTAGAAGATGTGATAGTTGTTTGTACCGTCTAGTCAGTGTTCTTGTCTTTTTAATTTTGTATGTACGTTCCATGTAAGTTTTTTGTCCAAGTATAGTCCGAGATAAGGTACATAATTTTTGGAAGGTACTTCGTCAGTTATGTATTTCGATAGAGAACTATGCTTTTTAAAAAGATTTATTTGGAAGAACACAACATAACAATAATTAAACGGGCATAGTGACAGACTGCGACTTAGAATAGACTGACTGTTGTTATTTTGAGGGCTCTATATATACTAGCCTAAAGATAAACAATTAAATAATAATAAGAACATAGTACAATGCGATAAGACTATAATCCTAGGCTTCTAATCCTATAAGTCTTACCATAACCCCTCCCTGCTTGAGTTCCAAGGTCCTCCGCCGGAACATCATTTTAATATTTCTAAAATTTGTATATAAAACTAAAATGGTATTGTAAGACATATTTACATGGATAATGTTTTTCTTCAAAGTAATTTTTATAGAACGTATTTGCATTAATAAAAAAATTGTTATAACTTAAATATAAATGATATTTAGAATGATTAATATATAAATGCTTTTTCTTACATACTAGTTATTCATATTTTAATAATTGTTCAACAAAAGTTTATTTTTAAATTAAAACATAATTCTTCTTTCAATTTAAATTATTATAAAACAATTCTTATATTTTAAATTTTTATAGATAGTTTCTTCAATACAAATTATATACAAACAATTCTTATATTTTTAAATTCTTATTGATAGTTCTTCAATACATTAAATAAAATGATTCTTCTATATTTCTAAATCATTAGTGGTAATTTTACAATAATGAATTTCCTCTCATCAATTGTACAATATTCTTTTACCTATTAATATAAAGTTTTATTTTGCCTTTGACTTATTTCGTCGAAGTTATTTATATATAAATTAATTCTTATTCTTATAATATTTATTCTTTTATTATCAATTAATTATTTTATTTTATTTATTAATTCAACTATCTTGAGACTCAGAAATTGAAATATTATCGCTATTTTCGCTTAACTCGACGTCTTCGATAATTTCAGGTTCTTTTAGTGAAGATTTTCTTTTTTTCTTCTTTTTATTTGGTCTTTTTATTCTATCAAAATGTGTTTTCTTTATTACTCCTGGTTTATGTTTATATAATAATACTGGCCTATACTGATACATATTCTTTCTATGTTGAACAGATTTTAAATAAACAGGTTCTTCTTCATGTAGTTCTGGTGGGTCTTCCCTATTTTTATTAAGTTGTTTGGTTCGTCTTTCTTTTTCTTTATGAATTTGTTTATTGATAACTTCATGAAGCATTTTCTTTTCTTCGTGATATTTTTGAACATATTGTTCAGTAATAGATATTTGTTGATCATTATTTTCTGGTAATATTCCAAACGTAATTTCATTTGGTGTTAGCTTCAGTTGGGTATTAAGTGTATCGTTATAGGCAATAACAGCTAATCTTAAACGATAATCTAATTTGTCTTTACTCTGATGCTGAATACTTCTTAGGATTTCAATAATCGTACTATGTTGACGATTTATTAAACCTAGTGAATTGGGATGATTTGTCGATCCGTAATGTTTTTCTATCCCATTACTGTCTAAGAAGTTTTTGACTAGATTGTTATCCATCTCCTTTCCATTGTCCATCCTTATTAAATTTGGTTTAGGATAATGTTCTAGATACTCTCTAAGAGCGTTACAAATATTTATAGCATTCTTTGTTGTTAATATTCTTGCAAATAACCTTTTTGAAAATGAGTCTATGGCGGTGAAAATTGGTTTTTGTTCATAATATAAAACGTCTATCATTATTTCTTCGAAAGGTTTAGTAGGAGTTGAGGTTATTTGATATTTAACTTTGATCGGCTTCCGATCGTATTTAGTTTTTTTGCAAATAATGCATTGATTAATATATTCTGATATTACATCCTTCATATTAGGAAAGTAATACTGACGTTTCAGTTTTTCAAAAGTTTCGATAATTCCTCTATGTTGGGTTTTTCCTTCGTGATAATTGGTAATTGCTTCTTGTTGTTCCTCGACATTGATGATATCGGTCAATAATGTTTGGTACCTTTTTAATTTGACGGTGGGGTAATTATCCTGTAATATTTTTGATATATTTTGAAAATAGTTTTCATAGATTTGTGTTGCTGATTTTATATTGGGTTCACAATAGATGCCATAAGTCTTATTTGGTTCTAGGATTTCTTGCAAAATTTCTGGAATCTGATCTACATCATTAATTTTTATTTCAAATCTATTTTTATTGAATGGCTTTGTAAATTTTATTTCTTTTGCTCCTCGTTTGATAATTATTTGACGCTTTTCGACATTTAGACACTTGTCCTTTTCTACTATCCAAATTTGGTTATTAGATGATATTTGTGAATGAATAGTTTCACTTGTCCCTAAGCTTATTTCTTCAGGTACGATATTATCTAAAGTTTCCATATCTTGTGATGTTTGTGGTTCTGAAATTTGTTCATTTAAAAATCTTTCATACTCATCCAACTCTTCTTCGTTTTCTAAATAATTAAATAGATCTATGTGATTTCTTGAAAGGGCGTCAGCTACTAAATTAGTTTTACCGGAGAGGTGTTTAATTTCGAATTCAAATTCACTTAATTAATATTATTTTTATATAACTGTTATTATTTCTATTATTCATATTATAGTTTTATATGGCTATTATTAAATATTATTTTATATGTCTAAGCTTTAATTATTATTTTTGATATAACTGCTTTTATTTCTATTCTTTATAGTATAGTTTCGTTTTTCTATTACTAATTCTTTATTTTATTTATATCTTTCTGAGTTTTTATTTTAATTAATATTATCTTTATATAAATTATTTCTATTATTTATAATATACTTTTGAATTTCTATAGTTAATTATTTATTATATTTTTTTATATTTATAAGCTTTAATTATAATTGTTTTTTTTCTGATTTTTATTTTAATTAATATTTATTTTTATGATTAGAGTATCATTATTTTTAGTAGTCACTATATTTAATCCTAATTTTAATTATTTTAAATCTAATTAATATCCGTTGTCCAATATCCAATAATTAATATCCATAGTTCTACCCGGTTATGAATGGTTTAAAATCTTTTCTTGACTTTCCCCCGAAGGTAATTCCGTACATCCGCGGTCTTACTCCTTAATATAATTTGATTTGTTTCCTTATTGTTACCTATATTTAATTTATTTTTATTTATTTTCTTTAAGTTTTTTATAATATTAGGATTCTTCATTGTTTTATTATTAATAATATAAAATGGACTTTTTGGTAATTTCATATTAGATATAGCAGACGAATTGGGCGAAGTAATATTGGGCTTAGACAAGGGACTTCTTATCTTTTCCACGTTTTTTATATCGTTATTCTCTTTTAACATTTCTTTTATTTTATTATCGTAGATTTTATTATAACTTGTAATAGTTTTTACTTCTTTATTATCATTGATTATTTTAGTACTTTCAATATTTTTTACTTCTTTATTATTATCGATTATTTTATTTTTTGTAATATTTTTTATATCTTTAATACCATTAATTGTATTAATTATATTTTTTATTTCCTTATTGTCGTCGATTTTATTATTTTTTATTGTATCTTTTATTTCTTTATTGCCGTCGATTTTATTATGTTTTATTGTAGTTTTTATTTCTTTATTATTTTCGTTTTCATTATTATCGAAGATTTTATTATTTATTTTATTATTATCGTCGATTTTATTGTTTTTTATTGTATCTTTTATTTCTTCATTATTTTCGTTTTCATTATTATCGAAGATTATATTATTTATTTTATTATTATCGTCGATTTTATTCTTTTTTATTGTATCTTTTATTTCTTTATTGCCGTCGATTTTATTATTTTTTATTTCTTTTTTATTTTCGATGTAATATAATTCCTTTTCAATTTTTATTTTTATATTATTTATATTCATTACCATATTTCCTAGATCTATATGAGCTTCTAATTTATCTAGGGTTTCATATCCTAATAAAATATCGAACCGGGAACTGAAGGGAAAAACGAGGAATTTAACTTTTTTATCGATTCCGATCAGAGTTTTTAGGTCGAGTATTACACTTCGGTTACCTTCAACTTTTCCTGCCGGGGTTTTCATAATAAAGCTTTCCTGGTTTAATATACAGTCCTTAGGTAATATATTAGGGTTAATGTAATTTTTACTAGAGCCTGTGTCTATTAACCATTTGTTTCCTTGATTGTCTACCATTTGCGGCAGAGAATCGTTATAATTTAAAGAATGTTCATTTAAGGAGGTGGTTCCTTGTTTTTGGAGCCTATCTCTAAAAAATGATAATGTTTTTCTAATTTTTCTATTTTTTCTTTTAATTGTTGTATTTCCCTATCTTTATAGTTTTCCGTATGATGGACTCTGTTACTAACGGTTCTCATGGATACGGTTTGATTTTCTCTTTCTGTATTTTGGATCGGGTTGTTTTGTTGCCGACCTTGAAAAAATCTTTGTTGATCTTGAGGATGCCATTGCTGATTATGCGTATCATTTTCATTTCGATGGTATTGTGGTTTTTGATTATAATTATGATCTTGGTGATGATAAGGTTTTTGATGAAAATTGTAATCCTGATTGTAATACGGTCTTTGATTAAAATTACAATCTTGATTTTGATATGCTTTTTGATTATAACTATAATCTTGATTATAATACGGTTTGTGATAATTTCTAGGTTGTTGATTATTTTGAGGGAATTTTTTATTTTTATGTTCTGGATCAAAATGTTTTCCTTTATAATTTGGATTATGGTTTTGTTGAATTTTCTCTAGCTTCCTTGAATTTTGTCCATGTAATCTTTGAACAATGTGTGCGGCGCGATTCTTTAAATTTTCCTCTAAGTCTTCTAGCGTTTCAAACTTGACATGATATATGAAATCTGTTAATTCAGGGTGAAATTGGTGAACAGCATGGTGACTTATTTGTTTATCACATCTTTTCATTTCTCCGATTTTATCTATTATCTCATCATCAGCGTAAGTTCTTGCATAGAGACTGCATCTCATTTTACTTAATCTTGAAATATAATCTAAAGGATTTTCATTTCTATACGGATATGTTGTTATAATTTCTGATAAAAGTTGTTCCTTAGTACGCGAATCCTGGTATTTTCGTTTTAAAAAGTCAATTATTTCTTCAACGCTATTAAATTCTTTATCATAGGTTGCTACTTTTGCATCACCTTTTAATTTATTTAATAAAATTATAATTAAACGCGAATGGTTTTGATTTTTATATTGATTACCATCTTGACATATAAGATCATAAACATGACGAGTACTTCTAATAAACGTTACTAAATCTTCCGGATTGCCATCGTAATCGGGAATTACATTAAAATCGCAACTTTTAGCCTTATATTGTAATGACATATTTGCGTTTGTTTCTGAGTCTGAATCTAAGTCTGAATCGTCTGAATTGTCTCTAACTCTAAGATTGTTAAGTCTTTCAACTAAAGTTACTGGCATTGAAAAATATTGTACAATTAAATGAAATGAAATTATAATTACCAATAATGTGTGTCTTCGGTGAACAAATCTTCTTCAGCAAGCTCTCTCATACAATAACGATGAATGGTGGAATCCCTGATGATATCTATTAAAATAGATCTGTATCTTGATGACGTGAAGATCTGCTGCTGTCCTGTTGGCACGCTGCTCCGAAACTTCTCAAGTCATCAAGCGGATGTTACACTGTTCTAACGATCTCTATTACACTAGATGTAGAACTCCCGTGAATTTACCTTAATACAGTCAGGGTCCCTGTTCGGGCGCCAGTTATGTATTTCGATAGAGAACTATGCTTTTTAAAAAGATTTATTTGGAAGAACACAACATAACAATAATTAAACGGGCATAGTGACAGACTGCGACTTAGAATAGACTGACTGTTGTTATTTTGAGGGCTCTATATATACTAGCCTAAAGATAAACAATTAAATAATAATAAGAACATAGTACAATGCGATAAGACTATAATCCTAGGCTTCTAATCCTATAAGTCTTACCATAACCGTCGTTGTCTATTTTGACTGCTGGACACGAAGCTTTGCGTAGAGAGATGGTTACATGGCTGGATTTCGAGGCGTTTATTTTTATTTGCCATTTACAGAACCACTTTTCTAAATCAAATAAATGGTTTTGAAGAGCTATAGATTCTAGGTTTGGGTTTCTGTGAGAAGAAATAATAGCTGTATCGTCAGTGAAGGTATAGATGTTGGTGTAAGGACGCTCCGGGATATCAGAGGTGTAAACAGAATAGAGAATGGGGAATGAAATTATAATACCTTTCCATATTAATACCGAAAATTGTCTTCTATTTCATTAAATATTTAACTATCAATAATATGTTATATTTTTACATAGTTCTACTTATATATTTGAAAAAATATTTATTGAGAAAAGGCGCTCTGGATTTATGTCATATTATAACATCAATTTTTTATTATGTCTATGGAAACTGACAGTTAACCCACCTCGGTAAAACTTATTTTAGTGATAATAAATTTATAACACACTTTCAACTCGATTTTTCCACCTTGTTAAATTGGGCTCTCACTAATTCTATGGTCCTTCGTTTGTTTTTATGTAGCCATAAATATAAGCGTTTCATTTTATG
The DNA here is from genome assembly GCA_964056705.1 of Troilus luridus. NCBI lineage: Eukaryota > Metazoa > Arthropoda > Insecta > Hemiptera > Pentatomidae > Troilus > Troilus luridus. Next base: position 76,129,825 of record OZ057416.1, on the reverse strand, counting down.
CTTAAAAGAAGAAGAATAGAGCCATATACGTAGCAAGTACCCATTCAAAGGGATAATATCTTACGTAAAGTAAATATTATATTATCCTTCAATATATAGCAATTTTGGAGTAATGATATAACATTTTCAACGATTTAAATCTTGTGAAAAAACAATCGACTTTTTAAAGTAATTTTTTATAACTCAAAATTAAAAATGGGAATAGTTTTTCATTATTTTAACTGGTAGTGCCCAATATCTACCAAAAATAAATGAATTTAGTAAAATTATAATTAATAGTATTAGTATAATTAATAGTATTAGTATAGTTAATAGTAAATAATAGTTTTACTATTGATTTATCTTAATTTGTGATGATTCTTAATATAAAATTTAAAACAAATTCACATTGTCTTATCATGATTTTGAAAGGTGGTGCGGTGAAGAATTACCCAGAATATTTTAACTCTATCTATATTTAATTCCATGTTTATTATAATTTTTCATTATAAATTATTTTATTTTATTAAATCATTATGTTGCCCGGGGGTTTAGGGAAGACATTCTAATTGCAGCAATTTCATTATTAAGAGTAAGCAGTGAAATAAGTGCCACAATAATAAAATGTAAATATTTGATTTGTATTATTATTTTTTAACGTATAATTTTCGTCTTTCAATTTTATTCTTAAAACATAAATTAATTTTATTATTCAGTGGGAAATGTTTATTTTATAAAAAATATTAGCTATTTAGCAATTTAAAATTTAATATTTGTTTCTTAATATTTAGCTTTCTATTTTTGTTAGTTAAATTTAAAAAAAGTTTAACTGCTTCTCATTCAATATATAACAGTGTCACTCAAAAACCATGTTACTCTGACTATATCTAACCATTATATATCATTCTAATTTATTATGTTTTTGATAATTAATCATATAGACATAGATTTAAGGAAAACGTTTTATTTGTATTATTATGTCGTAAAATAATCTCTATAAGCAAATCTAAATATTTGATATTTATTATTACTTCACTGGTATAATTTTCGTCATTCAGTTTCAAAAAAAAAAAATTAATTTTAGAATTTGGCCTGAAATGTTTCATTTATAAAAAAAAATGTTGTCTCTATAACAATATTATGCTAATTACTTGTTTTTTAACATTTATCATTCTATATCTGTTACTTAAATTTAAAAAATGATTAATTGCTAGGCAAGGAAAAAAATAATTAATTTTATGATAACCATGAGATTTTTAATTTATAAAAATAATATTTCAGTTATTTAAAAGATTGAAATTGATTATTTGCTAATTAATATTAAGCATTCTATTTATTTTTTTAAATGAAAAATAAAACCATTTATCTCTAGCCATAGCTAATTCTATGTTAATTATTTTATTTAATTCCAGTTTATTTTGTTTTCTATAATTAATCAGTTAACCGTGGATTTAAGGCAAACTTTTTATTATTATCTGTTGAAATGATTTCCATAATTAGAAAAATGCTTAACTGGTATAATTGATTTTTATTATTACTTAAATGGTATAGTTTTCGTCTTTCAGTTTCATTCTAAAAAAATTAATTAATTTTACAACTCACCCTGAAATATTTAATTAAAAGCATTTTTTATTTATCCAATGCCAGCTCGTGGCATTTCTGCTATTCGCCCCCGAGCCTCCCAATAAAGACATGCATCCTCATCATTGTGTGGAATATTCTTAAGACCACTGCATAATCCATAACACCAGAAAGAAAAATAGGGCAATTATCGGATTCTGCGATACACGTTCTGTGCAGATGTGCCTGGAGGTAATCAAGACCTGCGATGAGTCAGAACCTCGCCACAGCTCCGCCTCTCGGAAGATCTCGTGGGAGCTGCTCATGTGCAATTCACTCCCATTTTTTCCCTCTGCAAGTGTTGTAGAGTAGGTTCCTTGTATTGCTTCTAATTGTTGTTTCGATCTTATTCTTGGCTGAGGTTAGCGAAGCGGGGTTGTCAGGTAGACTACCTCAACCGCTTCGCTGCGCCTTGCTTGGCAAGTTGGTCTGCCCGTTCGTTTCCCATTACCTTCTTTAGCCATTACCTACGTGACTTGGTATTCATTGCAGTGTAATTAAAAACATGTTTCAGTCTCTATAACAATTTTAAATGATTACTTTTCTATTAATAATTAACCTTCTATATTTGTTAGTGTAAAAAAATATTTGGAAAGCAGTTAAAAAAGACAAGGACAGTTTTATTTTTTTTATGGCAATCCAATGTAGAAATGAAATATGATTTTTAATATTTTTAACTACTTTAAGAAAAAAAATATTTTCTTCATATTTCTGTACTTTTCAATATATATATATTACTCACTGTTATTGTAGCAGATTGGACTGAGACGCTTGTGTGTTTAGACTCTCTCAATTGGTTTAGTGGAATAGTCCAACTTAGCAAACTCCATCAAATGCCGCACAATATCGAACATACCTCATACAAGATCCCAACTTTAGCCGATCATATATTAAAGATAGATTTCGGGAACAGTTGCTTTATTGTCAATAAACTCTCTCCAACCATAGTGAGCCCTTTATTAAACTGCATACATTGTATTTCTGACAAGTAATGTGATAAGGTTCATCTTCCCTCCTATATCTTGGTTGGAACGCTTCATAACCGTGAGGTTTATCAGAAATGTTTCGTAGCCGAAATTACTCAATGTTAAATATCGGAATAATAATAATAGAACAGAATAAAGAATAATTTTACCCTGGGAACAGGTCTGTTAAGAATAACAGATGTTCATAAAAATAATTGAATACCTATTTCATGTTTTTGTTTTGTTTTAGTTAAATTATTGTTATTTTAGATTTTTATGACTTAGTAAAATATAAATTTTATGAAAAATTAAATAAGTTTAGTTTGTTTCAATAAACTTATTTTTTTTTTATTTTTTTTTTCCTCTCTATCAGAACATACCTTTTAGTTCATATTCATATTCATAATATTATTTAAATATTGTAATGTTCTAATAATGTAGCCCTTAGGCCAGATATATATTTATTAAATCTTGTACACATCTGTTATTCTTAAGGGACTTGGATGCAGAATAAAATTATTTTTCTATTCTATTCTATTATATATATATATAATAGCCAACTTTTCGGTTGGCTCTACAGACCTTGTAGATCTTTCGCCGCCTTTACCAGCCTTCTCCACCTCTGTCTATCCTGGGCCGCTGATTTCCAGTCTGCTACATGTAGCTCCGCAGCATCTTTGTTGACCCTGTCAATCCATCTGGTCTTTGGTCTCCCACGTGGTCTCTTGCCAACTATTGTGGCATTCATAGTTGTGTAGAGACGTCCTGACGGATCACTTCGAGCTGCATGTACCGCCCATCTTAGCCTTCTTGCTTTCATATCCTGAGATATTGTCTGACCAGTTTCCGTGTGCAATTCTTTATTTGTCCTTCTCCTCCATGAGTTAAGAGTCTCATCCCATACCGCTCCTGTTATCGTGCGAAGTATTTTTCTTTCCCATCTCTTGATTCTGCTTGATTCCAGGGTGCTGGATGAGAGCCCAAGTTTCACAGCCATATATCAGAATCGGCTTTATTACAGCATTATACACCCTTAATTTTAAATTTCTTGAGATGCTTCGGGATTTCAATGCTCTTGAAAGAGCGAAGCATGCTCTATTTGCACATGTTATACGCTGGTCTATCGCAGTTAGTAGGTCATTAGTTGAGGTTATTGTGGAGCCGAGGTGTTTGAAGGTATCTACTTTCGGGAACGATTTACGATCCACGCAGATGCTGTTTCTGGGGTGGACTTTACGGCTTACTATCATGTACTTTGTTTTTTCCTCATTTATCTGTAAGCCGATTTGGTTTGCCTCTTTCATAAGCACCTTAGCGAGTCTCTCGATATCCCTTTCATTACTTCCGAGGACTGCTATATCATAGGCGTATGCGAAAATTGTAAGTACCTTTCCGACGTGCTCCCCGCCATTCTCTCTTGATGTTGCTCTTATCACCTTTTCAAGGGATATATTGAACAGTAAAGGTGAGAGTCCGTCTCCCTGCCTCACCAATTCTAACTTCAAAAACCTCAGACACATCTCCCTGTATCAGGACTCTGAATCTGGGGTCGTCTGCACCTTCGTCAATCTCACCAACTCTCCGGGAATACCCAGCTCAGTCATGAACTTCCATAAACAGCTTCTGTCCAAGGAATCGTATGCTGCTTTTAAATCAACAAATAACGCGTGTACTCATGTTCTTTCCAGATATTTAATAATTCTACTTTGGATGCCATCAGTTTTCCATCTTTCCCTCGCATCCCTCGTAAATCCAGCCCTTTCCTTCCTGATATCTGCGTATAGTTCGCTTATATTTCCAGCCTGCCAGTTATCCTCAATGTTTTTTAGTCTTTCCTTAAGGAATTCTCTTTTCGCTTTTCTTATTATTTTATTTGCTTTCGTCCTAGCAGCTGTGTACTTTTCAAGAGTAACTGGACCAGCTTTTACTGCGTAGAGGACCTTCGATCTTCTTCTTTCTTCAACTGCTTTTTCGCATTCCTCCGTGAACCATATTTTGGGTTTCCGTTTTTCCTGAATCCCTATTATTTCCTTTGCTGTTTCTTTTAACTCGGACTCTATTGTCTCCCAATGTTGATCAATTGTGAGATTCTCTAAGTCCAAGGGTTCAAATTTATTTTTCAGCTCGATTTGGAATTTGTCTTTTAGCACAGGATTTTTCAGGTTTTGTACTTCAAACTTTCTTCTTTCCATTTGGTACCCTATTTTATGGATTTGTTTCAGTCTCTGACATACTTTGATCCTGATCAGAGAATGGTCCGAATCACAGTCTGCTCCACGATAGGTTCTTACGCCTTGGATAGAGATCCGATGTCTCTTATCTATCAGCACATGGTCAATTTGGTTTCTAGCCCCTTTCGGGCTAACCCATGTATATTTGTGGATGTCCTTGAGCGGGAACATCGTGCTACTAACCACTAATCCCTTGCTTGCTGCCAGACTAATACATCGCACTCCATTGTCATTACTTGTTTCGTGGAGACTTTGGCTCCCGATAACGGGCCTAAAATGTGATTCACGACCTATTTTAGCGTTGACGTCTCCTATAACTAATTTTATGTTATGCTTTTGAGACTGGTCCACTTCATTTTCTAGCTGATCATAGAACTCGTCCACATCACCTCATCATCCTTGTCTTCCGTTGGTGCATATACGTTGATAATCGTGGTGTTAAACCTCTCATTCGTAGAACACTAATTCTTTTGTTAATCGCGGTGAAGTTAATCACTGATTTCCTTGCAGCTGGGCTAACTATAAACCCAGTGCCAGCTGTACCGTTTTTGGTGTTTCTCCGGGTGTAGAACATTGTGTGGCCATCAATTTTAGTTTCTCCACCTTCTGGCCATCTTACCTCCTGTATTGCTGTTATTGGTATATTGTACTTTTTGACTTCATTTACTACCATTTGTGCGGCACCTGGTCTGAAGCCGGAGTCTTTGCTATGTTGAGACTGTCCGATTTTCCGTGGCTGCTATTAGGTTTCAAAATTATTATATATATATCGATGATTGATGCAGTATTTAAATAATTACTTGAAAATAAATATACATACAAACTAAAAGGTATGTACTGGGAAAGAAAAAATATTCAATAAATGTCAAAATAACAAGAAATTAGTTGAGAAAAAATACACGTAAATTAAATCATATAGCATGTATAAAATATAATATTGTTATAAAAAAATTGGCAGTAAGTCATCCATCACTTCTGTAGGATACGAGCTATTAATTATATATGATTACGACATTATCTATTGTATAACTGATCTGTTCGGGACATTAGGAGATGTAGGAAAAGTACAGGTTTCAATATGGATAAGGAAAAAGCATGTTGGATATAAGGTGAGACTGAGTTCCAAAATGTGACGGTACGGGCGAGACAGAAGCTCTCAAGTGTTTTGTTTCTGTGAAAGGGTGGGAAAGGCGAGATCTTGTGCTCTGGGATTGGATAGAGGATTGGAATTGTAAGAGACTATAGATTTGTGAGGGATATTATGAGTTGATGGTTTAGTATAAGAATGAATCCAGGAAATTGAGTCTACGGATATGCGAGAAGAACAACTTAAAAAAAAAAAAAGGTTAACTGCTAGGACATGCTAAGAATGATAGGTCTGGAATTGGGACAAGTGAGACCTCCTCAGGGCATCGAAGACAAATCGCAGTGAAGAGTCAATTAATATGTAAAATAATAAAAATACAATTTAATACAAACACCTAAAACAACCCTCAATACATTTCAAATTTTTTTTTCATCAGAATCAAATTAATTCTTTGGATGGTATCAATTCTCTAGCAATTTCACTTTCCGAACATTTAAATTAACTTTTATAAATAAAATTGTGTTCTGAGAAAAACATGTCGAAAAGTAAGCCTAATGGGTTTTAAATTACCTTCCAACGTCTAATTCATTAAAAAGTTGCTTTCACGGAATTCATTTCTGTATAACAATAACCGAAATTTATCTTGTAAAAATTAAACATTTTTGTTTTGAAATCTCCGTTTATTCAAAAATAATATTACATTACAATATATATATTTAATACTACTAATAATATAATACATATATACAACAATTAACAACAATCATTATGTAAAAATTAAACAATAAAAACTGTTATGCGATCGAGAATCAGTCGTTTAACGATAACCTCGAATTTATTTATTAATGTATGAAACATGTAGTGAGGAAAAGTATTGCTAACGTCCGAGGATGGACTTTAAGACTCTTCCAAATAAAATCTGGTTATATTGTCTGAGTGCGGTTTGTGAAGATTCTTATATTGATGAGATTTGTATGCAAATTACTCGTTTTAGGAAGAGATGTTGATGTCTTGGGTATTGTAAAAACTTTTTTTACCAAAATCGACCTTTCAGAAGTTCCTCTTAATACCATTGATATTCCACACATTTGAAATTACACTCGAAAAAGGCTTTAGCGATTTTGATTAAACTCGGCACTGGAATGCAAAATGAAATGTCCTGTAGTGCTAACTTCTAATAATCAGCTTGCAAATTGGGTATTCGGTATCCGGCCTTTTTTCCACTAAAGTACTTTTTTTTTTTGGAATAATCGAAAATCTCTCAATCTTTTCTCTAACAAAAATTAAAAAATATAAACTTACAAAATAATTTTAAGTCCGGGGTGACTTATTGGGTAGAGCGCTGATTTGATATGCTGCAGGTTCTGGGCTCAAATCCGCCTGTGGCAGATAAACTATTTAATCTGTAAACAGCCGTGGATGGACTTAGTGGAATCTTCAAACTCTTATTGGGCTCAGCCTCTATATAATAGGTATCCTTAATTGGGAGAAAACCTCATAGTTGAGCGTAATCTCGGAGAAACCAGCAAGTACTGAACCCAGAAATTCATGGGTTGAAGTTTTTGGAGGAAGATAATAGATAAATAACTAAATAAGAAATATTTCAGCACGTTGTAAATAAATATCTGAAAATAAGAATAAGAATTTAATATACTGTTGGATCGCTCAAGATCACCGGACCATGAGCGCAGAATAGCATTGTAGGATAGAATAAACTTGTCATGTGAGTCCCACACATATTTCAAACTTAGCTATAATAATAAAATGAATAAAGATTAACAAAAAATAATTATTTCTTTACCTAAAATCCAGCAATCGATTTGTTGAAATAATTAATTACTCGAAGTTTTTTGTTTCTACTTGATTATTTCGGCGATGACGTAAAAAAGGAAATAAAAAAATTACGAAACGTCCTTATGCAATTTATATAGTAGAGTTTGAAACGATTTCGCTGTTAATGACTATTAACAGATAAAATATAATTGTAAATGAGACGTACTAAGGTGTCATCATGGCATTCCTCTTGTGGGGTGAGGTTCTATATTACGAACGCGACACCAACAATATATTTCTTAAACATGGGCGAATCCACGAGAAGGGGGAATAGGGTGGCGCCACACTTCGGGAACCCCGCGTCGTAGGAAAATTAAATGAATGACTAATGCCTATCTGACGAATCCGTAAAGCCCTGGGAATCCCGCTTCTCTTCGGGGAGTGCGTACTGCTAAGTCCTCTATATTTATTCATCGTTCGTTATCAAATGACAGACCTCACATCCCGAGGGAAGACATAGGGAAAAACAAAATAAAATCTTTAACACTTCATTTATTAATTTAAATTCTATTTTAGGCTGTAATTACATATAATAATCTTGCAAAATATTATTATCATCACTACGTACACCATATTTGAAGAGACACATACAATATAACAAGCTAATAAAACTTCACAATTAATTAAATACCTAAAAAAACCGTTGACAAACTTTTATAGTTAAGAATGACCAAAATAGGGAGTAAAGTGGCTCAGTGGTAGAGCACTGAGTTACCGGCCAGAAGTTCAAGGGTTCAAATCCGGCTTTATATATTTATTACTATAATTATTATTTATTGGCAGTTTTTATTTAATCTTTTAGCAGTCGGAGATTGATAATTTTGGATCTGGAACATTCCTGGGACTCAGCCTCTGTAATATGTGTACCATTAATTGGAAAAAAAAATGGCGTTCAAGCGTGATCTACGACAAATCACCATCCTGCACAACCGTTGTCCAAGAAACAGTACAGTCTCTAGGTACTGAAACCAAGAGCCTTCATGGATTGTAGTGGTATAGGAGTGATCAAAATAAATGAAGACAATGATAACAAAATAACTTTACAAATCACAAGAAGTTGCCACTGTTTCAGGCTACTTTGGCACTTACTAGATAAATGTTCTCAGCTTTCAATTAAAAACGAAAGACTCTATACATGACTGTTATAAAACCTATTTCGACACACTAATTGGGGTATTTGTAGAGCATTGTAGCTCTACTAAGCCAACGAATTCCTCTCGTATCCAATCCTTAATGGCCCATTGATGCTGATTTAACCCGAACTCGATATCAGTCCTTTCATGACAAGATTTATTCCCACTCAAACTCACCAGTTTCAATTCCTGATAATTATCCTAGGCGTCTGAGAAGAATATGACCTCGTGATCTTCTTACTAAAATATGTTATTTGGGTACTACCAGTGGGTAGATCCTCTAATTCATATTATTTACTTGTTGCATTATCTAATACATTTGCAAAATTCAATAAATAAATTTTTAAAAATATTGAGAAAAAATGTAAATGTTTGATAGAGGTATCAAAAGTAAACACTTTAAATTGATTTACAATTTAATTGTTTTCATTGTTAGTGTTTTAAAATTTATTCTATTTTTTTTTCTTATTCTTTTCAACTGGCCAAAATACCTGCTGACCAATGAACCAAAGAATCCGATTTGTTGAAATACGTCTGAAGCTAAATTAATGTTGCAAATAGAGTTTATTCAAATTCTAACTACTAAAGCTACCTGTTTTGTGCAAATCGTTATTTTGTTTCCCGTTGATTAGTTTGGTGATTTTTTTTACTATACTTCAAAAAGATGATAATGAAACGTCCATATGCAATGTGTAAAATAGAGTATGAAACCTTTACATATTTTTTCTTATATAATTTTGTGATGATATAAAGGCAACGGTGATTTTATTTGTTATTTATTGGAAAAAATAATTCTTAAAACAAAAGTTTTAATATCCCTTATAAGGGCACATATATCAAACTTTGCTTTCAAAATTAATTGGCCCCGCTCCATCGAATCAGTGATTAATTGTCTTTACTTCCATCCCAAGTTGAAGGCTTCACTTCCATTTTATTAGTTTATCGGCTTAACTTGTTTTTTGTTACACAATATTTATTTCAAAGGCTACACAACAATGTATTTATTTATAGATAAATGTGAAAGTGTAAGTAACATGAAAATATTAGTTTATTTTTGTATATAAGTAGTCTCTTTACAGCAAGAGGTGGATCATATAAGATCTAGGACCCTCCAGGGGCTCACCCAGCTTCTATAAAATATCATAAAAATAGGGTACCCAAAATTAGGGGGTAAATCTGGCGGTTGAGCGTTACCTAGGACAAGTCACCTACTTGCAGAATCGTTTTCCATGAAAAAGTACATTCTCTACCATGTACTGAACCCCAGACCCGTTCACGGGTTGTAGCGGTACAGGTTTTTTTTTTAATATTTCTTTAGCTAATATACACATATACCTACACAAACATATTCCCAGAAACTCCGACTGAACATTTAGTCGTAGAAGTGGCCTAACATTGATCAAACTTAATGTTTTACGGTCCAGTGACCGAATGTACTCCTCGACGAAGCAACTTATGAGAAAACTGGAGGAGTATATTAGAACAGGAAATATTCTATGTTTAAATTAAAAGTTATAAACCATTTTCTATAATTTCTTTAGCAATAAATCAACATTGACGAAAGGTCGGAGGTTCCTGAAATAATTTAAATTAAAAGAGAAATAGGGTAGTTTTACTTTAGATATAAATAAGTTTCTGAATAATGATTATTAATACAGTCGTTATTTATTTTTTTAAATAGATAACTTCCAATGTTTAACCTGCAGTTACTATTTTTGAAATATATAGTTGGAGCGTTCCTTGACGGATAGACTTTTTTTAAATTTGTACAAATACTATGCCTGGTAATATAGTCTGTGTTTGGTTTTGTGAATAACCTTGTGATGATAGAAATTTGGTATCTGTTCCGCAGGTTGTCGCTTTGCGCTGAGTTACAACTTTTAACTGTTTCTTGGATTCATTTTTAATATTTTCCAAAAATACAAGTAATCATTAGCTGTAATATAGAAAAAAGAATATAATTATGGGTAATAAAAATTCGCCCATAATTTCTTCTAGAAATAATAGTTTAAACTAACATTGCTTATTGTAAATGATATATGTTTGTTCAAACGTTCATTCCTAGATGAAATGATTACCATTAAGTTACATTCTCTTTTCCATACTAAATATCATGATCAGTTATTATTGTAACTCAAATCGAAGCGACAATCTGTGGAAAAATTACAAACAAATTTTATGCTTTAGTAATAAAAAAGAGGTGCTCGATAGAATATCGTACGAATGTGAAATTATCTATTGTAATAATGTTAATGTTGACGTCTGGGGTGTTGCAGAAATTTGTTATCCAAACTCAAGCTGTCAGAAGTGCCTGTTAATACAATTGACTTTAATTATAACTAAGTTACTACATAATATTTATAATGGCTTAAGAAGCCCTTCAATGGAAAACACAACCTATGTAACATTACATGGGTTCTTACGTTATTTAACAGTTCATATATTCATGAACCCTTTAAAATACATTTGTAATCATAGAATCTTTAATTATCTATCATTCTTTTAATACTAAAACCGAACGCGTTTAATTATTTAGATTAGTTAATCTAATGTTTAATTCTGTGATTATAATTAACAAACAATTACCACATTAAAAGAAAAAAATATATTACACAAATTTTCAGAGTATATTTATATTTTAACAAAACATTGAGAATAATCTGCATCCCTCACGTAATGTTTTTTTAGCATGAATCGTTCGAAGGGTATCTGTCAATATTTGATCATGCGCCAATATTATTATACGTATCGCCTATACCAGTGGGTCAATAAATGTATGATTTCGGAGAATGGTTTGTAGATGGTTAAATGGGAGAGATAACACGTGTCCCATCTCGCGCTCATCTCATTTTCATTTTCTATTATTCATAAATTATTTGAGTTTTTTTGTTTATTTATTTAAATACCAGTTTCTTTACCTGAATAATTTCTGACATTGGAATTGTAAGGCTAAAGAAATATATGGGAATGGTAAAAATTTGGCGCCCAAACTTAGTTAAAAATGATTTTAATCTACTCTCTTGAATAGGCTATATAGTTAACCTTCATATGCTGACATAGTTTTTTTTTACGCTAGTACTGACACCTGGTTCACGCGCTCATGATTTTAAAATTCATTAGTAAATACAAAATAAAGTATTTAAAAATTTCTGTTAAAAAAAACAAATAAGATCAATGAACGAAATAGTTAAAATCAAAAAGTACTTATTTTATAACTAGTGTATTTATAACAAATTACTTACGATATTTAATTTAACTTTGATATAAAGCAATTAAAAAGCTATAATGGAAATAAAAATACTTTCCAAAATTAAAATCATTACTATTCCGAGCAATTGACACACAGTTTCTTGGAGCTCTCCAAGCATAATGATTTTTTGGTTATCTTAAGAAGGAAAGATCATTTTTTTGGTGGGTTAATAACGATGCTTTCGCTTATCTCTTAGGAGTTTTCCCATCTCATCAATAGAGGGAGTGACTACTTATTTCTAATCAATCAGCAATTCTTGTCCGAATGGCCCTCAGAACAAGAAGGTTTTTCATTCTAGCCTTCAAATACGGCTCAATTAGCTGATGACCTGGTGTTATATAAAAAGTAGTTCTTTCTGTGTATTTCATATTTTTGCTTGATTTGTGAAGAACAAAAATAAAGGAATGGTTTTATGACTGAAAAGCCCAAATTATTTATTTTTTTACTGTCATGTTTATTATTATTAGTTATCATGATGATATAGTGATTTTATTTCGTACAATAAGCAAGCCTGGATACATCTTGAGTTTGCCAATGGCTACAATTGCTCGGGGTGATATTAATCTGCTGTCATTATCAGGTTCTTACTTCTTAAGTGAAGTTTCTTACTTATTGAAGTCCGGAACGACTCTAGTAAGAATTATTAAGAATGAAAATAAAAACTGTAAGGTTTGCAGTAGAGGGAACGAGTCTAATTGTTGTCAACAAATGATATAGAATTTTTTCTTAAGGGGAAAACTTAATCCGCACCCTCTTCGTGAACCCCATTTATTCTCCTAACAACAACAGGTGCAATTTAGCAATATAGTTAAAAATAAACCATCCAACTTGGATATAATTAGAATTACAAACATTCAGTAATAATTGCCCTGAAATCTCACATCCCAATTTTTTTTTTTATTTTTAATATATGAGTATAAACTTCAATATGTTACCATACTTTAAAATATATAAGTATTATAAAATAAATTATACGAACAGAAATAAATAAAATCTATGATTGCGTAATTATTTATTGATTTTATTCACTTATGTCTAAAGCTTTCTAACAGAACTATTTCTGTTATCTGGGATAACTACAGTAAGACATGATATTTCTATCATTGAACAAACAAAAACCACTAAAGAATTTTCTTGAAACACTTTGTTTTCGTTTTTCTGGAATTCATGAATAATTTGTTTAGTCGTTCTGGTTTACTTACCAACTTTTTAAGCGAAAGACACAACTAATTTTCAATTTTGATTATACTAGGTATTCATTGAAATCCAGTGAACGATTTTTGAATGATCTCAGCTCTTATTCTTATTCTTTGACTTCCTCTTATGCCATCACTAGCGTCGAAGAGCCTCGAGATACTGTTTTTTTTCTTTGAATAGAGTTTACTACCTTGCGGGTTATTAGCCCAGTAATGCAGGCCCCATATCCTCGGGACAAATGGTCTCCTGAATATTTATGTCCCCTCAAAAGAAAGGCTGGCCGGGCTATACCCCTCTCCGGTTCTGGGTTTCCCCCAACCTGGAGGACCAGTGGGTGATTGCGATCAGATGACTTGGTGATGGTGCCGCCAGCTCCCTACGCCAAAATGATCTCAGCTCAAAATACTAGAATACTATTGCATGGATTTGATTAGTAAGTAAAAAAAGTAAGGCATTTTCTTTTCAACGGAACGTCTCATTTTCAAATACGAGTATTCTTGCCTGTGATCCAGAGTGTTTTGAACTTTTTGAGCTTAATATACCGTGTTAAATGTAATTTTAATTTTTTTAAAGGTAAAGAAACAATTTTTTAGCAAATACTATTATGGCGTTTAAATTTTTTTAAATTAATCTGTAAGACGTTACAAATTTTTAAAAGGATTTTATCTCAATTTTCTGAATATTTGTTTTTATTAAGATCGTGTCTTAGTTGCTGTTTAGTATCATTGCATAAGATTACGATAATATCTATTAGACCGTTAATTACTCGTATAAAAATAATTTACCTAAAGATTTAACTGCATTCTATTGAATAGGTTAAAACCCCTTTCGAAAGGGTATCCACTTCGAATAATAAAAGTTATTTATTAAAAATCAGTTTAAAAATATCGAAGTTATGAATGAATATTGTACTGCATGTGCAGATAGTTCTATATATATATATATATATATATATATATATATATATATATATATATATATATATATATATGGTACATGCCCAAGATGGCGGACTGTATATACGCAAAAACGAGAATATAGAGTGGCAATTAGGGTAATTAAATTTTATTAAAAATATTTCTTTAACATCCCATACACCATCTTCCACAAGTAGGGTTGTTTACATACCGTTTTACAAGACTCATTTAAATAACTAAAATCGCGCATTTCTGTAGCAATCAAGCGGAGTTAAATTGTTTTTACAATCATAATGCTTTTACATATGTATTCATTCAATTTGCAAGTTACTGAAATAAAAACCAGAATAATTGGAATAATAAAAATTGGCTAAAAATGCCATGTAGGCGTAAAAGAACAATTAGAAAAAAAATCTATGTCGCTTCAATGTTATCTCAGACCTGAACAATGGCATTTTGCAAAAATCTTGATAAAGATGACAGTTTGTAATTTTGAAATATGATGGTCATGAATTTATTTTAGTTATTATTTAATGGTTTATATCTCTTATGTGGTATCATTCGAACAACAAAACGATACAGGCTCTAGAAATGTTATGTATTATGTAACGTAATTATGGTAGTTTGTTTGGCCCATACACTCTAAGCGCTAAGTGATAATGCTTGTAGCTTGAGCCACAGACTTAGCTTAACTTGCTTGCGATTCAGCCTTAACAGGTACATATCCCTCCCGTATCAAATTCTAGCACTCATAAGACACTAGGGTACATTCTCAAGTTATTTGTATCTTGTAGAGTGAATGAACTTTAACATTATTACTATTGTCATGGGTATATGAGAGTGTATGTTTATATATTTCTAACGGCTTGTTATTAATTTCATTAAAATACATTACATGGGCAATTTTTCTTGAGACTTCGCATTCGATAGGGTCAGCTATGTATCGTACCGGGTGTTTTAAAAATAAATTAGAATTTACATTAACTGAACAAAATGCAGTTATAAGGAATAAGTCAATCAGGTAGCAAGACCCCATGGTCAAGGAGGTCTTATCCATGGCCTTATCTGTGAAAAAGCACTGTCTGAAAAGACGCCGAGGAGGAAGGCCTTCTCTAAGAGCACCGGGAAGAAGAGATACTGCTTCAAGAGAATACGAAGGCGGCCGAGGCACTCCCCATAGACGTAACCTAGAAGTACCCCTGTTTTACAAGATAAGCCTAGAAACAGTCCAGTCTCCACCGTGTACTGAGCCCAAGAATTCAGGTTTTCTTGTATGTACTATTAAAGAATTTACAAAAATCTACCACATATTAACCTTGTTAATTGATTTGGTAACGCTATTTTGGTTGTATTTAATTTACACACACACTCACTCACACGCACACGCACACACATAAACAGAAACACACACGCATACTTGAACAATTCCAACATGTCAGGGATTTGTCCTGGTACACGATCTCCTCTAACCTTCCAAGCCTTACGATTTCGCTAGAATTATTCATGTGGACATCGTAGACCTTTACACGAACCCGTTTTGTTACATTTTTAAAATGTCCAACAGTGTTGTAGCTTTCTGTAGAATATATTCGTTTCTGCTAAAATGGTCGTTCTGACCAAACTAACACCTCGTTCAAAATCACGTAACCTTGACGAATTTTGTCACTCGATATTTTAAATTTGTATTAATCGCTACGATTTGTCGCTGAAAATAAGTATTTGAAGAAGGCTTATGAACTTTTTATTATTTTTAATCGATTGTTATCATTCAGATCGACAGGAACATTGCGAGAATGCCTTCTATATATTATCTATTATATATACTAATACATTATGAAATAAATTTTGTACAGCCTAGTATTTATTATCACAATGATTTTATGATTTTTTTGGACCTTGTCACATCACTTACAATAAACTATAGGTAACTTTTAATTTGTCAGTTCTTTATGAGATATTGAATTTTAATCTCAGTCTGTAGAGATAGAGATTGCAACGGTTAATGTTCCGGGTTTAAATAGGGCTAAGGCAGATAAATCATTCCGCATGTTAACGTCAACAGACGGCTCTGTGGGATCTGCAGACCCTCCTGGAGCTCACCCAGCCTCTGGAAATAATCCGAGAAAAACCTAGTAGTTGAGCGTGATCATGGAAAAATTACATACCTGTGGTCAAGCGTTCCTCTACCATGACTAAACCTAATACCACTCCCAGAGCGCGAGGCCCAAAGAGGTTCCTATACACCTCTGCTCCTCTAACGTACGTTTAGAGTTGCGTGAACATGCCGTCACCCAAATGGTACGCCATGTTTACCTTCGCCATCTTTCGGTGATCTCTTTCGCACCTTGTTTATTCGTATCTGCTGTAAAGTTATAAAGGTTTATTTACAATTCCCCGCTACCTCTAACCCACGCTTAGAGTAGCATCCTGACGTCTCACTATTGGACGTCATGTGCAACCTTCACCAGTCTCGGTATCTTTATCACTGTTTTTCTATAATTTCTTTTGAATCGTGATTTATGGTTGCCTTCCTTTGCTGGATAAGTTTAACTTCATCTGAGGCTTGGTATAGCGATTTCTGGGATATCTTTTTTGGTTTGCTGGTTTATCCCACTCCTCTATTCTCTGTTGGCTCTCTTACTCCTAAATATTCTATATATATATATATATACATATATATCGTTATAAATTATATTTCATATATCTCTTGATATACTGATACATATTATAAACAGAACATCGTAATGCCTGATTCTTTACCAGACATTCAGACCTCTTGTCAGGTCTACGAGAGGAAATTACGCGGGCTAAAGCGAAACATTTTGGGGATTGCCAATGCTGGGAAAGACGCGCTCAGTGATTCGAGCAAAATTCCACTGTTCGAAGCGAAACTTGCTTGCGCCCAGGCTGATTGGGATCTATATCAAAGGGCATGGGACGAGAGAGATTCCTTGCAGGTGCACGTGGAACCTCCCAGCTCGTGGCCTGATGAGGCCTGGTATGAGGACTACGATAGAGTCCGGAATGAAATCTGTGAGGCAGCTGCTATCCATATACAGCTGGACGAGAGCCAGGCTCGTATAAGGCTCGACGTCACAGGGAATCAAAATCGCTTCGATCCTGCTACAGTTGGCACATCCCTGGCTGAACTTCACCTACCCAAAATCAACATACCATCTTACTCAGGTGATCTACGCCAATGGACAAGTTTCAAGGACACATTTATGTCAATGGTCCACAACGTTTCATCGCTTCCTAACATCAAAAAGTTCCATTATCTAAGAAGCGCTCTGAAGGGCGATGCGGCCATGTTGATCAGTCGTATTCCAGTTGGCGATGATTCATACAATCAAGCTTGGACAAAATTGATGAAGGCCTACGACAACCCGCGCACACTCGCAAGCTTGTACGTACAAGGGATTTTAGATTGCGACACGAAGTCATGTAAATCTGATCTTCAGCGGTATGAGGCCTTTCTTAACAATGTGGCTGATGGTATTGAAGGATTTCGTGCTCTCCTTATCGCAGACAAAATGGACTTCCTTCTTTCGTACCTGGCCCTACGAGCCTTGGACGTCAAAACGCGTAACGAAATTGAGATGTCGCTCTCATCCCAGGATACAGCCCCTACAACAGACACGGTGATTGAATTTGTGCGCAAAAAGATGAGCGCCATCAAAATCTCAAGGGACTCATTCTCTTCCGGCTCATCTCATATCTTTATAAATTCCGACGTCTCCGCCTCATTCCGCAGACCGAAGTTTCCAGATAGCTCCTCGCGCAAGTATAATCCAAACGCGCTTCATATCACTGGCTCGAGAAGATCCACGAAGAACTCCGGATTTAGGAATTCACAGACCCTTGATTCATCACCAAATCACCGTACCCGACCAACTCCTCAATGTTCGTTGTGCAAGGGTGTTCACAGTCTGAGCAGATGTCAGGAGTTCTTTAATCTTCCTGTTGATCGTCGGGTTGGATTCGTTAATGGTTGGAAAGGGTGCAAAAACTGTTTGCACGAAAGCCACAAGGTGTCCGAGTGTCCTTCTAGGTGGAATTGTCGTAAATGCAACAAAAGGCATCACAGTCTTCTGCATCAAGATGCTGGGCCAATTGACGATGCCACGAAAAGAGCTCAGGAACACTCTAATAAAGCCGGAAGCTTTAACGCTTTTGGATCATCGGTGAGGACGCCGCCCCAAAACATGGTTCTCCTCGGCACAGCGCAATGCCTCGTTAAAGACCGTCACGAGGGTCTCCATCCTGCAAGGGCAGTAATTGACTCAGGCAGCCAGCAGACGTTTATGTCAAAGTCTCTGGCTCAAAGATTAGGCTACCCTCTCGAAGTGTATGAAGGACAAATTATAGGACTCGGTGGCGCCGCTCTCGTCAAACCAGCAGGAACTGTCACCAGTATTATCTACCCGTTCCGTGGTTCTGCGGAAATAGTGACTACCGCAGTTGTAGTTGACCGAATAGGTCCGAGCTTACCCGCCTCTAGATTGCCAGAACAAACGGTGAAGAAAATGGCTCGTCTTGAACTGGCAGATCGATCATTTGACACGCCAGGAACGATAGACTTGTTGATAGGCGCTGACATCTACTTCAAAGTCGTGAACGGGGCTCCATTCTCATCACCTGTACCAGAACTATTCCTCCTGCCAACGGTATTTGGTCAAGTGGTCATGGGGAAATTGACCAACCAACCTTCCAATGAAACAATAGCGTTGTTCACGCAATCCACTGACGCCATCGAGAAGCAACTCAAACTATTCTGGGAGCTAGAGGAGCCCGCTACTGTAAGCAGATCCCATCCGGAAGATCTACAGTGCGAAGACCACTTCAAAACCACATACACTCGCACCCAAGAAGGACGCTATATGGTGCGCCTCCCATTCAGATCCATCCCTACTCCCCATAGGGAAAACCGGGAACTGGCCACAAGGCGGTTTTTAAATTTAGAGAGACGATTCATTGGGAATCCCACGTTGAAACAGAAGTACATAGATTTCATGAATGAGTACAGGGATCTTGGGCACATGACGGTCGCCGAAAGGCCTGGTGACTACTTCATTCCGCACCACGGAGTCTGGCAGGGCTCGAAATTAAGAGTGGTATTTGACGCATCTTGCCCTTCATCCAACGGAACCAGTCTCAATGACGTTCTATTTTCAGGTCCAAAGCTCCAACAGGACATCTGCCTTGTACTTGCGCGCTTTAGGTTGTACGCAGTCCCCCTGTGCGCCGACCTAGTTAAAATGTATAGACAGATTTTAATTCACCCTAAAGACCGTCTACATCAACAAATTCTATGGCGCGAGAACCCTGACGCTCCTTTAATGGTTTGGGACCTCAATACTGTGACATATGGCGTGAGATCCAGCTCTTACCAGCCACTAAAGGTAATTAAGCAACATATCCTTGAGGAAGGTGCGAACTTTCCCCTAGCTGCTGATCGGGCATCTAAGGACATGTTAGTGGATGACATAGTTTCCGGAGCGGACACTGTCGACGAAGCTCACATCCTCAAGCAGAAGTTGTGTGATTTCTTCCCAAAGGGAGGATTCACCTTAAGCAAATGGGCGTCAACTGAGCGATCGCTCCTTCCCAGTGGAGGAGAGAAGATCTTGGAAGTGGTTCCTATCAGGCAGGGTGAGGAAACGTTAGGTTCAGTCATTAAAATCCTTGGTCTCGTGTGGAACACCAAAAGTGACTCATTTTCATATTCAATCCAGATTCCTCTTCAACCTAGACTCACAAAGCGCGTTGTCCTCTCGGCTGTTGCAAGAATATTCGATCCGCTAGGATTCTTGTCACCCGTGATTCTATTGGCGAAGATTCTTCTTCAAGAAACGTGGAAGGCAAAACTGGACTGGGATGATCCTCTGCCTCCCGATCTGATTCATCAATGGAATGCCGTCTTCGACGAGTGGCCATATCTTTCCTCGATAGCTATTCCTCGCTACATCACATCTATCGGCGAACTTCAAGTACTCGTTGGGTTCTGTGATGCAAGCACTAAGGGATACGCCGCAGCAGTGTATCTCAGGTCTGAAGGTCCTGATCGGCTCGTTAAAGTCTCCTTGATCAAGGCCAAAACTAAGGTCGCACCAGTCAAATACGCCTTCTTATCCCCAGAAGAATGCCGTTTCGCTGATGCGCTCTCCCCCCTCGGAGTCGGGTGGAAGTTTATACCACCCCGCGCTCCCCACTTTGGAGGCATATGGGATGCGGGAGTAAAATCAGTCAAGTCACTCCTCGTCAGCACTATGGGAAAACAGCCTTACACATATGAGGAGCTGTCTACTGCATTCACTAGGATAGAGGCCATACTTAACTCAAGACCCCTATGCGCCTTAACTGACGACCATGAAAACTTTGATTTTCTTACTCCTGGGCATTTCATCATTGGTGCTCCTCTCCTATCGCTACCGGAGTCGTCTTCCACCGAAGCACCTCGCTCTGCACTCGCTCGTTGGGAACTTGTGAAGACCCAAATTGCTAACGTTTGGGAACGATGGAAGAAAGAGTACCTCCACAGTCTTCAGCTGAGGAGGAAGTGGACAACCAACACGCCTAATCTGCAAGTAGGTGATTTGGTCGTGATGTCAGAGAAAAGGTTCGCGGTGGGGGAATGGCCGGTGGCCCGAATCGTTGAAGCGTTCCCAGGCAAGGACGGTGTCACTCGAACCGTCGTCGTCCGCACTCCCTCCGGCGCCACATTCTCTAGAGCAGCTACGTCTCTTATTCGGCTGTTTTATGACGATTCGGATGGGACTGCCCTTTAGGAAAATAACCTTGCACATACATCATTTTCATACACCAATATAAGATGACATTATTTTTTGTTTAACTATAATCAATTGTATCTTTTTTTTTTCAATTTATGTAATCTATCTGTCCATTGATGGAGTTTTGTTTGTCATATAATCAATCAATTGTTTATCGTTTTCTGACCATTGTGGGTGATTGTGAATGGCATCGCGAGTGATGTAGTGCATACTATAGGAAGTGTACCTCGGACTGAGCAGCCGTATTCTTAAATTGATCACAGTCAATTTAGGCGGGCGGTTGTTTAATGTACAGCGGCTCCTTGCTCCTTGCTCTCTTCTACCTCCTTGCCACAGAGGCAGTGCCCTCTATCATCCCTCCTAGGGCGACTGCCGGTTAAGAAGCTCGGGATTTGGCTCGAGACGTTTGGTTGAGTAACATGTTTTACGAGCACATGGAGTAGAGCAACAAAGAAGAGCCGACAGAGCGGGGAGCATGCGGAGTCCGGCAGCCAGTTAGAGGCCCAACATGCCAGCAGCCTCAGAGACTGACAATAACCATCACCATCGTAATGTAACTTATGTATATTCTCATTATAATATGTTCAGTTAAGATGCCTTTCATTCATAGTCATCACCACCATCATTTCTTTATAAAATACAGTCCACCATCCAGAAGCATCATTTCCCGTCAATGGAAAACCAATTTTGTAACTTAAACACCCTTCATGGTCCAGGAAATAAAATATATGTCATATAACCACAATTGTAAATTATTATTATCAATTAGAGGTATAAACAGAATTATGCCTAATAATTTTAAAACTCTTTGAAATATTCTGTTTTAAATGTTGCATTGATCTTTGATAATATTTAAAAATTTAAACAAACAATTCAAAGTTTTTAAGTTGAAACATCTACCTTAAGTATTATGATAAAGTATACAGCAAGAAAATATTTATAGGAGAGTCTCTATTATTTAATACACTTTTACAGCGATTATTTTTAGCTTAGGATACAATTTAAAATATTCCCAAATATCGTAACCGTATTTTGAACCTATCAAACGATAGAGAATAACTCTGAAACAATTAAAAATTTCACCCAGTACAAGTAAAAAAAAAAAGCCTTATGAGGTTTCTCTTGTTGAAGGAAATGGACAAAATGATATATTCAATTATCATACGATAATTCTATGCTTAAATTTAAATAAAGCAAGAGCAATAATTATACGACGTACAAGAAGATAATTTACTTGCAGCATCATTCTGTAATAAATTTTTGACCTAGAATAATTTAAAGTAATATTAAACCAATTTAACAAGTTTTACTATTGCAGAAAATAGATGAGCTGGTTTTCAATTACTACTTGATAGTTCTTCGATGTTAACTTTCTTTTTGGTCTCGACATCATTTATTTTAATGCAGGCAGGAATTTTATTTAAGAACTTTTAAAAATAGTTTTTTTGAATTTTATTTTGTTGTTTTAGGTATAATAATTGGAAAAATTAAATTAACTTAAAAGAATGTTAAATATTATTCATTTTAGATTCATTAATAATAATTAAGCACCTGTAATACATATTTTATTAATTTTTGATATATGTAGACGTATCAGAAATTTAAAATTCATCCTTCCCGTAACTTTTTTAGTGCGTTTTAATTTAGATAAAGTACATGAGCTGGCTTTTATGTAGATACAAAAAAATAAAAGAGGGTCTGTTTTTTTCAGGTGAATTTTGATGAACAGCTCTTCCAGAAAATAAAACTTCATTTATGAAAGGACTTCATACATATTTCATGAATATGCTCTTTCTAAGTATTGTATATTCATTACTGAATTAGTAGGAGAATATTGTATTCAGGTTAGCTTTATCAATATTATGTACCCATTTTATTGCACCGATATTTTGTTCGGAACACCGTCATCATTAAAAGGGTGGGTTTTGGGGTTAAAACACTTCCTCCCTAAAAACAACTAAAGTGATTAAAACGCTTTTAAGCTGCGGTTTTGATAATGGATGCGGAAAACAAAGATACAATACAATTGAACACACACTGTTCCTCTCTCTTCATATAAATGAGAGGAAAAAAAACTACTCTGGTATTGAATTACTGGTTCTTAAGGCTGTGTGAAAAACAACTTCTTAAGTAGTCCAAGAAACCAAAATATTGTCATTAGCTAAGGTATTTTTTTACGGTTAGCTGGACTTCTTTTGAACCATAATATTTCCAAATATTTTTATTTGAAAAGAAAAGATATGTCCAGGACCGGGATTCAAACCCGGGTCGCTCAGATCGCTAGTCTGGAACTCTACCAATTGAGCTATCCTGGCTCAATCAGGCTCGCTCCCCGTCCATGGCCATATCCTTTCTTTTCACTGATCCAATGGCCCCGCGTTCTCGCAATTTGCGATGTATACGAGGGGAAGAATGTTCTTTGAACATTTATTTAATTTGGATCTTGTTGATTTACGTCATTATATATTATTATAATTTATTTTATTTTATTAGTTATTAGTTATTGATTTTATTAATTTTTATTTGAAAAGAAAAGATATGTCCAGGACATATCATAAATAAAAATATTTAAAAACTAATAAAATCAATAACTAATAAAATAAAATAAACATAATATTTCCGATTGATTATAATTTCATTCAATTCAATTCCCCTTTCTTGTCCAATATCATACATTCTGAACCATAGAGTCCTTCCGGTTATACATCCTTGGTCATTGTGGTTTATATATGCACCGTAAGTTATTTCTCTCTGGTTGTATATATTTTGGTATAATTTATATGCTAGTCCCATCTATCTGATCCTCCCTTTTTTTGCTTTTTTGTCAAATTCATTAGTTTGGATCCAATCACTAAGGTATTTAAACTTATCCGATCTATTGTTCTTCCCATACTTCCTTTTCTGAAATGTTCGGTATCCTTTTTGAATCCCATGTACTTCTTTCTTGCAGATCCTGTGTTCCGTTTTTTCTTACATTTTGTGAAGCTTAATCTATATCGTCTGCAAGAAATGCCAAGTTACCAGTGTTAAGGCCAGAGGAAGTAGTGACCTTATAAAAGATAATTAGTTATGATCATAAAAATTTAATCATTTTTTCGTAAAAGATAGAAAACTGTATTTACTTATTTTTCGCATTTTTATTTTAATATAATAATTTAAACGTTTATTTCATAATTGTTTAGAATAATTTAATTTAAAAGGTGATTTTATTTGTTTAGTGATAAGTGTAGTATTTGTAGTAAGTTTAGAAACACATGTTACAAAAGGAAAGAGAGAAAAACAATAGCGGAGTCGATCGCCTTTTGATCGCTCCGGCTATCCCAAGCCACACGAGCCTTTTGACGTGCGCAACGCAAGCTATAGCTCAGAGTTGTTTTTTGTGGACTTGAGAAGATACTAAGTCACTGCCCACCTGCAGGTGTAATTAATTAAAATTTCTTCATATATTCGACCACATCGAATTGACCCAGTCTATCATCTCAACCTCTGACGTATCAACATTTTGCTCGCCCGGCCGAGAACCTATCCTCTGACATCTCAACATCCAGCTCGCCCTGCCGAGAATCTACTTCGACAGACAGATAAGAGTTTTTGTTTATATCATTTCAACTATAAAACCACATAAACATTTATTATTTTGTAATCGATTTTATTTGAACATTTATGTATTTGTAATTTGATAGGATTAAATTTACTATCGTAAGATTAAATAATGACTGTTTTCTTTTTGTTATTTGTAATTTTATTATTTAGTTAGTATAAGTAACTTCATTTTCTCATTATAAAAACGTTTAAATTGTTCTTTTAATTCAATCAATTGTTTATTTTCTATTATAAAAAGTATTAGTTGTTTTAATTTATAAAAGTGACTTATGTTATAAATTTAATAAAAGGTTACAATTTAAATGACATGCGATCTGGTATAAATGAATCAGAAATTTATTTTTTCCTTATCCATTTAGGAGCTCTCATCGGAAGGTCCTACTATTTCGAGGTTGCTCAAACAATCAGCAAATGCTAAGCAATCCACCATTACATCCTCCATCTTTGGACCTAAACATATTCCTTAAATCCTTTCTTCTTTCATGGTATTCCTCCATGTTCTCATTATATTTTCCAGGAGGATGTCGTTCAGAATCGAGGAATCCTCATCTTATTGTCTGACTCCTGTCTTAATTCCGATTAATTTATTATTTAAACAATCATTTATTTTAGATTACGTTACTGATTAATTTGACTGCACGACCTTTTGAATTTATCAGTTAAAGCAGATTTGTATATTGCGAAGAATTAAAAAAAAATTAAATGAATACTAACAAAGTTGTTGTTATTTCTGATCTTAGAATACATGGTTTCAAACAAATATTACTTCAGCTACAATGATAGTTAAAAAAAACACTTTAGGATGTTTTATCTTAGTTTAAAAGTTAATAATTTTTATTTCAGCTAATAAAATACTTTAATTGGTCCTTTTTTACTGACTTAATCCTTTAGTAACACAGACACTGGAAATATTAATCTACCGAATCGACTGTGCTAGAAACAATAAAATGTAAAGTAGAGAAAGTTTTAAGACAGTTGGACTGTTTTAATCACTCCATATTACATCAATCAGAGCTGTAGAATAATTAAGAGTAAACAGTATAAGATGATCAAATTAATTTTAGCTTCAAAACATCAAAATAATACAAAGTTTTAATATTATAAAACTAAATTTAGAAATAAATAAATGAAAACAATATGTAAATAGTTACATAAGTAGCAAAAAAATAATAAAATTAAGTAAACTGTAACCAACTCTCACTTCACACAGTATAACGAGATTCTTTTTTTTATCGCTTATCTGGTCCGTCCGATGTTGCTACCTATCGGTGTAGACCGAAAGGGTTTTGAATTCCACCATCTGTAATTTATTATTTAGCTACCAATCGTCATATGTGGATGTATACTTTATCTCAATTTAGTTGTTTGTTTTTTTACCAAGAAGTAGCTAAAATGTTTGCATATTAATAATATAGCTTTTGTAACTTTGGTGTGAGGTTGTGTCATGCTATGCTAGGTTATATTTTGTTTCTTTGATGAATTAATACAACTTCGTTTTATATGGACTTTTTTTTATTTCTTTATTTAGACCTTTGACCTAAAACCTACAAACCTGGTGACAACCTTAAAGCTGTGAATTGAAAATGTATGCTCTACAGACCTTCCCTTGGCTCACCCAATCTCTGTAAAATGAGAATGTAAACGGAGGAAACATGGTGGCGCAGAGTGATCACGTGTTATACTCCCTGCACAAACGTTAAAGTGATGATGATGAACAGATTACTTTCGGTATTCATACAATCATAATTTGACTACACCGGAAGCATAACAAAGGTACCAAGTTCCAGAATAATACGATAGAATATTCTCTCCCCATCTAATTTCGCTGAGGAAAACTCCACAATTTAAGATTGTATCGTAAATTCCCGTGGCCGGATCGAACAGTTTGATTAGGCCGGTCGGAGAGGCTATACAGAGGCTGCTACACGGCAAGATGATTGGACCGTGTTAACACAACCGTCGGAAAATATCTGGTGGACTAGCGGTGCCCTATCAGCGAATGCTATACCCGACCACAATGTCCCCCTCACCAGTGTCCTTGTTTGGTCCAGTTTATTGTAACAACCCTTCGATTGTGCACACCATTAACAATCGCTTTGTGCTACAATACAATAATCTATTACCGCCAAAGCAATTTCGCACAACTCTGCCGTATTCATCAATGGTTTACGAGAAATTTACGTCTGGGACTTTCCTCATACAAAGGAACTTTTGTCACGGTGAACTTATTTTCGTTAGAGATAAAAGAGTAAAATAAGGCAGATGAAGTTCTAGGAGAAACATTTTATCAATCCCATATTTCTTCCAAACAGTATTCATTACACTACTCACGGTACCCAACGTATTTCGCTACAAATTAACTAATCTAAAAAGGTATGTTTGGGGATTTAAAAAAAAAAGAAATATGAAATGCAATGGGCCTATATAGGTGCCTAGGCAACAGCTAATATCTCAAAAATGTTTATTTAAACAAAACCATCAGATAATAAACAATTTAAAATATTCACCTTAATATAAACAATCATCATGGTGATAATAAAATATCAATAAATGAAAATGCGTTTCAGACTCTTTATTCATTTTTATAATTTTCAGAAGAGTAAAGAATGTCCGCCTGTCCTCAAAGAAGAGAATGGATGAACGCCAACCGAGTGTCCATTATATAAACATATTAGGCCGAGATTACGACCATTTTCCAGTTTTTTATCCCAATTAAGGTCCAGAAAGATCTTCGGATTCCTCAGAGTTGACACAAGTCTTACAACATAGGAAATAACGTATGTTCTAGAGTCGAACTCGGAGCCTATAGTCAGTAATTTACCACCTACGTAGTGAGCAACCCTGTTTCCCATATATAATAAAGAAATATATACATTCTTATCTTAAAATTCATAAATTAATTTTTCAATGCACCTCTGAAAAAAATTAAGGAAATTAAAAAAGGGAGATTAATGGAATTTTGTAGGCATGGGAGCGCAGAAACTTAAATACCGTTAAAGGGTAGGATTGAGTTATTCCAGTAATTCCTTTCTTTTAAGTTTAATGTAGGATGGAAATAGTTGGGGGTGCAGTAAATGTAAACACAAAATAAGTGAGTACTTATTTATTAATTGTGCCGACGTTTCGACCTACTTTGTAGGTCAACTTCAAGGCTATGGGAGAAAACAGACAAAACAAAATAAACTATAAAAAAAACATTACTGCACCAAGAAAAACAAAGAGAAAGAGAAAAGAGAAGGTTAACAGAAAAATATAAAATTAAATGTATAAATTTAAAAAAAGGGTGAGATATAAAAGTATGGAAAAACTAGTATAATACAGATAACATATAAAATGTATGATAGGAGACTCCTAGAGAGTTACATAAGTAAAATGAAAGAAAATTGATACAAACTATTATGCCACAGAATAAATACAGAAGAAATGTGTAGAAAGTAATGAATATGAATCTCCAGAATGACAGGTAAAGAAGTAAAATACAAATATAAAATTGAAAATATAAGTATCGGATGTAATGTAAATATATACAACTAGAATGAAGTTATATTAATACAAAATATGACTAATATAGAATAAGTCAATATAGAAGAAACGTATAGAAATAAAGATATAAAATAATTGAGAGATATATAATATTTGATAAGGAATGATTTGACGTGATGAAACGTCGGCACTATTAATAAATAAGTACTCACTTATTTAGTGTTTTTATTTTGACTGCACCCCCCCTCCACTAACTATGTATTTCAATCCTACATTAGATCTTCCAGTCAACTATTTTCCTCTCTATCTTTTAAGTTTAGTTTAGTCCATCAGAATTGATTCCAAGATTAGTTGAAGTGAACGAGAGCTCATTCAGAATGGTACCAAGAAGGAACGTTCGTAGAGCACTGTACAACCATACACGTGTGTCAAAATTAATGGTATCAGTTCCACATGTCGTTTCTAGTTAAGTCACTGCAAGTTTTAACTTTTCATTCCTTTCTTTTTTAATATTTTCCAAAAAAAATAATCGTGCGTTTTATTATTAAAAAAAATTGTAATTATGGGAAGTGAACATTTCAACAAACAATTCGATGTATAGATGATGATATAACGTTAACCTTATATTCTACCTACAGTCAGTAATAAAATTACTTTTATTTTCGAGAATATTAAAAAGGGAACGAATGAAAACTTAAAATTTGTCGTGACTTAACTCAAAGCAACAACTTGCGGAACTGATACCAAAATTATGAATAATGACTAAAATTTAATGACTAATTAAATTAACTCGCCATTTCTTATATTATTCTTATCTAGATTGTGTGCTTATCGATCTAAATTAGAAAAGTTTTAAATTGTTGTCGGTGCATATTTTTTTATCTTCCATTGTAGCGGAATATATTTTCATCTAAAGAGTGTTCCGAAAGGGATTATCATTTAAAACACAAAGAGGGGTTTTATCGTTGGCAATCTCAAGTAGAGTCTCATCTATTAAAAGCTTTTCCCTAAGAAAATGGCTGCAGCTATTCTTTTTGACATTTTCTTTTTTAATCCCGATAAAGAAGAGAAGAAGGAAGCGAGGTGTCTATATCAGTAGCAACATATCACATAAACCCCCAGGCCTGGCCCTTTGGCACCGACTTCAATTTAACTTAGAACTGGGTCGTCTAGGCAGAGATTTACGATGTCCACTCCAAAGCCTGGAGCAGTTTGTGATTCCAAAGCCATTATTGTTTGTTTTTGTGTACAACTTACAGTTTGCGATGTTCCAGTATCGTATTGTGAACCGATTCATATGAATATATTCATATAAAAAAACAAAACAAGTAACACTACAACCCTTGAAAGGGGGGTTCAGTAAGTGGTAGAGACTGTACTGTTTCTTGAACAACTATTGTGCTGGGAAGAGACTTGTCCTAGATCACGCTCAACCGCCAGATTTCCCCTTATCCTTGGTAGTCACTTTATAGAGGCTGGGTGAGCCCTATGTCCTACAGGATCCATCTACGGGCGCTAACAGAGGAAATAGAACTCTTGCCGGTAGGGAGATTTGAACCCAGGACCTTCTGCATTGCAACTAAGTGTTCTACCACTGAGCTACTCCGCTTCCCATATTCATAAAAACAGTAATTTTTAATTCTGGTAATGAACCATTTTTTAAATTATAATTTATCTAAGAATATAATAATGGTTTAATGATAACAAGGGATATAGAACAAATATTTATTCATTAATCTATTGTTTATTGACCCAAGTATCGGGGTTTTCCCTTTTTTCAGAATGATCTTCTAAAATAACACTTTTTTTTTGCTCCTAAAATGTATTAATTTAATATTGTTATTTATGTAGAGACTGTTCTTATTCTTGATTTAAAATATATGTTTAATATACTACAACCTTAAGGCTTAAAAAATGTATAAGTTTTTATAAATTACATAAGACTTTGTTATTTTCATTACATCATTGATTTCTAGTGGAATATTATGACCTGATTTAGTCCTAAAAGAAAGTGTTGTTCAAATTTAGTATATTAAATATAGAAATAAACTAACCTCTTTAAATAACCAACTTTCTATAAATTTTTGTAGTATTTTTTGTTTTATTCATAACTCAATAAACTTTCTTAATTAATATAAATATTTTGTTTTTTCAGGTAAGGCTAGTCCAAGAAACATAATTGTTTCAAATCTACTCAAAGATACTGTAAGTAAATGCTATCTCGTCTACTTTTAAACTCCGTTTAAATTCTGTAGACATTACCTGCTTAGTTTTTTCTTATCAAAATTGGGTTAAAATTATAAAAAACTTTAATGTAAAAATAAATCAATGAAACAATGAGGACTGTTTAATTATTTTTTATAATTTTTATGTTCATTGGTGTAATCTTTTTTACTGCTTGTTCTTATTTTCATTCCATTGCTTCTAATGTTTACAACCTGCTAGGAAATCGATTTGATGTTGAAATCACGATTTTTCTGAGGGTCAGTGCTAGAGCGTTGCATTGCCGGCGCGAAGATCCCAGATTCACATCCATGGCAGATTTGATTTAATCTGTTCATGTGTCCTTTGACATCCAGAACCCTCCTGGGCTCACCCAGCCTCTATAGAGTGGGGAAAACCTAGAATGTGATGTAGTACAAATCCCCTCCCTTTATAATCTTGGTCCAAGTATCAGTACAGTCTCTACCACGTACACAACCTAAGGCTCTTAATGAGTAGAAGGTGTACAGGTTTTTTTTCCTATGTTTCAATCATAGGTATGTTTTTTTTCTTGTTTCCTGCGAAATAGTGGGACAGAATAATTAAAAAAAAAAAAAGAAACAACTGGTCTATTGAGATTAAAAAAAGTGAAGTTGATTACAAAAATCATTGGCCTTACAGTAAATCCGATGGTCACAGAGTGAGCTTCAGGTTTCAATAATTGGCGATGTTGAATATCCAGCGTGGGCTGAAGCCAAGCCCTGAAGCAATCAACTCGGCCCTGATTGCCTTAGCCGCTGGAATTAGATCTGGAAAAAGTGACAGGCGACCTGTTGCTTGTTCGTTCCTTTATTTTTGTTTATTGTCCTCGTATGGCTACATCAACTGATAAAATAGGAAGAAGTTTAGAACGGCAACATTAAAAGGATAATGATACTTTGGCTGAATATACATTGCATGACAGAGTGAGAAACGGTTGACAGCCAGGGATGAACGCAGTAGGGTCTGGAGATCCTCCTTGGGCTCACACAGTCTCAATAAAGTGGAACATATTTGGCGGGAAAACTGACTGTTGAACGTGATTTACGACGCAACACTTCCATGCATAACAGTTATCCTAGATTTAGTCTGTATTCATTCAGTATTCAGTGTAGATTCAGTCATGTACTGAACGCAAATTCTTTCATACCTTTTAATGGTATAAGATTTGGTTTTTATTTTTGTATATTTCATATTATATTTTTGTTTTTATATATATAATGATATTTGATGAAGTCTTTGGATAATGAAATAAAGACAGAATTGTTTCTCTGAAAAAAGTCAAAGATTTATTTACAATAAATATTTACATGCCTTAAATAATTTTCAATTAAACATACCCTCATCTGAAAAAAGACAAAGAAACAGCATTCAATGCCTTTACTTCGTGTTTCTATTCGAAATTCAATATAAGGGTTTCAAAACCTCAACACGCTGTAACCATACATTACAAACTATCCCCTCTCTTAATTTTATTCATAACATATGTTGTTTCGAGAAGGCTGTGACGCTATCGCGGAAAATACAAAATATTATATATATTAAAATAGTATATTAAGGAAGTAGTTTTCTTTAAAAATATATTTTTTTTTTTTGGTTTATACTTAATTTCAATGCTTAGACGACTTCAAAAAATAAAAATGTATAATTTTTTGTACTGCGAAAAATGATGGGACAACTGGGGAATATAGGTTGATACATAATGCGGAATTGCGAAGCATGGGTCCGGTAAATATTATTCAAGTAATATCGTCACGAAGATTAAGATGGGCTTGTAAAGTTGCTAGAACGGACGAACGAATTCCTAAGATAATAATAAGCGCTATGCCGACTGGGAAGCGTCTGTGAGGTAGACCGAAGCGTAGGTAGGAGGATTGTGTTAAGAGTGATCTGGCGGATATGAGTTTGGGTAGTGCTCCGTAAACAGAAGTTTGCGAACAGAGATTGGTTGGTATCATTATTATTATTATTATCATCTATTTTTTTCTTCTCGCATTTGCGGGTTCAAAACAGAGATGCGGGATAAGTCCAACCATCTCCAGTTATTATTTTTGTTTTTTATATTCTTCATCTCTAAACATTCAGAAATTTTCTGACGATCCTGGCTGTTTCTAGGAATTCCCAGTTTCTCAATGCCATCCACCGTGGATTTAGGAACCAATCCATTCGTGGAGATTATTATTATTATTATTAATTCTGTGTAGTAATTAGTCCCCTGCTGTATTATCCATATTTTGGCAAACACTTGGTAAAGTTTTTATAAATTAACTGTCTACATTTTCTGAATGATTGCTTAGAACTAAACGCTATCTTTCACCCATAAAGTTTAGTAAAGTATGCCCGATCATGGTATGAAAGAGGAAGATATATAAGGCAGATGGAATTAGAAAAATTGAAAGAAAAAACATCTGTAACACTACAACCCATGGAGGTTCTTGTGTTCAATACGTGGAAAAAAGACTGTTTCATGGACATCGGTTGTACAGCGATGTGATTTGTCCCAGATCACGCTCAATCACCAGATTCCCCCCTTGCTTTGGGTACCCACCTTATAGAAACTGGGTGAGTCCCGGAAGGATCCTAGATCAAATAGGATCCATCTCCAACCGCTAACAGATTACATAAAAGTCTTACGAGCAGCGGAATTGGAACACAGGACCTTTGGTATGGCGGCTCAGCGCACTACCACTGAGCACTCCGCTCCCAATAATAATAATCATCATTAGTAAAATATTTGTTTAAATACTTTTTAAAACTGCTTTTTTTTAACTACCACGTGCTTCTTTTTTGTAAAACTCCCAGAGGGATTCACGTGGAATAAAGGACGGAGGAACATCTCATTGATGGCACGTCTAGCGTGCTTGATCTGTCTGTAGTAGATTTATGCTTCAGAGACGATTCAATCTCCTTGTCGGGTTCTGTCAGTAATGTCTGTACCAGTAAGTTTGGATTGCCAGCAAGAAGTGACTCATGAAATTGTTTGTAGCGTTAAACTTTGTTATTGGGTAAGCCACGGGTGGTATGCCAAGTCTTTGTGTTCTCATTTATTAGTTATGTAGGAGGAGCAATTGTAATTATAATGACAAAATACTGAGGGAAGAGTGGCTCAAAAAATCTAATCACCTTCTGTAAATCAATGAAGAGATTAAGCATCATGACCTTTTTCAGTTATAAAAATTTAAAGGTATTGAAAAAAATCTGTATGGAAAAACACTCCTAAAGGTTTCAGCATTGTGTCAGAACAATGCAATTTTTTAAAATTTTGAAGCCAAAGATTTCATGTATCAATGAAAATATAAAATAAATTACAAGTAATTTATTTATAAATGAGAACCATTTATAAATAAATCAGAACCATTTATAAAACCAACCCATATGGCTGCACAAGCTTAATACAAAAAATCAATAATTTAATTGAGTTGTATTTGTATTTACTTACATTTTGTTTTAGTTTTTAGCATTATTATCATCATTAAGTTTAACAGTGCTTAGATCATTTAATAAAATAAAAGTCATTTAAGTATTAAAATTAAATATTTTAGGCGAAACGAATAGTCCAACCAGTTATTGATGTTTTCAGTTATTATTATCAATAGCACAACTATATACAACTTATACACTGTTCACTAGGCGTCGCTAGTCTCGAGCTTGTTGCTGATGCGAAACTAGAAGTTTACCCCTGGCCAAAGGTCGCAAAACGGCTAAATAAGATTTCACTCCAAAAATTATCTGCAAAGAAAACTTCCGAAAGGTTTAGGATTGTTTCAAAACTCTTTAATTTTTAAACTTTAGGAGCTAGTATGATTGTTAATGATCGAGTAGAATTACAAAATATTTCATGTAGCAACGAAAATATATATATATATATAATTAGGAAGAAATAAATAAACAAACTGTGATTAAAGATAGCGTGTTGAACCCCGGAGAGGTGTAACGGAGATATATATTAAAAGGAGAAGGTGCTGGCTGGAAGATCACCTGTTGTGGTAGCTCTCCTGCGTGAAATGTTATCGCGTGAGATTCCCCTCCCTCCGAGAACAAATTGCAACCACTTGGTGGCTCCAGGTTCCGTGCTAGACCTTTATTACGTTAGCCCAACGAAATAGTTATCAACGAGCCTCCTAAGATACTCTGGATATTTTATAACCATCTGAACTGAAGATAAAAATAATTGTTATAAAAATAACTAAAAAACAAGTTATTATTATAATTTCACTAACCGAGGCTTAAATGGAGGTTATTATATCCCGAAAGAATTAGTTCTTTATATGATTACTAATAAATAAAATATAACAGACTGAAGGCGGATGGAAACAGCTATGTAAAAAGGAAGGATGAAAAGGAAGATTTCTCTACCAGGAAATAGAAAGAATCTCGGGTACCATGCGGAAGAGGAGGCTAACATTCCTTTGGAAATCTGTACAGAATAAACAAACAAAGATTCCCTAATGAAATATTTGGCTACTTTTGGAATAAGAAGACCGCTCGCTATATAATGTACTAAAGAAGTAAAGAAAGATTTTGAAAAGTTGAACATTGCCGAGTCTCGCGTGATAGAAGAAGTGAATTTGGAAGCAGAACGAAAAGTCCACAAAATTTCAGAATGAGGAAAGGCGAGAGAAGGACGAAGCTGGGCAGAGGATGAAAAGAAACGTGCTAACAAACGCATCAAAGTATATTGGAGACAGAGAAAACTCCAGCAGTGGAAAGAAAAATAAAGTTATTATGTGATCCGAAATATAAAATATATAATTACCATAAAAATTATTTGAGGTTATTATTTCAGGACGGGGTTATGTTTATGGGATTATGTAGACTTTAGATAATTGTAATGTCTAAAATAGGTAAGCTAAAAAGAAATTAAAAGGGAAAGGAAAGGAATGGAATCAATCAATTGACACCTATTGTTTAAGAATTTCATAATTGACAATACTGATATCCTTCCTATGGTAACAGGTGAACAATGCCAATTTGATTAAATTTAATCAGAATAATAAGCCTTAAAAAAGATGAATTTATAAGAGAATTTAGAAAGCTGTAGTCGGATTATTTAGAAAATCAACTGCGTAGAAGTCGGAATACCTCGTAGTCGGAATAAAGAGGCCACGCTCTTTCCCTCAATACTTAGCTCGCCTCACTCGTCATTTGTCCTCATCGTGGGTGTAATGGCTGTAATGATACCAGAATTAATTCCGCCTAGGGATTATATCATTGGTATCCAACTTCTTGATACAGAAATATAGATTGGATAACCAATGGCAACTCCTCACCACACCTCCGATTTCGCAAAAGTTCATTTTATAAATTTTACTCAGCAGACTTCTGAAACAAATGTTAATACTTATATAAATAATAAAATTTTTGATAAAGATAAAATTGTGAAAGATCAAATGACAATCCAAAATCCTTTAGAGTTGATAGGAATTAAAATCCTAAAAATGTAATTAGCACAGAATTATACAATAATAACAAATGACCAAGAATGATTACGAATGAGGATTATATTTCTTTGATAGGATAATTTGAAGTGTGTATAAATTTTTATCACAGAGGTGCAAAGAAGGTTTCATGTAACCATTTTTTTTTTAATATTTTGAATTTGCGTAGGTACTGTACAAAATTTTATTTTAGCCATTAAATCTCATATATCATTCCAGATTTTTTAATATTAAAAATTGTCTGGAAAAGTAGTTTTAAGTGGCAAACCATTAGATGAGAATTCCGCGTCCTTTCTTTAAAAAACCTAAATGTAGTTCTGGGTATCATTAATATTTAGAAAAATTAAAATAAACTGTGACTTTAAGTCTGAAGATGAGACAAATATTTTTATTAGTTAAGAAAACAATATACATATTAAGGACATTATGAAAGTAGGAATAGTTAATTTTGTTTAATTAAGTTTGAACGACAATTCAAAAAATTATTATGTATTGACCCAGTACTTAGGTATTATATAGGACCTGTTAGCCTGAGGAACTTAATAGATATGGCACCTAATCTCCTGACAATGACAAGTTCAAAACTGAATCATCTCTCGGGCTTAATTAAGTCATTCGCACTCCACTCTGTGGATATTTGTTGGCTTAATGCAACTATAGCCGGATTCAGGAATTTCAGTTTTTCTTCAATAAATAATCTACTGACTAAATAAATAAATCTAGGTGATTAATAAATATTACGAAAGGCCTGTAGACACAACAATTTTACTTAAATAATATTGATTTAAAAAATAATTCACGAACAAAATTGTATATTCCGTACTATACTATTTATAGGACCGATCATCCCGACAAAACGGCACATTATCATCAATTCGACATTAAAACATAGTCCCATTCACTTTTTCATTCACTATAACAACACATATGCAGTTGACTGGCATTACATTAAATACGAACATACTACAAACACTTTCAAGAAAAGCTACACAGACACCCAACCCATATAGCCACGACTCTCATGCCTGATAACACTAGGAGGAGACTAAAAAGAACGTGGATGAGGGATCAATTACAGTAGGAAATTAAAGCAAGCCAATGGAGAGGTACTGCTAGGTACTGCTCTTCTTCTTGCCTTTCATGTCATTCTGTATTATTTTCCCGTCAGCCAATCTGTTGATTGTCATTTGTATTTGACAGGCGAGAATAAAAATAAAAAGAGAAACAAAATATTGCCACATGTCAACTAAAGCAAAATATTACCTGTACCACTAATACCGATGAAGGGTCTTAAGTTCAGTTTACTGTAGAGACTGTACCTTTTTAAGCCTACGTATATACAAGAAGGTAATATGGGTATCCACTTCATAGAGGGTGGGTTAGTCTAGGAGTGTATACAGAATATACCGGGTTGTTTACAGATAAAGTATTTAACTGAAAAAAAATTATAGTATTTTTCAGCAGCCTATTAAGAAACATAGCAAATAAAGAATCGATCATAAATGTGTACAAGTTTTTTTTTTAATTGTACGATTTTAATAAAATAAAGAAAATAATTTATATTATTACTTCTGAATATTTTATGGCATATTTGACTAAGGAATGATCTTATAGGAGCTGATATATATTTTCAATATATTTACTATTTAGATTTAATTCGGGTTTTAAAGTAAATAATATAGAATATTAATACAGATATTCTATATTACACTATATTACGGATGAGGCGTAAAATGGGGGTCCCGAGCCAGTGGGATGTCAGGTACTCGTTAAGAATCCCTATCCTAATTATAACTGGATTGGCAATATTTATGACTCTAACAGTAGTATCGTCCGATTAGCGATAGCGGCATAAAGTGACTTTAGATAAATAAACAAATAATCCAAGATGTTTAATGAAATAATCTCCATATTGAGTTAGTATGGAGTTGGTTTCTGTCTCTGTTTGTTTGATGGTGTGAGACGTGTTGCATTTTATCTTCATTGAAATAATTTTTATCAGTAGGTATATGCCCTGGTGATGCCTGAACTGGGGAAACGTTGACTGGAGTTTTGGATTTTGATCAGTATTTAAGAGAATTAAGACTTTCTAGAGTTTTCCAACCGCTTTCTAAAACAGCACGTTTAATTTTTAACTTCTAAGTCACTTCCGGACAACAAAACCTTTGGAACCTCAAGCATTCAGCAGCAGCCTCGAGCTCAGACGCCTCAAACCTCCCAAATCAAATCTCAGCATTCCTTTACCAAATCCCAGACCTCCCAACCCAAGCCTCGGGAACCCATATCCAAGCCCAAGGCAGCCAATCCCAATCCTCAACCTCCACGTCAACAAATTCCTCCCTACCATACACCCTTACGGGTCAAATTACCACCTCAACAACCAAATCCTCTCCCTTCCAATCACAACATTCAAACAAAAGCTGTAGCTCATCAAACATCGAATGAAAACTCAGCACCTCGGGTACAACCCCCAGCCAACCATCCATTACCCGTTAATTATCCCTATCAAACTCAAGTCTCATATCCATTCCAAATCCAAAACCCAATCGACTTAAACACTATCCTGTCATCTTTCCTGAAAGACCTTCAAGAAACAATCAAGCCTCTCATCAACCTACTCACGAGAATCCTTACCGAAGTACCATTTAATTACCCACGATGAGCATGAAGCCCCTAGCTATCGTTCTGTGGAATGCTAATGGACTGCATACTCACCGTGACGAACTTGATTTATTTCTACACGACAACCAAATAGACATTGCTTTACTTACTGAAACACACTTCACTCACCGCACGCATTTCTACATACGAGACTATATCACTTACAGATCAGATCATCCTGACGATACAGCACATGCCGGTTCTTGTATCCTTATCCATAAATCTATACCACATTCTCTTATTCCTTCTACTCCAACTGACGCCATTCAATCAACATCAGTAACCATTTCAACTAGTCCTTTCCATATAACATTCTCAGCTGTATACTGTCCTCCTGGTATCCCCCTTTCTTATAACATCCTCGAATCCTTATTCCAATCCTTCGGACCGCGGTTTATTGCCGGAGGAGATTACAACGCCAAACATCAACGATGGGGTTGTCGAACATCCAATTCCCGTGGTAGCATCTTATCCCAAATTTCAACCTCTAATAGTTTCTCTATCCTCGCACCCATAAACCCTACTTATTGGCCTACATCCCTCAAAAAACGTCCAGATATTCTAGATATATTTGTTTCCTCACAGATTTCCTGCAATCAAACTGCTATAAAATCCCTGGATGACCTTTCCTCTGATCACAGTCCAGTTCTGCTTCAAGTGCATTCGATTCCCATTCCTAAGCCCTCTCTTCCCCGACTGATTACAGGACGTGTAGACTGGGATAAATTCCGATCAAATCTAGAAAATAATTTAGACCTCAAAATTCCGCTTAAAACAAAAGGAGACATTAATTCTGCAATAGACAAACTAACAGAAGCAATACAAGTCAATATAAAATATAGCACTTTTCCAAGTAAAAATCATTATCAACAGAATAACTGGCCACTTCATATTCGCGAGTTATTAAAAGAAAAACGACGGGCAAGAGCAAAGTGGCACCGCACGAGATATCCATCGGACAAGAGTCATTATACCAAACTGACCAACAAATTAAAGTCAGAGATCAGAACATTCAAAATTCAAAATTTGTATTACCGTACAGAAAATCTCAGTACTACTGACAAATCCTTATGGAATACCACTAGAAAACTCCTAAACTATAAAAAATTCAACCATCCACTTTTAACCGAATCCCAAACCTGGTCAAGATCTGATGAAGAAAAATCACAAATTTTCGGCCAGCACCTATTCAAAACATTTAACCCTCATCCAGATATCCTTAATCAAACCCACTCTGAATGCATTGGAGCAGAATTAAGTATTCCTCTTCAGTTGTCCCCTCCTCCTAAAGCATTCCA
Organism: Troilus luridus; assembly: GCA_964056705.1. Classification (NCBI taxonomy): domain Eukaryota; kingdom Metazoa; phylum Arthropoda; class Insecta; order Hemiptera; family Pentatomidae; genus Troilus; species Troilus luridus. The sequence goes on along the minus strand of OZ057416.1, from coordinate 76,090,098 downwards.
TCCTTCCGAAATATCAAACATTATTCATAGATTACCCGCCAACAAAGCCCCTGGACACGACCTAATCACATCCCAGATTCTAAAACGCCTTCCTCGGAAAGCGATCCTACTCCTTACATATATATACAATGCCGTACTCCGCACCACATATTTTCCTGATTCCTGGAAATTATCCATAATTAAGATGATTCCAAAACCTAAAAAACCACCAGAACTCCCATCCTCTTATCGTCCTATATCTCTCTTGCCCATAATGGGGAAAATACTTGAAAAACTCATTCTGAAACGTCTTCATCCTATCATAGAATCCAATCAAATAATCCCAGATCACCAATTTGGTTTCCGAACATCACACTCCACCATCCAGCAATGCCATCGTGTGGTGGACGTTGTCTCATCTGCATTAGAGCGCGGAATGTACTGCACGGGAGCTTTTCTCGATGTAGAGCAGGCTTTTGATCGAGTCTGGCATCCAGGACTGCTGTACAAACTCCGTAAATTCTTACCTTCAACTTACTTCCTTATTATCAGTTCCTACCTCAGTAATAGAACCTTTAAAGTAAACCATAATTGTTCCTACTCTTCCCTCTTCACCCAGTCTGCCGGTGTTCCTCAAGGTAGTATCCTGGGGCCCATCCTATACACGATATATACAGCTGACATCCCAACCCATCCAAGCACTGTCCTCACTACTTACGCTGATGACACATGTGTGTTATCAGTTAATAAGGATCCATTTGTTGCATCCCAATCTCTTCAATCCCATATCTCACACCTACAAGAATGGTGTCAAAATTGGAGGATTAAAATAAATCCTAACAAATCCCATCAAATTACCTTCACCCTTCGTCGTAAACCTACGAATTCCTGTCCTACTGTATCGTTTAATAATACACCACTGAACCCTGTCGAACAGATACGTTACCTAGGACTCCATCTGGATAAACGTCTCACTTGGAATCCTCATACAAGACTGAAAAGACAAGAAACTGCTCGACGTTTTCGCCTACTTCAACACTTACTGGACAAACGCTCTAAGCTACCAATTAATTACAAAAGACTTATTTACATGACAGTCATCAGACCTATTTGGGCATACGGAGTTGAGCTTTGGGGCTCTACTAAACCATCCAATTCATCTCGTATCCAATCCTTGCAATCCAAAATCCTTCGTAAAATCCTCAATGCTCCTTATTATGTCACAAACAAACTCATCCATCATGATCTTAATATCCCATATGTTACTGATTTGGCCCAAACTAGATACCTATCCTTCCATAACAAGCTCCATACGCACTTGAATCCGCTAGTCTCTCAGCTTGCTTCCCATACAATTCCTGATAACCCTCCGAGGCGTCTGAAAAGAAGATGGCCTCGAGATCATCTACTATAGAACTTTATTGGAGTGCTATCGATGGGTAGTTTCTCCACAAGTGTTTTCATGTCATATTATACATTTTTGCACATTTACTTGATATAATAATGTATTATAGTTGTAAATATCATTGAATTAAATAAAAAAAAAAAAAAAAAAAAAAACTTCTAAGTCCCTTCCTATCTGAATATCCCTTTCTCCGCTAGAAATCTAGGAGTGATATGATATTCTCCAGGTGTCTCTTACCGTAGTCCTTTCTGTATTATTAACCAACTTTAGTTTTTCTGGAAATGGCTGCAGAGTATCAGTTTTCCGAGCCCGTATGTCCGCAGACCTCTGTCATGAATAATTCCTTGAGCATGTTTTGGGATCCTGAGAAACATTTTAAACAGGCATACGTATGCATAGGTACTTCAGTAATTCTTTATTTGAGGTAAAATTAAGGTTAACGTTTATTCTGTATTGTATGCAGGTGTTCTAATCACAAAGTCTCGATAACGTTAAATTTTTAATGTTAAAATTTCCATGCTTTTAACTAAGTATTAATCTTTTAAAAAATACTAATTTATTAAGTAAAAAACCTTATTTAATTAAAATTTAAGGCAATAATACTGAATAAGACTAATATTTTTCAACCAGTATTATAAATTATAACAGTATGTAACGTTTCGACCTTTATCTACCTAAAGAGACTATAATTTAAAGAGGTCAATGATTTATGACTGGCATTAAAATAACAAACAAAATAGTTAAAATCACATCATTTTAAAAAGATCATGGATCAAACATTATATTATATAAAATGCAAACAATTATTATATTAAATATTATGGTAAAGTAAGCCTCGCCTGTATCATTACAACCCGTGAAGGGTAGCAGTGAGGTGATTTGTCCATAATCACACTGAATCGCCCGGTTATTTTCTCTACTAAAGATGCCCACTTTATTGAGGCCGGGTGAGCCCCCGACTTGTCCCCAATCCCAGGTTTTAGACTTGTCCAGGATCCATCTCAGGTTTTAGATTATATAACTTATCTGTCACAGCTGGATTACAACTCGGGACCTTTAATAGCCTTCCTTTCCATTAAGCCTGTAGATAGCTTACTGGGGAAGAAACGTTGTTTAGTTTAATAATTTAGAAACTTAGGTGAAATTATTAACCTCATTTAATAATTTATCTTACCGTCTATTAGTGGTATTTTTTGAACTAATGAATAATGTGAGTAGGGCGTAGGTAATTGAAAATAAGATGTTGCGTAAAATATTCGGTCCAAAAGAGGATAAGACCAGTGGTGAATTTAGGAGATTACACAACGCGGAATCGCGAAGTAAGCTTCCAGTTAATATTATACAAGTGATAGCGTCAAGAAGATTAAGATGGGCCTGCACAATCGCTATGCTTAGGACCGAATTCCTAAAATATTAAAAACCGCTGTGCCGACTGGGAAGTGTCTGAGGGGTAGGCCGAGTTAGTTGGGAAGATTTCGTTAAGAGTGATCTGGCGGATTTGGGATTGGTTATTGTTTAGAGGTCTGTGGACGGAAGTGGGTAAGCAGAGATTGGTGGTATCGGCATGGAACCTTCGACAGCTCCCTCAGTCTTATTATTATTGTTGTTATTATTAACTTCTGTTGATTTTTACCCTATATTGAGAAATTTAATTGTTTTATTTTATATTATTGCAAAATAGCAGTTAAAATAATAAAAGTTTAAATAATAAAAAGTTTTTATCAACTTAAACGCCCCTTGAATCGAAGAAGCCAATAGCTACACTATCAGGTAGTTCCAACAGCGAGATAGTTCTAGATTCGACAAGTGTTCATGAAGTCCCAGTGTCCGTTTGTTCAGGAGAGGCTTTGGAAGGTGGCTGGTTATCTCCCCCCCTCCTATTATCTCCTCCCCCTCTTCTTATCTCTTATCTTAATGCCCTGCAACAGTAGACTGCGCCGGGCGCTCTGCCAGCTCCCGAGGTGTGACTGCTGAAGGAGGCAGCGATAGGATAATACCTTGCAATCCTGTCTTCTATCTGCTCTTAATTCAATCGAGGAAATGGTATCAAGTAAACATCGCTAGTAATAAACAATATTTAAGGTGCAGTCGATTGGTGAATTATTCTCTATAAATTGATGTGGGATACAACATGTGACCGTGTTCGCACATTTCTCTGTATTTTTTTTTTTTTTTTTAATTATTTTATTGAATTGTACAAATGTAATATATACATCTAGTACAAGGGCTGTATGAATAAATAAATACATGAAAGGACGTGTAGAGGCACTATCCATTGGCAGCACTCTAATCTCTGTATTATATGAGGCGTTCGGTTTCAAAATCGAGTACATCCATTTTTACCAAAATATTTTTTAAAAATAGTTTTGAATGCCACAAATGATGTAGTAGATGAGTTTGTTTCAAAACAGTCTAGATCCTTAAAAATAAATACCAAAGGATTGCATTAACTATCAATGGTCCATTACATTAAATGAATATTTTTGATGTATGTAAAATCAACACTATCCATAAATTGTTTAATTGTATTGATTAAAGTGATTTGTTTCTAGTCATGTCTATTTTTTTATCAACCATAAACTAACCATATTTCGATATTTTCTGATCAAAGTACGCCTGACAAATATTTTATATTAAATGGGATTTAAAAAAAGAAAATATGTCAGTAATTATTGTTTGAAGTGTATTGTTAGCAAAATGAAAAAACATATATATATATTTCGTTAAATTGATAATATTTATATTTTAAAATTGAATATTTTTTTATCTGTCCCGAAAAAAAATTGAAATGGATGTAACTGATTTTGAAACCAAACGCCTCAAATAAAAGAGTGTTTAGTTACATTTTATCGCCCTTGCCTTTAACAAGAGACAATAATTAATTAGAATGTAAACAAAATGAAAACTTCCTTGGCTATCTTTAGCTAGGTTTAGGAATATCTTCTTATTTTACTTCCTCTCATGTCATTTCTAGCGAAGAGTCTCCATAGTATTTATTTTTATTTTGAATAGATTTTACTGTCATGTGGGTTGCTTGCCCAGAGACGGAGGCCCCTTATCCTCGGGACAACAGGTCTAAACTGTATGTTTCCTCCCCCGGTACTGGACTTCCCCCTACCTGGAGGACCAGTGGTTCGTAAGATGACTGTGCGATCGGGCCGCCAACTCTCTACACCAACGGTTTAGTAATATGAATTAACATTAAACTTGAAGTTCGATCGCCTCAAATTTTTGTTGCTAGACAAGTAGAAAATAAATATTAGGTTAAAAAAAATACAAAAAATAACCTAGGCGGTAGTGGGGCAAAAGAACGTGGCTTCCCGATGCTCAGACGGTTTTCTGCGTAGGTCGTTTACTAAATTATCACACTATACACATGAATTAATAATGAGTCATTTTTTTTAATTTTGAAAAAAAACACCTTTAATTCTCTAAAATACTGGAAATACTAACTATCAACGTTTCACCAGATCAGACATCACACTAATTAAATGTGTAAAGAAATATGTATTAAACTTATTATTTTCACTGTATTTAAATCTATACTGGCCAAAGACACTGATACAACGCTTTCACTAAAAAATTAACAAACACAAATGTCTTGGTACCTGAAGTAGGGAAACATATATCACCAGAACAAATCAAATGTAGAACATCTCACATTAACAGCCAAATAGGTTCATCAATCAAAAACAGAAACCTCACTCGAGGATGCCAATAGAGTATTTTATGACTTGGAGTAAGTTTATTATTGATAAGTTTGTTTGGGCTGTTGTGTGATGTGCTACATTTGATGTGTTTTTTTTTTTTTTTTTTTTGTATTTCCAGATGATGCCTGGATTGGTGAAATGACTACTGACATTTTTATTTTATATATTGTCTTTTGGAGTTAGATAATTTTATTGTAATAACTACTTTGTGCTATTTTTTAAAAACTTTTCTTAATTTTTATCAATCTCATTCCAATATTGTATTAAGAAAAGGAAAAAACATTAATTACTCAAGTTTGTTTAATTATTAAAAATTTAATAGCCAAAGTTTACAACTTACAGCCAAGTAAGGGGAGAAGGTGTAGGAGTTAAGGGGTGAGATGCTAGACTTCCACCCCTATTCCTAAGGTACTTTCCAGACCAGCTTACCGCAGATAATTTATTTTCTCTTCTATCAGCTACGGGTCGAGACTTATCTTTATCCTTTCTTTGGCTTGACAGAATACAAATTATAGTTGTATAATATTATAGTATATATATTTATACGTATAACTTTATAAAATATTAATAAAGTTATGTCAATGAAGTTCGGATGAATATATACGAAGTTTGTTTTTCCATATAGAAAGTTTTGATGCAACTCCATTTAAATTATTAATTAATTTTTACATTTATTATTTATTAATTTATATTTATAATTATTATTTTATATATTTATATTCAATTATTTATTTATTATGTTATTTTACATTTATTAGATAGCGGAATGGCTGAGTGTTAGAGCGCTGAGTTGCAATGCCGAAGGTCCTGGGTTCAAATCCCCCTCGCTGGCAGACTTTTATTTAATCTTTTAACGGCCGGAGATGGATAGTTGGGATCGAGGACCCTCCTGGGCAAACCCAGCCACTAAGAAGTAGGCAAAATAAGGGGGGAGGGAAATCTGGCAGTTGACCGTGATCAAGGACAAGTCACCTCCTTGCACAACCGTTGTCCTAAGAACAGTACAGCCTGTACCATGTACTGAACCCCAGACCCTTCATGGGTTGTTGTGGTTCAGCCTTTTTTTTATACATTTATTATTGGATATAAATACAAATTTAATCGTCATTATCGACCCAAGTTGTGATTAATGTTTTTATGTTCTTTTTTACTAAGGAATTTGAGATCCAACATCTGATACCTCTCCTTCCAGCCTCTCGTGAACGAGAAGAGACGCAGATAAATGATCTCCGGCAATTTGTAAAGATTTCATCCGAGAGATAAATTTCACTGGCGATCATAGCGTTGACAAATGTCGTTCCGATAAGCCCTTACAATTTATTATCAGTTAATGGACGTGTGTATTGTTGCTGATAAATATTGAATACAGTGATAAATAATTAATTTTTTATGATAGGTAACAAATTTCACGTTTAAATGTTATTTTAAATTGTTTTCATTACATTTAACACGGAAGGGAATCAACAACCGAGTGATAAAGTACAAAATGAATTTCGGAACAGTGGAAAATAGTAAAAAAGTAAATATATTTTTTAAAAATAATAATAATCAAACGTTATTTTTTGGTGGGCTCGGTGACTTACTCCGGACAACTTAATGAAAAAGTTAAAACTAAACATAAACAAAAAAAAAGTAAACATGATGAATACGACCTTAACTATGTTAAAATAAATATAATTATTATAAATTATTAAATTAAACGCCTCTTAACCAACACCTACCTTTGAAAATGGTATCTTACAAGAAAATGTTGAAAATATAGATTAGCCAAGTTTACGATGATGTAGATAAATTGAATTTATCTACATCATCGTAAACTTGGTTTTATTTATCAACTTCAACATAGGTATCAATATTAACAGTTATAAAATTTATAATAATAATAATTAAAGGATTAGCGAACTCGAGGGTTGGGTGCCAATGCCACTAAAATCTGCAAGAAAACCCCATCTTCAGCGCTATCATACCACCTAAGCATCGGTTTACGCCTCCCCTCTGATGTTTACCAATCGGCTCAGCGGTAATATCGTCTTAAGAACTTATGAAATTTTGAAAAGTGTCAGGAGATGTACATCAGTGTTTAGCTTTACCTTTTTAATTTTAGGAATAGGAACGGGATCAACGGAAATCTTCGCATTGGCGAGGAGATATTGTTTGTTACGCAACTGGATTAACTGATATATAATAGCCTGTATAATTCTCAATAGATAGCAGACTAGGTCACTGTGTATGTGTGCTGAGATGCTATGCTCAAGGTTTAAATCCATCTGTGAAAGATAAAATATTATATATGTTAACAGCCAAAGATGAATCCTGTGGGGGCTCATGGGGCTCACCCAGCTTGTGCAAAATGGGTAATTAAAGGAAACCTGGCGGTTGTGCGAATGGGAGCGGAGTGGCTCAGTGGTAGAGTACTGAGTTGCCATGCGGGAAATCCTGGTTCAAATCCCGCTGCGGGCAAGACTTTTATTTAGTCTGTTTGGAGCCGGAGATGGATCATATGGGATCTAGGACCCTCCTGTGGCTCACGCAGCCTCTATAAAATGTTATTAAAAGAGAGTACCCGAATAAGGGGGAAAATCTGACGATTGAGCGTGATCTAGGACGTCACCTCCTTGCGGAACCGTTGTCCATGAAACAGTACAGTCTTTACCATGTACCGTACCCCAGACCCGTTCACAGGTTGTAGTGGTACAGGTTTTTTTTTTTTTACAGGTGGTTGAGCGTAATATAGGCTTACTCACTTCACTGCCTAACTGTTGCCTAAAAAAAGTACAGTCTCTACCACGTATTGAGTCTTTATCGGTTGTAGTGGTTGTATGATTCTCAAGTTTTCTCATAGTTGTAACTATTTTTCTAACTATTGTTAATGATATATAGAAATATGATTGACTTGATATCATGAAGAAAACTCATCTCATTTCCAAATGCTGATTGACTCAATACACTCGTACGCTTAGGACCTACGGCCATTTGAATAAACCTACAGCTATAACATTACATTCCTATGAGGTTTATTCCGTTATAAGAAGCTGGTAGGAAGTCTCGTTAAGTTGTTGGACCCTACCTGATTAAACTTTTCTTATTAATAGAGCTTTCTCTCGCTTTGTGTACTCTCTTTTAATCGCTTTGTTAGAGGATTATCCTACAAAATTTGTTTGACTTCCCTTCTGGCCTAAGCTATCAATTATTCAAAGTGCTTTCAGGATCGGTAACATTCAAGAAGTGTGTAAATCCCTTGTTAATAAATAAAAATCGTTTACAAGGCAGCCCCGCAGTTGGTCTTAGGATTTTTTAAATGTAGTTAATAATCCTCGGTTATTTATCCTTAGGATAGAAAGTATAATGGAGGTCTCGAGTCAGTGTGATGTCAGATACTCCCTAATGATCTTTATTCTAATTATGTCGGGATAAGAAATATTTGGACTCTTGAACATCGTCCGATTAGCCAGAGCAGAATAAAGTGACACTAAACGAGCCAAATATAACTACATTTTATAGTTCTATATGATAACTGTAGACGCAACAATCTTCTTTTTTTAGAAAAATAAAAATTAATACCTACTACATAAGTTCCTTGATATTACTAAGCTCTTAAGGTATTTAAAAAGAAGATATTGCGTAGAATATTCAGAAAGGAACCGTCTACTGAAGAATATAGGATATTATTCAGCGTGAAATTGCAGAGCATGCTAGGGATGGGTAAGGTTGTATCTATCGGAAAACTTGTAGCTGATACTGAAAAGTAGTTGAAACAAGTATCAGATACGGTCGAAATGTACTGAGTGCAGATACTCAGTTGAATACTTGGGGTAGGAAGTCCTACCAAGGTCACTCTGAGTGAGTTAGTATCAACTACTAGAGAGAGGTGGGGTAGGGTGGGTAAGATTGTTTGAACTAAGTCAGTATCAACTACTAGTCAGTATCTACTACAATCTCTGATACCGCACCTGCTACCTGCTAGATCACATAGATACGAGAGCTGTATTCAAGGCCTAGGTTGTTAGAAGCATCAGGTATTCAGTATTCACAAATATATTCACTACCTCATGCTACCTTATGCTATTTATTACTATAACATACGAATTAAAACTGGTATATTATTTGTTTGTGTCTACTTTGTAAATCAAATTGTGGGATTTAATTTACCATAGAATATAGTTCTTTAACATCATATACATTATATATAACTTATTATTATAACATAATATGTTTTCACATCTACTTTTCAAATATAAATTGGTAAAAAATTAGCTTTAAAATAAGATAAACAAAAGTGAACCTAACAAAATGCTTGTTGTTGGAATATAGCAATAATAAAGTTCACAGCTAACGGAGACTAATGTGCTGAAAAATAAATAAATAGAATGAATAAACAAATTTTTTCTTAATTTAATAATTTGAAATTAAAATTCCTTTTCTACATTATCATACTATAAAGTAAAGGCAATCGACATAGATGTTTGAAAACGGGTGCCAAAAAAAAATTGTTCGAAGAAATTGATAAAATTTTCTCCAATTTTTTACTTTCAACAGTAACAAATTTTACATCGTTTTAAAGAAAAAATTAGTTTCACAAAATTAAAAAGAGCACCGGTTATGACTAGGATTATAACAGCTCTAGCGTTGTAAAGAGTTTAGCGTGCGGTGGCGAACAGACAAATTTTGTATTACAATCCAAATTCTACGTGTCTTGGAACGTGAATAGCAAAAGTTTGAGGTAGGGTTACAACTATTTTTTTTTTCAATCCCATAGCTTTCAAAAATTAATTAACCATTAAAAAACATGGATTTTAATCATTTGATGCCTTGTGCAGGTTACTATTTCGGCGAATAACACTTTTTCCAATAAAAATGATAACGAAAACTGATGCCCCAAGAAAGGCTTCAGTGTAGTGTATTCGAAGAGAAAGAGTCGGGATAACTGTATTCAACTACAAAAATATCAAGTAAAAATATCAAATACAGAAAAGTATCCGTATCACTTGTGTTCAGATACAGGAAAATCCATTATGTACCCATGACTAGAGCATGCGCCTGGATAATTATATAATTTTAGTATTTACGTCGCTGACTACCGAACATAGTCCTGTGCTTAATCTATTAGACGGTGAAGCGCTACCCCCACCTCCACCAACGAAATATAAATATCTAGAGGCAGTCTGGGAGGCCTACAAAGGACAGGTCTATCATACTCTGTCAACAGTTCCTACTCTCCGTACGCCAAATTAAATAGACAAATATATAGAGTTTTTCACAGATACTATCACCGAGGCCGCAGACACGACCATAACAAAGTTTAAGCCACTTCCGCCTGCCCTGCGTCCCCTACCAAATTAAATTCTTCCACTTATCGCCTTGGGCAGAATAAATGGTACAGGACCCCAGGGATCATGAGGTGAAATCGGTAGTGAATTCCCTTACTACTCAGATTCCCAATCTCATGAAACAATGGCGGACTGCACAGTGGCATGAAAAGCTCCGAGGAATCCATGGCGACCACCGTAAATTTTGGAAATTACTCAGGACGAGCGCAAGGAATAGAAGCTCTACATTATTACACGACGGAGACAAACTGTTGACAGATGAGGAACGAGCAAGTAAGCTCGCTGATCACTACAGTTCCACTATAGCCCGTCGAACAATCAGTACGACGGAAATCCCGAACGAAGAAGTGGGAAATAATTATATGTTTGTACCTCCGAAGCAGCTGAAGGCTATACTCCGTCGTTCGCGAGGGAATAAAGTCCCAGGCCACGACGGGATACAAACTATACTCCTGAAACAATTACCAAGAAGAGCCATAGCTCACCTGACGAACCTCTACAACTCCTGTCTCAGGCTAAGATACTTTCCTGAGGTATGGAAAAGATCTATCCGTTAATCTAGCGTTAATTCCACCAGAACAGACCGGCTTCCAGGCCGGACTATCCCCGGACCACCATTTGGCGAAACTACATGCGAAAGTAAGCCAGAATACAGTTAGGAACGAGGCAACCGCTTTGATATCTATAAACTGCACGGAGGCGTTTGACTCAGTGTTCCATAGTCTTCTATGTAAGACACTGCAGGACAACGAATTTCTCGAGCAGCTCTATACTATCATAAGGTCCTTTCTGACGCAAGGTTCAATAAAGGTACGAGTCGGCGAAGAGCTGTCCAACCCCTTTCCCCTTACGTCTGGTGTACCTCAAGGGTGTGTGCTATCACCGGTATTATTCTCAGTTTATACGCCGGAAATCGTTGGTGCCAAATACAAAAAAGCTACTGTGACGACGTATGCCGATGACATCGCCATCTACAGTAGTTCATTGAGTGCAGAGAGAGCTCTACGGCAGGCGGAGGTGGCCTGTGAGGAAATAACTAAAAAACTGGACGGATTGAATATTACAGCTAATCCCAAGAAGACCGACTGTATTATTCTCTTCTTCCAAAAGAATAAGTCCCCTCTACCTAATGTTTATAGATTAGCAGGAAGAGTAAACAAACCTCCGAATATCTCGGTATCATCCTCGACCGGCACTTGACGTTATCCCAACATTGCAATAAGAAGATCAGGACGGTTAGAACAAAATCTTACAGGTTTAATCATCATTTAACGTCACCGAACTTATCACTCCTGCTCAAAGTAATGACCTATAAGGCAGTTATTAAACTAGCACTTCTTAGCCTATGTTGAATTACATTTTACCAAACAACTTCAAAAAGGCTCCAACAATTTCAAAACTGTATACTGAAGCGTATAGTAAGGCATACCTGTCTACAAAGGACGAAATCAGACATAATACACGAGACCTTCGGACTCCCGACGGTATCGGACTTTATCAAACGGAGGCATATCAAATTCTTTGATAGGCTCCAACACTGCACGAACCCACTGTTCAACACACTTACACCGACAGGCCGACCTCAGCATTGGCAAACACATGTACAGACACTCATTATGGACTGCGTAAACTACTAACAAACTAGTGAGCTTCAAGATAATTGAATGCACAATCCTCTCTTAAAATGCACCTGATGCAGTAAAAGAGATGCCATGTATCATATTAATATGCTATTGCCAAAAATTAATAAAAGCCAAGGGGCTAAGAAAAAAAATATAAAAATAACAGATAGTCGCTGAAGGTTGTAAATTTGTTGTTCGTAATTACCAAGGAATTCCTAAAAAGTAATATTTGTGTAGAAAACAAAAGCTCCAAAAATATATAATATCTAAGTTGAGATGGGAAAAGATCAATTCCAAATACCTTAAGTCTCTAACATAAAATACCTGCCGATATTTCACCTATTCAATAGGAAAGGGGAAAAGTAAAAAAAGGAAATGAACTTCCCAACCTCAAAATGCAGAAAGGTATTAACCAGGAAAACATTCCGCCACTACCAAGGCCAAAATGCAACTAATCTTATGGCTACAGGACAATAAAAAATAAAAAAAGCTGAAAAAAATAAGAAAACACACCCAAAAGTAGAGAAATTTATAAATCATATATAATTATTTGAATAGAAAATATTTATTTCTTTGTATTGTGTGTCAATATTATTCAAAACTAAAAATGTATTTTTTTCTTTTTCATTTTCCCCCCTTTGAGGAATCCTTTGATAGGACCGTTTATTTATTGGCACATTCCATACTACCGTATACTATTTGCCTTTGAATACATTTCAGCAATACGAAGAAACAACATATGGTGGTAATTACAATATATACGAAAACATAATTACTTATATACTTTTACAATCAACAACAATTAAAATTATAAAAAATTATACAATGATTATCTGCGTTTTGTATTTTATGTACATTCTTAAATTTATGTCAACTTTTTGAAATCAATACTGTTAATGAATTTAGAGAATCGGGCCGAAATGTATTGTATAGATCGTGTTCAGATACTGGCCAAACTTTCCCTCTTAAAATTGTATAAATAATTAATTTCGATCTTTGCCTCTCATACATTTGGCAGTCATAAATCACATGCTTAAACGACTGTACTTCTTTGCCTATTGGACAAGTATTATCATTGATTATGTGAAATCTGTGTTAGTACGATTTGTTATGTCCAAGTTCAGTTAATACCTGAGTTAGTTTGTAATTTGATGATTTTATTAATTTGTAGTTATTGTTTGTCAGTTATTGGAATGAACCTATGCAAACTAGGAGATTTATTTGAAACAGCCCACCGTTTGTTCCATCTCAAAATTGATTCTTCCCTAATATTGAAAAATGTGTGTTTGTAAATAATTATTTATACATTTAAAGTTATCTAGAATTTCTTTATATGAAAGGAAAAAAGTAAAAACAGTTATGGAGTACTTTCAATGTAGGCCTACCATTTATTCTTATTATAATAATAATTTTTAAATTGTATTACGACAGTTTAGTTGTTTTTTCCCCTATATCTGACCATCTCGCAAAGAATACTGTCCTATCGATGGAACACAAGTAAAAGGACTTAAACAAACTTAGATAAAAATAAAAGCCAGACTAAAAGGGCAAGGGGTCAGCCAAATGAATGGATGGTCCACAAACTGGACGCTAACATTCTGACCCGAACTTTATTTATCATGCCCCGCCTTCGACCTAGCGGAGTCGTAGGTGTCGAGGACTTCGTCTTTAGGACTTTGAGAAGAAGCTGCCCTACTTAATTTTATACCTTGCCTAAGCCCCTTTGAGGGGGTTCCTCTTTAATTCCACTTTTATCGGCCATAAAAATCTAGATCTTTGAAAGTAGGAAATTATTATTCTCGTGCTTTGAAGGGGTTTTATTCTTGGGGCAATGACTTTAATAAAAAACGTGTCGTATAAAACCGATTCCCCATCAGTTTTGTGATTCATTGAATTTGCATAGTAGATGGGTGATGGGTGTTTTGTAATAGTAGTTTGAAGATCTTAAAATGCAATCGAAACCCAAGATAATAAAATTAGAAATGTACTGACATAAAATTAAGGATAAAGAATTCTTCATGGATCTAAAATGAACGAATCACTTTTTTTTTTTATGCTTCAGATCTAAATATTAGTGAACCCATACAAGGTTTGATAAGATATCTATATAAACAAAACCATTCACTACACATTCATTACATATTAATAGCTTGTTTCGATTATAGTTTATCTTCTATAAAACCACATTGTAATATTTTTGTTGTAGCTTTTAATTATTTTACTTAGTTACTCAACGGGTTGTGTATAATTTAATTCTATTATAGACTTTCTTTGGGGGTTTTTATATCTCTTCAGTATTTATTGTGACAATCCACACTTTCTTTTTTATAAAAAAACATGTTTACTTCTCTCAATCTTGAGTTTGAATGTAGGTAGAATTAAGAAAAGTCTAGGAAATTCTTGAAAACATCTTCAAAACATTGCATTCCTTTATACATATATAACATCATTATGGTACAAGGACGTCATAAACAAATAAGTATTTAATATGGAATTATGTAAGCAAACAAATAATTATTTATGAAACCACCAAATTTTCACCTAATTCTGTAAAGTTGACCATCGATAGTGTACTTCGTTTCCTTTAAAACCCCACTAAGCCATTCATTTCCGCCGTTTTTGTCCAGGCTCGGATCAGAATAAGCCTGAGGTATCTCCTACCATTCGTAAAATGCGACAAAAAGGGACACAGTATGGGGCCAGCACCCCCATCTGTGTAAACTTTAGGTCAAAAACCTCAAAGAAGCCTCGGATGCAGACTGATAAATGGTAAACGACCCGGAACGGTCAGGAAATTAATATTAGGAATATGGAATGTACTTAGTCTCCTGCAAATAGGAAAGAGCCAGACTCTAGAATGATGTCTAAACAAATATAGGATCGACGTAGTGGCTCTCCAGGAAATCAGGTAGAAGAAATAACCCACCATAATGGAGCTAAAAGAACATATATCATTATCAATAATGGGCATGAAGGAAATGTATTCGGAACTGGGCTATAAGAAGGATATAAAACACGCTATTCTGGGAATTAAGGCTATAAATAAAAGAATATGGACATTAAGATTGAAGTGAAAATTCTTTAATATATCTCTAGTAAGTGTGCATGCACCCACGGATGAGAAGACAGAAGAGGAGAAAAAAGCCTTTTACGACCAGCTAGGGATAGCTTTTGATGAACTACCCAAATACGATGTTAAAATAATGCTAGGAGACTTCAATAGTAAAATCGGGAGAGAAGAAACATTGGGAAGAGGAGCTGGAAAGTTTAGTCTCCACAAGTACAGTAATGATAATGGGCACAGAGAAGTAGACTTCGCCATTAGTACTGAAAATCTCAAGTACATTCTTCCAACATAAAGGTATCTTCTAGGAAACATGGATCTCGCCAGATTGAAAAACAAAAACACAGATTGATCATGTACAGGTACCCAAGCGAAACAGAAGATGTGAGGAGTTCAACAGATTATTTTCTGGTAAAGGTAAGACACAATGAGAGATTAGCCATCAAACTAAGAGGGAAAACAGAGAAAACAAAGAATAGATATAAGGTCGAAGACCTGACAAATCCTGAGAAACAACGGCTATATATAAGAAAAGTGGAAGAAAAGCTACGAAAAAATCCTCTAGAGACTGAAGAAGAAGATGTACAAAAGAAATGGATTAGAATAAGTCAAGCTAAAAGAGATGCGGCGGATGAGACGATAGGCGAGGAAAAGAAAGAGAAAATGAACAACTGGTTTGACTACTAATGTGAAATAGCAGTGCAAGAGAAGTCTAAATCTCATGAAAGGATGTTTCAACGGTGTAAAAGACGGGCAAGCGAAGAATACAAAAGAAAAATTGTGAAGCCGGATATCCTTTAGTAAAGAGAGGGAAGGGCTACTCTTGGGGGACAAACGAAGTGATCGACTGGTGGACAGACTATTTCAAAGAGAACCACTAGATTCTGCGGAATCAGAAGAAATCATTATGTCCTTAGAAAACAACAAAGCGCCAGGAATAGATGGGATCCCAGCAGAAGCAATTAAATAGGGAGTTGAGGCACTCCATAGAGAAATATATGAATCGGTGCTACTGATATGGACGAAAGAGGAAATGCCTAGTGAGTGGAAAGTGGCTGTTATGTTGCTAATCCATAAAAAGGAGACAAATTGGATTGTAGCAATTATAGAGGGATTGCATTACTATGCATAGTCTATATGGTGCTGTCAACTTTTCTAATATCCGGGTTAGAGAGCAGAATAGGTGTTGGGCGATTACCAGTGCGGGTTCCGCCTAGGAAAATCTACAGTGGACCACATGTTTTGCATGAGGATGATGATACAAAAATTCTGGGAATGGAATGTCGAACAGCACCATTTGTTTATAGATTACAAACTAGTATACGGCAGCATAAACTGCAGTGGGATGTACGAAAAGCTAAAATATCTAGGATGTCCCTAGAAGCTTATCAGGCTTATCAAGATGACCCTGATGTACATCAAGGGAGTTGTACAAATCCAAGGAGAACTGTCAAAGGAATTTGATGATAATAGAGGTGTTAACCAGGGAGATCCTCTTTCTCCTGTTTTATTCAATATGGTATTGGAAGTGGTCAAGAGGTCGATCCGGACGAGGCTTAGAGATGTATCTACCACACACTGACACAGCATCTAGCGTTTGCAGATGACGTTGTCAGTGCATTACTTGGAGCATTCGAGGAGTGCAGTCCGCTAGTAGAACAGTCCTGTCGAAATTGATACGGAAAAAATTAAATGCATGAGAACCAGCAAGGAAGAAGAAGGGAACAGACATATCGAGTCTGAGGCTGGATATCGTTTCGAAAGAGAACAGCAGTTTAAGTATTTGGGCACGGTTATCACTGAAGATAATAAGATTACAGAATAATTTAAGGCAGGGATAACCGCTTGCAATCGATGCTACTGTTCTCTAATAAAAATATTTCGAAACCAAAATATATCCAGAGCTCTCAAAATAAGAGTGTACCGTACTGTCTTTCAACCATGACCACTGGAAACCAATGAGTAGTCATATATGGAAGTGAGTCGTGGACGAAGACAAGCGAGGAACTTAGAAATCTATTTGGTACATCAGATATTGTTGCCACGATTAACGTAAAATATATTTTTTTTCACTTTCTATATTTTGTATTTGCGTCGAAGATATCCCCAAATATCTGATATATCATGAACCATAAAAAACAAAACAAAATTGACATTACTGGAATAGTTCGGCTCAAACGTACTTGGCATATTATTCAGAATAAATCACAAATACTGTAAAGAAAAAAAATGTGCAATGTACAGTGATATTGGAATAAAGCTAGACTAGCGCAATTAATTCAAAGCAGTGACCGCATCCACTAATAGCCATTATATTTCAAAGCTAAGCTCCGTTCCGGTATTAACCATTCGGATAAGAGGGAGGGCTACAAACGATCGCTATCCGATAGAGCTAATTTAACCACGCTTCGGAAATCTCTTTGCCTGATAAATCCTCGAGTATTATCCAGGAAAGGACAAGGACGGCTTGACAAATCGGAGAAATCTTTTCGAGAAGATTTGGCGGGGTGGAGTTATTACAAGCCAATTAAGATGGCGGATCACTTCAGGATCTGATAAATGGAGATATGACGAAGGCAGGTTCTGGATGTAATGAGGATCGGCATCAATACAAGCGACAGCTGGGGCATGGATAAGATAAAATAAAATATCCTGCACGTCCACTTCTACGAGTTATCATCTTCCAGGCAAGATTGCCTGTTTCTTCCAAGGCTTAGAAATTCATCACTCCAAAATATTATTGAGGATAACTCAAAACTCAATTGATTCGTAATTGTACAAAATACCGAAGCTATATTTAATTAATGGTGTATTAGAAATGATGTCAATAATATAGGATTGTAGACAAGGAAATTAAGCTTCCTTGTAGTCAGTATTGTAAAGTTCCTTAGCATGACTTGCCCTTTGACATTTATTTATACCACCTCTGAATTATTATAATAGATACTATAGACAACCAAGAGAGAGTTTGGAGAGATGAGATAAATATAGAAGGTAGAGAGTACATTAATCAATATGATAATTAATCTTTAGTATTAAGTCCATAGTCGATAGACGATCTAGTTCGAAGGAGATCTTTATATAGAACATATAAATTTCATTCCATTTAACATTGCATAATCCTCACTGATATTACAATGAGACATATAAGAGAAAAACCTGAACCACTACATAAGGAGTTGTGCCGGGAAGAGATCATGCTCAATCGCCAGGTTTTCCCCCAATTTTTATTGGATTCCTGCAATACCTATTTTATCGATGGTGGGTGAGGCCCAAGAAGGTCTGCAAATCCCATAGGGTCCATCCGTGGCTGTTATCAGATCAAAGATTTATCTGCAACATTTGAACATGGCAACTTCTGCATAGCAACTCAATATTGCACTCTCCATCAATGAAAGTTAGTGTGTCGAGTTATGTGATTACCAAAAGACTGTATCTCGACCTTAGCAAATGGTCATAAAATATGCGTTTTTTCACCTCCGACTTCATCATAGGCTGGGCAATCATGATTTAAGTCCCATCCAAGAAAAGTCTACATGGTTAAACGGCAGTTGTATTTCATGAATGATACGAGACAGAGATTAAATCTAAGAACGAAAAAGCGATGGTGATTTAAAACAACTTACTAATAAGCACCAAAGTGGGCAACTTTGAAGATATATTAGTAAATGTATTATTTGCTAAAAATATAACTAGAAATATGAAATTGATGTTACGATTCCTTTAAATAAAATAAAACTACGGAATAACTTAAATCGGTAGGTAGATGATACCTTAAGATCAAGTTTGAAAGGTTGTTCTTAAAAGATGAGGATTTCTGTATCGGGTAGATGGAAAGGAAAGGTGGTTGATCAAAACCCTAAGTAAAAGCTGATATTAAAATATTTGCAGGAGAACTGGGAAAGGAAGGGATCTCTGCCGATGAATTGGTTTGACTTTCTCTTCATTAAGCCTTCCTGGAACAAGGATTAACTGAGATTTCATAATATTAATATAAAAGTATTGAAGGAACATTTGGAAGGTTTCCATCTAAAGAAAAGATAATGAGATAACTGTCTAAGTATTCAAGTACTTAATCATTAAAGTCCAGAGAGATTGATTTTTAAGGAATCTAAGTAGGAAACCTGAATTCAACTACTTGGCCTGTTGATGAATTTGCAAATATCAAAGACTACTTTCAGTGGACATCGCGGGTAAATTTATACTTACTGGAAAAAATAGTAAAGAAAACTGAAATCAGAATCATTGTGAACTCTCCAAATCGGCACGGAACTATTTTTTTTAAATATTCAAATAAAAATGTTGTTATGGTTGCTAATAAATTCTTCGTAATTTCTATTATACCTTGCCTTTGAACCAATCGATAACAGAGTTCCCCACTCTATATTATTATTCCCCACTAATCGATATTATTATTATTACCTACAAAATTTATGTGTTAGCTGGAAACCCAATTATAAATATAATTTTTTTTCAAAACCCATGAATACGCAATTGATAAGCGTAATTCGTAAAAAGGCTTAATAAATAATAAATCATGAAATATTTTCCTAAAGCACTAGGTCTAATTCGATAAATAATCGAGTTATGTGTGCCTGATAACTCTTGAAGTATTTGAACTGGTAGTTAATATTTAACGTAATACTAATATGATTTATTTATTTGGCGTTTCCTTTTGATATTTATCAATCCACGCCTATCAAGTATAATTAAAAATTATGTAACAGACTAACTGGTAAGTCTAGATGAGGAAAATCGGGCTATTTCCATTAAATAATGAACTAAATTATATGTATTTAAAATCCGTTTATGATAGCAACAATCTGTCTCTTTTTACATTATTTGTTTGTTTATTTAACGCCTCTTTTTGCTACTTTGGCTAAGCAGACGATACTACAGTGCTACTCCTAAATTCTTTATATCCAGGTATAACTAAGATAGGAATCTTTACGAAGGAGTACATAGCTAAGATTTTTTACTCCATTTTAAAAAATTCTTAAATATGTTTTCTGCCAAATTGCGAAGCCACAATCTTGGTTAGAAGGTTGCTACTAACCATTAAACCTAAGGTGCCCCTTTTCTTCAATTTGAAACTAATAATATTATTGAAATTTTCATATAGCTTTTCTGTTACTAGTTTTTATTAAAAAAAAAGGGTAATTATTCCGCAGGTTGTCCCATCGAATTGAGTAACAACAATTTTTAAATTTGCATTCGTATCCCTTTCAATATATTGTGAAAATACAAGTATCATAAGCTTTAGTGTGGAAAAGAGAATACAATGAGATAAATGAACGTTCCAACCAACATCTATGCTTGGAAATGCTATTTTAAACTTTTATTCCTTGATGAAATAATTTCCGGAATAAAACTTTTTCCTACACTATTTTTTTTACAACAAAATTCACGATTTTTATTTTTGAAAATACTAAATTGGAAACGAATGAAAGGTTAAATCATTATGTCTTAATTCGAAGCGGCAGCCAGCGGAACTGATAACAAAAAATTAAATTATGTTAATAACTCCTCTTAAGATTATAAATTATAAAAAGAAACAACGCTATGTTTGTTATTTTAATGAAAGTCATGATTCAGTGGCCTGGAACAGTTTTGACTTAATTGATTTTTAGAAAATCTTTTATTTCTTGATTACATGATTACCAAAATCTTCTCATTACCCACAATTACATTCTCTTTTCGTTACTGAAGCTCACGATAGATTATATTTTTGGAAAATATTAAAAGGGAAAAGTAAAAGCTAGTTCTTATTAACTCGAAGCGACAACCTGCGGGATAGTTCCCTTATTTTATAAAAAAAATATTAACAGAAAAGCTATTTGAAAATCTTAACATGATCATTGGATTCAAATTGGGCTCACCTGTGGTGTAGTGGTTATCATAGACACCTTCTAAGCCTAAGGTTGCGATTTCACAACCCGGTAGCAAAGAAATTTTAGAATTTTTTAAAATGGAGTAAAGGAATCCTTCGGAGGGGACGTAAACTTGCGGTCCCGAGCATCCTTAAAGATTCCTGTAAATACCTTGATAAGGAAAAGTTAGGGCTACTAATGCAACAAATAAACTTGAAACTCAACTCGAAGCGACAACCTACGGAAGAAGTGATGCTGCAATTAAAAAAATTGGTATTCGAGAACTATTTTATTATAAAGTTATAATTTATTTTATTATAAATTTATACGTTAAATAAATAATTTCTTTTAACAGTGACCTTACGGTAGTGAGAAAAATAATAAAAAAACTGATTTATTTAATGCCCCTGGCAACTATAAATAGCGATATGGTAATACCTTCCTTATTTATAATATTCCCAGCCAGTCGCCATATTTTTTATCCTCCCTACACACCGCAGGCGTTGGGAAGGAGTGATAATGGACTTAGGCAAGACTGCCAGTCTGCTTAGCCTATGGTAATATTTTAAATGGTTGGCCATTTTTCACAACTTGTCCAGCCATTATTTCTCGAAATAAATTCCTAGCACTCTTGGCTGTCCCAGATAGTTGCTGTAATCTATTCAGGGATATTACTCCCACCCTCCTTCGGGGATGCATCAGGAGTGGGTTGGGGAGGAATTTAAGAAATATCCAGTCGTCAAAGCCATTGTATCCCCCGTGAAACTTTTTATGTTCAGAGACCCTTTATATTTGCCTAAGAAGTAGAAATTGTAATGTTTTTTCATAATAGCACTCCGTTACTCTTGTGATATCATCTTCAGTGACTTTATGGCCTAGAAAAAACCTTGGCCTTCATTTTATGCATATATTTATAAATTTATTCTATAAAAAAATTGTTTAATTTAATAAATGTAAATATTATGATAAAAGGTAATGTATTGCAATAAGTTGATTGCATAGCGAATTTTAAATAAACTGTAAGAGCATTGTCTTTCTTATATATATATATATATGGCCTGAACAGATGCAGCGGTATATTATATTGTATAGTATTATTATGTTGCGGTGCAAGCCCTAATGGCTACCCGAATGCTACAGCCGGTCTTCTGGAATAAGGAGATTCTAAAGAAAATAAACGCCGTATATTCACAGCCCTAGTGGAAACCATCCTGACACATTCCTCGGAAATTTCATTCTACAAATGAAAGGCTACACCACCTAAGATGGAATGGCCATGTGAAGAGAATGACGTTCGAATAGACGCGGAGATGTCCAGAAGCAGGGGCGTGGAGGGATTCCAGGAGGAGATAGCTGGTCGAGGTCTCCAGGAAAAATATTAGATGCATCGAGAGGCATAGAGCTCTGCTCTGACAATTTGAGGTAACCCTTGTCGGAACGCCTATAAAGTGCAGTTATTATGTTGGTGCTCCAACACTCAATTGAGTACTAGCTTCCTCTAACACCAAGAACCATGATTTCTATCGCTAGCTGCTGTCATCTGGCTGTTTACTCCAGCTGTCTTGATGTCCTTCACTACGCAATCTGTCCATCGCTGTCCATCGACCGCTTGACGTCCCTTAACTGTTTTGTCAACACCATCCATTTGTCCCACCGAAGACGATTTAATTATTTACCATCACTGTAATTGAACGATCATTGTTTAATATGGCATCAAACATTACCATGGAGACACGCGTTTTCGTATTTTATGAGCTTATATCTAGACACCTATTAGCACATGCTGCAATGGACATTAAAACCGCGTTCGAGGAACAGTGTGGCAATGAAGGAACCAATACTGAGTTTGAGACATTTTCAGCTGGTGACACAGATTAATTCGTAAATAAATAATTCATTATTCCTTACTACTCAGAAGTGAAAGCATCACATCCACATTGTATTGCAGCGGTATTGACAAACTGAAAAAAAATATATCACAAAATAACCTGGAGTAGTTAATCGGATACTCTTATACAACGCCAGACCTCATGTTTACGACAAGACTGTGAAGACACTTAACTTGCTCGGTTATGAAGTCCTCCCACACCTACCTTTAGCTTGACTTATCTCCGACAGATTTCAAACTGTTCAGAAGTTCAGGCAACATCCTTAGGTGTAAAATTTGTAAAAATGACTTTTCATTACTTGTTGTCTTCTTGGACATCCTCTTAAGTCATTGATAGCGTCGAAGAGCTACTAGCCAATGCAGCCATGCCACACGGTTCCTAATTTACTATCCATGCGGTTATTAGCCTAGCGATGGAGGCCCCATATCCTCAGGACAAATGGTTTCTTAAATATTTATGTTCCCGCAGAGGAAAAGGTGACCGGGCTATACCCCTCGGATTTGGGTTCCCCCAACCTGGAGGGCCAGTGACTGAATGCAGTCGGATGACTCGGCGATGGGGCCGCTAACTCACTTCACCTAAATTTACATTTTCCTTGCAAAACTCTGAATAATTAACCCTTTTGGTGTGAATTTTCATAATTCGTTAGAATAACTTATATTATTTGTAACGTTTTACAAAATTACATTCCCTTGAAAACGACCCATTATATAGTGTTTTATATATGGAACATCTCATACAGTTGTTGAATGATGATGACAATGGGAATTTACCGTGAGTGATTAGTTTTTCCCAAGACCATAACAGAC
Source organism: Troilus luridus (assembly GCA_964056705.1). Lineage (NCBI taxonomy): Eukaryota > Metazoa > Arthropoda > Insecta > Hemiptera > Pentatomidae > Troilus > Troilus luridus. The sequence goes on along the minus strand of OZ057416.1, from coordinate 76,066,423 downwards.
ACAAAAGACCACTCTCGAGAAGGACCGAAAAAAAAAATAATACAGAAGAAAAATATTTTAACAGAAGATAAAGGAGCAAATGCATCCTAATAAGTACAAAGAAGATAAGAGCCGCGGAGCTATATCTTCATAAAGTTTCCAGTGTTAAGGGACAGGGGGAAGTTAGGGAGGGGGAAGTCAGGGGTGGGGGTAGCTCTATAAAGTTTAATAAATTGTTTAGCCCCGAGCAGCATGAATAAATGTTGAGGAGAATCTTCGAGCTGGTAGATAAATTGGCAAATCAGGAACTCGGGTATCTGTCTTCCCCACCCGTTATAACCTGCGCGCCCGGCTAGAGAGCTATATAAATTATTTTTCGAAAACTAATAATCAGTTGGGATTTTTTTCTTTCTTGAGGGAAAGCGGACGGTAGGCTTTGAATTATTAGCGAAGTATTTTATCATTAGTTGATGGGCGAGGGGAGAGGGGGGGTCATTACTCAACCGGGCATTATCAGTCCCTGTCAGGTCCATTCCCGCATCCTCTCGCTCTTCATGCCATAATTAACAGCTCCATTTTATTATATTTATAATTAAACTTATTCAGATTTCTTTAGACTGATCAATCAGATATTTTCTATTGTTATAATTATTGCAATGAACTAAAAATTAAATTTTTAATTATATCAAGAAATAGTATTATGAAGGAAAAAAATCTCATCAGTAATCGAGACGTTGCAACCCAATCAGTTCCCAAAGTTGTCAGGCTTTGTAAATTATTCCAACAGTGTAGAAAGGAATTAGCCAAAAGTCTCCGCTAGGGCGCAGCACCTAACAGGATAGTACTGAAAACGTTTACGCTAGCTGGGATTAAAGAGGGGATATTTCCCAATAAGTCAGAGATGGAAGACTGGTACTCCCGGCGAGAAGGAATTACGAAAACCATTTTTCCATCAAAACCACCATTACCTAATAGCCTTTCTGTAAAATACGCTATTGAAACCATTAAGGGCGTAGATGATTTTTGGGCCTCCTCATCGTATTTTAGCTGTCTTCGGCAAACATAAATTCAAAAAACCCATTAATTTATGGCCTATATCCCCTCCCCCTAAAGGAAAAGAGATAGTAGCACTGATATCTAAATGACTCCTAACAGAAGTGGAGGTTCGATTCCTTGATATAGAGTGGTCATTTATTTAAAATGTCGTCTCTACCCTTTTATCTGTTTTCTGAACGCTTAGATGGCCCAGAAATCGGAGGGCTTAAGATAATTATAAATCCATTTAGATGGGGTGGTGTATTTGGTGTAGTAAAGAACCTTATATTAATTGAATTTCCGAAAGTTTTATCATGGTTGTTGTAAAAGGTTTATTTTGAATTAGGTCCAGTGATCTTAATTAGTGTGATAAAACCAGATTTATTATCGTATAGGCTGAGGTGTGATATAATTTTTTCTTTATTCCATATTTTCCAGACTTTAATTTTTTTTTTCACGGAACGGCCTTAGAAATCACGCGAATATCATAATTTTCACTTCATTCTCTCCTTTCTTCTTTCTTCCCACCTTTTCCTCATTCTATCCGATTGTTCCTTCCTTCTTTCCTCGGTCCACGCTATTCCTTTTCTCGCATCTCTCTTTTCCACAAGGACCTTCATTTCATTGAGTCTCTTCCCATAATCATCCGTATCGAAACAGTCTTGGTCGGTTATTTTCAATCTTTTAGTTTCTTCCTTCATATGTTTGATGTAACCCCCAGCACTCGTTTTATAGAAGATTTCTCTATTTAATCTCTTTGGGTGCATCCTCACCAAATGTCCGTAGAACCTTAATCTTATTCTTATGTCCGTTTCCAAACTTCAAAAAATTCCCTTCTTTATATATTTCTTTATTAGTTCTCAACCTATGGCCTTCTATTTCTATAATTATCATTGAAAAAACTATTTAAAAAAATAGCCTGTTAGTGAATTATGATTCTTGGGTGTGTGGTATCGTGGATAGTATAACAACTTTCTATATCAAAGGTTACGGGTTCGCAGCCTTAAGAATTTTTAAAGAGGTTAAAAAGTCTATGATTGCGCTTCGGTGGGGACGTAATATGGTGGTCCCGAGCTTCTACAGTTTATGTTTATATTTCTACATCACTTTAGTGATGATTATAAATTTTAGATATAAATGAAAAGTCATTATAAGAAATTGGTACATGATGAATTATTTCTTACATTTATGTCGAACATCAAAAAGAAATATGTAAATATCCCCCAAATTACGGTACATATTATTGGAAGTAAAAAAATATATAAAACAGACATAAAATAATAGTTTCTTCTTCTTCTTAATTGTCTCCTGTTATACCTGTTATAATCAGTGTCCTGAACCAGCTGAGTCTTCTGTCAAAACATTTCTTGATTTCACTTTCCCATTTGATCGAGGGCCTTCCTCTTGTCCTACAGCATCATTCCAAGACCCCATGGTGATTCTTAGTTTAAAAAAAATCAAATAAAGGATTTGGCTTTGTAAAAATAAACAAAAAAAAACACAGAGTGATGTACAAATCGGCACCTTGAATTGGGAATAAAAATCCGTTTTTTTCCTGGCATGAAGGTAAATGTTCGTTCAATGTAATGGAAACAAAACGACGTGTTCGAAAATGATCGTGTTTCGAATTGACAGACATCCAGACGAAAAGTCAATTGGTTGGATAAAAAAAGAATCTCTCATCTGCTCAGCGTGCATATTGTATATTGTAGTTTTTTAAATTAATACGAGTGAATGCCGAACTTTTCCGATTCATTTAAAGTTTTAACTATACATTTGTTTATATCTCTATTAATTATGTATGTTTTTATGTGATTTATTGACATATCTTGTACATGTGTAAACGAAATGAAGCTTGGTGCTAAAGTTGTAGCTAATATTTTGTAATTAGTATTTTTGAAGATGGGAAACAGGCATACTTATTTAATGAATTATTTTAAAATACCGAATAGATAAATATATAAGAAACTAATTTAAATTAATATTGAATAGGGATAAGTATATGGAAGTTATTTCCAGCATACGATGGCGGAAAATGGTAGCTGATTGGTCGGCAGCTAATTCCAGACCTTTCCAAATAAGAAGGAGGACCAATATCCAACCCTTTTCCAGGCTTCCTTTCCATTCCAGGGTGACAAATGCTTCAAGAGCCCTTCAGTCGGCACATGATGGATGACCTATCGATTCTCTCGATTATTCCGTCCTTTCCAGTTATTAATTTTTTTCCTTCTGAATCTCGTAAATACGGCTTTCGATAAATAGCTTGGAGAAACGATATTCACATCTCGAAGTTTTGTCATCATATTTTCTGTTATTTTCGAAAGTGGTATAAGTGAATTTTCATGCAATGAGATATGTAAGGGTTTGAATTGGAATTAATTAAAAATATAGGCGTATTCATGTTTTTAGCACTTAGAACTTAGCAAAGACTGATGATTTTAACACTATACATCTTTGATTTTTTTTATGAATAAATAATCATTAAAATTATTTAAACGAATATACGATTTTTTAAAGATCCAAACGAACTTACACCAATTGCAAATAACAGTATCATCCATAATCCATAATGCAACAGAGTGATTTCATGGCTATTAACGTAATTAATTCTTTTCTACCGCTGCCGATCTCCCATCCGTACTTTGAGATTAGTAATAGCAGCATTTAGTCTATGGAAGATGTAGATGAATTTATAAACGAAATAAAAGTCTGAGAAAAAATAAAAGTTGATATATTGAACAAAACAAACTTACAATAACTTGCCTCTGCTAATTTTTACACCACGTACTTAATACACTTTTCTGCAAGGTAATCATAGGTTACCCCAGTGTTGCAGGTGTACGAAGTTGTATTAATATACAATTTAATTAAATTATACAACAGTTCGAGATTCCTGCCTGGCAACACTGGGTGGTAACAGTCACCGGGTGTAACCTCATTAAATGTTATTATGTGCTGCAACAAGAAAACATATTCATACATTTTTTATTTTCTAAAGAATCTCTTGAAAATTACAAGTGTAACAATAAACATTATGATTAATTTATTAATTAACTTAGATATTACAGTTCGTCACAGATAGTTTTATATTAAATACTAAATTTACGATTTGATCGTAATTATTTGAATAGATGGAGAAACGGTTATATTCATTTCTCCTGAATCAATCGATCCTTCATGAAAGGTCTTAAGACTAATTGGTTGCCTGGTGAGGAAAATCGGGCAGATTCTGACCGAATTAGAAATAAGTGTTTTAATTCCTTGAAGTGGGTGAAGTTAGAAATTTTGATCCTAATTGCGGCGAGTTGGTTCATTAAGATAAAATAAGTTGAATTACATCACTAATTGGGGAAGGTATTGTTTTATCAAGTGGTTCATTAAGTTAATGAATTAATTGACTATAAATTAGGTGCCGTGGCATATAAATTGGCCAGTCTCATGACGCTAGCCTGTTACGTCGTACAGTAAATTATAAGCTTGTCGTACTAACTGCCCCGACTCATCATAATTTTAGCAATGAAAAATGAGCTAGATAAATGGAGCATACACTAGCAATTCTAGCGAAAAAATAAAACTTTAAAATAATTTAATTTAAAATAAACTTGCACCAATACAACCCATGAAGTGTCTTAGGTTCAATATGTGACTGTACTGCTTCTCGGACAACGGTTGTGCAGGGAGGTGATTTCTAGTGGATCACGCTCAACCGCCAGATTTTTCCCATATTTTGGATACCCACTTTAATGAGCTGGGCCAGACTCAGGGTGATCCTAGGGTCCATCTCTGGCTGCTGAACTTTATTTATGTTAGTGAATTCTGAATTTATTTCAATGCCCACAAATCTTCTTGTAACATGACCATCATTAATTCTGATTAATATATCGTCATAAATCACTCATTGATAATTATCAATGAGTGATTTAATTATAATTAAATCAAGACATATCTGTGTGAGAGATTACATATAGGATGGTATGTACAGAAAGTCTGTTTGTATGGGTATCGCCCAGACCTCGTCATCGTCGACGATTGTCTTTTCTTCTCTCAAGTCCTCCATCCTCATGTCCACAGTCTGTTTTTTCTCAACACCCTCTGCTTATCATCCCATCCACTTTTTCTAAGATCTCTCTGCCGGCTTCCCTTTTAGATATTAGCACTCTCCTCAGTAATATCGCATAATACTTATGTTAGCCTCTTTTAACTGTGTTTATTTACCATCGTTCCCCTTATTCTGTTTCTCCGACTATAAATTCTCATTTTTCCAAATACTTTTAAAACCTGATATGGCCTAGTATGATACTTAGCATCATACACGTCTTCTAAATAAATATTATTGGTATAATTTATACTAAATATATCAAGAAGATCAGAGGAGTAGAACTGATTGGAACTGGTGCAATGTTTAGTTGGCATTGGCACAAAAAATTCCCGTAGGGTTTCTCCTTTAAAATGAAATGTTTTCCTACGGAAAAAAAACACATTATTACTGGGTCAACTTTTTTAAATTTTATTCTTTCTTATAAATAAATAAGAAATTTATATATATATATATATATAAATATATATATATATATATATATATATATATATATAAATATTCACACCTTTGAAATATTCCATAACGTATTACGCATGAGCGACATGGAATGTTAGACTGTGTCTAGTAGATTGGAAGTGGATACGCCCAGTCCAAATTGTATTGGGTCTTAGTAATACACAGCGTATCCTATCAGCTATGTGCGCCGATCTTACATTAATGACCTAATCAAATAATTAAATTTATAACAGCTTCGTCAATCTGTCATTTGGGTATTTGGATAATTAATTTGACTGGCAGTTTGTACCTGGGCGTATTTGGTCTTACTAAAATTGAATGCATAAACGTGTTGACTGTTTATATTAGATTTTTAATACAAATTAAAGTTTTTATATTAACAATTAAAAACATAACTCACCATTTAGAATCCTAAGAATATGTAAATAAATCGGCAAAGGGCCAATGAGTTGGTAACTAAAATTGTTGGGAAGACGGGGAGAAATCAATATGCCGGGCAACTTATGAAACAGATGTAAGCACTCACATGAAAGACCCCCTATATGTAAATAGATATCTATAACTTTGTAACCATGATCATTACATAATAAAAGTAATGTTATTCTATCTCATGAAAAACGAATTTTATTTAATAAACAAGTCTCAGTCAATCAACCAAGGTCACCTTTGGAAAAGAGAGGGATGTATTGTTTAATCAACATTTATATAATATTACTGTACAGTAGGGAGGGCCGAAAAACCACTTTTTTATTTATTTCGAAGTTGCAATAGCGCGGAAATGTTGCGAATTATGTAGAAATTTTTTTTATCAAAATCGGTTGACATCTTCCGGTTGCGCAAAGGCCATAAAGTTTAACAAAATATGAAAAAAAAATATATTTTTTTAAATTTAGATTATTTGATATCTTCCGGTCACGCATAAGCCCCAAAATTGGCCAAAATATTGAAAAAATTCACCTTTTTACGAATTATTTTTTATATCTTTGCTAAACATTTTTTTAACGTAATAGTTAAGTATTATTATTTTTTAACATAAGAACATTGTGTTTTATTATGGTGTGAATAAATGAACAACTTCCGGTCGCGCAATGCTATAGAAAAACAGTACCAGAAAAAAATTAAGTTAGGCCTATGACATGATGGGTGATAAGAGTAACAATTGGCGTAGTACTTTTCGACTTGCTCTATATTTTAAAAGCTTTAATATTTAAGTTTTTATCAATAAACTTACTTTTATAAAAAAGAAAAACGGAGTTCTGAATAAATAGTCAATGTTAATTGAACCTGTTCATTAATACTGTTCTCTATTTTGTAGCCGTAGGTACTTTGAAGACTGATTTGCTGGGGAAGTTAGGCATGGATGATCTGGACAGCTGAGTGGTTCTTATAAATCCGACTCGAGATTCAGCTCCACAAACTGATCCTGAGACTTCCGTGACGAGTTTTATACAGCGTTCAACAGCCTGTGTGTGAACTGGGAATTGCTTGAAAGTAATGTACCAGTCAAGGATTGAGTCACTGTCGATGTGCGATTTGATCTCGTCGTCACTGATTTCTGCCAACAATGGGGGAGAAGATAATTCACAGTTCATCCAATAAATCATTTCATAAAGTATTCTTGGGCATTTAAATTGATTTTTGGTGGCGTGGATGTTCTTACAGTTTTCCTTCTTGTATCTATCTGCTTTGCCTTGTAGTTTTTTTCTACTTCATTATCAGTTCATGTGAAAAATACTACGGATATTACATTTAAATACTAATTAATTACCAAATATTAAAAATGCGTAAATATATGAAAGTTTCCATATTTTGGCCACTTTTGGGGCTTATGCGCGACTGGATGATATCAACTGATCTAAACCAAATTCACAATGTTTTTAGGCTGTATTTAAAGACGTTACAAACTATTACATTACGAAAACATCTAATTACAAAATTTTAAAAAATGATTTTATTTCATATTTTGTTAAACTTTATGGCTTTTGCGCGACCGGAAGATGTCAACCGATTTTCATATTTTTTTTGTCTATATAATTCGCAACATTTCCGCGCTATTGCAACTTCGAAATAAATAAAAAAGTGTTTTTCGGTCCACCTACTGTTGTAATGATCTCAGGTTGGCGTCCCATATTATTATTTAAAAACTATTCAGATCAAATGACTTTAACTTTCCCTGAGATCATTGTTCGGGATTGAAGCAAACATGGCAAGGTAATACGGTTTTATGTTCAACGATAGGCCATCGTGTCGGACACTATCAAATGTATTTTCGGGAAAACCCAGATAAACTAAATGCATTAAGTATGTTTTTTAAAAAATTGTGTAACTTGGAGAATGTAATAGAGAATTGCTTTTCAAGCATGTATGATAGAATTGCAATTATAAACCAGACTACTTCATCTTCTATTAGCTCGAGCTAGAATTGTTATTGAAGAGAGAAATATTTCTTGTAGGAAATGAAAAACAATTATTTGACTAGGTCACTGGGCGAAAGATAAACTCTTACTTTACTTTCCTAGTCGACTGATTTCAAGTTTAGCTTTTGATAAATTTATTTCTTTTTGATGTTATACTCCAATTCATTTTGTTTTTAGTTACTGTTTGTTCAGTCATTGTAAACAATTATGTATCAGCCTTCAATTATTACAATTACCTTAATCGTAACTTTTTTTTCGTCTATAGCTAAAAACTATAATGTATTATACGTCTTTAAAAACTGTGATTGTGTAATAGAGACAGTGATTTTAGGATTAATTTATTAGATTATAAATTTATTCTAAAACAATAAAAAAATATTTTATGATAACGATTATACTTCATAGTATGATATAGAACGTATGCCCTCTGTTATTAATAATTATCTCGTATATTATTTCTTATCCTCGATAAATTGTAATTACCCACTTTTTCTAAAGCTAAGATTTTCGCTTCAAAATAACTAAAAATCCTTTCTTATGCCTTCGTTCCGCGGGGTCATAAAATGGCGTTTCTGAGCCTTTTCGCTGTACTCGTTATAGATCCTTGGATGGACAAAATTTGGGACTCCCATTGTCCTATCATCAAATTAGCCATAGCAGCACAAAAGGGGTCCCAAATGAAACGAACGAACAAATTTCGCTTTTTTTATTTATTAAATATGATTCAAGGCCTTCATTTTTTTTTTTTTTTAGTGAAAACTTCTTTAGCTGTGTTTACCGACATTTTTTAAGGGATAAACTTATCGTTTTACTCGAGTATGCTTTGCGTCAGCAACATGCTCGAGGCAAGTAAAAAATACAATAAAAAAGAAATACTTTTTGTTCTTTAGCTCAAAGGTCAGTATTCCATTGGTATATGGGTAATTATATTTATCTAAAAAGTCGTATATAGGTAAAGCAGTTGTACAATTGATACTAATAATAACTTAAAAGAACAGTATCAGGTTAAAAATTTCGTTTCCCCTAAAAGATTCTATTTGAAATAGTTAAATAATTGAAAGTACAAGTTGTCGACTTAACGATGATTAATGCTGAAAATGAAAATGCAATTAATATAAATACAAATACAAGGTATAAATAATACAATCAGACACAAATTATTATTTCAATTAAATTATCGATATTTTGTATTGAGCTTGTGCTGCCCATCATATGGTTTGATTGATAAATAAATTAATTGAAATGTATATAATTATTGTTCAGACTGTCAATGTATGTGCAAACCATACAAACGTTTACAATTTAAATTTAAATTAAAGCTATTCAGACCATAAGTGATTTAGAAATTAAAAAAATAACACATTTATTTCAAAATCCTAAGTTTTCACTGCTGTAGGCAGTCCTCATGACTCCCTGTATTTTTTTTCCGTTTGCAAAATACCAAACAGGTACGTAAAGAATATTGACGGAGGAAAGGAAAATTAAAAACTGATGGAAAGTCAAGGGTTGAGTTATACCCCTTTATAGTAATCTGGAATTGAAGTGAAGAAGATAGGAGCATCTACAGCGAATAATATTTTTTATCTATATTTATTTTTTCTTTAAAGTAGCATTAAAAATCTATATTTCCCAGCTGTTTCATCATTCAGTGACAAATAGCTCATCTATAATGTAGCCACCCGTTGAACAGTTATATTCACAAGGATTTGCTAAAGCTCTGACGGAAGACTATTATATTTTGGCTTCCGTAACCCCAAATAGCAGTGAATTATGCAGGAACCGAAATTGCTCCTTTCAAGGGACCTAGAGCTCCTAGATCGTCATGAATGCTTACTATAAAGGAAAAAACCTCTCTAGGGCCCTTTTTAACGAAGTAAACCGGATTCTGCATTATCGTTGCGCGGAAATATTATCAAGGTAGTGTTGAGAAAATTACTCATATTAAAAATTGAGGCTCGTTCCCAATTGCCTGTTAATAATTGAAACAGTCATCAATTCAATCAAGATATTATTTTAAGTCCCCTATTGTATAGACAGTTGAAAGCAAGAGAGTGAAAAACAAGCAGCAGGAAATGGGTGTTATTCCTCACTACAAAGAGTGTTTCAGTTTAAATCATTCTCTTAAAAAATTCAAATTTAACTATCCAAAACCATAGTAAGGCCGGTAGTCATGTATGGGTGCGAGACATGGACCTTGACCAAAAAATCAGAACTTAAGGTCATCACATGGGAACGAAAAATATTTAGGGGCGAAGTTGCCGAAAATGGTGTATGGAGAAGAATAAAGAATGAGGAGCTGATGGTAGCCACATGTAGAGTCGGACATGGTGGGGTTGATAAAGAAATCCAGACTGAAATGGATGGCACTTGTGGAATGACAAAATGATCAGATGGTTAGATGATGTCGAAGAGGACCTGGAACAGGTGGGTGTACGAAACTGGAGGATAGCGCAGGATTGCGGAGATTGGTCGGCTGTGGTGTTGGAGGCCCGGGTTCTTGCAGGAGCGTAGAGCCAAAATAATAATAATAATTGTATAGACAGAATGTATCGTTATCGTATCTAATTTTCAATGTGGAGTTTTTAACGGATCTCAAAGTTTAGAACCCCGCAATAACTGCTGTCTCATAGAGAACTATTGTCTTATTCTTTCTTGCATACCATAGGCAACTTACTGAAGATAATTACTTTGAAAATTATATAATAGAAATTATTTTGTGCGTAGCTTACTCATTTGTTTTCTAAAAATTATTTTTAGTTATGGATTTTCTTGCTAGGCATGCTTGGTTCACATGTATTAAGAATTCTTTCCTACATACCAGCCTTGAAGAAAACTCCCAATTTTTACAATGTTCAAACTCGAGTACTGTGCGGTTATTAAATTCTTTTGTAGAGACGGTTTTACTCCTGCGCAAGTTAAAGAGCGCTTGGATTGTGTATACGGGCAGCCCTCTCCCTCTTATTCATTGTCCAAGAATGGGCAAAATTATTTAAGTTAGGGAGAGAACGTCTAGAAGATAACCCGCCTCCCGGTCGCCCATTGGAACCTGTCACTTCTGAAACAATCCAACTTGTGGAATCTGCTATTGTTGTCTGACCGGCGACTGAAAACCAAGGAAAAGCAGTGAGGTTGTGGCTTTCAAAAACAAGTGTTTTGAGGATCATCAAAGAACATTTGCATATGAACAAGGTTAGTGCAAAATGAGTTCCAAAAATTCTTTCAGCTGCTCAAAAACAGGAACGAGTTCACTGCTGCAATGAATTTTGGCGATTTAACACCGACGAAGAGCTCCAACCAGCGGTGGAAGAACATTTTTTTAGAAATGTTGCCAACGCGTTGTATTAAGTGATTTGAGCTCAGAGGAGAATATATTGAAAAACAGTAAGACCAGTTTTTTTCTTTCACCTTTCCTTCTATCCCAGGCCGGAAACTTTTGGACCTTACTACGTATGTATGCGGGTGTGTAAAAATTTTTGTTTTAGTTCAATCTACGGGTTTCCTTGAAGTTATCACCCTCGTAACTTGTCGTTCGGTAGCTGCACAATTGTAGCTAGTTTTGCGTATAGTTACCAATAGTAGACCGTTGTGCAGGAATGATATGAAATGTGACGATTTTGACTTACCTAAAAGTACCACAAATTTCCCTATTTCGTACACCCCAGGAAACAGAAGAAATAAAATTAATGTCATTGTTTCGGAACATGTTACCTCACCCCCCCCCCCCCCAAAAAAAAAGGGTTTCCTACAATTGAGGTTTCTTTCAACCAAAAATTTATATTAAAATATTTTTATTTTAAAAGAAAAGATTTGACCAGGACCAGGACTCGAACCAGGGTCTCCCACGTAACCAACTCAGCCATCCTGATTCGCCTCTCGGTCAGACATATCCTTTATTTTCACTGATCATATATCTCAGTGTTCTCGGAATTTGCAATGTATACATGGGGAAGAATGTTCATTGAACATTACTTTAATTTGGATCTTGTTGACATACGTCATTATATGTTATTATAATTTATTTTATATTGTTATTGTTCAGTCGCGAATCATTTCATAAATTAAAATTAGAATCTCGCAGATCTGGTTCACATTTAGTTACCTTGGCGACAGATAAAAAGGGACTTTGTTTCCCCCACTCGCACTTCACTTCTCTTCACATCCAGACTCCAAGCTATCGACATCTCTCCACTCTTCTCGACTGAAGCCAAAACCTAACCTCGCCGTTCACCCCAGGACTTTGATGATATTCGGCCATAGCCCTAGATCGCCTAGCACACAATACAAAAGGTACGCCCTTGTAATACCACTAGATCGCCGAGCAACCAGAAATTGCCAGAACAAGGGTAGTAAGTCTCCATCTCCAACTGTAAGTTCTCTTTCATTCAACCTTCAAAAGACTATACAATTTAACATCACCGTTCGAGATAAAGACTCTACATTCTATCGCCATGTGGCCCTGTCGCCCAGTGTTGGTGTTAAGTTTATAACAAAACCATTCCTAGTTGAAAATCCATAAATAATAGTTTCTCAGCCTCTTCTGCAAAAACTAACCATTCATTTTGTATACATCTATAAGCGATAATTTCTTTATTTTTCTTATTTGTAAAACATGAATAACCTGTAATTATATTTAGATTTAATAAACTCTCCCACATGTTTTAGTATCTGGCTAATTATTTAAAATCCCCGACTTTATTTTACTATTATATTTTATTATTTATCTTTTTTTCTATTCAGTCTAATCACGCCCGTACAGTTATTATAAGTCATTATATATTATTACAAGTACCACGACGGTTATATGGGAGACCCGGGTTCTAGTCCCTGTTCTGGTCATATCTTTTCTTTTCAAATAAAAATATATAAAAATTATAACAAATTAACAAAAAAGTAAGATTTTTTAAAATTGTATTTGTTTTTTTCATTCAACCATCTATATCTTCCTCCCTCAGACCATGACCGTGCACACTTTCCAGAATTCCTCCTATAAATCTTCTTCGTGGTCTTCCCCTCCGTTTCTTCCCTTCAGCATTCCAATTGAAAATTAAATAGAAGTATTTTTTATTTCATTCTTCTGAGAAGCCAGTACCATTCCCCCTTTTCTCTATGTTTTGCAGGAGATTTGTTGAGTTTTCGTTCATTCACTGATTTCAAAATTAGTCCTTCTTTCCAGAAAGATCTCTCGTTTCATAGCCTTATTCAGACAACTAAGAATGAAATCTCGGCGTCAACCAGTGCGTTTTCAGTTTATGGTCAACCTCAAACATCTATTCATTTATTTATATTCCATTCTGTTGTTTTTCAATCATTAGTTCTGAAACAAGAAAATGTTTTTTATCGATAACAATCCAAAAATGAAAAAAATCTGTGCCACTACAACTTATCTTGGCTTTCTGTTGTTGCGTTCAATACTCAACTATTTTTGCATGGAAATGTGATGTGACGGTAAGATTTTTCCCTTAAACATTTTTTTTTACCCTTCGAGGCTGGGTTAGCCTACGAGAGTACCAAGATCCCCTGAGTTGATTTAAAGATGTAAAAATAAATAAATAATTTATCTGCCACGGTCGGTCTCAAACTTAGATATGAGTTGCTCAGTATCCTCCGTACCGAGCAGCCTCATTCCTTTTTTTACCATCTTTTGTCCTTCCTCTTCTGATATCATCTCCTCATAAAAGTTTGAATTTTTTTATTTTTTGTAACCTGTTAAGCCCCTCTAATATTTTGCATAATTTCAAACGGGCTATAGGCGGCAACAATTTAAAACCAAATGGCCTCACAAAAGGAAGAACCTTACTTTGCATGAAGGGGTTGTTTGTGAAGCTTCTAAAACAAATTAAATTCCTCCTTAAAGGCAGCGAACCATTATATTCAACTCATTCCTCATTTCCTGTGTACAAAAGTAAGTAGAGTTGGCTTGCCATGACTAAACATGGGCATTGTGATTATGTCCATAAAAAGTTACTTAAAATGATATTAGTTTTAGTTTCTCCTATGCAAAAATAATAATACATCCCAAAAAAATATTTATATAAAAGCATGGTACAAAAACGCCTAAGTTTGGACTTTAGCTAAGTGGAATCACGTTATATATTTTTTTATATGTCTTAAAGATTTTTAATTACGAATTGATGAGCGTATTCTTGAATACCTTGGTATCACTTTACAATATGATATCTTCTTTTTTAATTTAACCGAATAGATTTTTTATCAATGTATTATGCCTGAATTTCTCTTGCCTCCACCACAACTGAACAGCCTCAGGGTTCCATCAAGTCGGCAGATTCGCCTCATACTAATGAAGCCATATATATGGCTTCAGACATCTAATTAAGCGCCTTCTGTGTAGCATCCAAAGACGAAATTGCGGGGAAGCGAGGTGTAGGTAGCGATCATTACTTACATTTTCAGGGCCTTTAAGATAGAATTTATTACTCAAGTTTCGGTAAGTGTTTCACCGAAACTAAGTTTAATATTACCTATTTTAATTTATATTTTGATGCCAGTGTCCTTTTTTTATTAAGTTCTTGATGTTAAAATTACTTTAAAAAAATAGTATATAGTTGACAAACTCCAAACAAAGCCCTGCTTAACCATGAATAATATAAATCCCAGAGTAAGTTTCAGTATGTTAATCTCCTTTGTTAATGAAACATAAATCTCAATAAAACAGCGGAGAACTGTCCACAATCTGCTTCTTCGGGTGTTTCTTCTTAGCTATGGTTTGATTGCTGTTTCCCAACTCCTGATATTTGAGAGAATTGGGATTGGTCGAGAGCTCTGGTAGATACTCTCTCACTCTCTCCCAAAATATATTTATAGATATCATTTGTATCATATATTTATACAGTAAAACTATATATATATATATATATATATATATATATATATATATATATATATATATATAAATGTAAAAAACTGAATAGATATGAATGGTAGTCATTAGTTGCTTCCTTTACACTCCAGAACATTCAAATCCCGAAATGATTGGATTTTAAATGTTATATGGGATGTTATATTTTAAAGTGGTACAAGTCAATTTTCTCACAATCGAAATACCTTAAAATTTCTATTTGAATTGCCTAAAAGATATGGGCAAACGGCAAATGTATTTATTACTTAGCAAATATCGACGTTTTAAATATTATACACACCTTTTGAATTTAATGGTGAAATAATAATCTTTTTTTTTTTTTTTAGATCCAAATGATCTTTTTCCATTAAATATAACAGCTCATGTATCGACGGTTCACTAACAATTTCTTCATTAAAATTACCTAAAAGTTTCAATAAAATTTTCAAATAATGTTTCGATTTGTTAATTTTTTTTTGGAAAATCAATTATAATAAATATATATATATATATTGTTAAGGCCAGATGAAGTAGTAACCTTATAAAATATTATTAGTTTTAATCATAAAAAATTAAATCATTTTTTCGTAAAAGAAAGAACATTATCTTTTCTTATTTTTCACATTTTTATTTAATATAATAATTTAAACGTTTAATTTCATAATTGTTTAGAATAATTTAACTTTAAAAGGTAATTTTATTTGTTTAGTTATAAGTGTAATATTTGTAGAAAGTGTGAAAACATATGTTATAAAAGTGAAGAGAGAAAAACAAAAGAGAGTCGATCGGCTTTTGTTCGCTCCGGCTAGACCGAGCAAGACAGTGTCGCCACGAGCCCTTAGCCGTGCACATCGTATGCTCTATAGGAGCCCAAACTTGTGTTTTGTTAATTTGAAGTCAGTGTTGGCACGAGCCCTTAGCCGTGCACATCGTATGCTCTTTAGGAGTCCAAAGTTGTTTTTGTGAATTTTAAGACAGTGTTGACGCGAGCCCTTAGCCGTGCACATCGTATGCTCTCTAGGAGCCCAAAGTTGTGTCTTGTGAATTTGAAGAAGATACTAATTTGCTGCCCACCTGCAGGTGTAATTAGTTTAAACTTCGTCATCGATTCGACCAATTCGAATTGACCCAGTCGATCATCTCAACGTCATCGCTCGCCCTACCGACGAAAATCCTCTGTCGTCTCAACATCCGGCTCGCCCTGCCGAGAATCTACCATCTACTGAAAACTACTTCGACAGACAGATAAGAGTTTTCATTATTATATCATTGCAATCAGAAAACCGCATAAACATTCATTATTTTGTAATAGATTTTATTTGTAATTTAATAGAGTTAAATTTACTATCGTAAGATTAAATAATATTTGTTTTCTTTTTGTTATTAATTAGTTGTTGATAATTTAGTTAATATTAGTAACTTCATTTTCTCATTATAAAAGCGTTTAAATTGTTCTTTTAATTTAATTAATTGTTTTTCATTCTCAAAATTATTAGTTATTTAATTTATGAAAATTGTTTTATGTTATTAGTTTAATAAAAGGTTACATTCAAAATGACATGCGGTCTGGTATAATTGAATCAGAAATTTATTTTCCTTATCCATTTCGGAGCTCTCATCGAAAGGTCCAATAACTATTTCGAGGTTGCTCAAACATATATATTGGTTTCTACTTATCCTGACTGTTATGGAAATATTATGTTTTGGTTCTTGAGTTTCAGTCAGTTTTTTTAACTTCTTTAGGCGACGTTTCGAGACTAGGTTCTAGCGACGTCACCTAAAGAAGTTAAAAGAACTGACTGAAACTCAAGAACCAAAACATAATATACATATATATATTTTTAATTATATTGGCTGAATATACAACTCATATAGAAAATACAATGGTCCGGGTGGATGTCGAAATAATTTATTAATATAATTAAACCAATTTACTGTAGTTAAGTGTATAATATAATTAAATTTATAGCTTAGCGAGGTGAATGATTAGAGTAACAACCTTGTATGTCCAAGGTCGTGGGTTCGGAACCCTAAAAGTGACTTTTAAAAGGGTTTTAAACTTTAGAATTTAAGAAAGATGTTTTCAACTTTCCACATTTTCGGATGTTTTCAGGAGATGTCTGAATTAGCGATGCATTAACTATTAGTTACTGGTTGCAAATCTATGGACTGTAGGCTTTGATTGTAATGTTTAAATAATACTTATCTAATTAATTTAGGAAAAATAATAAATAGGAAAAATTTAGAACTCCCTCTAAAGCATCTTCCGGTTTACCACATCAGCTTAAACTGGCCATTTATGAAACAATTATGTTTATTATTAATTAATATTGAAGCATAATAGTTACAATTATGAGAGAGTACTCTCCCGTAGTTGTAAATATTAAGGCTTGATGAAGACTTGACAGGTATGTCGAAATGTTGGTTTTTGATAAATGATTTATAACTATTTGATAAATAATTTGGTCTTTCCCCCGGGCCAGATTTTCTCTTTTTTTCTCTTCCCTGTAAATATAGTTTGCATTTTTTTCTGTTTTAATAGGATGCAAGGTTAAGGAAAATAATGCGAAACACGACAAAGAAGTGAAAAGAGGTTTTGGCATTGTTAAAAGTTTTGTTTAAGTTGCCCCCTTAAGCCCAGACCCAGGAGTTGTTTATTTATCACAACCAGTTCTTTAACTACTTCTCGGTTCATTTACAGCTTTCCTACCTGTTAAAGCTTTTATACTTCATTTTCTAATTTCGTTTCTTGTAAACTTTCCCTTTTTACACGACCTTTTCTCACTTCGGTATTCCAATATACGACTACATGTTAGAACTCTTAATATTTATTGTCATGTACACAAAGCAAAAATATAAGATTATTAGGGCATAGATAAACATTAGTCAGTGTATGTTTATTTATTTCACATTAATCTAAAGGAGGTAAGATTATATTTATTATTTTTATTTTATTGTAATTATTTATATATTTTTATTTTGTAGAGAAAAGATTTGTCCTGGCGGAGATTCAAATCCGGGTATTCCGCATCTCTAGCGCGGTACTCTACCAACTAATCTACCAGACTCGTAACCAGGCCAGATAATTCCATTCTCTTCACCGATCCTATATCCCCAGTACTCGCAATTTTGGCGATGTATATGGGGAAGAATCTTCATTGAACATTACTTTAATTAGGATCTTGTTTCAAACCTAGGTTTCCCAGGCCTATATTCTGAAAAGAAGATTTTCTATATTGAATCTGTCATTCGAGTACTACCAGAGGGTAGTTTTTCTACTTGTCTTTATCTCATGACATTACATATATTTCATTCAATTTACTTGATGTATTATTAAACAGTTTAATATTTCAAAAAGGAAATAAATATAAATATTTTTTATCGTTTTTAAATTTGCTGTGAATGTGGGGAAAGAAATCTTTTTTTTTTAGGTCAGAATTTTATTTAACTTTTTGGCTTAATCTGTATATTCCAATATCCTTTTCCAAATTTCTCATCATATATCCTATTCATAAGATTTTCGCTAAGCCCTATCAGCCCTGTCCAAACCCGAAATTGCAGAATTGCGAAACATTTTGTATTTTAACGAGTAGTTTTTCTTTTCTCGCATAATTTAAAATTTACTATCTGGTTATGTGGACTCAATAATTAAGGATACGAACTCTGACAGATTTAATTAAGAATCTCATGATCATACTTCTACCATGTTAGTTGATGCACGATATCCTCAAGCTACTAAATGTATCAATTAATGTTATGGTGTGTTACTTGTCATTGTTACGTACTTTTACCAAGATTCTTTGGATCGGCAACAAATGTATTTCAATACCTCGTAAACGGATATTAAACTATAACGAGAAGTAGTGTAATCTAAATGCAATCTAGGGAAAATACTTTATTTCTGTTTTCGTCAATATTGATGTCTGCTGAGAACTGATCCTTCAACAAGGTCTGGTTTTACGTATACAGCTATAGGACAAAAAGTAGTATTAATAAATACAAACCAATAGGAAGGGACAATTAGAGCTGCTGAAGGACTCGCAGGCACTGGGCCCTTGTCCTTTTTAATTTAGCTTAGCCCTTACGCTCCTAATGAGAGTGTCCCTTTACTTTTATTTAATTAGTTCCCTTTTTATAACCTCAATTATCAATTTAATAATCCCGCTTTCTTTATTACCGGATTGTAGTCTAATTAATTTGAGTGTTTCTCTCTGTTCCTTATATTATACGTGTATTTTTAGAGCCAAGTCAAAAGTATCTCGTGTTTATGACATTCCATGGACCAATTTTTATTCATAATACTGCATTTAATTTTACAATGTATAGGTTTATTTTGAGAAACCTATATTAAAAAAAAATAGATAAAGACTAAAATTTGTACCAACAATTTAATTTTTTTTAAACACTTCTATGTTTTAGCCTAGTACAGCCTTGCTCGGGGTTACCTTAGAATAAATTTATTAATTTATTCATAATATAGTAAACAAACAAATATTAGGCTAAAATGCAATTAATTGTTAGTGTCATGAAACTCATTTTGTTGACTTTCAATGGGACTTTTATTAAAAATGAATTTTAATGATTTTAGAGACTGTTCTGCTTTTAAGAGAACGGTTATGCAGGGAGGTAATTTGAACAAGATGACTCTCAACCGCCTGTATTATCCCCCAGGACCATCTGTGGGCCTGGCAAGAAGGGTGACTAGAATGTTGCACCCAGTTCTTTGGAACACAGTCATCTCAACGGACAACAAAAGGAGTATTTTTAGAAGTATTGTTGAGCCCTCCCTCAGCTACGCCTCAGAGACCTGGACAGTTAACCCGGGACTCTACTCCAGATTACAAGCTGCAGAGATGGACTTTTGGAGGAGATGCTCGAGGATCACCC
Source organism: Troilus luridus (assembly GCA_964056705.1). Taxonomy (NCBI): domain Eukaryota; kingdom Metazoa; phylum Arthropoda; class Insecta; order Hemiptera; family Pentatomidae; genus Troilus; species Troilus luridus. The sequence goes on along the minus strand of OZ057416.1, from coordinate 76,046,694 downwards.
GCCTGGATAGAATCAGAAATGAAGATATTAGAGACAGACTGGGCATGACCGAAGGAGTTCCGGAGAGACTTAGAAGGAACAGGCTGCGATGGTACGGACACTGCCAGCGGATGCCAGAACGTAGGTGGCCGAAGAGACTTTTGCTGTGGGAACAGCCAGGCGGACGAAGAAGAGGAAGACCCCGAACCCGGTGGAAGGACTGCGTGGAGGAAGAGATGGCCGGTATGGGACTTGAGGAGGATGACTGGTGGAATAGAGAGAAGTGGAGGGACGATCTGACTTAACTAGGCAACCCATTGAGGGAAAAAACCTGCAAAAGTAAAAAGTAAAGTAATATAAAATGAGTTTATTGTAACTATAACAGTTCATAAAACAATACAGTCTCTTTTATTTACTATATACTAATGGGTTAATCTTTCTTTTATTGCAATCATACTTTTAATCTTAAAATTACTTTTTCGTTATAAATTATATGTTATGAATTGATTTCAATCCATTAACCGATTGGAATAATGTAGGACACATCAAATGCGAACAGCTGAATTTTCTTCTCAGCTTTCCATTTATACTTTTATAACGAACTAATGGGACAACCGACCTGGTAAGCGGCAAGGCTCGTCGAAGAGCCCTCAGTTAGAGGTGGGCAAAGTAGTTACTTTTATGAAGCGTTCCTTTTCAGAGTGTTCATTCTAATGAACTAGTTCAAATGAACTACATAGTTCATTTTTCAAAAGAACTAGAAACATACTAAACAAAGAGATGAATTGAACTATGGGAAAAGGGGGAGAAACTGAGAGGTCAAATAAACTAGAAAGGTTCTAGAAAAAATAAAAAAACACTTCTATCTTATCTCTACATTTATTTCATATTATTTACATTATTTAATATTTATGATATATTTACATTGATTACGTTTTAATTACAGATCATAACTATCATGTGTAGAGGTACTTAAAATTATTATAATAATTCAATTATGTTAATTATAATATAATTAAAATGACTGGTCTCAATTTATTTAACATTACGATAGGCGCGGAACCTGTCATGGAAATGTTCATTTAACGTCGGTTTTAACATTTTCCTCTTCTCACGATCCAACCCTACCACAGTCTTGGCCGAAAATTCCTAAAATAAATAGTTAGGTTAATGTAAAGTGTTGTATATCTGAGGAATACGTAAATTCAGGCAGTTTTTTATATCTTATTTTTAATTATGCAATGTAATGTTTGTAATTCATTGGTAAGTTAAACAAGCCAATAAATAATAATAATAATAATTGAATTTTCATTTGCTCCAAACTATTACAGACTACACATATAGCAACTCGTACACAACACGATTAAACCCGAAAATGAGGAACGACGTAACGACGAACTAGTTCACTTAGTTCAGTAGTTCGGCTTTTGATCGTAGATCTGACGCCGACGCCCCCCTGTTCGAGTGTGGTAGCTGGTGAGTGGTGTGAACTTAAAAAAACTATAGTTCACCAAAACAGAGAGCGTTCTTTATAGTTCCTTTTTCCAGATCTAGTTCAATGAACTAGTTCCTTCACGTACTTCTCATCTCTAACCTCAGTGAATACGTCATTAGGTGAGGAAGACTAGGAATCATTAACTAGCCACCCTAATTACCCGATGAGTATCGGCCCTGTATTGTGCTGGTCTCGAACCCGCTTCGATAACTCTCTTAATAATCTGGCTACACTTCATTAGGCATTCAGTGGACAGATGTCGTTCTGCAAGTCTTTCCATCTTAGCCAATGCAGTGAAGATATCTTTTTACAAAAGATAATGGTACATTTAGGAAATAGTTGACATTTTTTATAAAAATAATTATTATTCTTTTATGTTAAATTTTGAATATATGTAGAATCGTATCTAAAACATTTGATCTAAATGATTTTTTCTGCTCGATTTGAAGGATTATGAAATTTTTGATAACTGGTTAATGGCTTTTAAGCAGGTCACTAGGCCATTGTCTTTTTAATCTTTTCACAGAAAGTCCCTCTCTCAAATTCACCACTGTTACACATTCGGGGCTATTGATGATGTATCATGACGATGTACATTATTTTTAGTTTTCTGTCATAATTTAAATTATAACTTTCTGAATATATTGTTTTGGATCAATTATCAAAAGGTTCTTCAATTTAATAGTGTTAAAAGTTTAATAGGATTATATGCAGAACTACGTATCTGGAGGCAATACTAGATATAGAAACAAATTAGCGAATATGAATAAAATAAATTTGTTGCTAATGGATTTTTACTGTAACTAATAGATTAATGAATTTGTAATCCAATTCCAGAAGTTGCAAATTATGTTCATCTAATTTATCTCATTGTGAATCTTTCAAGAGCAACAGATCTAATAAAGCTAGTTACTTTGAACCAGTATTTAATGTACTATTAGAGTTAATGAGCTTATTAAGCATGTAAATATTAGTTCTTGGTGTTAACTTATGTTTTTGATGGTTCTGATAACATGAATTACATTCTCTTGCCTGTAGAGAATAAAAGTGGGTACTTGATACACAAGGCCGGCTAATACTAGCCGGTTCCCATATCTCGTGTAACCTTTCCTTATCACCCGTCTTATTTTTAAATAAAAAAAAAAATTGGTTTACTTGGTTGATTCTATTATTAACTGAAACTACATCTGGTTACGCACAGAATCTAGACAGTAAAAAGATAGATTCCTATCTAGACAGTTCATGTTCCTTCCGGCTGAATTACGACCCTTCTCGCCGGGAGTACCAGTCTTTGAACTCTGCCTTATTGGGAACAAGACCGCTCCTAATAACTTTAATTAGGTTAGCTTAAATATTTTCAACGCTCACCCGTAAGGTGCTGCGCCCCAGCGGTCAAATTTATTAATTTGTTTTGGAAATGATATAAAAATCCTGCCAATTCACGGTATAGAAGCCTCCAATGTTTACTGGACTAGCCAGCTGGGTATGTAGCTCGTATGGACCACAGAGGAGAACTTACAATTTCTTAAGCTAATTACTAATTTCATCTTTTAGGTTATTATATTGCCAATTTATAATAAACAGAATAACACATTGGTGGTAGCCGTCTTTAAAAGAAGAAACTGTAAAACACTTCGAGAAGTTTGAAAGCATTCCTAAGACTAATTATGTGAAAAACGTCAACTAATAGATTTTGAAAACGATTGAAATGGAGATATTTTTGTTGAAAGTATAAGAAAAACATTTACATGAGGAGAGGAACGAGGCTAACTAGAGGGGTCACGAATTTGCATTTTTTATATTTCGATTTTTATTAATATGCATAAGACGTGTTATCAGTATCAGAATTACCAGTTTTCAGGTTATCAACCATGGATAATATTCCCTGCAGAGCGGCTAATACACAAGTATGTACCTAATAGTGCGATTAATCCTATATTTTTCGTTCGAAAATTAATGTTAAAAAATGAAGCACAGGAAAACGGCTGTGGTAGCAAAACTGAGCGTACCAATAAAGGGCCTAAGACGACAGACGTCTCCTTGAGGCCACCCTTTGTGGGCCGAATATATCAGCGCCTTTATCAAAGGTCCCTATCGAAAGGGCTCACACCTTGCTGGTCCTCTTTGAACATATCCGCTTTGATTTTTTATTCCTTTTCCTGCTTTATCTTTTATATATAGTGATTTATTTTTATAATATTATTATTATGAACAGGAATGTCGTACCATATATAAATACTATAGGGGAAAACGAGACAAATTACTTTTCCTAACATTTCAGAACAGAAAAATTAATGTTGGAAATATCATTATTTTAAGCACTTTGCAACTTTATTTATTTCTTTTCCTCTGCTGGAGTTTTCTCTGTCTTCAATATTCCTTTGCATAGTATCCGAGATTATTTCTGGTTGATTTCACTGTTATTTCGCAGTTTCCATCCGTACTCTGTCTTAACTGGACTGGATTATTCTTAAAATTCTCATTTTCAGCTTTTAAGACTATGGTTGATTGGAAGGCATTCACAGGAAAAGAGGCATCCAGTCTTTACGATAGTGTTATAATGCCTTATTTTAATATTTTAGGAGATGCCTGTTTATCATTATAATTTTTGTTAACGTCCATGGAGGTTGCTGTTCCTTTAAATTTTACAATGAAGAGGATATTTGAGAGGCTCAAAGCATAACTCGCGGAAATCAAGTTTTTACAGTACCAGTACGGACATACGTCTTCAGGTGTTTTGAAATGCTTTGATTTCTTTATTCCTGATTTTTTTTTTCTCGGAAAAAATTAGTTTTCCAATATATTTAATAGTTGTATCTATTACGATTCGACCTAGCCACAATATTTGTAGACTCTTTCTTTTCCAATACTATTATAAAGCTAGAAAATGACGGTTGTATAATAGGACAGTAATGTACCAATTGTCGCAATAAAGGAATTGAGCATAGCAATGTACATGCATGTGTTATATCTACAAAACTCTATCCTGACAGTGTATAATTTATTAAAATAAAATAATAAAAGTCACCTGTGTTGTACAGGTTAGCATAACAACCTTTTATGCTCAAGGTTGCAGGTTCTTATCCCGGCAGGTGGCCATAGGATTTTTTCCTGTCGTAACAAATCCTTGGTTATGACATTGCAGGGGTCATAAAAATCCTTATTCCTTAATCCTTAGGGGTCCTTGATAGGACATATTTAGGACTCCCACTGTCGTCGAATTAACCATTATAGTATAACGTCTTCTTATTTGACTTTCTCTTATGCAATTGCTAGTGACGAGGAGTTTTTTTTCTCTTTACTTTAAATATAATTTACTGCCTAGTGGGTCATTAGCCCAGCGTTGGAGGGCCGTATCTTCGGGACAATTGGTCTCCTGAATATTTATGCCCCCTCATGAGAAAGGTTGACCGGGGTGTACCCCTCCGGTAGTGGGTTTCCCCCAACCTGGAGGACCAATGACTGATTGCAGTCAGATGGCTGTGCTATGGGGTCGCTAACTCCCTACGCCGCATAGTATAACGTCACGTAAGTTAAATAAACAATAACAATAATTGTAATGTATATCAAGATGGTGAGGGAATGATTAAATTGATAAATTTATGCAAATAAAGTTTATCCTTAGTTCCCATTGAGTAGTGGTGTCACTTACTATGATCATTAATCTTAGAAATAACTCCAAATAAATTAAATCATAAATTTATTATTAGTCAGGGTAATTCCCTAAGCTGGCCGATCGCCATCAGCTGGTGCACCTTCTTATAGTATTACAGAGTCACTAATCTGTTGGAGTTGGTGCCATTAGTTTTCAGGGAGGGTGGACTTGGCTAAGATAATCCCGTGGCATCAGTTAGCAGAATGGGGCCTAATTCCGGTTAACCCAGGGCAGAATCAATGCCTGTCCATTTGTCGGGTACCTGAGGCAACCTGAGGCTACGGGCTATGTGGAGGGACTTACTGGAACGGCCCAAGTTCTAACTACCTCCAGCTCCAGTAATCAAGTTCACCATGTCTTATCTTATTTCTTATCTACTTCCTCGTACCTCTTCATTAGGTTAACTAATATCCTTTCCAGTAGATATTTTTTCTACGTTTTTATTATTGATTATCGTAATTTGTGGTCATTTTTGTGGCATCACTATCAATCGTAATAGCACTGTAATTATTTTAATAATTATCTTCATAATAATTATGAATCAAGCATTTGGGGGAAATATTTGAGGAAATGTTCTTCTATTCAGAACAAAATATTTGATTAAAAATTTATAGAATACTGGAGGGCTCGTCGTTGTCATATTCAAACGTTTTAATCCATAAATTATACAAAGTTTAAACAAATTATGATTATTTGGACCGTTTTGATGAAAATATGTATAATGTCATCCCGCATACAGTTACCACAGTTTTACCAATCAGTTACGCATGAGTATATCTGTATACTAAATAAGGATAAATGGATCAAATATAAACTTTAAATGTTTTAATTATTATAAAAAAAAAAGCTCAAATAATTTGTATAACAGGTATATATGTTTTTTTAAATAAATTAAACCATTATCGAACCAACTTGAACACACACAAGAAAATACATCAAAATCTGTACAGCCGTTAAGGATGCGTTCAATGACATACTCAAGAACAGAAGAATTTCTATTAACCAGGCGAAACTCTTCGGACATAAATTTCATATTTCCAATTCATATTTATCCATTAAATAACAACTTTTACACTGCAATTATTGTTGCAGCTAAATCGCTCTCAAATGTCGGATCAAACGGTTGGATGATGTGGAGGAGTACCTAAAGCGCCTTCGAAGGGTGAGCAAAATAGCGCAGGACCGTAGAGATTGGCTAGCTTAGGCTACACCTACATTGGATCCGATTCGGTGCGACGTGATTCTATCACCTTCGATGCTGTGGTGTATACATTATACATATTTTACTATACATTATAGTAAAATATAAATGTATTAAAAATAATTAATAAATAATCTTAATTTTATAAATTTAAAGAACCAACTTTTATAACTCTCGATATATTTCAGTCATTTGGTTTGCTAGCGAAGTCTCATCGTATCGCACCGGATCCAATCTAGGTGTAGCCTAAGGCCTAGATTGGATCCGGTGCGATACGATGAGACGTCGCTAGCAAACCAAATGACTGAAATATCGAGAGCGCCTACATTGGATCCGGTCTGAACCGATCCATTTTTATCCGACCAATGCGACCGATTTGATCGCTCTCGAAAACAAAATACTTTATTTATACGGAAGCGCCTATATTGGATCCGACGCGATGTTGTACGATCAGGTGCGATTTTAACATTTCGAAATCATTAGTTTTCAATCCGATAAGCCAGCCGTTACCATGTGTGGCAACATAACCTTTACTGTCTAAAATGTTTATTAAAAAATATACATTGTAAATAAATCAAAATTAAACATTGTCAATTCTCATTAAAATATTTTATTACTAAACTTCATGTACCATTAAATTTAGTAGCGAAGGTTATTTTTCCGCTGAATAAAATTGTATCTATCAGATATGTCCATAAAAGAGATACCTACATAAAATTTTAATTCGTCAAAGAAAATTGGAAACATTAACTTTTGATAAAATTATCATCTTAATGTTTAGTTTATTTGTTAAACATTTAGCAACATTGGGAGACAAGGTCTTTTCTGATTTTTTATACTCGTTTGCAAAGATGTACAACAAAATAGACGAACAAAATGGAAGAAAAACAACTAAATTATTCATTTATAGTGAAACAGTAAGACAAAAAAAAAAATTCTAATATTGTAATATTACCTCATTTTCATAACATTAGGTTCTTTAAATTTATAAAAGATTATTTTTAATATATTTATATTTTACAATAATATATATAAAAAATAAGAAATAAAAGAATAAAATTAATACTATTTTATTCGGAAGGCAGTGACTAGTTCACTATCGGATTTAAAAGAATAGAATCATAGCGGACCTGATTCAGTGTAGGCGGTCTCGTAAATTTCAGTCTTTTGTTTGCTCAGCCCAGGATCGTATGTGACAGAATAGAATCGCATCGCACCGAATCGGATCCAATGTAGGTGTACCCTTAGGTGAAGGAGTCCCGGGTTCTTGTAGGACCATAGTACAATAATAATAATAATAATAACCGTTTAAATTTTGTATTAAAGATTACACTAGTTCAGAGTAATTTATAATCAATATGAAATGCAAAATTGATAGAGAAACCATCAATATATGAGCTGTCATTAAGTAGTATAAGTCCATCTGGATCTGAAAATCGTTTATTCTGTTAAATAGTTTTAGTGATTATTATTTCATAATAAACTATAAAAATTGTTGAAAAAGTCACTCTTTGCTATGTGCCAAGTGTTAAAAACGTAACATCTACCTTTATTTTTAAAATAATCCAAATGGAAACTCTTAAGTATCTCGAAACATGAGAAAATGAACTTATATATCTTTCAAAAGTAATTCACAGAATAATCAGTTGTTAAACATCTAAAAATAACTATCGTTTTGAGCATATTTCATTATTTACTGCATCAATACCCAAATCCTAACTTTGTCCTCTAACCCTGCACAGACAATACTTAGACCTTTAGACTTTCTTAGACTATATAAGGCCCCTCCAACAAGAAATATAAGTGATATTGCGGTAGGAATCTTTAAGTAGAGTAGTTTAGGTCATTAACGGTCGTGAAAGAGAATTGAGCCAAATCCAGTTCTTGGGCAGTTCTCTGTTGAATATTCAGTGGCGTTTACCCTCGGTAATTGCAGTATATAACGGCTCTTGTGCAGTATTAACTGGGTCGGGTGGTGTACTACAGAGTGCTAGGCACTCAATTCGGTTAGCGATACATTTTATCCCAGCATTTCCATTAGGCAAGGGACCGAAATTAAGAATACAGTGCTCGAAAAAATATCTTCTTTAGAAAAAAAACAAAAAACATTTAAACATTTAATTGTACTGAAAAAGCCTATAAAGGGAATAATATTAGTCATATTAGAAAACTTTAGATGCGCAGGTTCTATTGTTGCCTATTTTATAGTTGCCTATCTTTCGGAGTATCTTTTTTCTTTTTAAGCTTGAAAAAAGTAATTCTAATGTGTTTTCTTAGGTATATCTTAATAATTAGGTTCTTAATATAGCCAAGAATATCAGTTATTGAACAACAGGGCAGAGTTTTGAAAAAGCACGTTTTTTTCTGACTATATGGAGTGTATAAATATTAAACAAAACAGAACTGCGTATTACACCTTGAGGAACGCCACGAATCATACCTAGGAGCTTCGACGTTGTACTAATTTTTACTTGTTATCCCCATCCAAAATGAATTAGTATACGTCACATAATCCTAGTCCATAGAAGATTAAGTTTATAAAAGTTCACGTACACTTATATACTTATTTTATTGTTTACCCATTTGAAGAAGATAGGTGAAGGTTTAAGAATTGCTATTTACACTGTATAGATACTTATTTACGGAATCGTCAACAGACAATAACTTCCACTTTGAAATTCCTAGTAAAAGAATCAGTTTTGAAATGAGTTAGATAGCATGAAAAAAACTGCACTTATGGATTTGTCACTGAAATATAAATAAAAGAGAACTGAAAAATAATGAGCTAGAAAACAATTTGTGAATGCGTATCAAAATAGAACAGAAACTTGGGGCTGGGCAGTGGAAAGTTCATTTCACACTACTTCTTAGCTCCACCCAGCTGTATTAGTAACCTTCACAGGATTTCCGACACAGCCGCAACCTTTCAGGATAAAAGATGTTTAAAGCTCAAGCTTATTTAATGTATGATTTTTTTCTGAAACCGATAATATAACTTTTCAGTAAGTAAATCACTTGTCGATAGAATGTTTGATTAGTGAACAATTGAGGTCCTTCGTCGAGAGCAGACGAAAAGAAGAGGGATGAAAACACACGACTCCAGCCGATTGAGCAGAACCAGAGGGGATGTTGTCTGGAGTTTATTCTCCCTTCTCCTTGTAACTTCCATCCCCCCCCCCCCCGCTAAATCCTGGATATTTGATGCTGTTTACTCTCGAAGCCCATACCCTGTGGCTGTCCTTAGCTTATTTAAGGCGGTGTTGGTTCCAACTCCAAACACCGGGTGTGACATTAGCGGTACAAATAGGAACTTAAATTTGTTTATATTTGATTATTTTTGTTAAGCATATTACTATGTTAGCTTCTAACATTAATATATTACAATACAAAAATATCAGATTCGCCTGTCAATCAATAATTATTCTGATTAATACCAACATTTATAACGAAAACAAAATAAATTAAATTTAGGTACTGGTAACAAAGCACTACTATTGTAATGAAGGTCCTATTGTGGTATTGAAGTTACTTTATTAATCATGTTAATAAATTTTATTAAAAACCCTAAAACGTTGAAACTTCTTTGATTTTAACTTGTCACCATTCCCATAAAAGTTCAAGCATGATACAACTAAAAAAGAACACATGACAAATGTAAAAAAAAAAACACGTTGAAATGGAATTCAGATATGTCGTTCCTTAAATAATTAAAGAGCTTAATTCTAAAATGCCAATTCTTGAGTTATGTCATTGTTCCTTTGAATGAGCGATATGTAATAAGAGAGATTAAAAAAATAATTATAAAGTATTTCGAAAATATGAAAGTTGAGCACCTCTTCAATACTGGATAAAATAATATAAAATAATTTTTTTCTCGCGTGTCTTTGGTGCGACCATGCCTATTGGTCCCCGAACTCGGGTTAAACTATAACAAATATAAAACTTTTATTGATATAATTGTCAAAAAACTTTTTATTGCAGCTGTAATCTTACAGAAACTACTCCCAATCAATAAAATAAATTATAGGCATTTCGATATAAAGGAGGTATTTAGATTGGACAAGGGGCCGGAGGTACTAAAAAATTAAACAAGATGATGGAGGAGACAAACAAGTCCGTGGTTCTGTAAATGAATTAAGCTCTATTAAAAATTACAAAGGCGTGGTTGGCTCTGTTCCAAGGGGACTTTGTCAATGAGGGATGTTGTTTGGCCAAAGAAGGGCATGAAAAATGGGCCAATGGATTGAGTTTAGAGAAATATCGCTCGTCTCCCTCCTTGTTTTTCTCCATCTTTTATGCTTCACGCCCTAGTAAGAAAACATGATGTACTGCTACTGTTTTCTTTTAGCTAACCTGTTTTTTTCTTAAACAATACAGTAATGATCTGTTGTAAATGTCCTTCTTTATTGTAGAACATCGAGTTGCTACACTCAAGAAAGAAAACGCTACAACCCATGAAAGTTCTAGGGTCTAATGTACGCGTAGTAGAGACTGCACTGTTACTAAGATAACTGTGTGTGGAGATAATTATCCCGAGATCATCTCCAACATGGAAGATTTTTACAGAATCGTTTAATTTTTTTTTTTAAATGGTATCTTTTCTGTTTAGGAGAATTCGTTTCAGTGGATATCTATTGTATTGAGCTCCCACGATTGCATACGAGATGCACGTCAAGAAGCTCGTACCAACACAACAGGGCTTGATATAATTGTAAACAAAAGCCGATATACTCCACTTTTGTAAAATCTATTTTTTGAACTTATCCCTAAACAGACGACCATGTAACTATTGTCTACTTAATTGAATTATTCTTACAATTATCGAAATAAACGTTTAAATTATATTGTTTCCAAAAAAAAGTGAGAAAAAAAAATTGTTTGTCTTTTACACACACAAAACAAAATTTAATTTTCGATGATTTAAATAAAACAAACTATCCGGTCTTATCAAGTGCTAATTATGAGTACTGCTTAAAATTATATGCCGTGTTTTTAATATATTAGACTGTAATTAATTTGTTTACAACAATTTTAAATTGACGAGCATAAAATATATATGTAAGGTTAAAAGGTATTTGTAAGTTGGTGCAACTGGGTCATCTTATAGGCAACCCGCATAAGACTTTCAAAGCATAATCTTTTCCGATCGTGCTTAATATCTGCCCATAAAATGAATTGCTCACATTGTCATGTAAAGTGAGGATAAATATCTGGAAGGTGTTAGGCAGTTTACGCACTTAGATAAACATCCCAAGGCGCGGTTAACCATTTTACGTCCCGAACGCAGGTATTAAGGGCATGAAAAGTGTTCAATAAAGACAAGCTTTCAGGATCAGAGCTGTCCTTCTTTACGACCTGAAGGGCTAGGGTCTCCCCCCACCTCTTCGGGCGCGATGGCCGTTAAAACGAAGGGTTTTTACTGCGCAAAATAATTTATTGGCGGACAGTCGGGCTGCTTTGTTGGATTCGTTCAATGGCCTAGTCGTTAGGGCCGAATCTTTTATCGCCAATATTTGTGGGTGTTATAAATTCGGGTACTTAAAATTGTTTTTATTGACGCCCTTTGTTTTAACTACCCCGCATGGATCGCGATATAAATTGTGATCGTATCAGTGATGTGTATTAGTTTTAAGGATTGAACAATGTATAAGCCATGTTGTGTTTGATTTTTGTAGATTCGTTGCAGTTCAAAAAAAAAAGTTGTTTCTGTCGAGGGGGATATATATCAGTGTAAATCTATTGTATCTTCCTTTATTTTGTGGAACGGTGAGTACACATACACTGTCTTACTTTATATGGGGTACAATTGGAAAATGCGCTTATGAACCCATAGGAAATTGGGAAAATCACCTCCCTGTACAACCGTTGGCTTAGAAACAGTATAGACTCTACCATGAACAGAACCCAAGAGTAGTGGTACAAAAAAACAAAAAGAAAATAATTATACATAATGTATCTATAAGTAAACTTGTTTGTTCATTTAACTTTATGCTGCAATGGCTAATCGGACGATGCTACAGTGGGAGCTCTAAATTTTGCCTACCCAGGTTTAATTAGGATAGGGATTTTTAACGAGTACCTGACATCGTACAGGCTTGGAACCCCCGTTTAACGTCCATTCCGAAGGACGGCGTAAATAAGGATTTTTTCTCCCTTAAAAAAATCCTAGGGTCACCTGCCGGGCTACGAACCCGCGATCTTGGGCTTAGTAGTTTGTTACGCTAACCACTATACCACAGGTGAATAAGTAAACTTTACAGACGGTAAGATAGATGTGATATATAATATGTACTGCGTGTTTAATTCGATAATAAATAAAAATTAAATAATATCACTAATTTTAACTGAATAAAATGTAGCAATCAGAAAGTTAAAATGATACAGAATTTAAAAAAAAAAACTGTACCACTACAACCCATGAAGGGTCTTAGGGTTCAGATCATGTAGGCACTGTACTGTTTCTAAGGCAACGGTTGTGCAGGGAAAAGATTTTTTACGCTTAACCACCAGGTCAAACAGATTGTCCAAGGAGGGTTTGGAGATCCTACTGGAACCACCTATGGCTGTAAACAGATTAAATAACTCTTCTTTCACACATTATTGCTTGAACCTGGGATCTCGAGCGCAGCGTCATAGTTATTCAAAGAGCTATCCCGTTCGCAGTATTCTTTATGATATTTTGTTATATTATGAAAAATACTAGTGTTATAACTATATATAGAGAAAAAAATACCTGAACCTCTACAACCCCACGAATTATGTTAGTACTGAACATAGTGTTGAAAACTGCAGTGTTTCAATGACAATGGCTGTGCAGGGAGATGATTTGTTCGAGACCACGCTCAACCAAATAATCAATGTTATAAAGACTTATTATTTTATTTTTATTATTATAGGCGTTCCAAAATGGGTTGCCTCAACCTGTCAGAGCAGAGCTCCACACCTCTCGATCCAACCAATCATCTTCCTGGAGACCCCTACCGCCCATCTCTTCCTGGACTCCCTCCATGCGCCTGCTTCTGGGCCGTCCGCGTCCTCTCCTCCCTGGTGGAACCCAATCCAGCACTCGGTTCGGCTAACATTCAAATGCCATTCTCTTCACATGGCCGTACCATCTTAGGCGGCGTGTCCCGATTCTTTCATTCGTTGATATATTCACGTCCATCCTCTGTCGAATCTCTTCGTTTCTTAGTCTATCCATTCTGGTGACACGGAGACACCTCCTCCAGAAATCCATTTCAACCACCTGCACCTTTGAGTACAGACGGAGCTCATAGTCCAGGTTTCCGAAGAATAAGTCAGGATAGATTCGACAATGGTTATGAAAATACGGCGTTTATTTTCCTTAGACATCTCTGTGCTCCATAGGACCGGATGCAGCATTCTAGTAGCTTTTCGTGCTTGCTCCACCTTTTTCCTGACGTCATACTCCGACGACCCGGTAGTAGCCAAATAAGATCAGGTACTTAAATATATTTACTTTCTTACAGTTCTCCCTGTCCACCAGAAGTGCATTTGTATCAGGATCTCCAACGGCCATGCCCTCGGTCTTCTCGAAGTTAATTTTTAAAGAATTATTAAAAAGATTAATAACAGGACATAAGAGCTCTGAGCAAATGAGAAATTGAAGAAAACCACAAAACAACGTCAATTAGTTTGATTATATGTATTTGATCAATATGGTAAAATCCCCTGACATAACTCCACCAATTAATATAGCACTAATGGTGTTGCTATTTGATTGATATTGATTACTCGGGGAATATATTTAATTTCTGAGAAATATATTCCAGGCGTATGACTCTCTAAGGGCACAGTATTATTAGAGCCGTCTAGAAGGGTTGAATAACGTTTTTAACCTCAAAGGAATGGTTTAAAAACGTGACGTGGTTAGTACCCTCAATCTTGAATACTGTTATAAAAAATTGTTAATATATTTGGCTAGCTTTAGTAATTATGTCAGACACTTCTTTGTCTAACCGTTGAATCTAAATATGAGGAACCATCAACAACTTTAACCTTTTCACAATTGTATTAGAAATCTACTTCTTCCTCCTTCCTAGAGATATCCACGACTTTTCTCTTTTTGGAATTGATTACTATTCTTTTCCTTAGGATCTAGTTCTAACATTCAACAAGTACCCGCTGTAGTTTTTCTTTGTTATCCCAGACAAGAACAATATCTTTTCGAATAAATATGCCTGTGATAATATTCTTCCTAAGTTATATTTCCTTATTGCAGTTTTCCTTTTCCTTATTTTCAATTATTTAATCAACAAGTATTTTAGAAGGCGTACAACAGAAAATGTTGCGATATACTTGGCCAAAAGTTATCAGGTATTCTCTCCTTCTCTAATGCACTCGCATGCTCCTCAGATCCTCTCTACGTCATCAATCCACCATAGATGTTGTCTTCCTCTTGCTTCCTGGTCTTCCGTTGACCAATATCTAGGGGAAACTGGCGGTGCCTACCTCTTCATAAGCCCAAGCCATCTTAGCCTTCCTTGCTTTTTAATTGCCTTTCTCGTGTGAAAAGCTATTGTCCATTCTTCTGTACTGGACCAATTCTTTCCCATCTGCTTGTCTCGCTCTCTGCTTGCTACGTGAGCCCAGGTCTCAGTCCCATAGATTAAAGTTAGTCTTATAAATAAAAACAAATTAATAAGCAACCATGAAGGCTGCCGAGAGAATTGAAAAGTCACGACTTTGCAATAACTGTTTTGAATTTCTTAATCAATTTGAGTTTGAATTATTTTAAATTCAAATTAATCAATTTAAATTATTTACATTAGTGTGGTTTCCACATATATTGACAATCCGAACAATAATTATATACATTTTGAAGTAGTCTAATTATTAATCAAAACATATGATGGGCTGTAAAATCTCAATACAAAATATCAATAGTTTAATTGAAATAATAATCGCTATGTAGTTATATTATTTATACCTTTTATTTGTATTTACATAAATTTGATTTTCATTTTTAGCATTATTACCATCGTAAGTTTAACAATTCCTTTTTTTTTTAAATTATTTTATTGAATTGTACAACTGTAATATATACATCTAGTACAAGGGCTATATGAATAAATAAATACATGACAGGACATGTAGAGGCATTACCCACTGGCAGCACTCAGCAATTCCTAAATCATTTGTACTTTCAATTAAGTTTTCATTCCAAAAGGAAAAGTTCAACTAGATATTGTTTTTTAAGTTATTACAAATATCAATTGCATAACAATTGATTGACTCTTAAACCTTAAAACTAAAATTGATTAAAAGAAATTTTGTAATTCCTCTATAAGCCGCTAATCGACGCAAATATCGCAAATATAGCTGACGCGAAGCTACAAGTATTCCCCCAACCAAAGGTCTCTAAACGCAGCTAAATATGTTTAAGCTAAAGAAACATGTAGATAACTCCCAAAAAATATTTAGGAAGTCCTGAATATTTAGGTAGAATTTTTAGGAAATATTTTAGTCAATCCACTAAAAATATATATGTATAAAACTCACAGTGTTATATCATTACTCATAAGAAAGTGTTGTTACTACAATAGTAAACTTATAATACAGCAAAACTGTCGATTTTTTCGATTTTTATTTTTGTTTTTATCATAAAATTAAACTACTCAAACTCATGATTACAATGAATATGATTCTAAAACGTTAGAACGAAAAGGTATAGGATAGTGAGTGGTTCCCACCAATTTTGAAAGGAAAACTTCGGAGGCATACTGACTAAATATGAATATACAATAAATACACAATAGGGATCTGTACACATTTGTCAAAAATGTTCGAATATTACAATTTCGAATTTCATACTGAAATGATTTGATATAAAAACCGAAAAAAGTCTTTAGAAAAAAAATGATTTTATTTATTAATGATATATTTTTTTATCTACTCAGGGGGGTAGATATACAACCTGTGGTATAGGAGATAATAATTGGAACCAATTAATAAATAAAACCAATTATTAAATGGATTACTAATTTATTATAAATCTGTTAAGTTTCCGGATGCATTACTTTAAATTTTAAAAGTCAGTCGTGCGAATAAAGTGCGTCTGTTACAGGAGGCACCAGTTGAGTCTTTGCTGAAACTACTCATCAAGAAAAACTTTAGGTGATGACACAAACGGTTTAGATTTCTCTTTAGTTT
Organism: Troilus luridus; assembly: GCA_964056705.1. Classification (NCBI taxonomy): domain Eukaryota; kingdom Metazoa; phylum Arthropoda; class Insecta; order Hemiptera; family Pentatomidae; genus Troilus; species Troilus luridus. The sequence goes on along the minus strand of OZ057416.1, from coordinate 76,030,191 downwards.
GGTCTGAGTTGGTCTCTTTGTCTGCTTTCAGCTGATAATGGAAACTTAAAAAAAAAAAAAAAAGGAAAATTCTTTGTAGACGTTAATTAATTTCTAACTCTGAAGGCTTAGAACCAAGTTCTCAACTTCTAATTACTGTAGAACTCTGCTTTAGTAGTTAGGAAACGGTAGCTATTAATTGTAACTTTTTAGAGCTAGCTTTAGCTTTATTAATATCTGACTGCGATAACATTGAAACTATAATTAATAAATTAATTAAATATTCGCACATAAATTATAACAGTTGTCTTTAATATTGTTTATATTTTATTATGTTTCGTAAAATCGTCTATATTATCATAAAGATTTATAAAAGCAGTACTTTTGTGTAGAATAGCAGTGTTGATATATCACAATGAAGATTTAAATGTAGAACTTATATAAATAATTGTATTGAAAAATTATTTAAAAAAAGAAATTGGGTATAATGTCCATTACGAATAAGCCTGTAAAAGAAAATGTGATATCCCTTGTTATTTAAATAGAATACCCCTCAATAACCTCCACACAAATATTTACCCTATTATGCAAATTAAAGAAATTATATATATTATGCTCCTTAGCCATAAAAAAAATTAAACCACTAAGTATTGTTTTTATTAGGTCAATTTATTTATTATTTAAAAAAAAAATAATGTACGTAGGGCCTTCAGGACTAACATTAATGTAGATATATAGGATACACTTTTAATTTAACCTTTATGATATCTTATTACTGACTTGAAAGAAAACGTTTTATTTTAAATGAAATACGTTTTTTACCTGAATATTTTTTTTTATTATTTTTTTTTTTGTTCTTACAACGCTTAGAGTTTGTATTTTGAACATGAGATTTCTTTAAAAATGACGTTATATGAACATTTTTTTGTTTGCACTACAATTGATTCTATCTTATTTAAACCATAAACAAATATTGTAATCTTAAGTAGGGCATCATAAACCAAGTTGGAAGTTACATAGGCTTCTCATCTTCAGTATTCTGTGATAATGATTTCTAGACGACGGGTTTACTAAATTTGCTTCACTGTCCAAAAATGACCTCAAAGAAAATTAAGATCCTTTGATCTAAATAGTATTTAAATAATAAAATGGGATGCCTGAGGTCGTTACACTTAAAACATAGAAATTCAATGTCGTTAATGAATAAGAATCATACCTCTCTCTTTTCCAAGGGTTGATGTAGTTCACATGAAGTTGAATAACATTATATTTATTTAGTGTTGACCATAGTTACAAGTAAAGTTGTTTTATCTACTTACAAAGAGGAAAAAAGAAGCCTTTTCGTTATATGTGACTGCCTGCATCTTGAGTGTCTGCTGTTCTGCCTACAGCTGCCCCTGTCCTGTCTTGGTGTAGATCCTTGGGGATAGATAAGCTACCTACTCAGTGACCCTTAACTGATTTAATTACATAGTTATAGCGTTCTAAATATAACAGGAAACATATTTATAACATATAACATGTAAAAATAATATTTTATAATCCGTGAATCGACCCCGTGAGATCTGGAGCCTTTCGTAGGTCTCACGAAGCATTAGGGGGGGGGGAGGATGGATAATTAGATGGGGATCTCCCCCAAATTACATATCTGTGCAACCGTTGGTTTAGAAATATTACGGGATATATCAAGTGCTAAACTCAAATTATGCAATAGTACAGATTTTTTTTTGTAGAGAACAGAATGTGCAATAAAAAGATAAAAAATATTATTTGCACTTTTTAGAATTCCTTAATGTAATTAATATTCTAATTGAGGAAAAGTTTTAATATTTTGTTCAAAATATTAAATTTAATTCTTAATCGTTCTGTTTTCTATTTTTCAACGACGCTAACGACCATTGCGTTAGATACACTATAAAGGGGATGAGTCGTATAAACCAAGTTTAGTAGTTTCTCACCCCCGCTACGAATGACTGGATTCGGTTCGGAAAAGACAATAAACTGGGGGAATTTTATTACTCCTTTTTATGGGCGAGGCTCTGGTAGTCCTGTACAAATTGATTCTTCCCTCAAAGTACTTGACCGGCTTAGCTCAGTCGAGTTGACTAGTTATATTTATAGGCGTGTTTTTGACGTTTACCATAGTATATCTTCGTTGTTAAAATTCATGAACAATTAATCATTTAAAAATTGAATAATGCATACGTTCAGTAATCTAGGACAAATCACCTCCCTGTACAATCGTTGTCCTTGAAACAGTACAGTCTTTACCATGTACTGAACCCCAGATCAGTTCAAGGGTTGTAGTGGTACAGGTTTTTTTTTATATATATAACGCTAATTGTGCAATAGCTGGTACCCGTGATTTAGCAAGTCGCCATGAAACCTCCTTCCTTATCTCGTTTTATCACGTGTAACGTCATCGTTACACGTCATTACTCTTCTCATTCGAGTTATTCGTATGTAGGTAATTAAATTTCCACCATATTTTCCACATTGTATTTTTTCTTCGTGAATTTTGTTTACTGTCTTTAAATTTCTGTATTGACTATTACATTTAATTGTTATTTTGTCTTATTATTTATATTATTGTCTATTAAAAACGAATATAATAAAAATTGAGAATATCCGTCTTCCTAAGAAAAAATAGTGTGGCGTATAGAATAGTTTCAAGGATCAGATATTGTGAAAAGGGTCATCAGATGGAGATGCTTTTAGTATAAAATATAGGTAAAAAATTTATATTGTAAATGCAAGAAAAAGCACTTGGCTAGGCGGGTTTAGAAATTTGAAATTTAATTTTTTTTTGTATGTGTCAAGGTTATAAGCAATGGCGAATACCTGTTCTTGGTGACGTACTAGATCAAATATACCCGAAAAGGTTTCATAATTTAATGCGATTAGCTACTCCTTAACTGCTCGACATATCAAATGGAAATGCTATGTAGAATTAAGTATTATAATCTAAAATCTTATTATAAAAATGCAAGAATAAGTTACCAAAAAGCTAGGATGAACTGTATAAAAAAAAGTACAAGATTGTTAGAAAAAATATCTCCAATAAATCCGTCCTCCATTCTGCTCTTCTTTCTTCTTCCATTTTTTCAAGTAGCCGAATGCAATCTTGTGATGGTCCGTGGCCACCTGATGCCTCTATCGGCCTTCGGTAATTCGTTCTTCACTTCCTTATAGGCTCTCCGAACGAGAGGAGTTCTTTCTTTCTTTCTTTTCTTTAAAAAAAAGGAAAAGAAAAAAGGCTAGAAACAAGTCAATATTTCATTCCGATTTCCAGAGGTTTAGAAGTATTTTAAGATTTTTAAAAGACCGTCTTAATTTTGTAACATATTTTGTTAAAATGTTTTATTTCTTTTATCTGCCTTTATAATTTGGGTACCTTTATTTGAGAAAATATTTCCTGGTTGAAGGTGATCTAGGACAGAGTACCTCTCTGTACAACCTTTGTCAAAGTAACAGTACGGACTCTAGTTTTGACATTCTCATTCTGTTAACCCTGATAAGCATAAAATAAATCAATTAAAGATCAGAGATCAAATAAAATAATAATGATAATTTTAAGGCCAGATGAGCTTATAAAAGATTACTAGCTTTAATCATAAAAATTAAATAATTTTTCTTTACTTGTTTTTCACATTTTTATTTTTAATTTAATAATTAATCTCCCATTTGCTGCATATTTTGCCCGAACCCGATTTCAATCTTTTTATCACAAACTTCATCCCCACTTGTTTCAAACCTAGCAACCTCTTCAATTTCTGATAATCCTCCGAGGCGTTTGAAAACAAGATGGCCTCGTGGTTCTCTAAGTTGAACTTTTTATTTGAGTACTACCACTGGGTAGCTTCTTGTCTTTTCATGCTAATGTAAACATGCATTATATTTACTTGATGTATTCGGTTATACAGTTGTAAATTTCGTTAAATAACTTTTAAAAATATAAATATATAATGCTTTAAACGTTTATTTCACAATTGTTAAGAGTAATTTAATTTAAAAGGTAATTTCATTTGTTTTGTGATAAGTGTGATATTTGTAGTATATTTAAAAACACATGTTACAAATGTTAAAAACAAAAGGGGGTCGATCGGGTTTTGTTCGCTCCGGCTAGGGCAAGCCAGACCGTGTTGACACGTGCCTTTTGACGTCCACAATGCAGGCTGTAGCTCATAGTTGTTTTCGTGAATTTGAAAAAGATACTAATCTGCTGCCCACCTGCAGGTGTAATTACTTTAAACTTCGTCATCGATTCGACCAATTCGAATTGACCTAGTCGATCATCTCAACCTCTTTTGTCTCATCATCCTCGCTCGCCGCCCGACGAAAATCCTCGTTCGTCTCAACATCCAGCTCGCTCTCCTGAGAATCTACTATCCACTGGAATCTACTTCGACAGGCAGATAAGAGTTTTATATATATATATATGTATATAAAACTGTTATATATATATATAATACTCTTATATATATATATATATATATATATATATATATATATATATATATATATATATATATATATATATATATCATTTCAACTACGATACCAAATAAACATTTATTATTTTGTAATCGATTTTATGTGAACATTTTTTTTTTGTAATTTAAAAGAGGTACATTTATTATCGTAAGATTAAATAATAATTGTTTTCCTATTGTTAATTATTAGTTGTCTATAATATAGTTAGTATAAGTAACTTCATTTTCTCATTATAAAAACGTTTAAAATGTTCTTTCAGTTCAATCAATTGTTTATTTTCTATTATCAAGTAGTAGTTGTTTAATTTATAAAAGTGATTTATGCTATTAATTTAATAAAAGGTTACAATTTAAATGACATGCGATCTGGTATAATTAAATCAGAAATTTATGTCTTCCTTATTCATTTCGAAGTTCTCATTGAAAGTTCCTACTATTTTGAGGTTGCTCAAACAGATATTATTTTTAAAAATATTTGTTTATACATAAATATTTAAACTAATATTGTTCAAGAATCTTGATGAGCCTCACCCTTAGTGCTTTAAATATTCGGTATAATGGAAGACGGTCTAGACCGTCCTTGGGCAAGATATTGCTGAAAAAGACTATCCATTGATTTTTTAAAGTAGCTAACTTACTTCAGTATATTCCAGTCTAACATTAGTTCCGGGGTAGTAGAAAATTTTGCATGCTTATATTTTAAAATCAGGAGTAGCTTAGTGATAGGTAGGGATCCCTTTTTACGGAATATGGGACCTTCCTTATCTGGTATAAGTATACTGTATATAAGTTTGTGATTGATAATGAAAATAAAATAAATTTTAAATTAAGGAATATAAAGATGATACATATAAAGTATATTAGTTACTGTTTGAGACAACTCTGAATAGCATCTTTCTCCTTGTGGTTGATGAGGTGGTGTTCCAAACAACCATGCACATCTTCACCTGTTCCTAACTGTTGCTGTTCTTCTACTAGTAGTACATGGCCATTTTGCCACTATTTGTTGGTCTGGAAAGTGATAGAGAGCTATGCCTTTGTTACGTGTAGTTAGAGCAGACAAAGACAGAGGGGCTGTTTTAGATTGAATAACAAGAATGTTATTCGTCATAATTCTTCATATCGGAGTAGAGCTTTGGGGCTCCACTAAGCCATCGAATTCCTCTCGTATACAATCCTTACAATCCAAAATCGATGGTAAAATCCTTAATGCTCCTTATTTTGTTAAGAATAAAGTCATCCATAACGATCTTAATGTCCCATTTGTTGCTGATTTGGCCCGAACCCGATATCTATCCTTTCATAACAAACTTCATTTCCACTCAAACCCTCTAGTTTCAAACCTAGCTTCCTCTTCAATTCCCGATAATCCTCCAAGGCGTCTGAAAAGAAGATGGGCCCGTGACCTTCTTAGTTGAACTTGTGATTTGAGTACTACCAGTGGGTAGTTTCTCTACTTGTCATTTTCACATGTCATTATGTATCGCTTAGCCCATTTACTTGATGTATTATTTTAATACAGTTGTAAATATCAATAAATAAATAAATAAAAAATTCTTCATATAATACAGATATTTAATTTTCTAAATAGCATATTTTTTCTAACCCATTATTGGTATGTGCTACTTACAACGTGTTATTGATAAAATATAATTGATATAACACGTGTATATATAAATCCGTAAGCACTTAGAACTATACAAATCTGCGATCTAGAGATATGGAGCACAATCTCCTTCCGAAGTTGTCCATTCAATCTTATAGGCAAATATAATAGATAAATTATTGTTACTAAATCATTAATTTTTAATTATGATTATTAAGTTACGGTAGCAGGTATTTTTTGAAAAAGGTCTCAGTCAATTCTGTTTAACAAGAATTGCTTTATAAAATTTACGTCAATTATTTCCTAAACTTCTGAAAGAACTTTCAATGAATCTCTCTGTTGATAAACTTTTATTGAATTTTCTTTTAACATTAGGCAAGTTTCATTGTCTCAGGAAACTTTCCTCCATAAAGATTGAACAAAGGAAAATCTTTCCCTTCCTTGGCTATTACGGAGGGATACTTTTCGGTTGAATTTCCAAATGAGCTTGGTCCTGAAAAAGTCCCTAACTTCTTAATATTCTAGTAAAGTTTCATTATCAGTCAATACATCTCAAGCGATGTCAATACTGTTAAGAAATATTTTTATAATTTTGATAAATAAGCTTCTAATATAAAAAAAAACATGTACCACTCAAACCTGAACAACGGTTGTGCAGGGTGATTTGTCCTTAATCACGCTCATCCGCCAGATGTCCCCCATTATTTCGGGTACTCACTTTATTGGGGGTCCTGGATCCCATTTGATCCATCTCCTGCCGATATCATAAAGTTTTTTATATAGTGTTTTTTAAATTCTAAAGTGGTGTAAAAATACATTATTAATAATATGTCTTAATGAACACGAAGGTTCGATGGCGATATCACCAACATATGCCTCCATACTTCCATCCCGAACTACTACACCAAACCCAGAGCCGTTGGATTGCTCTTAACGAAATTCTCCCAACTACGTCTCGGTCGGGCGGCTCAGCGTTTAATAACATTATAAAGAATTCGTTTTTAGTAATATAATAACGACGAATATTGGTAACACTGTACACAGAGTGTATACAAATAAATATATATACTTCAAGAAAGCTACATAATTCAAATCATAAAGTTTTTAAAAAGTGACAAAAAAGTTGAAAAAAATAATAAGTAAATAAAATGTGCTAATCCTTGCAAGATATTATTTCAGCAGTAATTTATTTGCTAGATAGCTATATAAAATATAGTAGTTTGGTCGAACCAAACCATTGTGAGAAGGCTTTTTTAGTGCTTATGTATTTAAGGTCTCTTTATGCTGCTATCACTAATAGGACGATGATCCAGTGGGAGTCCTAGATTTTTCCTGTCCAGGTATAATTATGATAAGGATTTAAATTGAAAGAAGAATTTTGGGTGAAATATGTTTCTTTCATTAAAAAAAAACCCACTGATAAACTTCTTTTCAGTTCTCTGTTGGGCTACATAGATCACAGATCTTGTTGTTGTTTTATTTTAAGGGCAAACAACTACAAATGGTTATTATTGCCCTCACTACTGGAGAATATAAATATTTATAGTATCTACATAATTACTACTAGAGAATATACATATTTACATTACCTACATAATTACGTATATATATTCTTGTTACATTATTACACTTAGTAAAAATATTGTTACATATTTAAATAATAACATGCCATGCTATATTAGGCACATAGTAGAACCATATTAACATATTAAACATATCGAAAGGTAACTTATATGAAGATGTTCATATTAAAATAAAACGTTATACATAATTATATAAGATTTATGATATAATATAAAATTTATATTATCTATATAAACATTATACACACCGACAATATATAGATACACATATATACACATACACACATACATACACATATACACATACATACATAAACCCATATACACACATACACATAAACGTATAAATGTATATGTGTGTGTGTATATGTATATGTGGAAGTGTGTGTCAGGTGATAGCACAACTGAACATTGATCGTACATTCATCACAGACCTTAAAGCTACCTTTTGAACGAAAATTTGCTTTTATTAACCCTTTATATTAACCTTAGATATTATGATTTCTCTCAAGTTGGTTTCGAATTCTTAACTAAATTGCCCAAAAATGTGGTGTTGTATTAGGTTTTCTCGAGATAAAAGGGTTTTGAGAATAGAATTAATTTAATTTTTTTTCTGAGCATTACTTCACCACAAAAATAAACTATCACTAACAAACAAAATTATAATATATGACATTCTACTTAAACCAATATGGACCTATGCTTCACAAGTGTGGAGCTTATGCGAAAAATCCCACTTACAGACCATTCAAATTTTTCAATCGAAATTACTTCGTTATATTACACATAGTCCCTTTTACATTACTAACAAAACATTTCACAAAGATCTCAACATACCACTCATGACTGACACAATCAAGAAAAACTACAAAAATTTCCTGACCCTCTTGCTGGACATCCAAACTTACTGGTACAATCATTACTAACAAACACATTACCACAGAATCCGATAAGGAGGGATCTACTACAGAGAGATGAACCACGCTAGGAGTGCCTTCAATTTCTTCAAACTCGTTTCCACGAGAATCCGTTAGGGGAGGTTTACCAAAAGAAGATCAAGATTACAATATGTGCCAAATGGCATTTGTATAATTTCTAAATAAATATTTTTATTATTGAAAAAAAGTTTCTGACCATTAAAATAACAACAATAAAAACTTTTGTCGACAAATAAAATGAATATGAAATTGAGATTTAATTAAACATTAATTTGAAAAGGAAATTAAAAGAGCTATATTTATTATTTAAAAATGTTAAAACATTCTCCAACAGTTAAAATGTCCTTCATTAAAATAAATTTTACCGAGGACTAGAGATGGTTGTAGACGCCCTTAAAACAGTATCTTGCTCGCCCTCTAAAAAACAATTTCTGTTGTTATCTAATTTATTCTCTTGCTCGTAATGTTTTTTTTATTTTTTATTTTCGTTGCTTTGGTACTATTAGCGAAAGAAATAATAATAAAATGAAAACATACTTTTTTGTTAGATCAGAGGTCCAAGTATTTAAAATCATTTACATCGTCAAAATTATTATTGATTATTTTTGCAGACGGTAATATAATTGTATTATATAATATAAAGCTAATATTTAATTAGTTAATAAATAATCATTAAAAAAATAATAATATATATATATTTGTATCTAAAAGTAAGAAAACAGCCTCTATTCTCTGAAGGTCCATTGAACTCCAGGGAGTTTGGTTCATGGAAGAGTCTGTACTGTTTCTGAGACAGTGTTGGTGACAGGTCTAGGCTTTCCTCCAATGAAGATTACCCAACTTTATCGAGACTGTGTGAGCCCCAGGAGGATCTCCAGACCCCAAAGGTTCCATCCACGGCTGTTAACTGATTAAATAAATTATCTGCCAAAGCAGTATTTGAACCCGGAACCTTCGACACGCTAACTCAGCGCTCTACCACTGAGTCTCTCCTCCCTAAAAAATAGCATGGGTTAAAGATAATGAATTGATATATGTGATATATAATATATTCTTAAAATGGTCGTAATAAATGTTAAAAGAGTATTACTTATAACAAAATCTCAGACATTGAATTAGTCAAATATTTTTTTGAGATTCAAAAAAATCAATAATTTATAAATTTATTTATATATTCATTCTATTTTTATTTTTTATGAAAGTCTAAATTTCCCTGAATGTTATAGCAATGCACCGGATCAAATAAAAAACTCTGTTACTCTTGTTACAAGCCTACAGGTGTAGTAATGAAAAACCAACAGCAAATAAGACAGTCAAACATAACCCTCGGCCAAGATCTAATCCTCCAACACCTCGGGACACCTTGCTACAGCGCTGAGCGAATAAAGGCCTCGCATCCATAATAAAAGAAGGTAGAGGACTTGGGTAAATATAAAAAGGTAGGTAGGAGGACAGAGGCCCATTGCCCGCGGACGACCCCTGAAATTTTCATGTCCTCCGAGAGATTTCATCCCTCCAGTTCCAGTAATAGCCCTCTCCTGCTCCCGGAGCTATTCCTCCAGGACCCATACCGCTCTTTACATAATGCTTACGGCGTCATCACTTTTGCAATGTATTGGTCCGAAGGTACAAAGGTAGGCAGGTTTTATACGGTGTAGGAATTTGGGCAGGGGAAGCACTTGGGTGACTAAACTGAAACAATAATCGTAGAACAATTCTTGCGGTTTTTATATCTTCGTTGTTCCATATCCAGAGTCTTCAGAGAACAAAATATACCGTTGTTTCAAAGGTACATCGAAGAAGCAAAGGTATAATACAAAAGTATTAGTATAAAGCATCAAAGTAATGCGTGGTCCTGTCAAACTCAATTACATATATCCTACAATCAATAAAACTTTGGACCGAATTACCTGAAAAAGTATTCCTCCATAAATTTTGTTCATATTAAAGCAACCACATTTATTTTGAACTTCTTCCTGTTATAAATATCTAACCGTTATAAATAGTTCCAGAATATTAATAATCTTGTTCTAACTAATATTCTTCCCTGTAATACATATCTCCCCTCTACCACTACAACCCGTAAACGGGTCTTGGGTACAGTATTGTACAGTACGGGTATTGTACCCATGTATGGGTACATTGTACTGTTTCACGGACAACGGTTGTATAGGAAGATGATTTGCCCTAGATCACGTTCAACCGCAAGATTTTCTCCCTTATTTTGGCTACCCACTTAATAGAGACAGGATCAGTCCCAGGATGGTCCATATGATCCTTCTCCGGCCTCTAACAGAATAAACAAAAGTCTTAACAGCAGCAGTATTTGAACCACGATTTTCAGCATTGCAACTCCATTGCCCTACCATTGAGCCATTCCGCTCTCTCAAAAAGGAAAAAGAAATCCATTATTTTCTCGGTAGATGCCTGTAGTGATCGATATCCCGTAAAGTATCGAACAAACAATTGCAAGTTTATGCTCGTTGCCAAGGTGACATTTCACAATACAAAAATTCTTTGGCCGTTTTTTGTTTGTTTCATTCAGTTGTGTGTTAGAGGGTGTTAAGAATGGAAGTCAACAAAGAGAAAATTCGGTACATTTTACATTTTTTCCTCTTAAAGGCGAAAATGCAAGCCAGGCTGCTGATATTGTTAATGGTGTTTATGATGCCGATACTGTTACAGCTAATTACGCGCAATTTTGGTTTCGTCGATTCCGTTCTGGCATTTTTGATGTTAAAGACGCAGCTCGCACAGGCAGGCTCGTCGTTGAAAAAATCACAGAAATAATCGAAGTTGACCGGCATGTTAGTAGTCATAGCATCGCCCAGGAGCCAAAGATCGACCGTAAAGCAGTTTTAAACCTTTTTCGCAAAGCTGGATTCAAAAAGAGGCTCGATGTTTGGGTACCAGACCAATTAACACCAAAAAACATGATGGATCTAATTTCCATCTGCGAAGCCTTGGCCAAATGGAATGATATATTGCACATATTGGGTTTTCCATACAGATTGGTAACTGTTTTTCATACATATCACCGATCGGGAATGTTAATTTTGAACAACAAATTAAACTTAAAATCATATTTGTCAAAATAGAGAAATTTATGGGAAAAAAATTGAAATAAGAATAGAATTAAATTAACAAATCAAACAACCAGAAAATGGAAACAAAAAGAATGATGAATTTATTTTAGTGTTATGGATAATCCATTCTTCTTTCAGGTAGTTCTGTGCTAACCTGTAGCTCGAACTCGGTCGTGGTAGATAAAGATGATATAATATTATTGAATTTAACAACCATAGATCTACACATTTGAGCGTCACCCCAGGAAAATCAACCCCTTTCACAACCGATGGTTTAGACGGTACAATCTATACCATGTTCTGCATTATACATAATACTAAAGATCCGTCATGGGTAAAGGTTATACAATATTTATATATTTTTATTCAAATTTTGATCCCGTGTATACCAATATATGCTTTAGAATCTTTATTTTTAAACAAAATCTAAAAATATTTACAAGTAATTTTAATAAAACAAGATTTTGGGATAATAAGGGTCTCCTGTTAGGATAATCGGCTCTAAAGGAATGTATTGAATCTTCATTCCATTTTGGGAACCTGTGAGAACATGTTTGTCAACTATGTATTTGATGAGGGATTCAATTCGAAATAATGGTGGCCGTAAGCCCAATAGGGAATTAAATTACATTAGCAGACTGCTCTGAGGAATCCAATTGTCTTCTGGCTTTATTGGGTCTCGAGGATGGGACTCTTGCGAGCTGGTGCATTAGCTTTCAAAGGCTTCCAACTTCACTGCATTCTCTTCAACATCAACAAAGCCTTTATTTACTCCTATTACATATACTGGAGTTATTTCTATACTGCACGAAGCTCGAGAGTTTCTGTGTAATTTTTTAGAAAAATGCTACTTTCACTATCCCTCACCAAATCACCTTGGTTTTTTCATTAATTGTGTCTATTTCCAAACACCTTTCGAATGAACTACATGCCTGAGGCATGCGTATCATGTTCTCAGTTCGCTTTAAGCTGGTTGGTGAGAAAAGGTGCACAAGCTCATGCATAATTGGATAGAAGCCAGATATACACATAGTAGCCATAGATACACCCTTGATATATTAATATAAATAAGCTTATTCATATAGCGAAACAATCTCAAAATAAATTTAATGCAAAATATAATACATTTAGTAATCTCTGTTGCTTTCCAGAAATGCCGAAGTTCGGTGAGCCAATCACAAACTTGACGGTGGCTGTCGGACGCGAAGCTGTACTCACCTGCATCGTTGAGGATCTAGGAGCTTACAAAGTGAGTCACATAATTATATCATTAAAATTACTTTTATTATTTCATTGCTTGATATTATGTACTTGAAAATAAACCAATTGAAGCAACAATTTTAATGAAATAGTTAAAAGATGCATAATCTAGAAAAATTTCAAACGGTAACAACTCGTAATTAACCCTTTTTTTTCTTTACATTGTTCATTTTTAATAAATAAAAACATGTTTACTATGGAAATCACCCAATTCGTAAGTAAATTCACATAAACAAGATCATTGCACACTGAGTGTACCTCCTCGTAATTTTTTTATAGCCATTGAACACCTTGATGTGCTCAATGTAAGGTAAAATGAAAATACATCATTAAAGAATTTATAAATATTTATTTCAAAAATAGTTACATAATATAAAATCGTTATTTTGCTTTCAAAAATAAAGAACAGAATATATTGCAAAGAAAATTTTTTTAAAGAAGTAAAAAGTAAGTTGAAATATGAAAAAAGCAACAGTTGAATATGAAAAATGTCCCAATGCCACATTTTGTTTTACTGTACTTTACAGATTTCATTAATTCAAGAAAAATCTTATTTTGACGACTAGTTTATTCAGAATAACTGATATTTGCATATTTCGAATGCCAATTTTTTTTTTTAAAATTAAAATACAACACTAGGGCACTATATTGTATGCTATATATTATATATAAAATCATTATATTATTATTACCACGGCCAATATTTGAAATCATTTCATTCTAATTTCGAACGATTCGTCAGATTTTGCCGACGTTTCGCTGGTCATACTAGCTTCTTTAGTGCTTAATTTGAGACTGAAAATATTCTTCCATACTTCGGTATTTATAACGTTTTGGCTACAGGGGTGGAGCCTATTCTACCTTTAATCTGATTGGTAATATTTTTGAGGGGATTTAGGTGCTTTGAGCAAACCAGAACACCATATGCACTTGCAGAACATAAATAAAATGAAAAAATAAAAAAAGTGAATAGCAAGTAATCAGTATTGATGAATGTTTTGTAAGTACAAGCCATGCTATTTCACCACTTAAACTAAATTTGTTAAATAGTGTAATAACGTGACATAAGGCACAGTATATATTATGAAAAATCGAAATAGTGAAGCACTCCAAAAATTTCAACGTAGATGATGGATATACAATAAGCAAACTATGGCTTCCAAACATACCAGTGGCAAAGAAAAAACCTAAAAGAAAAGACAGTCAGTCGAGGTCCATCCAATCAGAAACCAAACGGTCAGAGCCTAGCCTATGCGATCACTGGAAGAATAAGCTGCACCTCCAAACCCAAAAAGCTATAAATACCTAAGCCCAGAACAGCAATTTCATTCTCAGAGTAAGCCTTTAGGAAGCTAGCTGTCTGGCCAGCGAAACATCATAAAAAATACTTGAAGACTCTGTCGAAACCTTAAGGAATACGTCAACAGGGACAAGGGCGATGTAAACATTTTTTTTTCTTTTCTGATGATGATAAAAAAACACAACAAACAAACATAACTTTTATTGACAGTTGGTTCCAATTCTTCTTTCCTATCTGAGCATTGTGACATTAATTGCCTTCATACGTATGTTAATATTCTGAATTGGTCATTTTATCATTCAATATTATCATCTAACAATTTTTTAATGATTTTAAAAGATATGTGCACTCTCCATTGGTTTTTTTTTATTGGCTAATAGATTTTTAAATTGGCTTTTGTTTCATTTCGATAATTTGATATCTTTTGTCTTATACTAAGTGCCCATTCTTTCTCCACCAGAATCGAGATAGCTAATTATTAAAAAAGGTATTGGTGAAAGAGGAGGGATTTTGGCTCTTTGAAAGGATTTTCCCTGAGCTTTCCTGATTTCCACAAGGGGCTTCGAGCGGATTTAGAGTCCGATATTGAAAAATTGATTAATTTGAATATTCAAAGTTTTAGAGACCCTCATTTAATAATTTTGCAAATATTTATTTCCCATTCTTTACTTAAGCTCTTTCAACAAATCATTAGAGCTCGCAGTAGCTTATGAGGCTGAAAAAAAGAAGCATATGTTGGTAAATAAAGAAAAAGTAATTGACAAGGGGGTTACACGGGGTGTAGTGGTTAGCTAAACAACCTTCTATGCCCAAGAGCACTGATTCGCAGCAAGGCAGGTGACCCTAGCATTTTTCAAAAGGGAGTAAAAAATCATTGGTTATGCTGTCCTTCGGAAGGGACGTGAAATGGTTGTCCTGAGCCTGTACTGTGTCAGATACTCGTTAAGGATCCTTATCCTAATTAAAATTGTATTGGCAAAATTTAGGTCCCATTTTATCATCGTCCGATTAGTCACAGCTGCATAAAATGACTTTGAATCAATTAGCAAATAAGATGATTCAGGTTGAAAATGCACAACACGATCTTCCACTTCTAGAGACCGCCTGTTCCTCCCTCATATGATCAGAAAACTCCTCTTCCAGTCTTTCCTTCAAGAATCGATCATAAAAATTGCCAACGCTACTTGTAATCGTGACTCCTCTATTGTTTTTACACATGTTCTTCTTTCATTTTATGACGATCCCCATTAACCAATCGATTATTACTTTTCCGGTCTTTAACACTTTGTATAAATCTTTGCTACTGCTTCCCCGACTTCAATTCGTTCTGCTTTCATAAGTTCTCTCGGTAGATCCCTAGGACCTGGTGACTTTCCATTTTTCATCATCCTTAAGGATCTCTCTACTTCTTCCTTGGATACAGCGTTTGATCATCTAGCAGTTTTGATCCAACATCATCATCATAGTCTCTTTCTTTTTTTGTTTAACTATGATATGTGCTTTTCTGTATTTATTCAATGAAGCAGAGTCATTATCTGATTCTCATAGTCAATCCCCATTTCTTATATCATTATTATATGGGAAAACTTAGGAGTTGAGATGATCTCACCTAAATCACCTCCATGTTGCCTTAGAAACAGTATAGCCTTTAACATGTACTGAAGCGAAGAACCTTTAGGGGTTATAGTGGTACATTTATTTTTTAGGATTGTTATTTATTCAGTCATTGATGGGAATCTCCTTATGAATAAAGTTCTGGCATTCATGATTTACATTACTTCGCAATGTCCATCTTGGGCTTTCCCTTCCTAAGAGATAAGTAAGGGGAGGAGATGAGCCGAGGGACGTAAGCCCATAAAAAGCAAGCGGACGGATATAAAAAGAGGGCACACAATATGTATAGATAAGCCGATCTGCAAATGCGCAGAAGCCACTAGGGGCCGTCCATAATGGCCCATATCAGCCAATATCCTTAGCACCTTATCTGCTTAAGGTGATAACGGATTACTTACACCATTCCCCTTTCAGCTCTCTGTTTTATACAAAAGGATTTCATTTAGGTCCATTGATGGGATTCTCCAAAGCCTGTCTTGCAGCTCTTCTTCACCCCTTCGACATTACAATTATTTATAAGATGGTATTGTTAAAGTATGCATCTTGTAAAATGGTAAATATAATAATTTTTTTCAAATTCATTGATACTCAATATATTTGTAAGTTGGTATTCAATAACTGATTTTATTAACCTGTAAAGATTTACAATGCTATTGGAAATAAAACCATTCAGCAATTTCTAAAATATAAGATAAACTTACCTGAAAATATTATTTACGAGGTATTTAAGTTTATAATAAAAAAAAACATCTGTATGCAATGAGTCTTCTCACCTTCACACTCAAATAAACAGCTAGCTAAATCATGAGCTGTAGTCTGGAGTTTACATATTTCTTTTTTAATCAATTGATTTTAATTGTTTTTATTGCAGGTGTTTATATTGGGTTTATATTCTGTCATTATGCACATTATTATCTGTCTGGATACTATTGTAGATTTGATGTCATCAAATCTACCTAGATAACTCTCAGACGGTTCGAAACCAAAATAGCAGATTTGAAACTATACTAGATTTTTGTTGCATTTTAGCTTGTAACTTTAAATTCCTTTATTATTGCCAAAAACCAGCGGGTTGTCATTGTTGGAATCTTATATATTTATTGTTGTTTAGTAATATTATTTTCGAATACCAATACCTTAAGTGACCACATGAAAGTGAAAAGATACAGTTTCAAATTAAATAAAATTGTGTTGTTTTTTTCAAAGGGGATTTATTAATTCCATTCTTCTCCTTTTTAATTATATTAAATTGATTCTCACTAGTAAGAAATTCAAAATTTGCTTAGGTAATGATGAATTAATTTGAAATATTATGACTAGAGTGGATAAATTATAGAATATACTTATAAAATAAAACTTAATAGATCTACATAATACTTCTTAATTAATTTAAATTCAGGCATGCATTGATAAATCGACTATCCTGAACTCATGAGCTTACCCTCTGTGTTATTTCTAAATGCACCACCAATCACCACCTTTTTTTATTACATTGGCGAAAAAAATATATTATTTTCATTTTTAATCATTGTTAATCATTATAAAAAAATAAAATACTTGATTTTAAAAGAAAATCTTCAATTTTAATACATATGTATAATTTAAAACATAAACGCCAAAATATTTACTAATAAAAATTAACCATGAACAGACTATTTGAATGGCCTGTCAAGAATCATTACCAATGGTTATTGTGCTGATTGACATGAATGTTGAAGTGGGATGTTACTCAGAAATATGTGTATAACTGTGATTAAACTTCATATTGTATTTAAATACCAATTGAACAAAAAGTAATATCATAAACTATATTAATTATCATACATTATAATTCCCAAACCACCATAATATAACTTTTTGATAATAGGGATGGGAATATATCTATATATGTAGGTAAAGTAGTTTAATTTCATTTTATCTGTGGTCCTACTAATGAAAACCAACATTGTTCGATTTATGGATAATGTATACACGTCAACTATAGTGGTGAACTAACAATAAATCTTTTATTTATTTCATATTATAAATAACAACTGAGAAAATTAGAGTGAAAATTTTCCGAATTTTCATTTATCTCTTCTATTTTATCTCTTGAACGGACGACTGGTTTTTAGCGGCTAACGATTTTCCAGCTGTCTAGAGATACGACCGCCTTTTGGATCTTGATATTTTAGTCTGAGTTTTCATAACTAGTGAATTTCAATCATTTCTTCATATCAAACTTTCTAGTACCTAACATAAATTGATCATATTAATATTTTAATTGTTAAAAGTTCTACAAAAGATTGGGTCATTTATATTTTCAAAAATATGAGAATATAATCTAAAGTTATTTAGAGTTCTTTTCATGATCTTGTTCCAACTATAACTCATTTATTGTTTTGTTCTCCTAATTATTTTTACTTACATTGCAGTTTGTTGGTCGTCCGAATTGAAACTTTTTGATCACCTTGGGTATCCTTTACTTAGCTTTTTAACAACTGCTCCTTTCCGGGTATACTTTCTTGTTTTTTTTTTGGTTTTGAGATCTATTTGGTTTTGGATATTTTTATATTTATTAAGACAGCCTATTTCAGTACTCATTTTCAAAACGTCTTACTCACTATATACCTAGTTTTTCCTTACATGCGTTATGAACATAAACAATAAACGATTTAACCTGCGGCAGTACAACCCACCAAAAACTTCGGGGACAGTACATGCTTTGTACTCTTATAAGCCAGTAGTGATGTATTGTGGTTATTTGGCGGAAATCGTCCTAGGTTTTCCCCTAATTAAGAGTACTCACTTTATAGAGGCTAGGATAGTCGCAGGAGGGTCTGATTCTACAGGGTCGATCTAGTGCTTTTAACAGATTAAATCTGCGCCCCTGGTAAATAAGCGTTTAGGTCGAATTTTGTCCAGAGAGAATTCATTGTATTGAGGAAAACGGGATCGTGTTATTCTCGTTCTTATGTCTTAAAGCGGGAATATAATAAAATCAATGACTCCTTCTCATGACTAACATAACTCTTAATACCTACGAAAATATCACGATTGCGCTTCCCTAAATACAAGAATCTGACTCTACATAACCATTTATTCACCGGGACTGTAGAAGAAATTTATTTTCTAAAGACGGGTTCGGACTAGAAATCTTCAGCTCAGCTAATCAGCGCTCTACTCACTGAGATACTCCATTTACTTAGATCTAAAACCTAAAATTTTAAATGTAAGTCAAAACTAAAATCTTAAACATTTTCTGAGCTTCTCAATTCATCATTGTAAAATTCTGTAATTTTATTTTTACATTTGAAAGGCCTCAAGGGCCTTGGCCCAATCCTTTATACAGTTTATACAGCTGACATCCCAACTCATCCTAATACTATCCTTAGTACGTATGCTGATGATACATGTGTATTATCAGTCAACACCAATCCAGTTATTGTACCCCAAAGCCTCCAATCCCATATCACTAATCTTGAAGAATGGCGTCAAAACTGGAGTATTAAAATAAATTCTCAAAAATCGCATCAAATCACTTTTACCTCACGTCGTAAACCAATGACTTCCTACCCTTCAGTATCCTTTAATAATCCACTGGTGCCTGTAGAAAAGATCCGATACTTCGGGTTGCATTTCGACAAACGATAATCCTGGAATCCTCATAAAAGACTAAAAAGTCAAGAAACCGCTCGAAGTTTCAGGCTACTTCAACACTTGCTAGGCAAACGATCTAAGATCCCAATTAATTATAAAAGACTCATCCATATGACCATCAACTAGCTATTTGGACTTACGGAGTCCAAGGTTTTTGAAATATCTAGTGATTTTATAAAAAAATAAATAAAAGTAACCAGTACCGCTACGACCGACGAAGAATCTTGGGTACAGTACATCGTAGAGACTGTACAGTTTCTAGAACAACTTATTAATTGTTCTAACAATATATTAACTTAACATGTCATATCCAAGATCACACTAAACCACCAGATTTTCCCCCTAGTTTAGGTAGAAGTTTGGTGAGCCCTCGGAGGCTCCTAGATTCCATCGGATATATTTCCGACAGCTAACAGAACAGATTTAAATAAAAGTCGATAGCGGGAATAGAACCCATTACCCCATTACCGCTCCATATTACTACTAACAAATCATATTTTAGGAACTTATTATAGTAAGCCCCAGGAGGGTCTTCAGATCCCAATGGATTCGTCACCAGCTGTTAACAGATTAAATAAATTATCTGCTTTTGAGGCGGAGACCTTCGGCATTAGCTCTCAACTTTCTACCACTGAGCTGCTCCCAAAAAAAACACAAATTGAAACAGAGAATACGACATGGATGTTTTACTTCTTGGTAACTTGAGGTTATTTTTATAAGCATATATACCAATAATAACTGAATAACCAATACCAATGATATGTCGAGTAAAACGATCCTTGCTGGGGATTCAATTAATTTCTGTCCTCCAATTACCGCTACAATAGACGGCGATTCGTTAGCGTTTATTGTCGCTATTGGACTAATTAAGTAGATCGGGGCACATTGAATATCCAGGAGGGAGATAGCATCCTAGCATCCCGGCGCTATCAGATCTTAGGATGCTGCGGGCAATTTAGATAGCGGGCTCTGCATTATCCTAAGTGTACGCGGGACCTCCTCAAAAGATCGTTTTCAAGCCGAGTTCTCATCTGTCTGCCGCATTACCCTCTTCTGCGAAATTGGGATTGAGTTTTAAGAAGATAGTGCACCGATAATAAATGTAACAAACATAAATTGGCAAAAGTATTATATATATATGATGTTTAGGTTCTTGAGTTTCAGTCATTTTCTTTCAATTTCATAAGGCGACGTTTCGAGACTAGGTTAGTCTCATATTCATGCCCTGACAGTAAAAAAATGAGCTTTTAGTAAAAACATTAAATAGCAGACTAAAATAAATATAGATGACACGTGTAAGTTGTAATGGATAGGGTGTACTTACAAGTTCCAAAGGATTGATCAGTTTATCATCAATTAGTTATTTCGCAATATATCATAGTATGTTTATATTGCAAAAGCTATGATCAACGAATCAATTTTTATGGAACATCAGTTTTATTTAATTGATGAATCATAATAGACTATTTATTATTATATCGCCAAGAATTAATTAAATTAGCATAACACGCGCGATTTTTATATTTCTCTATAGTTATCATTTCTTTTATATCTCGTTTGAAGCTATTTTTCTCTTGGTGTATCACTTTAGGTGCATCAAATTTAAATATATGTTGAGTATTTCTAAAATGTGTAGTGAGGGCTGTTTGATCTGGTTTATTGGGTTTTTTTATTATTGAACCACAACTACATTTTGTGTTGGTACACTCTTCGTTTTAAGTATTGTTCCGATGTTCCGAAATAGGATTTGCCGCATTTATCTTCACATTGTATTTCGTACACGACATTTGATTTTAACTCTAATTTATCCGAATCTTTAGTTTTAGTAAATAGTCTTGACACAGTGGCTGTGTTTTTAAAAGTAATCGCGGAATCAATGTTACTTTTATTACCGGTGAATGTTTTTGCTAGTATTTCTGATAGTGTTGGTATATAGGGTATAGTTTAGTATTTTTTACGATTCGTTTCATTAGGGTTGTTTTGGTTAGAAAGTGTTTTTGTTGTTTTAGTAAATTACTAAGGAGGCTGTGTGGATAACCATTCTTTAATAAGAGGTCCACTACGTTGTTTTCGGCTGTTTTTTGGTGTATTGGGGATGATAATTTCCTATCTCGATTTATTAGGTTTTTAGCCGTATTTATTTTATATTTTTGGGGCATTGGCTTGTGTAGTGTACTCCCTCACCAATGAAAGAGTCTCCCCTAGCTTGCAATATGGCGTGTAGTAGGTTTAAATGCCTGGATCTATTTTTATTCACCAAATAACAATAGTAACCGTTGATGTATCTTAAACAAAACTACACTGTTGTGCTGGTTGATAGGTATATCTGAAGTGATAGTAGAATCACTATGATTTAAATGGGTTGGTAAATGTATATACCAAATATAAATTCCTGTGGGATAAACCGTGGGGTGTGTGGGGGGATTAATATAATGTGATCTTACTGATTTGGGTAATAATCAGTGGATGGAAGTTAGTAAGAAGTGAATAGTAATATAACGTATAATAGAATATTGTATATGTAGCAACTAGTACTCGGGTTCGCTAAGACTAGAGCTGTTGTAAGAGGAGTTCCGCTTTCTATTGTTTTTAATTTAAACCGGAATACGTTTCTCTTTCATGTGTTCGAGGTCGGTGGTGGCCCAATTAGCCAGTGGTCGCCCTCAAAGGCCTCGCCCGTTCTGGGATAAAAACTATTACCGGCTGATTCAATTGTTACATTATTTTAAAACAGAGAGAATTCTCCTTGACCTGGTCTCGCTCGTTTTACTCTTCATTGGGATGGGGAATTCCCGCTTTGAAAATTTTGGTCATATCTATTCTACTTAAGAATTTTTATATAAAGAAAAAAAATCAAGTGTAACTAGAGAAAATAATTAAGCAATAGCTCAAAAGATCCACAGAATACTTTTCAAGGCACGATTAGGGAAAAAAATCTATAGTAGAAAAGAAAACTGGAAACAAAAAAACCTATATAAATTACCGATAATAGTCGATTAGTTGTATTTGTGAGGCCGAGTTGTACACTTTGCAGAGCGATGATCCCGGGTTTATATCCAGTGGTGTCCAAAAAAACTGTTAAATCAGTTATAAGCCATGGGTATCTACAGACCGTCTTGGATCTCACCCAGCTTCTGTAAAGTAAGTACCCTAAATGGAGGGGAGGGCGTGGCAACTGTGCGTGGTCCCGGACAAATCATCTTCCAACACAACCGTTGACTTTACATCACAACCATTGAAACAAATCAGTTTCTAACAAATATAGATGAACTCAAGACCCACATGGCTTGTAGTGGTACATAACATTTTTCTTAAGTTGAATCTGTATATTGATGGGCGTGGGATGTTGTCTATGGTTCTTGTTTTGGTTCTATCTAACTGTTTATATACATATTTATTGTCCTCTTTCTGCCCTGAAGATGAATGGATCAGTGATATACCACTTGTTATTTTGGTTTCCTGTTTTTAATTTATTAACTTTTTTATTGTCTTTTTAATGGGAATTTTTCCACTCATGTCTAAAACAAATAATTTATGTGAGTGATTACTGTTTTTTTTTTTTGCGATTTTTAAAGTTGAATAAATCCTAATTTGTATTGAGCACAGGGTTTATAAATGATGAATCTCGCTTTCATCTTTAAAGAGAAAACCAAAATGAAAAAAATTTTGAATCTCGAAGTTAATTTTTAAGCCCACCGCTTCGTAGCACATCTTCAGGGTATACACCATCACTTCAAGGCAGAACTTCCGCCTCGCAAACACGACCTGGTCGTCAGCGAAGAATAAGGATAGTAGCTGTTCGCCATCAATGAACGGCCCAACATCTCCACATTGCTTGTACCAAGGTTTCACTGCTTCGTGAAGGTATATCTTGAAGAGAGTGGGTGACATGCTACACCCTTGCTTCAATCCCTCAGTGCCAAGAAAAGGGTCCGAAAGGTGGTTACCGCATTTAATCTGATATAAGTCGTTGCTGTATAGGTGTCTCACCGCCTTTATCAGAGCCCTAATAATGCCTGTTTCTTCAAGTGCTATCAATAACCTCTCTCTAGGCACATTGTCATAAGCTTGTTCCAGGTATTTAAAGGCGTATGGAGTGGAGTTCCTGCTTCCTTTCTTGGGACTTCTCAATAAGTTGACGTATAACAAAAATATTGTCCGTACATGACCGTCCAGCCGTGAATCCCGATTGTTCCTGATGGGTAGAACACGCCTTTTCTAGCTTGTCCTGGAGCAGCCTACCAATAATCCCGGCAAACGAACTTTTCGCGATAATTCCGGCAAACTTTTCTCTCACCCTTCTGTGTTTTTAATGTTGTTTTGCTCGTTTTTCGCTTTTGTCGCCTGTTCTTTAACCTACCGACTCAGGGTTCTATATGCCACCCAGACATCCTATCTGGTGGAAGAGAGATACTTTACATAGTCCAGCTTCTTTTCCCTTACTATTTAGGCTATTTCCTGTGTCCACCAATTTGGCAGATGCCTCTCCTCCTCTTCATCAAGAACCTCTCTAGCTGCCAAGTGGACACATTCTTTAAGATGCCCATATTTTTCTTTCGCCGTTTGTCCATATGAAATGCCATTCTTCTCCTCCAACCTCCATTTTTAGAGAGTCCTTACACTCACATCGCCCAGAAGCTGCAACTAGTATTTATGCGTGTCCAAAATACGTGTGTTCCGTTTCTCCGGGCTATTTCTAGACATCCTCCAGAGGAAGAGAATCTTGGCTCTCAGCATGTAGTGGTATCTAACCATAAAAAGCTTATTAAACGTTGAGATTTTGACTTTAAAATAAGGGTAGATATTGAAATGAAATTTAAAACTAATATCAATACATGTAAAGGTCTACGATCTGAGAATTTATTTCCAGTATCTGGTTTTTTTATACCATACTTGAATACGTTTTGAGGTTTAGATTGATTTATATATAGATAATTATCAAATTTTATTTTACCTATCAGGATTTCAAGACGTGTACCTAATAATTTATAACTAATAAATTCTTCTTCACAATACAAATATTTGTAGGTTTTTTTTGTTAATGATCTTTTGTATATTCTTAATGGATACCTCATTATATATTGTCGAATCCAACTCTGATTCTATAACTTATTATTTTCTTTGTAATATCATATTATTATTTAATTTAATTTTAAATACTGGTCTCCCATGCATAAAATTACCTATCAGAGGTATTGAAGCGTAAGATGAAAAATGTCTTTATTGATATTAAAAATGATATGAAGTAATGGTATGTTATTAACTAAATGCTGTGAACAAAAGAGTAGAGGCTATGATATTCACTATCTATTCTCTGTTCTCTATTTATCTATTATCCTCTACATTCTGTTCTATTATATTTTAAACATGGGATATGAACCTATACTAAAAACTTAATTTAATTATTACGAAACAGGAGAACATTGCTGGCACCTACATAACTTTAATTAGGAAGATATTCCCGAAGGATTACGATTGTCCAAATTAATAAAATTTTGATGACTAGCTATTTAACCTATAACTGCATCATTATATTTTTATACTAGATTTCTAATCAAGTGTTTTGTAAAATATGTTTAAAACTAATATATTTAATTAGCTTATTCAATTTACATATAGATTGGTAAGTCCTGGATGTTTTACGAAATTGGCAATGTCTGTTAAGGACAATAGATTGATTGTATTAACAACTTTAGCTTGAGAACAAATCGCACAGGTCCTTCCTCTGAGACACAATAAAAGACAGTGCATCAACTTCTTGGACAGGGAAATTGGATGGGATCTTGACATCGGCGAACCCGGCTGCATTTCAATGGGATCCGTGCGACTCTCTCTGTCAGATCTTGGCTGTATCTCTTCGGAATTTCCTCAATGTACTTTCTATTTCCATCTCACCCTGGCAAAGCGTTGCGGTGGAAATTGACTTTACTCAGTCTCTGTGCATATCAAGATCCTGAAGCGTGGTAGGAACCATTCAGGGAATTTATTGGATCTCTTGGCGACATATATATTGCGCCTTCACTCTTAGCATGGTTAGATGTAGGGCATAGATTTCCACAATATAGTACATAGGACTTTGTATTCATAAATTATAAATAAATATAATTAACCATTGAAAAAAGATAAAACGTACATAATTACCATGTATCCTATTTTAAAACTTAATATGCACTCAAGCTTAGTGCGGTGAGTTATGCAGTGAGAGCTATTTTCAAATCCGACTAAGGTAGATATATTTTTGATCCATTAACCAGCTACAGATGGATTCAACGGGATCTACAGGCCCACCTGGTCTCACTCAGTCCCTAGAAAATTGGTAACCTAATTGTCTGGAGGAAAGCCATAGGCTTGAGCGTGATCTCTGGCAATTTCACTCTCTGCTTAACCGTTTTCCAAGAAACAGTAAACTCTCTTCCATGTACTGAACCGAGTAATCGGTTGTGGTATTCATGAAATTTGAACTACATGATTCGATAGTGATTTGAAATTGTTTTGTAATCAGAAGTCACCAAATAGTTACATTTAGATCCATACATTGTAGGAAGTAGTATAGCATTTTACGTATTAGAAATTTGTACATCAATAAAACACTTTGTTGTTTCAAAGTCATAAAAAATAACGTATAAAATAACGTGGCGTATGTCAGAATTTAAAAAAAATGTATAATTATATATTAATCTATCCATCTATTTTTCTGTATATTTATATGTATACACATATATTTTATATATATGGAATATTTTCTGTATATGTATATTTATCTAACTATCTATTTTTAACCTAGAATTTTTTACAAATATGATTTCGCTCAAAGGGTCCTAACTTAGAACAATAATATTATTCCTAAACTGAGGGGTGAGTGATCATTAACTATTTTAGAAATTGGGTAAAAGTTAAAAGAATATCTGTGAAAAAGAATATGATGATGTTGATAGTATAAGTGAATCTTTGATTCACTTATACTATCAACATATTCAGCCAGTGAGAAAAGCTATGAACTATTTATGCACTCACGTATGTATATAACGGAATATTTGTACTCAATTTCAGGTCACTACAAAACATCGAATTAAATCGAACCTTTGCACACTTCTCAAGAACTGATTATGATACAATAATTTAATAGGTCTGTCTCATGAGTATAAGTGATTTTCTTATATCCGAAGACACGGTAATGTCTTGTGCCAAGTACAAAGGCATACATGGCTTAATCTTTAAGACGTGTATATGACTACTGGCAGGAACAACTGGGGAGTTTACTATATTTTGCTAAATAATACACGTAAATTAGGAAAAAATACTAAAAAGTATAAAATAATTTTCAATGAGTTTAAAATAGGAATTGATGATAAGCATTGAGTACTTTTTAAGGAATTTTTATAATGGATCTACTTATATTAATGTCAGTCAATAATATATATATATACTACAATTAACTTAACATCAAGCACCGCACACTTTTTCTTAATCACTCTATTTTTATTTTAAAGACATGCCAATTTCGTCTTAATGTTCGATTAATTTTTAGATTTTTTAGCATAATAGTTTGCCATGCTAACCACTAATCTATACGTTGCCACATTGTTAATAATTTTTTTTTATTTTGATAAGTTGATCAAAATGACCTTGCAATTACCTTTAGAAAACAAATATCTAACCCGAACAATGGAAGTTAAGGGATGTATGTATGTGTATTCTTACTTAAAGATAACTATTCTTACTTAGTGAGTATCACTTATAACCAACGCGGAACATTTTTATGACTTCGAATACCTGGATTTTCTAGAAAATGGATGGGCGGATCATCCAAATAGTTTAAATAGGTTAAATCTAGAATGTGCAATCGCAATACCAGGAAATATAAATCAATTGACAAGCCTGTACTGCATGTTCTTCCGAGTGGAACCACGCGATGCCGTGTAACCACTGCCGTGTTTAAATGATCTATAAACATATATGTTTATAGATAGATATTCCGCAAAGCACGGATTAGCAACGGATGCATTAATTCCGGTCCAGAACTAACCGTTCTAATTAACCGACCGCTACATTCGAAGGGACAGATTTAAATCGCCCTCGGGAGGCATAGAGCATGGGTTGGAGTGCATTATGCATCTAGATTGTCAGAAGGGTCCCCCTAGGCCTCATCAATCCAACCCCTTTCTGATATGATTGTCATTACCACTTCCTAGTTCCGCCTAGAACTGTACCCGCTATACCGCACCTGGGTCTTTTGTGGAAATGACATGCCTCTTTTAATCTATAACATATACGACTAATTTAAGTACTCATATTGAAATTGAAATCATTTTAATATATTAACCATTAGAAAATTTTCCAAAGCTTGAAACTTTTTTTATTTTAACTTATTTTGAGTTATGTCGTTGTTCTTTTAAAGGAGGGGTATGTTACTATATTGTTTCAAATACTCTCATAAATTGCAACGGTCAATATTTTTAATGCATTTATTACCTATTTTTTCTGGTTTCGACTGTATATTCAAATTCTTTACCTACGTTTCGCTGGTCATACTACTTGCTTCCTCAGGGCTTAATATTGTTTTAATTTTAACACTGAATCGCAGATAGTTTTGAGAATATTCTATAAAAAAATAGAAAATATTTTTTAATATGTAATCCATTTTAGCCATGGTTAATTATATGTATTGGTTCAAACGCAGCACTTGAATAATCCAAAGGGTTGCAGAAAATATTAACCATTTTTCGATCCATTGATGATGAAATAATTTCCAATAATGAAGGTGGAACTACCGATTCTTCACTGTTCCTAATGGAACGTCCTTCGGTAATAGATTATACCTAATCTAAAGTAAAAATTGCCAAAGTGGGAATGGGATGACGACATCAGAAATGGGACAATAAATCTTAGAGGGACTGAGGAATTACGGCGGAATATGAAATGGGTGAAAAGAAGGGGAATAAGGAGATAAAAAAAGTAGAAACGCTTCGGGTGACATCAGTCGTTCCACAAATCTGTTGATCAATACTTACTCCCCCTCGTTCTGTTTTTACAAATTTCTGTTTCCGATTGCTTCTGGAGTGCATAACTTAAAAATCGGCCATCGAGTTAGTGACCAATAAATAAATAAAAATAACATGAAATATAATGACTGGTACATGGTATAATTATAAATGGATGGGTGAATCATCCTTGGAAAGATCACGGATAATCTATGAACTATTCTTCAAGCTAACTGTAAAATCATAAATTGGACATCCTACTGTTTAAAATATATTGAAGTTTATCTAGTTTGTACGAAGAACCTCTTAAAACTTCAGGAAAGATGCGACAATGTTTTGTTGTATAAAAATTCTATCAAATGATTCATTTAGTATGATATACTATCAGAGAATACAAAGAAGCGATGACAGCAATTTCATTTTATTTTTTAAGCTATGCTTATGTCCTCAGACATAAATGTCTCAGAATGTTCTGTAATTACACAAGGCTTATGGCTAGGTGCCATGGAAAAACTATTAAATATTTATATTGAATGATAATAGTTGACCTTGATAATATATTTGGAAGAAAATGGTCCGGGTAGAGGTCAATAAATTTCTCTTAGAAGTGGAGAAATGTTTATTAATTAGCCAACGTTTCGACCTACTTTGCAGGTCTTCTTCAGGGCTAAATATGCAAAATACCGACACTTGAAATCATTCATTTTGATTACTAATCTGTATTGTTTATTTTCATTACCTCTGACTTTATACATTTATTCCTTACTGTATTTTTTTATTACTTACTGTAGTTTTTATTTATTTTTTGTTATGGTTATTTATCCTCCACATGATCATCCTTGCTCTTTATTGATATATATCTCATGTTCTCTCCCCTTCCCCATCTTTATTCTCCACCACTCAGATACCTGATACTTATGTATTTTTTCTTTAATATTTACCCATTTTAATCTTTTATGTTTATCTTTATTATCTTATTATTTAATTTTCAGCACTTTCTGTCCTATTCTTATTTTATTCCTTAGTATGTTTTTTACTACCTTTGTATTTTAACCTTTATATTTACCATGCTTAGCAATTTTTTTACTATTTTTTAATTTTAAATTGTCTGTATTTTGCGTATTTAGTCCTGAAGAAGACCTGCAAAGTAGGTCGAAACGTTGGCTAATTAATAAACATTTCTCCATATCTAAGAGAAATTTATTGACCTCTACCCGGACAATTTTCTTCCACATATTAAATATTTATAAAGCGTATGTGAACAAATAATTGGACGTCCTATTGTATTAGTATAGTCATATTGAAATACATCTACCTTGGTACGTAAGTCATCTTCAAAGATCTTGAAAGAAGGATCTCGTCCTCTCGACAATACTCCTCCATTCTCCTCGATCCTCTGCTTCTCCATCCAACCACTTCCAAGAGTCGTAAGTCAGCCTCGACATCCTCCAGCCATCATACTCTTGATCTGCCTCTTCTTCGTTTGTCCATCCGTTGTATGTGTCCCAAACGTATTATTCTTCCTTTTCTGATAAAGGAAACTATATACAGATCCTCGTACAGGTACCTACATTCCTTGTTTTTATATTGTTTAGTAACTATTTGTAACCTCTCTGGTCAGGCCACACTTTTTCTTTGTATGTTATATTGTATGGTATACTTTATGTCTACTTTGTACGTGGCCACTAGAAAAAAATTTGTTTAGTCCAATAAAAGTTCTATTCTTTTCCTCATTTAACGAGTATCTACTAAATTGGAAGAATGACTTTTTTCATCATTGATTATCATTAAACCGGAAAATCGAGAGAGGCCCCACAATATCTGATTTTGCCGCTTGCCAAAAATTATGCCCGCCCCAGAGACTAATCCGGTGGGGGGGCCCCATTAAGAACTCATCCTGATTTCATTTGCGGGCCGACAGAGGTTTGATTAATGTTGCCAACCCGTTGTATTCCCCAACAACCCCAACCCACCTCCCCTCTCCCTTTTACACATGGCCTATTATAATCTTATCTAAGGCTGAAATAATTAAACAACACCGGCCGTACAACATTTGTCATTCCTTGTTCTCTGTTACAGAACATTGGCCCCTGTATTATAATAAATCTATAGAATTTCATCACCAAAACAGAGATAAATTGTCCTTTAGCAACGATGTATTTGTGCTAATGCCAACAGAGTTACGGAAAAGAAGTATTTTTAGAAACATAATCCTTTTTGTTAGTAATTTCATGTTTTTTTTTTAACAAACTATTAATTTTAAATAATAAAGGTAGATAACAAATAGAAAATTTTAATTTAGGATGGAATAGTAGAATTAGGACTCACATTTAAGGCCACTTGTTATGTAGTAGTTAGGATAACCACCTACTACGCCAAAAAAGGGGTTCACTGCCCGGCAGCAGGTCTTAGTATTTTTTTTAAAAAGTGTGTAGAAATCCTTAATTATAATGTCCTTCGAAGATAAATTAGGGGCCCAGAGCCACTACGATATCGTTAAAAAGCCACATCCTAATTAGACGTAGATAGCCGATGAATTTCACTCTTCGGATACGTGAAGCGTGACAGACAACTGGCGGCAACTCTCAACGAACGGGCGTAGGAGGTATGAGTCGGTTCATATTGGGATTTATAATTTGTCAAATAGCCTCAGGTTTTTAAAATTGTCTTTCAATATTAGGTATGTAATTTTTTTTTCATTGTAGAAAACTAAAAAGTTTTCTTATTTGAGCTTACAATTAACTAAATAGGATTATTTTAACCGTCTTAGTTGGTATCGAAGAGTATCGAAACTTCGAAATATTCGAGTCAATTGTTATATTTATAAATGGGTTAAACGTTACCAAATATATTTAACTATATATTGATATTTTAACTAAGCTATAATACTTAATATTATTAAGGAAATGCACGACAATATTTTTTTTTAGTTTTGTTTTTTCTTGAAAGGGGATGACATTTCACCGACATTCGACATTTTCTATCACGCTAGCAAATGCCAAAAACTCCACCACCCGACAAAAACATATTCCCTGCTTTATAAATCACAGCATGTGACCTTTGTAATATTTTTAAACCCCTCCTTGGGGAAAAGTGTATTCTTATTTTCTTTCCCTTTTATACAGAAAATGGACCGAGTGAATCTTGGCAAAATTCCCCAAGACTCATCAGCCGTTATTCTATGCGCATAATGTTACGGGCTACGGCGAGCGGAACTTTCATGTCGGCAGCCAATAACTTTCGTATCCCAATATATAGTTTGGATTTGTCAAGTTTTCGTACAGATAAGTGGCGTATGTCAGAATAAAAAAAAAATGTCTAATTATATATTAATCTATCTATTTTTCTGTATATTTATATATATATAATATCTTTAAATATCACTGAAGAAGTCTTTAAGCCAAAAGGTTAAAGGGTCCATTGAAAGTTTCCTTCTTGAGTAATAAAGGTTGTTATTTTCTTTTTTTCTTTTGAAGATTCGTAATCAGTTTTATTTTTATATATACTTCATATATACTGTATATTTTCTGTATATGTATATTTATCTATATGTATATTCATCGATTTTTAACCTTAAACCTTCCTTTTAAATTGCTTCTAACAATAATTTTATAAGACTTAAGTGTTCTGAAAAATCTTTAAAAAAAAAATAGAATGTCATCTATGTAATTTGTAGTAAAATCAGAAAGTTCATGTTTTGTAATAATACTGCTGAGAATACGTTGAAATATCGCTGAAGAAGTCTTTAAGCCAAAAGGTTAAAGGGTCCATTGAAAGTTTCCTTCTTGAGTAATAAAGGTTGTTATTTTCTTTTTTTATTTTGAAGATTCGTAATCAGTTTTATTTTTAAGATGTTTGTATGATTAGCCTATAACATCCAAGTTTGGTAAAGGGATTTCTTTTTCAGAGCCTCCAGACTCTCTCAGAGCTTTCCGAGAAGTGTTTCTAGGGACTATACTGAAGATGACCTAGATGAGATTGTATGCTGTATTAGTGTACTGTGCTAGTGTCAATGTAAATGTCCCCCAACCTGAAGGGCCAATGGGTGACCGTGGTAAATAGTACACAAGGCGCCACATCTCTACGTCGAATTATATATTTACATTAAACATTATTTTGGTTATTTTTGAATAAAATTTAATGATCATCTCGAAAGATAATTTATTATTTATTTATTTTTATTACAAATCTGATTCCGCTCAAAGGGTCCTAACATAGAACAATAATATTATTCCTAAACTGAGGGATGAGTGATTATTAACTATTTTAGAAATTGGCTAAACGTTAAAAGAATATCTGTGAATAAGAATATGAAGATGTTGATAGTATAATTGAGCCAGTGAGAAAAGTTAAGAACTATTTATGCACTTACGTATGTATATAAGGGAATATTTGTACTCGACTTCAGGTCACTACAAAACATCGAATTAAATCGAACCTTTTGCACACTTCTTAAGAACTGATGATGATACAATAATTTAATAGGTCTGTCTCATGAGGATCTTCAGGATAAGTGATTTTTCATATCCGAAGACACGGTAATGTCTTGTGCCATGTACAAAGGCATACATGGCTTAATCTTTACATGTATATGACTACTGGCAGGAACAACTGGGGCGTTTAGTATATTTTGCTAAAAAACACAAACAAAATGTAGTAACAAGTATAAAATAATTTTCAATGAGTTGAAAAAAGGAATTGATTCATAAATCAAAAAAATCGTCAAAAAACATAGAGTACTTTTGAAGTTATTTTTATAATGGATCTACTTATACTGATGTCAGTCAATAATATATATAGTACAATTAATATCAAGCACCGCACATTTTTTCTTAATCACTCTATTACTATTTTAAAGTTATTGAACATCATTATTCTTTACCTATATTTTGAACCAACTCATCAAATGTTTAATCTGGTTTAAATAGTTACGTCAAATTGTTTGTTAACGTTTGACTACTACCACTGCCTGTGTGCTAGCTTTCTCAGGCTTAATCTGAGACTGAAAATGTCTTTATATCATTCGGTATTTATCCGAATCCGTCCCGGCCCCGAATACATATGAATACCGAAGGATAGGAGGATATTTTCAGTCTCAGATTTACCCCTGAGGAAGCTGCCCGCTTGTCTAGCGAAACGTTGCCAAAGAATATGATGACAGGGTTGAAACCGGAAGAAACATTTGATGAATATATTTTTTTGTTATTCGGATATTCGGGATTATACCTATCTTGAGATATAAATACACAAAATTCGTATCTGATTTATTTTTTTCATTTTTACAAATATTGGTTATAAAAATTGGAAACCTCGACGTATAATTCTATCAAAAAACGTTAGGGATTTAGAAAATAACTTTGACAAAAATATCGACTTCAGATATTATAATTTTGGCATGTTTGTTGAGCCTGATATTTTATAAAATAAGCACACATGAGGAGCCAATATGGATTGAAACGACCGGGCAAGATATGTATATTAATATTCGGCTATGGAGCCAAAACCAACAGGAAGAGAGCTAAGTTCATATTTGATGTGGGGCTAACCCGGGTTGTTTGAGCAAGGAAGGGAATCGTGGCCAATTATGACTGCCTTGGGCCGCCGAGGTCGGGGAGACGAGAAGGGTCGAAGGGATCAGGTCTAATCCTCGCTGTTAATTTCTGGTTAGCCCAGTTCTGTCCTTCTAGCCCTCTTAGCTAATTAAAGGAGGGTTGGGGAAGAAAGAAATCAGAGCCTGATTTATTAACCAAATCTGCTCAGGATTGGTTTTTCGGTCGAATGATTTTTCGGTGATGTTTCTAATTTTCACCATTACAAGTGACCATTAACTGAAATAAATATCTCCAAGAAATGTTCAAGCCATAAACGTTTATAATTGTAAATTAACTGAGTTACGGTAGCAGAAAGAAACTAGGCCTCTGATTTGTTAAAAAAATCTGTTCAGGATTGGTTTATCGGTTGGTTGAAATCTATGATGTTTCTGCTTTCCAACATTATAAATGACTATTAACTATATCCAATAAATTTGCAAAGCAGATGAATGTCTATAATTGTTATTTAACTGATAAGACAGGTAGGAGAAAGAAACTAGGTCTTTGATTTGTTAAACAAATCTGGTCAGGATCACATTCAATATATTTATATTAACCCGAAATTTATCTGCCCCTGAATATGAGAACATCTTGAATCAACAACAGAAAATAATAATAATTATTTGAAGCAACCAATTAGAACTAATAAATTTGAAAAATAAAACAAATGGGCCCAACCTAATAAATTTTAAATGCAAACAATCGTTTAAAATTTCAATTTTTAGAATAAGTTAATTAATGGGTTAATTAATGGGTTAAGCAACTGGTCTTTGGAATATATTTCTCAAATATACTTAGGGCGGCTTGGTATGATCGTCAAGTCACTTTCTATATGTTTCTAATAACCTAACCAAACACCGTTCAAGATCAAAACCGGACAACTCAAATATTGTTTTTATTTCAAATTTTTGATGACTTTAGCACACTGCTAAAGTGTATTGCTTAAATCCATAAATTAATTGTTGGCCATTTCTTTAAACATTGTTAACCGTTTAATTAATTTCCCCTCTCATCTTGTGGGAAAACTATTATAATTACCCTGTATGATGTATGCAGTTGCATGGAGGAATAGATTGATTGAGATAGAGGGATTTTCATCGATATGGTTACTATATTATTGTTTTTTGAAATTTTTTCTCTAATAAATAAAATAAGTATACTTTTTTTAAATATGAACCAAGTTGTATCTAGCCTCTAAGATTTCTCAATCGAATGACGGTATCTACTTCCTGATAGATGATATTTCTGCACCTCCCTTCTTCGATCTGCAGAAGTGAAGTACCATGGGAAGCAAGTTATCTTCTTGAATACTTCCTCATCCAGAGGGAGCACGGTAATATGTTTATGATAATGGAAGTTCTATGCCAAAACCTACCATCCACCACTCACTCCATCCCTCCTAGGGGAACAGGGTTGTAAATGTGTTATAATATCATTGTGGGATATTGGTATGACTTTTGTCCTTAGTACTAAAGATTTATTGAAATAATTCAATATATATATACATACTAGCTGACCCGGCCACGCCTTCCTGTGGGTTTCATAATAGTTTTAAAAAATATTATGCTAAATTTGAATTTAAAAGAAACAAAGAATGAATGAAAAAAAGGAACTAAATAGATTTTGGATTTTACATTTTATTCGAGCAGGCTTTTGATCGAGTCTGGTATCCGGGTCTGCTGTACAAACTCCGTAAATTCTTACCTTCTACTTACTTCCTTATTATCAGTTCCTACCTCAGTAATAGAACCTTTAAAGTAAACCATAATTTTTCCTGCTCTTCCCTCTTTACCCAGTCTGCCGGTGTTCCTCAAGGTAGTATCCTGGGTCCCATCCTATACACGATATATACAGCTGACATCCCAACCCATCCAAGCACTGTCCTCACTACGTACGCTGATGACACATGTGTGTTATCAGTAAATAAGGATCCATTTGTTGCCTCCCAATCTCTTCAATCCCATATCTCAAACCTTCAAGAATGGTGTCAAAATTGGAGAATTAAAATAAATCCTAACAAATCCCATCAAATTACCTTCACCCTTCGTCGTAAACCTACGAATTCCTGTCCTACTGTATCCTTTAATAATATTCCACTGAACCCTGTCGAACAGATACGTTACATAGGACTCCATCTGGACAAACGTCTCACTTGGAATCCTCATACAAGACTGAAAAGACAAGAAACTGCTCGACGTTTTCGCCTACTTCAACACTTACTGGACAAACGCTCTAAGCTAGCAATTAATTAAAAACGACTCATTTACATGACAGTTATAAGACCTATTTGGACATACGGAGTTGAGCTTTGGGGCTCTACTAAACCATCCAATTCATCTCGTATCCAATCCTTACAATCCAAAATCCTTCGTAAAATCCTGAATGCTCCCTATTATGTCACAAACAAACCCATCCATCATGATCTTAATATCCCATATGTTACTGATTTGGGCCAAACTAGATACCTATCCTTCCACGACAAGCTCCATACACACTCGAATCCTCTAGTCTCTTAACTTGCTTCCCATACTATTCCTGAGAACCCTCCGAGGCGTCTGAAAAGAAGAAGGCCTCGAGATCATCTACTATAGAACTTTATTGGAGTGCTGCCGATGGGTAGTTACTCCACATGTGTTTTTCATGTCATAATGTACATATCAGCAGACTTACTAGTTATAATCATATTATAGTTGTGAATATCAATAAATTAAATTAAAAAAAAAACAAAAACATTTTATTCATCTTATATTTAAGTATAGTATATAATAAATTAAAAAAAAAACAAAATTCTTAACTGATAAAATATATAAATTAGTTTAATGAATGAGGTATATAATGGTTGATTTTTAATTATGGATAGTTTTATTGTTTTAAATTATAATATTGGGGTCATTAATGTGAATAAAACATAGCCAGTATTTCAAGTCGGACAATGTTACAGATCTGTGCGAAATGTCATTAAAATCTGTCTTGTAGTTTCGGAGATTAGCCCGGACAAACATCGTGACAGGAGATTTTTATATACATAGATAGATAAGATGCCGTTACCTGATAGGGACTGAACTCAGAATCTATCAGACCTACAGAACTGCAGTAAGGCTCAAATTGTAGCAAATTTAATTTACTTTAAAAATGTTTACTTTGTTTTTTTTTCTAAAAACGCATCCGATTGGACCGATAGTTAATAGAGGCCAAAAACTGAAATAACTCCGAAAATTTCGGGGTTTTTCGGCCACCAAAAGTTTCACTATCCGTTTTTTCGGATGCAAATTTGGATTTACACTGCTAAAACATGCCCTTACAACATATCAAAAATGCAGCAGGTTAAAACAAAAACTAATTTTGCAAAAAAATATCACGGTCATTAAGTCTGACATGTTACATATCTGTGCGAAATTTCATTAAAATCGGTCCAGTAGTTTCGGAGATTAGCCCGGACAAACATCGTGACAGGAGATTTTTATATATATAGATAGGGCTGAGATTCCGGTTCTTTATTATATGATTGGAACTTAACTCAGGATTTGTTAAACGTACAGAGTTGCATTTGAACTAAAATTGTAGACAATTTAATCTTCTTTAAAGTATTCCCCACCAAAAGTATTCCCGTCATTTTATTCGGTTGCAAACTCAGATTTACACTACTCAGACATGCCCTTACAACATATAAAAAATGCAGCATCATCAAGTGTCACTGCTACGATCGACGCATAATCAATAATAATGGCCGACACATATCACTTAGGGGTATGAAAAATATTTTACATTCTATTCTCAGACCTACTGAATATACACACAAAATTTCACAAGAATCGGTCAAGCCGTTTCGGAGGAGTTTTGTTATAATCACGGTGACACGACAATTTTATATATTAGATATATATGGGTGTGTGTGTGTGTGTGTGTGTGTTTATTTTATAAATAATTTAAACTTCGTTCGTAAAATTTAATTTCGGATGTAGTATTTTTTTAAATATTCACCCTATACTAAAATATATGTTAATAGATAATAAAATAAATTAAAATGTTTTGAGAATAGGTCTTATTTCAGTTTTTTATCATCATTGTTATTAATTATTATTATATAGTTAAAATCCTATTATTTTGGCCTCCACCCGGGCCATTTTTTCTTTTGTATAATACATTATACATTAAAACAGTGTTCCACTTAATAAAGTTAATCAGAATACTTTATTTTAACAAATAAATAAAAATATCAGTCAACACTAAAATTCTTAAATGTTTTCTTTTTTCTTTCCGTTACGAATTATTAATATGTGATCTACTATCTACTTTTCTTGTTGTCAATTTTATAGTGTAATGATATTTATTAGTATGTATTATTCGTTGTATCGATTAAAAAACTATACCATTACAATCCTATAATGGTCTTATACATTTATAGTACTTGATAGAGACTATACTGTAGATTTACAGGGAGGTGATTAGTTTGAGATATTTCGCTCAACCGTCAGGTTTTTCACAATTAAGGGTACGGCACTTAACAGATGTGGTTGGGCCCCAGAAGGGTCTGCAGGTCCTAACGGTTTAACAGTGGTTGTTGATAAATTAAATAATCCATCTCCCACAGCTGGATTTAAACCCGGGTCCCTCAGCATAGCAATTCAGTGATCTACAAATTGAGCTCACCTTGATTAATGTAACAAAAAAATAATGAGTATTACCTAAGAATGTATGAAACCTGCCCAGTCAATAGGTAAATAAGATGTTTTATATTAAAGCGCATGTAATATTTAATTATTATTATCCTATGTTATTATTATTTTTTTTTTTTTAAATAATATTTCTATTTATTACTTTCTCCAAAACAGACTATGTCTAGCCAATCGTAATATATTGGAGGAGGAAGGCAAAGGGGCGGCGTAGTCCACAGCTGTTGTTGACATCGAGTGCCATTTCTTTATCCGCTGTTGACAGTTTGGGTCAAGATCTATAAAGGTCCAAAGCCTGTTTTCGTATTTACCAAACTATGTTTTTTATAAACTTCTAAACATAAACTATATTTTTACATCATCAGACAACTAAGTAAGTGCAGCCATATATAAAATTATTTATTAGTTAAAAGAGACATAACACGATAGAATACAAGTTTAACGTTGTGAACACAAAGCCTTAAGTATATTAAATACCAGAAATTAGTCAATGATCCGCTGATCGATGGATCATTAGGAAATAAAAAATAACTCAATGAAAAAATTATATATCGGAGATAGGTTGGATTGAAAGGATGAAAAAAAATCAGTCTAGGAGAGACTATACAAGAGAACGGCTTAGAGAAAGCAGCTGCTGGGGATCGGACTTTAAAAATGTAAAGGGTTAATGGGTTAACAAAGAATATCTACTGCAAGAAGTGCTGGCATCTCCTTGACTCCCAAAATGAGACATTATAAAACAGTCGTAAAAACGGAATGCTTCTCGATGAACGATATTCTCAAAAAACTGGAAGTCCTGGAAAGAAGAATTAAAAAAAAAGAAATCATAGGTTCAGTTCAGAGAGCGTGCGTAGTAACAAAGAAATCTACTAGAAAATGGAAGAAATAAAGAATACTATGCGGAAGAAGAAGCTGCCATTCCTCGGACATCTTTAGAGAATGAACAAAGATCTGCCAAGCAAATATTTGACTATTTTTAGAAAACGAAGACCACAACAGTTTAGACTAAAGAAGTAAACAAAGTTGAATAAAGTGGAAGAAATTGATTTTGGGAAGCAGAGTGAAAAATCTCGAAGGGTTCAAGGATGAAGAAAGACCAGAGAAGGCTAAACGAAGATGAACAGGGAGGTTCAAAAGAAACGTCAGGGAACGCATGAAGAAAATTGGAGGCAGAGAAAACTCCAGCAGAAGAAAGGAAAATAAAGTTGTTATTTGGTAGTCCAACAAATAGGAACACCAAGTTGGACCACCGAAGTGGTCAATACGAAAAAGAAAATACACAAATATATTTATATATATATATATATATTTGTTTAATTATTTGACGTGAAACAGCCCTAAAGGACAACGCGAATATGATGCAGCGTTTTCTTTTTGTTTTTTCTCGGCCGATCATTATCTCATTGTTTCACTGAAGGCTTTTCTTCTTTCTTCTGTCCAGGTCTTTAAAGGAAATTTTTTTCTGTCTACCACTAGTACCGCATTTTTTGAGTAATTTTTGGTCTTCCGGTCTGTTTTACATTAAATCTAGTGTAATCCCGAGTTTCTGTGTTTCTTGTTTTATTTGTTCTGTGTATCCTTGTTTGAGATTGTAGCCTATAATTTTGGTGAACATTTTTTGTTCAGTCTCTCCTCCTTCATCCTTATCATGTGACCATAAAATCTGAGTCTTTTAACCCTCATTTTTGTTTCCAAGTCACGTATTTCAGTGTAAATTTCTTTGTTAGATTTAAGCCAGTATCCTTCTGGTGTTAATTGGGCCAGTGGATTCTCCTAAAAAAGAATTTTAATAAGTTTATCTAAACTGGGAAAGCACATAGTCTCGGTCCCGCACATTATGGCATTTATGGAAAGGCATTTTTATTATACATACTAGTCGTTAGGCAGCATAAATTCTCCAAATTTTTAATTTTGTACTCCACGCTTTCCTTTTCAGACATGTTTCTGCTAATTATTTCGCCCAGATATTTAAAAATTGTAACCACTTGAATTTTACCGAAATCTGTTTTCATTTCTTTCTTGCATTAGGTCTGTAGTCATAAATATAGCCTTTTGAACGCAGATTCTAAGACCAGTTTTTCAGCTACTAGCTTCAAGGAATTTATTTCCCTAATCGCCCCTTCTTCCGACTCTGTCAGTAGGGCTAAGTCATCCGCAAAAGCCAGACATTTAACCTGGATATTGCTCTTCTGATTTCCTACTTTCGCTCCTGATGTTTCTTTTTCCCATAATGTTTTCATAACTTTGTCAAGAACAACGTTGAAGAGAACAGGTGAAAGTCCGTCTCTTTGTCTCACACCGGTATATATATATATATTGTATGCAGAATGCAGAATCCGTTGGATTTCTTTTACAAATATACACGAAGTATACTTTACCTAAACGAAGAACACATATTGAAACAAAAAAGAGGAAATGAATGAAGGGAATGTATTTATTTTCCACATGTGAGTCATATGCGACGAAAAATATTTTATATCTAGATTTTTTTTTATAACTGTTTCCTAAAGGCCTCACTGCCAATTTTAAATTGAATTAAACAGTAAAACGAAACACTCAGTTTTTTGTTAAATTCATTTTTCCTGCAAAATATTTAGTGAAGACTTGATTATCCAACCTAGATGTATTCTGATGAGCCTGCGGCACCCGTTTGGAGTTTATAGCCTTCACTTT
This sequence comes from Troilus luridus, assembly GCA_964056705.1. Classification (NCBI taxonomy): domain Eukaryota; kingdom Metazoa; phylum Arthropoda; class Insecta; order Hemiptera; family Pentatomidae; genus Troilus; species Troilus luridus. The sequence continues at coordinate 75,988,775 of OZ057416.1, read as the reverse complement.
GGAACTTTTACTGGTCCTCAGTAATTAAATTTCTTTTTTTTTTGTGTAATATTTACTAATTTTTTTAAATTTCTGCCATGCTTTTTCCATGCAATAGTTTAAATTTTACATCAGTTCATCTATTAAACTACTCTTTTATTTCTGCATCTTCCCTTCTCATTCAGATAATTCCTCGATTACCAATCCCATATGTCTAATTTTCTGATCTCTTGTCAAGTTAACTCCCAATCCTTACCTGCCCATTTCGATGAATTTCAAGAACATTGGAAGGGGACTTTAAGTGACCTATCATAAGGACTATTAGCTGTTCATTGATTACGTGTATTTATTGAGGTTTTACGAACAATATCCGATTTGTCAGTAATAATTAAAAACGAAAAAATGATTAGTATCTTCATAAATGTGATTTACGATTTATATATAGGTTACTATCTCCATTCATTATATAAAATTAGCGAACTATCGATTTACTTCTGTATACTTGATTCGTCTTCATTCGATATTCATGAGTTCAACAACTAATCTTGAATGGTAAAAAGTAGAGTTAACCCTCTAAAGTTGTGTATGCTTTACAAAGGAAAACTGGAAACACTCCATGAATTATAATGAAACATTTACTCACTGGTTGAATAGCTTCGCCTAAGTTTAGGTAGCCTTGCGCAAACATTAGGTCTTCAACTGTTGCTGGCCGAAAGCAAAACCCTTTGTAGCCTTGGCCTTAACCAAATATCTTCAACTAAACTCAACTAGGATATTGCTAAATTACCTGTTTCTCGTAGTTCGTAGGAAAGTTAACGTATAGTTGAGGAAACCTTCTCAGTAGTGCGCTAAGAGAAATCTGAAATTAGAAATAGCAGTTGAACTATTTTGTCACATTCGCTATTGGGTATATAGTTTAATCACTGATTTGGCGTCCCGAAAGTCCCAGGTTAAAATCCGGCTGCGGCAGAACATTTTATGTTTGAACTATTAACAGCAGGGGATAGCTCCTTTAGGAACTCAGACCCGCCAGAGGTTCACCCAGTATCTAGAAACTGGGTAACAAAAGTCAGCTCCATTCATAACCGTTGTCGCAGAAAAAGTACAGTGTCCACCACGCACTGAACCCAGTAACCTTCATGGGTTTTAGCGGTTGATATGATTGAAAAATATATAGTTGCGCTAATAATAAAGAAACTAACTTATTTTAAAGAAAAGAAGACCAAGCCTTCTTCGAAAGTCTACCCAGGTTCGAAAGGTTAGAAAGTGGTCAAGGGAGGGAGACTACTTGTGAAGATTTAAATAAATAGATGGTCATAGATAGAAATAAATGGTCACCAGGGTTTTCGGGAAAAACTAAAGCTGGCGACGGAAAAGAAATGGACGGAGGAAAGAAAGTGAAGACGCATGAAGGAACATTGAGCTGAGATCAAGGATAGGAGGAGATGATAGATAACATGTCGTAATTCTGAGTAGTCCAACATGGAAAAAAAATTAATTTTATTCGTGACTACTCTTCTTATTGTTAAATGATATTAAAATTTGAACCATCTTCCTTGCATATTACTTGTAACTTTTGACGATTGAAGATACAATACAAATATCCTAAATGATGAATTCTTTGGAACCTTCAAACAAATAATAACAAATAATCTTATAATAAAGAAAAAAATTGGCAACAGAAGTAGATTCTTTAAAAACAAGTATCGTATATCCTACGATATCCTAAATTTTGAAAAAACGAAATAAACATGATAAGCATTAGTTAATATGGATAGCTATATGAAAAAAAAACACAGGCATTAAACATTAGAGAAATATAGAATATAAAGTGCTCGGGGATTTTGATTGTGTCATTAAAAATCAGATTACTTGCTTTGTCATGATAAGGCTGATACTTACATAATGTGCCAAAAGTTATAAAAATTGCAATTTATTAATATTTATAATATTATTTATTTGTATACTGTATTTGAGTACGATTCGGCTAAAAGAGGACAGTCCCTGCCATGCCCTGAACCCTTAGCCCTTCATAGGTTGTAGAGCTTCAAGGTTCTTAATTAAAAAAGGTATATGATTACGTGTTCCTTCTAAGCTTATAAATTTTATATAAGCCACTACAAGCAATCGATAATTTTAGATTTTAACGAAGGTGATTAAAAAAATAATCATACTGTTACGGGCTACTGGGTGTAAAATGAATTAAACTATTACTAAATTTTTTTTTTTTTTTTTTTTTTAATTTATTTATTGATATTTACAACTGTATAAAAAAAAAATACATCTAGTAAATGGGCTAAGCGATACAAAATGACATATGAAAATGACATGTAGAGAAACTACCCACTGGTAGTACTCAAATCACAAGTTCAACTAAGAAGTCACGGGGCCATCTTCTTTTCAGACGCCTCGGAGGATTATCGGGAATTGAAGTGGAAGCTAGGTTTAAAACCAGAGGGTTTGAGTGGAAATGAAGTTTGTTATGAAAGGATAGATAGCGGTTTCGGGCCAAATCAGCAACAAATGGGACATTAAGGTCGTTATGGATGATTTTATTCTTAACAAAATAAGGAGCATTAAGGATTTTACGAAGGATTTTGGATTGTAGGGATTGGATACGAGAGGAATTCGATGGCTTAGTGGAGCCCCAAAGCTCTACTACGTAGGTCCAAATAGGTCGTATGATGGTCATGTAGATGAGTCTTTTGTAATAAATTGGGAACTTAGAGCGTTTGTCTAGTAAGTGTTGAAGTAGCCTGAAACGTCGAGCGGTTTCTTGTCTTTTCAGTCTCGTATGAGGATTCCAGGTTAATCGTTTGTCAAGATGCAACCCTAAGTATCGGATCTGTTCTACAGGCACCAGTGGGATATTATTAAAGGATACTGAAGGGCAGGAAGTCATTGGTTTACGACGTAAGGTAAAAGTGATTTGATGCGATTTTTGAGAGTTTATTTTAATTCTCCAGTTTTGACACCATTCTTCAAGATCAGTGATATGGGATTGGAGGCTTTGGGATGCAATAATTGGATTGGTGTTGACAGATAATACACATGTATCATCAGCATACGTGGTAAGGATAGTATTAGGATGAGTTGGGATGTCAGCTGTATAAACTGTATAAAGGATTGGGCCAAGGATGCTACCTTGAGGAACACCAGCAGGTTGGGAAAATAGGGATGAATAGACATTATTATGATTTACTTGGAAAGTTCTGTTTGTGAGATAGGATTGAAGGATGAGAAAGTAGGTAGGCGGTAGGAATTGACGGAGTTTGTAGAGTAATCCCGGATGCCAGACACGGTCAAATGCCTGTTCCACATCAAGAAAGACGCCCAAACAATATGATCCACGTTCTAATGCAGAGGAGACTACATCCACCACACGATGACATTGCTGAATAGTGGAGTGGGATGCTCGGAATCCAAACTGGTGATCTGGTATTATGTGATTTGCATCAAGGATGGGGTACAATCGTTTTAGGATGAGTTTTTCTAGGATTTTACCCATGCAAGGTAGAAGAGAGATAGGACGGTAAGAGGAAGGGTATTCTGGTTTTTTTTTAGGTTTGGGTATCATTTTTACAATGGATAATTTCCAGAGGTCAGGGAAATATGTGGAGCGGAGTACAGCATTATATATCTAGGTAAGGTATAGAATGGCTTTTCTAGGAAGATGTTTTAAGATATGAATTGTAATGAGGTCGTGCCCAGGAGATTTGCGGGAAGGTAATCTGTGAATAATGTTGGATATTTCTGTAGGATGGAATGCTTTGGGTGGAAGGGACATTTGGAGGGGAACATCTATCGCTGATTTTATATATTCAATATGAGTTGGGTTAATGATATCAGGATGTGGATGAAAGATTGTGGAAAGGTATTGACCAAATAACTGTGATTTTTCTCCGTCAGATCTTGTCCAGTTATTTGATTCAGTAAGTAGTGGATGATTAAATTCTTTGAACTTTAGGAGTTTTTTTGTGGCCATCCACAATGTTTTGTCAGTGGTTGTGAGATTTTCAGTCCAGGTAATTAAATTTTGAATTTTGAACTTCTTGATTTCTGCTTTTAATTTGTTAGTTAATTTTGTGTAGGTAGTTTTATCTGCTGGATATCGAGTTCTATGCCACTTCGATCTTGCTCTGCGTTTTTCTCTTAATAAGATACGAATATGCTGTGGCAAATCAGTATGTTGATAGCTATTAATTGTATGATTTGAGATGTTATCATGTAAACTGCTTCTGATTGATGTTGTAAGTTTTTCTATGGCTGTATTAATGTCTTCTTTTGTCTTTAGTGAAATTTTTAAGTCCAGTTTGTCCTCCAAGTCATAACAAAAACCGTCCCAGTTGACACGTCCTGTAATCAATGTGGGAGGGGAAGGCTTGGGAGCGAAACTAGAGTGCAAGAAAAGGAGGACTGGACTATGATCAGATGAAAGGTCGTCCAAGGATTCAATATTGGCTTGTGCGGGTGAAATTTGGGATGTAACAAATATGTCAAGGATGTCGGGACGTTTTTTGAGGGATGTAGGCCAATAGGTAGGATTTGCTGGGGCAAGGATAGAGTAGCTCTTTGAGGATGTGAGAGAAGATAGAATATTTCCACGGGAGTTGGATGTTCGACAACCCCATCGTTGGTGTTTAGCATTGTAGTCTCCTCCAGCAATGAAGCGCGGTCCTAGGGATTGGAATAAGGAATCAAGGAGGTTATAAGAAAGAGAATTGCCAGGAGGACAGTATACAGCTGAAAATGTGATATGGAAAGGACGAGTCGTTAAGGTTACTGAGGTTGATTGAATAGCATCAGATGGAGTGGAAGGAATAAGGGAATGGGATAAGTTTTTATGGATGAGAATACAAGATCCGGCATGTGAAGTGTTGTCTGGATGGTCTGATTACTAAATTCAAGATACAAATATGTATTAAAAAATTAAAAAGAATACAATGAAATTATTTAAAACAATTAAATTATTAAAGTAATGTAAATTTACAATATCAATTCCTAAAGATTATAACCTAGCCCTAACTGTTATCTAATTACTAAAATAATTAATATTATAATAATTAATTACTAAATAATAATATAAGATTTTGCTAATACTAAATAACTTAACTATTTACATAAATGTGTACAAATACAATAAAATTACACTATAGTTTATAACTAAAAAGTAACACTTACAGTCCACTAATTAAAGTCCACCGAAAGTAAGACTCTCCCAATATGACAAACTGACACACAGTTTATTACACTCACTTATGACTTATCACTGATTAGTTCACACTGCCACTGGCTGACACTAACTGTCACTGTCACTCACACGGACTGCCACCGTTCACTGTCACAGAAGTCAACAACTTTACTACTCACTTACTACTGCCTCTTAGCTAAAACAGCTGGCCTTTTATATAGGCAAGGTTGGTCGGGGTGGGGGACACCTAGAACATTCCACCCCTTCCACGATCTATCTTCGCCGTTCTTTAATATCTTTAGTTTTAAAACTAATAAAGGTTTCACCAACTCTGTATACTGATAATTAAATTTTCCTGTAAATTTATCGTCATATTATTTGTCTTATCGCTCCTTCAAGAAACCAACGGCATAAATCAAATTTGGGCATATTCGAGTTAAGCCTATAGTAGCAATTGTATTGGTTCAAGCTTTTTATTTTGGATACGACAAATTTTTTTTTGTCATATTTTGTGTTGTACTCGTATCATCTTTGAACTTGAAGTTTTATTAGAATAATGACATTAATTAGAATAATAAAAGATTCGTGCTTTTAAAAAATTTCTAATGGTTAATAAAAGAATTTCGGTACTTGTTTGCCTGAGGGGCTTTACCCAGCTTGCTGAACCTTATATCCGGACTCTAGAGCCACTGATTAGGAGTTTTGACGTAACCACATATATCCCAACCAAGTGAAAATGATTTTATATCTTTTAAATAACTAATAATATCACAATAATATAATATTAATAAACATAAAAGGAACGTTTTATTAATAATAATAACAAGTATTTAATAATAACACAATTTAGTGGTAATGAAAATAAAAGAAACGAACGATACAACTTAATATACAATTAATCACATGATAATAATACAATAGTAATTTTTAAAAAACGGGGGGAAGAACTTTACAAGTCACTGCAGGAGTTCAACATCCCCGACAAATTAATAAGACTGATGAAGCCGACCATGAGAGATGTGAGATGCATTGTGCAGATTGGAGAGCAAAGAACACAAGAGGTTCCCTCAAGAAAAGGACTACGCCAAGGAGATGCGTTAGCATGCCTCCTATTTAATTTGGCGCTTGAGAAGGCATTCAGGGATGCTGGTCTGCAAACCAAAGAGACAGTTTTCATGGTCCAGCTCAAGGCAAATGCAGATGACGTGGATATTGTAGGTTGGTCACTGGACTCGGTTAAAGAGGTTTTCTTAGCCCTGATGGAAGCCGCCAGAACACTTGGACTTGAGATGAATGAGGGGGAGATTAGTCTTAGGTTGATGGTCAGAGGGGAAGTGCCCCATCCTGGCAAGACCATCAATATTGCCCCCTTTAACTTTGACAAAGTTGCCCAATTCACCTAGTTGGGTTCAATGGTGACGGAGAATAATGCACCTGAGGTCGAGGTAAAGAAAAGAATATCGATGGGTAACAGCTGCTACTTTAGGCTACATAAGGAATTCTCCTCACCCCTTCTATCACGGCAGACCAAGCTCCATCTGTACAAAACATTAGTCCACCCAGTTTTGTTGTATGAATCGGAGACATGGACAATGACCGAGGTGATTGAGCAACGATCTCTTAGTCTACAAAAGAAAGATCTTCCGAAGAATCTTAGGTGGATTATTCGTAGATGGAAACTGGCGAAGGAGAACAAACAACGAAGTTTACTTAATGTTCAACGAAGGAGATGTTGTTTACTCCTTAAAAATTATAATACTGCAATGGTCTGGTCATGCCAAAAAAATGCAACTGCTTCCATCTCAGTTTTAGAAAGATCCCACATTTGCATTCTATTTTAGAAATAGAAAACAAACAAAAAACGCGGTAAACACACTCGTACACATACGATAGTAAACGATAAAAGGTTGCAAGATTGCTACATCCTGCAGTGTTACTAGTAGTGGAGCCCCTCTATCAGAGAAGTATCAGAATTTCAAGACCATCATTACAATAGGAATGGTATTTTTTCTTTAGCAATACCCAACTTTTTATATTTTTAACTCACATGGAACTTTCAAATACCACTTTTGAAAATTGAATTTTTTGAGTCAGGGGATTGATCTATCGGAGGAGCGATATGTCTCTCTAAAAATGACCCCTAAAAGATCTACTATTTTTTTCCCTCAATTGGCTTATCAAACTGGGATTTCAGTAGGTTAAGGATTATTAATATGTCGACCAAAGGGATCCTGTAAACTGTAATATGTTTGAAAAATCCCACGAACTATTTTTATTCCATCTTGAATGATAATAGTTGACCTTGATAATATATGTGGATGAAAATGGTCCGGGTAGAGGTCAATAAATTTCTCTTAGATGTGGAGAAATGTTTATAAATTAGTCAACTGTATTTTTGAGCTCTAGCCTGTGATATGAAGGGATTATAAAGGTTCAAATAGTTTTAATCGAGATAGAATGAAATAATTCAAAAGAACACTGGTTTCAGTTGATAGAGTTTATTTCTCCGAGTGGGATATGGTTCACTAATCTTCTGCTGTTCTTTATATCGTTTTTTTGTTTCAATTCCTTAAAATGATACAGTATCCCTTTTACTATCCGCATTATCGAATAACACGCTTGATGGAGCGAATAAGAAAATAGGTTTTTATCTGAGAGCTGAAGAGGGAACAAATGGAGCCATCGTCCAATCCCAAGGATTGGGAGCACCCTTCAATATGGTGCTCAATATCCCATGACCTTATCCATTGTTCCGTCCGGCTGGAGGATATGGAGAGCTGGAAAGGGACTGGGCACTTGGGGAGAGATATGTCAAAGGGATTCCTTTTAAGGACATAAGGGCGCTTGACAGTCGGAACATTGGGCTGTGTTTGGGAGGGATTTTTTTATTTAAAAAAATTAACGTTTCTATTTTCTAATTTTTGAAATTATTTGAGATTATTTATGTTTTAAATTTGGTTGAATACTTTGAAATTTATTTTTTTTAATTAGCAATTGATATTAATAGTTCTTAATCTATGATATATAGATATCTGTATATATTTCAAAACCTATTTTGAAAAGTTAATAAATTTAAGAATATGTAATATACCTTGTAAAACATAGATACTCGAAGTATTAATTCTTAACAGAAATAATGATATTATAGACAAAACTAGAAAAAATAATCATAAGAACAAACTTCTGTTAATGCTAGCAGTGATAATTATATGCCAAGTGATTGCATCCTTAATCATGCATGGTCATGCTATTTATTAAATGATGCATTCAATAAGACTAGTCCTGGAGACTGGCACAACTAATCCAATAAACCATGCATTCAATAGAAGCCAGTAAGACTATCTCCTCGTGCTCCGTACATAACCCTTATTTAAGTAGGTTTTTGAGATATAACAAAAACAAACTAAGCTTCTCGTAGACAAAGAGATACTTGCAACGAGAAGCAGTCATTCAAGGGAGTAGCTACCGCTAAATAATGCTACAAACTATGACATACCATTTTTATTTTAGTAAGAAAAAAAAAACTAAAAGTTAATTTACAAGAATAAAAAATTTCATTCTATTTCCGAAATAATTTCATGAGTAAAATCTTCATAAAGATTTGTGATTGAAATCCTATGGAGCTTGAAACTAGTGATTGCATCAAGTTAAAGTAAACTAGTTTTTACTTTAGATTTAAACTAGTTTTAGTAATTTTGAAAAAAACAATTACTTTGAGCATACATATATTATTTTCTGGAGCACATATAGCAATCTCGCATTGCTACCATCAATAGTTTCCATGGATATAATTCCATAATCTGTCCGTTGAGGACTGATTCGCCCAACTCGGGTTCAAGGTTAATGAAAAAACGTTCTAGATCCAAGGATTATGGCTATTTGGGGGCCAAGATTCTCATGAGGACTGCTGTTTTATCTTTTCCAGATGCAGAAAATACTAGAACTTTATGGGAAACAACAACTAGATTCCCTTCAGAAGGAGTGGAGAACACTCCTATCCTCGGTCTTTGTGAGTTAGCACCTTCACAGAGGATGGAGGATATTGTTTGCAGGATCTTTGGGTTCGTGACAACCTTGTGGGGCGGTTTCCCGATTCGGGTAGTCATCCATCCAAATACTAATTAAGCTCGGCATTGCTTAACCCCTATTGCAAGCACCTATATGTATCAAGAAGGAATTGTAAATTTTATGTAGGCCTTAATAAAATTCTTATACGAATTGAACAGACAATACAGGCTACATATGCATAGGTACCACAATGGTCCTATTATAAAAATTTCATCTACAATAGCCGTGAGTAGGGAATCTAAGTAGAATCTCAGGGCAGATTGCATCCATGATTCAGGCGGTCGTACCGGCTGAGCCAGGTCGAGAGAAGGCGGCTGTATTATTTATGGCTGAGGACCCAGGCATTTCGCAATGCTCTACTCAGGCTATCTGCCTTCATATTCTGGTGTAATAAATTTTTGTAACTCATTACTTAGTTATTTGTGCTAATCCTACTAATAGACCAGAGAGCAGATGGTTAGATAGAGCAAACTGTATAGAGGGAGATGTCGAATGTGCTTCTAAAATATATAATAATAATATGCTTATACAAGCATAATATTTCCTGTATTAACACATTGACGCTCGGGAACGAGATTTCTCGTTTTCATTACACATTTGTTGGTGACCGGGAATGAGAAATCTCGTTTTGGTGATAAGCTCCGGTCACGTAGTAAATTGATATTATAATATATATGATAAAAATTATATTGATATATAATAAAATCACCGGTCTTGAAGTAATTTTCAGCAAAACATTAGCGGGCGGTAATGTAATAAGCTTGTGATGTGGTTCATTCGTTTAACGCCAACAAATGCTGCTTTGGCTAATGGGACGTGCTATAGTGGGAGTTCTAAATTTTGCCTATCCAGGGATAATTTTGATAGTGATCTTTAACGACTACCTGATACCATATAGGCTAGGGACCACCATTGTACGTTCATCCCAAAGGACGGCACAACTAAGAATTTTTGACTCCCTTCTAGATCACCTGCCGGGTATTACGCGATATTGGGCTTACTAGGTTGCTAAACTAACCACTGGATAACATGTTACCCAAGTTTGTAGTAACAGAAACCTCAAGAAACAGATTGATCGCCCCATATTGTTCTTTATTTCTAAAAGAAAATTATTTTGATTGCTTAAAAAATTTAGGCTATATGAAACGTATTTGTATTTTCTTCATCACAATAAAGAATTATACACAATAATTTCATAATTTCTTAGAACTCTTTTCAATGTTGGTCTCAATTACGTACTAAATTCGATTGTTTCCGGATTTTAATCGTACTTTTAGGAAGCGTGGTAGCAGAGTGGTTGAGCGCTGTGTTGCTGTGTTCCGGGTTCAAATCCTGATGTGACAGACAAATTATTTAAACATTATTGCAAGAAACTGTAAGGTCTCTACCACGTATTGAATCCAAGTACATCATGGGTTGTAGGGATGCAGGTTTTTTTTTTCATCTGTGCTCATGCTTGAAAAAAGATTATTAAGATTAAGTTTGGCACATTTTCTGCTTCACAATTCCCATATTTCCTGTAATTTGTAAACATATCTCGATATAATATACAATTTACATTTACATATAAATCCAATTAAAAGACATATCCTCGAGAGATCCCAGCGGTCATGAACTACAGCGGCGTGTAAATAGGAAGGCACGAGGCTGCGCACCTGTTGCGGGGTAATGTGTTTGGCCATTAGGGGTCGTGTCAAAGGCCTACCGCAGTCATCGTCTTATGAATATATAAAGCCCTCCGGCCTCGTGGCTTATGTGTGTGTATGTGTTGTATATGCGTGAGTAATGATGGGGCCGCTACCCCCCGTGGTGATTGGTCGTCCAAAAGAATCACTTAAAAACTTATATCTAAGCTCAAACCGATATTTCAATGAAAAATCCTGAATGATAATACAATTGTAATTTATTTATTAATCTTAGTATCTTTTCAAATAAATATCCGTTTACAAAGGATAGTAAAACAGCTTTATGAAAACATTTCTATTCGTTGCTCTCATTTTCTATACATATTTCCCAATATTTTATCCCTTAAGACGTTGTCCAAATTTCTGAACAGTTAGGCAAATAAGCAGGGTGTGGGAGGATATCGTAGCTCAACTCATTTAGTTCCTTCACTGTAAAACATTAGGTCTGACGTTGTACTGTAAGAGTATCAATCACTATAATCGATACAACTGTCGGCAGACCAAACTGCAAGAAACATCACCAACGCCTTCAGGGAACGGTATTATAAATAACGGGTCATTCGCTGGTTTTTGATACATTTTGAGCTAGTTACAACACAATACCCTTCCAGTTAATCAATGCAAGTTGTTTTATGGTGTTTTATGGTTGTGTTTACACCATTGTTTTTACATTAAAATTTTTTTTTCCATTATGTCAATATAATTGGAGCACGACGTGAATGTGATAGTTTCACCTCTGAGTACATTAGAAAGATGAATGAGTTAATCTGTGTAAGCAGCTGCGAAATTTCTCAAACCAACTACGAATCGCCCGTCCATTATAACACAGTTCCTCGAACGCGGTGATAATGTTTCTTACCGCGTCCATGATAAAACTTATAAAATAATTACAAGAAATGTTTTGTGCGTGTTTCTATGGTGATATTTGATGGGTTACTTAACAATTGTGTTCGTTCAATTGTAATGATCGCAAATATTTTCAAAAAAGAGAGAGGATTAAAAACAGCTTGTTACAGTCTGTAAAAATAAACATAGTAAGCAACAGAAGTCCGCTTATTCCACTTTGAATTTTAGAAATAGTAAAAACAGAAATTTCTAGGAAACGACCCAATATAATGTGGGAATAAAAAACTTTAATATTTAAATTTATGTTGTTGAGAGTTCCCTAAATTCTTCCAATGCCTGAAGTAATTCACCCATATGTAACTTAATAAAGAAATGTAATCGATATGTTTCCAGGTAGCGTGGTTGCGGGTGGATACACAGACGATCCTTACTATACACAGCCACGTCATCACCAAGAACCACAGGATCGGGGTAAGCCATTCGGACCACAGGACATGGTACCTCCACATCAAAGAGATCAGGCAGGCAGACAGAGGATGGTACATGTGCCAGATCAACACTGACCCGATGAAGAGTCAGACGGGGTTCTTAGATGTCGTTGGTAAGCTAGTAATTAATTCTTTACACTATATAGTCATAATAATCCTTTATTTTGATCCAAATAAAAATATTATTTATTATGTTATTCAAAGAGTAATGTGAGTACTAACATTCATCTTTTGGCTCAAATTCTCTTCTATAGTCATATTTAGACTACAGATGAGGTTATATGATAATGGTAGAATCAAAGCCTATTGGCGAAATTTTGAATACCATTGAATATTTCCGTCTAATAGTGGAACTTTGTTTAACTATAAAAATGCAAAACAACCGGGAAAAGATTTATTTTGCATACATTTTTTTATATATTGATATTATGTATTACATGTGAATTTAGGAAGTTCTTCTGCCTTTGGTAGTTAGGAAGCAGAAATATTTTATACCATATTTTAATACTGAATATTGAAAGAAGCCAAACCTTTTGTCCCCTATATAAATACGATGGGTATTCATTCACTTGTCTACTAAACGATGTCATTAACAAATAATCTAATTTTTTTTCGAAAAAATTCATGAAAACAATTAAATGAGAATATAAACGTGTTAATAAAAGAGATTTCAAAGGCTTTGCAGGGCGTGGGGGAGGAAATCATGCCATCTGTCTTTGGGACGGGAAAAGGAATCTTGTTAGTCGATTGAATGCCCCAAAAGAACCAATAACAATGCTGCAGAATAGTGTGAGATGTTCAAGAAGCTGTCAACGAATAGTTTTGGAAGGTGTAGCGTAATATAAACGACGAGGTTCTTAAAAGCCTATCTGCAAGTTTCAAAAATATTGATATCAGTGATAGTAGAGAAATAATAACATGATATTACCAAATTGTAAAATTCAATTAAATAAGAGAATATGTTTTTTTAACACGCTATGTAACCTCACTTTCTGAATGTTCCTGGTATTCACCTAACCTCTTACGATATATTTATTTGTTTTGTTTTTGGTAACTTTTAGATTAATACAATGACATTTTGGATTCACTTCCACATAATGAAAGCAGATAGAGGTATAAAAAGGCAAGAGAATGACGATTTTCTGCTTTATATCTTCTTTGCCATGTCACTGTAAAATATTTTATCCCAATATTCAACACAATGATTAGAAAACACCCTGCATATTTTTAGGCTTACTTTAAAAAAAAATGGTCTGGGTATTGCATCTAAATTCACATTCAGGACTGTTTATTCCATAAATAGAGTACTCTTTTTTATTCTCAAATTTAAAAGGTCTATTATCCACTGAGAGATCGACGAGAAAACAAAAAATATTTTCCCTCAAAAGTCTGAGTGAGTTTTTGAATTTCTTATGACTTTATTATCACTAATATTGGAGAAGTACTCCTTAAATGGTTAATAATTTTAATTACTTTATTTAATACAACTTAAAGTAATAACTATAAAAATATAAGGGAATTGAACATAACATTATCTAACGAATTGAATCTAAAGCGATAAAGGAACACCAGAGATTCAAGTGAGACAGAGATTGCTGGAACAACCAAAACTTGGAGCAGTAACCGTAAGGAACTAAGAATACATTCCCAGTGAGTGGGTCAATTTTCATGAGTGGCGGCTCTGAAGAGAACTCTAGGGCATCTGCCTCCACGAATGTCCTAGAAGAAAACCGCACAACTCTTGACACAGCCTACTGCGGTCGGAAAACTTTCAACTTCTTAGCCAAACCCTTTGGAAAATATTGTGAGAACCCAAGTGAATAGACCTCATTTTCCGGTTTTCACATACAGCGATGTTAAATCATAGTAACATGTAGTATGTATATGAGTGACTGTAACGACTACTTCAAAACTTCACGTTAACAAGAGTAAATATATGAAGATAAGATTAACAGGATAAGACACTCTCAGTACGAGCAAGTTGAGGTACCACCGATAAGGACTCTGAATCAGGCCAAAAGGATTAATAGATGTAACTATAATATATTAATAACAAATTAAAATATTAGTAACTAGTATATAGTTCATCCAAAACTATATTTTCTTCATGTAAGTACAATTCATACAGTAAGACTATTTTTTTAATTTGGCTAAATCTGTGCCGCATGGAACCTTAATAAATAAATAACAGGCTTAACGAACCCGAAGGCTCGATGCCGTAACCACCAATCTGTGTTTACAAACCTCCGTCCACGGAGCACCCAAGCCCTCACCCGCCAGATCACTTTTAATGCAATCCTCCCACCTACGCCTCGTTCTACCCCGGACATGCTTCCCAGCCAGTACAGCGCCTATTAACATCTTAGGAATTCTTTCGTTGCTAATTAATAAACTTAACTTGCCCATATTAATCTTCGCGACGCTATCACATAAATAATATTTACCTGATCCATGCTTCGCTATTCCGCGTTATGTAATCTCCTATATTCCCCAGTGGTTTCAGGAACCTTAATACGAATATAAATATATGATATCATACTATAATTTTTTACTTTTTTATCGGTTACCATATAACTTATTCTGGCCATTTTCACTAGAAGATTTATTGTATCCCCCTACTTATATTTTGGCCCATCTTTCTACGTCATATTTGCAGACAAAAAGGAAGCAGAAATCAATAGGAACGTGTGTACTAATTATATTATTACAAAAAAAAAATTATATATCTTCTAAATAATAAAAAAACAAAAACACCATGTACGAATAAAAGGAGATATTATTCTGGGACATCTAGTTATTCCAATAAATAACTTTTTCTGGCTAAATTATTTTTTGTCTAATATTTAAATTACAAAATATTAGGCTATAAAATATGTATGAAATAAATGAAAAATTGAATAAACTAAGACATTTATAAATAAGTAAAATCAGGTAAATATAATGCATTATATTTAAATATTTTATATTAATACTTTTTATTACAATATAATTTGTTAATACTATAAATAAAATTTAAATATATAAAGACATTTGCATTGACATACATAGATTTACAGATATTTTTACATTATTACCGAACATTTATGATTTAGGAGGTATTATTAGTTTTTGTTGTAAAGAATGAGATATTTAGCAGAAATGATATTGTTTTTTTTAATTAAGGAAGCAGTGGTTTGCTAAGGAATATAACAGATTTAAGGACTGAGATCTGGTATTTAGAGATCGGGATGAAAAACATTGAGTGACTAAATTAAAGATGTATACAGACTGAAAAGACAAGAAACTGCTAAAAGTTTTCGCCTACTTCAACATTTACTGGACAAACGCTCTAAGCTCCCAATCAATTACAAAAGACTCATTTACATGACAGTTATCAGACCTATTTGGACATACGGAGTTGAGCTTTGGGACTCTACTAAACAATCCAATTCATCTCGTATCCAATCCTTACAATCCAAAATCCTTCGTAAAATCCTCAATGCTCCTTATTATGTCACAAACAAACTCATCCATCATGATCTTAATATCCCACATGTTACTGATTTGGCCCAAACTAGATACCTATCCTTCCTTGACAAGCTCCATACACACTTGAACCCGCTAGTCTCTCAACTTGCTTCCCATACTATTCCTGAAAACCCTCCGAGGCGTCTGAAAAGAAGATGGCCTCGAGATCATCTACTATAGAACTTTATTGGAGTTTCTCCACAAGTGTTTTATATTGTACATTTTAGCACATTTACTTGTTATAATAGCATTATAGTTGTAAATATAATTAAATTAAATAAAATAAAAAAGAAGATGTATACAGGCTTTTCTAAGAAGGATCTAAACTCAAAAGGTAGACACATAGTAAATATTGTCGTAGAAAAGCTGGGTAAAATTGAGATGTATCAATATATACTCCTCAGACATTACGCTGAAAGCCAGGAGACGAATCTAATTGTACAATTCGATTTGTCTTTTCAGTCTTATCCCTCGCATAACACAATCCGCCGTGCACTAACTGTACAATATATTTTAAGAAATTCCTGTTGAATACAAAAATGAAATCTGCTGTTCAGAAAATACATTATGTCAACATCAACGATAAAGTTTCTCTTATTGAGATATGAAGAAAGAGTTTAATAACTTCAGTAGGAGAGATCAAGGTTGAACGTGTAGGTCATTAGGTACTAAATGGATAAGAAAATATCCTCAGATTAAAACCACTTTAAGGGAGGAGTTATTGAAAGTTTAAAACTGCATGAATATCTTAACTCAGGGATTACTTTACGATCAAACTTTTCTCCTCCAAGTCGGCCAGTCCAATTTAGTTCGGAATGAGTTTTTAGTTAGAAGTCATACTATCATAGCAGGAATTTATATAACGACTTAAAACATTATAAAATTTAGGCAACTGTTCAAAACTTCCCCTCAAGTTCATTCACTTCTACTGAGAGCTAGTGCTTCTCAACTCTCTCTCAGCTTATGAGCATCTGGTGTTTGTTTTTGTTTTTTTATTGTTTCAAACTTGGCTTATTCTCAAGAATGATTTTCTCGACAAATGTGTTAACATTTTCCATCCTGCCAGATGTTGAAATGGAGATTAGACCCTTCGCTAAGGTCTCATATAGTTTAGGTATAATTATTATTGGTTCGGGACTACAACACGTTAACGCGTCCAGGCCTCCTCAATCAGCTTCCGCCAGTAGTCTCTGTTGAGTGCTGCTGCCATCCAGTTGCGGACTCCCAGGTTTTGGCGTCCTGAGCCACACCTGGCCACATCCGTGGTTGAACTCCATCAGCACACGATTTGGGATTTCCTCCTCGCTCATCCTCGCCACATGCCCACCCCATGTTAATCTGGACCGCTTGATAAAACTGACCACGTCAGGCTCACCAAAGAGATCGTACACCTCCTCATTTTTTTCCCGCCTCCATCTTCCAGCAACACAGATGGGCCCAAATATTCTTCGTTGGATCCTGCGCTCGAAGACAAGAAAATTGGAGTTTGTAGTTTAGTTATTATAATAATAATACTTATAATATCCATATGAGAACCTAAATAAACAGTTTCTCCAAATTTTGAAAATTTAAACATCTTGGGGCATATATTGCGACTTAAAAACTCATGAAATCTTAATACCGTACAAGAGGCCATTGATTATAAGTGGATTCTATTAACTTCTAAAAATGAATCAATACAACATGTGACATCTGGCTGCCAAGTACCAGCGGGGAAAGAATACTTCTAAAATAGAAAAGGTCATTTATCAAGCTTTAGCCGAAATACATCAACTTATCAATTATAATTAACCTATCTATAAGTATCAATCAATTGCATTGTTGGAAAGTGGTAATGTTAAATTATATTGAATCCAGATGATGATAACTGATAATCATATCCTACAATATATAGACCAGATATATTACTCATAAAGAAAGTTCAAATCATAAGTATAAGTAAGTATTGACAGTGAAATCATTGAAGATTCTTGAACTTAACAAGGAAATTCAAGTACTGTAAAAAGCAGTATTATTAGGAACCGCTAGTAAAGGTAATTTGTAATATTGGAAAAACAAACTATTGTACTTAGCCTTGACCTCGATTCGAATAGACCAAATCTTCTAATAAAATTGTGGAAGAAGAAGAAGAATAACAATAATGTGTGGATTAGCGAACCCGAAGGCTCGATCCCGATTCCGCCAATCGCTGTTTACAGACCTCCGCCCACGGACAACTATCAGGACGTCTAGGTCAACCTCGTTGTTATTTTTTAAAATTTTCCAGTTTACTAATCTAAAAATTGCGATTGTGTGTGTGTGTTTATGTGCTTGTATAAACTTTAACTGTCACGTTAAATACACATAAATATTTTAAATTTATAGTGTTTTAGTAGCATATAATTATAACCGCCTTAGCATCATTGATTATTTTTCATTATGTATAATATAATATTGTGATCTTGCTTTCCGAAGCAATTTGGATAGGTGACAGCATATAATATCCATCGTGATGCTGGAAATATAACGGTTGAAAGAGCCGCAGTATCCGCCTTGCTCATCTTCCTACTCATCCTTATTTGGCAAGATAATCATAATATTTGTTAGCCTGGCTTCAGGTTAATTAGTTTCTTTATCTAAGACTTCCAGCTCATTACCGCGAAGAGGAGGAGTGTTGACTCTCGGTAATTACGAGGGCCCCGGCAGCCAGGGCAACTTCTTGTAATCCTCGCTTCTCCGGCAAAACAGCGTCCTCTTGAAGCGGTAATGGTCGCAAAACCCTCCTCCTAGATTGTGGTCCGGTCCTAGCTCCAGAGGATGAGCAAGATTTCTTCTGGTATCTAGGCGATTAGATCTTCGCTAAGGATCCTAGATGGTGTAGGAACTAATTCGGAATTTACACACAAACTTGGACACTATCAGTCCCGGATCTCTGTGGAGGGGTTGTCGTAAACTTAATTTAGATTTTTTCGAGGGCAGAAGACGGGCGTATTATCGCGCTTGTTTTTGCCAATGGCAATGATTTTGTTAAGGCAGTTGTTCCATTTATTCAGCTTAGTAAATAACCATCCGCAGCAACTTCTCTGCCTAATTGATATGTATATATATTTCCTTTAGAACATTGTTAAGAACAGATGAGATAGAAGAGAATTAATAACAATAGAGACTAGAGATAATAGAGTAGTCAATATGATAGTTTGTTATATGTAGCGTTTGTCCGTTTCCAAAAGACATTCTAGATCGTTGGAGATCATTGTAAAAAACGTTTTATTTTCTTCAGGTATTTAGTCATTAGTTGAAATATATATATAAATAATTCATCAACAATACCAAGTGCTGATGGTTGTGAGTACAGTATTACAAGTGAGTAAACTTGGACCTAATGTAAGATGAATAATGGGTTCCGAGATTATTAGTCAAATACACGCTCAAGTCTCACATACTTCAACCACACCTTCACTTCATGGTTGACTAGTACAAGAACTATACATTCCTCTTGTGTATCTTTTTTTTACTTACGTAATAATCAAATACTTATTGTTAAGGACAAAAAAAGATAATTTATTACCTATGTTGGATACAAATAGTATGTGTATTTTAGATTTATTTACCAGTCCATAAAAATAAAAAAATATAATATTCATAACAGAATGTTCTGAATAATAAAATATTTTACTATTTTATGGTTATCATTACCTACTAAGATATATTATTTGATCTAATTGATGCTAAAGTGTATCTGTTGGAAGAGAAGTTTTGAAGCTACGATCGAAATGAAAATAAAACTTCGGTTTCAGGTAAAAAAATACAGTTTCAGGTGGCAGCAGGTGTAATCTTAAATTATGCTTCTCTTTAATATAAATTGGTCGCATTTTCGATGTTAATTTCCATTTTTTAGTGACAATAAAGATTTTAAGTTTTTTTGATATTTACAAAAAACATCATGTATACAAATTTTATTTTTTTCATTTCATTTCATTTACAATAAGCGGCACCAACATTGACTTAAGAAATAAAAACAAGTGATTAAATTTCAACAGTGACTAGATGAGACTGGAATAATAATTTTTTTTTAGTATTAGAATGATTGTTCAAAAGAAAACAAACATAGTTGTTGTTTTGCATTGTTTGTTTGTTGATCGTAGCACAGAAGGTTATTATGCTACACCAAGCGTGACTCATATTTCATTTTTTTTTAATCTTAGAAATATTATACCTTTGCTTATTTACCTCATCGTAAATTAAATTTTAACATATTAACTGTAGAAGTGTATGAATTCGAGATGTAAGCTCAACTATGGAAATAGGAGACTTTTCGTACAGCTTGCGTTTCAGTTGATTGAAGGTTCTGAATAAACTGAAACACGAGTAGAAGGAACATTTACGAAACACGTAATGGTATACACCCTGTCACCACCACACCTTCTCAAGATTTCCCAGAACTGATAACACTTTCAAAAGATTTTGATTTATTGAACCTTTAATAGGATTATGACTAATATAATAGTCTTTATTTTTGATCATATAAATTGTTTCCATTTTTTTTGTCCGTATCAACAATTACCTTTGTACCTTAGAACAGTTATTATATTAAAATTATTTATCTTCTACTGGAATTGTAATAGTGACGACTAAACTATTTTTTCTGTAAAATTTCCCTTAATGCTGTCAGTAGTTCTAAATTCAATCGAGTTATGTAGTTCACATTCGGGATACAATCATGCTATCTTTTGGATGGGTAAAAATACTTTGAATAATTCTTTTCATTTGGGATGACATGAGTAATTACTTATGATAATTATTGAAATTATTATTTATTTTAATGTCCCAACTTTATTTTAAATTAGATTCTTTTCCAGAGGCTGATTGTGTGTTTACAAATTTACTAATTAGTCAACTTAATAACTTAATAATAATAATATTAATAATGTAATAATGAAGGTATGGTGAATATGGAATTATATACACAGTTAAATCATTAAACAATTATAATTTATAGATGTTATTTTATACAATAATACTTCAAACATTGAGAAATTATGATTAATTGTTCAGATAAAATACAGGACTGCTACAAAATAAATACAAATATATATATATTTTTTTAAATTTAATTTATTGATATTTACAACTATAATAATATTACAAGTAAATCTGCTAATATGTAAAATATGACATGAAAAACCCTTGTGGAGAAACTACCCTTTGGTAGCACTCCAATAAAGTTCTATAGTAGATGGTCTCGAGGCCATCTTCTTTTCAGGCGCCTCGGAGGGTTATTAGGAATAGTACGGGAAGCAAGTTGAGATACTAGCGGATTCAAGTGTGTATGGAGCTTGTCATGGAAGGATAGGTATGTAGTTTGGCCCAAATCAGTAACATATGGGATATTAAGATCATGATGGATGAGTTTGTTTGTGACATAATAAGGATCAATAACAAGGATCTTGGATAATTAGGATTTGATACGAGATGAATTGGATGGTTAAGTAGAGCCCCTAAGCTCAACTCCGTATGTCCAAATAGGCCTGCTAACGGTCATGTAAATGAGTCGTTTGTAATTAATTGGGAGCTTATAACGTTTGTCCAGTAAATGTTGAAGTAGGCGAAAACGTCGAGCAGTTATTTGTCTTTTCATTCTTGTATGAGGATTCCAAGTGAGACGTTTGTCCAGATGGAGTCTTAGGTAAAGTATCTGTTTGACAGGGTTGATGGGAATATTATTAAAGGCTACAATAGGGAAGGAATTCGTAGGTTTACGACGAAGCGTGAAGGTAATTTGATGGGGTTTGTTTTAATTCTCCAATTTTGACACCATTCTTGAAGGTTTGAGATATGGGATTGAAGAGATTGGGAGGCGACAAATGGATCCTTATTTACTGATAACACGCATGTGTCATCAGCATACGTAGTGAGGACAGTACTCGGATGGATTGGGATGTCAGCTGTATATAAGGTGTATAGGATGGGACCCAGGATACTACCTTGAGGAACACCGGCAGACTGGGTAAAGAGGGAAAAGTAGGAAAAATTATGGTTTACTTTAAAGGTTCTATTACTGAGATGGCCAGACTCGATCAAAAGCCTGCTATATATCGAGAAAAGCTCCCCTGCAGTACATTCCGCGCTCTAATGCGGATCAGACAACGTCCACCACACGATGGCATTGCTGGATAGTGGAGTGTGATGTTCGGAAACCAAATTGGTGATCTGGGATTATTTGATTGGATTCTATGATTGGAAGAAGACGTTTCAGAATGAGTTTTTTGCCCATTATGGGCAGGAGAGATATAGGACAATAAGAAGATGAGAGTTCTGGTGGTTTTTTAGGTTTTGGTATCATCTTAACTATGGATAATTTCCAGGAATCAGGAAAGTATGTGGTGTGGAGTACGGCATTGTATATATATGTAAGGAGTATGCTTTCCGAGGAAGGCGTTTTAGAATGTCGAATGTGATTAGGTCGTGTCCAGAGGCTTTGTTTTGGGGGAATACATATATTTAAATTTAAATTAAATTAACACATAATTTCCTTTGAGCATTATCTCTCTTTCGTATCTATTGAAGCTCCTCACCAAGGGGTCTTGCTACTTGCCTGAGTAACCTAGTTATAATAACCGTTATTTTTGACAATTCATATTTCAGCTTGTTACTTGTACAAAACAAAAACTGTACAATAGCACTTGTAAAGAATATTTTGTCAGTGCAATTGATTTATTGGAAATTGAGTGGTGCTTCGAGACATAATATTGATATAGAATAGGAAAAAACATCTTTCTCATACTCCACTTCATATCCTATGTTATTGGCAGTTTGTCCTTCTGATTTTTCGCTCAATATTATATATAAACGTTTTCTAATATATTCCTGGTGATTGAGTCGTTCGTTTGAGACTTGGGTGTGATGGGATGTTTTCTCTCGTTGATGTCTTGCTGCGTTTTGAGGTTAGGATATGCGTTATTTCCTAATATTCACTTTCTGCTCTGAAGATTTCGAAATAGTCGAAATATTGACAGGTATTTTTATTACCTGTTTTTTGTGAGGAATTTAGCAGACCAGAGAATACAGGAGTTAATACAAGGCTGAATTCTTTTATGGTTCATCCTTAAGTACCATATATATTTATAAGTTGTGTTTATAGTCTTCAGTCAATGCCCGTTAGAGAAATAAAGAAATTAACTGCACACGTTTATCACAGCAAGATCTATCTGGACTGAAGGAACAAGGAATGACAGTAGACTTAATAGGACTTGACTAGGAGTAATCCCTAAGCTCTCTTTACAAAGGGACTTAAAGATGATCCTCAGCCGTGCTTAGCTAACGAGAATTAAGAGCAAGCCTGGGCCTGGCGTTCATCTTTGACATGAAATATCTCCAGAATCTTGGGTTTGTTGTTGACAGTTATTTAACAGGCAATGCCTAATTTCAAATAATAAAATTATTTCTGAGCCAGTAATAATAATAATAATAATTAGCTTATTAGTACTAGCATTTAATTCGACATGTGGTACATGTTTACCTCTTTTTTTACATGACTTTCTGGTTACCTCTTTCATATTATTTTTTTTAAATATTAAAAAAATCAAAATTTATAACACATAATTCACTCGAAAATTGCTATAAAAATAAATAAATCTTTTTTACTAAGAATTTCTTATCGACTGAAATTTCCTTAGTCTCCTTAAACCTCTTTCTTACTTACTTTTAGTCTATGGTTTTGTATTCTCTATAATATAAATATTAGATTGATCTATTTTTAGTCGAAATTCTGTCTTTTTTCTATCTACTGCTTTCCATTTAATCATTGATTTATATATTTAATTCGAATCCTCACTTTTCAATAAGCTTTTATATTAATTCTTTCTTTTTACTGATTCTCCTTGACCTCATAATTTACTTTAGAGGCTTTTTGGTTCAATTTACATATAATTTTTATTTTAATAGGTTGGTCTCCATTAATACTAACTTAACTAATCTATCCCCAGATGAAGCAGAGTAAAGAGTGATTAAACTTTGAATGTATTAATTAAAATAAAAACTGGTGATTATACTTTTTTCCAATGTAATTTAGACCTTAGGCTTTTATATCTTCAATTTACATTGTGTAATTTATATACCTAACTAGTTATATATATATATTTTTTTGTTTAATATGGATAAATCAATTTTATTAAGCAATTTTTAGAATCCTTAATAAAAATATAATTTAATTTCAGTGAATGAGCGGGAGCAAGCATTTAATTAGTCTTAATTTTGTTTTATTCTATTCTAAGTTTTAAGCTTTTATATTCACTTTTTATATTGTGTAATTCATTCATTTAACTAGCATTATAATTACATTTTATGTTCTAAAGATGAACAAATAAATTTTATCAACCAATTATAAGAGCTTAGGAATAATTGTACAATATACGGAAACATATTATTTTTATTTAAGTACAAAGAAAAATATAATTCATAACCAAAATTAATCATTATTACAAATAAATAAAAATATTATTTAAAACCACATAATCTAGACGTAATAGTGGTATTAAATAAATATTCTTGATCAATACCTCGTATAAACAGGTTAAATAATAAAATAAATTCTAGAAAATAGTTTTAATAAGAAACATAGTTTCTGTTAATCATAAGATAAGGAATTTTACCAATTAAAACTTCAGTAGAGAGCTAAGCTTATCATTAATGCCCAAAATTAAAATTTTATTTAAAAGTTTTTTTCTGAAAAATTAATTTATTAATGTCTAAAATAGTCAAAATAACTTTATAATATTTAATAGTATAAAAAAAAAATCTCGAGAAATCTACCAGTATTTCCAAGTTCGTAAATGTCAAAAACAATTAAATCAGAGATAGAAATTGATAAATCGGATGGAAAATGAAAAGGCAATTCAAATATTTTATATTTTGTTATAATTATGATATACATAAAAAAATTTATAACAATAATAAAATATTTATTTAAGAAATTATACGCAAGCAATTTGGCACATATAAAATTATTGTACTGGTATTTTATACTGTACGTATTGAAAACTGTGAATATAAACCCACACGACCGTTCAGTGTTGCGGCACTGTAGGTTTTGCGCCGTCTCTCTAGAGTCTAGACCAGGGGTTGGCATTGGATGTGAATCTGCGGCTCTTTAGTTTCATACACAAATATTATTTATTTTATAAAAAAAACATTTAAAAATCGTTCTGAATCAATTAACGAGGATTAGGCACCGATTCTATTTCTCAGCCACTTGTACTCGCTTTTCACCCCACCCCTCCCCCGTGACACGCATCGTCACTGTCATTCTTTTGGAAGCTCTCGAATGACGCCGTTGTCGGATGTTTATATGTAGGTTTTAATTCGCTTTCGACGCAAGACAATTTAGCGTCTTCACCAGTGCTTTGGCTGTGACGTATAGTTTGTTGTTTCAAGTAAAAGAGTTAGAAGCGAATTACCTTCTCAAAGTTATGTAAGTACATATATATAATAATAATAAATAATTAGGTAAAAAGAAGTAGGTGGCATAATAAATGTTTGATTGTTTTAATTTTTTACTTAAAAAATACGTGATTATCTAATGGTGCCATGTATATATTATCTAATTTTTTATGAAAAACACTACTTATATACGAATAAATAGATATTTTTTCTTATGAATAAATAGATGAGTTTTTTTATCAAAAAACTTTATTCATGCGAATACTATTTATTGTTGCCAACAAAATTTTGTGGCTCTTTGAAAACACGCGAACTTAAAAAAGGTTGCCAACCCCTGGTCTAGAATAACTTCTGAATGTTAAAAATTTAATACTGTATGAAACACCAATCACTTTTTAATTAATAGCAGCTAAATATTGATCCGATTTCTAGCCTAATACCCATTCTCTTGAGCATGTTTAACCATACATTTAAAAAAAAAATTACACCTTGGAAGAAATATACACCTTATTTGGATATATTTATCATTTAGAATATAAACACCAAACAATTTATCCTAAACAATATAAAAATAAAATAAAAAGGTGAAACTTTCTTAATTGACAGGTTAATTAAAAATAAAAATGACTTTTCCTTTATTTTTTCCCCGTCCAGTTCGACAAGTTACCTGCTGCTGCTTGCGAAACAAGATATTTACATGGATTTTAATTAATGTTCCATTTAATTTTGTTCCCCCCATTGTTTATTATCTAATTAAAATTTTTGATGTGTGTCAAAGCGTAATTAAACAAGTTACAAAATATATTTTTTTTATATAAAATGTTGAACTTTAAAAAGAAACAATTATTTTATGCAATTATTCATTAATATAATCATATTAAAGATAGACATAATCAATATTAACTTATAAACGTACATTCATAGTTTATTAGCTGTTGATAATTTTATATCCTTTATGCCATAATTCCATTACTATTATTTTTGTTATGTTTATATAATAAAATAAACTCAACTACTGCGGATTTAGCTATATTTGAATATTAGATATTGGTTTACTCTGCTTTTAAATATCTTGATGGAATTAATTTATGTAATTAGATACTTAAGTGTTCAAAAGTACAATTAATTGAAAGAAAGAAATTAACATACTGAAACCGAATGAGGTGAAGGAACTTTTTAATTTTATGCTGATTAAGATTTCCAAGTTATTGCTTTAAAAAATTGATCGATAACCATAATTTGTTATACATTGCGTTACTATACAAAAACAATCAAATAGTATTTTAAATATTCAAATGAATGGAAAACTACAACCAACACCTTGTGTTTTAGGCACAAATTGACTGGTTCAATAGTCAATGTTTATTACATTATTGATGAATCGACTGAAAAAGTGATCAAACAATATAATTTATTACCCTCAACTTTATTTATATATTTTTTAAATCTAATAAATGTGTTGTTTAATATTTTAACTGATGGAAAAATACTTTAATACAGATTTAAGGCATCACGTGTGCGAACAACTAAGTTGAAAAGTACCCAAAAACTAATTATTTCCAATTTCAAGAAAGCATATTCTTTCTTCACTTTCTAACTTACATACATAATGCATTTCTACGTATACAGACCTGAAGATGTTAGTAAAGTCAGTTCTCAGGCATATAGGAGGAACCCATGGAAAAAATAAGAAAGAACTCTCATAAACTAGTAAGGCTAAATATCACAATAAATATAAAATAGTTTAACGATCACTTCGGGTTTGAAAGGATCGTTTTATAAAACTCCATTGCAATTTATAAAATACAGTATCTAGGAAAAAAGTCAATTTTGAGCTGTGGAATATCTCAGATAAATCGCTTAGTTTACATTCGTTTATTCCTAAAACTAACAGCAAACAACTATAAATCAATAAAGTAAACAAATTATTAAGTAACACCGATTTTAACTAAACTAGGATCGACCAAAGCATACCTACATCTATTCCACATGGTTTGTGACAGTAGTGTTTGCTAGATCACGAAGTCCAATCCGTTAAACGTGAAATCCATAACTGCCAAATAATTGTACAATAACCAATGATCTCAATGTAACTATTTCTGTATGCAAGTAATTGTCTACGTTTTTCTTCCTCATTATTGTACCCAATTTACAAAAAACTTGGTGTACCCAGGATTGTGTGCAAGTATCATATAATCGATGAATTAATTCTGGAGGCTATCCATATGTTGCTTTTAAAACTATAAGTTATAAATTTTGATATATTCAAAGACATGCTCAGCTCGGCCGAATTCTATTATTTATGAAAAAGTTTTGCTATTCCTAAGTTTTATTTATTTTGTAATTTTTGACTAACAGATAATAATTACCCCTACTGCTCCTGAAGATTTTTGCCGAGGAATACACAGCCAAGAAGAACATGAAGAGGATACTGTACATTTCATCTCAGAAATGGGTCCTTACCAAATGATTTAGTTATTTGGAGAAGAAATTATCGTAGTTATACATCCAACATGTATAAGTACAAATATTTTAAAAAAACAAAAAACTGTACCTCTACAACCCATTAAGGGTAAATTTTAGTTGCTGTACTGTTTCTAGAACAGTGGTTGTACAGGGAACTGATTTGTTCTAGATCACTCTAAGCCAACCGATTTTACGAACTAAGAGTACCAGTTTTATATTATTTATATTGCTGTAAATATAATTATATAAATATAATTAATTACATTATTCATAGATAGCAGTTTTATGTTATTTATATTTTATAAGTCAGCACTCTACACACTAAGCTAATCCCTCTCCACTGTATATATATATATATATATATATATATATATATATTTGAGATGATATTATGAAGCTATAATGGTCAGATTAATTCTTTAAATGAAAACTTCTTTGAACCATCCAAATGGTGTTTTAAGTACAAAAGTTAAAAGAAGGTTTTGGCTTTTTGTGGTTCATTGTAATTTATATTTATTTATTTATATTTCTATATAACAACTGCATGAAATAAGTAAATGTTCCTTTATTACACTTATTATAGTAGCTACAACAAGAAATGTTTTTGAGTATATTTAGTTTTATTTACCCAAATGTCCCCTAAACAATACCAAAGTTAAAATTAGTAATTGTTGTGTCATGGTGACCCAATTAGACCACTTATGTACCCTCACAGCCTTATTGAACCACAATTTCTTTTCCAGTGCCTCCGGACATCCTGGACGTGGGTACGAGTACCGACATGACGGTGAAAGAGAACAGCAGTACCACCTTCTGGTGCGCCGCCTCGGGATCGCCCGATCCGAACATAACCTGGAAGCGGGAGAACAACCTATTCTTTACTATCAACGGCCAGAAAAGTATAGCATAAAATTATTATTATATTTTAAATTTTATTTTATTTATAGTAGTTCAGAATATAGGTTAGTAAATCTTTGCAAAGTTATAAGGTGTGGTGTGGTGGAAGAGAGGGGTACATCACTTACATGAAGTCCCTAAGTTAAGAAATGCTGAAAATAAAGCCGATAATCTGCAAAATGATTTCATAAATATAAAAGTCACTTAAGAAGCGTATTAAAAAACTAATTATATAGCTTGAACAATATATCATTACTGAATTTAATATTAGTTACAACGAAAAACTAATGTACAATCACAAAATATATGAAAGTCATACCACCTCCCTACCTTGAAAGAATTAAAACTCATAGATATTTTAAAATAATAAAATTACAATTAAAAAAAGAGTTTCTTATTGTTCTAATTTCTATCACGTTCTAGGAAAGTGATAATAATGTGAAAAGAATAACTTATTACATATAAGTATTTTAAAAATTAATACAAGGAGAGTTAATCAACCACTGAGCCACTCCGCTCCCAAAATTTTATATTAATAAACTATGTTTTGTTTAATAATTCAAATATAATATTTATATGTATTTTGTATAATAATACATTCAAATACCTCTATTAAAAAATTAGGTTTTTGAGTTATGATACTGTCCTTTTGTAGGTGCAATGTGATGGCGATCATAAATATAATTAGTATTCGACTATAATCAATGATATTTTATTTTATCCATGGAGTCTGAATTTGAAATAGCTCTATTCTGAATAATGCTCTGGCTTCAGACTTGTTAAGTTTGATTTGGTACCATGTTATCTTCACATAACTTCATTTTTTCTTTTCACTTACGGAAATATCTTCTGTATATACTTATGTATATACAACATGTTTAAAAGAATTTATTAGGGTGTGGTTGGAAAATTCGAAATAAATCATCGTCTGTTTGAATTAAATTCAGTTGAAAAAATACTTGAATGTCTCAAATTACAGGAAAAAATTACTTGCCATGGCATTTCGTTAATTATAATTAATCAGAATAAAGATTAAAAAAATAAAATAAATATAAAAAGGAAAAATATTATTAAATATTATTAGGGTGGGGTTGGAAAATTCGAAATAAATCATCGTCTGTTTGAATTAAATTCAGTTGAAAAAATACTTGAATGTCTCAAATTACAGGAAAAAATTACTTGCCATGGCATTTCGTTAATTATAATTAATCAGAATAAAGATTTAAAAAAATAAAATAAATATAAAAAGGAAAAATAACACATACTATAATCTGATAGTCCAACAACAAGGGACAATATCCCACCACCACCTAAGGAAAAGTGCAACTCTATTAGCAAAATACTGTTCATATTATGCTTATAATGTCCTCTTTTGAATACTTGATTTTCCATATTAATATAAAATAAAAATAAAAAATGTGTATTGTTTTTCCGCATCCATTGGTTACACGTGTAGTGCGGTCCGATCAATGAGATTACAGGAAAAGAGGCTACAAATGAAGACAATAAGTAAAACCGGTTAGCTGGAACGCTATCTAAAGCTGACGGACAATCCCTGACCATCCCCTGGGATTTAGGGGATGAGCCTTGTTGATGACTTCGAGGGGTTATTCTCGACCAGCTCGCTCTACCTTCTTCTTTTCCTCTCTCGAAATTCGTCCATCATCCTCGAATTCTATAAAACAGCAGGTGTAACTAATTTACTACATCCTTTCATCTTTTTATAGACTTCTGAATTATCATAGATATGTATAGAATAAAAATAAATAATAATTATTCTGAACATTGTAACTCTTTTGGATAATCCACAGGTTCATAGTTAATTTAAAATTTCAAACTAAAAGTATATGCCCCGGGAGTAAAGATTACCAAATCCATATGTATTATTTCAGGTGAATCGTCATAAATAAATACAAATATTTTTATGAATACATTAAGATACAATAAATAAAAAAATTAAAATAGATGTAAAAATTGTCATAAAATACAAATAAATACAAAATATAAACATGATCAATACTTCCAATTATATTATCTTGATCCTTTTTTATCCATTTATATACATTATACACCAATTATATATTATTACAATTATTACACCAATTATATATATTGATCATGTTTATATTATTATATTACACAGGTCTGCAAGTAAAAACCTGCATTGGTTTTTTATACACTTTCTTATAGATTTCGGTGTTCTAAAACCGAAAAAAATACTTTAGAAATTCCATCACATCAATTTTTTTTACAATACTAATTTTTATATTTTTATTTTGTGTTAAAGGCTGATTTAGTTTTAAAAAATTATTTTATTTTTTTAGCTTCAAATTTAATTAAAATTAAAATTTCTTACCCTAATTTTAATAGTATATTTATAGGCGAATAAATAAATAAAACTGCCACCTCTTCATATTAAATTGGGACTAATTAAGCAGTTTTCAAAATCACTGCAAAAAATATGGGGATTGTTTTAGATATATATGTTCCAAGTTCCCGAATTTGTCTGAAGCAAAGTTAATAGAAGGTGTTTTCACTGTCCCCAACATAAAAAAACTTTGGTCTGATCCCCTCTTTCCTGGATCAATGGGAGAAATCGAAAAAGAAGGATGGGATTCTTTCAAAAATGTAGTGCAGAAGTTTTTGGGCAATACTAGGGATCCCGAATATAGAACTATTGTACAGCACATGCTGACTGCGTATAAACCTCTAGGGTGCAAGATGAGCTTAAAAGTTCACTTCTTACACTCCCATCTTGAATATTTTCCTGAAAACTTGGGTACCTACAGTGTAAAGGTTAAAGGTTTCACCAGGATGTACGTGATATCGAGAGACGTTACCGAGGAAGATGGGATGTCATTTTGTTGCTACTATTGTTGGATGCTTAAGCGAGAAACCAAAGAAGGAAACCTAAAACGAGTTCGGAGAAGCATCAAGGAAAATAAGAAAAGGTTTCACAAGGGAAAAGAGTAAACATAAAGTTGTGTATAAATTTAAATAAGAAAAATAATGGTTGATAGGTTTTGATAAATTTTATGCTCTGTGTTTGTTGTAAAAAATAGTTGATTTTTCTCATTATTGTGTTCTTATTTTGCAAAAAAACTATACGTGATGGGGAGTAATAGAAGTTATTTTTGAAATCAACGTACTTTAATATATATATAATTCAGCAACATTATCTCATGCAGCTGAAAAGATTTTTTTTTTTTGCAGACCTGTGCTATTTATCAATACAAATAACAGCGTGAACAATATTCTTTAAGCTCTTTCTATAAATAACGAAGAAACAAATTTTAATGATGGAATTTAATATGGAACAAATTAATTCATGGAAAATGGCACTTCTGAACAAATACAAAAATAGCAAAAATGTGTCAAAAATGTCAGTATAAGCTGAACAGTAATTTCGGTATCTTCACAGTTGAATTGACGGCTATTCTTAAGGCTCTCCAAACCCTTACGACAATAGTCAACAATAGTTTGTTCCGACTCACTGAGTGCCCTCAAAGCAATAATAAACACCTTTTCAGATAGTCCTCTCGTACAGAAAATTTACTAGGTCTTAAAACTATATCCCTTATATCCTAACCAATAAATATATTCTTTTCTTAAGTAAATACAACAATGAAAGTTAATTTTTTAGTGATCGTAATCGGAACATTTTTTTATCATAGATTAACTACCTGAAAGGTTATTTAAAAGATAACTATGGTTTTTTTTCCAACTCGAACTGGAAAAGTGCTTCCATCACGGTCCAATTATTTTCCCCCCGCATGCATGACATATTTTATTTTATTATTTTTTTTACTGAGGCGGAGAAATCAGCATAGAGACAAGATTCCTCGTCAGAAACTGTCGGGAAGACTAATGGAACCTTGTTTTTAAATTTTGGGCCGCTCGGTAGATTATGTATTTAGAGATGGCTGTGCGCAGGAGCGGAAAATTGTCTCCTGCCTTTTCCCCAAACACTTCATCAAAGTCTTTCACGGATCCGGCAGTTTTCATTAGTTTTCCCCTGTCAGGCCTTTCTATCCAATACCCCCTAGCAATTCCATGTAAATGACATCGTACTATTTGCATTATGTACATATTGCAGAATAATCGTTCATTTTATATAATTTTTTTTTCTTATTTTCTTCATTGAAATTTACAACTGTATTATAACCATACAACAAGTAAATGTTGTAATAAATAAGTGTTGTAAATAAATAAGTTTATGCAGCTGACATCCCAACTTATCCTAATACTATTCTTGCCACGTATGCGGATGACACATGATTACTATCATTCAACAATAATCCAATTATTGCATCTCATACTCTTCAATCCTATGGGATATACACTGTTCTTGAAGAATGGTGTCAAAACTGGAGGATAAAAATAAAGTCCCATAAATCCAGTCAAATAACATTTACCCTTCGTAGGAAACCTATGACTCCATGTCCTCCAGTATCCAATAATAATATCCCACTGACTCCTTTGGAACAAATTCAATAACATTATGCATACATAATATACATTAAATATAAATGATATAATTATTATTAATTTATAATAATATAAATAAAAATTATTGGGTGTCTAAACTCTGTTCTGTGGAGCAGAAAGATGAACCTCAAAAGAAAAAAAATGATTTTCCACTCGTTGGTTGAAAGTGTTATCCTCTACGGATTCGAAAGGTGGACGATTACGAAAAAGGAGGAAACGAAGTTGTTGGCCGTGGAAATGGACATCTGGAGACGCTGTTGTGCTATTTCCAGAATTAAGCACGTCCCTAATAAACAATTAGGCATCTGGTTGACCAGGAACCAACGATCCTCTTCGCAATAGGAACAAGACTATTGAAATTGTATGGGCGATTAAAAAGAATGGCAAAGTACCGATGGCCAAAAATAATCTTCGAAAATTGCCCTGCGGGATGGAGGAAAAGAGGACGACCCAAAAAAAAATTGTTGCAGGATGTAGAGGAGAGCATGGCAGCGAGGGGTATTAGAGAAGGAGACTGGCTGGAACGACATCTATGGCGCGACCTTTTAGATACAAAAAACAACTTAGTTGTACAAAATTGTTCAATAAAAATAAAGAATAATATATACATAAGGATAAAATAACTGGTATATTAATCATAGAATAAAAGGCTCACATGCTCATACCATTAGACATTCTTTTGATTTAAATGGTGTTCTTGTGAAATGTGCTGAATTTTTTTGGAATTTATTTAATCTTAATTTTTATAATTACAATTGAAACGTGATCATATAGTAGCATGTCAGTATATCGTAAATTCCAAACTTTTTGAATGAGAACTTCCATTTTGCACTAGCAAAAGCTTAATGTTGTTGGACTAAAATATCCAAAACAATGCTGGATCTAATATTACAAAACTGTTTCATGTAAATATATGCAACTGCAGTTGTACCGGAAGTAACTATCTTTGTATTCATGGTAGCAATAAAGGAAATAGGAAGTCGATGTCGTTGTGTCCAATCGTTATAATACAATGCTACAGGACGTGCATAATATCAGGGGATGAGTGCAATGGTTTATTTGCTTACTGGGATTCAAAGTGGTCATAAAGAAAAGTTTTAAATACATTTAATTCAAAATAAAATTTCATATTTCTTCTAATTTATATATGTTTTAAAACTGTATTAATTTGTTTTTTTCATAGGTACTTACCAATTTCAAATTTCTTTTTTTTAATATTTTATTTATTTTCTTTAGATTCGAGTACTACCATTGGGTAGTTTCTCTAGTTGCCTTACTCTTGTGCCATTATATATCTTTCACTATATTTCCATGATGCATTCTATAATGCAGTTGTAAATTAAAAAAAAAAATTGTTGTATCACTACATTAGTACATTTTAAAAATAGTAGATTACATTTGTAAAATAGTCAATTCTTACCTTTATATACAACAAAAGATAATTAAATTACATACATAATTATATAATTAGATGTGTTAAATGTTCAAATTAATGAATATTTAAAACTGTAGTTCCCCGGGG
Organism: Troilus luridus; assembly: GCA_964056705.1. Taxonomy (NCBI): domain Eukaryota; kingdom Metazoa; phylum Arthropoda; class Insecta; order Hemiptera; family Pentatomidae; genus Troilus; species Troilus luridus. The sequence goes on along the minus strand of OZ057416.1, from coordinate 75,954,221 downwards.
TTCAAATCATTCATGAAAAAATCATAAAATATTGTATTTTTTCATAGAGTTCTTAATTTATTTAATACTGCAGTTGACGAGAAAATAATTCGATTAACTTAGAATTTTTCTAAAATAATAGATAGTTTCTAAAACTAGACAGATTTAAAAACTATTTTTTTAAGGTGTATTAGTTAACTTGATAAAAAATAAACAAAAAAATACTATACTCGATTTTCTAAGATTGAATCGTATATTATATTGATTGAATCATATACTATAAATAAAGTTTTTTATATATTGGAAATTAAGTACGATCAGGAGGACCTCGTTGTTGAAGGAAATGTCATAAAACGAGTGGGTAATTTTAAATATTTGGGATCTGTAAAGGAAAAGAATGGAACATTGGAAAAAGAGATAAAACAAAGGATAATTAAAACCGCAAAGCTATCGGTGTCCTTAACTCGGTCCTTTGGAGGAACAATATGACGAAATATACCAAGAAGCTCATATACAAGTCCGTAGTTGAAAGCATATTGCTATACGGAGGAAACACATGGGCGATAAGCGCTGCTCCAGGTAAAAAGCTACTTGCTACTGAGAAGGACTATTAGAGGAGAGCTGCCTGGGAATCCAGACTAGAAAGAAGGGCTAATGCCGAAATTAGAGAACGGATCCGAATTCAACAAAACGTCCTCCAAATTATAGAGAAAAAAGATTAGAATGGTATGGTCATCTCAGAAGAATGAAGGAAGAAAGGTTGCACTATATGATTTCCAATTGGAGTGCCGAAGGAAGGAAACGGCGAGGAAGGCTACGAAACAGATGGTTAGAAGGCATTGACGAGAGTATGCACGGCCATGGTCTGAGGGAGGAAGATATACATGACAGAAAAAAGGGGAAACATGAAGGAAATTTTAATTAAAGGAAATTTTTGGTTGAAGTATACCTCAATCCAAGGGATCCCTTAGAAATAAAAAAGAAAGAAATTAAGTGTTTCAGACACCTAGTAGACATGGAAACAGAATTATAAAATATCTAAAATTAAGTGTATTTCTCTTCTCCATTAGAGCATAATTTTACTAGCAAGTAAGTTTAACATGGAATGTTCTGAACTCCCAAGTATTTTTTTATTTTATTTTTTAAATATATATTTATGGATTTATTGCGAACATGAAAAGTTCCGTATAATGCACATATGATATAATCCCATACGGATTATATTGCATCACTTTTATGGATAACAATTTCGAAGTTTACTATTAAGTATAAAATATGTTAGCCTGCTAATGTAAAAACTATTTTTTGTCAATCCAGATTATTAATCGCTGTTTAAAGTATTTACTGTAAAGTAATATTAATTAGCTGATGAAGAAACTCCTCTTAAATTTTATAATGAAGGAGAATTGTTCAGATTGTTGTTGTAGAGATGATGATCAAGAAAAATTATAATTGTTTTAGAATAACAATAATGCTAATAAGAAGTTTACCTTTGATATAAACATCATTTCTACATTAAGGAATCATTTCCACGGTCTGGTATTTATTTTAGACCTAAGCGAGAGGTTCAAAGAGATTTACCGAATTTCCACTTAACTTAGTATACCTTAGTATACTTCCTTAAGAATAACATAGTATACTTCAAACAAATATAAAGAGAGTTTTTTATTAATTTTTTTACTTGATTCCCAGAAGCTAAAGATTAGTGAAGAAACACGAATTCCAATATAAACCCTTTTGTTATTACCCAAGGGGTTGAATTGGGAAGAAACAAAGAACTCGCTAGAATCTTGGAGGGAGGGAATTATTGTAGGGCATGAAAACGCAGGGGTATATGTATTTTTCATTTTGTTGAAGACCATGGTTAAGTTCGGTTATCGATATTTAAAGCAAATAAATGTTTCATTCAAAGTAATACTGCGTTATCTTTAAGGAGTGTGCAATTGAGTCATCGTGTATTTATGAGAAAATCTTAATCATTTTAGATTTTATGTATTTTTTAAATTGTAAAATGATATTGTATATTTATCTAATTTACATAGTTGGGTTTCTTTCATTATCGTTGGTACTGATATTTAACTGTTCTAGTTCATATATTTTAAATAATACCTATATTTTATTTTATAATTTAAATCATCCATACTCATGGAATCTGGTTTACATTAATAGTTTTATTTTTATAATTTTAAATCTTTGATTCTTTACACTTTTTTCTATTTCATTTTAATTTGTTTGCATCTTGTCTATCTAACCTTAAAAAGAAACCATGTATGTGGGTCAAAATCTTGGTTTCCAATAAATAGTTCAATCTAAGAATTACGAAATTCTTTGTTCGTTCTCCCCCTAGACCATTTTCTACCCCATATATATCAACCCAACTATCAGAATCCAAGATATTACATATAGTTGTGATATTGGATATGATCCTGTACATCCATTAATTGGTAATAGATACAATAAAATTAGAACTTTAAATTATTATTCTCACTATTATATGAATATACTCAATAAGATTCGGATCAATTATACCAGTTAGGGCTTTACTACCTATTATATGCATTAGGCCTGACTTTAGTTAATTCAGTTGAATTCATGTTCCTGATAACTACAGAAGGTTTTCTGTTAGTGAAGCATTCATTTCAGTGCTAATTCCCTCATTCATATTCATTGGCAACAAAACTATGATTCATGAAAACTACTAGCTCAACGGGAGCATCGTTCCACAAACGGTCATAAAAGCGAGGTGTTTTGTTCGCTTGGAATTTATGAGTTTTTCATTTGTACTTGGGATCGAAAATGAACTAGTGTAATTTGATGGTTCCAATAGATTTGTTTGTGTTTATTGGATTCATCCCTTCCTTCATACTTATTACTTTTCATTACAGAGATATTTTATAATAATATAATATTATAGTGATTACCAAATATAAATAAATATATCAAGGGATGCCACTTTTGTATTTTATGTTAAGTAAAATTATATCATTCTTCTCATAATTTATAGCTCTGATACTTTCAATCTATTTCAAAACGGAATTTCTGTAGTTTATCGAAGTAGCTCATTACTTAGTCTTTTGGGTAACTCTTCGAGAAGGCAGATTAATTATCTATTCTGCTAGCAGACGCTAAACGATCCTGTGGGGTCTGGAGACCCTCACCTAACCTCTATTATGAGGATGCCTTGAATAGGGTGTAAAACATAAGGATTGGGCACGAATTACCACTATGTTAATGTACAATCATTTTACAACAGTACAATACTTACCAATTACTAAAGCCAAAACTCTCCATGGATTGTAATTGTTATTATAATTATAACAGATTGTTATTATATGTATTTCATGTTATTATTATATGTATTGAATTCATGTATTTTTCAGCCATTGCTATGTATAAGTACATTAGATGAGATCTAAATGTAGAGCTCTCCCTTCCCCTTTATCATCTCCCAAAGAAGTATATTTTTATGTATTTTATAGAAATTATACTGCTTTAAAAAAAGATAGAAGGTGTCTGTCATATTTTTAAGCCAATAATATGAAAATAGTAAAGTTTTAGATAGTACATGAAGAACGATATCTTTATCATGTTTGAGATTAGTAATAGCTTGGTTTTAAATTACCGCTTCAGGCTACGTCAAAACTTACTAGACAAACGCTCTATGCTCCCAATCAATTAGAAAAATTCAAAAAAATGAGTTAGTACATCTTTGAAGCTCCACTGAGATATTAAACTCCTCTCGTATCTTATCCTTGCAAAAAAAATCGTAAAATCCTCAATGCTCCTTACTTTCTTAGGAATAAAGTCATCCATAATGACCTGAGTGTCCTATTTCTTGCTGATTTGGCACGAACCCGATATCAGTCCTTTTATGACAGTAGTTATTTATTTGACAAGTGAGGAAAGTGCCACTTTATTACACTCGAGTGAATTTTACCACACGAGCCGAAGGCGAGTGGTTTTCTCTCACTAGTGGGGGAAAGTGGAACTTTCCACACCAGTTTTATTTTGATGAGAAAAGATATGCCCCCGACCGGGATTTGAACCCGGGTCCTCTGTCTTACCGTGGCAGGACTCTACCAACAGCTCCGGGCCGGTGACTTATCTTTTCTCATCAAAATAAAAATATTTAAAATTAAAACAACTAACTAATAAATTATAAAAAATGATTAACAGTAATATGACGTATGTCAACAAGATCCTAAAATTAAAGTGACGTTCAAAGAACATTCGTTCTCGTGTAAACATCGCAAAACTTGCGAGAACACTGGGACATGGGATCAGATAAGAGAAGAGATTTGTCCCAGGCTGGTATTAACTCCTGTAGCTTAGTTGGTAGAGTCCTGCCACGGTAAGACAGAGGACCCGGGTTCGAATCACGGCCGGGGGGGGGGGGTATCTTTTCTCTTCAAAATATAAATATTAAAAATTAAAACAACTAACTACTAAATTATAAATAGTAATATGACGTATGTCAACAAGATCCTAAAATTGATAAAGACGCCATGTGACCTATCTAGTAGTAGAAGTTGAATTCGTTTTTTGAGTACTACTAGTGAGTAGTTTTTCTACTTTCCTTTATCTCATGTCATGTCACTACAGTTGTAAAGTTCAACAAATAAATATAAAAAAGCAACATTATATACTAGAGAAAAGTTATTCGCTAACTAATGCTAATGGTTAAAAACATTACCCTATGTGCTATCTCTAGTTCATTTATCGGTTGAATTTGGGTCACAGAGTAAGATTATTTTATTTCGAAGGTGGATTTTAGCAAAATTTTTTATTATTGTATTTCTCAGGTAAATAAGTTTTTTATTGATAGAATAAACTGTTTTTCAATATTTTAATAGTTTAAAGGATATTAACAATTATTTACATAACGTAATACGCTCATATCATGTGGCGCCTTGAAGTAGGGCGTGGATGTTTTTCGGTGACCCGAGGTTAGGCCTTTACCTTAGTCCCCATAAAGATTTATCGGCCTCCCCTGCTATTGCTAGTTTATCCCCATCCCTTACCATTCATCCCCTACTGGAGATTTCCAGGACTAAAGGTCTTTCTAGGTCTTCCTGGAACTTAGGGGTTGTCGAGTTGGGTATTTTTTACACAATATATACTATTTGATATACCTAAGCATATAATGATAAGTAAATACATAAAATACATTATATTTGGTAAAAACTATAAAGTTTTAAAAACTACGCATGTTATCTCGGACTATACTTGGACAAATGACGTATATAGAACATCCATACAAAATTTAAAAAAGAAAGACAAGAACTGGCAAGACGCTAAAACAACTATCACATCTTCTTGACTACAGATCTTTCCTTGTTTTACAAAACAAATTAATAATCTAGAACATTATAATTAGACCCCTTTGCACACAAATGGGGCACAAAATACGAAAACAATCCGAAACTCTAAGAAAAATATTTAATGCACATTGATTACTCAGAAAATTACCCTACACAACTCGAACATTCCCGCTGTAAAATCACACATCATACCAAAATCCTCTTGTTCTTTTACATTCCCAATCTGTTACCTGGACTTTCTATGAAAAGATTAAATATACAATGACCTAGAAACCTGCCAAAAAACAAACATTAATCAGTTAAGAAATATAAACGAATAATAAATAAAATAAAATTTAAATATATTATTTGTTTTTAAAAAAACCTATATTTTCATCATAGAACTTTGATTTTGATTCTCTTTTGTCTTACTATTACGCTTCTGTTTTGTTGTGGTAAAATTTTGTAGACTCATTGAAAATTAATTTTATAAAATAAGGCATTGAACAATAATTTCTCATCAGAATTAGTTTAAGAAAAGTTAACTAAAAAATATATTTAAAAAAAACATGTATCTACTAAAGCCTAGAAAGCGTTTTGGCTTCAGTAAATGGCTGAGACTGTATTTTCTAGGACAATGGTAATACAGGGAGATGATTTGTCCTAGATCATGTTCAACTGCGACGTTTTTCTCCCAATCAAGGTTACCCTTATTATAGTGGCTGGGTGAGCCCCACGATGGTCTGAAATACAACAGGGTCCAACTATGGTAGTAACCAGATAAAATAAAAATATAAACCTCTTTGTAAATAAAACCTTTGGAGTATATACCTCAGTTTCAACTTTATTTATCAACACCGAAGGTTTATTGCGAGGTCTCTCAGGATTAATTAAAATGTATGTATACTAAAAGCCTCAAGCGTTACCCTCAGCAAATCAGACACTTTTTTTGGTAATGAATATTAAACTAATTCCTTTTAAAACTATTCCTTATTCCCCTCTCACCAGCTGAAACAGAATATTTTAAAAATTAATTAGTCGAAAAAATCCACCTTCCGGTTACACATGAAGCTTCTAAGTCATCTTAATTAACCTATATATAATTATTAAATAATTATGCTTGAGATCATTTTGAGAAAATATTAAAATTGCCAGCTTTTGATTTCGCTTTCTCCGTAGTAAATTTCCACTCACAAATTTTATTTTTGAATGTATCTTTATCCAGAATGTTACTGCTATGTCAATTTTCGTATTAGTGAAATCATTCTTAACTTTAATTGCCCATGGTATCGGTGTTTTAAGAGAGCTCACAAAGTCCAATAGACGTTTTAGTTATTCTCTTTGTAGGTAACCTATCTAGGCGTCCATTAAGATTTTTATTATTATTTATTGTATAATTATAATATGCGTTAGAGGCTTTTTATTTGACAACGAGAAACATTCATGACTACTCCATGCACCTGTTCTTCCAGTACTCCTTCATTTGTTCTCTAAACATCCTCCTTCCTTCCTTCCATTCTTGGGCTATGGGTGATGTCTTCTCCGACATCACTTCCAACTTATTCACCTTGTGCCAAAAGAGGCATTTATCCGTGATGTCCTCTGATACCTGGGCTGTTTCCGGATCAATGTTTATTTATGACAGTCCGGGTGTTGTAGTCTTGAGCTACTTTATGTATACAAGAATTCTGTCGGTGAAGTGGCTATAAAATTGTTTCTGATGTCTGCAGCAAAGTTGGACAGCTTCTTTGTGATGTTTTTTTGAGTTCGTCCTGTATCCTTTGTCTGTGCGTTTAGATTTACTATGGACTTATGGAAGGTTCTTATGGAGATGATAAACTTAAAAATTATGAGGGAAATAATAAAAATAACAGTTTTCTTTTCCCATACAAACCACTTTGTTCCCAGCTCTATATTTATATAAATAAAAATGAATCCACAAATGTGTTGTTAGCGCACAACTCGAGAACGGCTCGATCAATTAGGCTAATTTTTTTTTCTTACTTTTGGAAAGCCCCAAAGAAGGTTCTTAAGGAGAGAAAAAACGCAAAAATGACGAGGAAAACAATAGTATCACTTTTCTTGATCTCTTAATAAAAAATAAAAGTTCCGTGAGGAGGTCTATTGTAGATCAGTTACAAATATTGTTTCATCAACACGATCAATTGAATACATTTTGTAAAACTGCACTTGATCTTATGCCATCTGGCAATCATAATGTTGTAATGAGAGCCGGTAAAACTTCTTTAGGAGAACATGCGAGATGTTTCAATGCACCAACAATCGATGAAGTTGCCATTGTAATGGTTGGAGAAAATTTGGAAGCCCTTTGTTTTAGGGAAATTGGGCAGAACAACGAATGCCGGGACAGCTAGTAATGATAATAAATAATGAAATATATATACGAAAAAACATTTTCGAAAAGAAACACTATTCAATTCGTTGGATTATCGCCTTTTTTCCGAAAGCTCGTTTTATTCCAAATGAAAATTGTTGATTTAGTATTCATAGAGGCTAAATATTCCAACATTCGCGTCCAATATTGGATGGTGGCTGACCTGTTGTATAAATATCCCTTATCCAAGAATATATATTGGAATTAATAAAGCGGAGTACAAATTGAAAAATTAGTAACATCCTACGCTGTAATATCTGTTTTAAATTTGAATACTTAATTGCACTCCTGAAGTATTTGATGTTCCATCGCCCTTTCATATTTTATTTTGCATTCATATTAATATTTCGTTTATTTAAAAGTGTTGCATCTGATATAAAATAGAGAGATGCGGAATTAGTCAGGTTCACAATGTTAGCCAAATAAAGATATTGAAACCGTTTTGTAGAACAAGACAAATTAGTGGACCATGGCCGAAATTGTTTGTAATTCCTTAACCGCAGATTTGTCTACTTTCATACAATGCTCAAATGCAATATTATTACATTCCGTGAAACCGGCGTACTATTTATGGATTAATTTTCGTAGTAAAAAATGAAGTATCATATATTGTAAAAATTTAATAGTATAAAAAATTATACAGTACTTCCCAAAATAGTATAGAGGAAGCTATGAGAACATGGGACAGTGTTAAATAATTGAGTTAGTCCTGTGCGTTTAGATTTACTTTACAGTTTTTATTATTATATTTTTTGTCAGAAAGTAATATCAGTTATTTACTCGGTGTTAATATCTAATTGGGATAAAATGGTTGATTTATTGTTTGTTGATGGTAATATTATATTAGGCTATTATTTTATTTAAAACGTTTCTGGGAAAGGGATCTACTACAGAGGAATGAAACACGCCAGGAGAGCTTTTATTGGGAGGTTTCTCTATCCATACTTCTTCGAGGATCCCTTAAGGAAGGTTTTATAAAGAAGAGTACAGAACAATATGTGCCAAATTACATTTGTATAATGTCCCATATAAATTAATCACTCTCTTCTTCTCAGTATTGATGGGTGATATGGCCTAATCGGACCAAGGTCAAGGTTAAGTTTACTTGTTATATTTAGAAGTGTTCGTACTATGCTCGAAGTTCCTGCGACACTGCTTTTTGTAGTAATTGAACTTCCTTATTAAGTTCAAGGATCTTCAATGTTCTTATTGTTACCTAGAGAATAAGGTCATTGGTAGAAACTACAATTGGTAGTACTTCAACCTTCATCAGCCTGCATTGATGTTTAAATTCCTCGCTAAGCCAATACTTGAGAATTTTTTCGCCTATTGTTTTCTGCACATTATCGTCTAAAGGAACTCCTTTTTCAATGATTTGAGCTCTCTTGGCTCCTTGTCAATAAGCACGACGTCACGAGGTCAGGTATATTGTGAGGGAAATGATGTTCTGTTATCATCGTTTGGTCGAAGTCATTATTATTATTTTGTTTTATGTGAATAATATAATTTTTACATAGCCTAATTATAATTTATTCTTTTTCATTGACCAGCGGAACAGAGGCTAACCTTGACTAAGTACACGACAAGAGCCTGAGTTAGATTAGAACGGAGACAGAATAAAGTAAAGCCTCCCCCTCTGGGTAAACTCAATTTTCAACCCGTAATTAAAACTGTACAAACTCAAAAGAAATAAACTCAACAAGTAAGAGTACTTCAAGGCGGCTTATTTCTGTTTCCGAGTAGCAAAGGGCAATATTACGTTAATTAACTACACTTTTAGCAGCTGTGTATAAATTACATTTTTTCTCTCTTATTGTCCCCTTTCCCCATTATATACGGTCCTAAAACAAATATTAAATATTTGTCATAAATTAATGAGGGACACGTTTTACTATTGCGTGTTACTAAATTACACTATAGACGTATGTTGACACTAAACATGTGCTAATACTATTGGTATTAGAAAATATACCTTAAAGGAGAATAAAGAATTTTTATTAAACAATTTATTTAAAGGATGGAAAGTTTCTAATCGTTGTTCTATAAAGATTTTTAGAATTCCCACGCTTTGTTGAGTTGATTTAATTGATTTTGAGACACTACGGGGACTTGCACAGTCTCTATAAAGTGGGTACCCAAAAGAAGGAGAAAAACCTGGTGGTCGAGAACAAATCATTCTTGCAAAAACGTTGTCTAGAAACGGTACCGCGTACTGAACCCCAGACTCATGATGGGTCGTTCTTGTACAGGTTTTTTTTTTCTGTAGTGTCAATGTGCACTCTAGAGCAGCTTACCTACACTAATAATTATTATAAATCAGTATAATAATTATAAATTATTATTAAATTAATTATTAGCATAATTGATTATTTTTAATGTTTACAATTTTCTAATCCTATTGTCTACTATTACATAGATAAGAACTTCCTTGTTGATTTCAAGGAGCTTTAATTATTGCATTGTTTCCACTTGAATAATTGATTCCTCTGGGAACTGCAATTGGTTGTGATTTTATTACTACCAGCCTGCAAAGATGTCGATAAAGATACTTTTTATTAAAATACTTATATTACTTGTTCCTTTTACATTTAGGAACCGGATTATCAAACATAGGTGGAAACACCTCCGAGTAAAAATCTCTTATTGTAACCGATCTCGGATGAATGTTACGCAAGGGCGAGCGCTTTATCCTTACTGAAAATTACTTCTCTGGCACTGAAAAAAAACCTTTGTAAAAAGGAAAAAAAAAAAGAATGAAAGAGAAGAAAGAGATAGGCCCGAAGGAAGAAAGGGGTAGGAAATATTGAAAGTATAGGAAGAAAGACGGCCCGGTTATATGGATAGGGTGTAGAGATTGACTACTACTGCCGGGAGCGGTGGGAAATGATAATTCTCGAGGATCCCCCCTGACCCAGATCATACTCTCTACGGCGCCGACCTGATATTATTGCTGCCACCGGGCCATTTACATATCGTCGGAGGGGGAGTACAAGGTGGGGTGTCTACGCCGATCTGGCTAAATATTTATGTATGCAAGCAAACTGAATACTGGAATGGAATCGCTACACTCCAGGCATCTGGAATTTCAGTTACCTAGCCGCATTAGGATGTCATTCGGAAAGGAAAATGAATCGAATAGAGCAGATTCAAGTAGCTTCTTTTCATCCAACAAGATCAACCTACATTTTTTTTATTACTTTACTGACAGAGTTATGCACGTGTTTCTACCTGTTTCTTTATCTATCTATGATCAATACATTGAAGTTATCATTTTTTTTTTTAAAAAAGCAGGGCCTATTATTTTTCATTTAAAGGCGTAAAACCCTATCAACGCCTACAGTATGCTTTATGAACTGCTTAGAGGGTCCAGAGTCTCTTTAAAAAAAAATAGAGAGATATAAAATACTTAGGGCTTACTAAAATAGAGGAAGGTACTATTGAAAATGATACAATATTTTATGTTTTCTTTAAAATTTCTCCCACGGGATTCTTTGTATTCAAGGCTCAATTCCAAATTTATCTTAGTAGACACTGAATTATTGTACTTCCAAGTGGAAAAAATGTTACAGAAGTAAACCAACATTTCTGATTGAATGAGGATTAATAATTGTTGTTGTTTGTTGGTTGAAAGGCGTAAAACTCTTAGGTCACCAACGGCTATGGTTTTTATAAATTTTTAAAAAAAATATTTGTGTATAATATTGTTCAGCAATACACATAGGCTAAATCACTCACAACACACACACACAAAGAGGACGTCAGAAAAAATATAGATATAAATTGAGCTATAATTGAGACAGTCGGCGATGTGCCTTAAAAAACCTAAAACAACTTATTCCCCAGCATATATATCATATATCAAATAAAAACTATATTTTTTATGAAGTAATAACAATCGTGTTGCTATGGCTTAATGAATATGATGCCTATTATTTTTTTACATGATCTTTGCTGAGAATTATTTTCATATAATGCCTATAAGGGGATACGGAGGATATTTCATCTTTGATCTTTTAACAGCTGTTGACATATTATCAATAATGTGGCTTGTTTGAGGTCAAAAGCTTTTAAGCCTGACCACCACTAACCAAGTTAGTCCTGCAAAGGCAAATTTCGTTTCCCAGTCCACCGCCTCACCCCCCCCCCCCGTACTTCCATCTCCAGATCTATAGACAATATGTGAGATAACTTTACTGTAGCAGTATATTTAACACATTTACTTATTGTTCTTACCAAATATGACATTTGAGACATCTGGTAAAACCTGAGATGACAGTTTTTAATACTGTCACTATTTTTGAATTAGCTGAGTAGTGTGCAGAGCGCTATGTAATTGGACGTTCCCAAGTACGAATAAGCAGTAACTATTCTTTTAGCAGTCGCGAATCGACACTGTGGAATCTCCCAGAGCCTCCACCTGCCTCTATAAATATAGCATCCTTACGGGGGGAAAACTTTTCAATTGACCTCATTTTCTGGAAAATCACTTTTTCTACAACCGTCGGATTAGAAGTACTGCAAACCTTACGATGTAATCAACCCAATGATATTTTTCCCCATAAGGCATTTGTAAGACTCGAGCATATGGATGACAAAAAAGTGGACCCTCCACTCCATTCCAAAGATATATATTTGTTATGTACTTTATAGCAGTTATAAAATAATAATAATGGATAATAAAACAAAAACTTCGTACCCCTGAGAGTTATTGGTCAATGGATAACTTGTCAGATATCTCCATATAGATCCTCCCACTGACCCGTTTCTACTGACAAGGGTCTGCACAACCGTTGACTAAGAAACAGTCACAAGGGACACAAGTTCCACGATGGGAAAGGTTACTAGTTGTTGTATTGCTGTTTTGAAAAGGTACAGCAGAAGTCCGTATCAAATAAAATTCTTCTCCTGAATTGTAACTCAACTTTTTTCTCTTGTAACCTTTTGTCTCTTTTTATTTGGACCATCTTCCATTTATTCTTATTTTATTATAATTAATTTTGTTTCAATAAATCTCAATAATGCTTAGACATATTTAATGATATATGATTTTTATACGACTAAATGATATACAATTCTTCTTTTCACAATTTAGCACAACTTTATGGAAAAAGTTATTTGTTGTATGAGCATTATACATTTTACTTCAAATTCCTTTCTAAGAAAATTAAATGGCTAGTTTATTTAAATTTCTTTTATTCTATTCTTCAATTATGTTCTTGTAAAAGGGTTTTAATCTTAATAGTAAGACATTCCATATCTTTTAATGTTTTATCCTATAGCTTTTTAAAATGTTAAAACAACTGTCCCGAAGGTTGACTTAACGGATCTGAAAGGACAACGATTGGGTTGAGCAGAGCGCGGTGAATTGATTGATTACATCTGAATCAGCGTAGGGAGGGAGGGGGGGTTCAGTAGCATCAACACCACCACCTCATCAACCCCATCTATCTCGACCGTACCCCAACCAAAAACAATATCACAGAATGTATATTCCTCCTTACCTTCATACAAGGTGAAATAATTAAAATATTTCTGGTCATAAACACAATATTACTGATTATAAACCATTTCCCAGGTGAAAATATCGGAAGTTTCAAATAAAAAGTAATTGAAATACCACGGTTTCTTGTTAGTGCTAGTAATCGATAGAGAAATATTTTTAAAAGTTTAGCAAAATTATTGATTGATATTTTGGGTACCCAAAGTAAGGGGAAAATCTGGTGGTTGAGCGTGGTCTAGAACAAATCACCTCCCTGCATAACCGTTGTCCAAAAAATATTACAGTCTTTACCTTGGACTGAACCCCAGACTCTTTCAAGGGTTGTAGTGGTACTGGAAAAAATTATTATTTTTCGAGAAGCTTATCAGCAGGAATGTCAGTTATAAATTATGAATTATGATCAGTTCAGGATTGTAAAATATATATATATATAAATCTAATAAACGAATAAAACTTCTTACACGTGCTGTTTTAAATCCCTTCCAAAAATATTCATCTATATTAAACGTGAAGTTGAATTTGAATTTATGGGAAATTTGAATAACTGCGATCCAAATTGATGTTTTACGACAAGGACAAGTTAAATAGACCGCTTTCTTGGATTGGAATCATAAATCACATACCTCTCTGCAATATAAAAAAAAATCTGATGTAATAAATTAACATGTCTGCAGTCTATTTTGGGTAGTGTATTACAAATCCCCGATCCAGAAAAAGGAATACTGTACTCGGTTGTAAATATAGACTAAACTATCGAACAGAATTAAAAGAATTTAGGCTGAACCGGTGACTTGCTTGTAAAAATGTGTGACGGTTATGTATCTCAAAATAATATTGTATTTTCTTACATTCCTTCAATCCATAAATATTGGATCATTTACGTTTTAAAAAATTGATACTGCTTTGCATTTAATTTAATAGAAGATATCCATTTTGAATCTAATATTAATCAAGTCTTGTAGAAGATATGTTATTGCCGAAATATAGTCAATACAAAATAATTATATTATTATATTATTGTATTTTATTTTTTAATATACAATAGTATGCATCGCAAATTGCGAGAACACGGGGATATGGGATCAGTGAAAAGAATTTGTCTGACCGAGGAACCAGGATAGCTCAGGTGGTAGAGCACCATGACGGAAACATGAGAGACCCGGATTCGAATCCTGCCCCTGGACATATCTTTTCTTATCAAATAAAAATATTTAATAAAAATAAAAATAATTATAATACCTGGTTTGTAGCTTTCCATTAAAACCAAAATTATCGATTCTATAATTTGTTATCATTAACCAAACACATATTTACGGAAAGGGGTAATGAACAATTGAACAATTGAACAATTGAAACCTTTGATAACTCGTAGGATAAACAGCCTACTCAATTCCCAAAAAGATGGTTCCAATTTAAATTACGGACGAAATATCATTTTCTCTCACAATATTTTAATCTTTTTAAGTAGGTAATTGGGAGTAAAATAACGTTAATTCCCAACGTATAATGAACTAGAACCCAATTAATACCGTACGTTTGATTGATCCATCTGCTAAGTCAATGGAATTAAATCGTTTAATAATATTTGTTGATGAAGAGGCATCCCAGCGCTCAAGGTAATTAGGATCGAACCTCTTTTATTTAATAAACATTGTTTCAGGCGAAATAACTTGACTCAATATTTGATAGCGTTCTTGGTACTGGGTATTATGATGTTTTTTTTCTGATGTGTGTCTGTTACGGATAATGTTAAAACAAATATCCTCGAAGAGATATTTATAATGTTCTAAACAAATTATATGTTGGTGTTACAGCCCAGACGGTTGAAGGACCATCGTTCAACATCAGCAAGGTGACGCGGCATCACATGGGCGCTTACCTTTGTATAGCTTCCAATGGCGTACCGCCCACCGTGAGCAAGAGGATACGGCTATCTGTGGAATGTAAGTATATACAGTTTTTATAATTTATTTATATTAAAAAAGGACTACTCCTTGTGGCACAGACGACGCCTAAAGCGGTATTTATTTAGCTTCAAGGTCTTTACAAAAGCCTCCTCTACACTACCTAGTGATCTACCAATAATGGTCACATCATCCGCGTATACTAGCACTTGTACTATTCTTGTTAATACAGTGCCCCCATGATCCAATCCTGCCCTGCTTATTATTCTATGGAGAACTATGTTAAACAGAAGAGGTGCCAATGCGTCAACCTGCCTTAGCCCTGCGTTGACACTGAACGGTCCATTACTCTTTCCCTTTATTCGTACTAGGCTAGTATTCGCTTTCATAGTGCATCTCGTTAAAGCAATCAGCTTTCTAGGGATAGGCATCTCATTCATTGTACGGTATAGCTCCTTCCTGGTCACTGAATCGTGCGCTTTCTTAAAGTCTACAAAAAGCACCCAGAGATTGAAACCGAATTCATACATCTCAGCTCCCAGTTGCCTGAGGGCGAAGATTCGGTCTATTGATGACCTATTTGGTCGGAAGCCTCCTTGATAACTATAAAAGGACAGTCAAGTCAATTATTCAATAAAGATACAATGAAGTAAGTGAAGGATTATAGGAGTAAATTCTCTCATTCTTGTAAGCTACTAGAACTTTGATACAGCAGTTTACTGCTAATACTTAAGATCTTCTGTCCAGTCATCCTGTTATAGTACCACATTCATTCCTCTTAAATATACCAGCTTCCTAGTATGTCCTCAAGACAAAAGACTATTGGGGTTATCTGTGGCTGATCAGTAGCCCTAGAATTTCTTAAAAAGGGAGTAAAAACTCCTTGGTTATGACAACGTTCGAAAGAGAGATAAAATGGGAATCCCGACCCTGTGCGTTGTCAGGTAATCGTTAAAGGTCCGTATCTTAACTATATCTGTATACTCTTAGTTTTGCAAGGATATTTAGGACTCCCACTGTTGCATCTACCGATTAGCGATTCTATTATACATATCTATTCGTCAATATGTACTGTACGTCGCTCCCGACCGCATCAAACAAACACTCCAAATCACAATTATACATTTTTAGAACTATCAGTAAAACCTAAAGAATAATTCACTACCAATACTAAATAAAATATATTTATTTCTATCCAAAATAATTAATCAATTAATTTATTACCTGAAAATGAAATAATCACATGAAACTATAATGTTTGAAATATCAAAAATAAAACTGAATAGAAGTATCTGTTTAATAATTATTATCTAGTTTAATAATTGTTATCATTGGCCTAATAATTGACAAGTGGCCTTGTCAACCGAAATGTTATAGAGCGGATCCCAACTTTTTCCATTTAAATTCTTGAGGGTGGCAGATTCATGAAAAACTTTTAAAGTTCTTGCATGATATCTGTCCGCGTCGATATTGTTACGGGCTACTGGGTGTAAAATGAATTAAACTATTACTAAATTCAAGATACTAAAATTTATTAACATATTAAAAAGACTGCAATGAAATTATTTAAAATAATTAAATTATAAATTTACAATAACAATATTCTACAGATTATAACCTAGGCCTAACTGTTATCTAATCACTAAAATTACATACAAATAATATAAGATATTGCTAATACTAAATAACTTGACTATTTACATAAATTTGTACAAATACAATAAAATTATACTATAGTTTATAACTAAAAATTAACACTTACAGTCCTCTAATTAAAGTCCACCGATCATAAGACTCTCCAAATATGACAAACTGACACACAGTAATAAGCAGATATAGTTTATTACACTCTCGTACTGTCACAGTTCACTGATACACTGAGTTAGCGAGACTCACTTATCATACTTATTATTCACACGGGCTGTCACCGTCCACTGCCACTGACTGATACTTTACCATTAACTTACTACTCCCTGGCTTTTTATATAGGCAAGGTTGGTCGGGGTGGGGACACCTAGAACATTCCAAGAATTGTCTCGCCAGATCGAGATGGTTCTCGATGTTTCTAATCTCATAATCCCTTCAGGCGTCCTAATCCTTCCGGGCCTTTCTCTCGGACCTTAACACTATTAAGTAGTAGAAGGTCTGGGTAAAAGTGCTATATGAATTTACTAAACCTTGACGATTCATACGACATATTGAGGGAACGTAAGTATCTTATATATCTCTACAATTCTTTGATCATTAAAATTTTTATTTCCCCACCTCAAAAAAAATTCACAATTGTATTTTTGGTCATTTTCTGGGGTATAATTATTTTCCTCTATCATCTTCTTTAGTCCTATTTCCCAGGGTTGGCTTACCTTCCAGAGAAATAGTCTTTCAGACATTCCATAGCTTTCTTCTGAGGTCATCCTCCACAACGTTCAACTATCTTCTTCTCAGCCTTCCTCTTCTCTTGTTCCATTTACTTTACTTAGAAGCATCTTTTTCATTGTGTTGTGTAATGCTTCAACGTGACAAATATTGTGTTAATCTTGCGTTAATTTTTTTGTATAAAACTTCAACTAGTTTTGAATAAAAATATAGGGACATTAGATCGATCAAACTCAAATTTTCGTTTCGATGTTATGGTTTTCCAACCCTTTAGTTGATTATTGTTAGTTCTGAGATTTAAAGGAATTTATGATTAAAATGGGTTTTTTTAAATATCTCTGCGTAAGAAATTTCCCAATTTTTATAATATTACTTACGTTGTTTAGCAAATAAATATATTTAACACATTGTTCCACTAAAACTCTTGATGGAAATTGGGCTCAATGAATGGTAGAAGCTCTACTTTACTGGCTTTATACTGATTGAATAAATCTAAATATTCAATTCCTTATGTTATTATTTAAACGATTTATCTGAGGATCAAAAACTGATAACTATTAGTTTAATCAAACAAATTTATGCTCCTGAAACTTCCGTCTCTAAGGCGGACTGTCGTGTTAAACATACTTGGTTAACTGAACATTACAAAAAATGTGAAAATTTAATTTGAAATTTAGTAGTTATTCGCCTTTGATCCTGAAGCCTCAATTGAGCCTACTGGCCATCCTATATAGAGATTAGAACTGTAAAATTTATTTTGATTCCTAGAAGTCATAGCATCTAGATAATACAGCTCTGAACTATTGGATATATATTAGATAGATTTCTCTTAGGATTCGATATTTCAGGAGAGCAACTGGTGAATAAGATATTAATGTAGGATGTTGACTATAAGATAATGTTGTCATTTAATTCCCGTCTAATATTCTTCTAGATGATCCTAAGAAGTTACCAGGAGTTCATAAAACATTTACTTAGCAACCATCTGCATTATGTAGCTTGGGATTTAACGAATTATGTGATGCATTCGAAATTCCTTCGTATACAAAATAATCTATTCCTCCTTAGTATTTGCTTTATATCTTTACATTTCTGTATCTTCCAGCATTTATGTATGAATTGCTCCTTTCTCTTTCTGTATCTCCTTGCCATTTTGCATAGCTCCTTGCAAGTAAGCCTTGGACGGTAAAAAGGGCAATCTTTACAATCGTCGGAGAGAACAAAAGAAAATGTTCTGAGATAATCAAGTTTATCTTGTGGAGGCAATATAGCATCCTGGGGAGGGAAGTGGCTCCATCTGTCTCTGCTAGGAACAGGTAACCTCCTCAACCTCCTGAAGCTCCTTTCATCTTTGTCTCCAAAATGGCTCGTGATAAAGACGAACGCCTTCCAGGGTATTGTGCCTTAAGGGATGGCTAAGAGGCGGGGTTCTTGTGCAGCGACTACCTTCTTATCAAAGAGGCATTACTAACGTTTAAAATCTATAGTATAGAAGGGTAGCGATTTTCTGTCATATAATCTTCAATCGATAACTTATATTTAACGTCAGTTTATGCCGCAATAGGAGC
Organism: Troilus luridus; assembly: GCA_964056705.1. Classification (NCBI taxonomy): domain Eukaryota; kingdom Metazoa; phylum Arthropoda; class Insecta; order Hemiptera; family Pentatomidae; genus Troilus; species Troilus luridus. Next base: position 75,935,199 of record OZ057416.1, on the reverse strand, counting down.
TCTGAATCCAAGTACGTTTGTTTAGCGGGGCGAAATGGCTCATCGGTAGAGCACTGAGTTGCCGTCCCAAAGGTACTGGGTTCAAATCAGGCTCGCTTGCAGAATAATAATTAATCAGTTAGCGGCCGGAGAAGGATACTATGGGATCTAGGACCCTACTGGGTCTCACCCAGCTTTTATAAAGTGGGTACCCAAAATAAGTGGGGTAAATCTGGCGGTTGAGGGTAATCTAGGACAAATCACCTCCTTGCACAACCGTTGTCAAAGAAACTGTACAGTCTATACCATGTACTTATTTATAATTATAATAAAATACTAATTATAATAATACTTAATTATACAGTATAATTAGGCAAAGGATCTTTTTTAATTACCAGCTCGAGACCCTATTTAACGTCCCTTCCATATATTGCCATTACTAAGGATTTTTTACTCCCTTTATGACTTATAGATGACGACTGAATCGCATCTGTAAAAATTATAACTCACATTTTCACTTCTAGTTCCGTGGTCTACTATTGGTTTTTAGTCAGAATAGAGATGGTCCTGGGTTTGTTTCTTAATTGATGTTTTTGAAAAAACTTCAGAAATTGCTGTTTTTGAAAAATTACTCTTTGAGGTAGAAACTAAAAAAATATCGAGCTCCAATTATTGATCCAAGTATCTAATTGTATTCCTGTATATCTTTATAGATATTTCATACCCTTAAACATATAATTTTTTACTTAAATTGATTGGACTATAATGCGTAACCGTTATTATAATATTATATACAGATTTATTCATGCCGAAGTAGTAATATAAAAAAATCTATATAACTTCGTTTGCATATGAAATTTCAGAAATAAGGTAACATCTCATCTAACAAATGATTTTAATTATATTCTTATTACCGTTTATTTTATTTCCAACTGAATTTCGATAAGTGACAGTTATTATTTCTCATTATCATAAAAATAAAATATCACTAATCAAGAATATTTATATAAAATAACATTAAAAGGGTAATAACTTGATGTATTTGAACCAGGAGTATTTAAAAAAAAATTCTATATTCGATTTATGTTATTCTATTTAGAAATCGATGGATAGACAATAGTGCATTGTATTCCATACAACTATGTAATGACGGCACGAAACATACCATTGGTTATAACATGTAATTTGGTACTAACTCATATGCATGAACTGTTTATCATATATACATACGTAACATGAATTGTTTGCATTTCGGAGTAAATCATTAGATTAGATCCTTATAGTATGGAATTAATTCATGGATAGATCAAATTTAACGAAATGATTCATTACATCTGCATTGATTATATTGATAAATATAAAAAAAAAACTTCTGATATGATGTCTCTTCAAATAAAAAAGTTCGGATTAGATACTAAATTATAAAAATGGAACCAATATAAAACAACCTAAAGGGAACAAATTAAATAGCCTTTAATATGAATTAAGAAAAAAGAAGATCCATGACGAAACCTAAGGACAAGAAAAATCATTGAATTGTAGATGTACCGAAAATATTCATAAAGAAAAAAATCTCGTGATTTTTAATTTAGACAATTAAATAAACCTGACTTCTTCACACTGACTTCCGGAAACAAACTGCATTACACCGATCAAGACAGATATAGATCAACTAGAGATTCCACTAGACAAGTTTCAAAACTGACTGTAGTTTCGGAAAACCATTCGATAGAAAGTCTTCATGGTGTCTCTCAACAGTAAAACAAATACCGGTTCTGAGTGAACAGAGGAGAAAAAACTGGCTTATATTCCAAGAATGAAAGAAATTTGGAAGAGGAAAGGAATTGTATGAAGAATGGAGACTACCCCTCTGGCCCTCCTATCCAATTTGGTTGAAATGGAGTTATTGCTTATATTTATTTCCATTTCAAGCCAAGACTACGATAATGATTCCTTCAAAGTATAGTGTGTATAGAAGAATCATTTATACTTCTAACAATCGTATAGAATTTGATGTATGAATAAAATCTCATACCCGACCTAGGTAATCAATAACTTGGGTTCTTTTAATTTAATTGTCTTTATTATTCCTTAAATAAACTTTAAAAACATTACTATTTTTTCCAGTCGCCCCTACAATCCAGGCCCAGAAACAAGTGGTCGGTGTGATGGAAGGAGACGACGTCACGTTGGAGTGCGAGAGCGAAGCCTTTCCAAAGCCAACCTCCTACTGGACTTCTCCCAGGAGGGACCACATCTCCATAGGTAAGTCCGCAACGTTAAATATAATATAATTATAAATATTTATTGAAAAATTTTACAAATGCCATTTTGCACATATTGTATTTGTGCAACCTTTGGAAAACTTTCCCTAAGGGGTTAACGTGGATGCGAGGATGGAGAAGGCTCACCATTGAAGGCGCTTATAGCGTGTTTTTGCTAAATATACATCAGAAGTCCCCACAATATTTTTGTGATAATCAATTAACAGTTTGGAAACTCATAGCACAAACATCTTTTGCAGATTTACCCCTATTCAACGAGCTGTATATAAAATTGAACCAGACTATTCACCAAACAAACCCTTCCAATTTTTCGGCGAAGCCTGAAGAACGCGCTGGTTTATCGCTGTATTTCGTATTATCACTATTGAACCATTGCATACCCATCTATATTTCCGATTCAAAATTTCTAATTCAACATTTTATTTACTTAATTAATGCTTAAATCAGCTAATGCTTAAATTGGTTTTAGATGTGATGATTTTTTTTTTCAAGTCTTTATACGGTAGAGGCAAACATAATAACAAATAAATAATAGTTATTACTTTAATTAAATTTTAGGTTTTTTTTAACGGGTACAAACTTATTACCTTAGTTACTTCATCCGTTCCGGAATTGTATTTATAGCGATTTCCATCAGTTGGCGATGGTGACCATATACCATATAGTGCTGGGTGGTCACCAAAGATCTTTCTGGCCCTCACCGTTATCCTTTACATAATTAGTTAACGATCTGTTGTAAGATATTTCAACATGTAGCTTATATATTCTACCTTCCTGCCTTTTATTATCGCTAAGAGTTCTTGCTAATTTTCTGAATTTGATTGAAAATTGACATCTCGAAAGTATCTTCCACCGTTTTGTTACCTCACTGAGTGTCGAACTTTCCATTCTTTAAATACGCATTTATTATAAATAAATTTTTTAAATTATTTTTTTAATGTAGCAATCTAGATCTCATTAGCTACTCAAAAAAGGTTTGATTTTAAAGAAAACGAAATCCTTGCTTATTCGATAGGGATTTTTATTTCCAAGCAGAGATCCTAATTATCTTCTATTGTACATTCCGTCTATTTGAATTTCTGGTATCTTTCCACGCTTCCTTGTAGGATCTGTGGTCATGCACGTGAAGGCGATGCGCTGATCAACATGTACTTCTTCTTCTTCAGATTAAGTTCAATGCCAAATTCTAGGCTCGCTTCTCTGGCCAGTTTTAAGTTGTAGTCCGTTTAAGTTCCCTGATAGTGTCGTTGGAGTAGGTATGTTCAGGAATAGTTCACATAGAATCGAGTTACTTGTTACTTACGCGACAAGTTCACTTAATAACAAGTTCACTGTTCACCCTAATACCGTGTCGGACTTCTATAAGTGCTTTTCTGATAAAATGTGCAGAGTTAAGATTGAGAATCTTACACAGGGTTATAAATTATTGCTTCATTCATATAAAATCTACTTCATAATGGTTCTTAACTGATTGAAACAGATGCCCTATTTTGAGTATATAACTCCAAAACAACTTCCATTATTCCATCGTCATACATACTGTCTTATTTTTATTTGATTCCATATCTAATTCCATCAAAGAAGTCGTATTTAATTGGGTAGTTTCCGAATATTGGTCATACACTACCATATTACTAAAGTGCGTCGATGAAATAAATTGAGCTATAATTTAATAACTCCTTCTAGAATTATATTAAGGTTTATTTAATTAATCTAACCGACAGGTGGGAAGATTGCGTTATGAGCTACCGGACTTGGGATTGGATGGTCGTCAGGACGGCAGTCTGTTAGGAGAAATAGGCGTTATCCGCACCGAGTCTTCGTGTTTTCTAATATTTACTATTATTAATAAGTAATCAGTGCTGAGTTGTTGAAAATAGAGGCAATACATTCATATCGTTCAAGCCGTAATCATTTTTCCTCGTTCGACAAAATATCACTTAGTAGGATAGTATACATTAGGATCGCTTGACCGTAAAGATTGCCTAAGACATGCTATCCAGTCATCACTGATTATCAATGGTTTCGTGTTTAGATGCCTTCTACTTCCAAGGAATATTAAAGAGAGAGGTAATGAATAATAGCCCTTGAATGTCCTTGTCAAAGAGGCAGGCGAATATGGAGAGATCAGTTTCGTAGGAGTACCCAAAGACCCATACAGAGATTGGGAGATAGATCAATGAAGACCACTTCGTCCGGATAGGATAACATCTGAAGAGCCATCCTATTGTAACCAGTCTTCAGTTCAAATTATTATTAACTACTGAAATCAATAGTAACAATAAGTGATAAATAGTAATAATTTGAATTATTTAGGCGTTTTTTTTTTTGGAATTAAACCGTATATGAACCTATATACAGTATATATATAAATGCGTACATAAAACGTTTACTACTACAACCCATGAAAGGTGGGTGTTGGGTTTAGTACTTATTAGGGACAATACTGTTTATAGTTACCCGATTTCACGACCAACAGCCAGGCATTTCCACTTATTAAGAGTACTATCTATATAGAAACCTTGTTCGTCCTTCAATTTTAATAGTCACGTTTCAGATCCATAAAGAAATGTTTTAAGTAAGATAGTGTTTTACATTTTGAAGGTATTTGTTCTATCTTGGTGGTGTCGAGAAAGAAAAATAATATATATTTCATCTTGATTTTTCTTCTTTCCTGGATGTCATTAAGTTCTTCTCGAGGTGTTCAAACCTATTTTTCTGTCAACCATAACCAAAATCACTGCTTCTTTTGTTTCTAAAAATAATATTAGTCTTTTCGGAATTTACTCAAACTATACTAATCCATTACCTGCATTCATCAACCCTTTATAAATTAATCATTTTTATTGTTTCTATGTTTCCCACCAAACAGAACTGATTTGCAGAGATATTTTACCAGATTCACATTCAAAAAGTTACAGGTTTGCTTCCAGCTGAAATAATAGAAGTTTATAATAAGTTCTGTAAATATATCAGTAAATAGTAATCATTTAGTTATATTTGACAAATATCTTTAAGTAATGGCTGATACAGTGAACTCTTACGTACAGAAGTACTATTTTTTCAATTATAATGAACCTTTGAGGTCCAACACCGATTCCCCGGGCAGGAGGGAAATCCCTCAAAGGGAGGTATGATCCTCAAGGCGTGAAATTAAATTGTGGCAAATCGGTTCAGGTCGTAGAGCACGCCATCTGAGTCGTGCACGTGGCTGAAATACCAGAGTGTGCCTAGTATACGAACGTGACGAATAGAAAATAGACTCAGCCAACAGATGCCATCTTGTTTGAATATTTCATCATTTTATCAAAGTTTTCCTCTTATCATTCAAATCTGTGTATCTAATAGCAATTTTTTTTAAACAAATTAATAATTATTAATGTAGTTATTAAATAAATATGATGACATTCTACCATGAAAAAATATCTTATGGACCTTATTAAGTTCGCTAAAAAATAAAAATAACCTAACTTACTAAGCTAAATGATTTGAGTTTCATTATTTTGATTCATATTATCTCCTACTTGTAAGAACCATAATTTATAATATCTAATTTATAGTCCTATACGTTCATGATAGAAATAAAACATGCACCTGGTCCTCTAACAACCATCTTGAAGGGTTTACAGTACACGGGAATTTTTTCAAGCGAATTCTCCAAAATTACACTCAACCTCCACTTTTTTCCCCAACGAAGGGTGGGTATCCACTTTATAGAATCTTGGTGAGCATTATAAGGATTTCCAGATAGTGTCGACTACATATTAAAAATTAACAGAATAAACCATTCATTCCCTACAACCGATCTCGATTGTGTAATCTCTCTCTCTCTCTCTCTCTCTCTCTCTCTCTCTCTCTCTCTCTCTCTCTCTCTCTCTAAGCTATAATGGTTCAACTATTGCCTAATTAAACGCAAAAGTATTTTTTAGTAGATGTTATCAGCATATAAGAAACAAATATATTAACAGAGTTTAGCAAATAATTTAGATTACTTATAAGCTAATGAATTAAACAAATAAATATATAAAGGGCGTAAGTGGGTAGTATAGGTAGTAACTTAGTCAAGACAAGATAGAATGAGTAGCTCCTAATGTAAGGTAGTGTAAATAGCATGGTTTAACCGTACAATGATTGATTGGCTTGTGAAAACTGAGCTTTGTAATGAAAGGAAAAACGAAAAACACTAATATGACGATGGGTATGGAACATCAAAATATGTGATAATTGTTAGAATTGCTAAATATATCTTATTTATAAGTATAATGTATCTTCGAGACTTCCGAGATTTCATTTTTGCTTAAGTAAATCATTTGGCAATAATCATGGTGAAGTTAGAAAAAAAAAAGAAAATAACAATAATTAATAGATATTTGTTTCTTCTAGATATTGCTGCGGCGTCTGATATTCCATTGTCTTTTTCTTTAGCTTTCTCCTTCTCCATACTTTTCTTCATTCCCTTCTAGGCCTTTCTTATCTTTTTTTTTTATTTATCATTCTGGAGCTTTTAGTAATCCTGTTATAACCCCCTCTTCGCATGCCCTTTTTTTATTTCCTTATTCCTCCTTTTTATTTTCATCTCCTACCTCAGTTTTCCCTCTAGGAGAGTATTTCTTATCAAGTAATATTCAATAATTTTGTCACTTTTATAATTTTCCGCCTTCTTAAGATAAAGGGATGTTCCTTTATTTGGAGAGGGGAGTTAATTGACGTTTATAATCATGATTTATTGATATAATAAATAAATTAAAGACATTCAGGACATAAGGACTAAATAATAATACTGCTTTGCCATATTTTTCTGTCATATTCTCATTGATTTCTCTTTTATTTCCTTATCAGGTATAAGATAATTGAAATTGACGACCGTGAATATTAAGATTTGTTGATATAGTCGAATTACAAAAATCTGGGCTTTTCTTTTCTCAAAACACTCCTGGGCTTTCTGTATGTTCATGCACACACACACACACACACACACACACACACATATATATACATCCATATAAGGTGCTGAACATACCTACATGCCCTATATTTCAAGATGAATGTGGGTAAAGTTCCTAAATTTATTAATAATTCAAAGTTATTTTCAATTTTTCTTTGTCGTGTGTTTCATTTCTTATTAAAATAAAATTTAATATTAATGTATTTAGGTTTTCAAGTATTGACAAATAATAATTTACTAACCTCCGGTACTTAACGTTATAATAAACGGCATTACGATGCCGAATGGTCGAAATTTTTGTTCGAATGACACTGCTCAAACCCACATTCATAATATTGCCCTTAACGCAATCCTCCCATAAAAGCTTCGATATTCATCTTTATGCATTATCAGGCGGCTATGCGATTTTAACAAATTAGAGATTCCTATGGGCATTATTAATATTGAAAAAAAAACCCAGAAAACTTTAATCAAATTCTTGCCAGTGTTTTGATCTTACAGTATTTAAAACCATTCCTAGGAATTTATTTAGATATTCAATAATCGATTGATTAGTGAGTTCAAAAGTCTTCGCATACCCTCTAATGAACTCATTAAATTAATTAAGCTACTGATAATAATCACTTCATCTAATCTTATCAGAATATGATTAGATAAATAATCTATGATAATCTGAATTTCGAAAGCATTTAATTACTTTTAATTTATTTTAATGATGAAGATGGATTGGAACTTAAATAACTAAAAAAAAAAGGTAGTAATAACTTCAGTAAAATGCACTCATAATTTTAAAAACCTCGGTAATTAATTTTTCTTCCAATAATTAACAAATTTTCCAGTTTTAGAGATTTTCTACAAAACTTGCGTTATTGGAACTTGTTTCGTTTTCTTTTTTTGCTAATAGATCTTACTAGCGACTAATTTCGCTCGTTACATAAAATCTTAAATTCAGATAAGACAAAAATAAAAATATGCGTGTAAATCGTATACATAATAAATTATATTACTATACAATTTGGCGCTGTATTGTCAAACTAATATCCCGCTGATTCAACTTTTCAGCCTCGTAGCCTAGGCCTCGTTCGACTTTCATAATTAAAACTACTACACAACCAAGAGCTTTGTTATTTAATAAAGAACTTCTTTCGAGCAGATAATGCAGTTTAAATTACTAACTTCTTCGCTCCTATTTGAGTGCCCTATCCGTAAAATGTCATCGAATTTTGTCTGATCTTTTGTTCTTTCCGTTGTCCAAACTTCATAACCATACTACAATGACTTAATGTATTTCTAAGAGATCAGCTGAGTCAGAACTCTTATTGTACAATGTAAATGGCTAAACCTCAATTTTCATAAATTCCAATTTCAGAAGCTTTTTAATTAGAAAACGTTGATTGTTTGTTTGACGTTACTTTATGCTGCTATGGATATTCGGAAGATGCTACAGTGGGAGCTCTAAATTTTCTCTAGATCCATCTGTCGGGCTACGAACCCGCGATCTTGGGCTTAGTAGGTTGTCATGGTTACCACTAGACTATAGGTCGGTGAGCGGTAGAGAGGATGGACTATGATGATGATTTCTGAAAAAAACAGTATTTTTTTTTTCTAAAATACCAACACATAGGTTAACCATTTTGTTAGAATTTTTTTTTTAACATCTATGCATATGCTACTTAATTTAAATATAATCCTCATTTGCTCTTATACATTGTTATGAGATATTCCTAATAAAATAAAACCTTCAAAATTGTAAGATTGATGTTGAACATTTGCTACTATGCACAATATAAACAATATTATGCTGTCTAACAATTTTCACCACACCTTACTTAACTTGAATTATTAAATAATTAAATGATTAAAAATTAAATTAAATTAATCTTTTATTTTACAAAAAACATAGTTAAAATGTACGTATATACTGTATTGTTACTACATAGTTCTTCTTATATATTAGTTAATTTGTTTAACGACACAATATGTTACGTTGGCTATTTGGACGATACTACAGTGAGAATTAAAAAAGCTGCCCACCTAGGTATAATTAGGGTAGAGATCTTTAAGTAGTACCTTAAATCGTACAGGCTCAGGTTACTATGTCCCCTCAGAAGGACGGCATAAACAAGGATTTATTATTGCATTTTAAAATACCTGCCTTGCTGCAAACCTGTTTCCTTGAAGAGATAAGGTTGTTATACTATTACCACAGGTGACCCTTCACATTTCCTTTTATTCTGATTTTATAAATTTTTAATAAATAAATTTGATATGGTCTATTTATTAACTAATTTTTATAATATATATCTAGATATTATAATGCAAACCCAATGGACAAAGCCTTAAGTCACTAAAAATCAGATATCATCAAAATGTACATCGGATATTCGAATCAATGAAGATCAAATGCAAGACACCTCACATCAACAGCCCAAATAGTCTCTTCAACCTCACGGCAACCTCACTCAATAAAATGCTTGCATGAGTGATTTACCCACTTTTATTGACATACCCAGCCTCTTATAATTATGCAGTAGGATTAATTATTATTACTCATAAGGTGCTGATAATCTATTTTATAAAACGAGCAATTAATTTATATTTCATGTACAAACATTGATTTTAATATAAATACAAAAGTTAGGAAGGGGCTGAAGCACCCTAAATCCATACCAGCTACGTGCCTCGTGGTCATCACCCAAGCTCAACCCCCGGTTTATTCCTGGGTTTATAGAGACTGTGTGTGCTCTGGACGGATATCCTGGTTTTATTGTGGCTGATATAACAGATACTTTTTTTCAGTGCCGAAATATAACTCGAACATTTAGAAAACTCAAATGCATTAGCTTCATAAAAATCGCATGGAATTTGTGAATTTTGCGAGTTAAAATATCCACAAGACTTAAGTCCAAATTAGTTTTTTAGTTCAACTCTTTAGGAGCTACAGAGGTTGGTACTATATCGATTATATCGTCGATACTAATGCAAGTATCGAAAGTGAAAAAACTGTTCCAAGGTTCATTCAAGCCAGTTCATATCCTGAAACGAATTATACCTGTAAGTCGTGAATTCAACGACTTAACCAAGGAGGTGAATGGAATAAAACACGTGGATGCAGTGAAGAACTGTAATTTAAAAAAAACATATTTACAAACTTATAAATAAGTAAATAACTTCAGGTATCATTAATTACAAACCTGAATCAACACAATTGTCAATATTCCATAATAACACAAATAATATTAATTTAACAATGTTATCTTCAGCGAGTCTCACTACGCAGATATCTATCATAACCTTCCTCACATCTGTCCCTAAAGGCTATCTTCACGTCTGTTAAGTTTGGGGTGAATATTCAAACTTACAACCGCCCTTTTTGGAAGAGGACTACCGTCATCTCGATAAGGAACCAATTTGCTGACGTGAAATAAATTTGATTCTTTCTTTCTGAAACCACTGTCGATGATATACATTACGTTAGATAATTTTTCTTTTATTCTGCAAGGACCTGATCTAATCACTTCCAATTTACCTCTATGTAGATCATTACTATATTTAATGTAAACCAAGTCACCTTCTTTATATATGATTCAAGTGGAATCATCAATTCAAGTCACCTCCTTTACATTTTGGTCATAGTACTTCTTATTTTGTTCATGTACTTTTTTAGAGTTCTCAAATGCTATTGATCTACTTTCTTCTAAATTATCTTCTTTATTGATTTCCAATTATTTTGGTAAAATTGACTTTTTGATTCCTGTTAGCAAATAATTTGGAGTAAAACCCGTTGAACTATGGATTGTAGTGTTGTATTCTTGAACACACTCTTCTGCTATAATAGTCCTTGTCTTCGTATATTTCACACCTTATTCTTTTTACCAACGTTTGATTTGTTCTTTCATTTAGTCCATTTGAGGATGCACAGTCTACGGCTGTGAAAATTAAATTTATCCCTTTTGACTTCACATATTGTTTAAATTGTGTGGAGTTGATTCCAGAATATTGATCTGTTAACAAAGTTTTTATTTTGTCTTTGTTTTCCACTTGTTTTAATAATTTTATAAAGTATTTGGCAATCTGTGTCTTAGATGTAACAATGAAAGCATATCTTGGGAAGTGATCTACAATTAGGTGTAGATATTTCTTTGTACTTCTATTTCTTGTAAAACCACCAATTATATCTAAAGATACAATTTCAAAAGGTTCTTTTGCAGGACCCAACTGTGACATAGGTGCTTTAAAACAACCTATTCTTGTCTTATTCTTAATACAAGTTTCACAAGAACGGCATGTTTGTACGTATTTTTAAAATAAAATTGTCGACCTATTATTAACGTTAATTGTTTCGTTCCAATGTGTCCTTGCTTTGTATGTACATCCTTTATCAATTTTTTTCCAAATTCTTCTGTTAGCCAGATCTTCTTTCTGTTGTTCAACTTTTTATAAATCACATCATTTTCCAAAAAACTGTTTTTGTCCGGGGTCAGTTGTTTTTGATTGTTTACTACATCTTCCAGTTCAAAAAAATTTGTTATTTTGATTGCTGAATCTATTTGATTTTCTTCTTCACTTGATTCTAAAACTGGGTTTCTGGAAATGCAATCCGCTTCTAAATTATCTTTACCGGGATTATAAACTATAATAAAATCAAGTAATTCAATATTTGCAATAATTCTGGATCTTTGGAGTTTTTTACGTTGAAGTTTTCCAGTGGCTTATGATCTGTGAAAATGATAAATCTTTTTCCTAATAAATAATATTGCCAATATAATATTGCCTCTTTTATGGCCAAACTTTCTAAGTATATGGCCTTCTTCCTTTTTTGGGCTTCCGTCAGTTTTCTTGAAAAATTAAATACCGGCTTCAAAGATTTATCGTCTTGTGGCTGCTTTAAAATTGCACCAACTCCTTTTATAGAGGCATCAGTATAAACATATATCGGAGCTCGTGGGTTAAAAATTGCCAATACTGGATCCGAACATAGAATTTGTTTTATTTTATTAAAACTCTCTTCCCATTCTTCTGTCCAATTATAATCTACATTTTTCCTCAATAGATTATATATGATAATGGTTCCAATGATATTGTGTATTTCGGTATATACTCTAAATAAAAACTAATTTTTCCTAAAAACTGTCTTATTTGTTTTTTTGTTTGTGGTCTAGGTATATCATCTATATAGTTCACCGCAAAGGCATCTAAACCATTTTTTCTTAAGACACTAGACAATACTCTTTTATTATCAATTTTACCTTTATCTTCTCCATTGTGATGATTTGTAAGTCGTGAATTCAACGACTTAACCAAGGAGGTGAATGGAATAAAACTCTGTGGATGCAGTGATGAACTGTAATTAAAAAAAACATATTTACAAACTTATAAATAAGTAAATAACTTCAGGTATCTTTAATTACAAACCTGAATCAACACAATTGTCAATATTCCATAATATCCTTAGTTTTGTGTCTTATAGATAACTCTATCTGTTGAATTAACTATTAATCAATCCTAAAATCTATCGCTACAGATCCCAAACGAAAAATGTTTTTAGGAAGTGAAAACTTCTTAAGTCGCTTTTATTGACTTTTGGTTGGGGATAAACTTGTTCGTTCGCGTCAGCAACATGCTCGAGACTGGTGACATCTAACTGCATTTGCATGAATCGTGCAATTTCTTTCAGTTTAAAGGTTAGAATTCCATTGATTTAAAAATCGTTATATTTATCTGAACTTGGAACATCAACAAGATGTTTTTAGTAATAGTTAAATGTCTTGTTTTAGAAATGATTGAAAGTATTTCATCTATGTATTGTTGACCTTGACGGTGATAATAAAGCTAAAAATAAAATTTATGTAAATACAAGAACAAGGTATACATTATATAAATAAATACAATAATTAAACTATTGATAGTTGGTGCTGTGCTTGTGCAGCCCATTTTAAGTTTTGGTTAATAAATAAAATACATCATTAAGAAAGACTTGATATTAGTCAAAATTACTAATAAAGACATGAAAACAAGAAACAATTTTAAGCTTAAAGTTGAAAAATGGGAGACTAAGCCACAGACAAAAGCGCCGTGAAAAAAACCCAAACGTGAACCATTTTTATTTAGCGTCTTTTACTTTGGGAGCTTTAATAATAAACTACATGAAAATGTATATAATAATTGTTCGGAGTGTCAATGTATGTGAAAACCAGACTGATGTTAACAATGTAAATTTATAAATTGGAAATATAAGTAATTCAGACTACGATTCCTTTAGAAATTCAAAAAAAGAACACAGTTATTCCAGAGTCATAAGTTTTCACTTCTGCAGGCAGCTCTTATGACTCCCTATTTCAATTTTTTATCGACGATATAATAATTAATCTATGTAATCTTAAAAAAACCAAATTCTTCAGAAAATTGTTCCCCTGCAAGGACTTGAGTGCCTACTGAGGATTATTCAAAACGAGCACATGAGGCGACACTTAAATTAAGTGCTGAACTTACGTGCGGAAACAACACCATTGAACGATAAATTATCAGCTTACGATCCCCGGGGAGGAGTGCGGTTGGGCAGAATGGATTCTGCGGTTTGGGACGTTCTGTAGGTCTTTACTCCCACCAGGATTAGACGACTAGCCGCAAACTGTGGTTCGATTATCGGATGTACATTGGAAGTCATGATCACTAACGTGGTCTTTTGCGGTATTCGAGAGTGTATCGTATGTCCGAAATCCTTTAATGCTGTCCTATATCCAATTAAAATATATTTTGCTAGCCTAAGGACATTGGAAGTGCTCATAAAAAAGAAAAAAAACATATACTACTAGACCCCTTGAAGGGTCTGGGATTCAGTATATGGTAGAAACTATACTGTTTCTTAGAAAATGGTTGGGCAGGGAAATGATATGTCCTATGCCACGCTCAACCTGGAGATTTTCCCCCCTTATTTTGGGTACCCTCTTCATAGAGGCAGGGTGAGCCCCAGGAGGGTCCTATATCTCATAGGACCCTTTTCCGGCCGCTGACAGATTAAGTAATTGTCTAGCCAGCAGTGAGATTGGAACCCAGGACCATCGGCATGGCTACTAAGCGCTTTACCACTGAGCCCTCCGCAAGCTCGACAGTGGTTATAGCCAACGATATTGATTCTGTTATTTTTGTTTTCTTTCCCGATGCTTCAACTAGTGAAGGATTCATATTTTCGACAATATTTATGTATCGATATTATTTATAAATTGTTTATTCGACCATTTCAGTATAAAATTTATTAAAATTGAAGTATTGCAAAAAGTTCTTAAGAAGATAAAATAATAACGTTTTACAAGAATAACAGTCTATTCACAATCTGTTTGTTTATTTAACGTCACTTTTTGCTGCTCTGGCTAATCAGACGATACTACAGTGGGAGCTCTAAGTTTTGCCTATCCAGGTTTAATTAGGATAGGGATTTTAACGAGTACCTGACATAATACATGTTTTGTACACCCGTTTAACGTTCCTTCTGAAGGATTTTTTACTCCCTTTAAAAAATTGTTGAAAAACCTGCCGGGCTACAGACCAGCGATCTTGGGCTGAGTAGTTTGTTATGGTAATAACTAGGTCACAGGCCTCCGCGTTCGCGGGTTGTGATGTTCAACAATGTTTATATATCGATAAATATTATTTATCCGACAGTTTGTTTTGAAATTTATTAAAATTGCATATTAAAACTACTTAAACTTTAATACTTATTTAGAAAATAAAATAATTAGATATAACAAAATAAAAGTGTCTTCACAATTGGTTATGTTAATCTTCAAGGAAAAAGTAGCCATATTTTACATGAGCCAAGTACAAGCCCCTGGAAAGACGATTACCTGAAACAGACTTAAATACTAACGTATATTAATAAATTTATATATGTACATATATACAACTCTTTTCCTGCACGGGGTGCATTTTAAGAGGATTTTAAGGAAGTTAAAGGATTGAGGTTATGGGGTTAACTGGGATCATATATCCAGTGATGGGGCTCACTGGTTGTTTGAAATATAAAAACTTAAAACTAAAACTTAAAACTAAACTTAACCTAAGGATAATAATAATACACCTCAGTCGAGACTGAGGGAACTTACATACTTTTGCCAGCGCTGTGGCCGGCTTGCTGGTCTCAAAGTGCTGAATAGAAGGTTAGTGCAGTGCTGGAGGCTATCAAAGAATTTGATATGCCTCCGAGATATAAAATCTGTCACCGTCGGTAGTCCGAGAGTGTCATGTATTATGTCAGTTTTTGAGCGTTGTAGTGTACTATGTCGTACTATACGCCTTAATATGGTGTTTTGAAACTGTTGGAGTCTCTTCCTGGTAGTCGGAGCTATGTTATTGAGCATTGTCGCTCCGTAGAGAAGGGCTGGTCTGAGGACCCCCTTGTATATCACTAGTTTGAGGCGTAATGATAAATTCGGTGAGGTGAGCAGGTGGTTCAACCTGTAGGACTTTGTCCTAGTCTGTTTGATCTTCCTTACGCAGTGCTGGGTCAATGTCAGGTGCCTGTCTAGGGTGACTCCCAGGTACACTATCTGATTGGCTGGATGGTTCTCACTATCCCCCACTCTATAGACCGTCGGTAGAGGGCGCTTGTTGTTCTGAAATGAAAATACAATACAGTCGGTCTTCTTGGGATTGACTGTAATATTTAATCTCTCCAGCTTGTCAGTTATCTCCTTACAGGCCGCCTCTGCCTGTCGTAGAGCTTTCTTAGCGTTCAGTGAACTGCTATAAATTGCTATATCGTCGGCGTAAGCCGCGACAGTGGCATTTCTGTATCTCGCTCCAACAGTTTCCGCCGTGTAGATAGAAAAAAGAACTGGTAATAACACAGAGCCCTGCGGGACACCACAAGTGAGATCAAAGGGGTTGGACAGCTCTTCGCCGACTCGTACCTTAGTTGAACGTCGCGTCAGAAAGGACCGTATGATAGTATAGAGCTGCTCGGGAAACTCGTTGTCCTGCAGTGTCTTACATAGAAGACTATGGGACACTGAGTCGAACGCCTCCGTGCAGTCTATAGATATCACGGCGGTGGCCATATTCTTAGCGGTGTTCTCGCTGACTTCCGCGAGTAGCTTCGCCAGATGATGGTCCGGTGGTATCAGAGCTACTTCCGAGCAGTAGGTTTTGAGATAATTAAGAATAATTTTCTCAAAAACTTTGCCCATGTGCGGAAGCAGGCTAATAGGTCGGCTGGCTGATTGCCGGTTCTCGCAGGCTTCAGGAGCGGGAAGAGGGTAGCTCTTTTCCATGCCTCAGGGAAGTATCTCAGCCTGAGACAGGAGTTGTAGAGGTTTGTCAGATGAGCTAAGCCTCTCCTCGGTAGATGTTTCAACAGTACAGTCTGAATCCCGCCGGAGCCTGGGGTTTTACCACCTCGCGAACGACGCAGTATCGCCTTCAGCTGCTTCGGAGATGCAAACATGTAATTGTTGCCGATCTCTTCTGTCGGTAATTCGGACATGTCTATGGTCCGTTTTGCTATCCGGTCACCGTAGTGATCTGGAAATTTAACAGCCTGCTCCTGGTCTGTTAGTATCTCGTCTCCATCCTGAAGCCTTGTGTAGTTCCTCTTTCTGGTGCTCGTCCTAAGTAGCTTCGAGAACTTTCTATGGTGACCATGGGTGGACCGAAGCTTTTCATGCCACTGAGCAGTCCGCCATTGTTTCATGAGGTTTCGAATCTGAGTGGTAAGTGAATTTACCACCGATTTTATCTCATAGTCTCTGGTCCTGTACCACTTGTTCTTCCACTTGCTGGTGGCAAGGGCCTGAATTTGGGGATTGCTACATCAGCGGCGCTTCTGATTACATCAGTGAAGTGCTCTATATAGAGGTATACTTCACTCGTCGTACGTAGAGTAGGTACCGTCGGAAGATTATGGTAGATCTGAGATTTAAAAAACTCGCAGTCTGCCTCTTGGTACTTGTACCTGTTCGGCGGAGGTGACGCCGGTGCTTCCCCGGCTAGGAGGTAAAGCACGGGTCGATGGTCCGTCGTTATTAAGTCTAGCGTGACGCAGTCGATGAATCGGTGCGGCTGCCGTGTGAGTAGGAGATCAACCGTAGACCTAAAGGAAGGGTTTACTCTATGCCTAAATGTATATGTGTTGGGGTGAACCACGGTGAACGGCGATTTTAACACTATCTTCCCCTCTGCGTTACAAGATTTGTTATTCCAAAGGGAATGTCGGGCGTTCAGGTCGCCCACTACCCAATGCTTCGTCCTCTTGGCGCATTCGTTGAGTAATCTCTGAAATTCTTCAGGGGATGTGCGAGGCCTTCGGTACAGGCCTGTGATAGTGGTGGGTTTGTCCAGAAGAACTTGGACAGTTACGGTGTGTAATTTCTGGTCCGTGATAGCCACAGGTGGGGGAAGTTCCCTCCACTTGATGCCATGGCGAATCGCTATCAGGACTCCATCATGTTGATCTCCCACCAAAGCGTAGCCTGGTATGCGCACACGCCGGTTGCTCACTCTGGTGTCGGTAAGTACAACTACTGTGGGGTCGCTCTGTGCTATTAAGGCGTATACCTCCGTAATCTTCGGTAAAAGTCCGTCTGTGTTAAAGTTGAGTAACGTTAAGTTGGTACTCATGGTGACACACTGGAAAGCACCTCCACGAGTTTAGCTGTAGTTATACTTAGTTGTTTTATGTTTTCCGCCAGGGCCATGGCCCATGGAGGGGTTTGCGTCCAGTCATGTTGTGGTGGTGGGGGTAGTGGGGATGTCGGCTCGGGTCGGTCCGCTGCAGCTCGGGCCTGAGCTCTGGTCTGTCTGAGGTGGGGGAAGTCCTCTTCCCTGATTGGCCAGGTAGGTCGGGCGGTGCCTGGCTGGGTCTGTCTTGTTGTGGGGGGTGCCTTGGTGGTGGTCGATTTTGTCTGAGGGGCAGGCTTGGCAATCTCTCGACTAGCTTTTTTCTAAATTCGCATCCCGTGAAGGAGGCGACATGCAAACCGCCGCAGTTTGCACACTTTACTAGGACCTCGTTCCGGGGGCATTGCGCAACGGGGTGGGGTCCGGCACATCTAACACAGGCCATTGTACGCCCACAGTGGTTTTTCGTGTGTCCGAATAATTGACAGCGGTGGCATTGTACTCTGCCTTTTCTGCCTACATAGGGTTTAGCTTTGAAGGTGATACTCCCTAGAGCTTTCAAATTCTTTAATTTGCCCAGGGTTACCTCTGGGGTGGTGGTGAGGACAATGATGGGTAAGTCATTCTTTTTCCCATCTTTATCGCTCCTCTGCATCCTACGGATGTCGAGGACGCCTGGGAGTCGTTCGCCTAGCTCGAGCTTAGCGACCTCTAGATCAAACTCAAGGTCGGAGCCGTATAGAACAAATTTCTTGTTCCTTGGGCCAGTTGATGTTGCGTACATATGGTATTGGCTCTTAGTACTGGTGAAAAGGTCCCTCATTGCCTTGTGGGTTTCCATGGAGCCAGGAAAGATCCTGACACCGTCCTTGGTTTTCTGTACCTGGAAGTTCATAAAATTCAGGGCTTTTAGGTCGGCAACAACCTTTACAGCGCTAGTGGCGCCGTCTAGGGCTATGGGTGACGGTCTCTTAGGTGGTGGTCTCTATTACATGAAAGGGGACTAAATTTATTTGTGGTACTCACCGAAAAGGTAGCTGTTGAGAAGGAGGTAGCCTGGTTGGCTACACGGCAAGTCCTCTTGGCTTTAACAAAGGCGTCAGCTGCGCTGCTCGGTTGTTTCATTGTTCTGGCTGCTCCCTTCTTCTGGCTAGCTCCCGCCACGCAGGTCGATGCGTCGTCTCCGTCCATCATGGCACTAGACAAAGCACAAGACTGGGGCTGGGCCCTCACTAGAGCGATGCTGCCCGTACCCAATAGGGTGGTTGCCTCAGCTAGTTCCACACAAGGTGTGGGCCTCAACAACTTGCAGGCGCTGATCTAGGTGAGAAGAAAGCGTAAGATGCAGGCTGATAGTTAGATCCTTAGATGTTAACTGCTCGGCTGCTGGGGGTGGAATGACTTCGGTTTACATTTCGTCGGCCATTGTATTATACGGGACGTACCGTAATGAATGCACCGTCTAAAGGGTGGGGTGGTCTTACAAGAGCCACGCTGCCCGATTGGTCGCAAGGTTTTTACCCGCAGGAGACGTGAGGACCATGTCGACTTAAGGCACTAATCTTTGTAAGAACACCAGAAATAGAGGTAGCAAGGGTCGGGTATGCTTGGCAGCGCAACGCTGTCCGATTAGCTTCTGTCTTTATCCCACAGGATATATGTGGAGTTCAGCAGCCTAAGGCTCAAAGCTAAGCAAAAACACCGGTCACTCCTGAAAAGTGAAATGGATGGATAGGTGTCTAGTTAGACACCCCTATGCAAAAAATTTGGAGGTGAACTTATTATTTTTTTTTTTTAACCTCCTTTATTATATCAAAGTACATTCAAAAATAGTAAAAAAAAACAACTACAGGTTCTATATAAATAAAATACCTTCCATTATCTTTCGGTATTTTAAGGCGTTACATCGGGTTGAGTCCGCTGAAGGCGGTTTTTACTCGAACCGGCACGAGGACGCTGACATTATACCATACAAAAGGGTGAGGGACCGTTTAGCGGGATCAAGTGACAACAGAAAGAAGAAAGGGGAGGAAGGTAGAAGGTAAAGGAAGGAAGGATAAGGACAAGGGAGTACTTACCCCATCCCTAGATCAAAGAGCAACATAGGTCTTATGATGGACTTGTAGATTTGTAATTTCAACCTCAGTGAGAGCTGCGGCGACAAGACAAGATGGTAAAGCCTGTGGGATTTCTGCCGTGCCAACTTCAATCTTGCCTGAACGTGCTTTGAGAAGGTGAGGTGCCTATCAAAGTTGACGCCAAGGTAGGGGATTGAAATGGATAATCTTCTATACTCGCAGTACACGGTAAAAGTCTTCGGTATAGGTTTCTTGCTCACACTCTGAAATGACATCACGTTGGATTCACCCTGATGCCAATCAGTTTCAGCTCGTTCACTATGGTTTCAGTCGCCTTTTGTGCCTTGTTAAGGGCATGCGGGGTGCTGATAGCGTAAATCCCAATATCATCCGCATATGCTGCTACCATTGCTCCTGGATGGTTAATTGCAACCATGGGTTATGTGAAAATCACAAACATCAGTGGCCCCAATACAGAGCCTTGAGGTACTCCACTGGTGGTGGTGCTAGAAGTCGCGTAACTATTACCGACTTGTACGACGAATGATCTTCCACTGAGATAGCTTTGGATCAGACGACGTAGAGTGGCGGGAAAGATAAACTCTTCCAAGCGTCGGAGTAACAGTTAATGAGACACACAGTCAAAGGCCTGGGTGCAGTCCAATGAAATGAACGCCGTAGCTCTGTTCATCTGCATGTGCTCTATGGTGTGCGCCATAGAGCTTAGCCAGGTGGTGGTCACAGGCAACTCCTCTCTGGAAACCAGTCTGCTCAGGGAGGATGATGTTTTTCTCTATCCAGTGCTTCGACATGTGATGGTGAACCAGTATCTCGAAGATTTTTCTTATGTGAGGGAGCAAGCTGATCGACCGATAGTGCTCAGGTACTCCCCCACTCTTCCCAGGCTTGAGTAGTGGCACTATGACGGCTTGTTTCCACACAGGAAAGTACGATATCCTAAGGCAGGTGTTGAATATGTTCAATAGAAAGGCTTTACCTTTCCTAGGAAGCGTCTTCAACATCACATAGGGGATATCATCCTGTCCTGATGCTCTGTTACCTTTCGTGCGTCGTAGTACTGACTCGAGCTGACCGAAGGTGGAGAATATGGGCTTCTCGTTTGAACACGGTAGTGGTCCTTCCGGGATTGGTGGAGCATCTAACAGCCGAGCTGCTTCCATCTCCTCATAAGCCCTCACCAGAAGTTCAGCCTGTTCCCCAGGCGTTAGCAGATTGTCTCCAGATGAAAGAAACACTCCGCGCCTTTTGGTTACGTTGGTCTTGACGAGCCGCCAGAACTGACGAGTGTCGTAGTGAGTCCGACGCAACTGCTCATGCCAGAGGGATGTTTTCCTGTCACGCATGAGGCTGAATATCTGCCGGGTCATCGCATTGATGGCCGGTTTTAGCCCGTTATTACGAGAACGCTGGAAAATATTCCTCAGGTTATTCCGCTGACTTATGAGAGCTAAGATGTGTTTCGGAGGTTTTCTGATAGCGTTGGGTAGAGGACTGAACTTAGGGATGTGCTGGTTTGCCGCAGCCTGTATGGTAGTGGTAATGATATCTACCGCCCTGTCCACCTCGTCCACTGTACAGATATGGGTGATCGTGGGGAGATCTTCCACAATACTGGCTCTGTAACCTTTCCAGTCTGCTTTATGCAAAAGGTACTTACTCGCAGGCGGGGCTGCGGGGGTACCTTCAAAAGTATTGACCACGGGCCGGTGATCCGATGGTCCGTACGGGAGTGCAGTCCAATCCGTGACGTTGTGCGAATCCATGGTAAGGAGAAGGTCCAGCGTTGAGGTCGATCCATGTCGGGTTGCATGCCTAAAGATATGCACCCCGGCGTGATAGACGCACAGCTTAGTCTTGGTGATGCTGGTTCCCAGTGTATTAATGTTGGAGCATAGCCAGGCGGTGTGCTTAGCTATGAAGTCTCCTAGGACTATGTATTGGCTCACAGCCTGGGCGTGAGAAGTGAACTATGTTACTTGATCTGTTTTGTTCAGCGAAAATATGTAGATTTTGCGAGTAAGAAACACGTGTGCAAGCATACAATCTTTGCCCCTCTTTTTCACACCCTTAGGGGTTGAATTTCGGAAAATCCTTTCTTATCGGATCCCTATAACATACAAAGAACACACCCTCCTCTAAACGATCAGCGGTTTAGGGTGTGCATTGATCCTTCAGTCAGTCAGCCAGTCTTTCAGGACAAAGCATTATAAATATATAGATCAGCGCTTTGTTTTTTGTAGTAACGAATTAATTTTTATAAAAAGCCATAAATGATTAAATTAATCCATTAAATTGGGTTTAATTTACTATAAATTCTTTATTCATCAGATTGCTATTCCTTATTGAACAGGGCATGTTAATGTCACTATTGTTAAAATTTCTACGAGCCTTTCTATATGGAATGTGAAAAATAAGTTGAATAACAAATAAGTCGGGAATCTGTGTTGAATATAAGTATATTGGAGGATCTATAATATACGATACATAGAATCCAATCAAATTTGTTTAATAATTAAGATATATTTTATCGACTACACCAATATAACAAACATACATTTTTTTTAAATTATTATTTATTAAATGCTATATACTCAATATCTCGAAACAATACCAAGTGAGTACTCGTGTTTTAAAAGGATTCAAAATAAGCATTAAACTGAAATTTCTAGAATAATACCAAGGTATCTCTACTATAACTGCATTTGTTGTTTTTTCCGATTGCTTTATTTTTTTTCCTTATTATAGCTGGATTATTTATTAGTATGTATGTGTATATGATTATTTTATTTTTTTTATTTTTTATTTTTTTTCTTTATATTTATTATTATTATTTTTTTTTATTATTAATTTTTTTTTTTAAAGATAAATAACTATAAAAATAAAAAATCTACAGGCGTTGATGACCCTAGGGTTTCACGCCTCTAAGCAACAACAAACAAACAAACAATCTACTATAACTTTAAGTGTCTACAGTAGTATCTACAATAAAATTATACTTAGGGGTTGATCACGGAGTATGCCTCTTAAAAAAATAATAATGAAATAAAAATAAACGGTTACTATGTGGCAGAGATTGTAATGTTTCTTGGATAACGGTTGCGCTGGAAGGTGATTTCATGCTCAACTGCCTGGTTCCCTCCCTTATTTTGTGTACCCACTTCATAGAGGCTGGGTGAGCCAAGGAGGGCCCCAGATCCCTAACCATCAATCCCCAGCTGTTAAAAAATTAAATAAAATCTGCCTTAGCCGAATCTGACCCGGGATCTCAGCGCTCTACGACTACATATAGTTACATCAGCTCCCTATTACATATCTATTTTTTACAAATTTATATAATAGGTGTGCCTTATATAATTGACAAAATAGCATATGCCTTAATAAGTGTTATTCCGTACCTTTTGAGCCACTACAAGACCCAGACGTATAGATACGTGTGAAGGCTGAATTATTGGAAGAGATATTTATCTGAGTTGGTGGAAGGGACCAATAGCCAGCTGAAAGGAGAAGGCTGCTGAAAAAGGAGACGATGAATAATGCAAAAGGAGCGAAGGAGGGGGAAGTGATTTAGCAGAGGTGAGGATGTAGGTCAGTGTTCTTTAACCGCCGGTACCGGGCCGTAGAAATTTCCTCCCGGTCCGCGAAAAATTTCGGACAAATCGTAAATCACCGTGGCTTATTATCTATAAAACTGTACAAATACAATGTATTATAATAGTATATTATCAACAATGAATGTATTACTTGCCAAATAGTTATAAAACTATGAATTAGAAAAAATATTGTTTAAAGAAGTTAATTTCTAATAAAACACACCGGAAACTATGGACGCCGCTACTGAAATGGCCGTTAAGCAACGACCGCTCATCTACAAAAATAGGTTAATGCGAATGACGTCATTGTAATAATGACGATAATGCTGAAAGTTTGCCAAGTACTAGTACTTCAAGTTTAGGGGAAACATATAAAACAAATACGTTGATACTTCGAAATGTAAAATAAAAACTAAAAAGAGGAAAGGAGACTATATTAGGTATTATAATTAAGAGTATTTAAAGCTTAGTTTCATTGTAGCCCCTGGCAATGAACTGTCGCCACGGCCTTTGTGTGTAGTATGTTCGTAAATTATGTCAAATGAAGCTATGAAACCATCCAAAATTGCTCGTCATTTCCATTCGAAACATACAGATTTTACTATTAAGCCACTATACTTTTTTGAAAGACTACGTGACCAGATAAAAATGCAGAGAAGTCAAATGAAAATAATGACTATTAGTGACAATTCGCTGCTTCAAGCGTCTTATTTAGTTGCGCTTCGAATAGATAAATCGAGAAAACCGTTTACTATTGGCGAGGAGTTAGTAAACCCTTAAATCTTAGATGTCGTTCGAGAAATTTTAGGTCCTCAAGCTGCTGTAAAACTAGAGGCCTTACTGGTTTCGGACACGACCATTATGAGAAGAATAGTGGAGATGGCCACCATTTTTGATATTGAAAATCAAGTGGTAACGGGTATACGAAAATCTACTAAAAGTTATTTTGCGATTCAACTTGATGAATCGACTGACGTAAGTAGCCCTGCTTCCCTACTTTGCTTCGTCCGGTATAGAAAAGATTTTAGGGAAGAACTTCTTTGTTGTCTCGACTTACCTGGACGAACCACCGGTTCAAATATATTTACTTCTCTTAACGAGTATTTTAAGGCACAGGAGATAGACTGGAGCAAATGCGTCAGATTGTGCTACGGGCATGAGTGGTCTTCACTCAGGAGTAGTTGCTAAATTAAAAGAAATAGTGCACCCTGAAGTTTTGTTTAATCAGTATATGATCCACCGGGAGCATCTAGCTGCGAAGAAGCTTTCTACTGGCCTAAACACTGTGATGAATGGCGCGGTGAAGATTATTAATGATATTCGTAGCCGAACTACAAACTCAAGGCTCTTCGCGACGCTATTCGAGAGCATGAACTCACCCCACCAACATCTGCTTCTCCATGCAGAAGTGAGGTGGTTATCGAGAGGAAGGGTCCTTTCGCGACTTTTTTTTTAAAGACTGAAGTTAATATTTCTCTGCAGGGTCCATATACAAATATTTTTACATTTAGAAGTAAAAAAGATGTGTTCAAAAAGAAGCTGTTTGGGATAGTCGCTTACAAGAGGAAGATGTAGAAATGTTTTCTCTTTTGGATGAATTTTTTATTGCTGCTGATGTGAACACGAAAGTCATATTTAACATAATAAAACTACATTTAAGAGCATTAGCTGAAAATTTGAATAAGTATTTCCCAGAAAATTAAGATCCTTGTAAAGGTAACCTCTGGATAATCCATTCCGGGAAGATATAAACTCTTGTCCACTTGATCTTCATGAAAAAGAAAAGCTGATCGAGTTGTCTTCTGATGTCACTCTGGTCTCCAGGCATAAAATGGATTCATTGCCTCAAATTTGGATATCGCTAGAAAAAGAATATCAAAATTTGAGTTAAAAAATCAAATTGTTAGTAAATTTGTCGACTTCCTATTTATGTGAAAAGATTTTTTCAGCCTTGTCTGTAACCAAACAGAGATACAGAATAGATGAAATAACGCTGCAGCTTCAAATATCAACTCTTATATAAAAGAAGCAGCTCCAGATATCGCACTAAAAAATGTAATTGCATAAAATATTCTATAATAAAAAATAATATCTACAAGTATATTGGTTTTTATTTGTATTGGCTTTCAGGTGGCCCGCGAAATATTTATCCAATTATCACCAGTCCGTAGGTTCAAAAAGGTTGAAGAACACTGATGTAGGTCGTCCTGTCTGCGCGCCCATCTTGCGGTTTAAGAAATGGTGTCCTCAAATCGTCCCGATGGATGATAGAGGGTACGTAATAAGTTAATAGTGTTGTTATCGCGGTTGATTGGAAGGAAGAAACGATATATCAAAAGTTACGTATTTTGTCTTTCACGCATTCCTTAAATATAAGGGAAACAACTGCTGATAGTCATCGGGCTCATAACTAGACAATAATGATTTATTATTTTATTTTCGTACTTTGATTATATTATATTTTAGCTGATCTGCTGACCCTTCTGGTCTCACTCAACCTTTATTATGTGGACTTTCTCAATAAGAGGAAAACCTGGAGTTTTAACGTGTTAATTTGGAAACTGTACGTTCCCATTCAGCTATAGTTAACTGCATGGGAGTTCCTGTTTTAGCTGTAAAACCAACTAAAAATTTCTAATTTTCTATTTTCTCTCGGAATTTTCTTTTTTTTCTTTGTTTTAATTTTTATTAAATAAAAAAATTGAATTATAACCCCGCCACTGTAAATGCTAACTTCTGACACGGCTCGTCAAGAGCCACCTCGTCGCTATTCAACCTTTGCTATTTGAATTGCAGATATTTCTCACTTAGCATAATTATTCGTCTCTAAGCTTATCCTCAATAGGTCTTATATAATTCCCCGATTCCCTTCTGAAGTGAACATAAACACAAACAAAACCAACACGCGGCTGAAGTACGAAGTTCCTTACCTGCCAAGATTCAGAGAAAAGGAGGATTAAATGTGAGAAGATGGATAAGGATAAACCATGATTGGAGTGACAGATAATTCGCAAAACAAAAAATAGGAAAGAAGGGGTAATATGATAACAATGAGACTAACACAGAACATAGAATAATGACGAGAAAAACAACACCAGACTATTTCAGGCAGATACTGATCACAGATCAACGGCCTTCTCATTTCAAACCCAGACGTTCCATTTTTACTAGAGTATTGGGAAAAAACTTCTGTTTAATATGGACTCAGTGCTAGATTAATATACAATTTTTATAGTTTTTACCAGAAAATGTACCCTTGAACGGCTTATAAATCGTTAAAAAAAGTAGCGAAATCCCTTGGTTCCATTAGTTCTTAAGCCCTTGTATCCCTTTCCAATTCTGTTACTTAGTTATATATAAATTTTCTCTAGGGGGTTTTCTCAGATTGAGGTGTCCTTCAACCAAAAATTTCCTTTAATTCGTGTTTCCACTTTTTTCTGTCTTGTATATCTTCCTCCCTCAGTCCATGGCCGTACAAGACCATAGTCGCTGCTAGCTCATATTTTAGAGCCTTTACATAGTGATTTATTCTCTAAGATTATGAAATTAATTTTTTTTAAATCTTTTTCGTGGAACGCGGATGACACTGATAGTGTTCTTAATTCAATGTTTTTTTTGTTTTTTTAATTATTTTATTGAATTCTACAACTATAATATCTATACATATATATAATATGTAATATATATACATCTAGTACAAGGGCTGTATGAATAAATAAATACATGAAAGGACATGTAGAGGCACTACCCATTGGCAGCACTCTAATTACATTTCTATTATAGGAGGTCCCGAGGCCATCTTCTCTTCAGACGCCTAGGAGGATTGTCCGGGATGGAATTGGATGCAAGGATGGAAACTAGTGGGTTTGGTTGGGCCTGGAGTTTATTATGGAATGATAGGTATCTGGAATGGGCTAAATCGGTAACATATGGAACGTTAAGGTCATTATGGATGTATCTATTTGTGACAAAATAAGGAGCGTTTAGGATTTTGCGAAGGATTTTGGATTGCAAGGATTCAATACGAGAGGCATTTGATTGTTTTGTGGAGCCCCATAGTTCAATTCCGTAATTCCATATAGGTCTTATAACAGCACATAAATAAGTCTTTTGTAATTTATTTATTTGGAAGCTTTGAGCGTTTGTCTAGTATGTGTTGAAGTAGTCGGAAGCGTCTGGCTGTTTCTTGTCTTTTCAGTCTTGTGTGAGAGTTCCAAGTAAGACGTTTGTCTAAGTTGAGTCCTAGTTAGCGAATCTGTTCAACAGGGACAAGTGGAGTACTATAAAAGGATACAGTAGGACAGGAAGTCATGGGTTTTCGGCGAAGGGTAAAAGTAATTTGATGGGACTTGTTGGAATTGATTTTAATTCTCCAATTCCGTAATTCAATGTTACAAATGGATCTTAATGAATCAACAGAGCCTTGTAAAGTGATCACTCCGATCATATTCCCAGTCTCAGTATTGCAATGATATATTAACATGAGTCATTCATAATCACAAGCGGATAATTACAAATTTCAAAAAATTGTATTTACATCTTTCGGTCACTTAATTAAGCAATGCTTACCTCTCCCAAATCTTCAGATTCAAAACCGGACTAAAACCATGAGAAGTAAGGCGAAAAAGTGTTTTGTTGGACAAAATTGCTTGATTACTCTAGCGTAAGATGCGAAAAAGAATTTTTGTTTTTTTCCCCCCATTTTTGATCCTGAACGCCTCGTATATGAGATTCAGTGCTGTACAATAAATTATATAGGCACAATAATAAATCGTGAAAGAATCACAGACACAAGTAGGGTTAATTTACTCCGGATAAATGTAATTAGGCTTACAAAAAATATATTTAAACTCCATATAAATAAAAAAGCTAAACCGAACTAGTAGATGAGAGAGCTCGGCGTTACGATTGATATGCTCAGGGGTGTAACACGAGACAAGAGCATATGTTTTAAAGCGAGAATTAAGTGAACGATCAAAAATTCAGAGAGGATGAACATTTGCTGGGCGGAGAGAAAGGCACATGCACAGAAAATTCATTTATAATTGATTCAAGTACATAAGTACTCATATGTACAATATGTAAAATTAAAAAAAAAATCTTATCGTTACTAGATTTTCCGTAAAACGAATTTTCCAGTTATACAGATATGTCCTTCCCCTAAATATATTCCCATCGATACTTACTGACCTCTCTTGAGTTACCTTGATGCTGTTGATACGAGCCGACCCGGGCAACTTTAGATATACCTCTAACGTCACCATTCATGAAAAACTACTTGGTGCCCATTGTTCGGTTTAAAACTATTCTGACCTGACAATAGGAGTCCTTGTTCCCTATCTCGGTAGTTTCCTAACTTTTGAAATCCAAGCACTGAATAGGGTTAGTCCTTGTATGACCGAGACAGATAAGAGGCAATTCTAGTCAAGCAAACATTTATGGATGGTCATCCAATTACTTTCTTTTTTCAATTGATTATTTGAAAAAAAAAATCTCACCACCATATTGATCTTGATTAATCGACAGTTAGAGTGCTGAAAGGAGATCACTTGGTATCCCCGGCTTCAGTTTTTAATGATATATAAGGCGTCCAATATCAAAAGCTGATTGAAAAACTATAATCAGTGTTTTAATATTATAATATTATTAAATCAGAAGCGGGATTTTTCAGTGTAGAGAGCGGTGAATTGGTGGGCTAAATGTCTCGAGCTCAAATCCGGCTCTGGCAGATAAATTATTAAATGTTATAGTAGCCAAATATGAACACAGTGGGATCTGCAGTTCCTCCTGGGACTCATCCAGAATATACATACTGCACTATTACGGTCTCTTAATGAAGGAAAAAAAGTTGTTGCTTCAATTCTGGGACAAATCACATCCTTGCACAACTGCTGGTTTGGAAACAGGACGGCCCCAACCGCATAGAAGCTTTTAGCCAGTTAGCACTAGAAGTAACTACAGTTTAATAACGACCAACAGACTAATTAAGAAAATCTTTCCTTCCAATGACCCTTCCAGCAAGGGAGTGGAACTAAAGAGATACTGGATGAATGATCTCCTCCCGCAATTTAAGGCTACTGAATTAATTTTGGGAAGAGATAATCCTGGATCCATAACATCCTGGATCCTGGAAATAACAGTACCTTCTCATATAGTAAGAATATCTGCGGGACGAATACGCGTTAATATTTATATAACTAAAAATTTCAAATTAAAATAAGCTTCACGATTAATGTCTAAAGATTTAGTAAGAACAGAACTGCTCCTAGGTCCATCCTAAGCGATAATCTGCACCTAATAGCTTGAATGATCACTAATGTATCCAAAGTTTGAGGTTTTACAAAATAGTATTTTTAGAGGTCGTATGCTTTCTACGAATTTTAGACCAGGATTTGAACTATACAAAGGTTTAATTTTATTGTGAAAAGAATTTCACAAATGAAACTACTTCTGCGATTCGTTTCACTTGTTTCACTCCATGAAACAAATAAAGTAAACATAATGTCTCAACTGCTCTGGCGGACTATCTTAATACAATTGTTTCTACACACTTCCAGCACGTTTACCCTCTGCTAGGACTGATTCTCAATCGATATAACTTTCTATATATAGGTACATATATCTTTTTTGAGTATTTTCTCAAATTATTCATTTTTTTTAATTTTAAGCAAAGCAAGTTGGCCGATTTGTTAGTATTTTTAAGTGAATTTAACACGACAAAAATATTATTTGTTGTTTGGTTTTGAAACTGGGACTCCAATATTATTAGTAGTTTATGAATGTCATTTATATCCTTCCGGAAGCTAAGAAAGGAGAAATGAGGTCAAACATGAAGGAAGCCATATAAGATGTTTGCCGCATGTCTAAGCAAACGTTTGTTTTGGGAATGAGAATTGGTACTGCAAAGAGCCTCTCAATTAGCAAAAGCGTTTGTCACAAGCTATGCCTTGTGGGCTTGGGCCATCAAGCGCTCTCGTCTTCTCCTTCACCTCGATGCAAATCTAATTAGGTCTTGTTCTCTTTGGTAAAAGAGAAAAGAAGGAGGTTGGCGAGTGCAAGGGGAGCAGAACAATGCTACAGAACTGGAAAAACCCCAGTCGGGACAAACAATTTCTCTGATTATGAAGCTTTTCCGACACTTCAAAGGCCGTTTAAAAAACCACATTGAGCCTACCATCAGCCGTGCACCTCTACTTTAGCTGCATTCATCCGGGTTTCATTGTCTGCTAAGCGCCGTTATAAATCTCTTATTTCACTTTCATCCTTTCTGCCATTTTTTTTTATTTTCTCATTAAATCCACCCTCCATTATTTCTTACTTAACACCTTGAACAGAGGCAATGAAAAATGTATATTAGTTCTCAATCCACATCCCGCTGGACCTAAGCCATTATTTTTCTATTGACTGGTTTTCAAGAACATCCTTGAAGTACCTTTAACCACTTTTACCACTACAACTCTTAAAGGGTCTGTTGGGCTCAGTAAGTGGTAGAGACTGTTGCGGTTGTAAATTGATTTGAAAAACTGTATTCGCACATCGCTTGTGGTTCAATGATTCTCCAAGACAGATTTCATCGTCTTGTCTTAATTTTCTTATGGATAGCTAACGGTACCTATAACCAATTCTTCAAGCTTCCTGTTAATCTTAAGAATAAAATTGTTGACTATTGTTATAATACTTTGTCAAGAACATAAGTGCACAAAAAAAACGTGTAAAGATTTAATTTATAACTTGATTTTCTTTATAAGATATTTCTTATTTACTGGACTAATCTTCTTAAGAAAAAGCCTTATTCCAGTCAAAAATTGTTATTAAAAATTAACAAATAATTAAAAAATGTTTCGACACTTCCTTGTCATTTTCAAAGTAGTTCTTCATACAACTATCTTTTAAAATTTACAAGTCCAATCATTACTTGAGGTCAAACGATTTAAAAGTCAAATATATATAAATCCTGGAACTTAACTTTCTTCCATGGTCAAATAACAATTTTTAATAACAATTTTTGACTGGAATAAGGTTTTTTCTTCATTATTAATTTATAACTTGATTAAAGCTTATTAATGCAGCTTCAATTGATGTATCGCTCGTTCAAAAAAACAAGATTTCAAACATTTTTCTTCATTGTTAAGAAATTGTTTATTGTTTATAACCATTATTTTTAAGGGTTCAGAAACAATTTTATTGATTGATGCTTTTTAAATCCGGAACGACATATCTGATATTCCTTGTTGTGTGTCATACTTGAGATGGAAGATTTATGGAAATAATGACATAAGTCAAAATTAAAAAAGTTTCAAGCTCTTTAAAATTTTCTAATGGTTAGTAAAAAAAATTCAATATCATTAATATAATAGAAATGCTTCGCTTTACCAGTACCCCATTGTTTTCTTTTAACTCACATGGAACTTTTAAATACCTCTATTGACCAATTAGGTTTTTTGAGTTATGATATCTAAAATAGAAATGTTTTAGATAAAATCGAGGAGTAATTGAGGATCGTATTTGTAGTTTAGTTATTGTAATTTTTATAAATATAGCTCTGTGGGTAAAACAAACTTACTCATCTTAATTTACCTGGTTATTCTGTATCTGATAAATCTATAAACTAAAAAAGGAGATAGAATTACTTCATAGGGAACATTCTGTCTTCGGACTTCCCAGAAATGTCGTTACAAACTTGATCTTTAAAAAGATGATGCGATATTCTATATCCGAATTTTCTTGCGATTCTCATATTATTAACAAAAATTCTCTCTCCTGAATAGCAATACCAGGTAACGAAAACAAAAACACGAACACGCTATTATTATATCAGACATTAAATGGCAGTAAAGCCTGTTTTACAGCCTGAGACGTAAGATGTAAGTAATGCAAGACCGTCCTGTAAAAGTATGACACGAAAAAAGTTTTAGGCTAATAATAAAAGTAAGTATTGGCAGAGCTAGCTTTCATTCCATATTGACGAATGGTGAATCTCTACGTTACTACTATTCGTTTTTTAATATTCGCTTTGCTGATGTTGTTTTACAAATGTAAATTTTTTGACAGTTTACTATTTATCGTCTTGTTTTCATTGTGAGTCTGATTGTTCAACAGCTTTTGAATGCCGACTTAAAAGAGAAATTCCCGTCACGTATTTCATGGCTACATTGAATATGCAACAGTTCATTCCCGGAACCTTTTAGAGCCATTGAAACGGAATTATACACGATTTCTTTTTTGTAATAAAAAAAATATGATTTAGTTTTAAAGAATGTTAAATGCTGCTTATGCACTTATATCGCTTCATATTCTAAATTTTCTCTCTGAAACATTGTATCCTTTCATTTTTAATATTCATAGTAAAATTCTATATCAAATATAATAGATTTTTTGGAAATCATAGGATTAAAAAAAAGTGATGAAAAACAACTAAAAGTGATATATATATATATATATATATATATATATATATATATATATATAATATGTATAAAATGTGCATTATTTTATTCTCTTATTTTGTTTATCACTTATCAATAAATGTTTTTCATTTTACTTGGTTAAGCGTGTCGGCCTAATTTTCTTTATATTTATCATCGGATCAAATTCATCTTTACAATTTCACCCGCTGAAATATTCACGTCCTATAAAAGTCCCAACCGTGTAGGAGGACATCAGTGCCGTACACACGAACAGACGAATTTTATATATAAAGATATATACATACATTATTTATATATTTATTGTTTTTATAATAATTTTTATTATACTGAAAAATTGAACTAGATTTTTTAGTATTAATAATAGAAAGCATTCACGGGTTGTAGTTGTACAGGTTTTTAAAATAATATATCAAGCCTTAGGGAACTCGTAGGCTCGATGCCCATATCAATCAATCTCTGCATACATACTTCCGTCCATAGTAATTAAACCTCTCCTAGTTTAGGAATAACCCTCTTTCTATCCTATTGGGACGTTAGTTATTATCTTTGTAATAGGAAAAACAACTGAAAAATACTCCTTTTTTTACCTTTTTCTCCATTCCTACGCCTCAATTTTCCTAATTAGAATTTCTTTCATAGCTTTGATAGAATTGATTTTACATTACAGTTGTTGAATTTAAGAGTAGGAGACAGCTGTCCGATAGCATTATTATCGACATCTGATAATTTTGGTAATGGGGAGGTCCAGCCTTGATCATTTATCAATATATAATGATCAAAGAGACAGAACTAACCAACCGAACGAGCGTTAAATTGCGTTTGATCAAGGCACGCTGCCTTGAGCTCAAAGGGCGGAATAGTTGCTGCCCATCGGATCAACCTTACAGCTAACCAGTTCTCCTTGTCTCACCTACATTTCGATAAACATCTGTCAATAAACCTAAACTTAAAACTATCATTTAAGCACCAGAAACTCCTCATTACTTTCATAATTTTAGATTTTCATGAGTCTATTTTGTCACTATT
This sequence comes from Troilus luridus, assembly GCA_964056705.1. NCBI lineage: Eukaryota > Metazoa > Arthropoda > Insecta > Hemiptera > Pentatomidae > Troilus > Troilus luridus. Next base: position 75,901,233 of record OZ057416.1, on the reverse strand, counting down.
TTATGGAGCGGGGTAGCTCAATGGGCAGAAAGCTGAGATGCTCTGCTGAAGATCCCGGGTTCATACCCACATGCGGCAGGCAGATTATTTAATCTACTAATAGCTATAGATGAACACTCTGGTATCTTCAGAACCTACTGGGTGAAATGTACAACTACATTAAGGGAACTGAAAATTCTTAGTTGGTTTGGCCATGTAGGCCGAATAAGCGCCTTGAAACCAAAGAAGGTAATGGGTTTGGTCTAGTAATCTTTGATGTTAGAACAAATATTGAATAATTTAGATAGCGCGGTATCTCAGTGTGTAGAGCACTGGGCTTTTTAATTGTAAATTCAGGAATCGAAACATAAAAGTAAATTATTAATTTTGTTATCATGTTTATTATTTATTATAATCTGTAGACCCTCCTGGTGCTCTGCCTGAAACTCTTCAGTGGTATAGTATAGTTTTTTTTTGGAAGAATTTATGGAATAAGTTGATAATCCTCTATGTATCCTATATTATTTATCCCATCAAAATCAATATTTTTACCTCATATTCTGTTTCTCAATGAATTGCTAAAGAGGAGGTACCTCCTTGCTTACATTGAAGAAAAATTTTCTAAAATGTTATTAAAAAATAATGATATTTTTCAAAATTTAATATGGCAATGTTGAAGCCTAATACTAAGATTGAATTAATATGTTCCAGGAAGCAAGTTTGAACCAGCGATAGAAGAGGAACCATCTTCAACAGTCAAGATCAAGATGAAACTTACAATCAAGTCTGTGTCGATAGAGGACTTCGGTATGTACACGTGCGTCTCGAAGAACAATCTCGGAGAGGCAGATGGGACTGTAAAACTATACCGTAAGTCTATTCTATTAATAATTGTTAAAAACCAAGCAGATCCTGCTTAAGATCTCTTAATTTTCAATTCCAGTTGTGCTATCGGTTTCTCTCTGTCAGAAAAATGGATTTTACAGACAGAGTTAAATCAATCAAGAAATCCTACGGAATTTTTCTTTTAACAGTACAAGAGGGTTGTTCTCAACAGGCATGTCAAATTGGGCTTTAAAAAAAATGAATATTCGAAAAAAATAAAACGAGATTTATCGTAATCCAAACTCTTGTTATTATCATTACTTAAATATTCCTTATGATATTGGTCCTTAACATTGTCGATGTGAGTCTTTCGAATTTCCAATATTTAAACAAAAAATAAAATTATATTCTACACTTTTTAGACAGGTAAAAACAATTATATTCACGGTTGTTTTTGTAACCTTTATATTTTATGTTATGGTACTATGATATAGAATAATGTTACGTTGACATATAAATTTTATGGTTTAAATTCGATTTGACAGTTCCATGTATTCATCAGCATTAGATATTTAAAGTGCCTTAAAAGACTACAACAGGTGGAAGCGTGGATGGAGAAACGTTGAATTGATGACACTACTGTTTCATCTTTCTTTAGTAGATCACTAGGCATCAATAGCAAGAAGTTTTATTGTTTGTTGCAAATACAAAATTGAAAATTAAAATCAATAAAATCCAATGGATCTCGAGAAGAAAATACTTAAATTTGTTTATTTATAAGTAACACGGTGCCGAGACAATATTTTTAAGTTATTTTGTTACTCAAATTGAGTGAAGTAGTTTTGATGTCTGCAAAAGCCTTTGCTTTTCACTTTTATAAATCAACATCTTTTCTTAGTGGTGCGCCTAAGATTTTTGGTTGTAAATTTCGGGTTATTCATTGCTCCTTTCGATGTTATTAACTTTAGAAGTGTTACTAAAAAATATAGTAAGTTTAGAAACATGGAGAGTGAGGAAGATGATAAGAAATTCAGTAAATAATTGTCTATCTAGATGTATTCTTCATACTTCTCTTCTAAGACGTATCAATTTAAGCAATTAACCGAAACTCGATGTATAACAATCTTTTAAAACAAATCCGGAAAAAGCAATCAGGACAAAAATGTGGGAAACCTGGTGGCCTTTTAATTGAAAGCAAGCTGCGGTCCTGATGAGCTTAGGCAAATAGCATTGGCAAAGGAATTTCCTCATTTACTCAAACTCAAAGCTTTCTCTAATATTTCCTGCTTAATCCAACTCAATCTAAAAACAGTTTAATAGAAAGCAACTTTTTTTTTCTTTAAATCCCTTCTTTTTTTTGTGGAGTTTGTGGAGAGATGATTAAAATAGGCACATCTACTGAAGAAACTTGGGGATTGTTCTCACCCTGAGATTGTAATCCGTTTTCAGCGCGACTCTCGGCTAATTTTAAATTTTATCCTACCATAGATGAAAACAATTTTTCAACCATTGACAATACGCTACAGAAAAAAGGAAACAGTCTTAATCGTTTCAGACATGGCTTTAGTATTAATTAATATGTAAAAACAAAAAGATCTATCTATACAACTACAAAAAATGAAGGGTTTTCTTTCAGTACGTGGTAGAGACTCTACTGCTTCTTGGACAACGGTTTTGCATAGAGTTAATTTGACTAAGAACACGCTCAACCACCAGATTTCCTCCTTTTTATTTGGTATCTACTTTATAGAGGCAGGGTGAGCCATATGAGGAACTGCAGACCCCAAAGTATCTACCTCCGGCCGCTATCAGATCAAATAAAGTCTGCCATGCAGTGGGATTTGAACCCAGGTCCTTCAGCACGATACGTTAAGACCTAGTTCAATGTGCATAAATTGACAGTCCCCATTTCGAAATGTTTGATTTGTTTTTCAATATGAAAACACAACTGTCTATATGCAGTTTAAATGCTTTTAAAAACATTTAAACTGCATTCTATGGCAAAATTCCATCCGGCGGTAAAGATCTTACGACTTTTTCTTCACCTTACTCCTGAGATAATTTCGGACGTCCGCTGTCCTAAATTAAACATTGTGTACTACCATATCGTTCATCATATTTAATTCACACATTATCAAAATTTGTATACTTATTTTCTTCATGTGTTCCATACTCCCAACCATTGGCCGGTCCTTTTTTCATAATAGTGATGCAAGCTATATTCCTCGATAAGAATTGTTTTAGTTGTGATCTAAAACACAAAATGAGATCTAATCGACACATTTTTTCCACTTTTACCTTTGTTCTTTGATTTCTTCCTTGATTCTTAGCTAGTGGTGGCGACATAAACTCTAAAACATCTGTGTTTAAAGATTCCCTGTGCTCTTAAACCGTCAGTGCCACATTTTCATTTGGTTCTAACCTATTTATTGTATTATGTAGATACACATATTCCTTAAAAGATTCTTCACATGTAATACTATCATTAGAATCTATATCTGTGGTTATTTCAAGATTACTTATAGATTTGGGACGGTCCTCTTTGAGATCTTCTTCCACCGAAGTATCTCCTATTTCACATTGGCCACCTGGCATTTCTACTTTACTTGTCGAAAACAAACTATTGCTTAACAAGTCATCATTGTCACAATAAGCCATATCTGTGAGAAATTCACGATCATTTTTAAAATTAGGACTGCCGTCATTGAGATAATCTTCAACTGAAGCGTTTTTTATTACACATTGGCCAACTGGCGTTTCTACTTTACTTGTCGAAATATCATTATTATTTAACAAGTCATCATTGTCATAATTAGTAATAGTTCCCTCGAAAGAGCAATTTTCCTCACCCTTACCAATTCTATTTTGGAACAATTTTCTTTATTTTCTTGAGCAACCTGGTTAGCGTCTTCTTTCTGGTTTTCCAGTTTTCGTTTCAGTTTTTCTCTCTGATTTATTTCGTCCTTCAGACTTTAAAGTTTTTAAAACTGAAATTTTTTTTATTTAAGAATTGTATAATTATTTTCGAATTACACGACGTGTTATGTTATCATGATAATAATAATAAGGCTTAGCGAACCTGAAGACTCGTTGCCAATACCATCAATCTCTACATCCAAATCCGTTAGATCGCTCATAACGTAATCCTCCTACCTACAGTTCAGACGTTCACCCGTCAGCACAATGCTTATTAAACATTTTTAGGAATTCGTTGGTAAATGAGCCCAACAACTTTACTATCTTAATTTTCGCCAAGCTATCACTCCAATAATATTAACCGTGTTATTATGATTATACATTATTATAATTAGTTAAGTGTCTCAGTCCCTGCTCAAAGCCCTCAGTTCTTCCTTCAAGGTTCTCAGTCCCTCCTTTAATCCCTATTTTTTTTAAGTCCCTAAATTCTTCCTTCATATGACCATCCAGGGACAACATTTTCATCCCTGATTTTAGCCCACCTATTAGTCATTTAAGTATTCAGTTCCTTCATTAAATCCCTAAGCTTTCTAAATTTAAACTGTAACTACACAAGGTGTTTATGATTCATTGTATAAAAATTATATTTATGACGAAAACGTTGTATTTTTATGGAATGTTTTCATTAATAGATATGTTGCATTTTTACGAATACACTCTAAAGTATTAATTTTTTTAAATCAATGCATTTTTGTTCATATATTTTACAAAATACGTTAGAATTAGTTGGATATTATTATTTCATTTACTCAAAAACCAAAAATAGAAAGGTTACAATATTTTTTTTCCTATAGTAACATGTAACTATAATAATCATGTGCCTACATATGGTGATTGTATTGAATATTGGAATTTTTTAAACATTGCTTAAAAAATATTCCTGTTGATGACCGTAGGCCCTAGAAATTATTGATTCAGCATTGGCTATAATTTTTATAATTCATTCCTGGTAAATGATTGGGTAAGGCAAATTTGTGAATCAAAAAATGTTTGGTTATTTTGACTTTTTTGACCATACTTCATTTAATCATGTAATTTTATAACGCGTAGTAATAAAAACATTAAGAACTATTTTATATGTTATGTTGTATATAAACGAACTTTTAAAAAGTGAAACATTTTCCCATTTATTTTCGAAGATGAAATCGCTGAGATTTCTTTGATTATTATCTATAATAATTACTGCGGAAAAACATAGGGGAGTTTATCGATACAAATTGAACCCAAAACAATCCAAGGAATAAATAAATTGTGAGCAAGAAGTAAGGCGTCTCCGTTACGATCCATTCTGCTTTACAAATTTAATAAATGTTGCAAAATTACTAAAAATTTGTTTAAATGATAGCAAGATTTAAAAATATTCCCGTCGATGATCGAGGTAGGGTCTTTAACCAAAATGTTTCGTTCAGCAAGTACTGATACTACAATTCATCCCTAATTGATTCCTGGTAAATGATTGGATAAGGCCAATTTGTGGGCCCACTAATTAGTGGTTTGTTTGACTTTTTTCCTCGTTCCCTTCCCATCCAACTCAGCGGAAGGATTCCAATTGCCTGTGTCGGTCAATTAAGTAACCGAAGAGGCATCTTTACTTGTTCTAGCTTGAACCCAACTCAGGTGTTAGTTACTGTTTCGTTTGCTTTTGGTTTTCCTGCTTTTATTTTGTAAATGAATGTACATATAATATTCATATATCACACTCCCATACACAATCTGGTTTTGGTCAGTTTTAATAGCCTCGAACATTTACCTTAATCTGTAATACCTATCATGACCAGAAATGATCGTAATATTTTTTAGCTTAATTTAAGAACGTAAAAGCTTTTTAAATGGCTTTAAAAATCTTGTTTTGGGTGATTACAGTTTGAAGAGTATTTTTTTTTTTTTTTTGGATTTAGACTTCATTATAGAAACTAAACTCGCGTATATTAAAAAGTTATTTCTGTTCTTTACTAATCGGTTTAAGAAATTAATGGTTAAAGGAAAACAAGCCTCGTTCTAAACATGCCATTAGCACTTGGTTTGGTTGGTTTGGGTAATAAGTAGTGATTATTTAAGTGATTTTTTAAACATAGGTACAGAACGTTAATAGTTAATATAGGTTTTTGGGATTGTCGTAAATACTGTAATAAGTTTATAATAAAAACAATAAGTACAATGATATGAAAAGCAGATTATAAGAGTAATAAGTTTTTGCAGATAATTTGAAAATGCGAGAGTTTGACCTAAAATATTCTTCATGCCAAGGTGGGGATATGTGGAGAGAAATATGAGAACATATAAAGAGTAATTAATATTGTTAAGGATGACAAAATATGATTATAATAATTGAAATCATGAATTATTTTAAATAAATTTCATTTGCAGTTTACATGATAGATGACTTAAACATTTCATTGAATAACGATCTGTTCTTTAAAGAGTCGATTTTTATCTGCTAATAAAGATTAATTTCTTTTTTTTTTTTTTTTTGTTCTTCATGACTTTCATGTCAAATTTCTCCTTTAACGGGTTTCAGAGATAGTTTTTGGATCAGTTATTATTAAATATATTACAATTAACTATTCCTTGGAAGAGTTATACTAATTTTAGTGGAAAATGACAAAAAATATAATGGACAATATCGTTGTCAAGAAAAGAAAAAATATGTAAAGTAAATTTTTAGCCACACCTATATATATATACATAAATACTATATGAGCTAAATAAATAAACTCATTGACAAAATAAATATCAAAATAACTGAATACAAACGTTGGGAAATACTAACGTGGTAAGAGAAGGAAAACATCCCTGGCATGTTAAGGTCGGATAACAGAGCTGACAGTTGTACTCCCATCGCCTGTGAAAAGGGTTTCGCTTCGTCATCAGCTTCCTATATCCGTACTCCGTGATATCCAGTTCACTCCTAATTAACCATGTTTCAGAACTTTCGTTCAGAATTTCACAATCACAAAATGTATTTCTATTTTTTTTAAATATGTACCTCTACATCCCATGAAGGGTCTTAAAGGGCTCAGGAGTTCAGTACGTGGTGAAACTGTACGGTTTCTTAGGCAGAGGTTGTGTTGGAAGGTGATATGTCTTAGATCACGCTCGACCGCCAGATTCCCCCTCTACATTGTGATGAATTTTATAGAGGCTGAGTTAGCCCCATTAGGGTAATAGATCTCAAAGGATCCCTCTCCGGCTGCTAACAGACTAAATATAAGTCTGCAAAGGAGCGGATGCTGATTCAGACAATGGACCTTCGGCAAGGCAACTCGGCGCTCTACCACCGAGCCACTCAGCTGCCAAGTTTAGTTCATTACATGTATTGACATTCCCCTTTTCGAAATGTTTTTTTTTTTCAATATGATAACACACTTGTTTTAATGCTGCTTAATTATTTTTAAAATAATTTTAAAGTTTTCAAAATTTAATTTATGTTTTTTTATTTATTTTTTCAACAGGAGTTTCCACTAATAGTGAGTTTCCTTAACCTAGTGATTGGATGGCTTCCTTCTATAATGTCCTATCCAAAGTCCATTCTTCCCGTAGACCGTGACCCATCTTGGATTCCTCCACTTCGTTATCCCAGGTCTTCCTCGTCTTCTTGTTCTTTTAATTGTCCAAAGGTGGAATACTTTGGGTAGTCTTCCTTCAGACACTATGTTCGAATGTCCATACCATATATATTTTTTTAAATATATTTTATTAGTTATTGATTTTATTAATTTAAATTTTTTTTAATTTGAAAAGAAAAGATATGTCCAGGACATATGATTTTCCAATGATTGAGCCAGGATAGGTCATATCAAAATATCAGAGTTCCAGGCTAGTGATCTGGGCGACCCGGGTTCGAGTCCCGGTCCTGGACATATCTTTTCTTTTCAAATAAAAATATTTAAAAATCAATAACTAATAAAATAAAATAAATTATAATAATCTATAATGACGTAAGTCAAGAAGATCCAAATTAAATAAATGTTCGAAGAACATTCTTCTCCTCGTATACACCGCAAATTGCGAGAACGCGGGGACATGGGATCAGTGAAAGGAAAGCATATGGCCATAACCAGGGAGCGAGTCTGATTGAGCCAGAATAGCTCCATTGGTAGAGTTCTAGACAAATAAATATATTTAAAACATATATATATTCCGTCAGAGTCTTGGTTGGTCCGAAGTAAAGTATATAGTGTATTGTACTGTTGAGCGATCAAGTCAATGGGGATCAATTTTGCAAGTACACGGGCTGCTTCGTAAGATACTGTCTTGAAACCTTTCACCATTTGGATTGCCATTATCTCTGCAACTCGTCGAAGTTTCCGTAAATTGTATTTTCTCTGCAGTCCTGTGTGCCAGATGTTAATAGCGTATGTTAGTATTGGTAGTATGGCTCCTTTGTACAGTATCCTTAATGCTTCACTTTTCAGTCCCCATGCATTCCTAGCTGCTATCGTTAAGTTGTAGGTAAGTCTCAGTAGTTTAGTCTCCAGTAAATCAATATGCACGTTCCATCTTAGTTTTGGGTCGAATGTTACTCCTAAATATTTTAGTCTTTTTGTTTGTTGTAGAAGATGTCCTTGAATTTGTACCTGTAAAGTTGGTAATTACTGTGACGAGATACTAGCAGATGACGTTGAACGACCTATTAACTATAGACATTGAAAGCACCCTGCACATTTCCCAGAAATTAATCAACTCATAAAACAACATCAAGCTGAAGTAGAGATCTACACAGACGGTAGTAGAGACTGTGAAAATATGGGATGTGCAGCGGTAATTTTTGAAGACGGTGTACTGACTGACGTAATGAAATACAGACTTGGACCTAATCGCACAAACAATCAGGCTGAACAATACGCTATACTGAAAATACTAGATTATACAGGGTGTTTCAAGGTTAAATGGCCAAACTGAAAATTTGAACTAAGGACCTCAAAACAAGAAAAAAATTTCCTATGAAGGTATGTCCGCAAACGCTTTGTTTAGGAAATATTCACATCTAAAGATTTCATTGTTACGAATTATTTAGGCATAGTAAATAAATAAAACTTATTTTATTTGTTCCAACTACTTTATTTATTAAATGTAAACCATTAACATTCATATTAAATGTTCAAAGTGATTTCCTTGAGCATTCAGACAGGCTCGGCATCTTTCTTCAACAGCAGCAGTGACCAAACTGAAAATATGAACTAAGGACCTTAAAACAAGAAAAAAATATTTCGTACGAAGGTATGTTTGCAAACGCTTTGTTTAGGAGATAAATTTAGATATAATACTAATATGACTTTGTCTCTCTAACTGTACATAAAGTATGGACTTTAGGATTCCATATGCAATGAGAGTTTTCCATACTGTAGTTAGCGTAACATTTAATTCTGCTCCAGCTCTTCGTACACTGGCAGATGGATTATCATCAAATTATTGTAATACGGTCGCACTACTTTCTTCATTTCGTAAAGGGGCTACAATACCATCAGCATGTGGTACGACAGCAAATGTACCAGTTTCTCTAAGACGTTGAAACGTAGAGTTAAAAGTAGATTTACTAGGTAATCTTCTATTTGGAAATCGCATGGAATATTCACGACGGGCAGCATTGGCATTACCATTGCAAAAACCGTACACAAACACCATATCGGCATATTCAGCATTAGTATAAATGGAAGGCATAATGAGTACTCTGCGAAAGCCTCAAACAAACTGATAAATGTTATTGATAGTTCTATTCTTATTATTATTTGTTATTGATGTTCTGTTCCAAACAGTATTAATCCTAAAGTCCATAGTTTATGTACAGTTAGGGAGACAAGTCATTTAGATAGATTGGATTGCCATATCTCTATATTTATTATTGTTTATGAGGATATCCCTCAAGATTCATGGCAAAAAGAAAAAAATGACCATAACTTTCCTATCTATCTAAATTTATCTCCTAAACAAAGCGTTTGCAAACATACCTTCGTACGAAATATTTTTTTCTTGTTTTAAGGTCCTTAGTTCATATTTTCAGTTTGGTCACTGCTGCTGTTGAAGAAAGATGCCGAGCCTGTCTGAATGCTCAAGGAAATCACTTTGAACATTTAATATGAATGTTAATGGTTTACATTTAATAAATAAAGTAGTTGGAACAAATAAAATAAGTTTTATTTATTTACTATGCCTAAATAATTTGTAACAATGAAATCTTTAGATGTGAATATCTCCTAAACAAAGCGTTTGGGGACATATCTTCATAGGAAATTTTTTTCTTGTTTTGAGGTCCTTAGTTCCAATTTTCAGTTTGGACATTTAACCCTGAAACACCCTGTATAAAGACTTTTAATTTCCACAGTACATCTATTTGCATACTGACTGACAGCCAAATTACGTTGTACAAACTCAACAATCATTAAATACATGAACCATTGAGTGAAGAAACTAGACTTACTTTGGTCCACTTACAAAATTAACTTCAGGTGGGTTAAAGCGCACTGTGGCAACGTAGGTAACGTATTAGCTGATAAGGCTGCTAAGTCGGCTGCCAGAGACGCCTCACTTTCGACAGTTTATAGTAAATTGACTAAGACTTACTTGAAACACAGACAAACAGTTACAAACATGGATCAGTGGCAAGACACATGGAATATGACATCTAAAGGACATCTAAAGTTATACATAACTGACTTATAAGAATATTATAGGAATAATAAAATAACAACTGACTTCTACCTCACGCGAATGTTGACAGGACATGGAGCCACAAAATCCTACTTGTATAAATTTAAACTTACAGACAATAAGACATGTCCATGTGACTTTACAATCGAACAAACTTACTTACACCTAATATATGACTGGAGACTAACGGACGAACCGAGGACTAAACTTATCAACCATGTGACGCAGGACAGCTGGCCAATCAGTGTTAAGGACTTATACTGCAAGTATTTTCAGCAATTCAAGAAATTTGCCGAAGCAATGTGGTTAATCATTACTACACGAAATCAATATTATAGGTGAAAATAGAATTTTTGGTTTTGTTTTTCTTTTAATTACTTTGTTTGTAGTATTTTGTGTTTATTTACTATGTTTTTTTTGTTTAGTTTTTTATTTTCTTATTTGCTAATTAATATGTGATAATATTTATGTTTCAACTTCTTTAATGTATATTAGGTACAATATTTTTTTGTTTTTTTTCCCTTCAGTTACCTTATTTGTTGTAACTTTGTGCTAATTTACGTTTTCTTATTTGTTTTTTTTAATCAGTGATAATACTTTAGTTTCAACTGGTTTAATGGTTATTATCCTAAATAATTTTGTTGTTTCAGTTTTGTTTTAATTTTATATTTTCAATTTAGCGTTAAGTTTTATTTGTAATTAAAACGAAAAATGTAAAACATTGGAAAAAAAATTGAAAATACAATCGTATGCAATGTATTATAGATGTACGGAGCATGCAGAGCAATAAACGACTTTCCCGTAGGGCTACTGGGTGAAGGGAAACGTAAAAAATTATATATATATATATATATATATATATATATATATATATATATATATATATATATATATATATATATTTAAACTGTTTAATTATTTTAAAAACTTATGTATTACATAAAGATTGATTTTATAAGAATGGATGAGGCGAACTACTTAATGATGAGTTATATCATTATGATGATATCTTCTTTTAATTAATTAAGTACCTCTGTTCCTCCTCTAAGCTCTTAGTTTTTCCTTCAAGGTTCTCTGTCCCTCCTTTACGCCCCTCTTCTAAGTTCCTCAATTCATCCATTGTCATTAAGTTCGTCTATTAAGTACCTATTTTTCTCCTTGAAATCCCTAAATTCTTCCTTAATGTTTCTCAGCCCATCATATTCATCCGTCTGTTGCGAATTAAATAAAATAAAAGTCTGTCAGCAGCGGTATTTGAACCCAGGACTAACGGTAGTACGGACTTACGGTAGTAAGTAATTTCCTCTCCCAGTTTCTATTAATAAATCTCAAACTGGGAATGTAGTGCTTATACTCCATAATTAGTGAGGTATACATTTTTCCTTACACATCATCTAAGACTGACTCAGGGTGCTGTATGTGACACTATTTGAAACGTGGGAAGTAATAGATAGAGCAGGTAGCTGTGTCCCTTAAGAACGGTACCTGTGCCCTTAAGGTACAGGATGGACAGCAGTCGTTGGCAAGGATCGGGCAAGTCAAGAGACAGGGAAGTGAATGGAGCTAATTTTGAGAAATAGCCAGCCACACAGCGCTCACTTTCTCTCTTTGTAAGCAAATATATAACTTGACTTGTAACTAACATCAGCACACGATAAATGTATTGTTATCCAATGAGATGAAAAATTATCATAATTTACTGAACAACTCCTTTTCAATCAACATATGGAAAAAGAGATATATTTTATAGTCATTAACGATACAGCATTACTATACCTGAGTGGTATCGATCTCAGGGTTGGATCCCATTTTGTAATTAGAATACTAGACCGATCAAAGGATTGTGATTTTCCCTGAGATCACGTTTTAGGCAGTGAAACCAATATAGCACTCGTTGTCAGTTTAATTTTTTATAATTATTGAATCGAACTCATAATTTTTAGAAAAACTCTCACTACAGTAATCTTAATCGCAATGAGATCTTTTTATTAAAACTTCGCTAATTACGAAGGAGTAAAGTAATCTTTCCTGAATACTGGCGCTAAGATTCGTAGCAATCAAGCCTAACCACCGGATTCCAGGACGGTACCAACTTCATTGAGGATGGCATTCAATCAAACAACCCTTGACTCCACTTGCAAAATTGAGTTAAAGTTGTCCAAGTTTGTTAGTGAATCAGAGTGACAAGGGCGTAGTACCATCGGGTAGGTTTAGGTCCATCTTTATATATATATATATATATATATATATATATATATATATATATATACTAGCTGACCCGGCCACGCGTTGCTGTGGCTGTTATAATAGTTTTAAAAAATATAATGTTAAAATTTGAATGTAAATGATTCACTGAATGAATGAAAAAAAAGAACTAAATAGATTTTGGATTTTACATTTTATTCATCTTACATCTAAATAAAGTATATAATAAATAAAAAATAAACAAAACTCTTAACTGATAAAATACAAACATTACTTTAATAAATGATGTATATAATGCTTTATTTTTAATTGTGGATAGTTATATTGTTTTAAATTATAATAATATCACTAAAATCCAGTTATTTGTAAAATGATAGGGACTGAACTCAGAATCTATTAAACGTTCAGAGCTGCACTAGGGCTCAAATTGCACAATAGCAAATTTATTCTACTTTGAAAATGGTTACTTGGGTTCTTTTTTCCAAAACGCACCAATTAGGAGATACAGACCAAAATCTGAAATAACTCCGGAAATTTGATCCTGATATATATATATATATATATATATATATATATATATATATATATATATATATATATCTTATATTCTCTCTTACACTCTCTCTCCCTGTCTCCCTCTCATTATCCCTTATATATTTTATATTTCTTTATACAGCTACCAGTTCGTTTCATCCGGCGAAACGGTTAACTTTCTACATGCCTAAATTCCTTGTCAGTAAAATTCATTTAAGAGTTAAATTTAGGTTTAGACGTGTAAATTGTACTAGGTATTGTTTAGAAGAGGGCTTTAATAAATATTTCAAAACAGCTTTCGCAGGTTCTCCTGTTACCGGGATTGCCAGAATGAAACTAATCTGCTAAGAGTTGTATAACGAATTTCGCTAATTACCCAGCTCCGAGTCCCAATTGCTATTTCTCTGCAGTAAATTGGAAATTGTTAATTTGCAATGTTGGTCTCGCAGCGTTCGTTATTTCGAACCAGTTACTCTTGTGCCGGATAATTATCGTGACTGATTAAAACTCATATACGTATGTTATCTCAAAAGGTCGTTTGTAATTAGCATATAAAATTATGTTAAAAGTTATGGAAATATTATGTTTAATGATTTATAACAGAAATAATTGTTCTTGTTCTTGTTGCTTCCAAGTAACTCTTTGAAAGAAACATTTATTTATTGGCACATTCCATACTACAGTATACTATGCGCCTTTTAATTACATATTTACATTATATGCAATAGTATAATAATATGATAATAGAGTTAATGACATAGGCAATAATAAAAATTTAAAAATTATTATTACTTACAGCCTCATACAATTTATATTCTTAATTTGATGTCTACTTTTTTAAATCGAGGTCTTATGGCCTACCTTTCTCTGTTAATATTATTGAAGTTATTCATTTTGGCCTTTGCTTTTCATAGATTTGGCAGTCATAAATTATGAGTTTTCATGTCTGTTTCACTTTGTCTATTCAACAAGTACGAATATTGTCATTGATTATTTTAAATCTATGTAAGCATGATTTGGTATGTCCATGTTGAGATATAGCCTGTGTAATTTGTAGTTATTGGTTGTCAGTCTTGGTATATACCTTTGTAAACTAGGAGATTTATTCAAATTAGCCCACCGCACAGTCCACAGTGGGCAAAAAGCCCGAATTCGTGCCCAAAACCTCAAATGACCTCTGATCGGAATAGAAATTGGCATACAGGGGTTTTGAGGGTCACTGATTAAAAATCCTAAAGGCAAATCATTGTAAACAAAATGGCTGATCCAATATGGCGGACATGGATGTTAAAAAAGTGTCAGATCTTGACAAAAATTGGTATATGTGGGATTTGAGGGTCGCTAATTACGAATCCGAAATCGAAATTATTGTAAACGAGACGACCGAATATCCTGTTTAATAGATGAGATAAAATCTGAGATAAGAAAACCTGTTAGTCTAAATATCTACTTTTGAATTTATTTCTTAATAACTTCATGCTTGACATTATACTGTATCTACTTGACATCTTGAATGGTTGTTTGTTGACCTAATTTTCAAAACACTCATAAGCCCAAGTTATCAACCAATTATTTTAAAGTTGCGAGTATTGTGCCTATATTTTTGTAACAGTAAACTGCCAATACATTGACTCATTAATATTGACAGTGTATGATCGGGTTTGGGAGGGATGATATGATAGCGAAGGCATGAGATTTGACAGTTATAAATAACTTTTTTTTCCTTTCGCTCATCAACTCCTCGAGCTAGAAGGAATGGCGAGATCCCACCTGGACGGTAAGGAATAACGAAGGGGAAGGCCCATTACGGACGCAGGTGGTGGAGGAGATGACCGAGAGGCTGACGACTCATTAGTGGAGTACTAATGACTCTTCGGCCCTTCTTGGTCCTAATGGTCCTCAACCACTGACTACCTCAATTCGTGGTCGCTCGTTCCTTTTCTCCTTATTCTTCATGTTCAAGTAAGAAGTTAATTTTTATCTATCTAATATCTAATATATCTAATATCATTTGATACATTTGGGGCTCAACTAGTCTCTATTAAGTGAATATCTTTATATGACAATCAAAAGACCCTTCATAGGTTAGGCTGGTCGAGTTTATGCCTTTGATCGTATAATGCGATAAATGGCAACTTTATGGCGACTATACTTTTAAAAATGGTAAATATCCTTAGTGAATATTCTCTACACACGCTTGTTTGCTATAAAAATATGTTTTTAAAAATTAACTGATCTACAAGAAAGGACTAAATATAAAATCAGAGAATTTCTTTTAGCGAAGAGGCAAGTGTGTTGCGGTAGCTGAAGCCAACGAACCGCAAGGACTTATACAAACCTGCATGGAATACAAAAGTACTTAGCCGGGAGAAGGATCAGCTTTATAGGAAACATCTGTGTGTTTTTTTCCTGAATATTAAAACTAAGTCCAGTTTATTTTCATAGTTTTCATCCCTTCTTTCCATTATTTCCAAAATGAAGTTGAGAACACTATGCATTTTAATTACCTAAAATATCCACTAAAATTAACATACCTATTTTACTAGGTGCTATATGACTTTTAATTATTAAAATAATAATTTGCCACAGAAGATTCTATTACTTGTAGTCTTCCTTTGAATATTTTTGAGCTCAAAGAATAACTCTAATATTGGATTCAGTAATTGCTCATTAAAACATTATTCGAAAAACAATATACCTACAAAACGCAAAAAACACTTAATGCTCCAAACAATAACTGCTTAGTTTTATAGTAATTATAAAATTGTTTTTATAATTATACCTTGAAAGCGCTGTTGAATGATTATAGCTTCCTTGTTATATTATATTATATATCATATATATTGTCCAGCAACGGATAGAGGAGCTACTTTTTTAGTCTTTTCTGTGCTGTATTATTTTAAATTTCAGTGTTATATATAAGCCATTTTAAAATATAAAATGACAATGCAGAACACAAAACAATAAACCGCTTTACGGCAGTGGCTTAAGTTTCTTCTTGTAATCTTCATTCTTATCTTATCCCTACTTTTTCATTCTTTCGTAAGTATCCTAATTTTATTTAAAATATTTTTCTTTAAAGCAGTTTTGGCTCAAATTGTATCGATATCAGTGATTCAAGTCACTTTACAGGATACCGTGAATAATTGGTTGTTATTTATATAAGAATTAGTTAATTTAAAGGAAAATTAGCGCGGTAGCTCATTATGAAGACAGCTGAATTGCTGTGCCGAAGGTCTTGTATTCGAATTCGGCTGTGGCAGATAAATTATTGCTTTTAGATATAGAGTGACCCTTTGGGGCCTGCAGACCCTCTCTAGGTTACAAAGACTCAGCCTTTATAAAGCGGGTGCTCTTTCTTGAGGGGAAACCAGGCGGTTAAGCATGATCTTAGAATAATCACCCTCTTGTACAACCAAGGGTTTAGAAACTCTATCATGTAATGAGTCTAATATTCTTCTTGGTCTGTATTTTTACAGGTTATTTTTTGATCTAAACAATAAAAACAATAAAGAAAGCTTAAAGATTCGAGACTTCAATACTTAATCCACTACCGTAAAAGAGTTTATTGCTTAGAATTCTCCCCGATAATTGAAGATTATTATGTTTAATATTCCATTAGAAAATTAAACGATGTTGATTATTACTTATTTTAAATTTTAATTATGTTACCTACAGCTAGGACGTCGACGACACCTGAAAGGGGCTGGGAGAGGACAGGGTATTATAATCAAGGATACCTAGAGAAACTGGGGGAAGAAATAAACCCAAAACATCCATCTATCAAAATAAAATGCTATTATATTGAAATAAAAATTACATTCAACTATTATTAATAAGGCATTAATATAATAATAATTACAAATTTAAACCGAAATCCCCAGTCAACAAAATAAAACTCTAATTTAACATAAGATTCACCCTCAAGAATAGTACTAAATAATAACATGTGATCAAAAAAATCATATCCAGATTCTCCCTCAATAATCATAATCCCTAAAACCACTAATAAATTAATTTAATAACAATTTCCTTAATCTATAACAATAATCATATGCACTAACAATAATTACAAATTTAAATATTCCCCATCAGTAATCATTACCTCATAACCGCTAATTAATAAAACTCGATCCATCATCTATAACAATAATCATATACACTAATAATGGTTACACTTAAATAAAAGATTCCCATCTGCTTATTGGCCGAAACGCACCGAAGGACAAAGAAAATAGTTAATTGTCAGAGTTGAGTGACGCTATTTACAACTGAACTACAAGCGGGCTTCACCCAGAATAAAAGTCTGACTGCAGTATAAAGCAAAGTTCCTACCTTCTATCTGGTTTCTTGTCCAGGTCCCTCGGCTTCTCACTGGTACCAGTCTTCAACTCTGACTTTTGGGGGAAAACGGTCTCGTATTTGGAGGCTTTTCGAGCTAGTGTCAACATTCTTATCCCGGGGTCCGTGAGGTGGTGCAACCTGGTGGTCATGGTTATCCCGAGAATCTCTTGAATTGAATTAACTTTTTAAATATTCGACCCGACCCGACTTGCAGGCGACGGAAATGCTGATTAATTTCCGTATTGGACTGATGACTTGGCGTCGCCACAAACAGACAAGACCCTTCTAACATTTAATAAAATATATCTAACTTAAATTATCTGAGTTCGTTACACCTAAATGAATAAAAAGGTTAGGTTATCAAAATAGGGTTCGAGAACGGCTTCGAGGTAGACTATTCCGCAAAACCTTAACGTCATCCAGAAGTGAATTATTTCAATAACCTATGCATTCCTTTATAAAAAATTGTACTGCTATTTCTTTGTTGAAATTCACTTACTAGTTAGGTATTACATAATAATTCTACCATCAATATAATTTTAAATAATGCAGTTTAAATTTTGGAATATTCTGAACATGCCGTTAGAGAGATATCGTATGTGTGATAAATAAAGTAAAGTAATAAATAATAAATTATCTACACCTGATGACGATTGATAAGCTATATTCATTAGCAATAAATTGATAATTAATAAGATGTCAGCAGCACAATCATTTTCGATGCGTACTTTCCTCAACTTTTATTCAAAACAATACTTATATCTGCAATAATAATTAGAGTACTAAGCAATACGGTTTAAAATGAATAAGAGTTATATAGAACATTTATTTTTTGATTAATCTAAATATTTTCACGATATATGAATTGAAAAATAAAATTAACCGTTCAAATCTCGTTCATCAAACAATCCGACTGGTATTTATTTAACTAGCATACGTCTTTTAAATAAATAGATCCTTTTTTTAATATTCCGTTATTATAAATTAAACAAAACCAATAATTTATTTCATTATTCTGCAGAGGCTTCTATGTTGACTGAAAAATACGTTTTTTTCCATCAATACTTAAAGGTTCATTTGGCTGTATGTGTAAATATATTTTTTGTAATCCCCTCTTCATTTTAATTCTTCGTGGAGCCTAGTATTCTTCGTGACATTATTGTTCATTCTTTTCAAAATGTTATAATCCGTCCAAACGAAGTGTTTCTGCACTTTAAAGGACACCTGGTCGTAATATATCAATCAAGTATCTATTTATCAACAGTTTTATTTTATAGGATCGGTGAAGAGAATGGATTTGCCTTGCTTGGATACGCCCCCTTATAGCTCAGTGGTTTAGAGCTCTGCACTAGAGATGCAGACGACCCGGGTTCTAATCCCTGCCAGAAAAAATATTTGAAGTTTTTTTAAAAGTTTATTTTATATTTCTGACATACATGTAAAAACATTTGCTTGTCAAAGAAATTCCTAGTTTAAAAACTAAATATGCCTGTATTAAGAAAACCGAAAACATACATTTTTATTTTTGCTCATTGACCATAGAGCTGCAGATAATTTAATTGACATTGTGTTCCATTTTTTGAAAAAAAGGTATTAATTCCGCAGGTTGGTAATAGAGGTATTTTAAGTACCATAAAGTCGTGTCACGTTACGTCATTCTACTTGACGTAGCAAAAATGCCAATTTTTGAGTTATTTCGTTGTTCTTTTGAAGGAGCGGTATAAAAGGAAAACTATACCAATTAAACAAATTTGAATTACCCATCACTGGCAATGTTTATTCATTCTCAAATGAGCTGGGCACAATACTTTTTAAAATGGAAATTTGACCTTAACGTTCAAAAATGCTGCGCAAAAATTTTCACCCTTAGACGCCCTTCAGACCCACCTGAGCTAGTGCTCAATGGCAGCAACCTCCCGTGGAATAAAGAAGCTGTAAAATATCTCGGGATTTATTTGGATCGTCGCCTTACCTGGAACCATCATATCAACACTAAATTAACACAGGACTATGCAAGACTAGCTCTACTTTATCCAATAATTAATAGAAAATCCAGATTAAAACCAAAATCAGCCTTATTAATTTATAAAACCATACTTAGACCTCTACTAATGTACGGTTGTGAATTGTGGGGTGCAGTGTCTACAACAAAGAGAAAAAAATTGCAAACTTTTCAAAATAAAATCCTACGGATCGCAGTAAACGCGCCTTGGTTTGTACGAAACAGTCAACTTCACCGAGAGCTAAACCTAGAGTCGATTGATGAATTTATTAAAAAATGTTACAGCAGATTTAAGACCGGATTACCAGCAGTCCAAGGAGCTGTAGCATTCAACATAGGCAAACCTATTTCATCCCCAAGACTAAAACCAAGACTCTTGAAAGATATTTTGATGTGATCTCTAATCATGTTTTCTTTTAGTTTTCCGTTTTATAGTACTATAGCTCTGTTTATTATTACATTAATTTTAATTTTGTTTACTTATTTACATGTTTTATACTCAAACTACTATCATTCTTTTATATGAAAAAACACTATTAAATATTTACATCTTCTCTGTAAATAATCTGATAATGTACAGTTAGGGGTGTCTCTTGCATGAGACGAAACCCACACTTTCACTATGTGTTCAATCTTAAAGTTCATTATTAAAAAAACCATGTAAGGCTAGGAATAGCCGATCTGGAAATAAAGAGAATAAAAAAAATGAGCTGGGACATTATTGAGGTATATTTCCAAGCCAATTTTTTTCCAGACCAATTTTATAGTTTACCAAATGTATTAGGTCGTGAAGTAGAAATAGCGTAACTTGACGTCACTTGTGACATTATCTCTCCCTATTACTAAGCTGACAACCTGTGTAATAAGAACCTGAAAGATTTCAGTGATCATCTGACGTTAAAGAGCCCATAACAGTGAAGAACTCTCTACACGCGGTGGCCGGAGACACGTGGTGTAACTGGGTCAGGTCCGTGGACCGCCCAGTAATCCGGAATCTCTTGGATCGGAGACCTCCCTTATGGAGGAGCTCCCGTTAGAGGTTTACGTGTCCTGTCTGCCATAGAGCCGGTGTCATGTACCCATTTAATGGGCTTCTAAATAAAACATGGCGTGTGACAGGGGACTAAGCTGAGGTATATATTGCGGAGGGTGGCCGTAGCACCTCGCGCAAGACATCCTGTCTAAGACACCGTATACTGTTCTGGCCTCATCTTCATAAGGATGGCTATATCATTATAGAGTGAAGAGTGAAGACTCGGTTTTATCTTACATAACTAAAGTGACACACATACATTGCCACTTGCAGAAAATAAACTAACAAAAAAGTACAATAAAATTTTTACACATTATCTAATCCTCTGTGTTCATGGTCTATTAAGTTTAGATCATTAAAATTCAATATTCCATTAGTGATAGGCATAAAGATACCTAGCTTATTATACTTTATTTTTTTATATTAGTTTTACGTTTACTGTATTTATGGATTTTTAGTTTTTTAAATTATCACTTCTTTCTTTCTTTTTCTACCTCCCTTGCCATCTAGGAGCTTTTACTGTTTTTTGTTCCGAGGCTAGATGAATTTCTTTAAATCTGGTTTACTCATAGAAATTATCACTTAAAGTTATTATGACAAAAAAAAATCGTTAATCGTGACGCTTTATTAATTGTGAAATCGTTCTACATAACTAAATTTCTAAATAAGAATATGATGTTATTTCAGACAACGCAAATAATGGATCCTGGATTATCTCTTCCCCAGATTAATTCAGTTGCTTTAATTTGAGGGAGAAGATCATTCATCCAGTATCTCTTTAGGTCTGCTCCCTTGCTGGAAGGATTGATTTTCTTAATTAGTCTGTTGGTCTTTATTAAATCGTAATTACTTCCGGTTTCAACTGCCTGAAAATATCAAAAAATCTCTTTGGCTTAATAATAAAAAAACACCACAACCCAAGAACGGTTTTGGGTTTGGTACGTAGTAGAGACTTGACTGTTTCTATGACAACAGTTGTACAGGGAGGTGACTTGTCCGAGACTATGCTCAATCACCAGGTTTTCCCCAATTAAGACTACCCACTTTATAGAGATTGGATGGCCCCTTAGGATCTATTTCCGGCCGCTAACAGATTAAATAAAAGTCTGCCGGCCTCGGTATTTGAACCAAGGGCCTTCGGCACGGAAACTCGGCCAGCACTCTACCACTGAGCCACTCCACTCCATTTATAAATCGCATTCTTGCAATTTAGTTTTTATATTATATAAATAGTGAATTTTAATATTTTTTTTATCCTTACAATTCATCTATTACAGTCATTTTAATTTAATCAGCCTTGCCACTTTAATATTTTCTATGGTCCCCATAGGGTTCATACGAGTGTATGGCTGTTAAGAGACTAAATGATATATCTACCACAGCCGGATTCGAACCTGAGGCCTTTGATATCGCAACACTATTAGCCATATCGCTCCACCACAGAACTACCTTCCTCCCATAATGGCTCATACAGAGTTTAATAATCCCTTGTTTTCAGTGCGTTTGCAAAATACTTCTTTAATATTTATTTTATTTATTATTCTGATTCTACGGTCCGGCAAGAACCCGGTCCTCCACCATTACAGCTAACCAATCTCTGTGATGTTGCGTTAGCCTCCTCCATTCTCATGCACCCATCAGCAGCAAGTCCTCTTCGTCATCATCCAGCCTTCTGATCCGAGGGCGTCCTCCGCTTCATCGGCCGTCTTGTTTCTCATAGAGCATTCTCTTCGGTGCCCTATCGTCTGGCATTTTTTCTTCATATACCATCCATCTTATTATGGCGTTCTTATTCAACGCCACCATATCAGGCTCTCCACACAGCTCCGTCAGCTCCTAATTCGTTCTTCTACATACCCCATTTCCTGTAATAACAATGAGTTTTCTTATAGAATAATTTAAAATCCCACTATAATTTATATTTGAAATGTTAGATTTATTAAATGATCTTTAAATATATCATGAAGCTAAATAATTATTATTTCTAAGTATGATATCCGTTCTTGAATTCGCATTATCTGAGAATGATGAACATTAGAACTTTGATACAGATGATGAAATAAAACTCGCTAGTATCAATATCTCATCAGAAAAACGATGTGAAGTAGGACATTATCATCAGGGGATGGACTCTAGTTGGGAAAGCACACGTGTTCCGAATGGGAAAAGTTGTAATGGAAAGCGGAATATAGAAAAAATGACCAGGAATAATTCAGGAAAAGCCCACCCCTTTAGATTTTCCCCTCCGGCCTCTCGTGAGTTGGCACGAAATTTTACTTGAATAAGTTTGTCATTCTAATGTAACTTCTTGCTTTCGGGACATAATTTAACCTTATATATTTCCATTAGTCGAAATTGATCGGATCTCTTTTCGCAGATCTAAGCGTAGTTACTTGTGAGTAAAACGCGATAATCAATTAATTTTCATCAAATTTATGTTAAAGAACTTTGTCGCAAGTAGTATTAGATATCCTGGCCGGAAACGAATCTTTGTACCTTTTTCAATTTTTATAGGTACTTTCCTGTCCTTGAAGAATAGGGTAAAAACTGGAAGTTTAAAATATATTTTCACAAATCACCTCAGCCTAAACCGATGACTTCATGTCCTTCTGTTTCGTTTAAAAATATCCCACAGATTCCTATTGGACCGATCCGGTATTAAAGACTAAATCTTGACAAACATTTAAGCTGTAATCCTCGTCCTAGACTGAAATGACAAGAAACTGCTCCCCGATTTATGTTACTGCAATACTCACTATTCAAACACTCTAAACTCCAAATTAGATACAAATGACTCATATACATGAATATTATAGGATCCATTTGGACTTAAGGAGTAGAGCATTAGGTCTACACTAAGCCATCAAATTCCTCTCGTATCCAACCCTAGCAATCCAAAATCCTTCGTAAAATCTTCAATCCTCCTTACTTTGTTAGGAACACATTTATTAACAATGTCCTTAATGGTCCATTTGTTACTGATTTGCCCAGAACCCGACATCAGTCCTTTCATGCCAAACTTTATTCCCACTCAAACCCACTTGTTGCAAACCTCTTCAATTCCTAATAATCCTCCGAGGCGTCTGAAAAGGAGATAGCCTTGTGACCTTATAAATTATTTTTTTTTTTTTTATTATTTATTTATTGATATTTACAACTATATTACAATAATATAACAAGTAAATTGGCTGAGTGATACATAATGACATGATATAATGACAAGTAGAGAAACTACCCACTGGTAGTACTCAAATCGCATGTTCAACTAAGAAGGTCACGTGGCCATCTTCTTCTCAGACGCCTCGGAGGATTATCGGGAATTGAAGAGGAAGCTAAGTTTGAAACTAGAGGGTTTGAGTGGAAATGAAGTTTGTTATGAAAGGATAGATACCGGGTTCGGGCCAAATCAGCAACAAATGGGACATTAAGGTCGTTATGGATGACTTTATTCTTAACAAAATAAGGAGCGTTGAGGATTTTACGAAGGATTTTGGATTGTAGGGATTGGATACGAGAAGAATTTGATGGCTTAGTGGAGCCCCAAAGCTCTACTCCGTAAGTCCAAATAGGTCGTATGATGGTCATGTAGATGAGTCTTTTGTAATTAACTGGGAGCTTAGAGCGTTTGTCTAGTAAGTGTTGAAGTAGCCTGAAACGTCGAGCGGTTTCTTGTCTTTTCAGTCTTGTATGAGGAACCTTATAAATTGAATTCGTTTTTGGAGTAGGTACTACAAGTCGGTAGTTTCTCTACTTGCCTTTGTCTCATGGCATCTTTATATCATTCATTATATTTGCTTCATGTATTATTGTTATACCGTTCTAAATTAAAAAAAAAAACTTGTGTGTACTACAGTGACGCGGCTGGAAAAGAAATTCTGGGATCTCCTCCCCCACTCTGCTCTACACATTTGGAGGGTTGAGTCGGGCTTGGAGATACCTATGGCAGTGTGTAAATATTGTATATAGGTTTGTATGTGTTCCTGGATCTCTAATCCTTACTGCTCTTAATTGCGACAGACTGTATCAATAGCAATATATCCAATAAAAGTTTTTAGTATTAAAAAAACAAAACCTTTTTCAATGTTTGAAGTATTAAATATAGAAAAATCTTGAAAAAAATCAGTTTGTAATGGAAATAAAAGAGTTAAGGGATTTTAATTACTCTCTACATTTCAATATTTAATCTACTTTTATTGAATTTAGCTTGATTTTATTAAAATTGACACACCCAGGCGGGTTAAATAGCAAAAAATATATTTTTAGTTGGAACATATAAAATTTTAATATCTAAGATATAAAGTAGAAGTTTATGCTGACATAAACAATAAAGGGGTGACCTGTGGTCTAGTGATTAGCGTAACAAACTACTAAGCCCAAGATCGGGGGTCGTAGCCCGGCAGGTGGCCCCAGGATTTTTTAAAGGGAGTAAAAAATCCTTAGTTACGCCGTCCTTCGGAATGGACGTTAAACGGGGGTCCTGAGCCTGTACGATGTCAGGAACTCGTTAAAAATCCCTATCCGAATTAGTCCTGGATAGACAAAATTTAGAGCTCCCACTGTAGTATCGTCCAATTAGCCATAGCAGCATAAAGTGACGTTAAATGAACAAACGAACATAAACAATAAATTTTTAAATATTTTTTATTTGAAAAGAAAAGATATGTCCAGGACCGGGACATATCTTTTCTTTTCAAATAAAAAATATTTAAAAATTAATAAAATTAATAACAAGTAAAATACAATAAATTATAATAAACAATAAATGTTAATACATTAGTGGAAAAATTCCAACTAAAAACCTTAAGTCTCTAAACTAAAACAGGAAATAAAAATACCAAGCTATACAGGGAGGACAGGTATTTTTATTTCCTGTTTTAGTTTAGAGACTTAAGGATTTTAGTTGGAATTTTTCCACTAATGTATTAACATTTTTTTGATGTCTCTGTTGACCGTTCTCTTTTTCAAAACATAAACAATGTTTTAATTTTTTTTTAAATCGTAAATAACTTTTTATAGGTGACTCCAGCACCCTAAATAATTTAACTAAAATGTTTACTTCACATCTTTGAATGTTTTTGTTTAGAAAGGGAAACAGGTGTTATAAACAATACATGTTTTAATTTGTTTTAGTTTTTAATTAGAATTTAAAATCATATTTTCAAAGGAAATATTAAGTACCTAAGCACCCTAAATAATTTGACTCCCTGGTTTACTTAGCATATTTACATTTTTTTTTTCGAAAGAGGAACAGGTGTTATGTGTACAGAGGCAATTGTTTTTATCTCGATTGTATTCCCCATTAAATGTTTTCCCCACGGGAGATGTAATGAGATAACTAATTTATGTTGTTTGCTTTTCACTTGTTAGGGCGCTCTTTAATCCCAGTAGCTATATGGCCTGAATTATGAGCTCGGAAATTCCCTCAATTTTTGTTTATAACTTTTCAGAAAGAATTTTGGAGGTCAAAAATTTGAAAGTATAATTTTTGTTTTGGAAAAATCTATATTTTTTTTTAATTGACAAATCTCACTTTTGTAAATTTCTCTATAAAAATGAAATGGGTGAAAGGTCACTCTGGTAATGAGGGCAATGAGATAGCTGATAAATTAGCAAAACAGCATGCTGCTTAAAGTGATTTGTATCTATCTTTTCATGAAATACCGATCCGTCCATATTAGGGAAGAATGAACTTTGAGATGGAACGAACGGTACCCTGTTTCAAGTAAATCTTCTAGTTTGCATAGGTTTATTCCGAAACTGACAACCAATAAATGAAAATTTAAAAAATCCACAAATTACAAACTGACTCTGGCTTTAACTGAAGATAGACATAATAATTCATACGCAGATTTCACATTATCAATGACAAAACTTGTTCAACAGACCATGAAGTAGAGAAATTTAAATACATAATTTATGAATGCCAAGTGTATGAAAGGCATTGGCGAAATTAATTATTTCTATAATATTAAGAGGGAAAGATTGGCCAGTATCTGAACTTGATCTATACAATACATTTCGGCCCGAATTCACTAAATTCATTAACAGTATTTATTTCGAAAAGATGACATCAATTTAAGAAAATACATAAAATGTAAAACGAAAATAATCATTTTATAATTTTTGTACTTTTAATTTTTGTTTACTGTAACAGTACAATTTATTGTTATTATCACATATGCTGTTTATTCATAATGTTTAAATGTAATTAAAGGCACATAGTATACTGTAGTATGGAATGTGCCAATAAATAAACGGTCCTTTGAAAGGGTTAGTTTGAAAGGAAAAAAAAATATCTGGCCTCTTGAAATAATTGTTAGAAACAATAAATAATCATGTTATAGATAGTACTTCATTTTATTTGAACATTTATGAATCTCATATACATGCTGTTAAAATTACTAACTTTTCTGGGTATTAAATCCAAATTGACAAAATCGTGAATAGATATGAAGTACATTTATTTTTGTAATATTATTATGATTATTAGTCGCAAAGCTGGCAAAGTGGAAGACGCTAGGTAAAGATGGTTTACGTTTGGGGCTCATTGTCCTTATTTGCCCACCAGGCTGATTGAGTTAAAATGGCTCTTCCTTCCCATTCGTAGACAATATTTCCTTAGTGCTTTTCTATACCAATCCATTAACTCGCAACACCCTTCATATATCTACAGTCTCCTCCAGTTCAAATCCTCTGTCCAGCACCACAAAACAAGATCCCGCCCTTCCGACCTCTCCATTCCTTCCAACAGAACTACGGCATGGAACTCAATCCGTCCTTTCATCCGCCTTCATCAATATATATATTTATATATTGGTTTGTGTGTATCCTATAGACGTTGTAGATCTTCGCTCGAGCGATGAGCTCATCTTCCCGATATATGAGTATATTGATTGTGGAAGCACAGACAGTCTGGAGGGGATCACCCTACCTCAGGTTGCTCCGAACATGGTGGTGTGGCAGGCTGCCCTTATCACCAAAGCCAGTCCCTTTGCAGCCGATTCACCAATTCCCTTCCCACCGATTTACATTCAGTTTAAAAGAAAGTTGAGCCGGTGAACGAAGACATATATTGCATTCCCCAAAGCAGACTTCTCATGGATCAAACCTCTGAGCCGCTATTAGACATATTGGAATACCACTCCTACTCCTGGTCTTTGTGAGTTGCCTCCAGTAGTTTGACGGTTTCTAATTTATCCGAGGGTTGGATGATGTTTAAGAAAACACGAGACAGGGACTTAAAGTCTTGTAGGTTTGTAATCGGTTTTGGATCTTTTGGAAATCCCTTACTTTGGTACATTCTATAAAATCACAGGACTTCTTAATGAAATCTGCTATAACTAAAATATCAAAGAACGATTTAGAGAAAACAATTGGGTTTTCTACAAAACGACCATTACTTCTTTTTTTTTTATTGTAACGTGTCATTGATACTATTACGTTATATTATATGTATCTAATAACTTAAAAGCTTACTAATTGTTTTCTACTGGAATTGTTGTTTAGCTTTATAAATTTTTAAAATTCTATTGTTTTTTTGCCTAATGTTATGATGTTTGATGAGGAAACACGGAAAAGCCAAGGAGGATGCTGTTTTCCCAACTTTACTAGATTCTTCATATTTTTTAGTCCGGGTGATGATAAATAGCTTTAAAATTAGTTCATTGGGTTATTATGTTTAATTTTGTCTAACAAAAAGATAAAGAATTGTAAAGGACGTAGATGTCGTCAAATAATAATTATCTACCTATTTCGTTTTAAATTAATTTATTAATTAATTAATTATTTTTTAAATTATTATTAATTATTTTTTAATTAATTTATTCAACGATTTATTTACTTGTTACAGAAATACCCAGGCCAACAACTACTGTCGCTACAACCCTGCCAACCACAACCACAACCAAGCCAACAACCACAACGGAACCCACAACAAGAGGTATGTGTTCAGAATTGGAGGCGCCTTAATCAACGCTTATAGATAAAGAGTTGGTTAAAGTATCTCACACACTTTTTTTGTTTATTGTATGTGTGGATATAATTAAACATACTTATAAATAATTATTTTCAGCCCCGAAAGTTGCTGTTGTGGAGTACGGCAGGCCAAACGGAAGGATAAACTTGGAGTACAATGAGATACCCCACGTCCCAGAGCACAGAGAAGAAGCGGCCAGGGCAGGTCTGATTTAAATTGTTAAAAACAAATGATTTTATATTTTATTAATAATTATATAAATACATCAGGATATTTATAAACTAATTTCAAATAATAAATAATCATAAACAAATAAATACTATAGCGGAATTGGAAAATTAAAAAAAAATCAACCTAATTTTAGCTTGTCAAACATCATCAGGACATATACCAAAAAATATATATATTTTCTATGCCTCGAATTCGTAGAAAAAAAATGTTTTGCCAGACGAATACTCCAGCCAAAGGAATTTTAATAAATAAAAACGAAACATTTTTAGAAAGAAAGAGGTTAAATCTATTATTATGAAATTCATGTAATGACCTTAGGGATTTCATATAAAATCGTAAATTTCATCAAAGGTGTATCCATTATTGTGAATTCACTCTTGTTTTTTTTTTTATTTATTGTGATAATCTCCTTCACTCCCTTCATAAAAAAAAAGTTACAATTAAAACATTTTGGTCAAAAACCATAAAAACTAAAAAAAATAATGTTGAAAAGGAAAGAGCGTGTGTTTATAGTAGTAACCAATTTTACAAAATATTATGGAAGAAAATACTATGAAAATATAAAAAAGTACCAATAAAAAAGTATTTTTGCGAATGTCTAACTGTTTTTTACCTTTCCACCTCATTTTCTTCGTAGTGAGAATCCCAATGTGGAATGAAGAATATTTTTCGAACTCTCCAAAGTTGTTATTCGTATTTACTTTACTTTGGTCTTTATGATCGTCTGGCAAACTAGTATTTTTCTACACATTTTTTATTTGTTTGTAGGTTTTGGGAGGCTAAATCGTGGAATGCATATCCTCAGAATCATTTCACTGTTGGAATATTTAATGAAGTCAATTCCTTATTTAAGGTCAAATTTGCATTCAATGCGTCAAGCTTTAAACCACATCTGGGGTTTCTTCCCAGTATCGTTGCCGAACACCATGAAGTTAGTTGGAGGAACAATTTCCAGATGAGGGAGTTTTCAAACGGAATTTATTAAGCAAACTCACTAGCACACACAACCCTATCCTTGCCCGGAGGGCTTCAGCCGGAGTTGTGTGAAGAATTGGGAAAATAATTTGAAATTGGGAATCGTGTTGGCAAGGATAATTCAGATAAGGCTTATCAGTAATTTAGGAAATAAACCAAATAAGTTGGATGAAGCAAGTTTTAAATAAAAAGAATCAATTATTTACAGTAATATATGTCTTTTATTCTTAGGCCTGCTGACTACCTTTGTTTGATGAGATTTAGAAATAATAATCCTTATTTATTGGATCATTCGCCTAACTTTTTTTTATTACTTCAGTTAGTTTCCAGGAACCCTTACTATTAGGAGGGGCGGAAAGTAACGTATTTTCTAACATTAAATTCAAACAAATAAAGTTATAATAGGTATTTATTTTTAATATATAATATAATTACCCACGTTATCAACAACTTTTTTCCATATAGTTTGCAAATTGTCAATCTTGACCCGATAAAAATCAATTGGTTTTTGAATATAATATCACGAGATAGCATTTTTAACATTACCCAGCTAAATATAAGACATAAGAAAATTTATAATTTTGTAACATTGATATAAATTCAATATTTAAATCGTTTTATTTCATTAAATTTACTTTTTAAAAATAAAAATAGATTTACATTATATTTGTATTTTGTGTTGAAGAATGTCTGAAAAAAACATGAATGTTAATCCACACAACAAATTCAATTAATAGTTCTACATCTTCGGATGGTTAGTAATATTCAAGGTTTATTATAAATTAATTATTACTGAAGATATTATTCCATCAATATTAATTAGTAATCTATCTACATAACAATTAGGCAATATTGTTCTAAGATTATCGTGTTCCTATAACTACTGCATTATGTAGGAAGTGATGTAGAATTGTGTAATATATATATATACACAAAGATTATCCCAATAAAGAAGGTCCAACTTTATTCTACATATTTTATTAATTAATTTCACAACCCTTTGTCACTATTCATATAATATAATGAATCTTCTCAAAAACTTCTCCTATTTATAACTTGCCGGCGTCCAGATGCTGCAGTATTATTTTCAGTTTGAAACTTGGGTTTTCGTTTCTTTATGAAAAGAACCCACTTTATTAATTATGCTGTTTTTTTATTTATTTTATAAATCCAAGGTTTTGAAATTAATAGGTTAAAGTTTAGAATCAAGATTTGTTTTTTCAATTCTCAGCAAAACTAAATATCTAAAATTCTATAATCAATGAAATCGCTACTCTGCTAGTCCAATCTTAAACTAAAATATTATAGATCATCACAGAGAATTTAATGGTTTAATTATATCCTATCTTCGAGACTAATTGGACTAAATCAAATAGCAACAAATTGCTTTTAAAAATTTACAGTTGCTTCGACTGTTAACATAATTAATTCTCTAACATAATTAATGATATGTTGGAGAACTTGGACTATTTCAAATTTGAGATATATAACAAATATGCACGCTACAGCAAAAAGCTGTAAGAGAAGTCGATTAAAAAAAGTTTGAAAAATATTTTCTTACTTTCGAATGTGCAATAGGGATGATGCATTGGATGAAATTATCTTAAAATAGTCATTACCTTTTATTTTATGTAGGTCTCTAATAAATTTGTGTATTCACATAGGGCCAGTATTCTTTATCATTTTGATTAACCGAAACAATAGGTTGCCTACGCGGATACAAACAAAAAAAAAGCAATGCTTCAGCACTAGCAAATAGGCTAGAATTTATCAAACATAAATAACAACCCATGGAAGGTATTGGGTTCAGTGCATGGTAGAGACTGTGCTGTTTCTTGGATTTTCCATTTTATTTTTAGTACCCACTTTACAGAAGCTGGGTGATCCCCAGGAGAATCCTACACTCCACAGGATACATCTCCGGCCGCTAAATTATAATGATTCGAATCCATAAT
The DNA here is from genome assembly GCA_964056705.1 of Troilus luridus. Lineage (NCBI taxonomy): Eukaryota > Metazoa > Arthropoda > Insecta > Hemiptera > Pentatomidae > Troilus > Troilus luridus. The sequence goes on along the minus strand of OZ057416.1, from coordinate 75,869,551 downwards.
TATAATTATTTTTTATTTAATTATAAAATTAGGGTCTATCCAAAATGAATTTCACGACATTACCACAATTTCACTAAACATTTCCTAAGATGGAAAAGTAAAATAGATAAACCATCCAGCTATCGACTGGTTTTGAAGTCCAATGATATAACTATCCAGTTTTCTCAGTAACATCTTCTCAGGCGAGATATCTACCAATTGCAGGAAGATGGCCTTATATAAAACATCTTAAGTGACTCGTCCTGTAAGAGCCTTACCTGGTATTGGCATCCCTATCCTCATACCATAAAGCCAATGATCGTCCGAAGCTTTCTTATTTTTTTAATCGAAAAATAAAGCGATATTTCTGGAATTTAATGATTGTAAGCGATGTACAGTACCCAAAGGATGAAATTGGCCCCTGGGTTGAATATTTTTTATGACTTTATTATGAGTAAACGTTTTATTTATTTTATAATTAACTAGAAAATAAATTAGTATGGGATCGGAGTATTCTAATACAACCCAATCCAAAAAAAAATATATAATCGATCAGTTAATATAATGAACCTTATGTGTTATGAATGTTTAAACAATTATCATTCAAGAATAGGTTTATATCCTCACGAATCCGTGTGATGAATAATTTAAAGTATAAATAAACAAAAGCTATAATTAAACAACCACAAAAATTCGTCAAAAATGTGACACTGTATACAAAAAAAGAAGATTAACGATGTCATTTCCAATTAGTAGAAACAAAATCAGAAAAAAAAAATTATATTCTTGAACATCAGTGTTTGAAAATTTAATAATCTGTTAAGTAATGTAATACCGCTCCTTCAAAAGAACAATATAAAAAAAAATTAGCCTTAACGGCTTCAGAAACAATTGTATTGGTTGAAGCTTTTTAATTCAGGAATGGTATGTCTGATATTCCATTTCTAACAAGTTTATTTTTTTTTTTTAATAAAGTCATATTTTGAGTTGTATCATATTTATATTAATATTTATTGTATCATATTTATTAATCATATTTATTGTACCATATTTACATAAGGAATAATTATATGAGTTAAAAAAAAAAAGTTTCAAGCTTTTAAAATTAGTAAAAGACTTTCAATATCATCTTATAATAGGATTGCTTTGTTTTACCCAATTTTTTATATATTTTTAAACTATTATGGAGCTTTCAAATACCACTAATGAAAAATTAGGTTTTTTGGGTTATGACGTTGTTCTTTTGAAGGAGAGATAGGTAAAAAAATAACATAACATAACTAAACAAAAAAAAAGATTAGGATTAAAAAGGAGATGATTGTTGAAGGATTTGGCGATTTTATTCATGAGGAAATGACCCATAGAGGAAATAAACAAGGGGAGTTAGATTTAAAAAAAAAAAGCTTCAGCTAAAGCTTTGTTAAATAAAATTTTAACGAAATCCTGATCTGCAATTACCCAAAAATAGTCTGATAAAAAAAAATAACTACTTTAAATTGTAACTACTTAGTAGTTATTAAAGTAATAAATGAAACAAACACGGTAGAATGGAAACAATCCATGATACCCAACAAATAAATCTACTGAATTTTCAAAAGTTCAACTGAATTATTTCTCAAATTAGGAAGGACATGAAGATAGGGATTGGCTAGCAGCCCTGAAATAGCCAGAGAGAAACACTCTGTAATTAGCGCTGGGAGACGAGTGACATTGGGGGAAAAAAGAATCCAGATTTATTTTAGAAGTGGGGGAGGTGACATATGTTCTAGCCCGGCAATCAGTGCGTCACTCTACGGAATGATTAGTGTTTTGTTTACACTCCCTTCTACCTACTGCCCACTATAGCCTCTCTTTTGCATTTAGTTTTTCTATACTAGACTAAAAACCATGTGGAAATACATATTTCCCTTGGTCAGTATCTGATGAAATGTCTCTTTTGATTCCCACTGATTCGCCGACGAATGTAAAGAAGAAAATTCAATGAGTAATTTCGCTATTTAAAGCTACACGAAATAGCCGAATAAAGTTTGATGATACTCGTCTGATACGTCCGATTAGCCTAATGCACGGGTAACTACGAAAATAGTTAGTCAAATCACGTTCCATCAAGGAAACATTGGTCCAGCTATCTTTGAACATAGCCAAAATTTATAATACATTAAAGATAATACTCAAGACTTAGAGAATATGTCGGCCCCGTATAGGAGCGCTCCTATACGAGATGCGGAAATGGTCGGTGGAAATTCCTCCCGGCTAAGCCCGATGGACCCGCTGGAGAGATGTGACGTTGTTTTGAAACCCCTACTCACATTATTTTTTAGTTTAAAAAATACGACTGATAGTCATGGATCTTTCTAAGATAAAACCTCATTATCCGGAGGAAACTTAGTTCCCTTTCGGATCTTTGGACGGGAACTGCTTCAGGGGATTCATGGCGCAAGTATAAATACTGGGAAGCGTTTGGGAGGTAGACCGTGGCCAGTAATATTTATTTTACATTACAACTGCATCTCTACTATTAACCATTTTATAAAAATATTAATAATTGTTAAAAAAATTATAATTATCCACCGTTTCGTTCAATTTAGAGGTTTCGTTTAATATGTAGGATGTTGCTACATATCGTTCCGGGCGATATTATAAAAATAAAAAGGAAAATACTATCTTACTATAAATAGTAATCTTACTATAAATATATACCCCTCACTAGGGGGTTACTATTTTCAAGAGTTATGAAAAATTATTTTACGATATACGTATTTCATGGAAATCCTCTATTATATCTCAACCATTATTGCTCATTTAATGTATATATTAAATGAGTTGCTCATTTCCAAAACGTCCTTTATCCAATTTTTTCCGAAATTGAGTTACCGTCAGCATGGCAATCTATAGAGTTTGCCCTATCAAATTAACCAAATATTTAGTAGCAAAACGTTCTTTAAACCATTCAAAATAAATCTTAAAGTTGTGAGAAATTCGTTTTTGCTTTCTAAACGTCCTTTATCCAATCCAATATGGCCACCACCTAACAAGAACTATTTTGTTTTCAAATCGTCCTCTATCCCACATTGTAATAAATGGATGTATTCAATTGTGTTTTCAAAATGTCTCTTATGCCAAATGTAGTTGAGTAATATTTCCCTCTGTAATACTAATTTATACCTCTTTGTCCAATATTTCAAAGCTGAAATTTGTTGTGGTAGACCTTCTGATCAGCTTAAAAAAATTTCGCCACTTTTGACGAAAGGATATGTTTTTATATAACTTTGAAACTGATGGTTATTATACTGTTTTCCATACTATAGCGTTGAGTATTTTTAAGATTTATCATAAGTGTGCACTCTCTTTTTAAAGCCAGTATTTAGCTAATTACAATTTTAATAGTTCAAGTTGTGAATTTAATCAAGCAACAACAGTATTATATTCATTCATGATGGAATTTACATTGAAAACTACAATGTCTTCGACTGGAAGACAGCCTGTGATAAGTTTCAGGAGAAACCGCAATGCTGGCACTTTAAATGTGCCAGTGCAAAAATGTTTATAATTACTAAAAGCATTGTGCCCAACACTCAAGTCCTTGTCTCAGGAGAGCCCTGGTATAACACGAATCTTGGACAATGTAAAAAAGTCATAAAGCCTGGTTATAAAATTCAAGATTTTGAACTGCCCCTTCTTTTCCCGGGAGTGCCTGTCAAGAATGCTAAGGTTGCAGATATCAAGAGTCTTCTTGAACTTCACTTTATAGCAAATTGGGCAGTTAATGAAGATTTAATCTTTTGCAAAAACAGTATTTTTAGAAATGAATATCCAGAAAATGATACTGTGCAGTCAGATGATGAAAGCGAAGGTGGACTTATGGAGGACGCCGACGAATTTTAAAAGAAATTTACATTCAGGACTATTCCCTTCAATTACAACCATGTTGACAAGCTTATATTATTTCATAATAGTTTAATTATTTTAAGGTTAGACAAGAATAAACCTGTTTTTGTGAAGTTTTTTTATTCAAACTGTCCCTTGTCCTTTATTTTTTATTCAAACCGTCTCTTATCCATATTTTGGTTCCAAAACTACCTTTATCCAAACATTTTTTTTAAATAACAATGTAAGATATCATTCTTGAATAAAAAACAAATAAATCTAGCATTTTTTTTTTAATTTATGGAAACTATTTCCAAATTGGTATGCCCTAATTTAAATTCATAGGTTTTATTTCGTTGTTTGTCGAAATTTTCATCTTATGGATAAAGGACGTTATGGAAATGAACGACTCAAATGATCGTCCACATAGGAAATTGTACTATTAAAGTATATTCATTATAATTATTCAGGTGCTTCAGTTAATCCAGATGTACTATATATTTATGAATACTATATTGATGGTTTAATTAAGGTATTAAGGTTGCTGATTAGTAAATTGGTAAACACCTCCAAAATATGGAAAAGAATCCTATTTTAAATAATGTTAGGACACTGAAATGAATAATAAGTTAGTAATAATCATAAATAATTACTCTTTCGTCCAAAAATCAATAATATTAACGAAATATATTTAATACCTCTAAAACATAATATTGTATTCTACTATTATACTAAAATTACACAGCATATTTTTTTTTAAATAGTTAAATTTGTTGCTTTATTGGCCTTGAATGAACTAGTGACCACTTGAAACAAGCTATTGTTCAGATAATAATGTTAAATGTCAATACTCGTTTTACTTGTATGTTGTAATAATAAAACAATTTTATCTACAGGAGGGGTAGTTAAGTCAGGGAGCTTGTATGAGGGCACGATGGACAGATCTCGCTACAGCTCTGTTAACAGACCTGTAATGTCCTGCCATCTGTTGGTGCTTCTCCTAACTACATTGTTCATCTAGCTCATCACCTGGGAAGAAAAAAATATATCACTTCTAGAGAATTCATCTCATGAAAATGGAAGAAATCTCGGCTGATTCCTCGATTTGGTCAAGCTTCATGATTCTTTATAAATCTAACATTAATAAATTTATGTAAATAAATGTTTAAGTGTACTGTCCACTTATATATTTTATAATTTCGGGATCTTTTCCTTATGTATATATAAATATTCTAAATGAATGAACCTATGTGTAAATAAGAAAAATATTAAATGTTTACCTTTTTTTGTGATAATATAACAATTTTTTGTAAAAGGGCACATGGTGGAAATTCCGAATAACTTAAAATGGTAAAGATATGGTGTAGATTATAAATGAAATATTATACTTGATTATGTTTTTTTTTCTTCTTTTATTAACAAAAAATTCGTTTTAAAATAGTTCAATTTATAATTTATTTTAAAAATTTTAAATAAAAAATTACAAAAAATAAAAGAAAGATGCAAAAAAACAATATGTAGTAAATGGAATGCCTTGTAATAATATAATAATTTATAAATTTTCATATAAAAAATAAAGTGTTAACCAAAATTATTTGTGAAATAATTTTATTTCACTTGTTTATTTATTTTTTTCAATGACTGTTAATATTTGATCAAGATATGTACTTAGTGGTTCAAATAATCATAATATAACTTTGTAAATATTTATCATTGTAAACACTCAACAAAATAAAAAAATCATGTACAGTGTATTTTTTATCTCTGTATGTCCTATTTTTACAATTTACCTTTAGGTTTTTGGTTAATGTACCTACTACTGCTTAAGGGCATTCTAAATTATTATTTTTTCAAGTCCTCTTGGCTTTCCATATGTAAATATTTTAAATACTTAAGCTCACATATACAAAAGGTATTTCTCGAAATAGCAAAATTATATCATTTATTTTGGTAATCCTTACAAAATTACTGATATTTTATATGCAAGTTATTTCGACCCAGCTTATATTGGGAAAGTAAAATGAACTCTAGACAAAAAAACAATATAAGTTTTCTTTGTTTAGAAAGGACTACTCTTCTTCAGTGTGGGTTGAAAATCATCCTTCATTAGGTATAAAAAATATAATAATATAGAGGCACACTAAAAATAAATAAATAATTTTTATTTGGTTTAAATTTCTCACACACCAGTACCACTACAACCTGTGAAGGGCCTGAGGTTCAGTACATGGTAGAGACTGTACTGTTTCATGGACAACGGTTTTGTAGTGAGGTGATGTGTTCTACATCACGCTCAACCGCCAAATTATCCCATATTTTAGCTACCCACTTTATAGAGGTTGGGTGAACTCCAGGTGTGTCCTAGATCTCATAAAACTCATCTCCAGTTACTAACAGATTAAATATAAATCTGGCATGCAGCAGGATTTTAACCATCTGGACCTTTGACAACGCAGCTCAGTGCTGAGCCACTCCGTTCCCATGGTTCAAAAGTGATTTAAAATCTAAGACTAATGAATACTATTATCCAAACTATAGTCAAAAATAATATATAGATACAGCAAGAAAGAAATCACTAAATGATGAAACCGGCTAATCATATATTTTAAATCTTTGGGGCATATTTGGCTGGGGGCAAATCTTTTCTCTTCAAAATAAAAATATTTAAAAAATTAAAAGAATGATTAAAAAATTATAATAAATCATATTTTATAAAAATTGTTTTAGATTTAATTGGTTAGTTCGTGATAAATAAAATGTGTGTATTTGTTTGTTAAGAGTAAAATTATGTTGAAACTACCTTTTTAAATTACGAATACAATAACAATTAATTTAAGTTCAACAATAAACATCAGCACTAATAAGGAGATAATATTGTTTTGTGTTCAATCTGTCAGGAAAGCTGAGAATGAGTTAATAATATGAAGCATTTATATTGATAAGAAAATATGGCATTCGTTCTAAAAATAATTTAAAGATTTAAATACTATATTAAGTAAAGGTCCAATAAAAAATATGATCGCAGCTATTACTAATTTCAGAGGTTATAGGTGTGTTAATTTAAAGACTGATAAAGATGTACGAATCTTTAGATAAAGCATTAAACGGATAGGTTTGTAATATAAGAAATTATTTTTAGGTTTCAGATTTATAAAAAAGGGAGTTATGTCATTCCTGCTTTACATTTAGTTTTGTAACCATCCTTAAGATTCCCTCCTTTTTATATGTATATTTCAAATACTGCTGAGATATTTTCCAGCACAGTTCATTAGAATAAAATTTAAAAGAGTAATTTTGCAAAGTGATATGAGTTCTGATCTTAGAAATAATCATGTATTTTTTAATCTCGATACCCCACTAAGTCAGGAGGCCAATGACCTCTATTTGTGGCTTTCTCAATCTTAAGGCTCATATCAGTTGTACTCCCTTACCAATTAACTCCCTTACCATATAATAAAATCTTATAAACAGAGACCACAGCATATCTGGTTAAAGTCAGTTGAAAAAATCATATTGGAAATAATAGTTGGATGTACACTAATCTAAAAGTACATGATTAATTCTATGATATATTTGAAGTGATTCATTTAAGAAAGAAAACTTATTAGTAAAAAAGCGAGGTAGTAAAAGATAAAACAAACAGAATCAGGATCGGAAGTGGCTGTCGATGTTAAGTCCTTTTTCATAATGTTTGAATGCCTAATTCATAAGTAGTTTTTGTTAGGATGTATGAGTGCTGGAATCTATTATGGCTCTTACCATTCTGCTATCACTATTTAGAATTTTTACGCGAGGTTTGGAATAAGTCATCAAGGTTTGGAATAGAATTTCTCAAAAACAACAGCCGTTAAAATATACTATAGCTGCTACTTCTCATCTTACTTCTCGCTTCTTGATTTATTGTTTTTGTATGTCCACCTTTATTATCGGAGAATTCAGTACACATCGAAGAATAATGCTGTTTTTCGCAAATCATGCTCTTCATGAGCACCCTATATAATTTAGCCTGATGGCCAGCTTTCAAACACAAAAGTAGGCCTTTATTTACTTGAGATATATTATCCTCAAGAGACATCTTTTCATCCACAGCTACCTTTATTGTAGACTATTGTATCTACATTGATTTCCCAAAGCATTAGTCACTTAATTACTTTTAGGTGTTCCATTCTTTTCTCCATAAAAGAGATGACTAGCAGTTCTTACTCTTTCATCTTCCTCCATCTTTACTTTCTGGTTGTTTCTTTGTTTCATCTTTAGTTCATTCCTGCCAGTTGCATTAGATCCAGACACAACTAAATTTGCTGCTCATCTACTGCTTCACATTTTTAAAATGTATATAGAATTTTTAATTTAAGACTTACGTAGGAACATCTATTTTGATAGCGTTTTAAGGAACATCCGTCTAGTGGACGGATAGGAATTTGACACTTCCGTCAGTAAGTCAGTTATTAATTTGTATCAATCACACCAAGTTATTAGGTTATAATACTTATAATAATTCAATGTTTGGGTGGAAAAACAGTAATGTTAAAAAAAAAAATTGATCGCACATAATACAAATTATATCCACAACTGGTTGTGCCTGTTACTATTTTTTTTTTTTTTTTAAACATTGCATTTCTTCCACTCAAACGTTCAATTATGTTATTAATCATTATTCAGGATGTGCAAAAAAAAACAATAATTGAATGTACAAGTCATAACTCCAACAGTCAAAGATCATTTCTACAGCACTGGTTAATAAGTTTAAGTTTAATCTAGTTGAGAATAACACTGTTACACTTCCCTAATAGCGTACTACAAATGATTTCACAGCATGCTTCCTAATAGTATTAGTTCAGGAAAAGGATCAGGATCTAAGAAAAAACATAGCTGACTGCATTTGTTGAAGGTTGAAATGTAGCCAAATCATAGACATCCTCGGATGAATTAATACAATTCTAAATAAGAACCATTCGGTGTGCAGTTCTTTTTATTCCTCAGGACTATCACAACTATTATAATCTTTTCACTTTATCTCTTTTTTTTACAATTGTCAGAGGTTAATAAGAATCATTGAATATATATTAATTAAAATATAGTTGCATAAAACAGGCTACTCTGATAGTCCTGAGGAATAAAAGAGCTGCACACCCAATGGCTCTTATTTAGACTTGAATTAAGTCATCCGAGGAGGTCTCTGATTTGGCTACATTTCAACTTTCTAGAAATGCAGTCAGCTATGTTTTTCCTGAGTTCCTGATTCATTTCCTGAACTAAGACGATTAGGAAGCTTGCTGTGAATTCATTTGTAGTATGTCTATATTTCTACAGCCCTAGTGAATAATATAATATTCCATAGAATTCTATTCTCTGGTGGCTGAGCCTGAGTATACTTTCATACCATACAGTATGATAAAGATACATTTTCCAACATATAGAATGAAAACTTGTTAAGCCATGTTTAGCGACTTTTGGTAGGGGATAAACTTGGGGTTCACGTCAGTAACATGCTCGAGACTGGCAACACCTAGTGTCTAGTGCATGAGTTATACAATTTCTTTTAATCGATTTTACAATTTTAGTTTAAAGGTTAGAATTATATATATATACATTAAAATAATTATATTTATCTAAAAAGTCATTTAATAGTTGTGTGATTGGTACTAACAACAACGTCAATAACTGATTGAGCTTATTATTTCAATTAGTATTATGATTGATCAATTATCATTTCAATTAAATGATATTTTGATTGAGCTAGTGCAGCCCATCATATGTTTCGATTAATAAATAAACAATTTAAAAATGTATACAATCATTCTTCAGTGTCCTCATGAGACTAGGCAATCCTCATGACTGCCTATTTAAATTACTTTTTCTTTTGTTTCTTTGGTAAATAATTAAATTACAAAAAAAAATACATATACTCTGTTAACAAATTTTGTTAAAAGTGTATATATATATATATATATATATATATATATATATATATATATATATATATATATATATATATATATATAGGTTTTATATCTAATCCTTTTGCTTTGTTACTTGAAACCAGCCTTCTCACAGTATTATTAATTTTTTCATTTCTTAACTTAAAATCTGAAAAAAAAAAAAAAAAAGGTAGCATTTTTGATCATATATAAATGACGCCCAATGTGGAGCCTAGAAGTAAATAAATCAGTCATTAAAAGAAAATAATAAAGACGAAGATAGATTAGGTTAAAGGTTAAATATGAAGTTGGTTTTTATTTTGTTAGAATCTTATTTTAGTTACAGCTATTGAATTGAATTATTAAAGTCTTTATTGTTTTATTGTTAATGATATAACAATATCTTGTCTTAATAAATGAGAAATAATTTTGTTTTACTTTACCCTTTATTAACAAATAATAAGTAAATTACACTTACCACTGAGTAGATTAAGATTGTTATGATTACCATATTCTTCTTTATTTTCACTTTAATTTTTCATTTACTGTTAATTAAACTCATACAGTGTTACTTATTCTTATGATTTTATTAATATTAATTAGATTAATTGATTGTGGTGGTACATTTAATGATTGAGTCATTCATTTATATAAGTTTTCATACTTTTATACTAGGATACAATTGTGTAGTGGAATCCTTTCACAATTTTATTTCAGTATCATTGAAATTATCATAATGTAATTACTAAACACGGTTACATTTATGAATTATGGGTTACATTATCAACCTGTAATATCCTATTATGGGCCTATAGTATTTTAAAATAGGTAATAGATGATTCAGATGGAAATGGGTCGAGGAGGGAGAAACCACGATTCAGTTAGCTCCATCATTTATAGAAGTCAGACTTATTGGAATTAATAGAAATCTGGTATATATATGATAGTACAGTCGAAGGTTGAGAACTGCAATTAAAAGCTTCTTCTTGAATTAATAAGATTCTTGTGGTTGTGTACCATTTTGTTTAAATCCTCAGAGAAAATGATTAATGATCAGGAACCGAGACCATCTTGGCGAACATGAGTTCCATCAACCCAATGGGCTTTCCCCGAGGAGGGAGCTGAATGATATGTTTTATCATTCAGCTTTTATCTTGTTCCATGAAATGTCTCTCAATCATAACTTCATTACTGATAAACATACACACAGCTAAGTACAAAAATACATACACATGTGGGAGCATCGTACATAAAAACATATGCTCCACAAAAAAAAAACATCCAAAAACAGACATGGGATGTACTGTTGTGCACATATTAAGGATATACATAAAGAAAAACAACTGAACAAAATTTAATTAAACTATATTTTTTTATTTTCTGTTGACAAATCCATGCATCAAAACAATATCCATAACAAATTATAAAGTACTCCGTAAGCAGTCATTAACATTTAATAAGTGCACTATCTATATATAATAAACATTCCACGTGCTATGATAAACAAGTAAACATAAGCAGATGACCTGTGGTCTAGTGGTTAGCACAATAACCTACCATGCCCAAGATAGCGGGTTCATAGCCCAGCTGGTGGCCCTAGGATTTTTTTAAAGGGGCAAAAAATCCTTGGTTATGCCTTCCTTCTGAAGGGAGCAAAAACGAGGGTCCCTTGCCAATATGATGTCAGGCTAACTAAACCTTGATAAGCAAAATTTAGGGCTCCCACTGTAGCATCATCCAATAAGACATACCAGCATAAAAGTGATGTTAAATAAAGAAACAATAAGCATAAATGAAGTATGAGAACCAAATAATTGAAATAACCAAATAATTGAATTGAATTAACCAGATAATTGATCATACAAAATAAATAAATAAACAAAAGCAAGCATATCTGCAACATTTACTTGCGCATATCTTATTTCAAACTTTAAATGTGGCCCCCCACTAATTAAACCCATTTCAAAAACTCATTAAAACAAAGGAAAGATCATTTGCTATGGCGTTTAATTATCTAAGCCTATTTACCTGCTGTTAACTCATTAGTGATGCCCCAAGACGTGTAACCTTCAGGTTAAAATGAAATGTAAATGATAAAAAATAAACCAGATTTTGTTGCCACCCTTTAACATTACCTCAACACATACACACACACAAACAAAACCGATTCCGGACACACACATACATACCTAAACATTAATAAATAGGGTGTATCCAATGAGAGTGGCTTGACCATTTTTAAATATAAAAGTCTTTTATAATTCAGGAGTTCACATCCATATTTCTATCCTTCCGCAGGGGCATAAAATGACAATTCTGTGCCTATGCAGTTTCAGATAACTGGATAGGCAAAATTTACCAACCAAAAATACTCCAACTGTAGCATCATCCGATTATCCATAGTAGCATAACGTGATGTTAAATATATAAATGAATGAAATAATCATCAGATACTCGTAATTTATCAAAATTACAAGAAAAATATCAATTATACAAAATACTATACAATGTTTATAAAAACAAAATATTTATACAATAAAATTGTTTTGACCTTGTACATTGGCGGATTCAAGGGGGGGGGGGGGCACGGGACATGTGCCCCCTCAGACAGTTTTTTGTGTACTGTAGAGAATCCATTATAGTACATAATTATAGACAAATCACATGATCATAGTTGTTAAAATAACAGGCAAGAACATGAGTGAAACTATTGTTTTGATATTTTAATAAACCTTTGAAATCTTTCTGTAGATACTACAAGTTTATTTGTAAGCTATTGTTGATTTTTTTCCCCATCTACCTATTGTGCCCTCCCCCCAGAAAAAAATCCTGGATCCACCCTTGACCTTGTATATTTTCCAAAGCTTACCACCTGAAAAAACAAATGAAAAAATTAGTAACAACCATCTTTTACTAAAATCAGTGCAGTATAATTACTGATTTTTATTTATATTTCATATTACTGATTTTTATTTAATCAAAATCAATGCACCATCGGAAAATTAAAAAAATAAAAAATCAATAGTTTTTTCGACACAGCATATTGAAATTGAAATTCTCAACATAGGAATAAAACTAACCAATTACTTATAAATCAACTGGTGTCATAAGAAAACACAAACACTACCAAATTAATGACTTATATGTATTTTTTTAAAAGATGATAATATAAAATATAAAAGTAAAATTTACTCACAATTTATTGTGTGTTTTTTTCCTTGAGAAAATTTGTCTCAACCAATGAGGTAAGGTTTTTAACTTTAATCTTCATCTGTAAAATGTTTACATAAAAAATTATATAATCCATGGATTTTGCTTTAAAAGTAATAACACTAGATTGTGGTATAGAAAATCAGCTCTTTATGTTTACTGATCTTTATTGATATTTTGTATTACTGATTTTTATTTAATTGAAATCACTTTACCATCTGAAAATAACAAATGTAATGGATTTTATTACACAGCATCTTGAAACTCAAATTTTCAATATAGATATAAAGCAAACCAAATATAGAACAACTGGTGTCATGAGAAAACTAAAGCATATCCAGAAGAATAAAATTTGTGTTGATGTGAACATTCCATGTCACATGATCCAGCATGGAGCTATTATGATGTGCTAACTACTTTTATTACTTTTAGTAGCCTTTCAAATAATAACCTTTTTAAAAAAAGATTATTTATTAATCGAATAAGGCTGAGTACCCTGGCACTCAACAGTATTATTAAGTTTTTTATTTCTTAACTTAACAACTGGGGTCATGAGAAAACACAAACACTACCAAATCTATAATTACTATTTTCCTGTCTTCAGAATATATTAAAGGGCCTGGTGGAGATAAGTAATACTCTAAGTAAAGCAGACATCAGGGAAGTCGAAACATATTAGGATAACACTTAGATACACTTTACTTTTTTGTCACTAGTAGCACTGGAAATCAACTCCGGAGTCTGTGGGACTAAAAGAGTCTCAGTTGGGAATGCATCTTTCTCCAGTCAATGTCAAAAAAGCTTTTCTAGATCGAATTTTCCTTTTACAGCCCTTTAACTCCAAATCACTATGTCTGACAGACGGATATTCCAGATAAGTGCAAATTTTTGCAAGTCTCACTGACGGATATTCCAATACACAATTTTATATATCCAGTTCTTAGACGGATATTCAAAGTTATTTTTTTCTAAATTTTATACATTTATAAATTCAAATATACTCTATAAATAAAAATTAGAGACTTTTTAACTTAAAAACGTTAGTAAAATAGTTCTTACCTCCTCAAAGTACCTCACCATCTTCATCCACTTTTCCAAGCGATAGGCTTGAACAAAGAAAAAATTGCCAATTTTGCCCTTACCAAAAAAATCAGAGGAGCAGCATACAAATGCATAAATTGTAAAACAGCAGCTTGACTGGAATGCTCAAAAAAGTTTTGCAATGACTGTGATGTGGAAAAATGATTCACACACCGCCTCACACTCACAGCTGTCATATACCTAAACTAAAATAGTCCACACTAATAGCCTCTATAATGAGCGTGATTTACTTGCAATCATTAAATGGATGGTTAAGGTGGCTAGGACACCTCGCATGGATACCTCATGTTTCAATCCCGAAGAAAATAATAAAAGAACAGATAGGATTGTTTCGCAGGTGTCCTAAGACCCATCGATGTAAGGAATATAATGGCGGCAGAACAAAATCGAGAATCTTGATGATTGTTGGTGGAGACCGTCATGACTCGTTGTCGATAAGGTTGTCGGGCTTAACCAATAATAATTTCAAATAGCTAAGTAAGTGAAAGGAGTAAGTTATATAAATTGCGCAAGATTTTTGGATTATCGCTTCATTGCAAACCTTCATAGAGAAAATGACTAAAGATATACATGGTGTTTCAGTGTTAATTAGTCGAACTGAAAATTTTAGCTAAGGACCTCAAAACAAGAAAACAATTTCCTATGGAGGTATTTCCACAGACGGTTTGCTTAGGGAACATTCACACCTAAAGATTTTCATTCAATGTCAATGACAAGAAATACCACTCAATATGATGTGGGGACAAAGGCACATATCCAGTGCCATTCTGCCACTGCTGCTGTTGAAGAAATATGCCGAGTCTGTCTCTGTTAGTTCCTTAATGCTCAAGGAAATCACTTACGAATTAAATAAACAAATAAAATAAGTTTTATTTACTTTATTTTATTTACTAGGTGTTAATATCTCTTAAACAAAGCGTTTGCGGACATACCTCCATAGGAACTTGTTTCTTGTTTTGAGGTCGTTAGTTCAAATTATCAGTTTGGCTACTTAACCCTGAAATACCCGGGATAAATAAATATGTTATATATTTTTGGATTAAATAAGTGTATGGGTAACGAAGTGATTCAACTTAACTCCAGGAACGTGAAGATAACGAAGGCAGACATAGCTAAGGGAAAGGGTACATCATTATTCCAGTTGCCTTTTTTACACCCCCTAACAAAACATCCCTAGCCCAGACGGTGACCATAAAAACTCAAGGGCAGATTCCTACCCACGTCAGATTTTTTCTTTCTCTCTGATAGCGTCACTAAGTATTACTAGAAGGCTGTATTATGGAAATTCCAGTCTCAGTCTCAGTTCCATACTTTTAGAAGATTTTACTTGAGCACTAAAACAAAAAATAAAATTTTAAAAAATATATCGGCAAGAGAATGAAAAACTGAAGTTGGGGAGGGTCGTAAAAGTTTCATAAATTTAATTAATATGTGTATATTAGTATATATTATTAAAAATTAAAAATATAAAAACCTTCTTTTATCAGTTTTCGTGTAATTTTATGTATTAGCAATAAAATTTAATTTTAGAAACTTAAAATCTCAAATATTAAGTTGGAATTCTAACAGGTTTATTTCGAGCATTAGTGGAAATTATTTCCTTCGAAGGACTGACATAAAATTTTAATGAGGTACAATTACTGATTCTGGGAACCTTGTAAGTACGAAGAAGTCAACATAAAAATATGTTTCCATACAAACAATTATTAATTTGAAACGAAAGCTTCTTTCTTGAATATTGCAGCTGATATCTATAAGGCTTCTTGAGAGATATTATAACAGTTAAGCAATTATATTTGGTCAGTGAAGCAATCTGATAGTGGGCTGTTATAACTGATCTAAGTTGTAACGTGTAACGGTAAGGTTCGACTCCGAGCTGATGAGGATGCCAATGGCCTCTTCCGGCTCTTGCAATTCACTATTATAACTTCTATATTTGCCCACAGAATGAAACTTGAATAGATCTTGGGAAAAACTGCGACTAACAGAAATAAAGTAATGATCTAACATCCTTTGTTATAATTTTTCTCAAATGTAAGCAATATAACAGGTATAATTAACAGGTTCTATGCAGAATCAGTCAGTAAATTAAAATTATATGCAAAATGTTCTAAATCTAAAATCGCTCCGATAAAAATGTTACTTTTACTCAGAAGTACTTTTTACCTTATTATAACCATTCATTGGAAGATTAATTGAGTTGATGCGGAAGCTACCCAGGGCCACCCACGGTTAAAACCGTTATCGATACTCCCATTGTCGGAATACTAAGTGTACCCTATAGATTGTTATAGCGGACATCGGGCGATGACTCCTTGGTCATCTACTGTTGCGTTAGTAGCAGTTTTTCCACTCATCGCTAAGTTTATTATGATATTTATGACTAATTAAATGATATTTTGGATTAAAAGCTAATTTGGATAAGTATCGCAGAAATGAATATGTAAAATTTACTATTCTTGTTTAGGTTTTAGTTATAAATTAAAGATCATGCAGAAAATAAATCGTGCCACAATGAATAACGATATACTAAACTTCCTCTGTGTGCAAGAAATAGAAATTCATTCAACAATAATATTTGCAGTCAACTATATTTGCCATCGTTCCTCAGAAATTTCTATAATGTATATAATGTATGTATGGATTACTGAGAAGATGGAAAGGAAGAGGCATTAGTAGACTGCGATGGCTGGACGATGTGGAAGCAGACCTTAAGCTACTGGGGTAAGAACATGTAAAAGAGCCACGGAAGATCGGTCAAAGTGGAGGAAAATTGTTGAGGAGGCCAAGGCCCTCCATGAACCATTGCGCCGTGTGAAGAAGAATGTATAAATACCGTTTAAAAATACATTAGTGTATTATTATATTATAAATACAGTTAACCATCTAATGAGTGCGCAACATGTTTTTTTAGAGAGTCCACGATATATCGTCCTAGGTCCGTCTTACATATGTACTTGGAGCCTATAATGCTCACACACCTGGGAAAAATTATTAATAACATTCTATCTGAAATGAATTCTAAGTATTTTTCGTTTCGAAATCAAAGTTAAATTCTAGCACTCTAGTGATACAAATGCTATATCATTGACATATTTGGAAATGCATGTGCATCTGTGAGCCTCCCTATCGCTTGTGTTAAAGACGTGATGGAATGTATTTTTATGTTGTGAAGAGTGAAGATAATTTAGTGTTATTAACCATATGAGTGCGATAACACATGACAAGTAGCATCTCATAACTCTCATTATGTATAAAACCTTCCATCATTAAAGATGAATGTTAGTGATGAGGAGTTACTGCTGAATGAATCAGATACAGATTCAACACTTGACGTTAAACCTGTGAATAAAAAAAATTCAGATAAACCAATTGAAATACTTTTATCAGAGTCGACGATAGAAGGTGTTGCGAAGTACATTTTAGAAAAACCCTGCAAGAATATAGTGGTCCTCTCAGGTGCTGGAGTATCTACAAACAGCGGTATGCCAGATATGAGGACGCCGAGGTCCGGACTGTATTACAGATTAGACCCTAACAGTGTACCGTATCCCCACGCCATGTTCGAAATAAGATTTTTTCTGAAGAACCCCAAAGCTCACTATAAGTTGATGCATTCTTACCTCAATGATAACTTCAAACCAACGCTCTGTCACTACTTCATAACTCTTCTACAAAAGAAGAACGTCCTTCTGAAAAACTATACCCAGAACGCAGACGATCTGGAGAAGCATGCAGGAGTTGATGATGACAAACTCGGTCAAATTAATGGAACTTTTAGTAGGTTTGTCCTGTCATTATTTTATATTTTTACAAGAATAGATTTATACATATATATAACAAGAATAAATCTGCTGCCCCGGTGAAGACATGGTCAAGTCGATGTTTTTATTCAAAATGATTTTCTTGTACTTAGGGATGGGGAATCATGTTATTTTCGAAGTGAATAAGGGGTCTTGTGAGGCCTTGGCTTGAAATAGAATAAATATTTGTGTCATTTACAGGAAAAAATACCGATATAATTTATCCCTAACCTGAAAACTATAATGATGTTGACAAAATACCGACATTTTCAAAGAAATATTCATATTGATTCTTTTTCTATCTTGACTCTAACCATACATTACATATATGGGAGGAACTTAAGAAGAAGAATAACAGCCCAAAATCTTATGAAGCCTGAAAATTTAATTACAGACTAAGAAGAATGCTTATGAATAGTACTAACATTATGCACCAAGGCTTATTATAAGTATGCCTAAAAGTTAAAATGCAGCCCGGGTAAATAAGTGGCTGTCAGGTATTGGTCTGAAATCAAGCTATTGCTTATATTACAATACAATTCAAGCCAAAAACTACAATAATGGCATGATTCCCCTTCCCTCAATACAATTAACTCAAACAGGACAAAACTAGACTTAATCCCTCATTCACTGGGGCTACAGATATATTATGGATCTAGGGGCAGCCTGGGTTCACAGCAATGTGAGGTTGGGTGAACCCTATTGTGCTGGTATTTCATAAGTTATTAAAATATGCAATTAAACCACATTGCAGCGGTAAAGATCTTATGGCCTATGGGGAAAAAAATTAACAAGAAAATATAGAAATATATGAATTTAAATATTTCATTCTTTTTATAATAAATATATTGCTTCAATATGCTATTCATAAATCTCATGATATCATATCCTATTCATTAATGATCACTGTAGTAATTGAAAAGTAACTGCTGATTTAATTTAAGTTTAGTAAATAATTATAAACTTTTCAACTAGTAAAAGCAGTTGGCATGCCTTAAGCCAAACCGATCTTGACATAACCAAACTGAATACTTTAGCAATAATAAATCAAGATTTATTATCTAAGATTTAAAACCACAAAAAATGACATACTGTAATAAAGATTACTTAACAATTTAGAGGGACAAAGGAATTGATATAGAAAAAGTACATAACTACTGCACACATAAAATTTTTAAATATCAAGTGGATAATGGGAAAATATTATAATTATATATTAGTTATGGATATAATTAAAATAATATTTTAAATGACAGATAAATAGGATACTCTAAAGATGATGTAGAAATCAAAGTGTTGATAGCAGTATGTTATGATTTTATTTATTTGTATAGGGGAAACCTTGTTATATACAATAAAATATCGAGACATGCCTAAATTGTGAGTAAAAAATTTTCATAATTACTTCAATTCTGACCACGAGGTATATACAATTTTTATTATATTCATACAAGGAACAAACTAATAAAGAAAATTAGGTTAAAAATATTGATAAACAAATCATATATAACATATACATTGAATACTTCTATGACAGTAAGAGCGTTTAGAAATGAAATATGAGCTGTTATTTTTGAATATGGTATATAAGTACGTTTTTCATGTATCGGAATATTTTAGGTATTTGAATTAATTTAAAAATAAGCGTAAACTGTATTATTTTAACTCATAGTTACTTACCAAAAAGTATTGTTTTAATCATTATACCCCTTTCAAATTGTATTATGAAATAATAATCATTTAAATAGAGAAAAAAGGATTTTTTTTAAATATCCAAACGGACTTGCATTACTTTCAAGAATAACAGCTCATAAAATAATTGATAAAAACAATATAATAATTTAAAAGTCAACAGATGCTATCATAATTATGTACAATTTATTTTTTAGTTATGATCAACTATAATGAAAAAGTATATATCCTCTGGTAAAAGTTAACACTATATCATTGTTGGTATACCTAAAAACCTGATATGATTCTTTTGGTTATAGATTTTAGAAAAAATAAAATGTCTTGTTTACTGTGAAGGTAAATGGATTAAAACATTTAAAATAAAGAGTATGTAAAAACGTTTTTTATTATACTGTTAAAAAATAATACTATTTTTCATTAATAACGGTTAAAGTATATTTAATGGGGATCGCATAACTTCTGAAGTTATTTACAATCATTAGTTGGCATAATAATTTTAAGTATTTTCGATAATCATTACCTAATTAGGAAATAAGGAGGGGATATTAAGTGCAATCCTTATTGTTAAAATAAAATTTTACACAACAGAATTCAAGATGTGATCCTCGAGGAAACCTTGTAGGGACTGGGTAATTCTAGTTTATAACAAATAATTAAAACCTGCTGGTTAAGTAAGACTAAAAGCAGTTTAAAAGCAGATCATGAAGACCTTGATGAGATGATTTATTGAAAAGTATAGAGTAATAGCATCACCGAGCTGATGTGCAGGAAATGATTTTATAATATCATCATAAAAAAATGGAAAGCTGTAATTGTATAGCTCACCTGGTTCACACCATGTTTTGGGGGTTGAATTTTTCCATGTTTCCATGTTCAACAATAGGTTGAATTTTTCTAATAATTAATGATTCTAAAACTTGTGCTATTGCTCTCTACTTAAAAATAGGCTTTGAATGTCCACTTCACACAGTTCAAGAGGACTTTTCTTACATTAAAAAAAAACCTTTACCACTGCAACCCATAAAGGGTCTTCAATTGAGTACACGTTAGAGACAATACTGTTTCTTAGAAAACAGGTGTGTATAGCGGTGATTTGGTTGATATTACTGAGTTTTTACCCAATTAAGAGAATAGAGGTTATAGAGGCTGGATTCGATAAATTTAGCTTCAGATAATGATTTTAAAACCTGACATTGTAATCTTAAAACTGATAAATTCATATTTTATTAAGATTAAAATATTCTTCATTTGATTGAAGGAATATTGAGAAGAGTTATTTATTTTTTAGTAGAAAATTGATCATTACAATGAAAGATATTGTGAGGATATAAAAAGGGTATTTGGATAAGATACAAAGTTAGGAAAGTTTGCTCACATTTTTCTCTTTAAGCAGTTTGAATAATTCTTTATAGAGCCAAGAAGGTAAAATCAAGATAAATATTTTATTCCGTGTCTTATCTTGGATTACAACTGAAGGAATAAAAGAGAATAATTTATATGTGAAGCCCTGGGGAAGATGATATTGCTCAATTTTAAAAATAGTGTCCACTGTATCATTTACTATTCTTATTAATAGAATTTAATAAATAATATCTTTCTCTGTATACCTAAAGCCAATACCTAATCTTTCTTACCTAAATAAGGAGTATGTATTCATCGAACTTTCATTGTTGTATAATTGGATACCTTCCTTTATTTCAGTATTATTTTTTGTTGAATTTATTTGAAACATTTTAGCAAAGTTGTGTGTATCAAAACAAGCTTATTTAGCCTTAGAGAAGGAATGTACAGCAGGTTTTGATGTCTGGAACCAATCAGAGGATGAAATTTAAAACCCATAATTATTGAACTGAGTTTGATGAAAGGTTTCTTCAATAATTGAACTATAATCCTGGAGGAGTTGAGTTTTTGATTATTGGCGAATAAGACAGCTCAAATCAGAATACAATTTTAGCCATTTTTAAGTTATGTGAATAGGTGCTCAAGGATAGTACTTCTATAATTATGCTAAGATATTTACATTAACAGCAATAAACACTCCGCCATCATTCTAATATAGCTAAGTAACGCAATCTCTGTATTTCCTTAAAATATTATTCGGTCCCAATTATGCTGTAGATACACAATCACAATACCGACATCTTATCTCTTTAATATCCTCACTGGTACAATTGAGCGGAATATGTGGTAACTAACAACTTTGAATTCAATTGTAAAATTTATAACCATAAGAATTATTAATACTTCAATTCAATGCACTTCAAAATTATTATTTGACAAACATGCAAAATTTATAATTAATTGACTTCTATTCTTTCGATCACTTCAAGAATGAACAAAATCCAATGGATCCTTTTAGTTTATGATCATGCTCTTCCTATAATTTTAATTATTTTTGCTTTTTTTAAAACAAAACTGTTAACTTTTGCTCTCAACGCTCCCTCAAGTAGTATACGATTCTTCAAGGCTTTTTATTTCAGTGGAAATCGGACACTAAATATAATTCAGTTATTAACTGCTGCAGGAAAAATTTCCTATTACCTGCATAACTCAAAAGCTATAGCAATTATAAAATGTATCAAATTAAAGCAATAATAATTTTAATAATATTTAATCATCATAAGAATACATAATTTTTGAAAATACTGATGGATTAAAACAAGATTACTTTTTTCTAATTAAAAAAAACACTTTAAAATGTATCCTAAAACATAAAGTTTCCTAGGCAATCAATATAATTTAAAACATTTTTATATAGTATCAGGGGTCCACCTAGCAGCTGACCAACCCCTTGGTTAAAATTGTATAATTGTTCAATTTCACTTAAACTCTCATTGTTGTATAAATGTTGTATTGTATATTTCTAAAAATCGTTCTTGGCATTTTTCTTCAGTTAAATTAAATTTTAATAATTTTACTATACAATTTTGTATATTTTTATTGTACACAGTTTTAAACTCAAATTTTTTGTTTACTGTAATTTTATACTACACATTTTTGCATTTTAAATAACACTTTTTTATGGTATGCTTATTGCTTATGGCTGCACAGAAATTTGGTCTATACTTATAACCTTGTCTGGGTACTATTTTCCTTTTCTAGACCCTGTATTTGTAAAACACTACCTACACAACATTGAAGGTCTATAAATAAATTTATCACACGCCGGTAACTGTTTAAGGGATTAGGAAATATTAGTTAAATGTAGAATCCCAGAACTGGAATTCAACCCCACTGCCATGGATCTGGTCTGAGTGTGTATTCTTTCAATCTGCTTAACTCACTCGGTCGACTTGTGTCATTTTTTGTTTGCTCTCATGGCTCTCTAAACGCGATGCACCTAGTATTTCTATATGGTTGGATGGCTGTTTTAGATAATTACTATTCATAATATTCATCATAATAATATTTTTTACAGGTACGTTTGTCTCCTGTGTAATAATGAATCATCTTCTCATTGGGTGAAGAATACAATAAAGCTTGGCCGAACACCGAAATGTAAATGCGGCGGTCTTATAAAGCCCGATTTATTCTTTTACGGCGAAGCACTTCCACAGTTATTCTGCCACAACATGGCCGAAGACATGAAGAAGTGCGACCTCCTGATAATCCTTGGTTCTTCCCTCAGCGACGAGCCCGTTGCCTCGATGCCCTTCTTGGTGGGCATGAAGTGTCCGAGACTGGTCATCAACGGGGCGCCGTTAAGCAGGTGCTTGGGCTTTGACTTCAGTAGCCATGAGCCGAAGGATGTTTTTTGGCAAGGCGATTGTGAAGTTGGCTGTTTAAAGCTGATCGAATTGTTGGGGTGGACCGGGAGCCTCCATGCGATACTGCAGAGTGCACTCAATGGAAATTTGTTGAGACGGTCCTCGGAAAACCCTCTATAACTAAGTAATTAGGTTTGATATATACTAGATTTAAGTATAATTTTCAGAGGTACATCTTTTTTTATATGCATAAAATACATTTCTTTAAAAAAATAAATAAATTGTCAGAAGTTTCTATTTATAATTTGCATATAACTAACAAAGGAACTTCCTCATTACCAACACCCAGATGTTTCCGTAATTCGGAATCACCAGTTTTTTCTACCAATTGATGGTATCCACTTAATAGATAATGGGTGAACCTCAGGAGGGTCTGCAGATCTCTCAAGCTCTTTACTATGCTGTTAAAAGAGTAAATCATTTATTTGACAGAGTTGATTTCGAACCGGTAGGTAGGTAGCTCAGCTCAGTAACTGAACTACCCAACTTTCTGAAAATAGGAAATAATTAAAAAACTGTTTAACTCTTAATTTTCTTGATTATATTACTTTGTCTATTTTTTTCTTGTATTATATCTCATCCTATCAGAGCTTCTACCGGGATTGTATTTTTGGCGAAATTTTGAGTTTTAGCAACGATTACATACTCGAGTCAAAGACAGACATCTTGATAACTTTTTGTAATTATATTGCCTAAGGGACATTTCTACATATCCTCATTAGCTAAAGCAATCCCATGGGAACTTACAGCTTCGGAAAACCGCAGGGTCTGAGCAATGTTCTTACGAAGGCAACGCAAACAATTCCGGCGAATTCCCGTCACAGCAGGATATCTGTCATTGTTAACATTGCGACGTCCTTAATTGACCTGGTTCCACAATCACATAATAGAATGATACAATTTAATGAAATGTTAATTTTTAATGTAGTCGGATATTCCGGAAGATTTACTCAAGAGAGAAATTGAATCCACGAAGCATTGTACTTTTAAATTTGAACGTGGTTTTAATAAAATATAGGGTTCGTTTTCCGGGTTTGGGGCCAAACTTAATGACTACAGCAGGGTGTTTAATGACTTAATGACTATAACAAGGTGTTTAAGGACTTAATGACTATAACAGGGTGTTTCAGGGTTAAGTAGCCAAAACTGAAAATTTGAACTAAGCATCTCAAAACAAGAAAAACATTTGATATTGAGGTATGTCGGCAAAACCTTTGTTTAGGAGATATTGACGCTAGAATTTTTTTATTATTATGAATTATTTAGGCTTATTAAATGCATAAAACTTATTTTATTTGTTCCAACTACTTTCTCCATTAAAAGTAACCATTAACATTCATATTAAACGGTGTTTAAAGGGAGCATTCATTTCTTTGAGTATTAAGACAGGCTCGGCATCTTTCTTCAACAGCAGCAGTGACAGAAAGGCACATAATAAAATAGGTGTTATTGTTTCACAAGATTCAATCATCTATCTACATGAACAATTAATATGACCTGCATTGCATAGACTTTTTGCTTAATGTCACCCCCAATAAAACTTGTGTCAGGTTCTCAAATTCAAGCAATTTTCACAAAATCACTAAAACAAAATACCTGTACTATATTGTTGACACGCATTCTACAAAGTTCATGAAATGGTGAGTGTAGAAATCTGCAAAGTTTGGATTTGTTTTTAGAGCATCTTTTAAATGGTGTGAACAGACAACAATTATTAACGATACCGTTGTAAGAATTAATTTACTTTTATTTATTCATTTATTAAATACAAAGTCTTGAATATATCTAATGAACCCAATAACCAACGTTTAAAAAAATTGGAGTAAAACAGAGGCTTCTTGCAGGACAGCAATGCCTTTAATATAGCAATAGCCTTCTAGGTTCATTTATTTAAATTTGGCTTCTGACTCCACAGCCTTTAATTTTTATTTAAATATAAAATTATTTAGAATTAATAAACTACAGTGTTATAGCTACAGAAATATATAACAATAATCTCCTCAAAGCTACAATAACAACTCTGAAACCAGTATCCTTCCAGATGTTGGCATCATCCGACGATTTCAGTACTAATGATGTGGAGTTGATGAGTCATCTTGATGATGGTATTGCCGGAGAAGATGAGCTATTGTCATGGCAGTGATGAAGGTGATGGCTGATGTCATGCCAGAGGTGGTTGTTTTATATCGAAGTTCGGCTGGTAAGGCAATATTAATAGACGAAGGTCTTGAATTACTGAGATTTTAGATGCTCATACTCCTTTTCAAGTCCATCCCATATTTGCTATTTGTGATTAGCATTTAATTGGACAGAAATCAGCCAATTATCCGGAATTTCTATATATTTAAAATGTGAAGATAAATACAAAACAAAACAATATGTATATTGCCTAGAAAACTTTGATATTTTATCAACATCTCAATATTTTTTTTTCTGAAGATTGGGATAAATTAATAATGTTTATAACTTTTTCTATATATCATACAAATAGTCAGAAATATTTCGTTCCGATATACATTAACTATTTTTTTCGATTATTAAAATCAATGATATCCAAAAATAACAACCTATAAATTCATTGTTTATTTGTTTTAGCTGTTGTATAAGTGTGTTAATTCAATTGCTATGAACTTTGCAAACCATTTTTGTTTTTCACTGTGCGTTTAAATAGTCCTGGACATTCCTCAGTGTCCATTCAATTGTTTACAAATTCAAACCCACACCTACCTCAAGTATTTGGATGCCTTACGGTTCTTTTGCGATACCCTTCCGTCTTACCGCTTGCCTAAAAATTACTAATATAAATTGTTTTATTAAGTCTTATAATTACAGTATTTCCTTCGTCTTTCATTAGATACTTTCCTATGGTCTCCTACATACTAATTGTCGTTCGTAGCCTATTTATAATAAAAGGTTTGGCTATATTTTTTAATGATTTTAAATACAATAGGTCCAGAAGTAAGTCAGTTGTGCAAGGAAAGAGAATAGGCATAGGAACAGTTATGGTGATGCTTCAATTTCGGAGGGTTTGAAACGACTGGGTTTTTCATTAATAAAGCTATATAAATATTATCTTATATTTAATATAGGTATTTTTTAGTGCTGCTCCCTTCGGACATGGGAGATAGTTCTTCTGCCCTCCCGATTTTCTGATAACAATTTATGGACACGGTAGGAAAGGAAGCAATCTCCTACTTTGTTCGTACACTTTAAGGGGAGAGTTGGGCTCGAAGACCCACAGAGTTGTATGTAATAGATCTTTAATGCATATTGCCCTTAAGTGTGACAGATTTATGTGTGATGATTTAGTTTTCTAATTAAAGAAAGTATCGACCTCTATATAGGCTCTTTCTTAAAAAGTAAAAGTTATTTTTGAGATGAGTTTCAAAATCTAAAAATCAGAAATTATAAAACCATCTTCCTTCCTACTCTTCTTTACGGATCTGAAACTTGGACGCTAACGCTGAAGTATGATCAACGTCTTAAGGTATTCGAAAATTCCGTAGAATATTCTGTCCCAAATTAGAATGAGACCACTGGAGAATTTAGGAGAATACACATTGCGGAATTGCGAAGCATGCAACTAGTTAATATTCAAGTGGTAGGGTCACAAAGATTAAGATGGGATTGTAAAGTTGCTGAGCTTAGTAACCAAAGTGTAAATATGTCTTATAGTGTTAATAAGCCCTGTGCCGACTGGGAAGCATCTGAGAGGCAGACCGAGGCGTAGATGTGAGGATTTGTTAAGAGAGATCTGGTGGATTTGGGTTTGGGTCGTGGTCCGTAAATTGTAAGCAGATACTTTTACAGAAACAGATTATTATTGTTGTCTTTAGCTAAAGTTAATTTTATTATTAATATTGCTTAACATCAGTAATGTCTTGAGGTCTCTGCGATACCTTGTATTAGTTATAGTTCATTTCTTTTCACATAAACTTTTTTTAGATCCTGGATGATGATTGTATTTTAATGAAATGGCCAAAGAAATGCATTTTTAACCACATAGTGTCCTGTACCTGAAGTAACCTACTGGTATCTTGTATGATTAATTTTGAATTGCTAACCGCCACGCTCAAAACAAAAAAAAATAGTGGTTTAAATTCTAGGACGTCGATGCGTAGTTTGAGACGGCATTTGAAATGTACTGAAGCGATATCTAGTAGCCTGAGCCAGTTCTAAGGAGGTGGAGAAGACCACAAACCGACTCTACATAATAAAAAACTAAATGAGTGTATCCAATTGCGACCGCAGAGCTAGATTGATAGCCCGGTCTCTGCTCTATCATCTCCTCAAGCATCTCGACCGTTTACTCTCCATTCTACGCTCTAGTTTAATCTACGCTTTACCTCCCATATTCTCCCTGAATACCAC
Source organism: Troilus luridus (assembly GCA_964056705.1). Classification (NCBI taxonomy): domain Eukaryota; kingdom Metazoa; phylum Arthropoda; class Insecta; order Hemiptera; family Pentatomidae; genus Troilus; species Troilus luridus. The sequence goes on along the minus strand of OZ057416.1, from coordinate 75,841,840 downwards.
CCTGATGATGAATGTATCCTACCATCCAGAGTGCAAAAGTCTAATTTTCAATTCGAAAACACTTAATGTGAAAGGTGTTGTGACCAAGTATTTAATTATCGACACTAATGATAACAGTTACCAACTCTTGAGGATTATGAAGAATGCCTTGTACTTTATCAATTGTTTTTTCAAAGAGAAATCTTAAATCATGCGTTTTTCAACGACAAAAAATGAGTCATGTGATTTTGATTTTATGCGGAAGTGAATAATACTAATTTATTAAAAATGATAAACAATTAACGGATTGTGCATTTCACGTTTTAGAACACTACATGGTCATAAGTCATAAATTTACTTTTAATTCATTCTTGATTTTCCTAAATAGTTATGTTAAACGCAATTAATAATAGTTACACTAATTATATATGTATATTAATTATATATATATATATATATATATGTATACATAATTAATAAATTTGAATCAGAAAAGCGTTACCACAAATAAACAATAAACACTACAAAATGTAGCCACGGCACCTACTCCAGGCGAAAAGATTCGTGTTCTAGTTTTCAAAATTGGTAACTACTACTATGCATCTTCAAAAAACTCTGTATCACGACATCTTTTGAAGGGTCTTGGGCCCAGTACATGGTGGAGCCTGTACTGTTCCAGGACAGCAGTTGTGTAGGGAGGTGGTTTGTCCTAGATCGCTCCCAACCGCCACGTTTACGCCCATTTAAGAGTACGAAATTTATAAAGGATGAGTTTCTCTCCTAGGATTTTCTCAAGATCTAACAAGAACCATCCCTGGCTGTTAAACAGATTAAATAAATTATCTGCCACAACCAGATTTAAACCGGGACATTCGCCATGGCAACTGATCTACCCCGCTCCCAGTTATGTAAAATACAAATAATAATTAATTATTATATTAAATAAATCATGAATTTAATCAAGAAATGTGATTCTACAAACAAAAAATCTAAGTGAACTCCACAAAAATCTAACATTAGTTTTTCCTTACAGAATGCTTAGTTTTCCAAAATCAAAATTGGAAACAACTATGTACCTTCGAAACTATATACGTTATCTCGGAATATACTTAGGCAATGGACTCTCATGGAACACACATACAAAATTAAAAACACGAGAACTGACAAATCACTACTCACAACTATCACAACTTCTTGACTACAGATTTTCTCTTGACTTACTATACAAACGACTAATCTACAACTCTGTACTGAGACCTATTTGGAATAGGAAGCAAAACTTTGGAGAGCACCAACACATAGACAAGATACAAACAACGCTAACAAAATTATAAGATAAATTCTAAATGATCTTTGATTTATTTCTAATCACACAGTACACAACGATATGAACATTCCAACAGTAGCAAAGAATATCTTCTCGACAAATACACCATATTTTACTCTTCAACACATCACTATTCTTTCTCTTTTCTCTGTTACTCGGACTTCCTGTAAGGAAATAAAAATCCAATGGCTCAGAAACTATCAATTAGCTTTTTTAAAAAATCATATAGGGCAAAGCCAGAAGAAAAATAAATATCCAACTTGTTGGATGAGGCGGTACGCTGTTACAATCATTATATAAAGGCTAATAAAGAAAAAAAATTCAAGATACATTCAGTTATAAGATTTACATTATTGTTAACAACATACGGATTTATTTTAAAATTAGCATACTGTAACTAGTATTTGAAACTAAGATTTTTCTAAAAAAAAACAACACCTTCAATACCATCAAATTCATGTTAAACTTGACTTTTAAAATTTCTATGTTAACTTGAATAGCGTGTTTAATTTCAGGTGTGTTTAAATAAACTGTTAGGGTTGCATATGAAACATCAAACAAATTTAGGTTCGAATATCATATTTAAATATATTCGAATTATTTCAAATATTGGTCTTAACAGACGGCTAATCTTTTCCAATTTTTTTCTTCACTAATCATCCTTTAAATTTAATAATACCTTGATGAATTATAAAGAAAATTTTAAATTGGCTCTGTTATAGCTTTTTGAGCCACCTCAATTTGTAGTTTATTGAGAGTACAAAGGAGTCATATATAAATAGAGTCTCAATGAGAAATTTCAAATAATATTGAATTGTAATCACAAAAGATTTTTTATCCTAAAAGAAAAATCTTAATCTTATTAAATTAATTTTATATTTAGTTTGTTGTAATTAACGTTTAAAAAAATGTTAGCAGAGCGTGGTTTCGATCCACGGACCTCTGGGTTATGGGCCCAGCACGCTTCCACTGCGCCACTCTGCTCTTGTTCTACCAATTTCCCATTTAAATCAATTTATAATCTAATTTAATTCTTATATAATTAGTTAATGTCATTGCATGCTGTTTTCCACCCTCACTTACATATTAGAATGTGTTGCTTACAGTCAAATTAGAAGCGTTAAATAGTAGAAATATTCCTTATTTTGAGAATATCTAGAATAGACTCAACGTGTAGAAAAGTTAAGTTTTATATGTGTAATATATTCTTGTAAAAGGAAAGTTAATTTTAAAATAATTTAATCAAAATATCTAAAGCAATTTTATATATTTTACGTAGCTAACATAAATAAACACAAAGACCCATTCTAGAGCTAAGTATGATAACGACAATGCTTATTCATAAAATTCTTAAATTTTTATACTGGATCGGGGCTTAGGGCGTAAACTTGTATTAATTTACTAGCCATTGTGAAATTAGAAGAATTAACAATGAAAAATAAATTAAGAAATAAATGAAACTAGGGCTTGAATTTCCTGGATATTGAATAGTTGTTTTTGAAAAATGTTGGTAAAACAACTAAACAATTTTTCATTCCCTAAGAAGAACTGCAACATGGGTTGATACGTCCATTTATCCTGCAATGACTAATAAGATAATGCTACATTAAGGCTCCTAAATTTTGGGATCGCGTATGCACGGGACCTGCATTTTACGTCCCAACCGAAGGACGGCATAACCAAGGAATATTTATTCCATTTATAAAATCATCCTAAGTCCACCTACCTGGCTGCAAAACCACGATCTTGGGGGTGGTAGGGTGTTATGCCAACCGCTACACCACAGGCGACCCCCGTAATAAATAAGCCATTTTTTATTTTTATTTTCTAGGTCTATCTAGAGGACTGTTGTAAACTCTCAGAAAATTTAAAGGCCAAAACATTTCACAACACTAGTTAAAATATTTCGAAATCATTTAGCAGACGGAGAAATACCATATGACAAAAGAATTTGGTTTTCCAAACGGAAATAACTGGTGAAAACTGTTGGAGGAGACAAAGGCTTATGGTATGTTACTCCATTCTGCTTTGTTATAAATTTCTTATCGTCCAATAAAGCAGACTTCCCAAGCTTACTCGGTAGTTTTCCATTTCCTCATTCCCCCGTTATAGAGAGGTTCCTGTAACTTAATGGAGTAAACCCTTGGCGTACAACAACCTAATGGATCACAATTGGAAGTGAAAGTTATTTCATGGATTAGGCGACTTCTAACAGTTCACAGATGATTGCGGAAAAAGGTAAAAGGAATCTGATCATTGTCGAATTCACCGCCATCACCTGCTTCGGTACACTGTGTGCCATGAGCGATATTGCGTCGAAAGTCTTTAGTGACGCTTCGGTTGATATAAGTAGCCTTAGCTCAAATCTAGTTTGTGACTGGGATCAGGTACCTTTGATTTCATGGAACGAATGCTTCGATAACTGATGCAGTTAAATTTTTTTTTTTTAAATGTTCAAGAACGTTGACTCCCAATTTTTTTTTAATAGTGATGTGTCGTGACGGCCAATCGATTTAAGGAATGGAGTGAGCTTCTTTTTCAAGGACAATCCAAGGTATAGGTGAGTGCATACTCAAATCATCGTGCAATCTCAGAAAGAAGGCTGGGCGTTGTTTAAGGATGGAGAGTCATAGAGTAATGTAAATTTTTTTGTAATTATCTTTCTCTGATAGGTTATTAAAAAAAAAGCCCCTATGTAAAGTAAAATTAGATTTCTAAAGATTTGCTTAGTATTAAGGAACGCCTTCGTCCAGAAGAATGTTAGGATAATTCGTGTTAGGATTATCTGACATCTTAGTTTCATCACTCTCTATTTGGAAAGATCCCAAAAAACATTGCTGCAAGTCTTTAAAATACTAAAAAAAAAAAAAAAACAGGCAACGTTTTAATTGTTTACCCATTATCAGGACTTATCTAAATCTGACATTGAAGATTATGAGAATAATAACCACCTGAATCTCAATGATGAAAAGTAATAAATATATATATATTATTATTATTATTATTAGATCCGTATATTCCCCTCTAAGCAGACCGCTGAAAACACAAAAATCTAGCTTTTGGTGGTGACTTTTTTCTTCTTTTTGTCTTCCCAAAAAAAAAAATATATATATATATATATTAGGTAGGTAGGAGAATGATTATTGAAAATACAAAGTTTTGACCAAAATATGACTATAACTTTGAATTCTTTCTCACAAGAAGCACCTCCCTTTTTCATCTTCAGAACCCGGCGGAACTGTTGTCACGTATAACTTCGCGGGTGGCAGGATGACTATGCTACTACTTCTTCTGTGAAGTCCTTATTAAGCCTTTGTCTGGAATCTCCTTTCTTACTCCTTTACTTGGCAATCAGCGCTGCATAGTTTACTACGGAGTTTCAGCTCCTTTTTCTTGCATTAGGGCGCCTAAATCATTCAGAACATGGTATCAGGAGCGCCTGCAAGTCCAGATTAAAGAAGTACCTGCAAATGTCCAGCAAACTGAACAGAAAGGTATATATAATATGGGAGTGGAATTTATGAATCCCAACAATAAAAGGGATCGGCTAGCTAAAAGTGAGGTGATGAAAGACATTGGGGAACAATAACTAAGGCCTAATATGTCCTTTACCTCCTAAGAGTTGCCAGATCGTCGGGAAAACCGACCTTAGTGTGTTCTTCCTACATAACCAAAGTGCTAACTGAACCAGACTCCTTTGATATATTCTCCAGATCTTTCCTACAATGACTTATCTAGCAATTTCATTTACGATATCGGTCCTGTCAAAAACTTTATTTCATTTCACTGAAGTCATTCGGTCTGGAATAGATGATTGTCCCTACCACATCCCCTACTCTGCCAAGGAGATAAGTTGTCTAATGAGCGACATAGACGTTCGTTTGGGAAGATCTCATTTGTTTTATATCCAGTAAAAGTATCGGCTTTCTTCCTATATCTACTTTTAAGGAAGTGAAGCGAGGATCTACCGTTAGTGTATTCTACTCAGCGCTTGCTCACGAAGACCCTTATTAGACAAGCTATTCCGTAATAACAATGAATGCTAATTTATTTATAATATGCAGTTTATATCCACGATACAAGTATACAGGGAGTCCCAGGTTCCTGGAATATAGACCCGGTATCGGATCTTAGATTTCCTTACACTCTTTCAGGCTGGGTCAATCCCTTATTTTTTCTGGTGTTTTTAAAGAGCCCTTCTTCTAGACATTAAACGCTTCCGGAACTCCAGCTTGGTGTGATGTTGGAAGTGGTGACAAGCTTACGCTTTTCAGTTTACCCATGAGTGTTTTATTGGGCTCATTACATACTACACACAATGAAATGCTGCTATTAAATTATTGACTTATTTATGCCCAAATAAGACTATGGTTTGTCACACTAGGAAAAATGTTTTTAAAAACAAATCATAGAGCCTATACTTTTTTGATGATTTAATAATTATAAGTATGTCTATACGGGATTGAACCCATAGCCCAGTATCCGTGGGCTCTGTTAATATCTAAATGGCACGACCAAGTCTGGGAGCATGTGGAGCGGATAAGATGGCTATCAATTAATTAATGGTCGGTTAATTGACTTGTCGTAATTAGATGTAAATGATAAATAGAAATGTTAAATATAAGTTTCAGATATAAATAGTTTTAAAGATACTTGTGAATTCTTGCAGAGGTACGCCATAGACCACACCTCATCTGCCACTTGCTTTCCAAAAGCATATGGAAATTATGGAACTTCCTGCATCGTTGCACCCACGCATTAAAATCTCCTTGGAATTAATTCATGAGGAAGTGAAGCGAGGATCTACCGTTAGTGTATTCTACTCAGCGCTTGCACACGAAGACGCTTATTAGACGAGCTATTCCGTAATAACAATGAATGCTATTTTATTTATAATATGCAGTTTATATCCACGATACAAGTATACAGGGAGTCCCAGGTTCCTGGAATATCAGTAATTGATAGAAGCTACATAAGCTATCAAACATTTTCTTCAAAGTTGCTTATTTCTAAATATATGTTTAACGTGTTTTCAGCCAGGACTATTTATAAAAGTCTCCGGATGGTTGATGCCAGTAATGAGGTATTCTGTACTGACAGTATGCTGGTGGATTGAGGATATTTATATTATACAAAGCAGCTTGACTTCGTAAATTTAAAGATTAAATCAACAATCTTGTTGATTGGTATACGGATACCATAAAAAAACATTATTAAGGAAGCAAATTGAAGTAAACCCAACGACTGGTTAATGTGTGATAAAATTGCCACAAAGAAAGTAATCCTTCTTTTATATATATATAAAAGATTAATCTTTCTAAATATAAATAAAAGCTTATAAGGGACAAAAAATACTCTAATTTAAAACAGGAAACAAATATGTCAATATTTGCTGTCAGTGACAAACAACCTGTCAATATTTCGCCTATTCAAGCATCTTCAGAACAGAAAGATACTAATAGCAATGGAAAAATAAAAATTAAAAAAAAGCACATCACAACCTCAAAATGAAGGAAAACGCCAACCAAAGAAAATGTTCCATAACCTCCAAGGCCCAAATGGAACTACCAGAGTACATATATAACTATATTTAAATCAAATTGGATTTTGGAATTAACATTAACATATGTTAGTAATTTCCCCGTATCTTATGAAAGAGACATTACTTTTAGGCTTTTTTTCTGAGATTGTAGGAAAGTAAATTCTTTTCGGGAAAAATAAAATTAGAACTTAATTATGCTTATAATGAGTTAGACAAATGATATGGGGTAATGGCCTGAAGAGAAACTGCTCCATGTCATTTTATGTCATGATTTCTTGGGACTATCTTTTAAAATTTTCATTTTCAAGTAACACGTGGTAAAACTTATACACCACTATTGTGGTTGATACAAAATTAATTCAAATTACAAAATCTACACCCAATAACTATGATTTTTGTCCAAAGAATAAAAAGATAGTCCGATAGTGGATGATTGGGCATTAAGATAAATGTTCGTACAATAACTGGCAGACACACAATATGTAGTCTATTTTATCTTGTGGTACTTCATTACCTGTTTCTGAATTAAAGTAAAAATTAAATTATATCATCCCTGTCCTACTTTAAATAACAGGGATTTGAATGATAATGGAAACTTAGTGTACTGTTATCTGTCCTATTTTCTATTATAACTTTCATCTTGTTGTCGTAGATTCCAGTGATAAGTGAAACTCTTTAGTTTTTAGCGCTATCTATTTCAGAGGTGCACACCGCGGCTCTTAACTGTGTCAAACCGACCTGAGTAGCGCCTACTTTCTTGGCGTTCAAGTCACCTAACCTATCCTCATTCTAGACCAGCTAGCTAGCTGTCACTGGGTTCTGTGAAATAGAGATATTTTAAGGTTATTATTGATAATTTATTTAAAAATCGATTATTATAGGAATACACTAGCGTCTTAGCGTCTTTTTTTTTAGTGTACAATATTTATCCCTGAAGATAACCCCAAATTAGAGTTTATAACTGGTCAGTACTACATGAATTTTACACTCTCAGAATTAAAAAATAAGAAATAAATGAAAATTTATAAAAAAAAAATATTTTTAAGAGTTGCTTTTTAAAATACTTTCATAATGAATCTATTTTTACCAATATCAGTGAATAATATATTTACAACAATTAACATTAAGCACCCCACGATTTTTAACGATAAAATGATTTCTTTTGTTTCCTACTTTATTTTTATTTTAAACTTATTGAGAATTATTATCCACTTTTTAGTTTTGTTTCCTGTTAAAGCGTGTTTATTTTACATTGTTAATTCTGCATATCTCGGGAGCGGATTGGCTCAGTAGTGGAGCACTGAGTTGCTATGCCGGAAATCCTTTTTTAAATTCCAATGCAGGCAAGACTTCTATTTAGTCTGTTTGCAGCCGAAGATTGATCAAATGGGATCTAAGACTCTCCTGGGGGTCACCCAGCCTCTACAAAATGTTATAAAATAGGGTACCCAAAATAAGGGGGGAAAACCTACCGGTTTAGCCCGACTAGGGCAAGTCACCTCCTTGTAGAACCGTTCTCCATAAAACAGTGCATGTACTGAACGCCTGACCCGTCCATGGGTTGTAGTGGTGCAGGTAAAAAAAAAAAAATTCAGCAAATCTCACACTGAATAATTAATTCAAAATGCTTCCAATTCGTAAAATTCATTTTTATTTTGATTTTTTTAGTTCATTAACTATAAGCAATACATTCTGGTACCCAAGTTCGGGAAGAAATGAACATAAAATTGCAATAACTAACTATATAACTATATAATTACATTTATGTATTAATTTACTTAAAATTGGTGCATATTGCAGCAATAGCAGAGTGGCGCAGTGGAAGCGTGCTGGGCCCATAACCCAGAGGTCCGTGGATCGAAACCACGCTCTGCTAGGATTATTTTTTTAACCATTAATTACAAGAAACTAAATATTCCAAATAATTGAGTAAAATTAATATTTTTGTTTTATGATAAAAACAACTTTTATAATTACAATTTAATTTTAATTTTTAATTAAATTAATTATTGCTCAATAGGGGAATGCATTCATTATAGCTGGACGGTTTATTTACTTAGCATCGAATAATATAGAAGAACCATATTTTTTATATTTATTTACTTGGCATCCTAAACTATTATATTTTCAACCTCAAACCGCAGAGCTTTCATAAAACACTTCTATTCTTCCCAGTTTAAGGTCCTTTTCTCTGTCCAATTTAGCATATTTTTTTATAACTATGTTATCAATTATGACCTGACTTTTTTATTTTAACTTATTCACAGCCAGGCTTAAATACCAGGATCAATCTGTATCAAAACTTTATATGCCAAAAACTAAGTGGTTTCATTTTAATAATTTCAAATGATGTAACCATTTTATTTTGTCAATTATTTAATTAAATATGATTAATCATGAATTCAATAGTCTTCTGTAGATATTTGTGAAAATATTTGTGACAAAAACAAATCTTTTTAGTTGGAATCTACCTAGCTTAATTTACATTTAAATAACTTACGTTGGGCTCATTTGTTTATAGCTAATAATTTGTGTAGATGAATGTACTTTAGGTAATGGAAATAAAATTATAGTAAATCTTTGCAAAACCCCACTTTTTCACGTTCATAATTTGTGGTTAGTTTAAAACTCTATTTTATTAAACTCATCTTATCGTATTTTATTAAGAGATATAAATACTTTTTCTGATCATTTTATTTATAATTTCTCTGTAAGAATATTTTAAAAATGACAATGTACCAAATTAATGATTAAAACTATTTTATAGACCAGTAGGATTAAATTTTAAAAGCAATAGATCAAAAATTAATATTCGTGTATATCGTTTTATTTTTACTGGTAATAAATAAATCACTCCAAGTGAAAAGTTCTGCTTGATTTTTCATCAATATGTTGATGATGTAGTTTGTTAATCCATGATATTCTTGGTCGGCTTCTTCTTCTTCAGAGCACCATTATTTTGTCTTCCGTCCTTAGTAGGTATCCAAACAACTCTAATCGCATGGTGGGGATTTTTTCCAGAACGGTATGAAGAATAGCCGTTTTCTCTTGGACTACTATATTGGCTATCCTGTCACGCCTAGCTATAGCAGATATAGCAGCACTCCTCCAGAAGTCCATTTCCGGTACGACTAATTTACTAAAGATTTCACTTTCCAAAAATCTTAGAAAATAAATAACTATCATTTTAGTCCCAAGAGGTTTCATCCAAAAGTTATCTTTATGAGTTTCTAAATTTCTATACCCAAAGCGAATTAAGTTATAAATTTTATGTCTTAATAAAAGATAACGGCTACGACTTGATGAGGTATCCGTACATAACGGTCCTCGCGAACTGCTTGAGAACTTTTAATAGCTACTGAGTTCCATACCGTGCCCATCGTTGATTGCATCACTAATAAGTAACAGGATATTGGGTCGGAACCATATGGGGCGATTAGTCGTCGAGTCATCTTGTTGATCATCGGAGCGCAATGGCGGCTAAGGAAGAAACCGTTTAATGACCAGCTGCTGGAGATCATCTACTACTGCTGCAAACCATGCAATTGTAATAAAAGATGGAAACTGAATTAATCAGATATGACTAGACTATTGGATAAAATTGGCTAATTTGCTCTGAAAATCTAACTGGCCTTATATTGTTGTATTACTGGAAGCACCAAGCTGATAAAAAGGACCAGAACTGGAGGAAACATAGGACGATCGTTGATCCACTGCGATCATTGACATAAATATTTTAAGACATAAAACACATAAACTTTAATCATCTTCTAATGCATTATTATTATTAGAAGTTCTAGTGTATAAGATAGATACTAATAATGTCTCTTTTCATTTTTTTCGTATAGAGCCGCTGTGGACTGCAAATTAACCACCGATAACAATTTCCATGTCTAGAAAATCCACCTCTGATGTCCTGCCAATATCTCTTGAGCTCCTCACTCAGTGCTTGTTGTCTAAGTCTATAAAAAAGATTTGTATATAAAAGAACTACTCCTGGAAAACGTTAAAGAAAGATAGTTAACAGAAAAATGTGTTGTGTTATAGGGAGAATAATCAAGGTAATGAATTATGCTCGGGATTGGTCTAAATTGAAACAATATGTAGTTAATTAACTATGTCTTGTTGTGTAGAAAATATAAAAGACAATTTTTTTACAATTCATTAGTACAATTACAACCTTTTCTTTTTAATTGATGCTGGTTTGGTTCCTCGTTTTATCCCAAATAAATTTTCCCATTAATACTTCCGCTGCTTGGAAACTTCCTTAATACCCTGCCTTCACTTTTGACTACTTGATTAGTCTTTTATATTCATAGTCAAAGTCTCCGAAGAGTGTAACTCTTCTAGCACAACAACTGTATCTTTGTGTCTTTATGAGCCTAAAATGCTCAGCGACTTCATATTATAGAATCAGGTGATCTACAGACCCGGTGAATAAGTAGTTAGATCGAATATTCTCCAAAAGTAATTTCTTGTACTTAAGGGAGCGGGATCATGTTATTTTCTTTGCGAATAAGTGGCTAAGTCAGTCATTGGCTTGAAAAGGAGTTCTTGTTAATATAACATCTCCATTACAACCCCAAAACAACAAGAATGGCATTATACCAACAGTATCAAAGACTCAATACACTTTACTACCATGCCGTTATCATAGACAATTTGAGGTCATTGGACCTTAAATAGGATATTAAAAGTTGATTAATTACTTAATTAATGGAGCGAGGGTAATAAAACAAACTGGGGAGTATCGAAGATGAAGTGGGTGTGGTGAATACCTCCACGTTCGGTGGCCACTGACCTCCCGGGGAATTCTAATCCGGGGATAGTTTTGTCAACTAGTTCAAAGTGTCTAGGCTTTCCGAAATCTAACTGGAGTCGTAGCAGTGCTATCCATATCAGGTTGGAAACTGAAATATTAGATATTAAAGTTGTTGGCTCCGCGATTACTGGTGTGATATGACTCCGGAAATAATAGTCTTTAAAAAAACATGAAAAAGTAAAGGATAATTATTCCGAAGGTTGTCACTTCGATTTGAGTCGCAAGTTTTAACTATTCATTCGTTCCCCCTTTAATATTTTCCGAGAATACTTGATAATGATAATGAGCTATAGTATAAAAAATATGATGTTATTATGGGTATACTTCGGGAATCATTTTAACTAGAAATTACAAAGAACAATACTTCGAAACTTCAGTTGAAACTTCTATTTCTTGATGAATTGGTTACCGGAATCAACACATTACCCATCATTATTTTGTCGTTTCAACATTGAAGCTCTCCTTAAATTGAATTTTTGGAAAATTTCAAAAGGGAAATGGATGAAAAATTAAAACTTGCTGTGAATCAACTCAATGCGACAAGCTGCGGAATAATTTTAAAAAAACATTTACCACCTTTAACGATGTTAAAAAACATTTTTAAAAATACAGGCTTTAGTTTTAGCTTCACATTCACAAACGTGCAGAGTGATAAGAATTATCTAAAAAACTAAGGCAGTTTGCACGGAAGTGGTTCTAAAAATATGAAGGTACGACATCGTTATGCTTAATGGTTACAGCGTAGGTAGAATAGGAAATGGTGGCCAATCGTCAAGTGTGAGAGATGAAGTCTCCAAGCATTTGATTGCAGTTCCAGGATGATCTTCTCGGGATTATAATGAAGTGGTTTGGAAGTAATAAATCTAACATCCTCATCATCATTATTCACTCCTGAGGCTACTTTCTTGAGGCTGGACCCTTTATCTGGGGTGAAATGAGGGAGACGATATTCATTCGTTCGCACGCATGACGATTGTTAAAGGGGTCTCTCACGCACAGCAGAGGGAACTAGCCTACATACATAAAGTACAAGTTTTGTACTTACATAAGTACAAAAAAAAAAGGTTACAATGACATTTTACTCATTTTAGATTTAAGTTTGATTTAATAAAACTAACTGGTTGAAAAAATAAATTCTGCCATCAACGTTTTCATCAACAGAGGCTGTGGTTATTGGGCATGAAGTGATTCTTTTCCAAAACACCATTATTTTGTCTTCAGTAATTTTTATTCCATACATCTTTATTATTATTTATTGGCAGTTCAGTTTTATATGATTTTTTACTAGGAAGTTCCAGTAGTTTTGTTGCATTTCCAGTGCACTAAACACCATAGGGAACAGCAGTGGAAAATATCTCGATAGTTTGTTATGGGGAATGCTGTTTTCAAGTTATTGGGGACATATTTGTCATAAGACTCGTAGCTCAAGCAGATTTTTTTGTTTTTCTAATATGGGCCGCTAAGAATTAAAATCAATAAAATTTGCCACTTTCACGTCCACTACAGTAAATTTTATTTAGATTTTTGATGAGTTCAAAACACTAGCTACCTGGCGACTTTTCAAAAATACTATTTACTATGAAAAGGAATTTTGTCCTGGAATAGTTTTTTATCTGCTGCAAACAAAATATTGAAGGGGATATCAATACTATACTATCATGCGGATAATAGTGCATTCTGAATTAACCAATGCGTTCTGTCTTTAGTAAAAGTTTCCACTAAAAATCAAAATCAAAAGTTAAACTAGTTGTCTTTCTGAAGAAAGTGATGTTCTCCTATTTTCTATGACACATACTAGGGTATTTTTATAATTGTTAACATTTCCGAATGGAGTATACATGTTCCACGCATGTCTTCATGGAATATGCACTTACTGAAAGGATATCCGCGAAACTTGATAGCCTTGAATATTTAATGTCAATCGGAAATAAAACCTTGTGCGATTGATTAATGTCACACTTCCATTAGTGACCAACGTAATTAATTACAGAAGGTGTAATCGAACATTGTAAATGGAGATTGTTATTGTATTATTATTTCCGTATTCTATATAAAATATAAATCGCGTTAACTTATTTTCTATAATTTCTGTACTGAAATAAAATAAAATAAAAACTCTATCTGTCGCATATGTATAGCACAAATTTTAATTCCATATTACTCAAACGCTTCCAATCCGAAGCTAAAGTGGGATTTCACTCTATGATTTATTGAATAATTTATCAGGGTTTTATGACCGTGTTTATGTACTGTAACACTGTCAAAGAGGTCGATATCCTAATGTAAATGCTGTTATATTTCCTTTTTCAAGTATTACTACCTCTTGTTTCTAATTATATTTTGAGGTTTTGTGAAGATGATTTGAAAAATTATACTCACGAATCAGGAAATCTCAAATTAAGTACGCATATGACGTCTTCTCTATTATGTAGATCATTGGTAATCTTTGTTAATAGCTAGTTTTAGGTTTTTAAGTGAGTAGAGTTAAAAAAACTTTCAGATGACACTGTATTGTTTGGAATTGTACTCAATCATTATCTTTGTACAGTTAATATGAACAGTTGTATATCAAAAATAATATATCCTGAAATATTTAAAATATATTATTTACAGTTACTACAAAAATATTGCTACAGTACTGATAATTCGATGGTGAAATCTATATCAGAAAAATTTTATTAATCTCTGATTGATATTATGAGTGTTGAAGGACTTGGTTTCAAATCCTGCTAGCTGACAGGCTTCCGACTTCCATTAAATCAGCAGTCGGAGAAGGATCCAATGAGATCCAGGACCCTCCTGGGATTCACCCAGCCTCTTTAAAGTTGGTATCCAAAATAAGGGTAAAAGTCTGGGGGATGAGCGTGATCTAGGACAAATCACATCCCAGCACAGCCGTTGTCCAAGAAATAGTACAGTCTCTACCACGTAATGAACCCAAGATATGGGTTGTAATGGCACAGGTTTTTTTTTTTTTATTATAGTAACTTCGCAGTTCGGCTTCAGTGTGACACCATTCTAGCATTCTATAGCCATTTAATTTTTTTAGTAGCAAACACATTTATATTCTCAGTTATACAATGATAGTTTCTGTTGTGATAGTTCTGATGGTCCGTGATCTCAATAATACTGATAACTCACTTAATATAACCTTGCATCGATACCGGTACTACTGGCCTACAGTAATATAAGATTTGATAGTTGGTAGTAACTATCGACTACTACCGAGTTAACTGCTACGTGTAAACAACTCTTCACCTTACATTTCAATCTAACTCTTTGCCTTGGCACTGATTTTATGCATCGCTTTGACATTTTAAATCTTGAAAGAGGATTATGAACTTTTTTTACCACATTAAAAACTGTTTAATGTTCCATACACAATAGTGCTTTTTTTAAAAATATAATAATTGTATATTATGGATTTTAAATCTATAGCAAAGCATTTAATATTTCAAAGCTTTTGGGGATGAAAATTCCTGAATCCTCCACTGCTGGATGATAAGATCTACTTTAAACGGTGTTGAAGTCCTTGGGATCGACCAAAGCATTGATTGTAGGATTGTGTGAGGGTCTTGAAGATTAGCATTTTTTGTCAGTTGACTGGATAGATATATGTGGGCAAAAATAGTTTGTGTTTTCGGCATCGATCTATTAGGATCGGTATCAGAGATTTTTATTGTGTTTATTCAGATTTAACTTTAATCTAACTTGCTCTCTTAGTTTAATTAGATAATTAAAAGAGGAAGAAAATGGTATGAGTGGGGGTCAAAGAAATAGTTCCATAAATATTGATAAAGTATTTATTAGAAACTGATGTTTCGCCCCAAATTGCAGCCTTCTTCAGGGCTGGTTAGACAAATTTCTGATATAAATGGTTTGGTTTGCCATTGGCTTCAAATCTATCTCCCTAGTTAATGCTTAATTCTAACTCCATTTCAGATAAAAAACTACATGAATTGAGTCATTTTCTTCCCTCAATACACTTAAATCTCTCATGACAAAATCTGACTTAACCGCTTATTCACTGGGGCTGCAGATAAAGGTCAACTTTTATTTTTCAAATTAAATAATTACAGTGAGCTGTTTAGTTTAAATGTTTTCTGATGTACGAATAAAAGAGATTTTTATCTGGTAAAAGGTTTCATCTCAACAAATGAAGATTACCAGATGTGGAATCCTCGACTCCCTCGAAAGTTTCTCTTAATTATCGACTAATAACATTTTACATATTTTTTTTCTTAATTTATTTTTAACAAATATTTCATAACGGTCTTATGGGATGCCGTGAAAGTAGCCGCAGGCGCAATGTGAGTCAGTGGTGGTGGAGGAATGTGGGCCAGGGTGGGGGACCCCTGGTTCAGTCTTCGCCCTCTCAGGGTATCGTGCAGTGTCTGTGCCCCGTCTTCCGAGGAATCTCTTCTGGACTTATGCTTTTACCCAGAGGATTCTAACTATTTCGATAAGGTACGTTCTTTAGCTCTTAAAGCAAGTTTTTCCATCATCCAAATCCACTAACCTAAGTCCTTTACGGGATATCATAGATCTGAATCTATCTATTACTGCACTAAGATCAGATTTGGCAATCTCATTGACTGAGAAAGAGCAAGTTCGTTATGTTGTAATAACCTTGAACTTTATGTGCCTACATCTATAAAGCTCATTTCCTATACTTACATGTTCCGATAGTCAACCCATATTGGGCTCACTCAGCCTTTATAAAGTGAGTATCCTTAGTTGTGTGATAACCTGATGCTAGTCTAATCTCAGCCAAATCACCTCCCTTCTCAACTTTACCTTTGAATCAGTACTCTCCTTAATCTTCTCATATCTACAGTTTTGGACTTAAAGAAGGCCATGCAAAAAGCACTTGACCCACTAAACACATAATCTGTACCTCATTTCCATGTATTTATATAATCATACTGTTTATGTTTGATCCACTAGTTTAACCATGTGGTACACTAGGTATTAGCACATTAAGGATAAAAAATATTTAAATTATTTCCGATGTATTACACGGATTCTTACTCTGACAACGACCTGGATTTCTGACACCATTTTCACCGTTTAAAACTAACAGTATATAAAAAAACTTTGATTCAATAAGAAAAAAGAGGTAATTTAATATCGTTGTCTATTATTAATATTACTTTTGTGATATTAACAACTGTATACAGCAACATTAGGAATTTATTTTAATTGTTATTTGCATTTGTTTGTAATTATATCGTTTAAATACGATGTTAATACGGTGAATGAAAATTAATGCAGCTTTCTTTTGAGTATCTGTTTTTTTTTCTATAATAATTTAATAAGAAAAATAAGAAAATAATTATTAATAAATACACGACTATTGTAGCAACCCGTATTCTTTTTTTTTAATGAATTATGGAATAGTGCCAGATAAGCTTTTACTTTTGACCTTTAGCTTATATCTTTTATTTCTCCCTTATGAATAGCGCTGTGGTGCAATGAAATACAATTTCCAATTTGTTTAAGGCCAGGTCTCTGCTGAGTATCAATATCTTTTGTCGATGGTGACAATACCTTCGGACTATTAAAAAGTTCGTGCAAGACTGATTAAACAGGCTCTAAGAAATTCTCGTTAGACGGGGCTGGGTGAGACCAACCAAGTTTCCAGTACCGCTAAACTCGTGTAGACTCACTAAGGTGTAACGGCATTTTCATCGGCGTGAGTGAACTAAGGAATTAATCAGATTCCCCTATTTTTAAAGGGAAAAAAAAGAATTATTTTTCCAGAAATATTTCATTCTTTGATTATAAAGTTCATATTTGAACGAGACCCAAATCTACACATTTTGTTACATATGTTTCTTTTTTAATTATTCCTTTTTATTACTTTATCTATCATTGTAATACTTCATCTATTTCTATTCTCCCATCCTCTATATCGTCATTCAAACACCACTACTCCATATACGTAATCCATTATTAGTCTGTATCTTTTATATACAGTATAGTTATCTTTTAGTTACAGTATAGTTAGTAACAATAACTATTTCATTTTTCATCCACTTAAATGCGTATGTATATGTAAATAAAATACTTTTACGGTAAAACTCCTACCATATTTTAATTATCATAACGGATTTTAAACATTATCTCTTTAATACATATCATTTGAAATATTATCATAATTAATTAAATCTATTAAAAATATTTTAGTAATTCTACATTATATTTCTAAAAACTTATTATCTCATACGAGGGCGTTAAAGTCTCCGGCCCTAAGCTTGATAAATTAAATAAATATTTATTTTATTTTATTTATGTTTCTACCGTTCAAGAAGAATGAATCAATAACAAAATTGTATAAATTTAATGAAATTTTTTTTCGAAGATTTTTTTTTATTACAATATTTTCATGTACTCGTATAATGAACTAAAGCAAACGATCGACCTCTCATTATTGAGCTTACTTTTACACCTTGCAATAAAAAATAATTAAAGCAATCCCGTGCACAATAATTAAAATTAATCAGTAACTCTGATACGCTTGTAACGTTAACTTGTATTACAGACAAATAGAATATACTCCTCACTTTAATTATTTTTTATTTTTAAATTATTTTAAACTGAATCTTTATTATTGTAATTAATACCAAATATTATAATAAGTATAATAATGATAGTATAACTGTCATGATCTTGAAATCATGAAATATACTGTTTAATGAACTGGTTTTAAATATATGCATTTTAAAAACTATTGTATTAATAATTATTAATAACAAAATAAATCGAAAATACTTATATAAAGATAATGTAATATAACGAAGTTATTATCAGTTTTAAACAGGTAGGCGATTAGAACGAATCACTGTTTTCATACGGCTTACGTCATTGCTGGCATTAAAGTCTCCAGAACCTCACTCATCTATATGATGTCATTCAATTTTAAAATTTCCTAATCCATATTTTTTATTTTTTATATTCTTTTTTTTGTTCATTTACAATCACCTTAATGTTTTTAACATAAATTAATATTTGATTAACAATTAAAACAACAATAGAGTTTATTTTTATCGTAAATTGATAAATCCTGATTGAAAATACCGAATATCTTAAAAGTATTTTTAAAAAAGCAATGCTTTTAATTATTTATTTTTAAATTATATTAAAATAAAAATATATTTCTTGCAGTATAGGTATAGAAATTTTTTTTAATTCCTAATCTTTATATATACTTCGAGAGATTTCATTCCTGTCGTATACATAATTTAAATCGTATCGTAAATAATTTAATGTATTGTCTGTTAGATAATAATATATTTCGAACATTATTTTAAAAATAATTATTAACTAACCAGCATATATTGCATACAATCAGGCTCACCCCTCCCTGAAAATAATAAAACAAATAGACATTTAAAATCACCTCCCCTCGCCTCCAAAAATAAAATTAATTAACCGTATATTAATAATTATAAATGCGGGCAACTGCCAATCATAATTATGATTCGTAACAGTAATCTGCACCCTACATAATAAAATATCGATTCCTCTGACTTCCTCCTTGGACGTACAGTTACTCCGGAATCATGCTAACGCCCCGTGAAGCGAAGGCATCCATCATCCACGCTGAAGCATTAAAATCACCTTAGGGTTTTCATCGTGACACGCTTCGTTGTACTGTTGAAGTTTTTGTCTCATTGTTTGATTTTTACTTCTGCCTTTTTATTGTCTTGTATTGCATAGTTGTAAGAAATAGAGTACACCAAGCGAATTATATTCTATAAATTTTATGTTTATAGTTATTTAAGTGTTTTAAGGAAATCTTTCCAATGAAATCGCATAAGAACGACAAGGTGCATCAGGCCATTTTAATTTTTTAATTTCGCAATAAAACAGACAAACTTTCGTTAGGTTTCTTATTATAATTGTTTTTAAAAACTGCATTAATTTAATTGGCAAGATAAAAAAATCTAAACAATATATTCATTTGTGAATTATAAATCGACAGTGTAGAAATCAATGATGAATAACATCAATATTAAAAAATAAAATATTTACAAAATAAAAAACTTATTATAAAAAATAAAAAATATAGTAACTACTTAGCAACAAATGAAACTCGGAGAAAACATAATTTAAACAATAAATCAGTATAATAAAATTAATCAAAATTGAAATGAAACTGTGTTTTTTTTGGTCTAAAATTTAACAAAATCATTTTTCATTAATATATATATATATTAGATAGCTATTCTTAATGGTTTTGATCAAAAAATACAATTAGTACAATCGTTACATATTTTTTTATTGTAGCAAGTTGGAAAATAGATGTAAATTCATGGAAGTAGTAAACTTTATTCGTCTCCATGTTTGCAAACGCAGTTAACATCTGAGTAATATTTAGTTAGATTCAAGCGAAAAAGGAATAACTGCTGGTATGTTTTTCCTTCGATTTCTTTAAAATATATTTAAAAAAGATGATTCCCTAGTATTTTTATTTTTGTGTCAAGTTAAAAATTCATGTACTGACTAACCCTGAAGAAACTCACAGCACGATGAGCGAAAGCTTGGTTCATAACATCAACAAGACACGGTCCATCCCGGAAGTTGAATATAAGAAGAAGTTAAAAATTGTTGTACCTTTTATTTAATTTTATTTAACTTTGTGTTTGTTATACAAAGTAGTCGAGTTTTGAATACATATATATTTATACAATTTGATCTTGTGTAAAAATAAAAAAAATTGAAAAGTAAATCACAAAGGCAATAACCTGAATAAGAGGACTCCTGAAGAGGCCAATGTTCTCAGTGGCCGGCCAAATCCTATTTGCATGGTTGGTAATCGATTACCAAGAAAGATCAAGAATCGACTTAAACTTCTATATCCCAAAGAGGCTAGTATCATCTGGTTAATAGGCAAAGAAAGGTCCAAACCCAAAGTACTTTGGTATTATTTTTCGTTTTATACGCTCTTAAATGGTTCATTTAAGGCTCTTTTCTCTCAGCCAACCGCAAATCTCGTAGGGAGATCATGCTGACTAGATTGAGAATAGGTCACACGAGTTTTCCATTATCACAAAACAAGTTGCGAAAACTGTATCACCAATATGACATCATGTATTATGTATCAAGCTTATGTGTATTTACATTATTTAATATTTACTTCAATAGTTTTATCTTGTACAATATTAGTTGAGAAAGTATGGTGTGGAAAATGGTATTTTTTATAATATTTCTAGTTCAACTCCCCCAATTGTCAATGTATCACAATCTTCACTAATGACAATGCAGCAATTGAATCAGTCTTCAAGGTATAAAATCGAATTATCTATCATCAACTTATGACTTTGAATATGTCTTGAAGAAGTTTTATTTCGTAATCAGTACCTGATCTGTAATTTTTGTAACTAAAATAAGAAAATAAATGAAGAAAAGGTTTAGATGTGTATTCGTGACATGTTGAGTATGTATTTTTGTGTATGTTTTTTTTCGCCGCTCATACATACATACATATTAAAATTCTAATGGATTAAAATAAACTAAATATGAAAATAAATTGGGATCGGTGAATAGAAAGGATTTGTCTGACCGGGGTACGTGCCAGGATAGTTCAAGTGGCAAAGTACCACGATGGAAGCGTGGGGGGCTGGGTTCGAATCTCATTCCTGGACAAATCTTTTCTCTTCAAAATGAAAATATTTATAAATATGAAAATACTATGATATTCAGAACAGGTCTGAGGCCGTTAAACACGACATTAAAAGTTACGTGATTGAAACTTACGGTCCTACTTAATAATTTTCGAAGATCCTAATTGAATACAGGGTTTTATACATCTTATATCTATAGTGTTAACATAGAAGAGCTTTACAAATAAAACATATGTAATTTTAGTATAAAATTTTTAGGTAAGAATGAAACCAGATAAAACATACTATAAAACATTTTTGAGTTAAATACAAAAAAATTATTTAAATGTACCTGTTGAAAAAAAAATATCGCACAAATTATTTAGTTACAATATCTTTAATGATTTTTGTTTTGTACTTTTGGAATTTAAAAAATAATTTTGAGTAGGAAAAAATGATAATTATTCCCCAGGTTGTCGCTTTGAGTTCAGTAGAGTAATGTTTACCTGTTTATTGGGTTCATATAATATTTTACTAAAATACATGTTATCGTGAAGTTTAGTAGGGAAAAGAAAATGTAATTATGGATAATGAGGAGATTTTGGTAAATATTTCATCCAGAAATGAACTTTTCAACAAACATATCATCTGTACTGCGAAATGATAGTTGAAAATTTTTTTTTTTATGAAATCTACTCATTATCTTAATTATATTCTCTTTTTCATACTAAAGCTTGTGTTTTTTGAAAATATAAAACGAATAAATAGTTAAAATTTGTAACTCAACTTGAAGCGACAACCTGCAAAATAATTACCAAAAATCGTAAAATTTATTCAGTTATATACTTTTGGTTCTACTGTAGGTAGAATATTGATTATTCAGATCAGTATCCAAACTTATATAAGTTACCTATTGAAACTTTTTCCCCTCACATTCTTTGATACAATTTTTTATACGACCCACGGGAGGGAAACCAGATAAAACATACTATAAAACATTTTTGAGTTAAATACAAAAAAATTATTTAAATGTACCTGTTGAAAAAAAAATATCGCACAAATTATTTAGTTACAATATCTTTAATGATTTTTGTTTTGTACTTTTGGAATTTAAAAAATAATTTTGAGTAGGAAAAAATGATAATTATTCCCCAGGTTGTCGCTTTGAGTTCAGTAGAGTAATGTTTACCTGTTTATTGGGTTCATATAATATTTTACTAAAATACATGTTATCGTGAAGTTTAGTAGGGAAAAGAAAATGTAATTATGGATAATGAGGAGATTTTGGTAAATATTTCATCCAGAAATGAACTTTTCAACAAACATATCATCTGTACTGCGAAATGATAGTTGAAAATTTTTTTTTTATGAAATCTACTCATTATCTTAATTATATTCTCTTTTTCATACTAAAGCTTGTGTTTTTTGAAAATATAAAACGAATAAATAGTTAAAATTTGTAACTCAACTTGAAGCGACAACCTGCAAAATAATTACCAAAAATCGTAAAATTTATTCAGTTATATACTTTTGGTTCTACTGTAGGTAGAATATTGATTATTCAGATCAGTATCCAAACTTATATAAGTTACCTATTGAAACTTTTTCCCCTCACATTCTTTGATACAATTTTTTATACGACCCACGGGAGGGAAACCAGATAAAACATACTATAAAACATTTTTGAGTTAAATACAAAAAAATTATTTAAATGTACCTGTTGAAAAAAAAATATCGCACAAATTATTTAGTTACAATATCTTTAATGATTTTTGTTTTGTACTTTTGGAATTTAAAAAATAATTTTGAGTAGGAAAAAATGATAATTATTCCCCAGGTTGTCGCTTTGAGTTCAGTAGAGTAATGTTTACCTGTTTATTGGGTTCATATAATATTTTACTAAAATACATGTTATCGTGAAGTTTAGTAGGGAAAAGAAAATGTAATTATGGATAATGAGGAGATTTTGGTAAATATTTCATCCAGAAATGAACTTTTCAACAAACATATCATCTGTACTGCGAAATGATAGTTGAAAATTTTTTTTTTTATGAAATCTACTCATTATCTTAATTATATTCTCTTTTTCATACTAAAGCTTGTGTTTTTTGAAAATATAAAACGAATAAATAGTTAAAATTTGTAACTCAACTTGAAGCGACAACCTGCAAAATAATTACCAAAAATCGTAAAATTTATTCAGTTATATACTTTTGGTTCTACTGTAGGTAGAATATTGATTATTCAGATCAGTATCCAAACTTATATAAGTTACCTATTGAAACTTTTTCCCCTCACATTCTTTGATACAATTTTTTATACGACCCACGGGAGGGAAACCAGATAAAACATACTATAAAACATTTTTGAGTTAAATACAAAAAAATTATTTAAATGTACCTGTTGAAAAAAAAATATCGCACAAATTATTTAGTTACAATATCTTTAATGATTTTTGTTTTGTACTTTTGGAATTTAAAAAATAATTTTGAGTAGGAAAAAATGATAATTATTCCCCAGGTTGTCGCTTTGAGTTCAGTAGAGTAATGTTTACCTGTTTATTGGGTTCATATAATATTTTACTAAAATACATGTTATCGTGAAGTTTAGTAGGGAAAAGAAAATGTAATTATGGATAATGAGGAGATTTTGGTAAATATTTCATCCAGAAATGAACTTTTCAACAAACATATCATCTGTACTGCGAAATGATAGTTGAAAATTTTTTTTTTATGAAATCTACTCATTATCTTAATTATATTCTCTTTTTCATACTAAAGCTTGTGTTTTTTGAAAATATAAAACGAATAAATAGTTAAAATTTGTAACTCAACTTGAAGCGACAACCTGCAAAATAATTACCAAAAATCGTAAAATTTATTCAGTTATATACTTTTGGTTCTACTGTAGGTAGAATATTGATTATTCAGATCAGTATCCAAACTTATATAAGTTACCTATTGAAACTTTTTCCCCTCACATTCTTTGATACAATTTTTTATACGACCCACGGGAGGGAAACCAGATAAAACATACTATAAAACATTTTTGAGTTAAATACAAAAAAATTATTTAAATGTACCTGTTGAAAAAAAAATATCGCACAAATTATTTAGTTACAATATCTTTAATGATTTTTGTTTTGTACTTTTGGAATTTAAAAAATAATTTTGAGTAGGAAAAAATGATAATTATTCCCCAGGTTGTCGCTTTGAGTTCAGTAGAGTAATGTTTACCTGTTTATTGGGTTCATATAATATTTTACTAAAATACATGTTATCGTGAAGTTTAGTAGGGAAAAGAAAATGTAATTATGGATAATGAGGAGATTTTGGTAAATATTTCATCCAGAAATGAACTTTTCAACAAACATATCATCTGTACTGCGAAATGATAGTTGAAAATTTTTTTTTTTATGAAATCTACTCATTATCTTAATTATATTCTCTTTTTCATACTAAAGCTTGTGTTTTTTGAAAATATAAAACGAATAAATAGTTAAAATTTGTAACTCAACTTGAAGCGACAACCTGCAAAATAATTACCAAAAATCGTAAAATTTATTCAGTTATATACTTTTGGTTCTACTGTAGGTAGAATATTGATTATTCAGATCAGTATCCAAACTTATATAAGTTACCTATTGAAACTTTTTCCCCTCACATTCTTTGATACAATTTTTTATACGACCCACGGGGGTTATACGAGTATACCTGTACGGAAAAAAAGCTTAGTCACCTAAGCATCCTAATAAAAAATCTATACCTGAATGCCTACGTCCGACTTGGAGAATTATGCTCCATATTAAAGATTTATATAAACCATAATGTCTGTTCTAAAATCCTATTATTTAAATTCAATCTTAAATTTTAGTAAGTTACGGCCGGATGTTGGCCTTGGACACAAGTAAGGCGAATTTTCGAAGTCATCGGCCATGGTGACCTTCAAATAAAAGATATCGAGAAAAAAAAATTGAATCCCGGCCAAATTCGCAGTCTTCGGAAATCATCTGACATTTATCTGTCCGTTTATCGATCGTATATCAAATTATATCGTTCAAAAAACAAAAGGTCAAAATAATATTTATTTAAGTACATTAACTAGTTGCGTAAGAGGTCATAAATATTAATGAATAAAAAAAATATTTTGAATAAAATATTAATTGATGATCCTTCTTGAATTTTTTTTAATAAATTATTGCATTAAATTAATAAACGGTTGATCAGCATTACGTAATCAGATATGTCTGTGGTGTTCGCTTTGTAAAGGCGTAAATTCTTAAGACTCTAGTTAATAATTTGTTCATTATATAATTGCGGTAGCAGTTTTTTTCAGTCAAATTAAGAGTAATGTGTTAATTGTTGCTCTACCAATATTTTCAAAAGATTAAATAAATTAATTTAATAATCCTTTTATAGTTGATTCATTTCCTTTATACACTACATCATGAATGAAACACTTAAATTAAGAATATGTTTTGTATATATCATTGATTTTTAGTCTTAAACAAACCATTTACTAATTGTATGGATGTTGGGTAAATCAGTATATCGATAATTTTCTGCAATATATCATATTATAAATTTCTAAAATATAATTAAGATTTAATGTAAAAGAATTATAAATCGTTTTTTTTTCATAATTTTTTTTGAGAATATTTTTACATCATATCCATTCTTACTCGACAATTAATAAATTTTCAAAAACATTCATCTTTTTTGTATATCAAAGGAAGTTTTCCTCATAATAACACTTGGCTAAAGGAATATATATATATATATATATATATATATATATATATATATATATATATATATATATATATACATATATATATATACATGTACATATATATATACATGTACATATATATATATATATATATATACATGTACATTCATGTACACACCATATTCTATTATTAAGAACACTAGATAATATAAGAAATCGTTCGCAAAGAAAGACAAAATTATTCATTTTTAATTATGACCTCTACAATCTTCTCACAGAGCTTATGGGTTTGAGCAACCCCTTCTTACCCGTTCTTCAGACCTCTGGAAATCCCACCTATCAAATACCCGTCATTCTTCTTCCCTATCTTCTTTCCAATCTTCATTTTTCACCACTTACTCACTTCCCCTCTTTGCCCAGACGCTAGCTACTTTAAAAATATTTCATCAACAACAGTTCTCAGATGAAGTTTTTTTGTGTATCTAACCATGATATAAATGTTTAATTTACATAAGCGATCGTGAGTTAATGATTGTTTTATTAGCTTTATTTCTTAATTGGTTATTAATCGGTTCCTTGAGTTTAGTATTTAAACATCATACTACCTACTATGAGTCATACCATAACTCGAAAATGTGTTCGTTTAGTCCTTTTTACTCAAGATTAGTCTTCACTGTGAAAACATAACGACATTGTGGAATTACGATTGACAGATCTATTTGAATAATTGTAGTTAGTTGATTAGTGTTAACTAGATTTATATATAGTTAGTTTATACTAAATTTATTTATTCAGGGAGCGGAGTGGCTCAGAGGTAGGGCGCAGATTTTCCGTGCCGATGGTCTGGGGTTAAAATCCGGCTGTGGCGAAATTTATTTAATCTGTTAACAGCCGGGGAATCTGGTGTCCTCCTAGAGGTGACCCAGCCTCTATAAAATGGGTACCCGAGATAGAGGGAAACCTGTCGGTTGAATGTGATCTAGAACAAATCACCTCCCCCCACAACCGTTGTTTAGATACAGTACAATATCTACCACGTACTGAACCCAACACTCTTTATGAATTGTAGTGTTACAGGGTTTTTTTCCCAGCTTCAATAAATGGATCAATATCTATATAATAGTAATACATTAGGTATTTATTTCAGGTATACCTATCACACTCACTACATCATTACGTTACAGGACTGCTTGCCTCCGGAATATGAGCATTTTTAGTACTTGATGTACGTTTATTAAATAGTTAATAACAATCGTACAATTGAATTAACTTTTGCAACTATTCTGCCAATGTTGTATAACTATTTGTAGTTACTCTCCTTGAGCAGGCCCTACGCTTGCATACAGGTCTCCCGGGTTAGGTCCGGCAACGCCGCACTATACACCTGACTCCGAAAATTTCTATGCCGTCGATGACTAAGGCTTCAGGTGTGTTTTCTCGTTCGAATAAAAGCCACGAAATATTTAAACAATCGATCCATACATGTAGATATTAAAAAGAAAATTGCATCAATCATTTAGCTATTTTCAATGCATAACATTCCTCCTTTCTAAATTGAGAAATGAACGTGCAAACACCATCAAGACCGTTTGAGAATATTCAAATTAAAACATTTATAGGAAGGAAGGCGTTCTTTTATTTTGACTTTAACAAGCTGAACACCACATCCTGTTGCGTATGAATCCTCCTTAATAGAAGACAACTAGAAATACTCGGGGTCTAGTCACGCACCAGCGGTTACAAACATAAATAGATGCTTATTCGAAATTGTTACTACTCATGGTGTGATCACCGACGATTAGATTTTTATTTTATTTATTTTTATAACGTTCATAAAAAGATTCCTTGAGATTACGTAACAAGTCACCTATGAACAGAAAGTCAGTGTTAGTTTTAATTCCTTTTTAATGTAAGACCCTTTCACATAGTACATAGTATGTCACCTATAACATAGTACTTATTTTTTGTCTTGGGTTCCAAATCATCAATAAATAATGTAGCAGGGTTTTCTAGGGTTTATACTTTCAACCCTTGCTTGACTAACATGTTAAGCTCCCAATTAATTACAAAAGAATCATATAGAGGACTATGTCAAGATCAATTTGGACCTAAGGGGTACAGCATTGGGGCTCCACTAAACCATCTGATTCATGGCATATCCAATCCTTACGATCGAAAAACCTCCGTAAAATTGCCAATGCTCCTCACTTTGTTACGTATAAAATAATCCATAATAACCTTATTCTCCCATCTGTTTCGGATTTGGCCAGAACCCGATGTCAATCCCTTCATGACAAAGTTAATTCCCGCTCTAATCCACTAGTTTCAAACTTACCTACCTCTTTTATTCCAGATAATCCTGCGAGGGATCTGAAAAGACGATGACCTCGTGGCCTTCTAAGTTTAATATGTTATTTGAATATTAACTGTAAATAGTTTCTCTACCTGGAATTATCTCATGGCATTGCGTATCATTCATTCTATTTACTTGTATTATTATAACATAATTGTATTTTTCAATAAATAAATAAAAAACATATTAAAATGCGCATTCAATATTATTGTTTGCCATTCACACCTCCATTTTGCTAAATCTAATAATAATAAATAAAAATTTTGATCGGGTGAGATTTTGTCTTGGAATAATACACAATTCTATTTGTTTTCAGAAAAATTATACTGAGCTGAATTTCAATACCATCGAGAATAGGTACATCAGACCACAGTAAACAAATCGTTATGTGTCATAATCATTACCACATCATATTATACAACACACAAATGCTAGAAGATATCTGAACGATAAATGCTTTATCGAGTATTGTATATAGTAACGCACTAAAACATGAATATGTGTATACCTTTAAATATGCAAAACCTTGATCCCATATTTTCTTTTATTAAACACACTTATATATATATATATATATATATATATATATATATATATATATATATATATATATGTATTTATTTATATATATATATGTTAAAATATGCTTTGTCTAATTTTATTTTCATCTGGAGATGATGTAAAGAAGAAAAGTAATAGAGTTAATAGTAATTGGTTACGATTGAAACTACGGTTACGATTCTGGAAAATGATTTTTTTTTTTTAATTTAATGTAGGTAGTAGAGAGCTGAATAGTCCAAAGTGTTCAGTTGCTGTGCTGAAGGTTCGGGTTCAAATCCTGTAGCAGATAAATTTTAATGCGTCTGCACTGATATATAAAGTGTTGGAAGAACCTGGCGGTTGATTGTGATCTCGGCCAAATCACCTCCCTGCATAATCGTTAGCTTAGAAACTACATAACTCTACGATGTACTAAACCAAAGAACCTTCTTTGATAATAAATAACATAATAGGAGAAATAGACAGTTCTCTATACAAGTCAATGTATATCTTTACTTTGATACTGACAAAACTCTCAGAACACTAACTTAATTTTTTTTGTGAAGACTTATCATTTTCATAGCGATTATTCGTGGAGTTTCTCTCACCTTTGGCCCAGCCCCTACCATTGTCTGATCCTTCAGGTTGAGGTCATCTTCCTCCTGGAGAAATGTTAATCTGCCGGATACGAAATTATATATTCCAAAAGCCTCTCTTCGTGTCTTCCTCGCCCTGATGCTCATCCGAATCGCTCGTCGATGGCGATCGAACCGGATGTATTTTTATTCTTATTGCCACCCAATAAAAAGAGTGATGACAACGATCTGAATTAAAAAATAAAAAATAAATATCTAAAGTTGAGTTGTTTTTTTTGTTTTTCATGTACCAATCACTGTACATTAGCCAAATTAAAATTTTTAGAGCCATAGTTTTATAGTAAAAACTAATTATTAGTGCCATATAACTAGTTTTTACAACTGCTAATGGTAAAAGGTACATCTTGGAAAAACAATTTTCTTTTTATTCGGAATGCTAAACAAATAAATGAATGTTTAATCTATAATCTGAAGAAAATGATTACGAATCCTACATCAATGGATGTATTAATAGTAATTTTAATGTTAATTTTAACAACTTAAACAAGTTATTGAGTAATAATCATGTCTAATTAGGCAAATCATATCTCTTAGAAGTGAGGAACTTGCCTTGGTTGATCCAACTAATAGTTACGAAGTGTTTACTTCCTATCACATCTGCGCTGGAGTGATGGCATCTTAGAAAGTAATACCATTATATAATAAAGTGTATATTTCCTAACAGCATTTATACAATATTAATCCGGAATATATATTAGTTGTAGTTATTTGTTTAAGGGCTAAAAACTGCTGGTGGTTATTGTTGTTCACATAACTAACTATACAATTAGCTATTAATTATTTCATTTCAAACAATTAAAAAGGGATATATAGAAAAATAGAAAAAAATAAACTAAATCAGTATGTTAAAAAGTTCAAATTAATTGAAATGTCCTGGTATTTTTAAAAGTTTGATGGCACCATTGATTTCGTTCTCATTGAAATGTAAATGGTTGGCTGGATAGTTCTAAAAATAATGTAAAATGGTCAGGGGGTGCTGTCAATGATCTCACAAAATGTGAATGATTTATTTGATGTTGTTCATTGAATCCACCCCCTGACTATTTTACACTTTTTTTTATTTATTTAGTTCTCGTTATCGCTCAAATCCAAAACCACAGCATATATTTGGGTATGGCTTATTGGAACTGCTAATATTTATAATATTAGTCTTAGGATGATCTTAATGACGTACAGAAGATTTATGCTGTTTTAGGCAATGTAGCATAAATTATATTAGGAAAGATGGATTGATTTGGTCAGAGGGTGCAGTCAAAGATAACACAAAATAAGTTCTGCTTATTTTGTGTTATCTTTGACTGCCCCATGGCCAATTCAATCCATCATTAGAATTATCCAGACTACTATTTTCCTTTTCAAACAGATGTTAGGAAAGATTTCGAATCGGGGTTCATGTTCCTCCGCTGTGCAACTACTGCCTAAATCGACTGTTTGCGACTTGGTATAGTTTATCAACGTTTCTCAAAGATCTGACTAAGTTTATGACAAACCTAAATATCCTAATAAGAAGTTTCTCTTATTAGCTTTTCTTTCTTCTGAGTGCCATTCTAATTCTCTCAGCTATTTGTCTTTCGTGTGATAGTCTTGACTACTAGTCAATAATGTAGACCTACGGAAATAAAGTTGCGCTCATACATGCTTAAGGTTCTAATTTAGAACCAATCTAATGGTTGAAATATTTTTATGTTAAGCTGATATGTTTAAGTACAACTCCTAAAATCTTCTTCACCCTTGCCAGAATACTCTATTGCTATAAACTCCAACCGCTCTTCAATTCCTCCAAAGACGGAAGCCGACGCCCACCGCCTGACACGCAAGATAACGGCTCCTGTTTTTGGAACGGAAACTCCCCCTGGTTCGGGACGGCATACCAATCCACCTCGGACGGCCATCGATGTCTTGGACCGGTCCTGGCCCTCCAACTACCGCTCGTCTTCATGAATAATCTCCCAGCAAGTAGGATGACCACTTAGTGGACGGACCGTTACAATGGGACCTATCTGCATTGGATGATGGTTGACCCGTTTAGTTCTAACATAGAAACAAATATACTAACTTTTATCAGATGGAGGTCAAGTTTTAATTAGATAGTTATTTTCATAGGTTTTTCATGAAATCCTAATTCCGACCTGTCAGAAGGTAGCTCACCCTGTTCTTGGTAACCCCAGGAGCAATTGTTACCAGTCTTCTGAAGACCTCTTGCCAAAATTCTTTTTAGTCCTCTCCTTATGCTCATGTCACTAAGGATGATATCATCTGCCAGTCTATTTAGTGCCAACAAAGGCATGGAAATCAGGATTATGAGAATTGGTTTATCAATAGTTTACCAACTATCGACTAGCTATATTATTTGTCGGCCGATAGTTAATAAAAATGCGGAATGCCGGGTTTTGTGGCTCAGTACCAAGCTTGTTTATTAATCTTATAATTTTTGAAACTAGCAGTCAGTCATTTTAGAGGCAGTTTATACTGTTAAAATTATTTTTAAATATTTGAAAAATTTGAAGGTATCTGAGAATTCTGATCTCCTATTTCAGATACTCACCCCGCAATAGCAATAACAAACAGAAAAGTCATAGTAGTAATTATTATTGTTTATTAGTAATTATCTAAAAAAAAATTTGTAGCACAATAAAAGGGTGAACGGGTCTGGGGTTCAGTGCATGCTGAGACTGTACTGTTTCATGGATAATGGCTGTGCCGGGAGGTGATTTGTCCTAGATCACGCTCAACCGCCAGATTTTTCGGCTCCTATACCAACTTCATGGAGGCTGGGTGAGCCCCAAGAGTGTTCTAGACCATTATCATATATTATTATTTAAATGATAAATAATAAATTATTTAAATATAATGACTGTATGGTTTAGACAGTCATAAAGGGGTTGTTAGTGATTGTAACATTTGAATTTTTTCATTTATAAACATATATTAAACTTTATCAATAATGAACACCAAGAAGTTAGAGCTGAGGCAAAAAATATCAATTGGGTATTTTTTTAAATTTATTTATGGGATAATTAGCCATTATTGAAAACCTAGAGTTTACAGAATTTTTACATTACTACTTCCAGCTTTAAATTTTCTCCAGAAATATTTATTGATCAAGAACACTTCATTATTTTTCTATATTTACTATTAAACCCATTTTATATCCCTTCATCGATAATGCAAATTTAATTATTTATCAAAAAAAATTCTTATAACTTCATTGTTTTTTTATTTGATTTTTTTTAAAGTCCCTTCGACTGCTGGGACCATTAGCGACGACTGCTCTTCTTATATTTCTTGGATTAAGTTTGTGCGGTTTAGGTACATAAGAGTCCTCTGTAGTTCGTTATCATTTTTGAAAGGTTGGCCCGTTTCAATGTCCAAATTTCTTTTTTTTTTTTTTTAGAAAACAAACTTTATTCTGGGACCAGGTCCCTTTAGAATAACAATAATGAACAAATAAAATAAACATAATATTCATCTGGCCAGAAGGCTACATAATAATACAAATCATGAAGTAATCAAGATTGACAAAACATAAACAAATTACAAATAGAAAAAAAAATATATATACATATATATATTTTTTATTATTATTGTATTAATAACATTAATACAACAGTTAAAAACGAAATTGCTAAACAAAATAAGTGAATGGCATAGCAAGTGATAAAGTATTTACAAGATCTGTATCTTCTTTGTTGTTAGAAAAATAAACAAAACACGTAGGTAACAAGATCGAGTATTCAGTACTGATTTATTCAAGCGGAAGATTTACCAGCCTGGACAGCGTCTTTTTGGGATGCCAAGAGATGAAGGAAAAACAGTGATTTAAATGAAGCCAATGAGGAAGAGTGGCGGATGAAAGGAGGGATTGAGTTCCACACAGTGGTGGAACGGGCGATGAAGGAACGCTCGAATGCCTTGGTTCTATGGGAAGGAATGTAGAGATCGGAAAGGCGGGATCTTGTTTTGTGGTGCTGGACAGAGGATTTGAATTGGAGGAGACTATAGATATATGAAGGGTGTTGCGAGTTAATGGATTGGTATAGAAAAACACTAAGGAAATATTGTCTACGAATGGGAGGGAAG
This sequence comes from Troilus luridus, assembly GCA_964056705.1. Taxonomy (NCBI): domain Eukaryota; kingdom Metazoa; phylum Arthropoda; class Insecta; order Hemiptera; family Pentatomidae; genus Troilus; species Troilus luridus. Next base: position 75,808,202 of record OZ057416.1, on the reverse strand, counting down.
AGCCACTTTAACTCGTCATAGTGATGTGACACCCGGGATCGCCTCGGAGTACCAAGGACAAATCTTAAAGCGCAGGTCATTATTCTTTTTAAGCGGTCCTCCAGCATTTTCGAAAGGCCCCCGTATACCACACTACAGTAGTCAAAGTGGGGGAAGATGAGGGATGTTACGAGAAGCTTACGGGTTGAATGTGTAAGGAGATGCCGAGATCGATGAAATAATTTCAGGGAACTAATTGATCGTCGGGATATTTGGGTGACTTCTTCTTACTATTTCATACTTCTTCCATTCAAATAGATGCTTGACGGTAATTTGTACTTTGTTACAGCTTTGGCAGGTTGGTTGGTACTCCCTAGAAGTAGGTGAAGATGTGTCGACTTAGTATGACCAATTCTTAACCAGCTTATTATCTGCACTCTTTTGGCGTTAGGCCGTTGGGAGGGATCCGAGAAGTGTTTTTTCTTTTATTTGACGGCGGTGGTTTTGCGGCACGCTCTCCCACTTTTCATCACAATTTTCTTTAATTATATTTCTTATCACTGCCAGCCATTCGGACCAAAAAGGTGGAACTTAACAAGGGATCATCACTTTTTGCAGCTGCTTTAGCCCCCCCCCCCTCCCCGCATCAGGTCGTTCATTGCCACTTATGGCTACATGCGAAGGGACCCATAAAAGTGAAACTGTTTTATTATTTTATTCCTTTAAGCCATATTCATGCTCTGAATTTTCTGTAAAATTAAGGTTCCTGTCCAAAGCTGTTCTAATGTGTTTATCACTGATAGTGAGTCAGTTACTATGACGGATTTCTCAATGCCATTGTTTGTTATATGCTTCACACGAAAAGATAGAGTTTAGCTCGTTCATTCGCCATTGGCACGTGCTTGCGTCACTATACAACACCCCGCACTGTTCTCACATTTAGCTCCGTCTGAAAATTCATGATTAGGGAATTGGTTGAATATGATTTTACTGTACCTACATTTTATCATTTCTGGTGTAGAGTTCTTCGAAATTGGTAGTAGTTTTTTGTAATTGGTAATAGGTGGCATCTTCCATGTTGGTGAATATCCCATCGTCAGGGGTTCATTGTCCGCTAGTACGGAAATTTTAAAGTGATCGAGATAAGCTGCGACTCGGTGGCAAAGTTCTTCTCTATTTGTAAACAAGACAGAAGAACCACTAATAACTAACAGACGGAATTTAAAATCTCCTGACTGGTCAAAATATACCCTATCTGTTGATTTGATGTTAGCCAACGAATTTCCCACATCCAAGACGGAAAACATAGATATACTAGTCGAAGAAGTTATTGAAATAATAGAAACAGTAGCAATAACAACCGAACCAGAAATAAGCTAACAGTATTATATAATGTATTATCTATATTCTAAATTATTTTTTTTGAATAATAGAAAAAATAGATAGTATACCACGTATCATACCATATGTTATGACTTAATTGTTAATTTAAACAACATTACAATAACAATTTAATTTCAATATCAATTAATTTTTAAGCTCTAGCAGACATTTATAATCGAAAAAACTAGAACTGATATTTGTAAGGTTGTCTTGAAATTAACATAAACCTTAAATTAATTTAATAATTATCTACATTTGTATTAATAAATAAATAAAAATGTATTATGTACTCAGCAGGGTCTTCATGTACACTTACTGTAGCTTATGGATAAGATAATATCTGCACAACATTAGCTTCGGAACACGAACTAATGTGCCTGAGAGTTGTATCAAGGTTCAGTTATACCGTCGCGGTCTGTTTGCCCAGGACCACTTTACGTAAGGCGGAAGAGACACCTTATATAAAATGGACGTTGGTTTATGCTTTCTGCCGTTTAGAACGAACAACGATCGGAAAAGCGTTGAGAAAATATGGCGAAAAACTTCGCCATTTACATATTTCACACCTAAAATAAACATAAGGATAGAAGGAAAGTTTTTCTAGTATTGTTAAATTTTCACTCGTCATTTTCTAATTTATCAGTTTAACTTTCAATAGGAGGTTTTTCAAATTACACTTCTACTTAAATCCTTTAGGGGCGGGGGCTTTAAAAGAAGATCACAAATATAATATGCCTGATGACAATTATTTCTCTCAATTAATGTTTATTATATTATATCATTATTGTGGCTTTGACCTGATATGTTAATTACTTGGCGAAATACATCCCGAACCTTGTTTCGATTTTTTGAGTTCAGTTTGTTAATCAACGAAAGAAACCAGAAAAGAATTAAATGACATTTTAATATATTTTTTAGGGAAAGTGGTATGGGAAATCTTATGTATAGCGACATATACAGATTCAAAACATGTTAATAATTTCCTAATGAATTGGAATTTTGTTAGGAAACAAGTTTTCATTGATCGGACTATTTGTGGTAAATGATGCAATTTCAATGCAAGCCTATATAAAGCGTAGGTTTTTCAGATTCCGATAATTTTCGAGATGTTTAATTTATACCAAAAATGCGCAAAAATACTTGAATATTATACCACTCCACACCAATATAGTATTTTGTTATAAGAAAACCTTTCATTAGTGTTATTGAAAATTTACATGTATTTCTTTAAATATAAAATATATCATAGCTGTGTGGTAAAAGTCGTTTTTTTTCCTCTGTTTATATTTGTATCTACACCAGTCAAGTAAAAACAATTGATAGTCAGTAGATTAGCTATCAGAAAAATGAAACGAAATGTGGGAGGGACGAAGAAGAACAGAACCTCTCCAGTGGCTAGATTTAATTTCCTATAAATAGATCGTAAAGTTAAAATATAACACGGAAATTAATAATATTTATTAAAAATAATGATGTCTTGATGAATCCGTAAGCTCGATGCCGATAACATCAAACTCCACTAACAAACTTTCATCTAAGATTTATTAACCAAATCTGAGCCCTATGATCACCTTTAACGAAATCCTCCCACCTATTCTTTGGATAAGCCTTCAGACGTTTAGTAGTAGACTATGCGCTGATTATCTTTTAAGGAATACGTTCGTTACGGAGCTCATCTAAACTTCAGCTACTTTTGCTGGTTGGTTGGTCTGAAATTCTTCGTAGTGTAACCTCTTATAATCTCCATTTTGCCTTTTTCATACCAAATATTCAATGCAATACTTTATTTTCGAAAACCTTACGACGTTGATCATCTTTCAACGTCAGTGACCGTTATATAAGTTTATAAGACCGTAATATAAGTTTCACGCATATAAAGCAGTTGGTTACATTATATTCTTATAAATTCTAATTTTTAAGCATTGTATAACAATATATAGCATTCTAATAAAGTTTTAAATAGTTAATAAATTAAATTTGGCTAAGTACACCGAAGAAGGTACAATTAGTGAATGAGAAAAGAATGACCCGGATGTTCACATTTCAGGGTGAAATGCAAGCAGTGTGTCATGGCAGCGGGTGCTCCGCTTTGCTGACACATTAAGTCTGAGAGAAAGCTTCTAACTTCCATGCTACTTAGTTGTCTTACTTCGTCTCATTTCTGTTCTCCCAAGTATTGAACATAAAGTTTAATGTTTAAGTTCATGGACAAAGCATCCCTAAATCATGCATCAAGGTCAGCCGTGCAAGTCTTACAAAAGCAAAACGCGATATACAACCAGTATATAACTAATGATTGAAAATATTAACATGGATTATAGGATTGCCTGTTAAATGTGTCGTAATCACTTACAAGCTGATTGAAAAATTATTTTGTTCATACAAATTTAGAGTTGGTAGTTTGACAAATCGTACTTATACCGATATCGAATACTACTCTATCCTGAATACTCCTTACAATTTAAGGGTTTAAGGTCATTATTCCATTAGCCACTAAAACTCTCTCTTAGCATATCCATGTTGCGAACTAACAAATGATCTCTTCAAATTTCCCCAATCGCAAAACTGTTATAAATAATAGATGATTTTCATTTTTGACAATGAAGCATTCTTACGAGAGCACAACGAAGTTAATTAACAAAGATTTAGCAGATACAGTTTTTTAAAGGTAATTTCAAATGACAGGATACCTGCAGCCCTAGTGAATAAGTGGTCAAGTCGAAATTTGTCCAGAGAAAATTAAGTGGATTGAGGAAAACGGAATGAGTCATTTTTTTAGTTTTGTATTCTATTGGAGTTGTAAAACAAGCATTAACTTAATTTCAAGGCAGACTTAGCCCTTCAATCAATACTAAAAAAAAAACAATCCCACTTTCCTAAATACAAGAATCTCGTTTTGGAGAAAATTCCCTTTTGTAACTTAATCACCAAGGCTGTAGATTTTACAATCAACATTTTAAAAAATCATTATCTTCATCGAACAGTTTCATATACTCATAATTAACTATTATATTACTTAAGTATATATTGTAGCAATTAAAAATATTCCAATGTTTACTATTTGAAATGTTTAATTAGTGTTAAATTGGGATTTTTAAGTAAATCTAATAACTAATAACTACTAACTAAACAATAATAACAATAATATCAACCATTGCACGAATCATTCCACGGTATTTCCATTCGGTAACTTTTTTTTTTTAGATTACCAAATATGTATTTTATTTCCAGTTACTGGTTTGTCAGAAATAAATCACGCTGATGAATACAAACATCTCAACAAATGTTATTTAGTGTCTGCTTCAAACAAGGATTTTGTTATTTCGTGTATAAGTATATCCATGGCCAGTTATACTCATGCACGAAACACAAAACGCGTTGCTTGAAGCAGTCATTTTTTTTTCAATTCGAACTGGCACAATCAGTGCGTGGTTGGAATCCGGAATGGTTCTTCGGCGGTTTGAGGAGGACATCGACCCACACACTTCTGCCCTATCAGAAACCTCAAGGCGTTCCTACTCATATCCTCAGGAGTACAAATCGATTCGTTTAGGTCCTTTTTTAGGCAAGGTGCAAGTAATATCACAAATAAATTTAAAAGTATGTAAAATATAATTGAGCGTCACATGGTAAACAGTTGTTGGGTTTTAAAAATAATTAAATTATTTATTTATAACAAATTCTAATTATAAGTTATATGTATAACTTATAATGAGAATTTGGTGGAAGACCGGCAGGGCTGGAGAAGGCTGTATAGAATTCCTCCTTGTATTGCATAGGCGTTTCGGTTCATAAGGAAAAAATATGACGATGATAAAATATTTTAATATCCTTTTTATGAATGCCCTTTTTAACCTTTATTTGTCGATTAATTTGACACTCACTAGTAATAGTATTTAGCTAAGACGATAGTAATTACGGTCAGTATAAATAATTAATTTAATTATTTTTAAAGCCCAGCAAACACTGTTTACCCCAGAAAGCTCAATACAGTGCCATTATTTTCAAACTTACTCGAGATTTAATTTATCTGCATCCACTTAATCAAACCAATCTTAAAATGTTTAAAAATTTTCAATAATTTTTTAGTTATAAATCGACTTTTTTATATTAACAATTTTTGACTTTTTCAAGAATGTACGACGGACAAGATCGGTCAGAGATAATGTTTGTAACAATCGGTCAGAGATAATGTTTGTAACAAATAGACTTTTTTTTTTTAATTCATTTTTCAGGTAATATGGAATATGTATTGAAAAATTAGAATTGATATTTTTTTTAAACAGAAGAAACATTTTAACTAATTCACTTATTTATGTGATCAATATATTGCTCCTTGCGGAAGAAAGTCGTAATGAGTAAAGTATATCCTATATTTTGCCCAGCTTTAATTAATAAGAACTTATATATATATATATATATATATATATATATATATATATATATATATATATATATATATATATAATTTGTTTATTATATTAACTATATATATAACAAACTATGCCATGAATCGCAAATTTACATTTAAACTATTAAAATTTAAACCATATTCTTCGCTAACAAGAAATAATGTTCGCTCCCAAATAAATATATTTCTTTTTCTTAAAGAAAAAAACACTGTTTTTACAGATTCGTAATATTTTACTTCATTAATTAGTTTCCTAATAATTTGTTTAAGATTAAGTTAATTATAATAAGGACCGTTAGTCACACACAGTTTGAGTAATTCGTAGTCGAATGAGCTTTCCGACTGATAATTGCAGCAACTCATTAATTATGCCATATCCTCATAGTGAGAATGTAATGTTGCGTATCAACGTAGCTATTATAGTTTATCTATTCTGCGTCATTATGTGAGTTTTTAATTAAACAGATCGAATCTAGGTGTTGAATCCTAAATTATATTGAGACTGAAAATAGATTTTTTTTCAAATTTAAATAACTTTTCTTCTTACCTATCTACTTAACTCTAGTTAAATAAGAAATGTATAAATATGAGCGAAAAATCAAAAAGAGCCGTACGTTACATAGAAAAACGCAGCGGAAAAACGGCTATGCCATAAATTAATAAATATAAGCAAACATTTATTCTGAAACCTCAAGCATTTTAAATAACCCTAATGAATCTTAATAGATTTGGTACTCGCATATTTGTTTTTTTCTTTTTTATTGGCTGATTCTTCTGTTGATCAGCTGTCTTTATTTAATTCTTCCCCATCTGTTTTTGCATTACCTTCCTCCCCCTTAGTTGTTTGTGGAGCGTCATGCAGAAAAAGATGCTGTCTTTAATTGACATCAGTTCCGCAAGTTGTCGCTTCAAGTTAAACACAACTTTTATCGGTGTATAAGCACAACACAAAGTATATACACAACTTTTAATGGTTTCATTTTTATAATTCTCGAAAGTAAAAATAATTTTATTACTGACTGTATATAGATTAAAGAAGCGAGCTACACATACTGTTAAGGTTGTATCATCATTTGTACTTTGAAATGTTTTTTGAAACTTTCATTTCTTAATGAAATCGTTACCGAAATATACACATTCCCCTTGATTACACACTATTTTTCATACTGAGACTCAGGGTTATTTTCATTTTTGAGAATATTAAAAAAAGAAAGGAACGAAAAGTTAAATATTGTTGTGACATTACTCGATGGAACGACCTGCAGAATTCCTACTTACGTGCCGTACTTGTCTTCTTGGAAGCAATTTTCTTTTGTTGCGATCCCTGGTGAAACGTTTACACTGGTTTTTTCCAGTATTTTAGAGATTTAAGACTTCGCCTGTGTTGATGATTATCGTGGTTTTAAGCCGTTATACGATTCCAAATAATACTCATACTGTACCAAATATGGAGTATACTTTCCGCCAACAATCCTATCGTATTTTTCACTCAAAACGATCAATACGCTATGGGAACATTTTTTTTCGTACAAGACCAAGGTTCTTGGCCTTGAGAAAACGGAAAATCGGACAATGCACCGATTCGATACGTCGACTCAACGGCTTGTACGTTCAAGCATCTTAACAGTGATCGCGTTAGAGATCCTATAAGTGCACCATGCAGTAAATCTTATAACTGTTTCTTGTAATAGGATTTCGTTAAGTTCACTTTGAAAATGGAACAAACGTATTTATTTTTTCATGTTAATATATTACGTCACTTTTGGGGGCTTCTCGTGCACTCATCATATGGTTACAGCTATCTGAAGCCATCGGTGTATGGCGAAAGCAAAACTATGTTGTTGTTTTTTAAACTCTAAAGTTACCTTTACCTTATAGTCCGAATTTCCGGGTACTTACGGTTTTTTTTTGTAACCATCGAAGAGGTGTGTAATTTGTACTAATGAACCCTCCGCTAGATCGCCGTTGCGGGAATAGCCAGGAACTGTTATTTAGATATTTAAAGCTGTTATATAAGTCAACTTGACCGTTACTGTAACCGTTTGTTATTCGAGATCAGTATCATCATCGCACGTATGGTAAGTGCAGAATGAGCCTGTATGTAGGTACATTCTTATCCTCAGATGCGGACTGAAGAATGTGACGTTTAACTATAAAGAAACTCACTCCATAATAAATTATCTAGGGATATGCCATAAAGTATTTTTATTTATGAGATTTATAAATAAAATCAAAACGTTTTGATTTAATGTGGTTTTTAATTTGTTGTCTAAGAATAAATGTTTTTTTTCACAATTTCTATGTAAATTATTGAATCAGAAAAAAGGTCCAGGGATCCCTAACGCTTTATTAGTTCAAATAAAAAAAATGTTGTTAATATTTTATTGTCGTAAAAAGCAGTGTACAAAATATTTTATACGTCTGTTCATTTTAACCAAACTCAGCTTTACGCGTTTAATGTTGATACAAGTAGTTTGAAAATGAATTAGGTTCTTTTACCAATCTTTATGTACCAGTCTTAATAATTCCCCTTTCAGTTATTTAGGCGTGACAATAATTGCAAGGAAAATCCAATCATACCTCAAAAAAATACACTGCATAATCTATTACTGCATCCAAGACTACCCATCAGTCAAAATGCTACAGAGGTTGCGGTAAATCAGTATAGTAGTGTATCTATCCTATGAAATAATCACACCACATAAATTGAATTGGATTAATAATATTCAAAAATCCTAAATCAGTCCACGGGTTGCCCCTATAATATTTGAATCCCATCGTAATGGGATGTGAAAAACGATAACTTAGGATTTTTTATCTTGATTAAGATTCCAAACTTCCTCAATCTCTTTTTATTTTTTTTTTGTTCGAATTGGCTATCACCAAATTGCAATCAACCACGCAACCACTTCGTCAGGAACCTCCTGCCTAAATTTTCGACTGTTCAGGCGCTCGACAGTGTGTGAAAGTCTCCTCCTGCGAAACCTGTTCGTCCATTGCGAGACTCCATTGGTACCTTGATTCATTTCGTAACGGTAATCAGATTACAGAGCCTTGTTTCAATGCGCCCGATCTCCGATATCTCATTGCCAGCGACCCATTTATTACTGTTAATAGTCCGAGCGGTAACGCTGATTGTTGTTGGAATGCTGACCGCACCTCGATAGGTATGTGGTATAAATTAAATAACTCAACAGCGGGCGTCCTTGTGGAACAGCTCACAACATTGAAATGTTAATGGCTAACTGTACAATAAGTTTATATTGTCTTGAACTGAAATTATAATAATACTCAGTTTTATAGACATAGTTAAAAATTAAAACAAACTTCACCACCTTACTCCACACGAGTCACTTTCTAAAGGCCTTTGCTTTCCAGGAAAAATACTAAATATTCTAAATAATATGATTAATTAAATTACGGCTTATATAAAATAAAATATTTCTGTAAAAATTTACTGCAATTCTATTGTTCAATTACCTTTTATGGAAAAAGTCATAATTAGTAAATCCTAAACTAGAGCCTGAAAAGACTGATGGATGACTCGCTTAATGTTAGGTTTGGCAAGCTAATCTCGTGTTCCATTCTTACGATTAGTAACAAACTATTTCCTCTACGAAAGTTAAATTAGATTTTTTTTAAATTTTGCAATATAAACACAATAAGTCCTTGCTGTGATTATAAAGTATATGAGGTGTACTGGAGAAAGCGGATAACTCCTGAATTGACTTTTTACACATTGACATGAAAATTGACTTTTTACATGTTTCGCTGCTTTAGTAAAGAGATTTTATGTTCCCGAAACTTAAGGCTCAGAACCGTGCTAAACCAGGGGCAATAAGGTGGTAAAGTGTCCTCTTAAACAAAGTTACTTGACTACTCCAGCGAAAAATGTGAAAAAGTGAATTTTCGAAATTATCCACTTTTGATACTGAATGCCTCATATTATTCCTCCGCAACCTCTTTGATAATTCATTGGTTTATATTCTTACAATCATAGCTAGATTTATTTTTAAAAACATCTGAGGATTTAGCTAAATGTATTTTATGAATATCATACGGTTAACATTTTTAAATGATTTTGTAAATCGTTAAGAAGTTTACAAATCTATTATAATAATGCAACAGGTAATTGGCAGAATGATACATTGGTTAAAAATTAAAATGTAAAAATTCTATAAGCTTTGAATGATTTTCGCAACTATTCATTCGATAGAGGAAAAAACTCCATGGATTTTAAATATAATTAATTGTTTTAATTTACTCATGCATCTGGATAGGACTGCTTAGTGCCAAGTTTATACCAATACTGTCATAACTTTTCTTATGATTTATTTGTAGCGTTTGCTTCTTGGAGATGGTTGGATGCTGTCTCTGGAATATTTTCTTTACGTCATTCACTTTCTGTCCTCATGATTCCTGGGAAGGGTAAATTTCGACTGGTATTTTCGTTTCGGAGGTGTATTTTTTTATGTTTTTTTTCAATAGACTCAAGTTTTTGTTAGTTTTTTTTTCCTTTATTGTCTTAATAGATATTCAATATCAATTTTAAGGTTTTTTCTTTCTATATTATTACGTAAATAACATCTTTCGTGTTCCTCTTTAATCTGAAGCGTTCGGAATGTCATTATTCAATTTATGATGAAGTAAGAATACCTAGACCAGTAAGAAAATTTACAATAAAAACTGGAATTATAAATGGATTTCGTAATGGAATACAACTGTAAATGGCATTTTCCTACTGAACTGTAAATTCCCCTCCCACTTTGAAGTATAAACAAGTGATTACCTAGTCAAGAAATGCCCACAAAGCAGCCTCGTATAACGGGCCACGTACAACATAAAGCGTTTGCGACCAAGGACACAATAAGAGGAAAGATCACACGCCCATGAACACCAAGGAGTTCTAGTTCTAGTAAAACATCGTGAAATACACAAACAATAAACAAACTACACAAACATTTCAATGTTAAATGAAATTATTTTAAATTTTTACATGGAATATATAAATACAATAAGGGCCACATGTGATCTAGGTTAGCATACAAACTAACCTACAATGCCTAATATCGCGGGTTCGTAGCCCGACATGTGATCTTAGGATTTTTATTTCGCTTAAAAAATCCTAAGATCACATGTCGGGCTACGAACCCGCGATATTAGGCATTGTAGGTTAGTTTGTATGCTAGGTGGTCCCGAGACCTATTTTAAGTTCCTTCTGACGGACGGCATAACTAAGGATTTTTATTTCGCTTAAAAAATCCTAAGATCTGTACGGTGTTCAAGATACTCGTTAGTTATCCCTATCCTAATTTTAAATGGATAGGACAAATTTAGGACTCCCACTGTAGCATCGTTCGATTAGCCATAGCAGCATAAAGTAATCTTAATTGAATAAACATCATATATACAATATATTCATTTAGGTAAGGAGATAAAAAAAAAAATGTTCACCTTTTTTTTACTCGAAATCATTTACACATTACTATTCAATATCTTTCTATATCCATTCTAGAGTATTAGTTTTTATTTATGTATATACAGTGTTAACTAAAGGAGATTGGTTGCGAACATTAATGAAAATTACAAATCACAAATAATTGTATACTGTAAAGACGTCAATTACTTGTATCGAAGTCGTCTATTTTTTTTGTTTTATTCAAGTTAAAAATTTAACGCGTTAAAATTTTGTAAAAAAAAAACTTTTTTATATTTTTTACCTAGAGGCCTCAATGATCCTCAGTTATGACGTCCTTCTGATGGGACGTAAAATGGAGGTTCCTACTCAGTACCCATTAAATATCACTTTCATAATTATACCTGGGATAGGCAATAATTTAGAAATCCCACTGTAGCTTCTTATGATTAGCCTAAACAGCATATATAGACGAAACAAAACCAGAGTCCTTATATAAAAATAAATTTCCTCGGCATAAAATCAGAGATCTATAATCATGATGAAGGAAGATGAATGAATAATTTTAGAATACTTTAGTGAACTTCATAAATCTGTTCACTAGCTTAAACTTGATAGTGAAACGTGTGAGACCACCAGCAGACCTTGAAGACCGCCGGAAGACGTACCTGAAGACCAAGGAAGATAATTCAGCCCAATTTTCCCATCCCTTGGCCTGGCTCCATCTTCCATTATCCCTACCACAACCCGAACGTGAGTTCTTCTCTAATTCGCCTGCTAGCTCATGCCTCGAAAGAGCCAGTCTTGACAACTTAAAATGATATTTTTCCTCACAAACAATACTGGGAATAACACTCACATAAAAGGAAGCATGAAACCTTAACATCGATTAAAAATACTTAATTATGTATAGTAAATATAATTATTTTCTTTATTGAGTGGTAAATAGTCCCCTGAAATATCAAATGTGAGATATAAATAGTCAGAGCCACTACCGCCATCTATCAACCCTGAAGATGGCCTACAATGTAGGTCGAAACGTCGGCACTTATAAACTGCACACCCAGACTATCTATATATATTATTTTCTACTATTTCACCAAAAATTGGCCCAAATCGGGTACTATTATTGGGTGAATAAAATTTACCTAATACCTTACCTTATCTCAGGGTAGAGCTGTATGTTTCAACGCCTCTGTTGTTTGAAATTACAAGCTCCTTGATATATTACAATTTATGTTATAATATTTCATAATTAGGAAATAATTATGTTGTTACCACATATTTTTGTTTGAAATGCTTATATATTTTTGTTTTGTTTTTTCAGGTAAGAGATTTCTGGCCTCACTGTTGTTTTGGATATTCGATTCAGTAAGTTTGAAATTTTTTGTTACCGTTTATTAAGAATATATCTGAAATAATATATCCAATTAAAGCTAATTAAGAATTGTGTGAAATGGTTAAGAGATGCTGTCAATGAAATAAGAATGACTTATTTTTATTATGCCAACGTTACGGCCTAAGATTTAGTCCATCTTCAGGGCAGAGCAGATGCAGAGTCATTAAACCACAACCAATTTAAATATTTCAACCGATTCAACTAAAGCTAATTAAAATTCGGAAGATGCTACAAATACGTCTATGTTCTCTTTTGCACCTTCTGGACGATCTGAACTTGTGTGTTGCCCTTATATGTCGCTATATTTCAACTAGAATTGTTTAGAAAAATCAAAAATATCTTTTTAATTGATTATTTTGATTTTAATGAGTGGGATTTTAATGATACTTGTAGTAGCTGTTTCACTGATGTAAACAGCTTGGTGAAGATATCAATTCAACTTTTCAAATCATGATTTCAAGGGAACTCTATACACAGTGGTTCACACGATTTGCATTCACAAGTTACGCACTAGCATTGAACTGGTAACCCATATAACGTTTAAAAAATACTACGACTATGTGTCAAGAATTATTTCTACATATATGCTGAAGAAACCGTACGATAAACAACTTAAACGGTGACATTTTTTAACGACCATGAACAGGAGTTTTGGCTGGCAACTTACAACAAAAAGGGCCACCTGTGGTCTTTTGGTTAGCGTAAAAACCTACTATCCCAAGGTCACGGGTTCGCACCCCAGAACCTTCTGATAAGGCGTAAAATAGAGTCCCGAGATAATACGATGTCGGTATTCGTTAACGATTCCTATCCTACTTATACCTGGATAAACCCTCTGTTCCATCGTTCGATTAGCCATAGCAGCATAAAGTGACATTAAATGAACGTACAAACAAAGTACAACAAAGGGATATTGAGCCTTCTTCTGTTGCATACCTAATTTGTTAAGTCTCTCCTACTCCATTTTTTCATTGCAAATTATCGATTTCCCAAACGCCTTTCGCTCCATAGAACCCAGTCACATTATCGGCATACCCTGCCAACCGCAGTGCCCGCCATAACTGTCTTACCCTCTCTCCCGCCCGATATACCGCAGAATGACCGGACTTTCACACACAGACACGGGAAGAAAACAATGATCCTGGCCGATGAGGAGGATATCCCGCCCTTCCAGAGGAACGTGGCATATTGACTTTCCCGAGTTGGATAACGCATGGAACATCCCTAGGTAATTTCTCTCAGCCTCTCTTACATAAGAGCGATCACGACTCTTAACGCTTTCTTATTCATACTTCTGTAGAAACTTGTTTTTTTTTCTTTTTTTTCTAGGCAAATTAAAAGTCGTTTTAGCGGTTCCGGTGTTAATCTTAATGGAATGATCTCGGGATGGTTTTCTGGCAACTTTAAATTTGTAATGTTCAAGGGAAAAAATCTAAATCAACACAACATGGATATTACAACACTATCCCGTGATGGCGTATAAATGAATATGAATAACAAAGGTTCCCAGTACCATGAAGGGCTAGGGATTAGTTCATGGTGGAGACTGTACTGATTTAAGGACAGCGATTGTGCAGAGAGGTGATTTGTCCGAGGTAACGCTCAAATAGAGGCTGGGTGAGCCCTAGGAAAGTCATTAGATGTAACCGAGTGCAGCCACAGGTATAAACAGATAAAATAATTTTTCTGCCACGTCTGTATTTAAACCTGAAACTTTTGTAATAGGAACTCAGCCCTCTACCGCACTACATATCAACTAAAACCTTCTATAAGTGAACATCCATTTGAAATTCCAAAACGTACATATATTTAAAAAAACATAAATTGATCTATAATATTATTATTAGTCACAAAAAAAATTATTAAAGAACCTTTCTTACGCTTTGTTGGAAGTTTCAAAGTACGCAAATCTGTCTATACATGAAACAAGCCCATTATAGCTATATATTCTAATAGATTTTTCCTGTTAGGACGAAAAACAAATTTGTTTACTGTTATCTAAAATGTAAATAAACAATGTCTTTAAAAAACTGTTAATTATATCGTATCACTCGTTAATAATCAAAGCTTTCCACCAACCACTTTTTTATTCCTGTTTACTCTTTAAATCTATCCCTAGCCAATTTCGAAGACGAAGGATAAATTTCCTGATAACGTCAACATAAGGATCCATACGAGGATCCTTCCAATTCCTTGCATTTCCTTAAAGCAATTTTCCTCTAAATCTATATCATATAAGTTTCTCTAATTGTACTAGTTTAGTATACAAGATACACAATACATAATTGGACACTCATATTATATTATAGAACTTCTTTTCCAGACATTATAAAAAACAAAACAAGATATTGCTGAAGAAATCGTGAATTGAAAAAATATTCAATACCGTAACTCTAAATTGCCCAATAAACGGTTTGAGGGATGATCTTACCCTAAGAAAAAATAAAATGAAATAAATAAATATTATTTTATTTGTAAAATAGGTTCTCTTTTCTATTCTACTTTTCTCTTCAAAATAAAAAATATTTAAAAATATCACCATAAAAAGAACAATAAATAAAAAATAAATTGAAATAGGTTGGTCACAGTGTAGTGGTTAACATAACTACGGTTCTATGCACTAGTGCATGGGTTCCCAGCTTGATAAGTGCCCCTGGTTTTTTTTTTTTTAATATGTTAAATTCCCTGAAATAACATCCTTCCCAGGGGAAGTAAAATAGTGGACCCAACCTCGGATCAGAGACTGGTTCATAATTATACATGGATAGAAAAAATGTAAGACTCATATTGTAGCATCTTTCGGTTAGCCTTTGGCGCATAAAATGACGTTAATTAATTATAAAAACCGAGCTTAAAATAGGTTTGGAGATGACCTCGTGACCTTCTATGTTGAACTTTTATTTGAGTACTACCATTGGTTAGTACTAAAACCTCAAAGTAGGTTTGGAGATAGATAATTGCGGAACATATATACTCCGTTCTAATTAATAGTTATGTTATTTATTTAACGCCGTATTTGGAATCCCCATACTAGACTGAAACAACAAGAAACAGCCCGCCGTTTCAGGCTACTTTAACATTCCCTCTCGTATTCAATACTTACAATCCAAAATCCTTCGTAAAATCCTCAATGCTCCTTACTTTGTTACGAATAAAGTAATCCATAATGACCTTAATGTCCCGTTTGTTGCTGATTTGGCCCAAGTCCAATATCAATCTTTTCATGACAAACTTTATTTCCAATCAAAACCACTAGTTTCAAACCTAGCAACCTCTTCAATTCCTGATAATCCTCCATGGCGTCTGGAACGAAGATGGCCTTCTAAGTTGAACTTTTTATTTGAGTACTACCACTGGGTAGTTTCTCTACTTGTCTTTATCCATGCCAGTGTGTACCATCCATTCATTTTACTTGTTGTATTAGTATAATACAGTTGTAAGTTTCATTGAATACAAAAAAAAGTCATTTAATGGTGCTATTGCTAATCGCTCGATGCTACATTGGGAGCCTAAAATTTTGCTTATCCATGTTTAATTAGGATAGGGATTTTTAACGAGTACCTGACATCATATAAGCTCGGGACTCCCGTTTTACGCCCCTTTCGAACGACAGCATAACCAAGGTTTTTTTCTCCCTCTAAAAAATCATAGGTCCACCTGCCGGGCTACGAACCCGTCTGTAGGGTACGAACCCGTTGGTAGGTTGTTATGCTAAGCACTAGACCACTGGTCGCCCTCTAATTAACAGTTTCTCTTGCAGTTAAAACTTGAGATCTAGATTGAACATGATTTTTGTCTCGTACGGCTTAAAAGGTATTATGACGTGTGTGCTAATTTAAAAAAAAAACTTATATACAAAACATAATAGATAAATTTGTTATATAACACTCTACTTTCGATCTGTTATTGTGTTTTTAGATCGGTAGTGAAAGGTTAGGCGTTGTGTTTTTGTTGTCCCAGGCGAGGCTCTGGATGAAGGTCGGGTTCAGAATGTTTAAGCTGTGTAGTAATGCTTTTTAAGATTATTATTGTTAATAACTTGTAAATATATTGTATTAGTTACACTATTGCTGAAGATTAGTTAACGTTTTCGGTTGATAATTACATAAGCCAAAAGTTATATATTTGTTCTTGAGATGAAAAAAAACCGAAATGTTTCGAAACCAATTGCTGAGAACCTTCATTTAAAACAAAAAAAATCAATTTTCTTCAGTAGGACATGGTGTGTTGTCATTGTAACGTATAGGCAATATTTCTCTCTAAACCACAAACCACTTCACCAATACAAAGTTCTGCTGAGCGTTGAATGAGGATAATATTTCAAAGATGGGTTTTATTTAAGCTGACAATGAATGGTGGATTCCATGAATATATAAACAGTGAAAGCTGAACACGGAATTTATCTGTGACTAGAAGAAAGACCAACGCACTTGGAAGAGACCTGCGCTTTTCTTTGATAGTAAAGTTGGGGGATAAAGTTAATAAATGAAATAAAAGCTGTGGGGGGATTATATAATACATGAAAATTATTTAAAAGAAAGAAACAATGATAAAGTTCTAGTCGTGTGTCACCCGCAGCTTGTTTTGTTGGTCTAGTATAGGGGTGCCCAAACCTATGGTACTCTTGGTATCCCGAATTGGCATGAGGCCAGCCAGTTTTCTTATTCTCAGTTTTCTTATTAAACTGTGACTGAAGTGCACTGAAGGTTACAGCTTGATGGAGCAAAGCGACCATGTGAATTGTTTTTGCCAATGGATTAATCATTTATAATATTTTATTTCATTTCTATATTTATTCCTGACGGCTTCAAAAATTAATATTTATTTTCTAGTTCATTATTTTTCTGATATATTTCAGGGGCTATCCATCGGTAGCCTCTCCCCAGCTTTACTGTTTTCTGGCTCAGTGCGGAGTTTGTTGCAGTAGTTTTTTCTTTGCTTTTATAACTGTTCCATTGACTTAGAATTTGTATTCGACGATTAACTTTCTATTCACGATTTGGAAAATGGATATCTGGGCAGTGTAAAGAGTGTTATTCATACAACATCATTTATCTCCTTAAAAATACTTGTAATCAAATTTCATATCCATTCAATTTGTTTTCCGCACAAAGATATGACATAAGATTTATCACAATGATTCTTGTTAAATCATTGGTTTCACAAAATGACGAATTATTGACTTAAACTACTAATTTAGGGAAGGAGAAATAATTATGGTGTAGCTAATCCCGGGTTCGTGACCGGTTTGTGGAGATAGTTGTTTATTCTGTTACCATGGACTCTTTTGAATCGTTAGCTTCTCCTTTGGTTCACCCACTTCTCTTAATGTGAGTACTAATAATTGGGAGGAAACCCAGAAAAAGTGTCTGTCTACTTAATCATTCTTACCAAGGCTTTTGGTGTGAGATTTGCCAAATCTGGTTGGCATTGGTATGATTTTGTGTTTATTAATTATGATGGAAATGGTGATAGTTAATTCTTCTCATTTCGTGGCTCTAGATTCCATCAATGAGACTTGGCCTCCTCGATTCCTTTCCCGCATGTTCTTCCTGTCTTGTGCAGCAGCCTTTCAATTCCGGTCATTTAATAAGTTATTGGTGTTCTCACTGACCCCACCAGCCATCACAGCTTGGGTTGCCGTACTCTCTTGTCGGCATGGAATAGACTTGCCAGCTCCCCATTGGTACATCTTGTCCATGTTTACACCTCTCTAATTGGACCATATATTCCCCGCAGAATCTTCCTTTCAAAAGTTTGAAGCGATTTTTCATTGGCTTTGTTTTTGACCCAGCCTTCTGAACTGTAAAAAAGGACGCAGCGAATGAGCGTTTTGTAGAGAATTCTTTTCGTATTCCACGACAAAAGTTTGTTTTTTATATTTCGGTTTATCTGAAAGAAGCGTTTATTTTCCTCTCTCTTCTTGACCTCTGTTAAAACATTATTATCAATATTAAGGCCGCCTATCTTAATAAAACCAGTCAGTTCTATTTTCGTTCCATGATAGTTAATAAACAGAATTGATATGTTTCGCCAAAATTACTATAGAAATTAAGCTTGAAGATGCTTCAACGGGACCATAGCAATGAGTTTTCAATTAAATAAATCAGCCTCCTTTAAACATTATATGATGTTACTGTGTTAAATTATAGCAGATAATTTTTTTTTATATAAACGGCGATATGATTTATATATATATATATATATATATATATATATATAAATATTTATATACATGTCCCTTCACGGTTATATTATATTATGGCAATTCATTTCAATAGGCCATGACCACTTATCGGAGGATGCGATAAATACTCAGTTCCATCTGATGCCAGACAATAAATTAATGTGTAGGAACTATCTGACAAATATATATCCCCACTCCTATAATCCCCTAATCCTTTTTTAAGAAAATTTAGGTATCAAGTCAAGATTTGAATGGGAGTCATTTATCACGGGAAGCGCTCTACCTGCTTCCTCGCCCAGCTCCTTCACACCTCAGCGCGTTTAGATAGTGAATAAGCCAAGGCGTTTCTCATGGTTCTTCACTCGACCACTCCTGTCTTCGTTATTCTTTTTTTTTTTCCTCTTAAGCTTTGTTACCTGTTTAAACCGCTATTCCTTTTATATTTTTTAAAAAATATTTTTATTTATATATTGAGGAAGCTATGCCCTCCTGGTTTATCCCAAATTCCTTCAGTAACAGCGTACAATACCAGGTATCCTCCCTGCTTTTCTTTCAATATCACAATACTGACACGCCCGGAGCCGACATACAGACGAACTAGAGGGCAGTTCCGAGAAGCCGCCGCAGGTGCCAGCGACTAGAAAGCCGTGGGAAAGTAGCCCCGCTAAATACAGGCAAGCCATGCAGTCTCCGTTGCCGGACTTTCTCTAAGTACGTCCCCTCCGTACGTCTCCCGGCTCCGCTTCCGGGACATCTTCACTTCGGTGATCGTGAACATTAAAAGACATAGGAAGAGATGTTGCTAAGAAACCCTGCGAGTACTATCTAACCTCTATCTTGGCAATGATGATGGGATTTTAAGGTAGATGGAGAAGATAACTGGGCGAGTTTTTATAGTGAACAATTTAATTTTTCTTTCTTTAGATTCAAATTAATTAAAACAGATAATTACCACCTTTTATATTAGCAAAAAAAGTCTCTGAAGGACCTTGGCCTCCTCCAAAAGCTTGCTCCATTCCAACCGACCCGTGACTAACTCTAACTAATCTGTGCCATCCATTTTGCTGATCATAAAATGTTGGTCCTGTACTAAGGTCTAATCGTATTATCTTGTTCTCTTTGGACATTCTATTTCTTTTCATCCTAATAATATTTCCACAAAAGTGCAGTTGATTTTTCTCGATGGCCGTCATCAAAAGCTCGGAGGTACTTAGTTATAGTAGTAAGCCGAATTCAGTTCCCCGCGAAGAAATCTCATCCGGGAATAGGCAGTGGTCTCTTGTGCTTTGTCGTAATGATCCAAGATATGCAGGAATACATCAATAGTGATGTAGCGATGAAAGTGACGCAGTAGAACTGTCTTTAGTAACAGCCTTAAAAATTCACATGCAAACAATCTTCTTCCCTGATCTTCATATATATTGGCTGTTAGGTGTGCTCCCAAACTTACACTATTCTATAATTCTTCCAATTACAAGGACTCTGAGTATTTTGTGTTCCTGGAACTTACCATTATTATTGCTAAGTTATTTTCTTGTTGCTACTCTATTTGCTAGATACTTATTCAGGCTATATTGCACTAAAGTCTGTTATCACTTTTTCCAAAAATCAGCAGGTCGTTCTTCACAATCCTACTAATTAGTCGCCTGTAAGTTCTCAGTATCTTTCATAATTGTTGCAGAAAGATTCAGGGCCCACTGAGCGTTCAATCGTCCTTTCCTGTTCTGCAATCTCATTGTCTTTAATCATCTGTTCTCTGTTTTTCGCCAGATTTGATGACATCATCGATTCGTTTAAGATCAACAGATTCCGCATTGTAACATGATGCCCATGTAATATAAGGGAGATTTAAAGATTCCACCATATTCTGTAATCTAACTTGCAAGTTTTTAAGGATCATTTAACACAAAATTGTTGGTTGCTGGTGAAATCCAGCTTTCTTCTATGGACCAAAAGTTTTTCTAAAACCCGTTAAAGAAATATTTCCGGTGAGTTGAATAAGAGAACAGACAGCCTAACGAACCCACGAGTGATGTCCTTAATTAATTTAATAATACTGTTCGTTGAACCTGTTCGTTCCACTCGGCGTCCCATATGCTCGGTCTAGGTCTTGCTCGTGTATCTTCTCTTATCCGTTCATAACGAGTGAATCATTTTCCGGCTTTTCATGTAGAAAATGATAATTTATTTTAGTTCCGTGATGAAAAGATAAAGGTGTGCTAATGAATCGTTGCCTTTTCAGTTCATCCGAATGTCTGCCTTGTTTGCTTATAATATTTTAAATCTTTCTTCTTCTTTTTTCGCAGTAAAGTATCTATATTTTTTCTACAGCAAGTATGTATTGGTAATAATATTTCATATTTTTACTTATATTTCCTGTGGCTTTTTTATATTACTACTCAGTCTAATGTCTATCTTTCATGGGCTTTCAGCGAAGGAAAAAAAGATGAAATAAGGCTTTCCGTTAAGTGCATTGACTCTAATTCTTTATTTTGAAAAATCTCTAGGCGTCTTAAAATATCTTAGAATAGAATAGAAAACAAACTTTATTCTGGGACCAAGTCCCTTTAGAATAACAATAAAGAACAAATAAAGTAAACATAATATTCATCTGGCCAGATGGCTACATAATGATACAAATCATGAAGTAATCAAGAGTGACAAAACATAATAGAAATAGGAAAAAAAATAAATAAATGAATGAAAAGTACGAGACTTTACAGGATTTTAACTAATTGTCGAAAATAAAATAAAGGTTAGATATTAACAAAATAATAATAAATAACATTAATATAATAGTTAATAACGGAATTTCTAAATAAAACAAATGAATGGCATAGCATGCGATAAAGTATTAACAAAGTCTGTATCTTCTTTGTTGTTGTAAAAATAAACAAAAGACGTAGGTAACGAGATCGAGTATTCGATACTAATTTATTCAAGCGGAAGATTGACCTGCCTGGAGAGCGTCTTTTTGGGGTGCCAAGAGATGATGGAAAAGCAGGGATTTAAATGAAGCTAGTGAAGAAGAATGGCGGATGAAAGGGGGGGATTGAGTTCCACACTGTGGTGGAGCGGGCGAGGAAGGAACGCTCGAATGCCTTAGTTCTGTGGGAAGGAATGTAGAGATCGGAAAGGCGGGATCTTGTTTTGCGGTGCTGGACAGAGGGTTTGAATTGGAGGAGACCAGAGATATATGAAGGGTGTTGCGATTTAATGAATTGGTATAGAAAAACACCAAGGAAATATTGTCTACGAATGGAAGGGAAGAGCCACTTTAACTCATCATAATGACGTGACACCTGGGAACGCCTCGGAGTACTAAGAACAAATCTTAAAGCGCAGTTCATAAATCTTTTTAAGCGACCCTCCTGCATTTTCGAAAGGCCCCCGTATGCCACACAACAGTGGGGGAAGATGAGGGATGATACGATAAGCTTCCGGGTAGATTCTGTAAGGAAATGCCGGGATCGATAGAATAATTTCAGGGAACTAATTGATCGTCGGGATATTTGGGTGACATGTGGTTTCCAGGAAAGGTTTTGGTACATGGTAATGCCTAGGTTTTTAACGGAGGAGTTGAAACAGGTGGGGTGGTCGTTAAGGATTAATGTTCGGAGGCTGGGGATAGTTGTAAGGAGGGAGTTGGAACCTGGACAATGGCCTGGGTTTTCATTGCGTTCAATTCCGGTTTGTTAAGCTTTGCCCAGGCACTGATCTTATCTAGGTCTTGCTGAATACTGGCGAACGTAAATGATAGCTCAGAAGGAGGAAAGGATAAATAGATTTGGAAGTCGTCAGCATATAGATGGTAGGAACAGTGGTGAACAGATTTAGGAAGATCGTTGATGCAACAGTTGAAAAGGAGAGGAGAGATGCTTGAGCCCTGTGCCAGACCTGAGGATAGGGTAAGGAAAGAGGAAAGGGGTTGGTTGGGCATAGAAACCGCTTGGGACCTATCGGAGAGAAAGGATTGGAACCATAGAATAGAGCTGTTGGAAAAGGACAATGACTTTAGTTTGGAAAAAATAATAGAATGGTCCAAGGAATTGAAAGGTTTGGAAAAGTCTAGTAGGATTAGCACGGTTAGTTGTTTGTTGTCCATGGCTTTAAGTATGTCAGTAGTGATTTCGGTAAGGGCTTGAGTGGAAAAACCAGGACGATAACCAGATTGGCGCGGATCAAGGAGTTTGGACTGTTCGAGAAAATTTGATATTTGAGAATGGACTATTCTTTCGAGAGAGGTTGGAAAGGTTGGAAAGTATGGAGATTGGCCGGTAGTTTTTGGGAGATAATGAGGTAGAGGTTTTATTTATAGGATGGACTAGGGCTTTTTTCCAAGAAGTTGGGAATACTGTGTTTTGTAGTGAGAAATTATAAGTCAGGAAAAACTGACTTGATTTTGGACAAGTCACCTCCTGCAGAAAGGTTGTCTAGACACCGTGAAGTCTCTACCATGTACTGAACCTAGGTCTCTTCATGGATTGTAGTATTCAATGTGTTTTTTTGTTTAATTAAATAAAATAAAATGTTAAATCAATGGCTTGTATGTTTATTTTGGTGAATGCTATGAACTTATTTACAAGTTATTATGTTGCAAGCCTAAATATGTCTCTATCCGCCTCCTAACTTATAAATTATTTCATAATATATGTATAACAATTGATTTCAAACAGTAGTTGTGAGTATGGTTTCTTTTCTCACCAATATCAAAGGTCAATTATTTCATTTAAAGCCAGCTAACTGAATTAATGGACTTTAAAAGATTGAAGTTTTTTTTTATGTGTCGAGAAAACTCGCCATAAGTTTAGTTAAATGTTCTCATCTCCGGTTTTTTAAAGTAATGTCCAAACAACTCTAGATTATTCCTCATCCTGATCAGTTGCGATCATACTGATGTAGAGTAGACAGAAAACTTCTTCATATTTTATAAACTGATTGATACATCTTTTATAGTCATCCTCACTTATGAACTCACAATCCTAGGTCATTGAGTTATTTATTACTTAATATTATCAGTATATCTTAATATTCTACTTCAGTTGACCCCCTCAAACAGGTGGCCTAACTGTGAGGAAGTGGCGATCAAGCACACGTCCGCTGGGCCCAGAACTCCGCCATTGTCTTCATATCACGTAGCAAACTGCCTGTTCCATATGCGATCGTCCTGGTGTCCTTTCTTATTTCTGTCGAGGAGGGAGTAAAAGATCAAAGAGAGAAGGGCGGTAACTGCAATGTCCTTGACTATTCCAGTTAAAACATCCTGAGGACCTCGAGTGTACTTTTATCTATGTTAACCCTTAATCTTGATCCTTACAATGGGTAAAAGTCTGGCATAGAAGTCATATGTGACTAATTTGAAGACAAGGTAGTCTCTCACTCCTAAGACGATTATTTTACCATAAAAATAAACTACCACTAACTAAAAACACTGTTATTTACAATATATAACTTAAACCTATTTGGACCTATGCCTCGCAGGTGTGGCTCACTCACAGACAATTCAGATCTTTCAATCAAAATTATTTTTTTATATTACTCAATGTCCCTTTTACATTACTTATAAAGTATTACACAAGGACCTGAATATACCACTCGTGACTGACAAAATGAAGAAAAACAGCAATAAAATTCATGAAACACATGCTTGACACCCAAACTTACTGGTGCAATCATTACTGACAGAAAAATTATCTCAGTATCCGACAAGGTGACTGAAATGTCTCATGAGCAGGGATCTACTACCAACAGCTGAACCACGTGAGGAGTGCCTCCATCAACGCTTCCAGGTGAAATGGGATTTGTGTAATTTCTTTCAGTAAATATTTATTATTACCATTATTTTTCTTAGTAATAATAATAATAGGCTTAGTGATCTCGAAGGCCAATACAATCACCCAATCCGTACAACTCCATATGCGTATGGATTTTATTGTATATTTTTTGCTTACAAACTTCCATCCACTGATTAGCAGTCAAACCCAATCCCAAATGATTATCCTTATCGCACTCTCCCCACTTACCCCTCAATCCGTTTACCATTTAGTTCAGCAATAATAATCACATAAGGATTTCGTTTGTTTCTAATCACAGCACCTTTGCAACACCTTCTTAAATTTCACGATCACTTCAATTGTCTTTGTTTTACCTGTTATATTATTACCAAGTTGTGCTTTTTTGGACCGAACATTATACCCCCCCCCTACCTTTAACCCATTGTTTATCCGTCAAAGTAAGTGACTCTATCTTTTAAGAAAAAACATACCCATATATTGATCCGTCCTTACTAATCCCTTAATTACTTGCTATTGGTATTAAATAAAAAATTAAACCATCAACATTGTCCTTTTGACCTTCTGGCATAGATGTATTTTATTTAGCCACAACAGCTACAGCTCACCTAAAAGAGACAAGGCCCCATTCAATGCGGGCATACTGCTCTCTCAATTACCTTATTACAAACAGGGCTAGGACATAATAGAGAAGTGGACCCACAACTTGATGAACTCATGATCCAACAACAATGGCGAGCCTTAATAGCTAGTTCTAAATTGCTCTCCTAGTGACCTCCTAGCCAGAGCAGGAAGTGAAATCGTCTTGAGGAGTTTACTCCGCAGGAAATCGTAACAACTATAAACTTTTAAAAAAATGTCCTCACGGAGAAAACTCGTCCTGTTATTTTTTCAGGACTTAATCTATGACAAAAATGGTTCTAAGGCATTGTTTATTACTGTTCATGAAAAAAAATCTCCAAACCATTTACGATGACTTTAACGATATACTATTATTACGATTGAGGTTTCAGTGATTTTTTAAGAACTGTATCCTACATTTTTTATTATTTAACTGAAATTACTAGGATGTCCTGTACCATTTTCGTGGTCCAAATTTTATAAACATAAAGAAATTTAGGTTTATTTGCAGCAGTAGTTTTATTTAACAGATATATACAACACTATTCTAAAGCGCCGGATTCAAATTTTGATACTTATTCTTAATTTTTTTTAAATAATCATTTTTTTAGTTCTTCTTGAACTGTAAATAAATAAAACAATTAGCGTTAATTTAAAAGATTATATTTTAAAGAATCAAAATAAAATTTAAAATTATATAATAATAATAAACTTTTTTAGAGACTTAATTGATTTTAATTCCAATGAAATTAATTTTAATTCAATATATATATAGGTTTAGATGAATGTTAGAATACCAATTATTATTACCTCTACAAAGTAATATCCTCCAAGTTGAAGAACACTAAAAACCGATATGGATTTCTAAATGATAGATGAATAATTATGAATCGCCAAAGCCCCTTCAAGAGTAATAATGAACATAACAAATAATATATTTTTAAATTGAATTATTATTGTCTGAAGTACTGAAAAATCCATGTTGGCAAAGAAAATTTATGGAATACTGAACTTACCAACAACCCAAATCCTTTTAATAATTGGCTTATTTTTTTATAATGGAATAGAATAAAAAAGTAACTTTATTCTGGGACTAAGTCCCTTTAGAATAACTAACATGAACAGAGAAATAAACATAATTTATACCTGGTCAGAAGGCTACATAATACAAACCATAAATTATTTATTAAGTGTTAATAAAGTATATAAAAAAAAAAGATAAAAATTAAGATTCGTGACAAGATATTAAGAAATTAAACATAATAAATAAATTAATAACAACAGTTAAATTCATGAGCTAGGATGAAATAATTTCTTCACACGATGTATGTATTTTACAATGGGTTTATAAAGAAAAATCCCCAAATAAGTGTCTTATGTAAAAAAAAACACAAAAAAAAACCTCGTCTTCTAGTGCTCTAGTTTTAATATAAATGTAAAACCATGCAGAAAACGTTTAACTTATTCAGGCATTAAAATATTAGTAATGGTATACAATGTTATTGGAAATCATAATAAATTTTTAATAAAATAGAGCCAAAACTCAAAACGAAACATTAAAATTTATTAGAATGCAAATGGAAAAAAACACAAGCAAAGCCTTATGTATCAATTCTGGTGTAAAAACAAACAATTACCAGTCGACGTTTCGCCTATTCAGGCATTATCAAGACACAAAAAATAGTAAGATCAATCACATCTCAAAGAAGAAGTGCAATACATCCCAACGAATAATCGCTAAAATAGGCTCATAACCTGAGACCGCACCTCCACCCCAAGACGTTCAACCCAAAACTTGGATGAGTTTTTGGGTAATTGTTTGTTTTTACACCAGAATTGAAACATAAGACTTTGCTTGTGGTTTTTTCCATTTGCATTCTAAATAATAAACTTTTTTTTAATTTATTCTGGTATAAGTTCAATTTTAACAACCACAGAGAAAGTTCTAAAATAGGACGATCGTACCAATAAAAAATGACCTTAAAGAGTGTCATTCATTCATAGCATTAATAATTTTTAGCTTAATTTGAGGTTTGGTATGTTTCTCATATTAGACACATGTAGTAAATACAGATACATTTTTTTATGATGCCACGCTCAGGAATCTTTCTATAATTTCTGCATCACTTCGCCATAAGTCGCTTCAAAAGAATTTCAAGGCTGAAAGAAAAAGTTGAGCTCTTGAGGCTGTATCGTAGCTAGTCGAAGAATGATAACATTCCGAACCATCTCGTCTTGCCTTATCCGTCGGGGCAATTGTCTCCGGTAATAAATTTAAAAGGTGACTTTTTTTTATAGCAGAATTTTCGAAATTGGTTGAATTCGATGAATTTAGCAGCTATAAATAAACAAAAACCGTGTGAACTATCACTGGGTAAATGAAATTGGTGCTGTATGTTCATTGCGGTTTCAGACGAGTTAACTACAGATTAACCTATACAATATTATATAGTATTCAAAATGATAACGAACCGGTAAGAGATCTCATCTATATGTCTACAACAATTTAATTAATACTTGTCATGTCTTAATCCGACAATTTAGTATTTTTGAAACCCTCTAAATGTTTAAATTTATTTTTATAGTATTTAGCAAACATTAGGTGGCTTGTAAGAGAGAATTATATTTATTGAGACATGGAACGATAGAGCATACAGTGGCATGCAAAAGTGATTGCACAAGCCAAATATTGGCCCTAAAGTTATATTGGAATGAAATAAAATTACACAACTTGTTCAATTGAAAAATCTTTTATTTACACAAGTTTTAAAGTGATAAATAATCAATTAAATAAAACTGATCAATAAAATAAAAATACAACACAAACAAAATACCTTTCAAAAGTATTTCCACAATTTAATTGTATTTGTTTATAAACATTATTTTGTTTGTTAAGAGCTTAATTCCATTCAGGATTAGGGGGATTTTAATTCCTGGGCAATAAATCCATATTATAAGCAATTTAACCTAACGTTCGATAACTTAATGTTACCGTAAAACTTAAGAATCGAAATTAAGTTTTGTCTTTTCATTTTTCAACAAATGTTTCTTTCGTATACGCATTAATCGCAGGTAAACGAACCTCTTTTGTCAAAACCTTTCGTTCCTGTTAGCAGTAAGTTTGGTTAGTAGCCATCCCTCACTAGATTGGCTCAGTTCCCCTACCTTTTAGACGCCACTTACCTCATCCTTAACGACAAATCGGATACCCCGAAGCAAATCGTCCCAACAGCACAGAGGAACCCCGGTGTGGCCGAACTAGAGGAGATCAACATCTGGAGACACCTGTAGCTGCCGGATCCCGAACTGGGTCGTCACTGAACCCGTTAGTTGAGGCCCGCTAAAAGCTGACACCTCTCATGTTCGGCTTTCTAACGTGTCCTCTGCTTCCTCGCCTTCTTCCATCGGCGTCCTACAGAGCTTCGATGAGGACATTGTCGCCTAAGAGCAAATGCATCCTATTGGATTTCTATTTAGAAAGAACTCTGTCCGATCTGTTCGCTGGAATGCAGTCGCTACTTACCTCACCTTTAACGACAAATCGGATACCCCGAAGCCAATCTTCCCAACAGCATAGAGGACCCCTGGTTTGACCGAACTAGAGGAGATGAACTAGTAATGGTCCTATCCATTAACGGATATTTCTATCTCCGCTAATATTCGGGAAAGGTTTTTATTGGATCAATGAGCAAAAAGCAGTTCCAAGGTTTGTCTATTTTTCAGTTTTTGCATTTTGGCCAGCAAGGTTTGTCTAACTGCCAAAACAGATTTCATCATTCTATTTCAATGGTTTGGGAGATAAATCGGTAACAATTTCTCTGAAATTGAAAACTGATAATCATTTATAATTGAAAAAAAATATCCATAAGATATCTTACACAGTTAGTGTAAGTTATCTATTTGTTGTATTTTTTTTATAACAGTACTTGATATTTTAAAAAAACTTTAAATTCAACATTATTTTAAATTAGCAACATTTATATAGAAATTAATTACTTTGGTTCGCATTTACATTAACTGTTGTTTTCTTCATCATAAAATAACATTTTTTTTTTTGTTCACAGGTAAATTGAAACACAAACGACGAAGGTTTATGGATTCACAGATATATGAGTTTATGTACACTATCTGAAAATCAAGTAAGATTCGAAGCAATTTCTATAACATCTATATTTTATTAATTAATTAAATTAAATTAAATAATAAAATTCATATAAAATAAAATTATCACCGATTAATTCAGTAAATATTCTGATAAGTTTCCTTCTTATGAAATGAAGTGAAGAGTAAAATATTTTATCAAGCTTGATCATAATTACTGAATTATTGAACAGCTTGAAATTTTCAGAATATATAAATATTACTTTCCCTTAAGTGATCCTGGGCCACATAAGGGAAAAAATAACTCAAACTTTTAATCAGAATTTCCTTGAAATGGTGTTACAGTCCCATTGTCTCAACTTAGGCTTCTCTATATTAAGGACAAGGGTTTCTATTTTATACAATGTCTGAATATATTACTTGTCAATATCCAATAAATTTGAAGATATGACGACAAACCACTAACCACATCTGCAGCCATGAGATGGAGGAGGATGCAAGAAGTACGACCTTGTTTGACCCAGGCGGGGCCGATGTGGGAGTTAGGTCACTCCCCTTTGCTCTAAGGTTCTTCTTGCACCTGGGTTTCCTGATCAACTTCTAGATAAGGGAACTCAGGTTATGATTAGGAAAGAGAAGTTGTACTATTCATATGTAGGTAAATATAAATGAATTTTATATAAACAAAGGATTACTCTCTCAACAGTTTACTAAAAATAAATATATTTAAAAAGGTACTTAGAACTATGTCATCATATTTTTCGGTTGTTTCAAATCAACTCCTGTATTTGTAGTGGTAATAGCGTTTGCTAACTCTTGTCCCTCTCACTATTACGCCAACAAAATGTTGGAATGATTTGTTTCTTATTCTGAAAGATGAACAATTTGTAAACCAGTTGAATAACTATCATAAATAATTTTATCAAAGTACATCTCCTAATAATAATACAAATAAATAATAATAATAATAATGTTCTAAAATCTCATTAATTATACAAAATTAATTAATTTAGAGAGAGGGGCCCCTTCATTATTAACATTATCGGAAATATAATAAAACATTTTTTTTTTAAACAGACATCGAAAGCTATATTTAAGTTCAGATATTTCTCCAATAAGTCCAAAAGGCTTCGAAAATTTCATGAATTTCTTATTCGGGATGAACCAAATATATATACAACTTAAGTCTTCCTTTTTATAGTTATATATATTTTAATCAATATAGGGAGCGGAGTAACTCAGTGTGTAGAGGGCAGAGTTGTGCCGATAAATTATATAACCTGATAAAAGCCAAAGATGGACCCTATGGAATATCTGGGGACCCTGGTGGGGTCAAATCAGCCTCGGTACTCTTAATTGAAGAATATGCCTGGCGGTTGAGCGTGATAAACGACAAATCACCTCCTACCACAATCTTTGTTCTAGAAACAGAAAAGACCCTACCATGTAATGAAAACCAAAACCCTTTATGGGTTATTGGGTAAAATCCAGGTATTTTACCTTATTAGGTGTATCCCTAATTTATAATATATTTTTTGATTTATTACCAGCATAATATTTCTTAGGAGTGAAATCTTGCCATGGTATATAAACTAGAAAGGTTTAAAATATTCCAGTTTCGTGATGGGATTCGAATTAAAATGTTACGGGGATCGGACCAAAATCAGATAAAAGACACAATAGTACGCGAGTTGCTACTTCCTACATCCTTCTGCATAAGATAGCTCTGGCTTCACACGTGGAGCATAGACTTTCCTAATTCCAGTAGAAGTAGTAAAGCCTGTAGACCATAAAAATTTTTTATTTAACAGCTAGTAAAATTAACTTTTAACGTAGTTAAATCATATATTTTTTTAAAAGCTCAAAATTTAATTTTTAAGAATAACATTTCAAAATCGACACATCGATACCCTAATCACTGTTGTTGCATAACGTTATTATCATGTAAATGCAATCTAGTCATTCAATTGTTTGCCATAATCGTGTGTAATTGTAAACGTCCTCACATGTAAACGCTTACGCAACTAAAATCCTTCGTTTTTAAGAACGAAGAGATATTAAGATGTAACTTGTAACATATCATTAATTCTGCTTCAACTTATTAGTATGGTGTAATTCCCAACTTTGGACAAGCATTGTATGTGTAGCTTGCTAATTACCGAATGATAAACATACCATTCACATATAATTAGTATGTTTAGCAGTGTTATGATGTTATCAACTGCTTCATATATTTTACTATATTAGTTTTTCATGTTTTGGAGATAATAGTAATTGAAGATGGGGTTTGAAATCATTACAATGTCCTTAATGCCTTCAATCTGAAGCCTTCAGTGTAATGATAGGGACGTGCAAAATGATAGATACAGCTTTTCTTTATATGCTGAAAATTATTCATTTATTTTATAAATATATCTTTGAAAAATTCGAAAGAAGCAAGAGTATTATTACTTTTCTGAAGTTATTTTATTATTATTAGTATTTAATGAACACTGTACGAGTAAGTGTTGTTGTTTTTATATCTGCAAAATTATAGTTATAGAAATCTTCCCAAAACGTGTTTTAAGCTTTAAAAATAAAATTTTTAAAAAAGGATGAGCATGAACAATATTTTATAGATCTAAAGGTGCCAGGTTCGAAAATGGTGATCGAATGAATTATTTGTTCCGTTAACAGCCGTGGATCTATCCAGTGAGCTGCAGAGATTACTCTTAGGAAAACTAGGTAGTTGAGCAGTAATCACTTCTCAGTCAAATCACTTCTCTCCAAAATCTAATACTAATACACTATAAATTCTCATTCATTTACTTAACCAAAAAAAAAAAAACATGATTTATAGTTGTGCATGTTTATTTTACTAATTTTTTTTAATAAGCTTTCTCTTTTCTTTCTATGATTACAACACTAACTTTCAAATCTGTTATCTAAGCCATCTTTGGAACAATGTACGAAGACCTCACTCGATGTACGGCGTTGAATATGGTATGCCCTAGACCGACGTCCGTATTGGCAGAGTCGAAAGCTCGAGATCCGGTGAAACTCCGATTACCCCAACTCTACTCCTTCCGAATCCACAAAAGCCACCGGCCCAAGAAACCCATTAAGACTTTCGTTCTATGAGGAGTAGACAAAGGCTCCCAAATCGCTCGCTTTCTAATTTATATCTCTTTATTATAGCTCCAACAGGTGGCCACGCCCCTTGTATCCACTTTCCCTCTTGAGGGAAGGTCGTGTTCAAACTTTGATGGTTGTAAAGGGCAGTCCTTACACAGATAACTAAATACTAATTACATTTTTTGTATTATTTACAATCCATCTGATAAAAATTCTCTATTCCGTACTGTGGACAAGAATAAGTTCCTCAATATTATGTAGGTAATTCTGTTATCGGAAAGGATCAGGAAAGTTTACCCCCTCCCCTACGAAAAAATAATAAAAAATATATCATTCTCATGCCCACCAGGTTTGTATCATTAGCGATAATTTTCAAATAAATTTACAAATAAAGAAAAACAAAGTAATAGAGTCGAAATTACAACGCATTAAAATATATTTAATTTTTTACATACACCTCTGAGCTCACCGGGGTAGCTCATCGGTAGAAAGCTGAGTTCCAAGTCTGTACCATGTAGTGAACCCAGTATCCTTCAAATCAGTTGTAGTAGTACAGTTTATCAGCATTTTATATTAATAAAATAATTGAATGGAACTAAAATTAAAATGTTAACTCTATGGCGTCTATGTTGATTTTGGTTAAAATTGGTAATTTTTTATCTTTTCGCTTCTCTACTTAACAACTATTACTTGTAATTACATAATTTTTAAGCATTTTCTCGAGAACATTCTTATAATTTAGCTTCATATGACAATACTAACATTGTTAATTTTCAAAATTGGTATGAATGTGGTTTCTTTGCCCAACTATATGCAAGTTTGAATAAAGTTCACGTAGTTATATCCTTATCTTCGGATGGTCAATTTCCTCCTTTTTCGTCACCTCTGCTCAAGATTAAGGAATTTTAAAACGTATTAAATGTTATCTCCCCATCTACCTCATCGATGGTAATTTATCCCAGTTACACTCTAGTATAGGTATTGGATGCAATATTTTTAATAAATCTTATTTTATTTATTTATTTTTTAGACGTAATTTTGGAAGAGTTAAATATTCCATTCTCCTTCCACTGCCCAAGAGTCATTTATCGAATGTTGAAACACTGATATACTGATGAGTGACCCTGTAATATTTAATGAATAAAATACGAGAAGGTAGACGTTAGTGTATTAGGGAAGAAGTTGGGATGTCACAGAAAGAATTTCCTAAATAGAGATAAACTTTATATTTGAAACATCTCTATTTAAGAATTTGTTTTCTTCACCTCCACCCGGGCCATTTTCTTCCTCACATATCCCTGTGCCTCTGAGATAAAGGATAACCATGTCTACAAAATAGGTAATATTTTTGGTAAATTGTAATAAATACACACTAGGATTAATACTTATCTATTCCAATAACAACGTGTATTAGGTTTATCTTAGTCTTTGAGCGGCAGTGAAGAGTTGTGAAGACTACAGGATATAATAAAACCTTACTAGGTTGACAAAGTCTTGAGAGAAAGCTTGTCAGGCGACTGAAGGACAACATAGCCCCTTTGAGTACAGGCTTCTCTTTTTCTTTTCTTTTTTTTCTATCTTATTCAACCCCTTTATTCATCGCAGTTGAAAAGATTTTTTTTTTAAAGATTTTGTTTTTAATAATGACGCTAGGGCTCAATAGGTGAGTAATGGAGAGCCTGGACTATCGAATATCACGAGAAAAAAATCCTCTTGTATCCCAACAAGTTTGGAATTGTACCTCTCATATTTAATTTTTTTAAATTACAAACATTCAATAATCCCTAATATTTAGCAAGTACTTTATAGGACCACCTGTGGTGATAGAGTTACCATAACAAACTTCTACGGCCAAATCGCAGCTCGCAGTCCAGCAGATGGCCTAAGGTTTTTTTTTAATGTGAGTGAATCATCATTAGTTATACCGTCCTTCGGAAGGGAAGTAAAATCGGGTTCCCGAGCCAGTGCAGTATTATTTAAAGATTTCTATCCTAAATAAATCTGGCTAGTTAAAATTAAGGGCTCCTGGTCCGATAAGCCATAGCAGCATAAAATAATGTTTAATGAATAAACAAACACTAAGTTCTTAATATTTAACTTGGTTCATGTTCCATGACTAACCGTATTATTGATGCTTAATATTACATTTAGTCCTCATTCGTATTTTTAATGCAGTTTATCCTATGACAGTCATTAATCATAATGTAGAAACAAAAATTACCATAATAGGAAACTCAGATCGTTAGTATAAGAGGCGTCTGTATCATCCATCAATTATGGAAGTGTTGTTGATGGGTATTGTTGATAACCAAAGGTTAACAATACTAAGCATCTTAATGATTAGTCACAATATCCTATTACCAACATTTCTGATACACAGTGAAAATCGACTCCATCTCAATCCGAAGAGAAAGTCTGGCCAGATATTGTTCTGGTTTATTCAACAAGTGGATCGTTCAGCAATCTTTACACAGATGAAGTGGAATTCCTAACTGCTACCTTTGAAAACCAGTTGGTTATAGGTTCTGTATGGAAAGGAAGTATTACGCAATTATTCAATCCTTAAAGGAATAACAAGAAAATCTAAAGTTATACAACGCTCCATTTGTCTGTGGTAGATGTTGTATATCTGCGAGTGATGAAACTCAAAAGTGATGTGGAAATTATCGTTTTCGTAATGTCGGAATCACTGGAATTTCACAAAAATGGAATATCACTAAAAGTATATACGAGTATATGTTAGACGAACTAGTCAAAGTTTTTAATTCGAAATCGCGAATACTTCTGAACCTTCAGGTTACGTGGTTATATATCAGGATTTATGAAAGATAGTAAAATATTTGTAAACATTAACTGGGCGTTTGCTAAAGAGTTACTAACTTCATTGATACAGCAGCATTGTCATATGTCAGAAGACAACCACCAACAACACTTATGATTAGGCAGAGAATTCGTAAAAAAAAATTATTTGTTATGAACAATTTCTTAGTACATATAATTACTACTTATATGAAAAAAATAAGTTAAAAAATTAGCATAAGTACCAAACGTTGTTCAAATTATTTTAGTGAACTCTGTAATTACAAATGTAGATATTTTTAGCTTTATTTTTCAATCTTTACTTAAAATACTTTGTAAATTCAACGTTCATTAAATGTTGAAGTTTTTTTTCTTTCAGAGAGATTATAGTATCTTTTTAGTGTGAGTTTTCATATTCACATATTTCTTCTCAAAAAAAATGTAAGACTGTAAGATAATGATAATAAGATCGATTTATAGATAGACGATATAGTGAGACATGGTCAATCCAAAATTTTATTCATATATTTTTTTACTGTTCCTGACTCATACAATAATATCAAAATTAATAAGTTATTTTATTAACCTTTTCCTGATTAGAAACCACAAACGAAATCTAGGAAAGATTAAAAAAAAAAAAAACGGCCTCTGTTTTATTGTTCACTTCCAAGTTCTCATTTCTGTCACGAAAAATAAAAAATGACAATACAAATTGGAGAAAGGTTTAAGGCCGCCGTGATCTCGAGAAACAAAATGACCAGCTTTCTACTTTTAGAAGTTACGAGATCTTATGACGTTCACCTTTTGAGATTCTAGAAATGGCATCATATGATGCTCTCCCTTAATCATATATGTTGTCAGTGTATCTTCAATGATGAAAAGTAAAAATAACTCCGAACGTGATAAATGAATTAAGAAAGTAAAATAAATAATTCCCAATTCTGTTATTAGGAATACAAATCACGGGAACTAATTTAACCAGGTTGGGATGCGATTAGAAGAATAAATCTTACAATAAGAAAAAATATTAAATAGTGCCGACATTTCAGTCTTAGTTTCAGAACATTTTCAGGCCTGAAAGAAAAAAAGTGACCAGTAACAGCGACAAAAGACGATTTCTAAAATCGATATAATATTAATTTTAGAGGAAATAAAAATAATCTAATTTATTAATTTTATAATAGATAAACGAACTTGAAATTTATAAATTGGAGTGAAAACTGAACTAGAAGAAAAATTAGTATGCACTATATTACTTCAAGAATGTTCTAAATTAATAAATTAACTGGAATCAACGTTTTACTAATATAAATTTAATGTTTTCGAAATATTAAATGATACTAATATAATGATTCAAACAATGAGTAAGAAGTGGTCAGAAATGTTCCAATAATTTCCTAAATTCTCTCAAAAAATTGACTATACTGTATTAGTCATAAAGCCATAAACTATAAATCCTTCAAATCTAATATAAAATTAACAAAAAAGATTCCGTAATAAGAATATTCATACGGAAAAAATTGAATTGTATGTATGGACATATTATGCAATAATATATTATTTCGTTTAGCATAATAATCCCATTTCCTAGTTTTTGTTTTATCTTTCATTTAAATAATTAATATATAGTTACTTTTAACATGAAGTTTACTGACGAGCCTAAGGTTTTTTGTTGGAAAATAATTATTTTAAAAACAAGTATCTCAACAACTATTTACAATCTAAAAATGAAATCTAATTAATTTTTTAAACGTTAAAAGCTATAATAATATCTTATCACATTTTTTTTTTTAAAACATTGTACGAGTATATTATATTTTTTTAAATATGCCTAGTTCATAGAAATTGGGTTTCTCGATATTGGAATAAAAACTTTTATCAAAGATATTCACAGCTAAATCGATAACTTTTGGATTGTTGGAAGCCGTTTTTAATTTTTTCTCCCAACCCCACTAAAGCTCGTTGAGCATTGTGATGGAAGCTGAAAAAATCCTTTATTCTGGGAGTGGGATAGAGGTCCTTTTGACGGGTGTCCTGCTGAAGAGTCCACTTCCAGGTAGGCGGGAGTACGTGATCCTCCGGGTTCCCACCGCAGCTAGCGGGACCCCAGTATTGGAAGGCTCCTATAGTCTGCCACTGACCACGGTTCAAGTAGCAATCTAAGGCCATCCGATGGCATGTAACATCACACATGAAAGAGGATGATGGATTCAATTGGTCTGGGGGTGCAGTCAAAGATAACACAAAATAAGCAATACTTATTTTTTAACTGTGCCAACGTATTGGCCTGTGATGTAGGCCATCTCCAGAACAACCAAACAGTGGATGCCTAGTCTGCGATGACTTGTCAAACTAACAATTGTCAACTCGAAGAGGATGAGCGATTGAGATCGAGGACCTGTTTTAAGTAAGAAATGGTTTCATACGAAACTGTGAAAAAGCTACACTGAAACTGCTATAACCAATTTACTTAATGATTTCATACTTATTAAATGGTTTGTGCATAAATTTTCGGTATGAAGTTGCCATGACAACATATGCAAGTTGAACATAACATATTATTCATGTCATTCCAAACCATCGTATTATGATGGTAACAACCTACGCCCAAAAAGAATTTTTCCAATAAGACTTAACGAGATGAAATTAACACGCTCTAAGAGCTCTAATTAAAACTCTTCAGCTGTATTTATCAGTATATTCCATAAACATCAAAAGTAAATAAAAAAAAAAAAGTCCGAGGAGAAATAAAAAATGTTCACACATTGTTAGGATATAATTGGAATCATTCAATATTCATGGAAAAAAAAATTAAAAATCGCGAACAAAAACATTACCAGTCAATTTTCCATCAGTTCAAGTATACAAGAATGATATTATAAATCTAAAACAAAGTACTATCTTTGTCTTACATCACTAGTCCTAAGATGAACAACTGATTAAAGACGGAAGATTTCTTCAAGCCATCTCAACGCAAAGTTATCCATTTTTTTTTTTGGCATTTTTCAAATTTAAAACTTCAAGCATATTAAGATCTATTGTATAAACCACTGTATATAAAGCAATTATTTCCTGCTCAATATTTATATTGCCCCTCCCAGATATTAGGTTTAAAACAAGCATCTCATTCAAACTGCTTATATTATTATCAATATTTACGATTACTCCTTCCTTCTTATCAGCTTGATGGATATCGCACTAGATCGAGAATATATCATGTAGTGGAATATATTCCTCCGTCAGGAAAACATTAATAACAGTGCATTATTTAATAGATAAGGAGATAAATAAATAGATTTAGAAAGTAGTGACTAATGCCAGAAGGCTTGGTTGATCGGCATGCGCCCCACTTCCTCAACCCACCTGCCTGCTCCAAAGGTTACGTCTCGGTCCCTTGCTGTTTGCCGAAAAGTAAATGGGAGGATTTACTAATACTACGAATTGAATAAATGAAACCAAAACACAATAGTCTCATAAATGACCACAGAGAAACTCCAGGAAACTGGACGTAACCAGCTGCTCGTTATTTAGCCTACATGAAATAGATATGTAAATATTTCTTAATGTAGATATTTACACATACCACTTACGATAATGGCAGCTGTAATTAAGTAGTTTTAAATTGTGCAAATATTTTTAACGAACATTAATAACATTGTATATAAATTTGAAAATAGACATACCTGAGAAATTATATCCAATTTATCCGTGATTGTTAGTTACTTATTTGGCTGACAGATGTCATCTTAAGATGAAAAATAAAAATTAAAGGTTAACTAAAAAATGGATGATGTAGTAAGTTGGTATTATTTATATGATACAATAATAGAAATGAGTCGAATATGGACCAGATTCTTTCGAAAACTTCATTTGAAATATTTATCGCATTAGTATATTTAATAAAATTGTCTCCTAAAACAATGGCATAGTTAATTCACTCCTCCAGTTTAGTGAGAAATGTAGCAACTGTAATATAATAAATACAGTAATAAAATAGAAAATGAATCACCTTAATCGTAGTAGCGGCGAAATAATTTATAAGAAATTTTCATTCACGGGTATAAAAAAAAAATACACACACTAAAAGCAATTCGCTTTATAATACGTAGGATAAATAATTACATTTTTATTAATTTCCAATTTATATGCATCAAACCATTGGTTATTTTACTTGCAGAATTAGCAACGGTAATACTCGTTAAATAAAAGTTCAACGACAGTTGCTGAAAGCTGTGGAACGCTTTAATGTTGTAAATTTCCAAGACTAATTTGAATTATAATTAACTACGTAAAATAGTAACGTTTATTTTAATCAAAATGGTAATTGGCGGATTTGTAATAGAATAAAAGAGAATAGAAAAATAATTTTACTCTGGGAAATAAATAATATTAATTCCAAAATTCATATTCATAAAGGTCAGAATTAAAAATTTTCTTCTAATGATTCTTTATTAAAGAATAAGCGAAAAATGCAAATAATATATTTGTATATTCTTGTACATGTTTGAAATAAATGGAATTTATTTTCTCTGGGACACAACCGAACTCAACCAATGACAATAAAACGCAGATCCAGACAGATTATAATTGCCATAAGGTGCTAATATAGGCTTTAGACATTGTATCTACAAAGATACAAATCTGTCTTCTGACATCAAAAACACAAATATATAAAACCCTAATCAGGCCTTTCACGAATCGGTCGGAGTGATGCAGGCTGTCTAAGGGTCTAGGATTGTCCTTATTTAGATTTGAAAAGAATATTTTGGAGCTTGTATGTGACTAACGTGTATGGATATTGAAAAAAACACTGCATAAATATTTTTACGCATTTTATATAGACAAAACATATGAGATGAGCAGGGCGAATTGCACGAATTAGTGGTAACACAGTCACCAAACAGCTTCTTGAGGAAAAGATTTTAGGACGTAGAAAAGTGGGCTGACCTCGCCTTCGGTGGGTGGATTTTGTGGCTGCAGATGAACATATTATGCTGGGGATCAGAAATTGCTGAGTAGCAGAAAAAGAGAAGACTTTTGGCTCAGACTATGGGAGCCCTTGACTCTTCGCTAGTTGTAGCGGCATCGAAGTAGAAGAACAATAACTCTTTCTATCTAGTTATTAAAATAAATTACGGAGGGAATGAAGAATGAAATACAAATGACAAACTTAAATAGAATAACTAGTTATGGATAGCCTTGCATATTATTTTACACAGGATAAGAATTAAAACGTTGTTTAATATTAGTTACACTTGATAAACCTGAACTGATACTGAGATATTTAAAATCTTAAACTGTTTATTTTTTTCCGTCGAATGGTTTTAACTACTCAGAGATCAAACTAAAAACTCCAGATTTCTTTCTTTAGTAATCCTACCAATTTTATATTAAATATTTTGGAGTATTCTTTAATATGTGATAGCTGATAATTTAGTAATGATTCTTTCATTAAGTATTAGTCTATTTTTTTTCTATTTAAATTACTTCTTACCTTTCCTTTTTTTTTACTGGAGTCATATAATGAGATATTCGAAATCGTAAACTGTTTTTTTTCTTTTGTTGAATGGCTATAACTATTCAGGGATTGAACTAAACATTCCATATTTCATTCTTTAGTAATCGCACCTATTTTATTATTTTTTTTTTTTTAATATTTTGGATTATTCTTAAAAATGTGATAAGTGATAATTTAACAATAATTGTATCTATATAAGAAGATATTAATTTAATTTAAGACCACATTTTGAGTCACCGATTGATTATATAATAGGCGTACAAGAAAATAGTTGCCCACATGAGATTTTTTATTTTATTTCTATTTTAATTACTGTTACTTATTTTTTGTGTGTGTTACTTGAGTCTTGTAATGAGCTCTAGTAGCGGGAGGGTTCAAGTGCGTTCCGTTGAACAAACACTGAAAAGTAATTAGGCTCTTAGTGGAGTGTAAGGAGACAATACCTGAGTACTTTCCCATGGAGGAAGGGTAGTGTATTCTTAAGTAGCTCCTTAATTAACCAATGTGTTCCCGTAGGAGGCTCTCAAGTTCTTCTCTTCTATCTACAGGATATTAAAAAATCTTTTATCCTTTCATCAAATAAACGTAAAAAAACATAGTATTCACACCAAAACATATTAATAAGTTAAAGCCTGTACTTAGTTACTAAAACTTCTAAGTATATTACATCGTACTTAATTACTCTATTATTATTATTATATAAACAGGTATAAATGTTTATAAAACCGTTTACTATGTTGAGGAAAGTAAAAAATGTATTAATAATGTAAAATTTTAAATAGAATGTTAGTTCTACTTATAATGAGTAATGTACAGCTATTAACATGAATGTAAAATCACTTCAACCCATGAAGGCTCTTAGTTACAGTACGTGGTAGAGACTCTACTGTTTTTAAGAGATATTGTGGAGGTAGGTTATTCGTCCGAGATCATACTCCAGGTTTTCCCACAGTTAATGGTACCCACATTTTAGAGGTTGGAAGGGCCTTATGAGGGTCATCATATCCCATAAGGTCCATCTGTGATTTTTAACAGATTAAAATTTTATCAGTCACAGTTTGATGCGATCCTGAATCTGAAGGACAGCACAGCAACTCAATGCTTTACGAGTACATACTGAGGCCCCCTACTCTACACACACACACACACACATATATATATACTATTCGCGTCTTTTGCAGATTTCCACCTACCCCTCGTAAAAAAAAACCCAAAAAATACTTAATTTTTCTTCAAATATTGTAATATTCTTTATAAATATTCATAGCTTGTTACCATACGTGGATTTTGTTATAAATTTTAAGTTTTGAAAACTTAAAAATTAGTTAAATAAAACTTTGGAAAAATACATAATCAGTCAACAGTTAACAACTAACCATTTTTTTTTTTGGAAAAATCTCTTAATTTATTATTTAACATCCACTTAATAAAGGATTTTTATTTTAAAATCTTCAATTTTTATTGAGAACTAAATTTATAGTCAAATATAAAAATAATAAAGAAAATGAAAA
Source organism: Troilus luridus (assembly GCA_964056705.1). Taxonomy (NCBI): domain Eukaryota; kingdom Metazoa; phylum Arthropoda; class Insecta; order Hemiptera; family Pentatomidae; genus Troilus; species Troilus luridus. Next base: position 75,765,971 of record OZ057416.1, on the reverse strand, counting down.
TTAATTTGTGTGACCTAATTCTAGTGTTAGGAAACCAATTTGTTACAAAGTATAATTTTCATGTTATTCTCATAAACTCATACCTACCTAACAATCATTCTCCATACACACCCTTAACTAATTGACAAATTACTAAAAGATGTTAACAAACAGGGGAGCCCCAAAGACTGGACCGAGGTAAGTAGGTTGAGCCTAACGGGGCGGCATCCTTTTCAGCCGCATTCCTATCACACTTTTATCTCATAGCACTTTTTAAATAAATAGCTAATTTATTAATATAAAAGATATTAAATTTTGATATGATAATATTAAAAACTAATGAAGCATGTATATAAAAAAATTCAATTAATCGATATAACATTGGAACACTTCTTATAAATCGCTGTAACTAAATATGGTTCAAGTATATATTTTTTTCAGTTCTACAAACATGTTTATTAGATAACGAAATAGTACAATCTGCCACAATTCGGATATTAAGAGTTAGATATCTAGGTTTTCGTTTATACAGAAGATAAAAACTAATTAAATGAATAAACTTTAACACGATACAAGATCAAATAGTTTTAAAAATACATAAAATGGCTTTACTTGAACACATTTAAGCCTACCAAGTTATTAATAATACCAATTAATCTTTACTTATACATTTTTTTATTTTAAAAAAATTACTTATTTTCAATTTTAGTTTAGTATTTTTTATTTATCCTCAATAAACCAGATGATCATTTATGTTTACAAGCAACAAATAAACGGTTTATATAATGGTGAATTTATTAAACTCCTGTTTATAATTATAGTGATGGAGGAACTAGAAATTTGTTTATCGATTTAAAATGATTGAAGGGATGATATAAGCGTTTAATATTAATATTTAATATTATTATTAATTCAAAAATAATTAATCGATTTTAATACACAAAAATTATCTTCTACCACCATAGGGAAATTACATATACTTGGTTCTGTACTCCTTTTTTTTATTAATATATTTTTTTTTTTTATTACCTATGTCAAAGATACTTCATGTCATATTTCGTTTATATTACGATTCCTTTAGCTTTATACTACCCTTTAACTTCAGAATAACACTGAACAGATAACAAGGATTTAAATTTCCTGAAAGCTATATAATTAAAGATGTATAGCTTATATAAAATAATTAAAGAAATAGAAGTATATTTTAAAAACACAATTAATATTTATGATGGAATAATAATAGTCATTTTTCAGATGTACAGACGATATTCTATATTTAAATTTAAAATGAATTCACGATCAATTTCTTTTTATATAATTTTTATTAAGAATAATTTTATTTAATCACCATATAAATTAATTTATATATTGAATGATTGTTCTCTGATTAGTTTAATCATAACAGGATAGTTTTTTTTAATTCTTTTTTTTATATATAATTGTACCTTTCCTGCATTCTGATGTATAACCACGTTCACAATTATGTTTAACAAGTTTCCTGTTGTTTCATGATTAAAAAGTGTTAACCACTTATAATGCAGCATTTACTTTTGTTATCCAATAGCCACGAAAAGTATCATATAAAATATAATTTCTATATATTTTGCTATAAAGGGCTTATACAGTATTTAAGTTGCCCTTACATCATTGTTATGAATGAATTTCAGTCAATATTTCTATTTTTCAGGGATTAACTAATGATTCTTACTTATTTATATATTCTTTGACAAACCACCTTACTGCACAACCGTTGTCTAAGAAACCGTTCAGTCTCTACCATGTTCTGATCCCTAGAACCTTCACGGGTTGTACAGATTATTTTTTTTAATTTTATTTTATCGTTTACAGTTTTTTCTACTTCTGTTGAAACAAACAGGATTGGTTATTCCAGCAATTTATCATCCCATTGTTACCAGTTTATCAAGATATATTCCGAATTAGTTGCAGCTGTAACCAACTATCGAACTATAACTATAGCTTGAATAATACACGTTCAGTTATTATTCCAGATCCAACACGAATGGATCTGGAATGAATAAGGGTAAAAGAGCATGAAGAACTTGGTTCCAGAAAACTTACACAACCGTTTCTCATTGTCTCTCGTGTGTTAGGTAAGGGCGAAATTAGTCCGTGGGAGACGTTCGAGAAGGAAGTCAATGTGAACGACACAGGCCTCTTGTGTCTGATTTCCATGGCCGCTATCTCCCTGGGTATCTAGAGTAATCGATAACGGTAGATGAACTAATCGATATCGGGTTAGTATCGATACGAGGCTAATGGCTGTTAATAGCTGTTTCACCTACGCCCACTTGCGGGCAGGCCTAAGAATAATCGAACTGTCATTACCGATGTACCAGAACATCCATCATTTTTTTTAACAAACCAAATAAAACAAGAAACTAATTCAAATGTTTCATGTATAAATAGTCATTGATCTAACATTACTGAACATCAATGGATGTACCTCATTACTAAATCTTGGTCATTTCTATCACCACAGCCGTTATACCAATCCAAAAAGCATTAAATGGTACAGTAAGAACAAATAATGATTAATTTAAAATTTATACCGTACAAATATTTAAAAACAATCAGATATACAAAAAACAAAAGAATGCAGTTGAGAAAACTGCATATCATTTAATTATTTTCAGTAATATATTGTTCATTATTATTTTATGCAGTACCAACTTAGCAAATGATAGAAAAAAATAGATTAAATCAAGTTATTAACTATCATCTATTAAAGTTATTATAAGAAATAAAGAATATGTTGATGGCGTAACATAAATTTTACCAAGTAAATAAAATAAGTTTAATTTGTTTTTTCAATTGAATTTCATTTGAGGCGTTGATGATAAGAAACGGTTAACGGATACATTCAGGAGAAAACAATAAAAACTTGTTAAAAAGATACATTTATATGTACATATATCAAATAATAACTATTTCTACCGAATGTATTTCTAATGCATTTTTAATGAATTTCAATGGCCCAATTCCATTTCCTTAAAGGAAAAAATCACTATCTGTAAATCCTATACTGAGTGCTCACAAAAGCGCTTAGTTAAAACGTAGACCACTGATTGATGGCTTCTTAATATTGGATTTGGCAAACTTTTGTTGTACTCCCATCTTAAAATTAATAAGAAAAACTCATTTACTCGTCGAAATTTTTAGTATATCCCTGAGAAAGACCTAGGTATGAGTATTAAGTATATGAGGCGTTCAGGATCAAAAACGGGTAGCTCCAAAATTTCAAACATTGATTTTTTTCACATTTTTCTCCAGTTAATCAAGGAATTTTATGCTCCTTAAACTTCAAATTCAGATTTGGACTAAAACCATGAGAAATAATCCGGCAAAGCGTCGTGTTAGACAAATATGGTTGACTAAACTAACGAAGAATGTTAAAAAGTCAATGTTCGAAATTTTGGAGTTAAACGCTTTTGACCTTGACCGCCTCATTATCCTACTAATGATTGTGTAACATTTAATATAAATTCCGCAAGGAATGGTACAATTGTCTGATTTTATTTGTCTGAAATCTATTATTTAACTGCTCGATTTATCGCAGCCCTGCTATCATATATTTCACCGATGTTTAGAATAAGAACGCCTCCCTCCAAACGCCTTTTTAGCTAAGCTAGGGCCGGTGCTTGGATAAATAATTGCTTGTAGACCTAGTAAGGAACTGATCTCCAGTTAAGTTAGCTCAAGAACAGACCTAACTTAGAACGGGTTTACGAGGAAGCATTAATGCCCTAAAATGGGTTTCATTATGTTAAATGTAGGGCTTATTAATCTGGGATTAGTAACGTGTTCGTTGTAGCTGGTGCTTTAACCCGTTGCTCTCATAGCCCTTTTTATTAATAGTGTTTATAAATGAATGATAATAACAGTTACGAATTTATAATAATAGGATTAGTTTTCGAATCCTCGACTAAATAAACCTTGGGCTTAATCCAGATAACTTACTTCATCACTTAAAAAAAACTTAAAGCGCTATAATCTTAAGGGTCTAAGGTTCAATACATCGTAGAGACTATTTAGGGACTATTTAGTAGAGAATGTTATGGGACAATTGTACAGGGGGAATATGTATTAAACCATGCGCAACCACCTGGATTTTCCTCTAATTTAGAGTCCCCACATTACAGAGACTGGAATTCCAGATCCCATTGGCCACATCCTTGGCTTTTATAAGATGGATATGAATCCAGAACCTTCGGCACAGCAACTCTAGCTTTTTTTTAAAGTCTAGCTGGCAAGGAATATGAGCAAGAAACTCATTTAACAATAGAAGAACATTTTGAAGCATTGAAACTTTGATGTAAGATAGACCGTTATGTTCGATCATACACGAAACGAAATTGGATGTAAGACTTTTTTTCTTGTTCCTTGAAAGATACCCGTCGTTGTTTGTTTTAGTTGTTTATTTTTTGTAGCTGCATACCTCAATTACTCGATATTATAGGTATCCACTGGGTAATGACCTGATAATGACGTAAGAGACTGGTTCCCATGACTTACCCGTTTCAGGCTACTAATGCACACACATTACCGAAATATGCGCTTTCACCTGATGGGTTAGGTCTGGGCTACGGTGCTCCTCTGGTTACCTTAAGTTTTAAGAATTATATGAATATATTTCTTCTATCATATCATTAAAATTATTATTTTAACAAATATTCACAAATTGTGTACTTATTCTTTAGCAACTTCTCCTTTTGTCAGTTATGAGTTCAGCATCACTTTCTTCTGTTTTAAATAAATAATAAAATCAGACTTGGTGAATGTTAAACATAAGCCAAACTTTCTGTTAGCGCGACTGTTACCGTTTTTGAGGTTGGCCGCCTCGGAAGTGGAACAAATTGTGAAATGGTTCTGGACCCAAACGGCTCAATTACCCTCCCGCATTGGCCACGGCTGGGTGAACCCGGCGGTTTGTTGCCCAGCGTCTTATTATATGGTCTGCAGCATTATCGAATACCTCGAATAGTTATACCAAACTCTACCCGTTGGCTCTTCTAAAACTATTAATCCTCATTGGCTTCCTTGGACTGTCAGCCATTTTCTTCTCATGACCTCTTCGACCTTGCCAGTCTTGCCTCATGGACAATGAGGTCATGTGGGTGCAACCTAAGGTTTTTGAAGGTTAGATATTTTTGGTTCGTCCATTTCCCTATTCGCCTTCCCTCCAATATTCACAAGTTATGAAAGTCTATTAAAAATTTCACGTGTAACTTAAAGATATTTTGGGTAATAATTGAATATGAAAATATAATATTTAATAAAATGTATAAAAGATTAGACTTAATGAATTTATTATTAAAATTAATTTATATTTATGTATAAAACTAATCTAACGAATATGTTATGGCAACTTTAATTAGAACTAAAAATTCTGATTATTTATTATAAAAATTATATACATTTCAAAATAAATAAAAATTGTGAAATTTTTTTATTATTTTATTCTACTTAAGTAACCTCAAGTTCTGTCATTGTAATACTAACCTCTTATGCAAATGCCATGACGTAAGCCCAACGGTGTTTCATGTAAATTTGCTCTCAATGTATCTTTTTTCCTTTTGTTTGAACTTTCTTTAGAGGTTATTGTTAAACAAATTCTTGTTCTTGTTCGCCCACATTAGAGTAATGGTGGTAATCATTATTCGGAAAAAATTGTGACATTTCTTAGTCGCAATTTTTCTCCATCTTTCACTGTTGAATAATTGTTGTAAGATATAAACAAAAGTTTGTAAATATTATTTATCAACGTTTATAGTTATATTTTAGCTAAACCCTATTTTTCCGTAAGGAAAGAGAGCTAATTTTAAGGTTCAAACTAATATTTTAAATATAAGATAAATACCTACCTGCTTGGTTGTAACTATTATCATTCAACATTATCAACTTTTATTAATTATTAAACTCAAAGGCTTCGTATTTTTATATTTTTTTTTTTTTACTTATACTTCATACACTAAATATGGCTGGTGAATAATTGATACAGAAGCTTCTCTTTTTTGTTTTAATTTCCAATTTGTATGGTGTTTTTGTTTGGGTATTGTTGGTAATAAATTATATGAACATTCTCAATTTTCTTAAAACATTATTACATATTTTATCTAGAAACATCCGTATTAGATGCTGTGAAGGAATAATCCGTGAAGACGTGAATAGATGAATACATTTTAGGAAGCAATTATGGTCATGTTTGTTCTGGAAAGCTATAATTCTATAATATTAATATTTAGATAATTATTGATATTTCTATGCCTTTATTGATTTGTAACAGCTTTATTCAATTTATGCTTTTGTACATTTTTTTTAAATTTTTTATATTGTTTTTGCAGAGGATGCGGCACTTGTGTCTGCTGGCGGTAGCAGCCGTCGTCCTGGGATCATCTATAGCTCAGCAAGTGAGTATTCAATCCTAAGCATAGCATATATTACTTTAATGTATAATTCTCATACAAACAGATTTAAATAAATAAGAATAGCATTCAATTTGTATCATAAAGCAGACGATGAAGTCAGGTAACAGATTTCAAAATAGTAACATTTTTTTTAAATGATTGGAGTAAAAGATATCGTTTTCGTCTGCGTACTGGAATATCTTATCATTTATTAATATTATATAAACGGTTAATTAATAAATCTTCAATTTAGCATGTAGTAATATAATTCTGCAGTCCCTGTAAATAAGTGACAAGTCGAGTAATGAGTAAAATGTACTGAGAGTAAATTCAACAATATGAGTAAATTGTTCTGAGAGAGGCCGAATCTTGTCATAATCCTAGTCCATCAGTGGCCAGGATAGGCCTTGGCTTGAAATTGAGTTATAATGTAAGTAATAACACCATTTCAAGCATAAGACTACGAGAATGATACGATGCCGCTTCTCTTAGAACAGTTAACTCATTTAGGACAAAATTCGTCTTATCCAACGTGGCTATAGAATTTATGAATGTGTTTTCCCTTTTTTTTGCATTAATAAGGTCGAAATTAATATACTCGTATAATAATGTAAAGCATTTGTGGTGGATTTGGTACGAATCCGATATTAGTCTTTTCATGACAAACTTTCTTACCTCTCAAACCAACTAGTTTCAAACATAGCTATTTCTTTAATTCCCGATTATCTTCCTAGGCGTCTGGAAAGAAGATGACCTCGTGATATTCTAAGCTGAATTTGTTATGTACTACCATTGGCTAGTTTATCTACTTACCTTAATCCAAGCCATTATGTATCATCCCTGTTATTATATTTACCTGTTTATTGTCATAATACAGTTGTAAATTTCAATAAACAATTAAAACAACCAAATATAGACGAACAGGCCTTGTAAATCAGCTACAACTAAGGCATTGTAAGTTGAAAGGGTGAAAACCTAAGGGGTAATTTCCAACAAGTCAATTTCGAAAACAGAGCGTAATGAATCTTTTCAATAAGAGACCTGTTATTTAAGCCGTCCCTATAGCGGTTCGTTAAAAATTGGGAACCTACTTACTCTGGACTGGTTCCACCGGGTTCGAGTTTTTTATTTTGTTTTTGGTAGCATAAAGTAGAATCAACTCTGTCGTATCCCAGCTTGGATTTACGACCTGAAACATGGAACACACCTGTTCTCACGAACGGACGGTGGTTTTATGGAATTTGAACTTAAAAATATTGGTAACGCTTATAAATCGAACTTATGAATATTAAAAACATTGGGGCTTAATATTAAAAAAAGAGAGTGAGAGAGAAAGAATTACAATTTATATTATTTAAATGGAAAATTATTAACAGTTTTGTAGAAATACCCATTTTTGTTGTTTTTTATTCTTCTAAAAAAAATTACAAACTGAATATGTAATTTAGAAAAAAAAATTTCTGATGACACTGCTTTTTATACTAGATCAATGAGTCATTTATTTAAATTATTATTAATACATTTTTTTTTTGTAAGCAACATAACTATAAATCAGGTACATCTTAAAAATCCTGGTCCATAATTTGTTTAACTTTGGATGATCTGACATGGAATGGTTTTCATATTGTTATTGGTTTGTAGGAAATTACTCAATATTAATATTCTGGGTATAATATATTTAACTTATTATTTATAATTTATAAATTATATATTAGATAAAACCAATTATATACTTTATAGCTATATATAGTTTAAATAAAGCTAAATCGTATTTCTGGTTTCTAAAAGAAATTTCATAAACCAACAATTAATGCGGTTATTTTCGAATATTCACTCCGTCATCCCCAATAACTGAATGGGTTTTATTTTTTAATTTTTGTAAATTTCTAAAAAGACTTCTCTACTTGTTTTAAAAATTTAGTTAGATATGTCCATAAATTGTTTGATATGTTATTTGTATCAGTCTTAATGCTTTTCAGATTATAACTGAATTTTTTCTAAACCGATCCATGTAACAAAATAATACTGGACCAATACAACAAGTGTATTTGATCCAGTCCATACTGTTTCTAAAAAAACAGTGATATAATGTGATTTGGATCAGATCACAATTAAGGTTATCTATATTATAGTGGCTGAATGAGCCCTAAAAAATTCTCTAGATTCCACAATGTCAATTCAAGGCTCTTAACCGAAAAATATATTTCTCGGACACCGGTGCTATTCGAAAACGGAAGCCGGCGATAAGTAGTGGATTGGTTACTCCGCTTCTTTCTGTAAAAGTAAAGAGTGAATTGAATAAATGGGTATATTATTACTCTTTTGTGCGTTTAATTGAGTGACGAGGTATACTGTCATAACTTTAATTCTTGTATTATTTGTTGGTTATGGGGCTTTCTGATCTTGCAAACTATAAAGTTGTTTCTCGGATTTTCGGTCAATATCCGAAGGTTTTATCGATTGTGATAAAGATCGATTATTTCGGGAAGAACGTGAGAACATCCGGCGACCTTTATGTAATGCATGTCCCTTCCTGCCGCCTAAGCAGTTCCGCAGATTCCTCTAATCCCTCATCAACTTTCTCCTCAAGATGGCCGTTCGCGAACGCTTAATTCACTTTACTGTCCGTTCTATTCAAGGCCTTTCGGAAGTTGATTTTGGAAAGTACGAAGAATGGCATTGTATCTCGAGGTGATTTTGTATAAACTATCTGGGAAAAGGACCTGTATAGATTTCTAACCATCGATGCTTTCTTTCTCGATATCAGGATACAATGACATAGTTGATGTATACTATTGCATCACTGTTTGTAAATTCTTTCTTCGGCTTTTGTATAGGTTTTTTATTAGGACTATAATGAGCTATGTAAAAGACGAAACCGCGAATAATCGAAATTCGACTTGTTCCTGGAACCATCTTGTGTAACGCTCCCATTAATAGAGTTTCCGGAACTGCTGAAAGAGCTCTAGGACTTTGGATGTCGCTAAACAGATACGAAGTGGCACAAAGAGTGGAACTGATGTCTTCTATTGGCGCCGGAGTCTTTTTTAATGTGTCTATGTGATTGGTTGGCTGCCAGGTCCTCCAGACAAGATATAGCTCAGTTCATAGGGTACTTAATAACTTATCTTAAGGTCCCAAGTTCGAAACAATTTAGATGGATAGATAATTAGTTCTGTTAATAATTTTGTTTAATTTTAGTTAATTTTGTGTTTTTTGGGAGCTTAATATTCCTGGGATAGAGATATCAATAAGCTTGTTGTCTAAAATAATATATAAACATCAACATGGATTTACTTCAGCTGTACAAGGCTTCGTTCCATATATTTCCGGTTTTTATTTACAAAAATAACTTAATGACTGTCAATTCCTCTAGCCTGTTTATGTAGAGTTGAGACCTGGTTCTCACATCACATCAAGCCTGCGTCAGATTAACTTCTTTGAGGCATTCCTCCCCCTTAAATAAAACCCTTAAACAACCCAGCATGGCTAACACCTGTCAATATAAGTGCAAATTCTTTATGCATGAGTGATCCACATCCATCACCAAGCCTGAGCATAAAATCGTGTGAGACACTTCGTTGCAAAAACAAGATGATATAACGTATCACAGTCTTTCCTAAACTTCAAAAAATTGACATTTCGTGATAACTTTGAAAAAAATAAATCAGAAAAGCCTCCTAATTGCTTGAGTGGAAACACAATAGTCGGTTCTTTCTTCCGTAGAATATTTTAAAACAGAAACATTTTCATTGACAAAATGTTTTCTCTTTCCTTCCGGACATTTCTTTTCTTAGAAATCCTGAATCCAAACCTTCACACCTTTGGTGGCTATTGTTAGCTTTGGATTGCTTATTGGTATTTTTAGAGAAAGTTACTTTTATAGATTTCTGGCTTGGGCATTTAATAAAATTAATTTCAGAAGTACAAAATATCTATTACATTTTGCTTATATAAAATTTTTATAACATGTTAAAAAAATGTATTATAGTATCAGTTTCATCGTGCTTTCTATCACGTTCTTGCCTAAACATTATGTTGATGTAGCTATGCTAGTCTAAACCAACCATATTTTATTTCAGGTATGTTTATTTTTTTATTAATCTGTTTTTATACTTCATTCTCTTAAATTTTTATTTTTTTTTATTTTATTATTTATTTATTGATATTTACAACTATATTACAGTAATATAACAAGTAAATTGGCTGAGTGATACATAATGGGATGATATAATGACAAGTAGAGAAACTACCCACTGGTAGTACTCAAATCGCTTGTTCAACTAAGAAGTTCACGTGCCCATCTTCTTCTCAGACGCCTCGGAGGATTATCAGGAATTGAAGAGGAAGTTAGGTTTGAAACTAGAGGGTTTGAGTGGAAATGAAGTTTGTTATGAAAGGATAGATACCGGGTTCGGGCCAAATCAGCAACAAATGGGACATTAAGGTCGTTATGGATGACTATATTCTTAACAAAATAAGGAGCGTTGAGGATTTTACGAAGGATTTTGGATTGTAGGGATTGGATACGAGAAGAATTCGATGGCTTTGTGGAGCCCCAAAGCTCTACTCCGTAAGTCCAAATAGGTCGTACGATGGTCATGTAGATGAGTCTTTTGTAATTAATTGGGAGCTTAGAGCGTTTGTCTAGTAAGTGTTGAAGTAGCCTGAAACGTCGAGCGGTTTCTTGTCTATTCAGTCTTGTATAAGGATTCCAGGTTAATCGATTCTCTTAAATTAAACACAGTTATGTACTTTTTATTGATTCATTCTCATAACATTGCTGCGACAGCAGAGGTGATTTGCTAATCTACGTGGAATCTTAAAAAATAATATATTTAAACCCCACAATGTATTAGTAAAAGGTTTACTATGGAAATACTGGAATTTCCTCCATTGAATTTACGTTTTCTTAGATTATTTTTTACATTTTAAATAACTATGCTATTTTACTTATCATATTTTAATATATGCTACGTTGGCGGATTCAAATCCACATGTGGCAGATAGTTTGTTTTATTTATTAACAACCACGGATGGGTCCTATGAGGTCTGCAGGGCCTCCTGTGGGTCACTCAGCCTCTATAAAGTTGGTACCATAATTTGGGGGGAACCTTAGGATTGGGAGTGATCTCGGACAAATCACCTCCCTGCACAATTGTTGCCCTAGAAACATTACAGCCTCTACCATGTACGGAACCCAAGACCCTTTTAGGATTGTAGTGATACAGGTTTTTGTATAAAAACAGCATATTAAATTCTTGTTGTTACAATTCTTTGATAAACAGTTTAATTTTGAAATATTCGTCATTGCTTATTGTCAATTTTTAAAAAAAGTAATTAGTTACAACTAAATCACAATCTTCAAAGTCGTGTGTTTTCATAATGCCTGGATGTTCAATAAAAATACATACATATATTTTGAATACTTCTTGGTTCACTTCAAACAAAATTAGCAATCTCCATACCTTTTTTCCTCCGTTCTAACACTGTAGACACTATGTGGGCAGACCCAGCCAGCGTGGGTAGATCACATCACTTACTATTCCTACGATCAGTCAAAGGGGACAAGGTACGTTATTGGATGACATGGTGCCCCAGCGCGATATCTAGGTCAGTTCTGTGGAATATAAAACGTACCGTTAGGATGCCATTGTGAGCAAATGATATGAGCATACTGCGCCAGTGCGCCCGCCTCCACTTGATTAGGAAGAAGTGCATGCTCTGGTTCCGTCAATCTTGCGCATCATAACCATCGCCGCGTGCGAGATGGATGATTCCATTAGTTCTGTATCACTAACCCTCGGTGTAGTAATTAGCAACGCCATTAGTATAACAGTTCCTTGTGAATCCTAATTTACGATCGACCTTATCTAGCTTGTATCAAAAATTAGCATGGAACAATTAGTAACAGGCTATACCCGATATTTACTGTTAGACCTCGAGATGGATTCAAATAACGAACTGAGCAGTAATTGAAGTATAGCGTAATTGTTTTAAAATGTATTTCTCAGATGAATTCATCTATTTTATTCCGTACTCTTTACGTTACTGAAGATCTCTTCCCTTGGTGGGGTATGGTACCTTCTCTCTCTGATATGAGTGGAGTGTATTATTTAAATTGATAGAAATGAATGTAACGGCATTCTTAATATAGATAGTATAATAATGAAAATAACATGATTCTAATTAATGAATGGTAGTTACTGGTATGCATATCTGTGAATGGCATCTTTCTTTGTGTGGTTGGTTCCTCTTACTGTGTTGGTGGCGCTCTACTGAGGGTTCTACTCCATCGTGTGATCAATGGACCACAGTTTGTTGGTTAATGAAGTGACATAAGGCTCTGCCTCTGGTACAAGGAGATAGAGCAGATAAAATTGGAAGAGGGTAGTTTAGATTGAGCAAGTACAATATTCCACAATGGCGACCAATTAATTGTTCCAGCAACCCCTACTTTAGGAATCTATAAAACTCTTTATGGATGTATATCTATGCATGCTACATTTTTTTTTAACTTTCTTTAGTTAACATTTCGATACTTTGAAAATATTACTTCCTAGTTCAGAAGTTTGAATTTCTATGATTATTGAATAAATCTATAGCCCCGGTAAATATGTGATAAGTATAATTTAGACCTAAATGAGTAAATTAGACTGAGTATAGCGGAATAGTGTAATTATCGTAAGAATGATGGTTTGAGTCAGGCATTCCCTTGAAAAGGAGTTGTCACATATTTTAAAACTTCATTCCAAGCCTAAAGGGGAGCGGAGTGGCTTAGTGGTAGAGCACTGAGTTACCATGCCGGAAATCCTGGTCAGTTTGCGACTGGAGATGAATCATATAGGATCTAGGACCCTCCTGGGGCTCACACATCTTCTACAAAATATTATAAAAATAGGCTACCCAAAATAAGGGGGAAATATCTGACGGTTGAGCGTGACCTAGGACATGTCATCTCCTTGCAGAACCGTTGTCCATGAACCAGTACAGTCTCTGTCATATAATGAACCCCAAACCCGTTCACGGGTTGTAGTGGTCCAGGTTTCCAAGCCTAAAATTATAAGAATGACACGATTCCGCTTACCTCAATATAATTAGTTCTCGCATGGCAAAATTCGACTTAACCACTTATACTCAGAGGCTGCAGATATTATAATTTTTTTTTCAGTCACTTCAATAAGCAATTTTAATGAATCTAGGCCATCCAGAACTTAGTAGCAGGTGCGTAGGGTAGGATTAAGTTGAATGATATATCTCCTCTTCTATCGAACAAGGTAGTAAAGTAGAAACTTGTGATTACGTGTATTCCTATCACATCACTTCTGATTCAGTAGTAAGTGATTTGAATAATTTTCTTTTGTATCGTGGTCCTGTTTTTTTTTTTTGTTTTTTTTGTGGGGGGGTCATTTCTATGAATAGTAAATAAAGTATATATTTTTTTGAGAGGTGATAAAAGAAATAGAGATTTTATCAAACAGGTGTAGGAAAACATTCACTTCTTGGACGCCTTTTCCTATTGGGTTCTCAATATTTGTTCTTAGATACCTAATTCTCTTGGTCACTCGAAGGAAATCCTGACCAGGAAAGTGTCCCTTGGGAGTATTGTACAAAGAGGTCGAGGGACCATAACCGGACCGCAGGCAGTGGTCAGTGCCTGGTCAGTACCGGGCCCACACGCTGGAATGACCGGCTGCACTTTCAAAGGAAGTCCGCTTATTATTTTCTCCGGCGAAGGAGTCGATGAACCTAGACCACGAGGCGAATCAAGAGGCTTTTTCAGCTAGCGATGAAACCAGCTGGGAGGAGACCGCTGAGGGAAGTTCCTAGTCATCGGGTAGGTCAAGTGCATTGTCCGGTATGAACTGAGCAAATTGCGACTTAAATTATTTGGCTTACCGTTTTTCAGATTGGTTCAAGTAGCATGTATTTGTGATTCTTTTTTTATTTTTTTAATATACTCTACTAAATTTTTCATAGTTTTTGTTGGGTTTAAGAATACCCACCAGTTTTCAAGATGCACTAAAATTGGAATGAAACTGCTTTTTTAGATTCCAACGAATTTCTAAGCTTTAAAACAGCCCTTTCAAGTCCACGTGGATTGAGGAGTTGACATGATAAAGGTAAAGGTAGGAAGTGAAAATTAAATTTATCTTTCTTTTTTCAAAGCTAAGTGAGTAGTTAAACATCTCAGTAGGATAGAAAGATTATTAAGTCAAAACTAAGAGTGGTTTAGTTTCTACAGTTACTAAACAAACGATCTAAGCTCCCGATTAATTACAAAAGACTCATAAACGTGATTATTATAAGATTTTTTGGATATGCGGGGTAGGCTTGGGGTTACGATAACCCATCGAATTTCTCTCTAATCCAATCTTTTCAATTCAAAATCCTTCAAAAAGCCCTAAATGCTGCTTACTTTGTTACTAATAAAGTCATCCATAATGGCCTTTATGTCCTAATTGTTGCTCCACTAGCTACCTCTTCAACTCTCAATAATCCCCTGAGGCATCTGAAGAGAAGGTGACTTCATGACCTTCCTAGTTGAAACTGTTATTTGCGTACTACCTGTGGGAAATGGCTCTACTTGCCTTTGTCTCCTATTACGTATCATTCTTTATATTTTCTTGCTGTATTACATATTGTAATGCAGTCGTAAATCTTTAAACATAAGTTTTAAGAAAGGTTTTTTACTTTTTTGAAGTCATTTGGTTTCATCGTTCGTAGTATAGAGCTTGTGCTACCTGAAGGAAGTCTTAAACGTTTCAAATAAAGAGCCCTATTCTAGTTAACAGCCGTAAATGCTAGTAAACAAGGGGTGTCCGTTACGCAGGCACAACCTCAAGTAGGACTATATATATACACATAATTATTTCATAATATATTAAAAATATATACAGAGATGGTGAAAACACAATTTCCATTCATATTTTATTTTCTCTTTCACAATGTGTTGACGCAGCAGGATTATTTTCAATGAAGACTTCTGAATATCCACGTGTTTCCTCATTTTGTGGATATTACCATTGAAAGACGTGTAGACAATGGAGAGATTACACACCTCGTCCGGTTTCACCACAAATTTTCGAATTATCTCTTTCTCTCTTGTGTAAAATGCCAGAATTATCATCGACAATCAAACGACACGTCAAGGTTGACGAGCGGTTTACCAATTATGTGATGATGACGGTTCGAAGTATTTTTGATGATTTCATTCTGAAACATGATGATTAGCTATTTGAATGATAGCTTGTGAACACTCAGCAATGCGAATAATCGGTTTTTATGTACCCTTATCGGATAATATAGAGCAGACCGATAATTAATTTACTTATAATATATGACTCATCATTGGCGTTTAATGATGCGGCTGGGAAAGGGGGCAGGGGCCTTCCGGACTCTTGCTTTACCCTCATTCGGAGAAGAAGCTAAGTAGGGGAACCCCAGGCAAATTGTAAATAGTGTAATTATGGTATGAATATAAGCAGTTATTTTATTTTTAGACTTTATTTAAAAAAAAAAAAAAAAAAAAAAGCAAAAATGATAATAAATTTTTTTTTTTTTAGGTTTATTACCGCATGTATATATTTTTATTACATTCATTTATTTATTTTATTTTATTTTATTTTTATTTGTTTTATGGAATGATTGTAAGCTATTTAGCACTATTACTTATTGCCCACAAGTGGCAGATTGTAATATTTCAATAAAATATGTCTCTCTCTCTCTCAAAAATATGGGATCAGAAGATCCCTAGACCATTACCTTTTTAACTTGTATTCTTGAGAAATAAGTTGCTGTGCTTTCGAGTAAGCATGACCTATAAAATATTAATGGATCTAGAGACGGTACAATATTGTCCTAGTGTTGAAAAAAATCTTGGAGCATTTAGTATGTTTGTGCAGATTTTAAGTTGTACAGTTTATATTGTAGCTGTAATGTATCTCAAAGTTTTCTTCAGCCCACTTACACTCCTACCCGACATCTACAATGCATAGCCATCTTAAACAATGGCCTATTGCTTGAGGGAATGAGTCTTTTGGGGAAGGCAATCTTTAATAAAAATCCTTTCAAGAAAAAAAAAACCAATTAATCCGTTAGAAATGGAATAGAAACTGAATATGTATGCATATCTCACGAAAAAGTGTATATCTTAATTTTAGTAGCCCACAAGCTACGTATATCTTAGGCCGGGGTTACCGTAGTGAAAATTGCAAAACTCTTAGGAATGTTTGGACCCTCACAAACCAAAGATCACCTATCCTACAAATATCAGCCCAAATCAAGAGATTCAATAGGAGCTTTATTATATTATTTTCAATTTAAAAAAAAATATTAATTTATTTATTGGTATTTACAACTGTATTACAATAATACAACAAGTAAATAGGCTAAGTGATACATAATGACATGAGATAATGACAAGTAGAGAAACTACCCACTGGTAGTACTCAAATCACAAGTTCAACTAAGAAGGTCACATGGCCATCTTCTTTTCATACGCCTCGGAGTATTATCGGGAATTGAACAGGAAGCTAGGTTTGAAACTAGAGGGTTTGAGTGGTAATGAAGTTTGTTATGAAAGGATAGATTCCGAGTTCGGGCCAAATCAGCAACAAATGGGACATTAAGGTCGTTATGGATGAGTTTATTCTTAATGAAATAAAGAGCATTGAGAGGATTTTACGAAGGATTTTGGATTGTAGGGATTTATGAAAAAAATAAAAGTGGTTTTTTGTTGTGTCATTCTAGATCTGCGATATATCAAGGGTAAGTCAGTTGCTTTTATTAACATTTAATGTAGAAAACTGCTTACAGATAAATATTATCTTCTGGACTACTGATCTTCCGTATCTAATACTATCCTAAAAAGTTGAACGTATGTAGCAGAATTTGAGGGTTCAGCAAAACACATACATATAAATAAGATACAGACAACACCAAATTCTAAGAATAATTGCTAAACTTCTTGGTTTTATAGATGTATTTCGAATCAAACTACTAACAAGAACATGAACTTTCCAACCCTAAAATTATATAGCCATAACAAATGCACTAGATATCTCTCATGAACACTAGACATTCTCTTATTCCTCCTCTTTCCACCTCTCTGTTAGCCGGACTTCATCATCAAGAAGATGAAAAAAAGTCAATGGTCTTAAGACTTTACTAGGAAACAGTAATCGCTTATCAAAGATATGTTACTATTTCTGTAAATCAACTATAGAAATCATTGACATCAAATTTGCTAGTCGCGATGCTGCGCGGACGCCAATATAGTATAAAAGAATAAATAAAAATAAATGTAGACAAAAAATTGGCGTTTTCAGCGTTATTTATATTGAAATTGAAAATTAGAACCTAACAAATGGCCATTTTTTGATAAAAACATTGGAAAGTTCCCAAATATATCTTGCATGCCGTTCAAACGAATCTACTCGAGCTGAAAGAACAAAAGTGAAGCTCAAGTTGCTGGTGAAAGGACACTCAAGGCTAAGCGAAATCAGAATTGCAGATTTCGAAAAGGACCCCTCACCGATCTAAAATGAGTCCATTTACTAAAGTTTGTACAAAAATATTTAAAGAGGTTTAATCATTCTACCCTCTCGGTACATTTCAACAAGTATTGAGTTAATGTTAACACCTATAGCAGTAATACACTATGAAATAGAATGTTTTGTTGGTGGAAAGTGGCCAAACCCTTAATTAATGCTCAAATAACGCTATAAACAGTGAAATGAAAACTATTTACAGTAAATAGCAATTATTTAATATATGAAAAACAATTGTTTTGCAAAAATTGTTAAATTGTTATAACCATTAATGTATCTCATTATTCTATCTCCATTTCCACCATAGCCTTGACGTCCAAAAAAATAATCTACCAAAAATAATCCAACCCAATGTAAACGCCTGTAAATTATCATATTATGTTTTTGTTTTTTTTCATATCCAAAATACAAATCATACATCATTTTATGTAAAGAAATTAAACCATATATCAAATGTTTATTTGCTTTAAATTCAACGTTAACAGTATTTAAAAACTTGTATGTTTTAAAATAAGTTTTCCTAATTTTCTTTATCATAAATCTAATTTTGTATTTCATTTTAATGAAAATATTATGCGTGCAGTCCATTCCTCATTATATTAATTAGAATGCAATAGAAATTGTATGAACCAATCCCATTCAAAACTTCCTGTAACTTATTTGTGCATATTTGTTTTTGTTTTTTTTTAATAAATAGCATCCCATATTTTATTATATTTTTCTTTAACCTGATTATATGGTGATATCGTGTTTCTATGATCTACAGTGATCTATGATATTGGTTCAAAGACTGGGGGGGTGGGGGGGGGGGGGTAATTGGCCCGGAATTCACTGAAGAATGTTTTGTTGTGTAGGAATGTTTTATTCAGATTTTTTATTCTATATAAATTTGGAAAGTAAAACCTCAAACCTACGGGAAAATTAAATTTTCTTGTTCATGGTAGACTACCAAATTCATATTAAAAAATAAAGCGCATATGGTGTCTAAGAAATTTTCAAAATAGATGAGCAGGTTTTAAAATTAATGGAACATTTTTGTTTTTTTTATGTTACGCGAAGTTGATAACTTAGTTGAATAAAATCAGCACTACCAATTATGTGAATCCATCTATTTAATATTAAATTATCGGAAAACTACTATGAAGATGTTTCTTTATGTAATTTTTACTTTTTTCGCACCCGAGTAATTCACTTGGCATGACTTTTAAGATAACTGTTAAGTGATAACAGTGACGTAAAGAATATTACATTGTACGTTTTCTTCTTGAAAAATGGTCAGTCACCACCCCTTTGATATGTTTTCCTTCAGATCTATGACAAAACAGAATGACTAGCCTCTTCCTACAATGGAAACTCGACTGTTTTAGTTGTCTTGTGTTTTGCTGTAAAATAGACACTGAATGAATTTGAAATGTAAACCAAACAGATTTTAGCAATTAAATACAAATAATGGTCTATTTACTGCGATGATTAATCTATTGGATTATTTTTTAATATGTCACTTGATATATAGAAATTTACAAAAACAACTTCAAGTTCAAATGAAGAATTTATAATATTTGGAATAATCTTCATTGCAAACGTTGTAGTGGTGTGTCAATATTTCGGAGTTCATGTTCTTTCCTTTATATATTTTTATAATTTAAATATTACGTTTTACTCAATAACACCCCGTGATTTCAAGTGGAAGGAGAGTTGCCGGAGATAAAAAGAAAGTTTATAGGCAGATTTGATAATATATGAGGTGTTTGGAATCAAAAGTGGATAACTCCAACATTTCAAAAATTGACTTTCTCATATTCTCTACCTTAGTCGAGCTACTTAGTCTAGGAGATTTTTTGTTTCAAAACTCCATTTATTCAAGAAAATGTTTAAAATACAATATAATAATAATATATACAATACATAAATATATATTTGCGTAATTTCTTGACTAAACGAGCGACAAATGTGATAAAGTCAAATTTTGGAATTTTGGAGTTACCCGCTTTTGATCCAAAATGAAAATGGTCGTTGAAGTTTTTATATCCTTTGAGTGGCTATGGAAATTTTATATAACGATATTGATTCCAATAAACATAATTTTTCAGTTAAGTGCAAAGGTAACTAACTAGGTTTATTGGTGACAACAAGAGGGTAACTTAAGGGCAATAAGAGATCAAAGCTGTCATAATTAATGGAGAGTATTTAAAAAAAGATTTTAAAAATAGTTTTTATAATTTAAATTTATCATTTTGGAAGCACATCCAAACAATTGTATCCACAAATTAATTTTGTATTGTACAAATTAGTTTTGTATTGTTAATCATATACCCTTAATTTTTATTATTAGCTTTAAGCCCTACTTATAAGCCTCGAGCTACTTCTGAAGTAGAACTAAGCGCGTTAGACCAGCAGCAACAAGATTATTTACAGGTGGAACAGCTCCGCCGCGCAGCCTGTTCCGAATTCCACAAATAGATACGACCCGTTACCTTAGCTGTTGAATGAATAAATTATCCAAGCATCGAGATTCCCGGAGTACGTCCTTGCGATAGCTCCTTCGGGCGTGTTTCGAGCCCGGTACCAGCTGTAACTGCGTAACTGTTTCCCTATTCACAATAACAGTTCTTCCGACTCAATCACGAAATAACCAACAATTGAGAATTAGCCGTAGAAGTGTTGAGGGCTAGGAACCAGCCTATGTCGAGGCTTAATTGGTTTCGGGAGATTTAACAGGAATTCCTTTTACAGGTTCCGCTATCCGGACCCGAAATATCCTAACATGGTAGTCCCGAGTCGAGCGAGATGCCCGCTACATCTGTACCTATTATACAATAATTACAATAGTTGTAAACAAATAAACCGTTCAGACAGACCAAGTATATTAACTTCGTGTAGTTTAAAATTGATTAAATGTTTAACATTCAAATATCCACTTTGAACATAAAATCTCAAGTTTTAAAAAACACAAACAGTAAAACAGATTATTACAAATCAAAGTTATTAAAAACTCATCTAATTTCATGTTTTATAATCAATCCATGAAACAACATTTCGAATGTCTATCAACGTTCTATTTGTTTCTTTTAAGTTTTCCATTAACCTTTAATTGTAATATGTTTTATAAAAAATTCATATAATCGCTTTTTTTTTTGTCGGTTCAGAGTGGAATTATATTCCCATATTATATTCCGCAGGAATTTTTTTTTAGCTGCCGAATCATGATCATTACCTATGCATCAAACAATTTTTTAGCCCTAAATTTGGTAGAACTCTTTGAATAATATACTAAATTTAAAAATATATAGAGCAATTAAAATAAACATTAAGTTTATTGCCATTTATTTGTTGTATTTCTAGGATACAGCTGTAAATTTTAATAAACACATTTATAAAAATATATTGTAATGAATTATTTACACAAAAAAACTGTTAAAAATAAAATCCGTAAACTAGATGTGAATAATTAAAATTCATAATTTAAATTGACTTCTGAATTATATTTTTTCTGAAAGTATCTTTTTAGACTAGATTATATTAGATGTAATCTTAGATAATATAATATTAGATTAAATACATTAAATAAATAGACAAAATACTACTTGTCAGTCCTTTACAAAATTTACTGAAATATTTCATTACTCTTTTATCCTAATATGTTTAACAAACTAATTCTTTACTAAAACTAATAAATTAATATACTAAAAAATATATATAATTTCATAATATAATATAACTTAACATAATATATATTTTTTTAAATTTCATTAATAGAATAATTTATTCTAGTTTTCAATAAAAAAACACTACTTTCTAGGAAATTATATTATTATAAAGATATTTTTATGATAAGATTGTTTTTTCATTAGAATCTTATGTTAAAAAATTATTATGATTTAAAAATTACTATATACGTTTTTACAAAATATATAGTATTACCTTATTAATTATAATATAGAAAATAATGTAAATAAAACAATTAAATGCGCTGGCTTTGATCGATGCAACGATAGGTATTGGCTACTCACGCGAAGATTATAACCTTATTCACATCCACACGATATTCATTCAATCCATTGTTTCCTCACAATTAACACTCTTTCTTTTCTTTCTTTTTTCATTTTTTCTCATATTATACAGTTATGTACATTGATTTTCATAATGAGGAGTAATTTGTTTTTTTGTTTAATTCAAATTATGTTATTTATGTTGATTTAAGAGGGAAAAAATGTACATTCGTTTTCAGTCCATTCATATTTATATCACGTTTTAAACCAAGTTCTTTGTATTCCAGCAGAAAATCTAGAAAGAATGTTTATTATTCTCACTTTCCTTTTCACATGGCAAATATCTCTTAATGATAAAGAATTAAGTAAACAAATAATTACATATCGTGTAAGTCATCAAGGAGTAGGGTAACATTTAATATTCAATATGGGGTATTAAAAAAAGTGTATTTAATATTAATTATAATTATTATGCACTACGTAACTTTTTAATCCTAAATGACGTTTAACATAACAATGATAATCAAGATATAGATTACAACGAAAGATTGTATCACTAATGCACCGACAAAACACGACTCAATTTCATAACGTAATTAATAGTTAATGGACCTTGTAAATTTTCGCTGTTAGATCGTATTATATTTATTATAAACCAACACACACATATATATATATACCACCCCTTCAATAGAACAACGAAAAAACTCAAAATTTGAGGTATTGTTAAGTTAGTCCTTTGGTAGCAATTATATTGGTATAGCTTTATAATTCAGGAACAGCATATCTGATTTTCAATTTTCTATGTTTTTTTTTAATAAAGTCATATTTTGAGTTATATCATGTTTGACCTTGAAGTTTCATGGGAACGATGACATAAATTAAAATAAAAAAAATTTCAAGCTTTTAAAATATTTCTGATGGTTAATAAAAGTATTTCAATACCATCATTACAATAGGTATGTTTTGTTTTTTATTGCTTTACCAATACCCAAATTTTTATTTTTTTAGCTCACATAGAACTCTCAAATACTTCTATTGATAAATTAGGATTAAAAATTTGAGTTATGACTTTCTTTTGAAGGACCAATATGGTGTTATAAATGTCGTACCTTGATAATAGTGAATCTCTTATCCATTTTGTTGACTTATTTTTCAGTAAATAAATATTACACATTTTTGTACAATAAAAACTTATAGTTGCAATATGTTAATGATTAAGGCGAACAAGAGCTTGACCAACAGTAGTAGTATTTCCTCACGTAATTGATACATTTATATAACCTAATGAAAATTTTAAATATATAATTACTTTATGTAGTGTATAAACAAGATTATATAATTTTGTAATTGTCTGGAGGAAACATATATATGCATAGTAATAAGATAATTATTAATAATATTAATTTTATTTGTATGTAAATTACCTTCTAATTAATTAATAATAAATAAACTTTATAATAATTTATCACAATTAAATTGTTTTTATTTTTTTTTCAGACGAACCCATCAATGTTATTCACATGTCCGAACGGTAAGTTAAAAATTTCATTTTATTATCCTACAAATAACTTAATATCACATAGTATTTGTATAGTTCAGTAAATTTTGTATTAAAGAATTACACTACAAGAGTAGAAGGTTCTGTAACCAACTTCTTTATTGAGAAGATTGAAAGTATTAACCTTGCAGATTGTGCTACAAACATGAAACCGAGGTCAAGTATTGCATAGTTAATTTATTTCACTTTTATTAATTCCGCATAATAAGAATATAGTAGATAATTTACCTCAGTAGGGCAGTATCTACTAACTGTTAAAATATTTCTTTAAGGAAAATACTTTTTATGAAAATCTATTAAAGATAGTTCGGTATCAGTAGAGAAAGTCTTGCCAATTTTCGCATAGCGGAATATACCAGAAACTAAATAGGCCAGATAGCCTTTTCAAGAGAGAACCTAAATTCAGGAATGTGGTTCGTTTATTTTAATGCCAATGGATAAAAAAAAAGTGGCAAAAACATGGCCTCCAAAACGAATCAGTTGACCTGCTCTTTCGGTCGTGAGGGTAAAAAAAATCTGGAAAGTAACCAGACATTCCTTCAATACGTCAATGATTCTGAACTTAACCGCCCAATTATCAAATTATCATCTCGCTGATAAAATATGAATGAAAGTTTTTGTTCACTATCCACCTAGTGTTTTAAGCGAAGAATTAAGAATTCCAAACTGGGATCTGGTCATTACATTTAATTTCACTATTAAATGATGCTTGAAATAGCATTTATTAAAACTGAATATAAGGAATGATTTATAGATGCGTGAAGAAGATTAAAAAAAGAACTTACCACAAACGCTGAATCGAAAATTGGAGAGAAAAAAAGTAAAATATGTTGAAATATTTCAGTTATAAATTGGTTCTTAATAAGTCATCGTTTAGTATTAAAAAGCTAGTGAAACAAGATTATTAATTATTAATTTTTCGTCCAAAAGGCTGGAAGTGTCGAGTGATGTGTAGATCTCGGTTAAAAAATCGGATGCTGTGACAGCTAAATTGTTTTGTCTGTAATAATGGATCGAAACTTAAATCTTAAATCCTTATTGGGGCTCACCCAGCCTCTATAAAATGTGTACTCTTAATCAATATAAAACCTTGTGGTTAGGCGTGTTGTGGGGCAAATTTCCTCTAAACATAACAGTGTAGTGTCCACAATTTACCGAAATCAAGACCCTTCATCAATTAAGATATAAACTTACGATTTTTTTTTTAGATTTATGTGTACATATTTATAATTATGAATTATCTCAATTTATTTAGTTAATTAATATATTTTAATATTTAATTATTCGCGTACCACCTGAAATGTTGCTCATCCATAACAATACAACAACAGAAACATCATAATAGCCCAAATGTTATCCAATGAGTCGTCATAATCAATGTTAGGCAACAATTCAAAAATAATTCTTAGTTAAAATATTATTTAGTTCAGTAGCGATTCACCAAATCCGTAATATCTACTTATGTGAACAAATACAAACAATCTTAAGCTATTAACACTTAAAGTATTACATAAAAATTATTTAACAATTTCTAATGATAACTAACACGACTCTGTGAAAACACAAAGAAGAACGATATTTAGTAGAGTTCCAGATGGTCACCCTTGTCTGGAGAGTTGATTACGTCATGGTGTAATGAGGGATTGAAATTATTCGTAACGAATCAGGCCATATTAACTCTTTGAAGTAAGAATTAGTCTATATTAAAATAACAACCGTACTTAAATGGTGAAAGTAAACTGGACGTGACATAATCGATGCCAACGAACATTTTTTTTGGTGAGTCCAGTTCTAAAAATAAACCTGTGTCCAAGGGAACTTGCTTTTTTTTGTCTTTTAGAAGCCGAGAAAAAATAAATACATTATTTCAGCAATTTACGTGTATTCTGTAGTTCAGACTATATTTTTTTCGGTACTTGTGATTTTACAGGTCACCATGAAACCTGCCTTCTTAATCTTATGTAACCTCATCTCATTTGAGTTAATTGTGTTTGCGTTATTAAATTGTTTTCCTCTTGTTACTTTTTCTATTGTATATTTTAATTTCTGTATTGCCTATTTAAAACGAGCAGAGTAACACTTTAGGAATAGCCATCTTTAAAAGAAAAAGCTGCGAAATACTTCCTGAAGTTCCGAATAGTTCCAAAGATGAAATTATGTAAAAAAGGTCATAAAATGAATTTTGTCAAGGATAGAAATGGAGATATTTTCTTCGCAAGTGTAGGTAAAACATTTATTTAAGGAAAGGAAAGTCTTAGTCTTAGAAATGGGTCTAGAATTAGGATTTTATTATTACATTATGTATATTTCAATTACCGTTGATATTAATAAGAAACCAGGTGTTATCAGTATCAGAATTATCAGTGTTCAGATTATGATTAATGGCGGATAACAGTACCTGGAGATCGGATAATACACAAGTACCAATTAAATTTTATTATTAAGTGTTAGATTTACTTTTGAATAATGCACGTTTATAAGTAGATTTGAATTCCACCATATGCATATTAGACAGGAACATATTTTGTTTATTGAAAAGTTGTAGAGAAGTTAAGTAAATTTGGAAAATGTCTTGAAATTCTTGTCACTTGAAAGGAATGTGTTAAAATATAACTGTTGAAAAATAATTAGCATGAAACTGAGGAATGAACGGATATATTTCAGAAGCTTTAACCGTTTTGTTTCAATTATGATTTAATTATTTGTGTTAAGAGAAATTCAAATACCCAAAATAATGTTCATTCACCTTTATTTAGCACAGGAAATTATTAGAAAGACATGATTCTATACTCAGGGTAATTACAAATAAATAAATGCTAAGTATACATAAGTTAAATTTGCATTCATAATTTACAATGTTTTCATTATTTTTTTATTAAATAACCTTTCCTCTTTTGGGTGGTCATAAAACCTGAGCTGAAAGGTTTGAGAACCTGATTAATTTAAATTTATTTAAATACATTCCAATTTGTCCACCATTGTCGAAAGATAAAACAAATTTAACCTGCGAAACAAAAGGGAGGAATTTTGGTAGGAGATGCAAAGGTATTGGAGAATTATGGAGTGATAGAGAAAGAGGGAGTGTTGGAGAGAGAAAGAGGGATAGAGAGAGAGATGGATTGATAGAGGGAGATGGGGTGATGAAGGAGGACTCGATGATCGGCGGTCGGCCTTGCGTTCCTATGCCATGACTTCTTGGGTCCTCCGCGAACACTACAGCCTGGTTCAAAATAAATATAATTAAAATGATTAATTTCCTATCGAATATTCTGCAGCTGCTAAAAAAATTTGAATCTTTTGATAACCAAAAAGAGTTTATGGCAATGGCAGACTATTATATTTATAAGTATTTAATCAGTTGACACATATGTTCTATCCTTAGCATTATTTTTCATGGTTTCATGTTGTAATGTAGGAACCAGAGTAGAGTACAGAGTCTAGGGTGTCTTGAGCACCTTATCTTAGAGCAAATAGATCAGGTGTACTTTGTAGGAGGAAAAAAAGAAAAAGATACACCTTTTTACACATTCTTGTTATATATCTCTTCTACCATAAACTAGACAAAAGGCCATTACCTGTAAATCTTAACTCACCTGCTAGAAGCCAGACAACCGATAACCACTGGAAGATGATCTTTTCCGAGATACAACGAGGTTGTTGAGGCAACTGATAAAGCAAACCAAGGCTGCTACGTTAGTGACATTTTTCTTTCTAACTCGTCGACGTAGTTAAAAAAATGCTTTTAAACTGGAAAATATTATTATATAAGAAATTTGACGAGAACTTCTAACACGCTAACCAATTATTTATGTATAAAGACACTTTGCTGCAGTGGTTCTAACTCTTTAGAGTTTTTGACCATTCCTTATTTATGTAAAACAGTAACTATATCTTATTAGATTCTGCTTTACTGCGATCGTGATTTTCTGTTAGTTTTAGAATTATTTTTTCTTGGTACTTTTTTATATACTATACATTACAATATTTAAAATCTACCTTGATTTTCAAAAAATTAAATGAGTTTCAAAACTTAAAATAAAAAACGTTATTCGATGATAAACTATGTATTACATAACAACTGTTTACTTTCCTTTAATTGGTAAACCTCGATTTTTTTTCCGGTAGGTGACCTAAGGATTTGTTAAATGGAGTAAAATAACATGTTACATTCAACATAACATTCTTACTTATGACATCCTTCGGAGGGGGCTTAAACTGGTAATTCCTAGTCTGTAGGGTTTCAATTAAATATCCCTATCCTGATTATACCTGGATAGCCATAATTTAATACTCCACTGTAGCATCGTCCTATTAGCCATAGCAGCATAAAGAGAGGTTAAATAAATAAATAAATATAAGCATTTTTCCTCAAAAACACTAATCCAATAATTTTAACCATGCAGATTTTATATTTATTTAATTAAAAAACACAATTAATTTAACTTCTGCATTATTTTTCTACTTTAACATAATCCTGGTATATAATTTACATTTAATTCTACAAAATATTAGTAAAAAAATGCTATATTTTACTGAACCCATCGAGATCACAAAATAATGTAATATAATTCGGTTCTAAATAATGCTAAACCTATTTTTTACGGCCTTATAAAACGCTCCAAATTAATTCCGAATGGTTAGCTTTTTCTAGATGATTAAATATCATAAGTACTTATCTGCCTATCACATGTTCGATTGTGTCCAAGACTTAATACTGAAATTCTGGCCTCCCTCAAAAATCTCGCCACTTACTCAAAATCTTAAAGACAATCCAACAAAATCTGTAACATACTCGAGTCGGTCAGGCGAGCAAAAAATCCACGTGACAATCTATAAGTGTGCCGGTGAGTTCTAAGTGTGCCGCCCCATTCAATAAGCTTTCCTCTCTTCCTAGATCCTTCTCAGCTTTCTATCAACGGCTTCAAGAAAGTTGTCGTATCCTGCTGCGGCTAGGAAGATGTCTTCCTGGACGGGATAATTTCAGGCCAAGATTCCTGAGTACACACGCGGAAAATTCATCATAGAATTTCCATGATTTTGTCTGGCTCTCTGTGATTACTTATCATGTTGCTATCATGAGTATCAGATTTACTATTTTGTTACCCAAGCCTCCATTAACACTTTGAAGTAGATACGTCGTTTACAAATTACGTGACTTAGGAATTTTCTGCTTAAAGTATAGAGAATACTTTTGTACAATATGCTTTAAGATATTGTTTCTTGTTAATACTTGAATAGAAAGGAATTCGAACCATAGGTGTTAAAGATCAAAGAGTTTTACGCCTTTAAATACTAACAACATTAAAATTTTTGTTTGCATATACACATACAGACGGAGATACGAAACTGGAGGGATATAACTAACTGTGACGATATAATAGATAAAATAGATATTTCTCAAGGAGAACCCATCGCCTCACTGCATTGTTAATGTCACTGAATTTTTTTTCCAACTTCGTTAATAACACGGGTCAACAATAAATAGAATATTTGAGAAGTATTCTCCAGATATATTTATACAATATTAGAATGCCTATTATTGTAATTTTTCTACTTTAAACAGACAACACAAGGGTCATTTGTACTATAGCATGGATTGGCCCGTTGTAGAGTATGGAAGATTAGTATCTAATTTTGTTTTCCATAAGTCTACCCATGTCTATAAACATCCAGCTGGTCCAATAACGCTTTAAATAATATATTTATTTAACATTTAATTCAAGAAGTTATTTTCCTCACTACATCTGTACTAAAATACATTTTATTTTTATAACTCACTTTAGCTCAGCATAAAATTCAAACTACCAAATTATAATAGATTTTTTCTCTTATGGAACTTCTATGTTGTCCGATTCCATTTACGAGATTTTCTGGACGTAGAGGAAGGTGAAAATAAAACTCTTCAATATTGGAAATTTTCTATTAACCTTGTCCGCTGTATTGACACGGGCTGAAGATAGTTTCCCCACAATCGAAGATGTCTCACGGATCTGAACTGACGGATCATTCTGCACCGCGGAAACATTATGGCAATCACTTTCTATGCTCTCTACCACCTTTGATGAAAGTGTGAATGAAATTGATGAAAGCCCCTGGCATCGAAATTAATATTTTTTTAAAATAAATAATAACATTATTACAATGATAATATCCTCTTTCATTACTTAAATAAACGGGACCATGAAATAGTGGGAAATATAATTAATCCTATATCACAAATCATATAAGAAATAATATATGATTACAATAAGAATTGAAAGCCCTCTGTTAAATATTAATAAAAATAACTCGTAATTATCTACATACTAAGTCTCTTCACCTTATATATATAAATATATAACTACTTTTCTTAACCGTTAACTGATATAAATAATTTTTATTTATTGTTCTCGAGGTTCAGTAGCTCGAGTTCATCTCACAATCATCCCATAATATTGAGAGAAAAAAGGAGCTTCTAGTGAATTAAATTAAAACTAGTGAATTAGATTAAGACTAGTGAGTCATGATTATATTTTTTTATATGCATATAAAAATTTTCTGAATCAGGGCATGGTGATATCGTAACGCACCTTTGAACTCTTTGTCAGATCTTTTCTACCCCGTGCATTGTGATAATCACGGTTTGAACTACGGTTGGGGGAATTTTCAAAACTTTTTTGTTTTAACATTTAAAACTCATTTTTTGTCCAAATACAAATATGTATAGCATATCACTCTGATATAACCTGGATTTTTATGAGTTACTAGTTAGACTTTTTAAACTACATAAATTACTCTTAAGATTCAGCTAAGCCCAAGATCGCGGGTCCGTAGCCCAGGAAGTGACCCTAGGATTTTTTAGAGGGAGTAAAAAATCCTTGGTTATGCCGTCCTTCGAAAGAGACGTTAGACGGGGGTCCCTAGCCTGTACAATGACAGGTACTCGTTAAAAATACCTATCCTAATTAAACCTGGAAAGACAAAATTTAGAGCTCCCAAATTAGCCTCGTCCGATTAGGCATAGCAGCGTGAAGTGACATTAAATGGACCAACAACAACGCAATTCCATTCATTTGAAGGTGCTTTATCATAATTCCTTTAATCACTTTTGGTATCCTTCTCAAGACCTCGGGTAATCGGTGATCTCCCAATTCTTATATTTTATGATAAGGCTTTTTTAGGCCGTTTTATAGTTGCTTTTCTCATTTCTTTCGTTTTATATTTGTTAAAAATTCTATATTACAAATGAAATTCAAGATCCCAGTACACGATTGACAAACTGTGATGTTTTCATTGATTCATTATTTAAACATGATTTTTCTGATTACAAAAATACCATTGGAAATTATTAATTGCAGTAAGAATTGCAAATTCTGATAATGCTTTTGCACAGTTAAATTGCCCATTGTTGTTAATGTGAATGTTAGAATTGCTTGCGCAGGCGCAGCAATGCTCATTGCAGAAGCACAATCACACGGCCTATTCTCAGACCGTTCTGCAAGAGGCCGGTTCAAAAGAAAACTATTTAAGATCGGAATCTACTCGAATTGCTACATCTCGTGAGTACAGGCCCATTTACTTCCAATTTTCTGGATAAGTGGCGTAATGGTGGAGGGAAAAGTTTAGTTCTAACACAATACCAGAGGGTTTTTAGCGTTCGGTCACCAACAGTAACTTATCATTGTATATATAATTCATCTATATGCATCAATCATAATTAGAATAATGTTTTATAAGGTTGACAAACAAGATCTTTACTTACTTCCATGGAAAGAAATTCAATGGGGCATGGTTCACTGAAGTAGAGAAAGATTTGCAAGAGGTGGGAGTTACGCCGGACTATATTCGGGAGCACGAACCCTTGGAAATGAACCTTGCAGCTCACAGGAGTTGAGAACATAGAGAATGTTAAAGCTCAACGCAGAAAGCAGTAGGTATATCGTGATCTTTAGATGACCAAAACGCAAGAAGAAGAAGAAGAATATTATAATAGTACTGTTTATAAATTATATTTGATTCAGAAATGGGAATCTGTATTCTTTCTGAGCCAACTGTTAAGCAGATAGGTACTTTGGCCAACATCACGCTTCCCTATTTGAATAAAGAAAAACAGTCTTGATAAGCCTCAAAAGAGTCATAATATCCCTTAGTATCGTAAATAATCCATCTGCCACAGCCTATCTTGAATTTGCGACATTTAGGTTAGCGAGCTACCCCACTATATGATTCAAAACATAGAAAAAATGCTATGTACAACGAAAATATCCTCAAATACATTTGACAACATATCCTCCAACACGGCAATTGAACGCTCCATTATCTTGAACGTTGTCCTCAAGTGCAAACGTTGATTCGTTATTCATTTCCCAGAACTTCCAGTACAGAGATCCGATTGAGGTTGTATTATAAAAGTTGAGATAATGCAAGACGATTTAGCTACAAGTGGATATTAGTAATTCTTTGCCACCATACCCATCTTAGAATGTTTTTTTAATATAGGTTATAATTTTATAAATCCTCTTGGGATTCATGAATAGTATAAACTATATCATGCCTGGTTCAACCAAAGACAGATTTGATTCAGTAAAATAAATAAAAAAGAAGAAGAAGAATTTTCTGTGACTTCGGCAAGTTCTCTATTCTTGAAAGGACCGAGCTACCTAATTTTAGATAGAGAACACCTGTCCTTTTTTTCTCCTACCCCAAGGTACCTGGGCAGGAAGTGTATCCTTTGTTAGGCGGCTCTTCGGAGCTCGAAAGCCACCTAATAGTATGTGTACCATAAAATGGCTTGTTCTGTAACAGTTTACAATACTTATTTATTTCCTAAAAGAGGACAACGCAAGATACGGAGTGAGATACAGTGTCCATTTTCTGGTAAGAACCACTAAGGAAGAATGCAACATTATTGGCCAAGGCGAAGGAATCGGTCATATTTTGTTTTCAAGACAGATGGAAAACTGATAGCTATAACAATTAACGGTGTCAATCTGATGTATAACAACACGAACTGCTAATGTGAGGATTATCTTAGATCCTACTTCTGGGTTCCCAAAGCTTTTAATTAATCCATATAATACTTCATACATTAAATTTTAATTGACAGAAATTGGTTTTAGATATTTTCACTGTCCACTTTGTATTCGTATTTTAGTTATTTTTGTATGAATAAACATATAAGTTCCAGCTGCATTAAAAATGGCCTATAAATGAAAAAAATATTTTCCTTTTTTATCAACCAGGTTCAGATCTTTTTGAGGAATTTATTGTTTTTAACCCAACGGTTTTCAACATGCTTAAACAACAGTTTTTCCCGAATTAAGAATATCCTCTTTATATTAGCTGCGTGAGCCGTTGGCGACTCTGTATATTCCAAAAGGTCAATCCACGTCTGATGACAGACAAAATAACAATAGTTTTCTTCGAATTTTATGCACATTCTGTTTTTCCAGGAGCATTTATACATTTTAAAGTATAAAGAGTATTGGATATATAAGAAGATGCGTGAGATTTTATTATTGAAGAAATAGTTCTTCATTGTTCCTCATATTGAATTTTAAAAAATTGTCCTTCTGATAAATTTTAAATAACTTGACAAAACATTGGCAATATAGCTGCTCGAGGCGCTGTGGAAGGCGAACTAATGGTCTTGGGGCAAATGTCAGGGCCGGCTTGTTCTTGGCTGCGAAATCCTTCTCTCTGTGGGACAAAGGAAATTAGGATGAGTTTAAGCTTTTCAAAAAAATACTTTTATAATCTTGTGATAATTTTGCTATTCGGAAATATTATAAATCTTCTCATTAACAATCAATGATAATGGTAAAGGGTTTCTGTAAAATAAAAAGATAGTACAAGAAATTTTAGCCTTCGGGGAGTATTTCAAAGGACTTAGCTAACAAAAAAGGTTTATAAACTTTTTGAAATTAAATATCATAGTGCAATGATTTTGTCGAATAAATATAGGAAATTATATATTCAAAATTCAAGAAATAAAGCCAAATTATAACCTTTATTTTATAAAGTCTATATTCTTAGAAATTAGAGCCTAACCATGAATATCTAAACATTTTTTAAAAATACTTAAACAATTAATTTTCTATAGCAACAGTAGGAATTATGAGAATAAAGGTATCCATATTATTGAACCTTGGATTAGGTGATTCGAACATCGTCAGGTTGTCTGCTATTTTTTTAATGTATTTATTGATATTTACAAGTGTATACTGAATACATCAAGTAAATATAATGAAAGATAAATCATGTCCCGAGATAAAGGCAAGTAGAGAAACTACCCAGTGGTAGTATTCAAATAAAAAGTTCAACTTAGAATGTCACGAGGCCATCTTCTTTTCAGATGCCTCGGAGGATTATCAGGAATTGAAGAGGTTGCGAGGTTAGAAACTAGTGGGTTTGAGTGGAAATGAAGTTTTTCATGAAAATATTGATATAACAAACTTCTATTACTCTATACCTAGCAAGATAAAATAAATGTAAAAAAAACAAAAACAAAACTTTTTATGTCTACTAGTAGGCCTTTACTCTGTTTAAAATTGTATTTTAGTACTGTGTTGTATACTATGCCGCTCTTTGTACCCAAAGTTTCAAAAAGTGATTTTTCAGCATTTTTTCGCTCGTTTAGTCAAGCAATTTTATGCTCATAAAAGTTCAGATTCAGAAATAGAAGAGAACCATGGAAAATAAGGCGGCAAAGTATCGTTGTTATTAAACTAACGAAGAACGTACGTAAGTAGATTTCTGAAATTTCGGAGATATCCGCTTTTGATCCCAAACGCCTGAAATAATGTATCTTAACTAGGTACATTAAAAGGAATATACTAATAAAAAAAGGATTGGTTCAAGTTCAGAATTATTTATTTGAATCAGTAGTTGTTTTTTTTTTAGCATAGCTATGTTAATTTTATTTTGATACGAAGAGAGTTCAATGATCGCACGTCCGATTCTACCAAGTTGTGTATTCAGGGTGGACTTCCATGTTGGTAGCTTGGACACGTTTTCAGAACTTACCCGGCATTATAATATACCACTAGCTTTGGTAGTAGCATAAGTACTTACTGAGGTGAATTTTATACGACGAAAATGGTTAAGAGGCTAGAATGCAACCTATCATTCTAAGATGCTAAAAGTTGGTCTCGGAAACGAATGGATTCTGTTTAATATAGCATTTACAACTCATATCTTACTCAAGATTAGATTATATATATAGTATTTCTTTGTGGAGTTATATATTTATAGACCATTTCGATTATTATATGATATTTATTCCACGTCCATATGTCACAATTGCAGAATCCTCTATGTTAATATGAATGCCAAAGCCTTAGCGAATACCATATAAATGGGATGATCATGAAGAGTTAATAATCAAAGAAACGGTAAGTACTTATAAGGAACGTAAGGATATATCTTGGGGAAGGTCATCCAATATAACCACCTGTCATTAGCACGAATGAATAAAGAAAACCAGTGACGTCACTAATGATATGAGAAAACGAAATCATGTTTAATATTTTAATAGAGTTCATAATTACTTTAATTGTTCGTATAGTGTCGGGCTATGAATAACTAGGAGAGTCTCACGGTCCACTATTATTTTATATTATACTTAATACTCTATAAGCATAAAATGTTAATGTCATTTATTCTTTTGTAATAGAATATGTAATATAGATTTACAGACATGGTTTTGAGTGTAGGAGTAGGGTGGGTAGGAATTTCTATGTGTATTTTATAAATGTTTATTTAAATTCAGATAATAGAGCTCCACTAACCAATCGAATTCCTCTCGTATTCAATCCTTGCAATCCAAAATCCTTCGTAAAATGCTCAATGCTCCTTACTTTGTTACGAACAAAATAATCAATAATGACCTTAATGTCCCGTTTTTTGCTGATTATAATTAATTATTTATTATTATTTTAATTCAAAGTAAATCATAAATATATCTCTATAATTACTCTCTACAATTCAATTTACGTTACCTAGGACTCCATCTGGATAAACGTCTCACTTGGAATCCTCATACAAG
This sequence comes from Troilus luridus, assembly GCA_964056705.1. Taxonomy (NCBI): domain Eukaryota; kingdom Metazoa; phylum Arthropoda; class Insecta; order Hemiptera; family Pentatomidae; genus Troilus; species Troilus luridus. The sequence goes on along the minus strand of OZ057416.1, from coordinate 75,730,440 downwards.
ACTGAAAAGACAAGAAACTGCTCGACGTTTTCGCCTACTTCAACGTTTACTGGACAAACGCTCTAAGCTCCCAATTAATTACAAAAGACTCATTTACATGACAGTTATCAGACCTATTTGGACATACGGAGTTGAGCTCTGGGACTCTACTAAACCATCCAATTCATCTCGTATCCAATCCTTACAATCCAAAATCCTTCGTAAAATCCTCAATGCTCCTTATTATGTCACAAACAAACTCATCCATCATGATCTTAATATCCCATATGTTACTGATTTGGCCCAAACTAGATACCTATCCTTCCATAACAAGCTCCATACGCACTTGAATCCGCTAGTCTCTCAGCTTGCTTCCCATACTATTCCTGATAACCCTCCGAGGCGTCTGAAAAGAAGATGGCCTCGAGATCATCTACTATAGAACTTTTTTGGAGTGCTACCGATGGGTAGTTTCTCCACAAGTGTTTTCATGTCATATTCTACATTTTTGCACATTTAATTGTTATAATACCATTATAGTTGTAAATATCATTAAATTAAATTAAAAAAAAAATAAATAAAAAAACAATTCAATTTTTTTTCACCCCCTTTGCTGTCCTAATAATAATAAAATTTTAAAAATATTTATTAATATATGTATGTTTTATATTGTTATAAAATGTTTGTACAATAGTGTTCCATTGATATTATTTCATATCAGTATCAAATAATTTTTTTTTATTTCTTACTAAGACGATATTTATTTTTTTAAATTATAGAAACATAATCTGAAAATTGTTATAAACTATTTCTGAGGAAGAGAGCAGTATTGAAATTTATAAAACATCACTTTCAAATAAATGGTCAAAGAGGTAATACATAACCTCAATTTATGCTAGCCGAATCGTGTACAGTAACGCTTTAATATGCAAGAAATAGGCGTTAAATGGCCACACAGTTAGGCCATTTTACGGGGATTTTACCAAGTAGGCGAACCTCCGGCGGAAACTGGAGGAAGTGCTTGTCAACAAGGACGTGGCAAAAAGCAGTTGGCAAGTGGATCTCTAGGTCGTCCAGTTTCCAATGTCACCTTAACTGGCTAACTCAGTCTCATTATTATTAATTATAGTAATAAATAATTTATTAATTATCCTTAGTTTATTATATTTATTTTTAGCCTGGTATTTAAATCCTTACCCTAAAATTTGATGTATTCGGATAATGATTAATTTGGACACAACTATATAGGGTTCTCACAGAAAAATAGTTTTATTTGGCCGCAATATTATGTTTTATTTCTATTTTAGTACGTTAGAAATTAATATAGAATAAAATCTTCAATGTACTCTGTCATTTTATTCCTAATTTTTTAAATATATAATAAAGACATTAAATAGCTTAGAGACACTTTTTTTTAAATATATAATTGTTGTACAAATACTAATATCTGCTCATTTAATAATACATTATGAGGTAGCATTTAATTTTAATTTAATTTAGCAATACTTTTTTAGCTACCGATTTATAATTTAACACTTGGAAATCATGTGATTTCCACATCATATACTCTTGATCTGTTGATAATTCTGTACTCTGTGTTATTATAAGATTTTTTTCATGAGAGATATAAGCGTTGAGTGGTTATTAGAGGAAGTTGAAAGGCCTCTAAAACCTGGCGTTTGATCTCGTACAAATCACCTCCATGGACTACCGTTGTCCCAGTAACAGTACAGTCTCTACCACATATTGAATCCAAGACCTTTCATGGGTTGTAATGGTACAGGTTTTTTTATTTATTATTAAGAGTACTATGAACTTTTTTTAATAGTATTAATCAAAGGGGAACTGTTACTGAATTACAAAAATAATATATTATTTATCAAAAAGCATGAAAATATTTCAGATAACAATTAAATTAATTAAAATTATTTGTTATTGATAATAGCTCATTTATCAGATTTAAATTCTTTATTTTATTATCGTACACCTGATACTGTACTTAATGTGTACCTTTAACTAGTAGAATTTGAATTTTATTCCAAAACCATTTAGCAACAATGATAAAGAATATTTCAAAAGAAACACAGGAGATTTCTAAGTTAATAAGTGCATGATCTCACTTTAAATGAGTATGCACAAGAACATATAGTTTAAAGATGGATAAATAATTTTCTGTTACATAACAGTTGTCATATGACATCTAACAATAAGAACTCTTATGGTACAAATGTCATTCCTTTGGAGGATTTAGACTAATGAAAGAATTCGACTCATATGATTTCTATTTATTATATATTTTTTTGTTTTTTTTTAAATAAAACTTTTGGTCATGTTCGACAATTGAAAGTTATATATTTTATTTCATTCTTGACCTCTTTGTTCTGTATTTAATATATATCGTCCAGAAATCAATGGGAAACAGTAATTGTTAATTTTCTTTTCCTTGCATGATTATAATGTAAAAAAACAATATTAGTAACACAACATCGAATGCAGGTATCTAAAACTCCGGAATAACAGAGGGGTAACTTACCCGGATGGTTTTTGAGGTTTCTGGTCGTGCCTTCAGCATCGTGATTGAAGAAAGGTCGTAGCAGAGTTGTGCCCTTAAAGAACTGCAAACTTTCATAACACTTCATTCCCTGGCCTATAACTTAATCATGTGCCTTCTATTCCTTTGTTAACAAGCTTATAGGAGACATAAAAGTATACTAACCGTTGATGATAAGAAGTTCTGCTATTAGATATAATACTTTGAAGGCTTTATTTTAGTATATACACAATAAAGTGTAACTGTCCAACATTTTCGAAGGATAATTTTTAATGGATATAACTTAAGTATAAAAATATATTTCTAGTTCTAATTACAAAACGCCCAGTCACTCAGTTTCGATGTCCAAAGAAACCAAGAGTTCAACAAAACTATTTTTCTTGCGCAAAAGAATAGTTCTTTCTGTATATGGAATCTCTTATTGACTAACCGCTATCATTCCTCGGTTGCGATGCGGTCATCATCACCTTTTAACCTTCGAGGTTTCCATTCGTTCCTGATTGAGCAATTCTTCTGTTTCTTTGACCCGCAACGTTACTGCTGTAAGGTTCTATCTAGTCCATGGTTCGGATGATGGTGTAAGTTCTACTGTTATAAGTAGATGGATATACTCGTACTATCATCTTAATGTTGAGTAATAATAATAATTATAGTTGACCGTATGTAATTATGAGGAAGAAAGTTTTTTCTCAGAAAAATGAGAAAGAAAATGTTTTCTTCCTCATTATCATCTTAATGTTTTTGGACGGTAGGAAAGAATGATTTTCCGATGAATTAAGAAAAAGTTCATCAAAAGTTTCTTCGGTTTTCAACCGTCTCGTCAAATTCTTTAACTACGTTTCGCTAGACATACTTTTATCAGAGCTTGATCTGACACTGAGGTCCATGTATAATGTTTTATAAAGATTTAGGAAGATCCAATAAAATTAAATTACGAAAACCCTACAACTATTATATCTCAGTATGCGTAATACAGGGAAATAAGTATCCTATCAACGTATGCCAATTCGAACATCATCAGAACATACGCTAAAAAAATATATGGATTCCAAATGGAGCACATCTTACATCAGCAGCCCAACTGACTCATCAACAAGAGATAGCCACCTAACTCCAAGACGTACAACCAAATACTAAGGCAAAGGAAAATGATATTAATCAACTGAACAGCTGAGGAGCTTATATCTTATATAACCTGCCGATATGGTGTGCTACGATTTAAAAATATAATTTTGTAAGAAATATCTTTTAATAATATGAAACAAATACCTTCTTTATACCACTACAACGCATGAAGGGGCTTGGATTCAGTACATGGTAGATACTGTACTGATTCTAAGACAACACTTGTGAAGGGAGGTGAATTGATGTGAGAGCCACCGGAGGGTCTGAAGAAATTAACAGATTAAATACTGTATATTCTATGTATATATATACTGTATGAAATATCCGAAATGAAATTTACTATAATATTTATAATTCATAATATTTATAATTCATTTCATATTCAAGTTCTGTATAAAATTCAAAAACTACTTGAATGTATGTAATTTTTTTTTAAATGTCATAAGCAGACTTTTTATGGAAATGTACCCATTAAAGAATAAGTAACAACCACTATCCTTTAAACAAATAAATATACGATCACTTTTTATCTGGTCTCTTATAATAAGTTAGGTTCTAAGCAACGACATGAAAATCCTTTCTTCCTTAACGGGACACGAATCTCCAAAGTTAATGGTTAACAGTGACCCGTTTTTCATTGGAATCCCAGGTTCGTTTTATCTCGAAAAATTCTCTATTTGTTTTATAAATGACTAAGTTTAAGCCCGCGTTCCACATCAGTGTTACCAAGCCAGTAACGAATTCAATTCCATAGATTCTTCCATGAATGAATAAATTATTATTCTTTATTGATAATAAATTCATTTAAGAAAATCCCACTTGGAGACGGATCATTTTGGCTAATTTATAAGTTATTTATTCTCATTTAAGAAAAATTTATAAGCGAAATCTATTAACAATGTATTACTAATAAGCTCATGATCTTTAATCTTTGTGTGAAAGCGTAAATATACTATTATGAATATTTTTTGGAATCCTTCACACTTTTTCCACAGCTCTCGATATGACAGTTTAGTTATAGGATTTAAAATTTTTAGGTTTCGAAATAAGTTGTAAGTGGGAGGAAGCGTAGGTTTTAGCAAGCAGGTCTGAAAATGTTAAATATTTTAATGAAGCTTGTTCTGTGAATATAAAAAGAGTGGCCCACGATTTTATCGAAAAATTTATATGATACTTAGGGCATTCGAACTCCCATGTTGGGCTACTTATAACCTTCTGTCTGAGTATAAATAATTAAATTATTTTTTTAATAAACTCTGAAATCGCTTAATTGAGATTAATGCTCAAGTTTTCATTCTGGTTGTTATATTACACTTGTTTAAAAAAATTACTATCAATTATTGATATTTTTTTTATTTGATTGATTTTGCTTTCATTACTTCAAGTTTCTCCAACTGAAATTCCTGATGACTACACACTCATTTATTAATACTCCAAATTATCTGTGGTAGATCTCTAAAAAAAATTATGACGAAGTACTGATTTTTATTAAACTTCCTTATTTAATATTTTCTTAAATAAAAACCTTACATATAAATATATATATATATATATATATATATCATTTAAAGGAATGAATAGCTTTTGGAAGTGTTAATCTATAATATTAGGATTTTATATAATCTAATAACACAAATCAACTTTTCAATGATGAAGGGAGATTACAATCCCACTATCTACTAGTAAGCTGTGACAAAGTTTAGGAATTTTTCCTATAGATTTCATCAGGTTGACTTACGTCATTATATATTATAATAATTATTTTATTTTATTAGTTATTGATTTTATTAATTTTTAAATATTAATTAATAAAATTTATTAATTATTTAACAAACTATAAGCTTTGAACCAAATGCCTGAATTAGTAAAAACATCAACTGCACAATGCTTAATCTTTTTGTATTATATAAAATATTATTATTATGCTAATAATAATTATTATTTAATGATTTTTATTATGCTACCAATGATAAAAATAGCATAATGGTTAGATTCCATATTATGCGTCCACCGTATATAACTAATGAAAATAAAAAAAGTATAATAAATAAATTAATATGCTAAAAAATATAATGCCTGACAAAGAAGTGTTAACCAGTATCATGTGTTGATCTTGAGAAAGCCTAAGTTACGAAAACTTCCTACTCTGAAATAAGCTCCAATTTAAGTAACCTAAGTAAGTGATTCAGTTATGTTTAAATATCTAAATAACAGTACTTAACTAACTAGTTCGGATTTGGATTTTATTGATCTGAATTAAAAATAAGAGTTTGAGCATTTGATATGTCACTATTCGGATTTTAACGAGCCATTCGAAAAATTTGAATTGGAAAACCAACAAAATATTGGAGTCCATTGTCAGAAACGGGAAATGTTACACTCGACAGCCGATGAACAGAAGACGTAAACCAAAGAAACGGAGTAGAAAGTCTAAGAACCCGTTAGTGAAGAAAAACATTCCTCAGCCATTATTTCATGGATTCACTTCTGAAGGCGTCTCAACGTACCTGACCTAGAAGCCCCTGACGGACGAGGCTATTGGTGGCACGTAGCGACCAATGGGAAAGCCGGGACGTATGTGACCAATAACTGAGAAGGACGCTTATTGGGTCGCAGTCTTTGGCTATTGTCAATGTACCATTGCTAATTATTGTGTGGAGCACGTAACTACTTAACTATTGGTCTGTCTAAGGTATTTAAGGCAATGGGACATTGTGTTGAAGAATTATAATTTTGTTTGCTTAATTTTTTTTTACCGTCAGTATGTAACAAACTTGTTTTAAACAGTATTTTTATGTTATTAACAAAAATATATGGTTGATAATTTTTCAGATATTAAAATAGCATGAAAGCATTAAATGGAAATATAATCCATAAGAATTACTCCCTAAATTTGTCTCCGTAATTAGTTGATTGCATTGAAGTATCCCTTCATCATTAAAAAGTTAAATTTGTGATCATAATCAATCCTTTTTACCTCCTATGCAGTGTGAGGAGGAATTCTGTATAGCCCTCTCCAGCTCTGCCGGTCTACCACCAACTGTCCCTTATATTTTCCGTTATTTTTGATTTTGAAGATTCGGATGGACATGCTATCGGCCTGTCCTGTCTTAGATCATTCGGGGTTCTGGCCCTATGGGTAACTGAACATACCCCCTCCTGTTAAGAGGGAACCCCTAGGGAAGGTTGCCCTCGGGTGTGTACTGTAAGTGTCCTGATCTTAAGAGTATGTGTTTAGATTAATGTTATGGTGTGTATGCATGGTGTACTGAACTGTTGTAACCCAAGTAACTGCATGCAACCGTTATCCTTGCGGAATAAATTTGTGATATTATAATATTTTATATAATATTTTTCTCGTTTTTTACAAAGTAAACCTTTGGAAGGACCATTTATTTATTGGCGCATTCGATCGATATTTTTAATGGAGGAAGAAAATGGTCCGCGTGGAGGTAAAAAAATTCTCTTGTATAGGGAGAACTGTTTATTTATTGTTATCTAGTGATCCCTATTTAAGAGAATTTTTTTTACTCAACCCAGACCATTTTCTTCCTCATATATATTTATAAATAAAAGGTCAACCAGTAAAAGTAAATCACATTCCTTTGATGAAAATATAAAAAATAATATTGATATATTAAGATTATGAAAATAAATTAAAATCTATTAATATAGAAGAGCGAAAGCTCAAAAGAGACAACATAAAATTATTGTTAGAATATTCCAGACAAAAGGCCTTCAGTCTCTAAAACAAAACCAGGAAACAAAAATACGTGTCGATAATTTCCTCTGGTTGGTGCCTTGCTGCATTTTAAAGTTGGAATGTGCTTTTTATTCGGTTTTTTCCCGTTGATTTCATTCTGTTTCTGTCCTGAAGATGCCTAGGATAGGCGAGACATTGATAGGTATTTTTTGTTTCTTTTTTTTTATTTTATAGACACAAGGCTTATTATCTGTAATTTTTCCATTCATATCCCAAAATCCATTTACTACTGTTAGGGCAAAGTATAATTTATTCAACTCAATATAAGTTACTTCAATGCAACAGCAGATATACGGCGAAGGAATAAGTAAAAACGAAAAGAATATTATTGATAAAAATTATTCGTTAAGCTTAAAAATTACATTGAGTATATATTGTAATATATGTAATATATATTTATTTAAAGGGGTTTTAGTTTTTTATTCAACTCGAAAACACTTATTATTATCTTTATTAAGTTTAGAATATATAGTTTTTTGGGTTTTTTCCTCTTAATTTTAAAACCTTCCTTGTGATAGTCAAAGGATATTCTAAAATAGTTAAAAAGAAAACTATTTATTGAAAACAACCATTTTACCACTCATTACATGACTTCATCAGGACATGATAGGGGCCAGAGTGTGGGAAGAACCAACGTTTTTAAACTTTCCTTAGTTTTTCCCACACTCTGAACAGTCATGGTCCAAAGAAGTACTGTAACGTTTGCCAGAACTTGGATTTAAAATAAATATCTCTTGATATTATCATTTGAGAATTTCCTTTGACCTCCACCCGGATAATAAAGAAGTAACATTGAATGTAAAAATAAAATAAACTTAGGGAAAACTAACAGATAAATTAACACAAATTAGTTTTTTTAAAAAGACATTCGACTCTGAATCTTTCTTCGATCAACAAACTAAAGGATCTCACGTATCCAAAACAACGGGAATGGAGACACCCTGAAGATGGTGTACATCGAGTACCCTAGGAGAAGAAAGCCTTCTACCGCCCCCGGAGGCCAGCTAATGAAGATCTGGATAATAAAGAAGAACAAGTCGATCCGCCCTCGTTTTCTTTCTCAGAAGCTGACTGGGTCACTCCTATATAGGGGGCGGCTCTCACATCCTCCAGGAGTGAGTTGGTCAGTAGGCGGTGGGGAAAAGGACTTCTTGTCGCCTGAGTCCTCTGGGAGGTGACGAATGGACGCGGATCTGAACCAAAGATTGAGCATGAAAAGGATAAGGCAAAAAAGAAATTAAAAAAAATACACACAGATGTATATATGTATTTCCCCAGATATATATTTCAATAAAAACTTAAGTGCAATTACGGTAATAATAATCATAAAATTGGATTAAAATAATGGGCCCAAAACAATGAAAAAAATTATTATTAGAGTCGAGGAGCTGAGCATTTCCATCCCACCTCCAAACACCTGAAAAGCGTTAACAATTCTTAAGATGCATAAATTATGCGGGGAATGATGTATACTTGCATATATGCTCTCGGTTTGGAGGTAAAAAGTGATAATTCTCAATTTGTGAAGATAAAAATTATTGCTATGTACCTATGAATGAAATATCCAATGTTTTATAGTCGGTTATAAACAGAGAGTATATATCCTTATCAAATAACAAATCACAATAGTTTTCTGATAGCATACGTAATGAAATCATAACCAACAGTTTATGACTACGATGTAAGTTGTCGTCTATTTTTTTTTTTTAATGAAATAAATAATGATGGTATTGTCACTTCCATTTTTTTTTTTTGGCCCAAACTTCTTGAACTATTATAATCATATAAATTTTTATACGAAACAGCCGACGAGAACCTTTTTTACATTTATATAACTTGACTACAACAGTATATAAATTTTTCTATTTATCCCTACGATAAAATTCATTCTAAAAATCCTTGAATGTGCGTGAATACATCTAATAGTACCAATCATAATGGAGGTCATAGGATTGAAGTCTTAAAGTCGTAAAAAAAGTATATATTAATACGAGTTGATGTGTTTGCATGAACAACGAAAGGTATCATTTTTTAAAATAAATTAATTTTAAAAACATAGTTTTTCAGTGGTATAAATTATTTAATAATATCTGTTCCATAACATGAACCATATTATATGCTTATGTAATTGTGAACTATTATATATAATCATAACTAATATCAGGGACTTCTTAAGTTACATCTAACTGTTAAGTTCCTAAAAATAATGGGTTTTTCTCCATAAGATGTTCATAAAAATATTATTTTTGTTTCCATATAGTATCATGTTAGTTGCTGATCCTTATAGTTTTAAATTTAAAAAACTTAATTCTACTGAATATAAGGAATTATAATATAAAGAATATATAATATAAAGAATTCTACTGGATATAAAGAATACCCCTATTGGTTCCTTGGAGGAAAAAGAAAAAATGGCCGATCTAGAATTTCATGCACAATCAAGTTCAGGAAGACATAGCAGACAGGATACGGTCTCAATGGAGACTTTGTATTAGACAGGAATGCCTACAGAGATATTCTATCATAAAAATAATTTAATAGTAATTACAAAAAATCTATTTAAAAAATAAAAGGGTCATGTTCCTGGCGGTTAGCTTATTTACCCCCTAACCAGATTGCCGGAGTAATACGCAGATACAACGCACATGTTAAGCTGCTAACTAAATATAAACCGTAGTCAAGGCAAACGTCACCAATACCCGTGAACTTTCCCCCTTTTCCCAGGAGTAAATAGCCTTCAACTAGAAACTCTTTTCCCCGCCAAATCTTAGCGGTTCACCAGTGACTCACAATGAGTCAAAAGAGAAAGTGACGCAATTTGTGGACTGATCCAGGATGTCTGTCATTCCGGGTTCAAACGGTGTCATCTTGTGGTCGTTCATCAAGTTCTTATGGGTGAACCAACAAATTCTGTTTGGAAAGTAAGGTCATAAAAAATCTTATAGCCGTATTAACATAAGTATATCGTACAAGTAGACTTTACTATCTTTCAACCACAAGCGCCAAACAAGAAAATTTATTTGAAGATTATAAACAAATAACTGCTAAGGACATCGGCGAAAGTGTCCTCAAAATGCATTTGGAAAAGCAAATTTATTAATTTAAATAAATTATCAAAGCCAGATCATATTAAACAATGGTAAAGCCTGTTTTCAAGAATAATATCAACTTTAGTGGATGAATTGACGAAATGAGCAACCTATCAAATATTCCTCATCTACACCAAATGGTAGTAAGTATTGTGAATTCAGTATAAAAATAATATATTGAAGAAATAATTGTAAAAAATCCCGTCATTATATTTTGCTGTAGGATACAAGTGACACAACTCGAAAACCGGTGTTTGTTTTTTTGGTGGTGAGTTATGAGCATGAAAGAAATGGGTAAATATTTATTTATCGGCCATAAAAACTGTACCAAACTTAGCTACAGAGCTGGTCTACAATAAGGCACTTATGTCACTCTTAGTGTCCTAATGCTATTTCAAGCTCACTTATTGTTTTCCCGTTTCTCCAAAAATGTAATTATTTGGCTTATGACCATTTAGAAATACTACTGCGACATCACATACTCTTTATTAATGTAAACTTGGTGGTTAATTATTCTTTAAAGCTTTGTAATATTTCTTATAATATTACAAGAATTTGAGTGTGCTAATTCTTTTTAATACTACTATTAAAAAGCAAACTTGTATAATCCTCCACCATATCTCTTCCTCTGTTACTTTCCAGATTTTTCTTCACGAAGCATTCTTTAACTCCTCTATCCTCTGGATCTTCTTCCACCAACCTTAGCCTCGTATGTTCTCTTCGCCAGCCTATTCTCCATTCCTAAGACATGTCCCAACCATCTTAAACGTCTTCCATTTAAACATTCCGGTATTTTAGACTGATTGATTTCTCTGTTGGTTAAAAATTTTGAACTGTGAAGCCATTACGTAATAGCACCTTCTCCAATCCAAGCTTTTCATAAAACATTCTGTTCCGAGATGATAAAAAGAAACAAACAAGCAAAAACCTGTGAGACAATGGAAATACGAACAGAATTAAAAGGAAAAAAGCATAGTCGAAAAAGCCGAGTCAGAGCCATGGTAGAATGGATTAGCGTAGACCTTACGCCGCGTTAACTATTCCGTTATAGCAACATTCGACACGCTGCCGCCGCCTCAACAGGGCTGGTGTAGCCCGACGAGGAGTCCTTCTTTTATGTAATCATTGCTATCATAATGGCTTCCAAGGCGTCTAAGAGGTCGTTTCTTTGTCATTTTTGCCATCCTTTGCAAAACGTCCTGATAAGTTCGCAGGACCGGGCTCAATAAAGAGGCAGTGAGATAATCGAGACGTATTGTCCACTCCTCCACATCGAAGGCTCAGACACACAATACCCTCCTATCCCCAAGCCTAAATAATAACCTCGGAACTTTTGGTTATTTTGTTTTTCTCCATGGATGGAGGCTAGCTAACGGGGACCGATAATTTGTCATGATTAAAAACTAATCACAGAGAGAGAGGAACCGGTACTGGGTCATTAAGTTGTCTTCAAGGCTACACAAAATCAGGTCTCGCTCCGGGTTCTGGTGCATCGTCCACGCCGTTAGCTATGACAGCATCCGATATGCATTTATGCACGGGAATGCATAATCAATGAACATCTGAGTTGAAAATGACACCTTAATCAGAATTTAATTATGTTATGAAATAACGTAAAAATATTGTTTATAGTTATTTAAAAGTTCGCAACATTTAATGGCACTTCAGGCATCATCAGAACATAAATAAATAAAAAACTCACATAAATAGAAATCAAATGAAGCACAGTTCACATCAACAGACCAAACAGATTTATCCATCAGTGACAGCAACTTTACTCCAAAGCGTTCGATTAAATACTTTAAGCTTTAATTTTTGGAGGTTTCCGATTACATTCCAATCATTATTTTAAATAATTATTTTGATTTTTTGCACACACATTTTGACATAACTTCAAATTCAATTTGAAGAATTTAAAAGTAGTGTGACGACTGCAAGGTTTAGTTCCTTCGACATCCAATTAACAATTTCGATATAGTAAGGAGCTTATGTCTGTCATTCATGTTGTCTTAATAACAAACGCATTCAAATATAATGCATACAAAACCGTAATAAGAATTTGTTTAATATTTGTTATAAAACGGGAATAACTTCAATTGTTTAAATAATGATTATTATGAGGGCCCCGAAATAATGAGAACTGTGGGAATGAACTTCCTCCCCTAGGTTGAATTTCTTCGGTTAGTGAACTAACCTTCAATAGATAAAAAATAACTGTACATACAATTTATTGATATTTTTTCAAGCTGAGAATAACAAACTAGAAATCAGACTAAGTATAAATAAGTAGGTGGGATAAGTGACATTTTTTTATTGGCTGGAATTACCATATAAATGTTCTTTGGAGATGTGTGGGTCCGAGAACCTGTTAGATAAGACAGTTTATGCTGAGGCTTCTGGTCTCCAAGGAGTGGTTCTACATCACGGCATTGGTATGGCAAGGTCGCTACTCTGGCGATGTCTCCTCGTATTTTAGTGGAAGTAAAAGCATGGAGAAAGACCATGAGTAATAAACATTTATTTCAATCGTTTTTTGTTTTATTCATAGATATTTTGCATCTGAAATAAATAAATAAAAAGTTGTGCAGGGAATTAGTCCGATATCACGCTAAACCACCAGATTTTTCTCCTAATTAAGTAAACTCACTTCATAGAGGCTGGGCGAGCCCCAAGAGGTCTGTAGATACCAGGAGGTCCATCCGTAGCTGGTAACAGATTAAATAAATTATCTGCCACCACTGGTTTTGAATCCAGAAACTTCGACACAGCGCCTCACGCTCTCCCACTGAGGTACCCCGCTCTCTGATATTTCCATTACAGTCAAATGTAAATAATTAAGAAATTTATTGCGAAATTGGTTTTCAGTTATTAATACTGAATAATATTAAAATAGAATCTTTAATATCCTCAAATTTATTTTTTTTAAATACTGTCCAATCAAACGTGCCTAAAGGTCTTCCGAACATGTTTAGCCAACACACTTTTAAATATTTTGTTGAAACTTAACAAACGGTCTTATACGCTGGTAATAATTTTTTTTTAAATTTAATTATATATTGTGTTACAACCTGAAGTGTATTACTAATGAATACAATAAAATTTCGGTTTATGGTTCTGTTATTAGAATACGTCCAGTGTATAGGTTCTGTACTTGCCTTTATTCACTTACTATTATATACCATCCATATTATTCACTTATTGTATTTTTATAATACAGTTGTAAATTTCTGTAAATAAATTTAAATTAAAAAAAAAATGGTTTAGGATGGTCTTCACGAACTTTTATATTGAGAAAACAGGGCTAATTACCCATTTAAATAAATTAAAAACAATTTGTGTTATTAAATAACTTAGTAAATAAAACAAACAGGTTTTTAATAATTATTTTCCGTATTCTTCGTTAGAAATCCAGTGAACTTCTGACAACATTTAACTTCTTATGATGAGTGTTATCCTGTTCCAAAGTTTAATTATTGATTCATAATAAAATTGCAATTTTGGATAATTATTTTATTATAATAGATAAAGTGGCAATCCAGTTTATTACTTCATTATTATTTGATAGTTCGGAAGCGACCAGTAGTTAGATTCTCATCAAGGGAGGCATTATTTATTCTTGCATCATTCGTTAATGTTTTAATGGGATAAACTAGTGACACAAATCTTCGTTTCGAAGAAAAAGAAGTGACTTAGCAATCCTGCCAAATTTAAAGTTGTAATTGTAATTTAAAGTTTGTTATAAATATATTTTTATATTTAACATTACGTATTAATTGAGGTTTAATGATGATTAAAAAAAATATTAATACGTGTTATTCTAAGCTTTCCTTCTTAGTTCTTCTATCCCTTGAATCATGACGTAGTTTCTAATTTAGAGAAATCTCGGTTGTTGTATCATATTGCTTTCCTCACCACTTCCTTACAAAAAAACCAACTTTGGATTTTATAACGTGTCCCTGGCAAGAACGGAATCATAGGCTGTTCATGGTCGACTGTGGTTAGGTATTATTTCTAATACTAATACTGATGCTGGAGTAGTTAGTAACAACCTTCTGCATGAACGCAAAGTATTTCCTGGATTCATAATCTTAATTATAAAATTCTTCTGTTTGTATGTACGTCACTGAACTTCTCCTGGACGAATAGGCCTATGTCGATGATTTTTTTAAATATTCAAGCGAGTTCAAGGATGGTTTAGATTCTCAATTCGATCCGATATGTAATGTTTTTTAATTAGTTAAATTAATTTTTGTTATATAACCTCAACTTTTTAACTCTGATTTGCACCATCCGCCAGGCACCGGTGCTATCGAAGTTATTGGAGATAAGTTTGTCATTTTTAAGATATTAAGCTTTTAATTTGTTCGCAAATTCGTTAATTTCATCGTAGCATAGCGTTATTATGATCTGCATTGAACAAAAATCGACCTATCCTAATAAGTTAATAAATAAAATGAATAGATAAAGTGTAATAGCAAGTAATAAAGGTATCTTTATTACTTCATCTTTGTATTTAAATTTCTTCTGTTCATGTGTACTTCACTGAACTCATACTGAACCGTTGGGCTTATTTCGAAGAATTTTTTTTAAAATATTCAAGTGGGTTCAATGATGATTGAGTTTTTTTTTTAAGTTTTTTTTTATTATTCTTGATAATAACCTCAATATATTTGATTTACATTTGATCCGGCAGGGTGCGTAGCGACAGCAGTACCGAGATTTTTTAATAAGCCTATCACATAGTTTATGAAACTGTACTTGTTGTTACATTGGTGAAAATTCCTCCAGGTTTCTGTTGTGTTTCTTTTAACAAGTAACCCTAATTAATTGATTGTGTATTTATTACAGAAAAGTACTACGATTTGAGTTAAGTCATTCTTGGTATTAATTAAAACAATTTTATGTTTATGCTTGACAAATTTAAGCAATAGATATACTCATACGCAATTAATAGGTCAAGTTGTGATATTTTAATAATTTTTTACATATATTTTCTTTTAGTTAATACAGTTCAAATAATCCCAATCAATTTAAAAAATGTTATAATCTTCGGATGTAAATGTTTGAACAGGACAAACGTCTGGGCCAGCTAGTATATATATAAACTGTTGAGGTCTCTTCCAGTTTTAGCAGATGTGAAGAAATGATATGCTAAAATATGACCATACGTCAATAATTTCTTATCCTTTCCGAATATAAGAAAGATGTTTGAATTTTGTTTTAGATTTTTAATAATTCTTTCCCACGGTAGAACTATAGCTCAGTCAAAAAAACAGAACAGTTAGGATCCACCATAGCACGTAGAAGCACGCAGCTCCGTTAATGGTCTGTTAGTTCACCAAGCCAGCTGAAACAGTTATATCTGTTTCAAAAGAAAAAAAACTTATAAAAGTATCAACCGTTCTCAATAGTGTCATCGGTTAGCTCGATATATTAACAGTTCTTTCTGTTTAACCGTTCATTCCAACCTAATAACTTATAGCTACGACAAAGAAGTTACTGAGACAAGTTACTAATGTTCTTGTTCTGCCTCAGACAGTTCGATCCCCTTTCGCCTTGGCTCCAAGGGCACTGTGTCATTAGTGCTTCCGTAATTCAATTGTAATACTGTTTTTTTTGTTTCTTGGGATATCTACAATAATTGTACAACAAAACAAAATAAGATTATTACTTATTATCTTCTTTTTGTATATCACTATATCATTATTAGTAATTTATTATATTTTGATCTTGATGAACAAAAGCTCAACATAGGCATAAAATAGATGTCAAGACATTGATAGAAAAATTCCAACCAAAAAGCCTCTGGTCATATTGGTTATACGACTCTAAAATAAAACAGGAAACAAAAATATTTCGCCCCCATCTTCAGGACAGAAAGCTCTATAAATAGCAACTCGCAAATGCAAAAATAGTTGCATTTGGGCCTTGGGGGTGGTGGGATGTTTCCTCTGGTTAGTGTCTTGCTTTATTTAGGATGTGCTTTTTTCGTTATTTTTACTTTGCTATCATTCTCTTTCTGTCTTGAAGAAGTCTGAATGAGCGAAATATTGACAAGTAGTTTTGCTTCCTGTTTTACTTTAGAGACTGGAGGCTTTTAAATTGGAATTTTTCCACTAATCTCTTAAAAATAACTATGTTTGTTTAAAAGAAAAAAGAAATGTTTCGGTATTTATTAATTCAAAGAGAAATGGTATGAGATACGAGAAGAACGTTTTTTTTTCTTGTTATTTGTCAAGTCTGCAACTGTGCTGCAATATAAAAACAACTTGAAACTTTGCTAACTCTGAGTGTTATTTTTAAGACTATTCTAAAAGCTGCTTATTCTGTGACTAATAATAGGATCTCATAAAGCTTGCCCAACACCACTCCAGGTTTAGTTGAAATAAAAAAACATAATGCACATCCAAAAAGATACTTGATAGACCAGAAAGATGTTCTAGGATTTTTTTTTTTATAGTGAAATTATAATTTAATAAAAGTTTTTTTTGTGGTGACGCTAGCTACTAAAATTTTATTGGCGCCCGAACTAAGGTTTATGACTCGTGACCATTCTCAGGCGTGGCGGAACAAAAAGTCAAACAACCCTTTGTTTCCGTCCCTTGGGCCTGTCCAAGGTTTTGTTCTTGAGTATGTGAGCGTGACGGCTTTATCCTCATCAAAGATAGGACAAGTCCTTTGTACCTTGATGGGAAGGGCTACACCCTTAGGGGTATTCAAGGTATAGATTAATAGATCTTGGTAAGGAGAGAAAATTTTATTTCGTAACCACAGAAAACGGTTGCGAGTCAATTTGATTCACAGGCACAAGAATCCGGTTGGGAATTTCACAACGAAGCTTTTATCCAGTTCTCTGCATGCCAATCATGCAAGAACCAAGTGGGTTTAAATGTTATCAAGTGGAATGTCGTAGTAGATTTTATATTGAGCCGTATTTATGTCAGTCAAAGGTAGACAAGGAGGGAGAGAAATTAACGATATTCAAAATAATAAATTGAAAAGAACAGATACGTCTACATAAGATGCTTTCTTGAAAGTATGGTAAGTTCTTTCGACTTTCCAATGAAATCTCGCTTTTCGTCGACATTTATAAGGTTGTCTAAACACGGTAACCTTTTTAAAATACAAAACAATTAGCTACTCCGTTAGTGAGATCTTAAGTACTTTTTAAGCATCCATTTCAGTCATATTCCCTTTCGACCTTTCGATAAAAGTCTCGTTTCTTAGTTAAAATAAGCATTAGAAAGCAGGAGTCTGCCTGAATGGGACAACGCTAGAGGACGCTGCTCCCATACATATCAACTTTCTTCCACTAAACTACAGGAAAGAGTTATGAGTCAACAAAGTTGAGTCAGGTATTAGTGGCGGCGGAGAAATTTCTGCAAGATGATATTACCGATCGAGGAATATTTTTGTGACCTGCGACGATTCGCCGAAGGTTGATGGATGACTCGTTCGGTTCCTCCTCTAAACTAGACCATCGTCATCAAAGGTCACAATTCCGCAACGAACTCATTAATGACTTCAAAACGAACAGTTATGACCTAGTACCTAAATGTCACGCTTATTAATTATACATTTCTGTGACTCGACAAACCTTTTGTGATTGAGAAAGCGAACGTTCGCTAAATATTTGACTTTGATTTAGCATCTTTTGCCTCCTACTAATGTCTTGTTTAAAGTTCTCATGGTTTTTCTCTAGAATTAGAAAACCTTTGTGACGGGACATTACTCCCTTATAAATACCATAGCTAAATGATATTAGTTTTCAGCATTATTGGATAAATTTGTTTTATCGCCATTTAGTAGGAGCAATAAGTGGCTAAGTCGAATCTTGTCCAAAATGAGTGAATCGTACTGAGGGAAGCGGAATCGTGTGAATCATTCTCGTAGTTTTCGGC
This sequence comes from Troilus luridus, assembly GCA_964056705.1. Taxonomy (NCBI): domain Eukaryota; kingdom Metazoa; phylum Arthropoda; class Insecta; order Hemiptera; family Pentatomidae; genus Troilus; species Troilus luridus. The sequence goes on along the minus strand of OZ057416.1, from coordinate 75,712,032 downwards.
TTGAAGTGGAGTTATAATATAAGCAATCACTTCATTTATGTATTTTTGCAACTTCCTTTATGCCAACATTGTAACGCCAACCTTACACTTAGACGCGTTTTCGAGGAATGTGTATATTACCGCTCAACAATAAATAAATTAGGACTTGTCCCAGATTTAGCGAAGGCACTGGGTGACAACGAGGCTGCTGTCTCGTTGGTGTTTCAGTTTTTGAAAACACATGGACTGCTGTCTGTAATATAACAAAATCGCGAATTGTATTTGATTTTTTTCATCATCCAATTTGATTGATGAGTGTGTGTGTATGTGTGTGTGTATGCGCGCTTGTGCGAATGAGTTGTCTGGGTGTTTTCCTTACAATATGAACCAAGATTTTATGGAAAAACTGCAGGCGTTGATGACCTAAGGGTTTTACGCCCTTAAACACCAACAAACATACTTCATTTCAAGTCAATGTAAAAGATTTATGCTCTTTGAAGGGAAGCCAGAGTTAAAAAAAAAAAAAATCAAGCTAATGCCTTCCGTAGAACCACATTCACTGCGAAAATAACACGATTGTGATTCTTTAAGTACAAGGAACCCATTTTGGAGAAAATTTGACTTAACTTATTTACCGGAGGCTGCAGATGCATTGTTTGATTGTATAACTGTTAATTTCGTTTATTAGCAAGTTTTTCATCTTATTTTTTTGTTATAAACCTCTTTGAAAAGATGTCATTCTCCATTAAATTCACTGCCATAATCTGGTTATTATTCTTTCTATCCAGAGATCTATTTGTATACAAAAAGTTTATGTTGGGACATCAAATGGTCATCTAGAATTTTATTTTCTCACTTTTATTTTATAACATTTAATCCAATTTTATTGAGTATATTTTCACTAATTCTCTGTTTCTTCCTCACAGGTTGGGAACTGAAAGGCCTACATTGCTACAAGTTCTTCAGCATCAGGCACTCCTGGGAGAGCGCCGCTCAGCTCTGCAACAGGTCAGTTCGCTTCCTTCCAAGTCCAATTTGAATACAATGAACCCATCCTCCGACCCTGGGCTGAAGAAGTTCGCTAAGGAAACGAGCCCAAGACAATGGCGGGGCGTGATCCGTGAGTCATCCCCTTCGACATTGGAAGGCGGTGTAATGTGGGTTGCCATCCTACGCTTCGCCGACGACAAAGAACTTTCCCAATTTTAGGGTTTTAAAGGCCACATAGCAGTTATTAATATTTATTTCGGTATATTTAAAAAATACTTCAATATGAAGAACTGTTATGTTGGCTTCACTGCCCAAACATTGATCTCAGGGAAAATTAAGAACCTTTGATTTGAGTAATATTTAAATGATGATATGGGTTGCCACCCTGAGATCGTTACCACTGAGTTACAGTAATTCTGTATCATTAAGAAATTAAAAAAAATATCCCTCTCTTTTCCAAAGGTTGGCGTGGTTGACCGGCTAGGAACTGTTTAATGAATAATGATCCTTTTTCATTACATTTATTAATTGCTGATTATGGTTACAAGTTAAGTTATATATCTACTTACAAAAAAGGAAAAGGGCTTCCATGACTACCGATATTATGTGTCCGATATTCTGCCATCCGATGTTCTGTATCTTACAGAACTGATCCTAGGGGACAGTGACTTAATCGATTTATTTACATATTTCTAGCGTTCCGAATAGTGTCACATATATCAGAAGTAATACATTTTTCTTACTTACTTGCAAAATTCATACGCTTTCTCTTTAGATTCGTATTTGCCGTGGGTAAATTAAGTTTACAATGTTTTACCTACTGTTTTATAAAGAAATAATTGAGGTGTAGCATGAAAAAGCAGTAAGTAAAAACAGAAAAATAAAATTATATTCAGTCTTTCATAAAAAAAAATAGTTATTAATCATGCCATTAGATATATAGAGAATTAAGTTAGAATGAAGTTAATTAACTTCAAACTTTTAATTTTAGTCGTAAAAACAGATTTTTGCTTCTCCTGTGAAATGACCTTTTCATGACTTACTAAATTTCCTCTGTCAATGTTTCATTTAACCTTTGATATGGTATAACCTATTATATGATATGGTATGAAAAAATAAAACCTATACCACTACAGCCCATGGAGGGTCTGGGGTTCATTACATGGCAGAGACTATACCGTTTCTTGGATAACGTTTGGGCACGGAGGTGATATGTCCTAGATCACGCTCAACCGCCAGATTTCCCCCCTTATCCCCTAGGTGGACATGTGATATAAACATGATTTTAATAAGCTGGTTGAACCATAAGAAGCATTACTATTGATAATATTTATTTATTTGGTTTGATGAAAAATAAACTGCTTCATAGTAAATCCTTAAAAAAAAAAAAAGCTGAATGAAAGAGTTGACGGATCTATAGAGGACACTCACGGTTAACTAGGTCTGGTTTAGGAATCCAGATGACCTCTTTCTAAGATGGCCGTGCGTCTCTTGAGCTCCTATTCCCTCACAAATATTTCTCTCCTTCCAATCAGTTTATCAATCCTCGCCCTAGAGAATAAATTATTCTTGATTTAATTATTAAGTTAGAACGTATAGAAGTTCAGTTATTACAAATTACTTATCCTAGGGTATTTAAAAATTTAAAAACAATTGTTTCCTTATGCAATTAAATACGACTTTGAATGTTGTTTAAGCTCATACAAAATAATTGAGTAATTTAGTAACTGAGGATATATGAATAATTAGGAGTACAAAGGAATATTTTCCCTCCTTCATGGACAATAACTCTCTCCAACTCGTGGGAAGACATTTTTTCAGTTATTCTTTTTTTTATATTGGTCGTGACAAATGACTAAGATATTATTTATCAGTCCTAATTTTTTAAGGGTGGGGGGCTAAAATTCATTTGTCAGCCTTTGTATAAATGACCCTGCCTGAACCGTAGGACACCTTTCCTGGCCGAGGCTTAAAAAAACGAACACTAACCAATTAAAAATTGATGACTCCATAAAATTAATTACAATCTACGGAAATAAGATATTCTAGAACGACTCTTGTGTTAAAATACAAGTAAACTACGGTTATGAAATGGGACATTATTTTGAAATACAATAAGTAATTTTTAGTTACAATAAGTTTTATATGATTAATTTTAAGTGAAAAAAATCAGTTATTACCAGTTTATAATTGAGACGTTGGCATGGAAAAGGTATTAAGTCTTTTTAAATACTTAAAAAGTAATTTTACGAGAGAAGCAGAATATTGTTTTGACAACTAAATATGAATGGATCAATTTGAAAACAGTAAATAGAGCCGTTCATAGAAACTAAACAACTTCCAGTTTTGGCTTACTCATGTTTCTATCATATTGACATTATTAATTACTTCCCCTTATGTGAAAAAACGTTAAAAAATGTTTTTTACTTAAGAAATTTACATATTAACTCTTCACTTAATTTCCTTAACGTACTAATTAAAATAGGCAATTTTATTAAATATTCTTCCCGTCTTCTTTTTTTTTTTAAGTTTTCTGTAATTTTTCTTTATTTTTCATACCTTCATTTAGTTGTTCTTATTTGTTAAGTAACTTAATAAACGTTGTATATTGTCTACAACAATATAAGTAAATATTGATGATCAGTGCTTCCTACAGTAAATTAATGCCAGCCAATAATCTGAGCTAAAATCAATAGCCCTGTGTCATTGGCAAGTGACATCATAACGCCTACCTGCGTGCAAGATACCGACCCGCATTTCCTAGAAAGGATTGGCTTTCGTCCTCCATCCGGAAGGCATGAAAGGCCATTTTTATTTTTCAGTGCAGCAGATTTTTTTACAGAGCTGCAGATTATTTTTTACAGAGTTGAACTTTTTAAGATCCTTTTTTTTTTTTACTAAGCATTCAAGTACTTGGTGGGTACAGTGGGTGTGGCATTAAACAAGACGAAAAAACTCTATTTTCAAATTAAAACGAATAAATGTGGTTCATGATATACAGATGGTCAACCGCACCCTGTAATTCCTCATTTATTTAATTCTATTTATCATTTTTTTGTATGTTTGAGTACTCTGGTGATTTTTATTCCACTAGTTTGAAACATGTATGTAATTTTGATTAGTCATTCAACTACTCTTGGAGGTTTATGACTAATCAAATCAAATTGGTGTTTAAATATGTGAGTTTCACAATCGCTAAATGCTATTTGACTGAACTTATAGAGAGCGATTAATTTATTTTATTTTTATAGAAAATATTTTGAATAACAGCTACTGGTTTTCCTATATTCCCTATATCAGCTCAGATTTGAATAAATATTTAACAATATATCTTCGAATTTGGTTATATGCCTCTACTTATTTAACAATATATCGTGGAGTTACTAGTGAAATGCACCTGTTCAAAAACATGATTTTTAAAAAACGCTGATGAAAAGGCAGTAGTATTTAGTGTTATTACGAAACATTGAAAACAAAAATAAAAATATGAACTATAACTACACGGGGTTATAGCCATGCGTAGAAACATACCACACTATAGTACTATAGTCTTTTCTCAAAACCATATTTTTGGCTTAGTGTATTTTACTTGTAACCCAATGATATAGTTATAAAAAAATTCGTCTGCGTCATCAGATCTGCGAAATTAGGGAACATGTATTTTTTTTTGGATAGCAATAAATACTACTTTAAGTGATCTATGAATACACAAACTGTATACACTATAGGTAACATGAAGAGCGATCGAGAACCCGTACCGCTTATCACCGGACACTGGTTCACCCGACGAACGAAAAAAAAACCTGTACGAGGATGATCAGCCGTTTTGAGCGACACAAAGGTAACGGTAAGAAGGCGAAGTGGGTTGTACGGATGAGAGTTAATCTATTAGTCGTTACCGAAACGACGATACCGTATGAGCACGTAGCTCCATGTACGGTACCATCCGTACTCTCTTGAGGTCTTCTGGTTCCCAAGGAAGATCCTCGCTAAAAAGAATCTATGTTGACGGAACCGATTGGCTCTAAAGCTAATAATGATGGAGTGATGCCTCGTTCGATGTTACGGTATCTAAAATTCTCAAAGAATTAACCGCTTCAGAGTCACTCTAAGTAATTAGTGGTCTGCAAAGATTGCCAGAAGCACATCCTACAAAAATATCAACTTAATTCTATTATAATACTGCGACCGCCAATGAGTAGAAATAAAGAATAATATCATCCATTATAAGAATAAAATATAATAAGTTGTAGGTAAGCCCGCATGTTTTGTTACCAGTACTGAGATAATGAAGCATTTGATAATGAAGGTTGGTCGCAGCTGATTGCAGCTGATACACCGCAATAAACTAAATAATACAAAGCCTATTGGGCAAAGCGATTCGATTTCTAAAGCATTAATATGGTATTTATTTTACTTATCGTAAAATTCTGAATCATCGAGGGCAGGACTACCTCAATCTTCCAATCTACGTCTTGCTCTTACTCTGATAAGTTTTTATGGCCCAATCGTTATTTACCCCAACGATAGATCCGTGACGTTAAGCTGTGTTTCTGGGGTTAATAAAGTTCTTTTATCGGCTTGCACTTTTTAAGGCCAAATACTTTATACATTTTTATGCTTGAAAATCTCAAAAGATAAGAAAATTTCTTATCTGTACATTAGCGGCGGGTTTATTCTCGTAAAGATGAAGTAGAAAGTATACATTCCAATGTATAAATTAAGGTTTCTGGATCATAGGTTTTATGAGAGAGAATTTAAGACTGAAAAATAGCATGTATTATCCAACTTTAACTTTTTTATCTCCGTCGTAAACCAACGACTTCCTGTCCTCCTGTGTCGTTTAGTAACACGCCACTGATTCCTGTAGAACAGGTCAGGTACTTAGGACTACGCCTTGACAAACACTTAACTTGGAATCCTCATACTAGACTGAAACGACAAGAAACAGCTCGCCGTTTCAGGCTTCTTCAACATTTACTAGACAAACGCTCTAAACTCCAAATTAATTACAAAAGACTCATATACATGACAATCATTAGACCCATCTGCACTTACGGAGTAGAGCTTTGGGGCCCCGCTATCTAATTCCTCCCGAATTCCATCGTTAAAATCCGAAATCCTTCGTAAAACTCACAATTCTCTTTACTTTGTACCGAACAAAGTAATCCATAATTACCTTAATGTTCCATTTGTTGCTGATTTGACCCGAATCCTATATCAATCTTTTCATGACAAACTTCATTCACCCACTCAAAGCCACTAGTTTTAAGCCTAGCAACCTCTTCAATTCCTGATAATCCTCCGAGGCGTCTGAAAAGAAGAAGGCTTCATTACCTCATAAGCTGAACCTTTTATTTGAGTACTAACACTGGGTAGTTTCTCTGCTTGTCTTGATTCATGGCATTGTGTACCATTCGTTCTATTTACTTGTATAATTATAATACAGTTGTAAATTACATTAAATAAATAAAGAAAAAAAAACTTTCTTATAAGCCAGAAAATTCTTCAGCCAGTTTTATTGTTAGAATTGCTTCAAACTTTTTAAAAACCTTCTTTTTTATAATATATCTTTTGCAAGTTTTAGCTTTTTGTATTTAATTTTTATTAGTCTTTTGAATAGTATAACTTTTCATATATCATGGTTCTGTCTGCAGTGGCAAAAATAGATCATGTATTTTTTTTAACTATTTGATTTTCATATCGTCTCGATTTTGAAAAAAAAAAAAACCTGTCCCTCTAAAACTTATTGGGTTCAATAAATGATAGAGGTCGTAATGTTTATAATCCAACGGTTGTCAAAGGAGCTGATATGGCCGAGATCATGCTCAACCACCATATTTTGCCCAATTAAGGGTTCCCACTTTGTAAAGGCTGTATGATCCTCAGGTAGATTTCCAGATCCCACAGAGCCACAGCACTTAACGGAATAAATAATTTGGCTGCCACAGCCAGTCTCGAACCTGAGACTAAGAGACTAGTAACCCAGCACTCCATGTACTGAGCGTCATGCTCCCCATTGGTTTTACTACAGTTGTAAATACTTTTGATGTTAAATATTTTGATACTGCATGAACTAAAATTGTTTTCATTTCGGTTTCAGGTATGGAAGTGACCTAGTCCTAGTCGAGTCTTATGGGGAAAACAACTTCACAGCTTCGTTGGCCTTGCGCCAGCTCAGCCCCGGTGACAGGAGAGCACAGCACTACTGGTTAGGGCTGGCTTCCTTGGATGATCTCAGGACCAACACCCTCGAGTCTGCAGCGGGTCTTCTGGTATCTCAATATGCGGGTGAGTCTTCTCTATCCCATTTCCTCAAGAATTTCTTCTTTTATAATCACTTACTATACTCTCTTTATTTTCATAGGCTTTTGGTCGATGGACCAACCGGACTCTAGTTTGGGAGAGTGTGTTGATGTGACAGTCACCGATGAACAACAGTCTTGGGAGCTGCAGACTTGTGAAACTCTTCTTCCCTTCCTTTGCAGAGCTAACGCTTGTCCTTCAGGTACAGAATAGGTTTTTTAATTATATCATTATATCCAAAAATTCATATATTTAACATGTACCATCAGATTTTCATTAGTCCCCTGTTGTGAGGGTAACTTCCTTTTACATCTATCACACCTTGTAATAGCAACACAATCATAGGCATATACACGAGGGCTTAAAAGGTTTAAAGTTTTTATATAATAATGATATAAAAACTGTTTAAATAGGTTTTATCCAGTAAATTCTTAAAACAATTTTTAGAGGAAACTATAGCATATCCTCTGACTCCCTCACAGCAATAGAGTTTGAAAAGATACCTGTTATTATGATATTATGTATTAAGCATCTCCTAATATATAATGCTGTGTACCCTTTTCAATGCTGTTGGTAAAATAAATCTTTCACAATGGATTTTTTTATTGTAGTTTATCTTATGTTGGTTATAACAGTTTTACTTTATGGTAATAACAGAAGTTGGCAGTTATGACTTAATTAAACCAGCAATAATCAAAGTTACAGCAACATCCATACCTCAACATAAAAGGATCTGTTGGGTTTTATTTATTTCTTATTAGCAGCAAGAACATTTCGCACTTGTTTAATTTAGCCATCTAAATTATTGACTCTGAATACTTCCCATCAGAAGGGTGCATGACAACATTTTCTTGTGTCATGTTATTTCCAATAATACAATTATGTTTTTTTCAGGATCATTCCATTGTTCAAATGGACAGTGTGTGAATGGGGCATTCAAATGTGACAAGCAAAATGACTGTGGCGATTGGTCTGATGAAATTGACTGCCCTTCAAACTGCAACTACTACATGGCCAGCAGCGGTGATGTGGTCGAGAGTCCCAACTACCCTCAGAAATACGAAGCACTGATGAACTGTAAATGGACTCTCGAAGGTCCTCATGGGCATAATATTTTGCTTCAGGTAAAATTAATTATCAATGAATTATTCCAATGAAATAGAGAAATGTTTTAATTTTATTATTTACCTGTAATTATTCCAGTTTCAAGAGTTTGAGACAGAAAAAGCATTTGATACCGTACAAATCCTTGTTGGAGGAAGAACAGAAGAGAAGTCAGTAAACTTGGCTACTCTTTCAGGAAAACCAGAAATCGCAAATACCTCATTCGTATCTGCTTCGAATTTTATGATAATCAAATTTAGTACTGATGCTTCAGTTGAAAAGAAAGGTTTTAGGTAAGATTATATTTGATGTCTATGTCAATTAGCTGTAAAACATAACCTATCATTAATAAAAATTATTTTTAAATCAATTTGATGTTCTTATGTATTACTTTTCTTATTTAGGGCTTCTTGGAAAACTGAACCACAGCTTTGTGGTGGAAATTTAAGAGCTACGACCCAACCACAAACCATTACCTCGCCTGGCTATCCCAAAAAGTACCCAGGAGGTCTTGAGTGTCTCTACATTGTTACTGCACAGTCAGGGAGAATCATAACTTTGGAAGTAAGTAATCAATATTGATTCTATTTGATTGTAATAATTTTATTGGAAATTTATAAAAACTATCAATATATTGGTTTTAGTCTTGAAAATGTTTCATATAATAAAAAAATATTTAAAAAATTTAATGGAATAAAATTTAAAAAATCAAAGGTTGCTTTAATAATTTCTATTCCAAAATCATCCTGATTCACATTTATTTCTACATTTTAAGGCGTTTTTTTCTATTTATTCTTCAAGAAAGAATAATTACAGATAAGTGACTATTGATTATTTTCTTTTAATTTCAATACCTCATTTTGCAGATTGAAGATTTAGATCTTGAACTGGGGAGAGACTATATTCTAATTCGTGATGGTGATACACCAAAAAGCCGTCCTGTTGGAAGACTTACTGGGCAGAGAGAATCGAACCCAAGGCTCATAATGTCTACTGGAAACCAGCTATATCTCTATTTTAAAACAAGTCTCGGTGATTCAAGAAAAGGCTTCAAAATCAGATATTCTCAAGGTATTTATAATTATTTTTATTAGGATATTAAAATTGTGAAATATATCTACAGAAAGTAGACATAGGATTGAAAGGTTTAGTATTTTATTATACTGAAACACTATTGCTACATTATTTAATTAACAAAGTTGAAATTAATAATGATGTAAAATAAGCCTTTATATTCAATCAAAGTATATCATGTATACAAGTGTAATAATGGAGTTATTAATTCATTATATAAATGAAAACATTTTTAAACAAAGTTAAAAATTTTACTTTACAAAATTAAAATAAAGATTAATTCATAAAATCTGCAATTGTGTTCTAAATTTCATTATATCGATTGCTAAATTAATAGAGTCTTATATAAATTTGCATTTTCGTTAAATTGATCTTCAAGAGATAAGTCACAACTACCTGATCTTTTTTTCTGATAACTTTTGCCATCCTGTTTTAGGAAATTTTAAAAAATGTTTGATTTCTTTGATGTGTATTGTAATATTCTTAAATATTTTTGTTGTAATGTAACATTTTTTTTCTACTTTTAAAAAGGATGTCGTGCTACAATTGTTGCAAGCAATGGAACATTGACATCTCCAGCTTTTGGTCTGTCAAACTACCCAAGTAATCAAGACTGCCTTTTGAGACTTCGTAGTCCTTCGAGAGCTCCAATCTCCTTACGCTTCGATTCTATGCTTGTACATCCTTCTGACAGTGTTCAAATCTTTGATGGTGTCACAACATCTGGTCTAAGACTTCACCCAGGAAATGGATTTTCTGGAAACTCAGTACCTCGTATAACCTTAACAGCTTCAAGTGGTGATATGCTCGTCAGGTTTACTACTGATGCACTTCACAATTCCAAAGGATGGCACGCAACATTTTCTGCAGGTTTGTATTAATAATATATTTAATTATACTCACAGTAATATTTAAATTATGTATTTAACATATTAACAAATATTTTTTTAAGATTGCCCTGTACTGAGACCTGGAGAAGGTGCTTTAGCTTCAAGTAGAGAAACTGCTTTTGGAACAGTAGTTACATTCACATGCCCAATTGGTCAAGAGTTTGCCACCGGTAAAGCTAAAATCACTACAGAATGTCAGCCTGGTGGTAACTGGTCGGTGTCGTATATACCAAGATGTCAAGGTATAATCAATGCCAAAAATTGACTTTATTTTATGGATTTTTTAAAAATTTAATTACTAATAGTGAATAATACTCAATTTACAGAGGTATATTGTGGGCCAGTACCTCAAATTGACAATGGCTTTTCGATTGGATCAACCAATGTTACATTCAAAGGTGAAGCTATGTATCAGTGTTATGCAGGTTTTGCATTTTTATCTGGAAGGCCAATTGAAAAGGTTTCCTGTCTAGCTGATGGTCGATGGGAAAGGTTACCAGCTTGCTTAGGTAATATATAGAATACAATATTTTAGATTTATTTTATTTTAATCTTAATTTGAAAAAAAATTGGAAATATTTAATGTATATTTATATACATTTTATATTTATGTTTGCAGCATCTCAATGTCCACCTTTGCCAGAAACACCTCATGCTAATGCGACAATATTAAATGGCGGTGGAAGAAGTTATGGGACTATTGTCAGATTTGAATGTGAACCAGGTTATACTAGGAATGGACATCCAGTAATTTTGTGTATGAGTAATGGAACATGGTCAAGTGACGTTCCTGTTTGTTCAAGTAAGTATTCGAAAATCGCTTTTCATTATATGAATATAAGTATTTGGCTAAGGTATTTAAATTTAGCGGCTTTTGGTAGAATAAAAATAATTTGATTTGCCCCAGACCGAATAGTTTACAATTTTCAATCATGTATGGATGTCATGTATCTCGAGTCATGTATGATTTGCAATTATAGATCTCTTTATGGTAACTATTATTATGGTGGCCACTGATTAAATAAGTATTGCCTCGAGGACAAAAGTTTCCATAAAATTTTAAAAGTTTTTATTCTACTAATAAGGAGTTTATTTTATATTTTTTTATTTTCAGGATCGCAGTGTCCCATTATACCTGAAATAGCCAATGGTTTTGTGCTCGACACGACCAGAACCTACTTGTACGGTGATGAGGGAAGAATCCAGTGCCATCGAGGCTTTAAACTGATTGGTTCAAGTGTCATCAGGTGTGGTCCAAACCAGGAATTTCTCAATCTTCCCAGATGTGAAGGTACCTTTACAAAAATATATTTATATTTTATATTTATTCATTGCTTATTTTACTAAATAATTTTGATTTATTTATGAATAGATATCAATGAATGTGCTAGTAGCCAGTGTGATCAAGCTTCTACAGAATGTGTAAACACTGCTGGTAGTTTCCATTGTAAATGCCGTGCTGGTTTCGTTGGTAGCATGGAATGTCGACCGGTTGGCGACCTTGGTTTTACTACAGGAGGTATTCCTGATGAGGCCATAACAGTGTCTGGTTTGGAGGCAGGGTACACTAAAGATGTTAGTACCATTATTATCATTTTTAAAATTTATTTTTATACTTTTATCATACATCGCTATCAAATTTTGATTTTCAATTATAGATGGTGAGGCTCAACAGCAGACTAGGATGGTGTGGTAACAGTTTAGAACCTGGCGGCAACTGGGTACTTGTAGACTTACGAGCACCAACTGTTATTCGAGGATTTAGAACACAAAGCACTCCTAGACCTGATGGTTCTATTGCTTTCACCTCTGCTATTAGAATACAAGTAATATTTTTTATTTTAGTTTCCATTTGTATTACTTTTAATTTGAAATGATTTAAATTTCTGATGTGTTTATTTTTAAAATAATTGTTTTATTTTAGTATACCAATAACTTAACTGATGTGATGAAAGATTACACCAATCCCGATGGAACACCTGTAGAGTTCCGAATTTTAAGCCCAAGCTTATCTGTTTTGAATCTTCCAGTACCCATTGAAGCACAATATATTAAATTTAAAATTCAGGTATATATAATAAAATTTAGGTTTTTATTAAATATTTGTAAATTTTATGTTATTAATTTTAAAATTTGATTATCTTTAAGGACTACGTTGTTGCTCCTTGTATGCGCTTAGAAGTTATGGGATGCACCAGGCTTGAATGCACCGATATCAATGAATGTTTAGAGAACAATGGAGGTTGCGATCAAAAATGTATTAACAGGTATGGATCTGTCAAATAAAAATGTTATATTATTCTATATAAAACAAAATTCTATTTAAGGTTATTTATCTTTAACAGCCCAGGAAACTATTCTTGTGTTTGCAATGTTGGCTACGAGTTATATATGAAAAACGGCACAGCAGGATTCGCTATTGACTCGTCAGAAACAGGAGAAAGAGATGGTGATATTTTCCAAAGAAACAAAACTTGTGTACCAGTCATGTGCCCAGCGTTAGAACCACCAGAAAATGGAATGATTTTGTCAACTAAAGTAAGAATTTATCTATTTCTTAATTAATCTTAAATAAGTTATTTAAGTCCATTGATAAATCAATATCTAATATTGTTTATAGAGTCTGAATTAAAAAGTTACTGAACCTATTAATAATTTTCAGGAGAAATATCACTTCATGGATCTAGTTAGTTTTCAATGCAAATTTGGCTACGTTATGGTAGGATCTGCGTCCCTTCTTTGTACTTCTGGAGGTGCTTGGAATGGAACTGTACCAGAATGCCAACGTACGTTTTAAATCTTTTCTTCTTAATACTTTATTTAATTATATGGGTATCTTACAATAGGTTTACATAGGATGGCATAAGTGTCTTAAATCTCTTCTCTGTTTGAATATTCATTTAAAATTATTTTTACGTAAGTCCCATTTTTTGTTTCTTTCTCCTTAATTGGATATGAATAATTATGTATAAATTCATTATAATCATTGATTTTATATATTAAATTACAATTTAATTATTGTTTTCCAGATGCTCAATGTGTATCATTGGGAGATAACAAAAACGAAGGATTAGAAATTGTAAGGCTGAATAAAGAATCAAAGTTAGTTCCATTCCAACAAAATGTAACAATCCAATGTAACAGCCCAGGAAGGCAACTGAGAAGAACAGCAACATCATCTTTTAGGCAGTGTGTCTATGATCCTAAAATGGTAAGGGAAATTAATTTTTTTTTATGTAGTATGATTTGAATAATTAATAATCCTTAATGTAGAATTAATTTTAAAATATTTCCTTATGTTATTCCTATTTAAATTTCATTTATTTGACTTTTACAGGGAGTACCTGATTATTGGCTTTCTGGAGCTCTTCCTGCATGTCCTAGAGTAGATTGTGGAAACCCTGTGCCTACTCCAGGCGCTGAATATGGCAACTACGTTGACACAAGATATCAGTCTTCATTCTTTTTTGGGTGTCAAGACACCTTTAAGTTGGCTGGACAAACTGACAGGCATGATAATGTAGTCCGATGCCAAAGTAATGGTATTTGGGACTTTGGAGATCTGAGATGCGAGGGTCCTGTTTGTCAAGATCCCGGTAGACCAATAGACGGTTACCAGGTTGCTACAAGCTATGAACAGGTTAATGTTTTATTTGTTTTTTGTTTGCTTAGTTCAATTCATAGTTTAATAAGTAAAAAAAAAAATACCAGATGATCAAGTGGTAATCTTTTATGAATTACATAAGCCCAGTTCAGCTTCTATATAGATCTTATTGATTTCTTAATCTCAAGTCCTGTAGATAATTTTGTCCAAATATATTAAGATTTTATTTGTAATAGTTGGGAAATGTGTGGTCTAGTGTGTTTTGTACTGCCTTTACAGAAGCTAACTTCAGTATTAGTGACTATTTGATTATATAAATTAATTAATGTCCGTACTTAATTTTACGACAATTGTACAAAAGTTCATGAATGTTCCATTTTCGCTTTACTTGTTTTATATGAACATATGCATTAATTTTTATTAATTCTAGGGTTCTGAAGTCCAGTTTGGTTGCACTAGACCTGGTTACATTTTAATTAACCCACGCCCCATCACATGCATACGAGAACCTGAGTGCACAGTTGTAAGGCCATTAGGTTTAACTTCAGGAAAAATTCCTGATTCAGCTATAAACTCAACTTCTGAAAGGTAAATTATGGTTTCATATATCATGGTTTATATTTTTATAAATACTTATAATTTTTATTTTTGTAAATAATTATAAAACTTTTTATTTTATCTATGTGTTTAATGCCTTTTAAAATTATATTTTAATATTGATTACAGGCCAAACTATGAAGCAAGAAATATTCGACTAAATTCAGTTACTGGTTGGTGCGGAAAACAAGAAACCTTTACATATGTCAGCGTTGATTTAGGACAGGTTTATCGAGTCAAGGTATGCAATCCTAAAAATATTGATTATTAATAATAATCTTGGTTTTTGATGTTCAACCAGAAATTGATAATTACCAAATAAATTTATATATCTATTATCACAACAATCATTAAAGTATTTTTAATAAGTCTCTTTTTTTTAAAATTATTTATAGGCTATTTTGGTGAAAGGAGTTGTAACAAATGATATCGTCGGACGTCCAACTGAAATTAGGTTTTTCTATAAACAAGCTGAAAATGATAACTATGTTGTCTATTTCCCCAATTTCAATCTCACTATGCGTGATCCTGGAAATTATGGTGAACTTGCAATGATTACCCTACCAAAATATGTTTCTGCCAGATTTGTCATTTTAGGTAATAATTGATAGTATGTATATTAATGGTGTAACTTTATTAAAACTGTTGTTTATTGTTTCAATTTGTTTTCTAGGTATTGTAAGTTACATGGACAATGCTTGTTTGAAATTCGAACTCATGGGTTGCGAAGAACCTAAAAAAGCTCCCCTCCTTGGATTTGATTATGGCTATTCACCATGCGTTGGTAAGAAAACAATTATTGAATAATAAAAGTTTTAAAGATTCTTATAAAATCCAACTGTTAAAATATGTTATATCCTTTTACAGACAATGAACCACCAGTATTCCAAAACTGCCCTCCACACCCAATTATTGTAAGGAGAGGTCCACATGGTATAGAACCAGTTAACATAACGGAGCCAGTTGCTATAGATAATAGTGGCTCCATAGCTAGACTTGAAGTCAAGCCACATGGCTTCAAGACTCCTGTTACAACATTCCAAGACATGGCTGTGAAGTATGTTGCTTATGACTTTGATGGAAATGTAGCCATTTGTGAAATTAATATCACCGTTACAGGTAAAAAAATCATTCATATTTGTTTTGCTTTTTATTGGTGATGTTAGATGATTTTTATTTATATATCAATGGATAAACCTTAAAAACCATTAATAAGTGTAATCTTATTAGTATAAAGAAATAACAATAATATATTTATGTAAGGCTAATTTCTTTTTTATTATCATTTTGTACACAGATGAAACACCTCCTCTTCTAAGCTGCCCACAAAGCTATGTTATTGAACTAGTGGATAAACAAGACAGCTACGTTGTCAACTTCAATGAAACTAGGAGGAGAGTGAATGTCTCAGATGCCTCAGGAGAAGTTTCAGTAACGTTTGTTCCTGATAAAGCGACAATTCCTATTGGATCATTTGAAAATGTCACGGTTATTGCAGCGGACAAGTATGGAAACAAAGCTATGTGTCATTTCCAGGTAATCAACATTTCCAATACATTAATTATAAATACAGTTTTTTTTAGTTGATTGGAAAATTAATTATAGTATAGGATGTTAGGGACAAAATTAAAATATAGCAATAATCATACCTCTTACTATTTTACTTCTTAAAGTTAATATTTGGAATTATTTTTGAATAGTTTTAAACCATTTTAAATTAAAAAATATTAATTTATTAAAACTCATTTATGATATATATCTATTTGTTACATGGTTATTTCAAATTACAATATATACAACTTTGATTATAAACAATAATAATTATCATTATTTAACAGGTTGCTGTACAAGCCACATCATGCGTTGATTGGGAGTTAAAACCACCTGCAAATGGAGCTTTGAATTGCATTCCAGGTGAACGTGAAGCTGGACTACAATGTATTGCAACATGCAATAGAGGATTTAGGTAAACTAATATTTAAAAAAAAAAAATTATATTTAAAAATTATCTTTGTTATTAATTATTTTTGAACAAATAGATTTACTGATGGAGAACCAGTAAAAACATATAGCTGCTCAAACAAAAGCCCATGGACTCCTAGCTCTGTCGTACCTGATTGTGTTTCTGAAGGTGATTATAAAACATTGAAAATAATATGACAGAATATTTTTAATCTAGTTCAGTAATTAATTTATTACATTTAATTTTTCTAGATACACAACAAGCCGATTACAACGTCATTGCAACAATGACCTATAGGGCAAACGGAGCTGTCAGCTCATCCTGCTTGCCACAGTACACCGACCTGATGTCACAGTATTACGGTCAGATCAACACCATACTTAGCCAACGGTGTTCTGCTGTTAATGTCAACATGAATGTTTCCTTCATCACTGCAACCCCAATCTTACTTGATGATAACGTAGTTAAGGTATATTTTCATTGAAAATATTTATTAATTATTATACCATAAATAATTTAAATTATTTGTTATTATTTTATTTGTCTAACAGGTCGATTTCACTTTGGTCATCATTCCTGCAGTAAGACAACCCCAACTATATGACCTCTGTGGTTCAACGTTGAACCTCATTTTTGATCTGTCGGTTCCATATGCAAGTGCAGTTATAGAGCCACTTTTGAATGTATCTGCCATTGGTAACCAATGTCCTCCACTCAAAGCTTTGTCATCAACTATCTCAAGAGGCTTCACTTGTAATGTTGGAGAAGTTCTTAATATGGATCCTAACCAAGTCCCTAGATGCTGTGAGTATTACATTGATTTTAATAAACAAAAATACTTTCCTCACAATTAACTAATCAATTAAAAAAAAAAACTTGTTTATCTCTTTTGTAATTCTCTTTTGTAATTTTAGTTTAGGAAACTAGTGCTTAATAAACCTTAAAAAACAATTAAATCAGATTTAGTTAAACTATAAAATACATATATATTTTTTTCAGTACATTGTCCTGCTGGAACATATGCTGCTGTTAAGCAAAAAACATGCACACCATGTCCAAAAGGCTTTTATCAAGACAGGGATAGGCAGGGAGCATGCCTCAGGTGCCCTCTGGGAACATATACAAGAGAAGAAGGTATATACATTTCATATAATTATAGCCTTATTATATTTAATAATAGTATATGGGAAAAAATATCTGTTTATTCCATTTGATAATGTTAAAGTGTTAAAGGTAACAATTGTCTGCTTGGATAATTGTTACATTTGCCATATTCAACTTATATCAGACCAAAAAAAAACTAATTTTGAAACAAACAAAGATAATTATTCATTCTTAATTTTCAATATAATTTAGTGGATCGTTTATTTTCAGTATTTTTTAAACTTGCAAGGAATGATTTAATAAATTTATATATTTATAAAAGTAAATGTAAATTTATATTAGGATGTAATTAGTTGGGGGTGCAGTCAAGAAAACACAGCAAAATAAGTGAAACTATTGTATTTTATGTGCCGACGTTTCGACCTACTGTGTAGGTCATCTTCAGGGCCAATAGGAGTGGCTGCTATTGGCCCTGAAGATGACCTACACAGTAGGTCGAAACGTCGGCACATAAAATACAATAGTTTCACTGATTTTGCTGTGTTTTCTTGACTGCACCCCCAACTAATTACATCCTATTATAGTACCTACAGTCAACTAATTTCTTTATTACGTAAATTTATATTGTTTATTAAGTAAATGTAATTTTTTTTTTATTAAATCCAATAATAAATAATAAAATAAACCTCTTTTATCATATATTATTTTAAAATTTAAATTATTCTACGTTCTAATTATTAACATTTAACTATAGGATCCAAGAACATCAATGACTGTGTTCCTGTCTGTGGGTACGGCACATATTCTCCAACTGGTCTCGTTCCTTGTCTAGAGTGTCCAAGAAACAGTTACACATCCGAACCTCCAACTGGCGGTTACAAGGATTGTCAAGCTTGTCCAGCAAATACTTATACTTATCAACCAGCAGCACCTGGAAAAAGCTTTTGTCGTTGTAAGTTACTGTTGTGATATATTTTCTTTATATACTAAACCCTGTAATAATGATATATTTTGAAAACGTGAGTTAAAAACTAGTGATGAGATATAACCCTTTTATAGCTATTAAACATATTTTAAGTATCATCCTTAATTCTACAATTTTTTAGTTAACAACTTATAGATAAAAAAACTATTTGAGTGTGGTCATTTCACTGTTTGACAATAGTTATAATATTTTTTTAATGTTTAATAAATACAATGAAATATTATATTAGTTAAGTTCTGCTTATAAATTTTTAGAGCTTATCACTATTTTATCTTTTTCTTAGCTAAATGCCCTCCAGGACAGTACTCAGATACTGGTCTCGCCCCATGTGCACTATGCCCAGCCAACTTCTACCAACCACGAAGTGGACAGACTTCTTGTATTGAATGTGGTACCAGCTTAGTTACTAAGGGGCCCGGTTCATCAGCTCGGGAAGATTGTCATCCTCTTCAGTGCTCTGAGACATCTTGTCTTCATGGTGGCCTTTGTGTACCTATGGGTAAGTTACTTTTCTTATTTGATTCTGGAAAAATTATTTCATCTACTCTATTGTTAGTTTTTTCTACGAATAAAATGGCTTACATGCATAAAAAATAAAACCAAATTCCAAAAGCAGTTACTGATATTATTGATGTTGCCAATAGATTACAATTTCTAAACATATCTAATGTTATTTCAATATTCCTTGTTAGGCAGAGAAGTCAAAATAACCTTTTTTAACATTTATTTCAATATATACAATTGTACTAATTATTAAATCATTATTACAGCGCATAGCATCCAATGTTTCTGCCCAGCTGGATTTTCCGGAAGGAGGTGTGAAATTGATATTGACGAATGCGCATCTCAACCTTGTTACAATGGCGGTACCTGCAAGGATCTTCCTCAGGGATACAGATGTAACTGCAAGCCAGGTAAATTAAATTATATAATTATTATGATTATGATTATAAATATTCTGTCAATAGAATTTATAATGATCGTTATCCTACATTACAGGATATAGCGGAATAAACTGCCAAGAAGAAAGATCAGATTGTAAAAACGATACTTGTCCTGAGCGAGCAATGTGCAAAGATGAACCAGGCATAAATAACTATACATGTTTGTGTCGTTCCGGATATACTGGCCCCAATTGTGATATAACAGTTAGTTGACTTCAAATTAGTTTTGAATCTAAATAGTTACTTTATCTTATAATGTACTATAAATTGGTGAACAATATATTAATCAACTTTTTTATTTTCCAGATCAACCCATGCACTGCAAATGGAAATCCATGCAAAAATGAAGCTACTTGCACAGCATTATTACAAGGCAGGTACAAGTGTGAATGTCTTCCAGGCTGGGAAGGACAGCACTGTGAAATCAACACTGGTAAGTAATAATCAATTAATTAATTAAAAACCTACTTCATATTACTTCAACTGCATGATTGAAGTACACAGTACAATATTTTTTCATATTTTGTTAAATTTTTATTTTTAATCCGTTAAATCAGAGAAGTTCAAAATAATCATTATGGAATTGACATTCAATTTCTATTATTAATAATTTTCGTGATTTCTTTTTTAATGTGTCGATTCTATATAATACCTGTTTACAATTTAAGATTTTTATCATTACAGATGATTGTGCTGAGAAACCATGCTTGCTGGGTGCCAACTGTACAGATTTAATTGACGACTTTAAATGTGATTGCCCTCCTGGATTTAACGGAAAACGATGCCAGGAAAAAGTGGATCTTTGTACTCCAAGCCCTTGTGAAAACGGTGTTTGCATTGATAAGCTTTTTATTCACGAATGTATATGTTTCCCAGGCTGGACAGGTAGTTGTTCTAATCATCAACTGAACTCAATATAGTTACTTTGAAATTTAATACCTTACATAATTGAATTTTTGTTTCTTATAATAGGTAAAAACTGTGAGATAAACATGAATGACTGTGCTAGTGGTCCTTGTGAAAACGGTGGTGTTTGTACCGATCTTGTCGATGGCTTCACATGCAATTGCGAACCCGGTTATACTGGAAAGAAATGTCAACATCTTATTGATGATTGTGCATCAAGCCCTTGCCAAAATGGAGGTTCATGCGTTGATATGATTGATACATTTGTGTGCAAGTGCCGACCTGGTTTCTTAGGTAAGTCAACTAAAGAATATAAGAAAAACACCAGATTAAATTTGTATTCACTATAAATTATATTTTAACTTCTGTACCATCTAATCAGCATTTTCATTCATTTAAAAAGAAATTTTATATGAAAAAGTATCTAAAGTTAATGGGTTTTATTGTTTGAAATTTAGAAATGGTAAAATAGTAGTGTATGATCACTAGTTAAATGAAGAAACTAACAGTTTAGCATTCATCGTTTGTGTTGTTTTAAAAAAAAAAAAGATTTCTTTGATTAAAATATTTGTATTTATTGTTTATTTTTTAGGAATCTTATGTGAAGCTGAAATAGATGAATGTCAAATTGACCCTTGCAGTTCTGAAGGAACAGAGAAATGTGTAGATCTTGATAATAAATTTGTATGTCAATGTAATAAAGGTTACACTGGTGAATTATGCGAGGTAACTAATATATTTTTGTAAATAAATGTGCATACAAAAAAAAAAAAGAACTAAAGTATTCTTTAATAATTGTATTGGCTCATTGACTATTCCAGTTTTTTGTTTATCAATTTAATTTTTTTTTTTCTTTTAAGACCAATATAGATGACTGCGCATCTTCACCATGCCTGAATGGCGGACAGTGTAGGGATGGAATTAACGGTTACAACTGTGAATGCCCAGTTGGGTGGACTGGTCAAAGATGTGAACATGATATCGGTTCGTGTACCAACAGGCCATGCCAAAATGATGCAACTTGCATCGATCTCTTCCAAGATTTCTTCTGCGTGTATGTTTTATTTCTTTCATAAGATTAAAATATTTAATAATTTACTGTGAATTTTTTTTTTAGCTGTTAGTAATTTTATCTTTACTAAAATATTCCCTATTAAAGTAGTTGTTTTTGTACTGATTAAATTATATTAAATCATTTTTTAATTTAATGCAATTATTTACCAAAGATTTTATTGTACATTTTAGTAATTTTCTGTAAGAACACCTACTTGTTTTCCCTTTTAGTAAAACTCATTAAATTTAAACTGCTTCTACGTTTGTACTTTTTGTCTTCCATGAAAAATTATTTTTTCTTTTAGTTGTCCTTCCGGAACTGATGGTAAACAGTGTGAGACAGCACCTGAAAGATGTGTTGGTAGCCCTTGCATGCATGGTGGGAAGTGTCAGGACTTTGGATCAGGATTGAACTGCACCTGTCCAGCAGATTATAGGGGTATTGGTTGCCAATATGAGCTTGATGCTTGCGAAGCAAACGTGTGTGAAAATGGTGCCACTTGTGTCGATACTGGTCCAGGATACATGTGCATTTGCCCTCCAGGCTTCACAGGTATGTCTTTTTTTCGTTTTTTTTATTTATACTTAAATATTTTCTTTTTAAAGGATTTCTGAATTACAATAAATTTTATATTTTAGGTAAAAACTGTGATGAAGACATTGTTGACTGTAAAGAGAACTCATGCCCACCAACTGCTACCTGTATCGATCTCACAAACAGATTTTACTGCCAATGCCCATTTAATCTGACGGGTGATGATTGCAGAAAAAGTAAGGAGTTAAATTTTTCAACAATAAATAATAAAGTTTAACATTATATCACATTTATATCAATGATTTTTTTACAGCTATACAAGTGGATTATGATCTTTCTTTCCCCGAATCTTCTGACAGTAGTGCGGCTCTTTCTGTTCCATTTGTTTTGTCAGGCAAAACCAGTTTTACGATTGCCATGTGGGTTCAGTTTGCTCATAGGGATGAATCTGGAATATTTTTCACTCTGTATAGTGTTGAGTAAGTCCGAAACCTCATTAGAACATAATTTATATAATTAAATAAAAGAAAATACCTTTCTTGTATGCCCTTGTATATATAAAAAATATATACAATTACAAATATTCTAATTACAAAACATTGAATAAAAACTAATGTGTATCTTGATTTTGTAGATAAAGTTAATTTTTTTACCTCCATTCAGTAAATTGGAAAATCCATATTGTGAATTTAACAATCTTTCTTCAATATTTTACATAACTTTTCATAAAAACTAAACCACTATATTCTACTTATGTAGTAAGATAACTATAGTAACATAATTTATAAACGGTATAATATTGTTACAGCTCTGGGTATATGGCTACTGGAAGGAGAGTACTTGTTCAGGCTCACTCCAGTGGAGTCTTAGTTTCCATCTTCCCAGAACTACAAGATGTTTTCCTAGCTTTCCACGAATACGCAACCATAAACGATGGTCATTGGCATCATGTCGCCATCGTATGGTCTGAGGGCACACTGACTCTTGTAACTGAAGGCTTGATAGCTAGCAAAGTTGAAGGTTACGGAACTGGAAAACAGCTTCCCGAATAGTGAGCATAAGAATGGTTTTCGATTAGTTTGAAAAACAATTGTTTGATAAAATTTAAAGAGTAACTATTTCATATTTATATCAATATTTGTATCATTTAAAATAACTAATGAATTTGAATGTTTCAGTGGTTGGGTTGTTCTTGGAAAACCAAGGCCAGATACAATTAAAGCATATACAGAAGCAGGATTCCAAGGTCACTTAAGTAAAGTTCAAGTTTGGGGAAGAGCTTTGGATGTTACAAATGATATCCAAAAACAGGTACCTTAATTATATATCAATTACAGTTTATTATATGTGATGATTTTTATTACTAAACTACTAATGTAAAGCTAAGATCGTTCCATATTGTAGTCTAATAATTTCATCAACGAAATATTATTTTATTTTCCATTTTATGAGATAAGAACGTTTTAATGGTTCATTATTAATCACGTGAAGAGGCTTTAATTAACTGTTAAATTTATTTATTATTAATTAAGTTCTGCTGATGAAATCCTAAATATAATCATTATAATTTCTATCTTGATCCTCAGGTCCGAGATTGTAGAACGGAGCCAGTTTTATATCAAAGCTTAGTACTTACATGGTCTGGCTACGATGATATCACTGGAGGAGTTGAAAGAAGTGTTCCATCTCAGTGCAGTCAACATTCCTGCCCAGCCGGATTTACAGGATCCAACTGTGACCAGTTACAAATCGATAAGGTTAAATAATGAAATTAAAATTATTAAACATATTATGTAGGCTTAATTATTGTTTAGTATTAGTATTAATGCTAAAATTTATTTCTTCCAACAGATACCTCCTAAAGTTGAGCATTGCCCTGGAGACTTATGGGTCATTGCAAAGAACGGATCAGCTGTTGTGACATGGGATGAACCAAGATTTACCGACAACATAGGCGTTGTCAAAGTCGAAGAGAAGAGTGGTCATCGACCAGGCCAGAGTTTACTTTGGGGCACATACCTCATTGCTTATGTCGCTTTTGATCAAGCAGGAAACTCTGCTACCTGTTCTTTCAGGGTTTATGTACTATGTAAGCTTTTAAATTATTGGCCCTTTGCATAATGATTTTTTTTTTTAATATTAAACAAGATAAATTAGGTTATTAGTTGAACATAATTTTATTGTTCTTCAAGTTTGATTTGTGTCACATTAAAATTTGTCTCGAAATGTTTTAGCCGAGTTTTGTCCTTTGCTCGCTGATCCGGTTGGAGGAAACCAACAGTGCAAAGATTGGGGTTCTGGTGGACAGTTCAAAGTTTGTGAGATAAACTGTGGACCAGGATTATCTTTCTCGCAGCCAGTTCCTAAGTTCTACACTTGCGGAGCCGAGGGTTTCTGGAGGCCTACTGATAACCCAGAACTCCCCCTAATTTATCCAGCATGTTCTGGTAAGTAGTAGAATATTTCCTATTCGTTGGTTTGTATGGCCATGATTAAGAACTGAATAATATCCCTTTTAAGCATATCGTCATTTAATAGCCTTATAAATATTTTTAGCATCCAAGCCAGCTCAGAGAGTCTTTAAGGTGAACATGATGTTCCCTACATCTGTCCTTTGTAATGAAGCTGGGCAAGGTGTCCTGAGACAGAAAGTGAAAGCCGCAATCAATCTAGTCAACAGGGATTGGAACTTCTGCTCTTATTCTGTCGAAGGTATTTATTACATTAGGAATATTTTGTTATTGAACAATAATTAGTAATATATTATAAAATTATATTATGCACTTAATTACATTTTTTAAATTTTATTTTAAGGAACTCGTGAATGCAAAGACCTTGTAATTGACGTCAAATGTGATCATCGTAATTCAAGGCCATCAAGAGAGACTGATGCCAACAGGTAAATTATATAATTGAAAATAAATTTTTATTTTTGTTGAAATATTTCTTATTTTAAAAATAAAATGATTTCTTTACTACTTTAATTTACTGTTCTAGGACACCTCGACAAACAAGTGATACATACAGTGTACATATTTCATTCCCAGCAGTAAAGTGAGTTTTTTTAGTATCTAGATAATTCGTACCTATGTATAATGCATATAGGATTCCATTTACATAATTAATTTTTAATTCCTTAGTGACCCTGTTGAGAACTTGAACTCTAACCAAAGATCAACAGTGCAGAGGCTCCTCGAGAAATTAATACTTGAAGAAGACCAATTGGACGTTCATGACATTCTTCCTAACACTGTACCTGATCCAGCATCTTTATCACTCACCTCAGATTATGCTTGTCCCATGGGACAAGTTGTTATGGCTCCTAGTTGTGGTGTGTGAACATCAAATAATCTTTACTATTTATCTGTTATAGTTCACCAACTGTTGAGTAATGCATGGTATATATCAGGCAGATATAACTGCAATTTAAAAGTCATTATATTTTTTAAACAACCCATAAAAGCTTTTATATATTTCAATAAATTTATTTGAACTGAAATACCATATAGTTATGATTCTTTTGAAAAATATATATCATTTTTTAATTCTTTTTGTATTATTCCTTTTTACATAATCATAAACATAATTTAACTTACTTATTTCCAGTTTCTTGCTCCATTGGAACATACTTTGATAAGAACTCTGGAAGCTGTAAGCCTTGTGCTACTGGAACATACCAAAGTGAAGCTGGACAACTGCAGTGTTCTGTCTGTCCGGCCATCGCTGGTCGCCAAGGTGTGACTATCTCTCCTGGAGCCCGTTCTGCTGCTGACTGCAAAGGTTTGTTAAACAACAAACTTTTTTTCCCTTCTATAATGGTTCCATTTACTTATTCCTCAATTATTGTTATAGAGAGGTGTCCTGCCGGAAAATACTATGATGAAGAAGCAGGACTTTGCAGAAGCTGTGGGCATGGATTTTACCAACCCCAGGAAGGTAGCTTCAAGTGCTTACTCTGTGGACTTGGAAAAACTACTAGGACAACTGAAGCTGTTTCTCGAGAAGTAATTATCTCTAGGATCCATATTAATTTTTAAATTTAATTACTTAAAATAACCAATAATAACTACCAATCAACAGCACAGTACTATAATTTAAAAAAACTTTGTGGGTACCTGGGATTTTAAAAATGATTTTTTAATATTTCTAAAATTTTGGGTGTTTAACCTAAATAATAAACCTAAATATCTCTTAGGAAGAAAATAGTTGGGGGTGCAGTCAAATAAAACACTAAATAAGTATCCACTTATTTAGTGTTTTATTTGACTGCACCCCCAACTATTTTCTTCCTTACATCATCCAGTCAACCATCCCTCGCTTCTCCTAAATATCTCTTAGTTCCACATTTATAGATATTTGGATTCTTTCTATTCTGTACATTCAAATATGGGTGATTATTTTTTTATGCCAATAACCTGGTAAATATAACTGAACAGTATCCTTCTTTTTCTTAGTAGGGTCACTATTTGTTTTAAACAAGTTTAGTTAGTTGAAACTAAGAAAAAAATATATAATTTACATAGTTAGTTTATTATAATTATTTAATCAATCAATTACATAGGAATGCAGAGATGAATGCGGATCAGGCATGCAGCTTGGACTTGAAGGTCAGTGTGAACCCTGTCCACGTGGAACTTACAGGACACAAGGTTTGGAAGCTGCCTGTCAGTCATGCCCCACTGGTCGAACTACAGCTAGGGTTGGTGCAGCAACTGTCGAAGAGTGTTCTCTTCCAGTCTGTCTTGCTGGTAAATCCTGACCAACATTGAATTTTAATTACATTTATTTGTTTTCTAAATGTCTTATTATTAACAAAACCAATGATTTTCATATTAATAGGTACATTCTTGAATACCAGTCTAAATACTTGTGTAACATGTAAGAAAGGCACATATCAACCAGCATCCCAGCAGACATCATGTTTACCTTGTCCAATCAATACAAGCACCAAATACATTGGATCTGTAAGTATTTTTAACAGATACTACAGTCATAATTACAAAAATTTAGAATTAGTTATTATAAATTTATTTTTCAATTCATAGACAAGCAAATCTGATTGCTGGAATCCTTGTGAAGTTAATGGCTCAGAGATGCTTTGTGATCCTAACGCCTACTGTTTACTTGTCCAAGAAATCAATGATTTCAAGTGTGATTGCAAGCCTGGTTATAATGGAACTGGAAAAGTTTGTACAGGTTAGTTATTTACACTTAATCAGTAGATGATAAAAAGTTTGTCTTTTATTAATTCATACATATAATTTTTAGATGTCTGTGAGGGTTACTGTCAGAACAAAGGAACTTGTGTAAAGGACTCAAGGGGAACACCCTCTTGCAGATGTGTTGGGTCATTTATTGGACCCCATTGTGAGGATAAATCAGAGTTTGCCTACATCGCTAGTGGAATTGCAGCAACTGTGATATTCCTCATTGTCATTGCACTATTCGTATGGATGATATGTGCTAGGTAACTAATTTTTATTTTATTTATCTAATAATAAATAACTAAATAGTTATTTAGTTATTTAAAAAAAAATATCTATACTTTTTTATTTATTACATAAGAACCAATGAGAGTCTCTGGAGTAATATGAAGTTTCTGTATTATCAGATTCATTATCTACATAAAGATAATTCATTATAAATAAAAGAACATCTATTCACCATTAAGATTATATACACTAATTGAATTCAATTTTGAGAGTCTAAATTAATTCTGGTTCTGTATTACCTAATTTTAATATGATTAACTAAATACTTGTTTTTATGTCAACTGAATCTAATTCCAACTAATTTCTATAGAGCTGAAAGGAGAAAAGAACCAAAGAAATTAATTGCTCAAACAAGTCCAGACCATACAGGATCGCAGGTTAATTTCTATTATGGAGCTGCACCTTACGCTGAATCCATTGCTCCTTCGCACCATTCAACATACGCTCATTATTATGATGATGAAGAAGATGGTTGGGAGATGCCAAATTTCTATAATGAAACCTACATGAAAGGTATGATTATTCTATCAATGCGAGTCTATATTTATCATTAGTTCTTAAAACACACTCTTTTGATATAATGGGTTTAAAGCATTTTTGAGTATAAAGCATTGTCATATTTGACCTGTTTGCTTCTATTATTTTGTGGCAGGCTTGCATAATAAATCTTGACATTCACACTGTATAAAATATGGTTACCAGGTTTCTCTTTTAAGCAAAAATACATCCTGTAATTAATTTTGATCTACTTTTTAAAAAAATAATTGTTATACACAATTATTCATAATACACAATTCTCAACAAATGATATATTGAAAAATAATTTTACTGTGGGACTAGGTCCCTTTAGAACAACAAAGATGGGTAGATGAAAGATCTCTTCTTTTTTCAGGAATGCACAATGGCAAAATGAACAGTCTAGCAAGATCTAATGCCAGTATATACGGAAATAAAGAAGACCTTTACGATAGGTTAAAAAGGCATGCCTATCCAGGGAAGAAAGGTAACATTTTTTTTATATTAAATAATATATAAAAATATTTGTAATATATGAAAATGTTTATTCCAAATCTAAACTCTACAGAAGTATAACCAAGCCAGCAATTCAATAGTTTTTGATCTGACTGATTGCAACGCTGAAACCTGAAAATATTCAATTTGGTTTCTCAATCATTTAGCGTTTTAATCATTTTATGATTTGTACAATTGATAAAAAAGTTAATCTGTGTTTGATTTTGATTAATTGCTTATTATTCTGATGATGGTAGTTATCATTTTGATTAAACAATCATGTCCGTAGGACTTGATTGCAGTAATAGAACATTTCTTAATTTCAGAGACGGAAGACAGAATTAAAACTTCATGAAAGTCTGGTTAAATTGGTTATGAAAGGTAAATATTTTCTAACCATTTTGTGGTGGGGAAGGACTAAAAAAAATTAAATAAAAAATGAGAAAGATCCGCTAGCTCTTAAACATTACAAATTTTCAATATTTTGTAATTGAGCTAGTAATCTTATAGTGGGAAGTGGTATTTTAAACTGTTGTCTATTTTTACAAATATGTGTGTACATAAAGTATTTACAGATTTAAGAAATAAATTTAAATTTACAATTAAATTAATTCAGAGGAAAGGGTCACTTATCTACCACACATTTAGGGGTTGGAGGTTTATTTCACAAAGCATTTACTAACCTTAACATTTTATTTCCTAAATAACAAATAAACGTAAATGGTAACATCCATGAAGACATGTAATCATGCCATACTCCAAGCCTGTTTTCATTTCTTTAAGTCGACATAGGCCATTATATTATTATTCTGTTTTACTGGAAGCCATAAAAAAGCCAAGATAAATATATTTTTAATCCAATTAAAATGTCTTAACGAAATTTAAAATTCATATCTTTAATATTTTACTTTTGTAAATGCTAACTAAATTAATAATTAAATAGTAAAGTTGTGTTTTGTTATGACAATCATGATTTTTAATGGCTCAAAGTTTTATACAATATAATAGTTCTTAGGATTTAAATGCAAAATTAAATCATTGAATCGCAGGAGTGATAATATCCCTGAGTGAAACAGCTCTTGTTTGGAAGTATTTGTCAAACATAGAAATCTGTAAGGGAGAAGACTTGATGTTAGGTGGATGGAACCTGATGGGACAGGATTGAATGGATGATTTAAATTTAAAGATCTGAAGTATACATATAGTGCTGAGTCGGCACATGAAAATTGAACGGAAATACTGACAGTGGTAGAAAGTGTAGAAACATTTCAACTCTATTTACTACTGGGTTCTATGCGTTTCTCTGGTGATCTCTAAAACAAGTTATACTGAGAAATTCATGCAATATTTAAGTTTAGCTTCGAAAATATATGAGAGTCCACCATATACCATACAGATAGAGTAAAAATTCGGGAATAAGAGAGGCATTAAAGAGTTGGCATGCTTCGAGTGAAATGAGATAGAGGAGACAATCAAATTTCTTAATGTTAGCTGGTAGAATCACAAAAAATTATAGAAGTCCTATTCACCCCTATTCATGGTACACTATTCATCAGCCAAATGAGTTTAAAATCGATTATAAATTCTTAGTTAATTGGTCAAAGAAAAGTCAAATACGAAGCCGCAGGATTGCTAGACCTAATCATAAGGTTTAAGCCCTAAAGAACCTTGTCACAGATTAATGCTGCCTAAGCTTGAAGTATCAAAAATCTATTTAGCTTGTGGTAAATGGGACTATACCCAATTGTATGAAAATAAAGTATATGCATTTGTGTTGAGAAATTATTTTAACAATTAATAAAATAGTTTCAAAAATTATAATTTTTTTCAGCTGTGTGTTCTTGAATTAAATGCATTAATAATTCAATCTCTGTCTAAGAGCAGCTATTGTTACTCTATGATAAAACAATAGATCAGGATCTGAAAAAAAAATGAATCTTATTATATTCCTGAGTATTTTACCGATATTCTTGTAAATATCTTTCATTAAATAGTTGTAAATAAAATTTTAGTTCATCCTTTCACATTATTATTATCATTTTGTATAGAATCAAATAATAAGTATGATCTCAAATATTCGATATCTGAGATAAAAACTCAGATTTTCTGTTTTAAAACAATCTTATAATGCTGTTTATACACTTTAAGAGCTATTTTATTTCCTGTTACACTAATTTATTTAATTGTTTTTTTACAGATAAAAGCGACAGTGAAAGTGAAGGACAATAGTAATCGTAATTATTTATAATATTTTCGAGATAAAGATCTAATAAAACATAAATTATAAAGACATTCTCAATTTTTTTAGAATTGAGATAACAAATGTCTATTTACCATCTGTTAAGATGCTTTAAGATTTTATTTCACCACGAGTACCATGTTTTATATTTATAAATATATATATAGACTGTATATTACTTCAGATAATGTTTTTAAACCAAAAGAAATGAGTTATTAGAAACGAGGTGTAAAAGTGTAAATGTATATACGGCATTGGAAACATTGTATCATAGTGCCACTACGTTATACCACTTTGTAAATGCTCAAAAATGAAATAGTCATGAGGTTTGTGAGGCAGAGGATAACTGTGGTATTAATGTTAATGTTTAGTAAATGAATTCCCTCTTAAGTGATTGGCAATACGAAACAATTATAATTCTTTTGTTTTGTCAATCACACCTTATTTATTCTAGTTGTACATTCAACGAACAAACCCTAATAATCTCCATCTTTTTTATTCAAAAGTTATATAAATGAATAAGGCAGATGGACAAAATGAACTTAGTTTTTTTTCTTTTATATATAGTAAATTATAGATTTTTTATTTTGTATTTATGTTTCTGGTTATTCTATCAAAACTATTAACTCCTCAATGTTAATTTAATTATAATGACTTCTTATAAGATTAGTCAATTTATATATATATATAACCTTGAGATTGTTGATAATATTTTATACAAATAATATGTATATACGAGAGATGTTTTATATATATGTAAACACAATAAGAATACTGCAACAGTTGTTTGAGTGAATGTGTTACTACTTGTAAATCTATATAAATAAATACAATGTGTGTTGTGTTTTACAAGCAGTTTCAAAGATCTTAGTAATGTATTGTACATTTTTTATATTATAAAGTATAATTTTGTAATACCTGTTTTGTTTCTTACCCTTTCTGTTTGTTAAACTTCAATGAATAAAAAGGAGATCTGTTTAACATTATTTGTTGATTGCTTTAGTCAATATTCAAGCGTTACAAAGAAATACTTATGCCTTTAAATTTCTTGATTTAATCATCTTATGGTAAGTCAGTTTATTTTTCATTTAATGTACAACCAATGTTTACTAAAAAAACTTCAATAAAACTAATCAAGCTACTTACCAGTGTGCATAACACTCTTTTGTGACTTTTAAAATGGATAGTAGGTTTTAAAACAAAGATAGAAGATTTTAAAAAAGAGAGAAAAAAAGGTAATCAATATTTTTAAAAAATCAAATTATGATTTTTATAAATAATGTTCCTGTTTCAGAAACATTTATACTAATAAATGAAATCACTGTAAAGAGGATTTTATCTAAGACTAGCTTTTTCCCACAGCTTCGCTCGCGTGGAATTTGGTCTGCCACATAAAGTTTCGTTAAAGATCATTTAACATAAGTAATTTAATTTTTTTTAACTATAAGTTACTCATACATCCAAAATTTCAGATGTCTAACTTCAAAACTGATGGATTCCATACTATCTTTGAACCCCTATTATATTAAGGGGGAAACCCCTGGGGGTGGAATAGTCCAAATTCCTTTCTTAGTGCTCATTTAAGCTATACAAAGAACCTAGCTGTGAATTTCAAGATGGTAAATTCAGTGGTTTCTGCTGTGCGTTGACCGCTGGGTGTGTTAGTCAATCAGGTTACAGTTTTATATAAACTTCGCCTGTGTGGTGTGTTGATAAAAAGTAGCCTATGTCCTTCTCCAGGCTTGAGATTACCCCCTATATGTTCAGCCGTGAAACATACATTGATACTGATCAACAAAAGGGATGGACAGAAGTTTACTGTTGGTGTGTCAGTACAGGATTAGAATGTAATATTATTGAATTTATTGAAAAGAATTACTTAGCCTAACGGTTTCACTTGTCGTACGGCAGCAGCGAGAAGTGAACTATGTTACTTGATTGGTTTTGTTCAGCGAAAATATGTAGATTTTGCGAGTAAGAAACACGTGAGCAAGCATTCAAACTTTGCCCCCCTTTTTCACTCCCTTAGGAGTAGAATTTCGGAAAATTCTTTCTTATTGGATGCCTACGTCATACAAAGAACATACCCTCAAAGTTTCAAGATTAGCGGTTTAGGCTGTGCATTGATACCTCAGTCAGTCATTCAGGACAAAGCATTTTATATGTATAGATAATAAATTTTTTTTAAAATTAGTGAAATTAATATACCAATTTCAGGGAATATGTATTTATTAACATAAATAGGAGCTTTTAGAACTATTAGTAGTCAGTTACAATATGCCATATTACAAAGTTAAAGAGGGCGACTTTTTAACTAAAACAAATTAAAGTGTGATAAACCCCACCTTACAACTTCTGTATAAAAATTTGACCAGGTGTTGAATGTAAAAGCCTTAGTTAAGATTTTGCTGTAAATTTCAAAGACTAAAAAAGACCAACAGGATCCTTGTTTTGGGAAGTTAATTTTTTCTTTTATAATATAAGCAATATTAATTGCTTCTAGAAACTACTAGCAATGCATTTAATAACACATATCACTCCTTCAATAAAGCAACAACATAACTCAGAATTACTTAGTGAAATTCCAAATTTAGTGTCCTTCGCATCCATTTGCCACATGCTGTATTGACTCGTGAGTTTTTGAGCAGAGGGGACATTCATCAGTTATAAGGTTCTCCTTAAGAATGTGCTTTCTGTAGGCTCTATCAGCAATTACCTGGTCCTGTATGGCTATGGTAAACCCTTCAGTCTCTCCAAACAGTTGCCCTATCTTCAACCATTCAACTGAGAGTTCACTGTCAATCTCAGGCTGATGCAGCTGATGGTAAAATCTACCATGTAGTTCCTTCTCCTACCAAATTGTCTCGTAGTGATACTCATCAGTAATATCATGAAGGTTTGGGTCTTTCAGATTTAGGGCAGTGTAATTTTCGTCTAATTGTCTCATCATGCCAATTGCTGATGACGTACTTGTCATAAAGAACTCCTTCGTGGATTTTACTTGCTTTCTGCATGAATCTTCCATTGAAATTAGCCCATGGCTACCATCTTTTCTGAGTAAATATAGTCTAGCCACAGATGCCTTTTGGGTGATGAATTTTATCATCTGCCATCATTGTGAGCACCATGCGATCTATCTGTTGTAGTTTGGTTTTTGACCAACTTATTATACCAAAACTATTTGCTACAACTGGTATTGTCCATGTATTTATGTCATTGATTTTATTTTTTCCATTCAGGTGACTTTTAAGAATTAGCTGCAATATTTTTTTTAACTTGGCAGATATTTCGTTATATACATCTTTCTTGGATATTTTTATAGCTTCCTTGATGCCTAGGTACTTGTAAAATTTTCCCAGCGATTGATGTCTCAAGATAGCTCCTGAACTCAGTTGTATAGAGGTTCTGTCCCTTATATTTCCTTTTCTAACGTTGATGGTAGCGCACTTTTTGATACCAAAAGACGTCTAGATGGAGTTGCTGAATCTTGAGACAAGTTCTATCATGTATTTTAGCTGATTCTTATGTTTGGTATATAACTTGAGGTCATCCATGTAGAGACTATGGCTAATGTCAATTCTTTATCGCCTACTTTCAACTGGTAACCAATGTATCTGCGCTGGATGATATTATTATTATTTAAGTATTTGGGCTACACTGGCTTGTCCACTTTCTTTGAAATGGCTGAATGCCTGGTGTTAAATATGCTGGCCTTCTTCACTACACTCCTCTTCATACAAATATCTTCCAATGATTCCCAGCAATCTGGATTATTTTAGAAATAGGAAATCTGTTGAAAAGAAGAGATACAAGGAGTATATGTTTTTGTTGCAGGCTATTCCCTGCTGATTATTGCTACTTTCTACTTATAGAAGAGAATAGCTCTATTCTTTCATTGTTCTCTCTTCTATTTTTTTAATCTCAAGTCAGAAAGTGGAAAATACATGGAAAAAACTGATATATTTCCTAATCAAGCTCTAACTGTCAAATTTCTCCTTATAAATAAATATATATTTTATTATTCTTTCTTACTCCTCCATAAGCCTTTTCCTTTCTGTACTCCTGATAATATGATTTCATTAATGAAGGATCTTCCAGATTCAGTGTCTCCTACTTCTTGCTTTCATATTTCTTGAGGATATATGTATGTTATATGTAAGTTAGAGCCTGCTCTGCCTCATGCCAGACTCTCCTATATGCCTTTACTACTCGGAACAACTCTGTATGGTAGTCAGTCTCCTCTTCTGTTGCTGACTGAGGCTTAGAATTCAGTGCATCTTTGATGCATATAACAAAACAGCACCTTTGTAAATAGTCATTGGCATGGGGTGAAAACACAACTCCAATCCAAGTTAATACAGTCATGGGCTAGATGTCTATCCCCCAGAAGATACACTCTCTTAATCAGAAAAAACAAAATGGTGGTCGTAATAGGTGTTTTTGAAGGTCTGTGATACTCCGACTACAGTAAAGCAGGGTATTGCCTCACTGGATACTCGGGCACTGCGGACTTCACAGGAACGATACGACTAGAGGACGGAAAGGAAGGAAATGAATCCCCTCAGGTGAAGAATGCTCAGTGCCTACAGAAGGCGATCTCAATAAACTAGGCAGTTATATATAAAAGATGAAACGATGATCATCGATAAAACGACCCATGTGTTGCCCAGTATATAATCAACTTGAAGGTTTAGTCATGCCCTTTATACTCAACACGTATTAACTGGTGTTAACATTTTTATCATTAAAAATTATTGTTGGAGAAAGCTATATGTGGATGCAGAACAGAAGAACAAACCACAAAACACATCTTTCAGACATACCCTGAGCTGGAGAATATCTGAAAACGGATGTGGTCAAACGACTCAGATTTATGGTGTTCTTTTGGACGTCAGGAAACCTGTCGAGTTCAAGATTCTAATCTCAGATTTGATCATTTGAAGATAGAATGAAGAAGAATAACATCTATTTATTATAGCTAAACAGTAATTCTAATCCACGGTCGAGTTATATCACCGGTTCCGTATTTCGAGAGACATATAATTCAACTGCTACAGATTTTTGACGAATATGCATTGGTTATACCCAGGACAGAGCTGGATTTTTGTAGTTTCTTTTTTAAACCACGCTGGTTACTATTGTATGATCGTTGTATTACTTTCTACACTTGAGTACGTGTGAACTGACATACTCCTGACTTGATGTGCTATTGAAGTAAAAATACATATAACACTTTGATACTATGTTGTTTTGTCGTATCTCGATTGTTTATGAAATCAATGAAACTATATTTTTTTGTATGTTGCAAATATTACTTATTTTCACCATGCAGCTTGCTTTGTAAACCTTTGAAGCGATTTTTTTTCAAAAATGAGTTTCAGATCACATTTAAAAAATGTTACGTAAGTTCATATCTTACATGAACTTCATGATCAGGATCAAAACTGAATAACTCTATAATTTCATAAAATTGAATTTTTCGCTCGTTTATAATTTAGTGTAAGACGACACTTTGTCGCCTTATTTCTCATGTGGTTTTAATACGGTTCTGAACTTGAAGTTTCGGGAACATAAACTTCAATAAAGGAATAAAGCATTGCTTGACTAAATGTGGGAAAAATGTTTTTTTGAAATTTAGAGTTATCCGCTTTTGAATCTGAGGGCCTCACATAAGACGTATCCTAAAAAAAAAATGTTAAACTATCTCTGTTTTTCTGGTATCTTTTCAGCAGGTTGTCGCTTGAGTTTCAACAAGGTTTAACTGATTATTCTTTTCATTCTTAATATGTTCCAAAAATACAAGTTATCGTGAGCTTTAGAATGGAAAAGAGTATGTAATAATGGGTAATGAATAAATTTCGGCAATCATTTCAAACCAGCTATGCGAAGTTGAAAATACAATCCATCAAATGTTAATTAAAAAAATGGAGTAAAAATTATCACAACCAGGCCGTGAAAGTGATGATCTCACAAAAAAACAACAACTCAGAACTGTTATTTCACCCCTGAACAACTTTAATAATTTCCCAGCAATTAATCGATACCACTTATCGAAGGCAGTCAATCGTTTCCTAAAGAAATTCCTAACATTTTAAAAGGATATTCGTTTCTCATTTGTTATATAAATATATTTTGTGCTATTGTTATAAAGCAGAAACTAATATAAAACCCGTATTGACTGAAATACTTACAATATTTAGTCAGTGAGGTAAGATTTTTTTTTAACCTCTGATGCACCCCAGATGTTTAGCTAACTCATTGGATCTATATGTTTACTGACTTGAGAACTGTCACAGTGTTCTGAGTTGCATGGTATTGAACAATAATATAAAAGGTCATAATCAATATATTTTTCCTATTATAAATTAGCTTTAAGAACAACTTTGTAATTTTATGAATTATAACTCCACCTTACATCTTAAAAGATTCCAAAAAAACCTCGGCTCTTATTTTGTTACTGATTCTTACAGACTGTAAATAAGAATATATCCCGAGTTGGATTATGCCTACTGTCACTAATAGAGGCAGTTCATCTGATGCTGGTCCAGTCACAATGGAAGAGGTAGAAAAAGAAGCCAAATCCTTAATTGATAAGATTGTCAAAGATGTTGGGAAAACTTCAGCTTCCAAGCAACTTATTTTTGGTTGTACCTCAGGATGGTGAGTACTTATTATCTATTTTTTATATTTTATATTATATTAAACTATCTTTAAAAGGTAATGCGATTAGTTTATGTTTATTGTATCATTAACTAATCTTAAACTCTTAACTATGTTGCAGAGCTTTGTAATGCTATAACTCTAAATTAAACCTTTTATACTAATATAAAAGAAAATAGGAGAACTATATTGGGTAGTTATTCCACAAGTTGTCGCTTTGAGTTGAGCCACAAGTTATAACTTTTCATTCGTTTCCCTTGTAATATTTTCCAAAAATACAAGTTATCATGAGCTTTAGTATGGAAAAGTATATTCTTCGGTAATCATTTCATATAGAAATGGAAGTTTCAACAAACATAGATCATCACTATTGGAAAATATTAAAAATGAAGTAAGTAAAAAGATAAAGCTTGTAGTAACTCAACTCGAAGCGACAATCTACGGAACAGATACCCTATATTGAAGCTTGAATATAATTTTGTATATTTTATATACCCAATATATTTACATTTTTTCTTGATGTGAAAAGGGACCCGTGTAAGCTAAGATATTCAAATCTTTATGATTTAACAATTTCAGAATTATTGATAAATAAACCCTGTTTGGATTTTTACTGTATTTTATAGACAAAGTTGATTAACCTTTATATGACACTGATATTGATCTCATAACTGTAGCCGTCACCCCAGTAATATACCAGTTTTTTCCTAACTTTAAATGAACCCTGTTGGGGGATCATGTATTTATAGTACTCAAAATATGTTTGAAATGTCATGCTTTCTGCATAGTAATATTTGAATTAATTTTGATCACAATAATAGTTATAACTAATATTATAATAAAACTATATGTTGTAATATAATTAAGAACAAAATATGAAGGAAGAAGCTCTGTTTTATTTACATTATCTCTGTAATAATTTACATTATTATAAGATATTTTGGAATGTTTGTGTAGTCAGTCTTTGGTCAGCAATTGTATGGTAATATGCATTTGGCACTTTATCTTGTTAGTCATAACTAACTGCATTGTATTCAAATGTACAATTAATATTTGTTGAAGTGTCTCTCTAAATCAAGACATTTCAATTAATCTGTAGAAATTGAAAAGTACAATGAGTGAAGAAATGCAGGAGCTAAAAACCAATGAGGCTATTTTTTCCCAGTACTATTTACTTATTTCGATCTGAGTAGCATTGCTGTTTATATCAGTCATATTAAGTAACAGTTTTATTCTTAATATCTGACAGGACTATCTGTTAGAAAAAGATTCACTGTAACATGTATTTTACTCATAAGTTAGGTATTCAAAGGATTTATTCCTGTCCGAGCAGGAAAAAATATGTTTTAACCTTTTACATTACCAAAGCAGTAGGACCTCAATTCAGAGAATCAAGTTTTAAAATCAAATATTTTAAATTGTTTCTGATGAGTTAGTTCAGAACAAATTTTATATTATGGTTAACTCATAGTTTTTTATGATTTTTTTCTTTTTTAAGGTTAACCGGATACTTAATGATGAAAGTTGGTAAAATGGCTGCTGTAGCACTAGGTGGTGGAATAATACTTCTTCAGGTGGCGAACCACAATGGTTTCATTAAAGTTAATTGGGACCGACTTTACAAAAAGGCCAATGAAGTAGGAGACCAGTTAGAGACAACTGCGACTAGCAAGGGACCCAAGTTGATGGACAAGGTTAGCTATATTGTTTTTAAGAGGAAGAAAATGGTCCGGGTGGAGGTCAAGAAAATTCTCTTATATAGGGAGAACTGTTTATTGGAGAGCCAACGTTTCGGACCACATTGCAGGTCTTCTTCAGGGTCTAGTGTCATGCACCAATCTTATCTTAGCCCTGAAGACCTGTAATGTGGGTCGAAATCTCGGCTTACCGATAAGCAGTTCTCCTTATATAAGAGAATTTTCTTGACCTTCAACAGGACCATTTTCTTCCTAATATATATATAAGGTCAACTAATATTATTCAACATATATTATTTTTATTTTACTTATTATTTACCTACTAATTAGCTCACCCATGGTGGGTGATTCTTGACAATATTCTTCCATCCTTTCCTACCTCACTGTTTCTCTCCATCTTGTTTCTTTCTGTGGAACGGGGTGAGTTTCTTCCACTCTCTTGGATTATTATTTTCCTGCTGTAATATTTTTGTCGATGAGCTCTAGTAAGATTACATTCCACAGTATTTTTTAATTTTGACAATATCCTTTAAAAGGTGATATTGTCTGTCTCTTTTCATTGCAAAATGCATTTGGTGTAGAACCAGTTAAAAGTTTTAAACAAATCATTAGAGTTTTGATATTTCTAGAAATGTATATGGAATACATATTAGAAAACTTTCATAATATATATTTCTCAAAATTAAGTAGTTTTACCCCAGACTTTTCCTTACGAAAAATGGTGGTATATATTCTGCTGGTTGTCGCTTCGAGTTGAGTCACAAGTTTTAACTTTTCAATTGTTTTCCTTTTACTATTTTCCAGAAATAAAAGTTATAATAAGCTGTATAATACAAAAGAGAAAGTAATTATGGGATTACTTTAAGTGCATATATCATCTATAGTTTGAAATGTTTGTTGAAACTTTTATTTCTTGATGAAATGATCAATGAAATCTTATCATTATCCATAATTACATTCTCTTTTCCATACTAAAGCTCACAAAAACTTCTGTTTTCTGAAAATATTAAGAATGAAACAAATAAATAGTGAAAACTTGTAACTCAACTCATTGCGACAACCTGCGGAACAGATACCAAAATGTTTTTGTTTTTTTTAATGTTTCTAATTTAACTTTAAATTTCTCTTGTGTAGAAATTACAATTTGTTTACTTCAAATTTCATAAAAAGTAAAAGATAGGTACTTAAATTATAATATAGTGAAAATCTGGGCGCAACCTATCTTATGTGAACCTAGATATCTAAAACATGAGATCATATTGAAGGAAAGAGAGTTATAAGACAATAATTGGAATTAACACATATTAAAAGTTACTTCTGAACTGTATGTCACTATTCATTTCCCCTGAATCTTATTTATTTTTTTTATGGGCAATTCTCTGTTTTCAAATTTTTTTCTTCTCTCACATTTTTAGAACTCAAAACATTCATTCTTTATTTAACGTTATTTTTACTCTGGTCCCTGTTCAAGATCATAATAAATCAAAATATTGATCTGATAAATTTTAATATGAAATATGTTAATGTCAATAGCTACTTAAGTAATCTTTAGGGGGAAGATATAAAGCTTTTGGTCCCGCTTACATCTTATTCAAGTGATAATTCCCAAAATATGTTTTTATTCAATTCTCTTAATTTGTTTCTTTTATCCTACATATAAATTAGAACCAGTTTTCATTAAAATTTCAACTTTATTGTTGAATCAAGCATCTCAATTTTACTACTACATGTCCTTGAATACTTTTTTTATTATATATATTATATTTACTCAAGTGATTTAAAAAAAAATGTAATATTGAGTTTATTTTGTGGATTCTAGATAAGAAACATTTGTTACTCCTACACAATTTTTAAAAGAATTTTTTGAGGCGAGATCGAAATTGTCATTGATTAAAATATGTAGATAAATTATGATTTTATTAAAATATTTCAGGCTGAGTTCACACTCACAATTTTGGAGGCTAGGCCTATGTTCGATTAGCCTAAAAATATCAGCAGCTCAAATCTTAAAATGTGATAGAATATAATATTTATATAGATGTGTTGGTGTTAATGGATTAATAACTAGAGGGACAAAAACTTAGTATTTTTATATCGCCTAATTTTTTTCTTTTTCTGATGAACAAGTATTTATCACAGAAAGTAGTTGTGACAATAATTATTATATGTACATTCTCAGTTATTTAAAAAATGTATTTTTTTCTGACTTCTTATCTTAAATCAACTATATTACTGTATAGTATGTTAATTAAAATAAACTGTAACTATTTTGTTATTTCATGAACTAAAAATAATTTTTACCCAATAAGTTTATTGATCACTTCTTTCCATTTTCTCTAAAATTATTGGTTTTGGAGTTCCAATATCACCATTTAAGTACTTTTATTTATATTTAATCTGTATTTGCCTAAATCAGCTTTTTGTTATTTTAATACCCAAAACATTTTCAGCTTTTACCATCATATCTCTTTTTATTTTATTGATCTACACCCCTCCATGTACAGATAAGTAGTTCTCAATTCAGTGACATAATATTTATTTGTAGCCAGGAATAGCAATCAATAGGCTCAAATTGAACCAATTAGTACTGGTTTTCTGGTAAACCCTTTTTTTTTTCTCATCACTTATAACTTATTAAAAAATTAAATTATTCATCTCTTTAAATCATTCTAGTAATCTTCAATATCATTTTTTTTTTATGTAAGTGTTCAATGACAATGAAACCCATCATTTCTTTTCTTAAATATATAATCAGTAAATAAGTTAATTTCCAAATAATACCTAGAATTAAAAAATATATATAAAAGTGTAAACATTTTAATATTGTACAAGTAATATGTTATGGTAATGATCATGTCCTTTTAATTGCATTT
The DNA here is from genome assembly GCA_964056705.1 of Troilus luridus. Taxonomy (NCBI): domain Eukaryota; kingdom Metazoa; phylum Arthropoda; class Insecta; order Hemiptera; family Pentatomidae; genus Troilus; species Troilus luridus. The sequence continues at coordinate 75,670,026 of OZ057416.1, read as the reverse complement.
AATAACATTTTTGACATTGAAATTGAGAAAAAAGTTTTAATTGTTTTTCCTATCTTGAATATTTTGCTTGTATTGGAAATAATCATATGGCAGATTTAATGGCCATAAGTATTTTTATCTTAACACATAAATTGATCTGTAATTATAATTAAAATAAATTAAATTTGCCATAATTAACATTTTAGTAAAGGTATATGTTGTTATAATTTTTTTAGTTTACTGGTTATTCTTAATTTAAATAATATTTTTCCTTTTGCATTGTTGTAAGGTGCTAACTCTACCTCTAGAACTAATCCGTAGTAAATATTTTCAAAAGGAGAGGCCGTATAAAGTCACACAATAATTTACTCCTCAATATTACTTTATTTTTTACTTCTCCGGGAGTAGAGTAAAATAAAAATTAAGTAAAACTATCCTTACACAAGTATAAATTTATTACAATAAATAGTGTAGTGCACTGCTAAAACAATCTATTTTCCCCTCACCAAATTGATAGCACGGTATTTGACACAATTAAGTTCATATATAATTTCCATCCTTAAATTTTATCGAATATTTCCTTGATATCACTGAACACTTCTTCTTTCGATTTTCCAGCATCCATAGTTTTCACCATATTGAGTGTCCTATAATATTCTACAATAGGGAGGGAATCATTGTAAAAGGTTTGAATTCTCTTTTTCAAGGTTTCTTCATTGTCATCAGACCGACCACTGCCTAGTGCACCCCTTTTCAAACAACGGTCAATGCAAACTTTCTCATTGCAATCTAGAAACAGAACGAAAAGCAATTCTACCTTGTCTTCCATCTCCCTCTTCCATCCTTGGAGGTTGTCCTTGTTTCGTGGGAAACCGTCGATTAGGAACTTGTTGGTCTGAGCGTTTGTCATCGCGATTTCGATCAACTTACAGGTGATTTCGACTGGTACGATAGTACCGTTTCTTATGTGGCTCTCTATGAGTTCACCATATTGCGATCCTGGCCTCTGCCTTTCGTCCCTCAAGAGATCTCCTGCAGACAAATGTACGAAACCATGTTCCTTGACTATGTTGGCGCACTGGGTCCCTTTCCCTGCACCCGGGCCTCCGAGTACAAAGACCACTTTCGGTTTCACCACTTGAGACATTTTTGTTAGTAGGGTAACACTACCGTTTATTATACTGTTGATCATGCAATACGAGAATGTAAAAAACTTAAAAGACATTCACCAGACTGCAGTCGGTACCACCACTTCGTTGTCCTGTTGGGAACCTTCTGCTGTAAGGTTATCGATTTACTTCAACGAGCGCTGCCAACCAAACCGGTGTGTTTCGCAATATTCCCTCCCCTCCCCTCCTTTTTAATTGTTTATCTCCGAATTCTTTAAAGTGTGTACTTCACAGAAGAAAAAACTGTTTAAATTGGCGTTGGTATTATTAATCAAGGTCCTGTTGTTTATTTAAAATAACAAACATTGAAATAGAAGGTGTTTGTTGATATTAATTATTCATTCGCATTAGGTTGCCCTTTAAAAACACCCCGTCTCAAATGTAATCTCTTGAAATTAAAAAGAAATATTTCATTTTTTAAATTTACATTGTGTAATTTGATATTTTCTAATAATGAGATCATCTAACTAAATTTAGGCAGCAGTGGAAAAGTTGTATTTTATAAGATAGGGTACTAAATTAATCAATCTATTTTAATGACTATTTAACAATTTTGTACAATTGTTCTAGTCTTTTTATTTATGAGAATTATTAATATGAATTAACAAAAAAAAAAATGTAATTCTTGAGAACTGCCATATAATTGAAGGTCTCATAACTGGCCTTGTATTTAAGGCTATTATTTTGTCATTGATCCATGTGCTGAATGTGTTATATTCACTGGAACGTGGAACTAATATCAATTGTAATTGTTTATTCCTTTTTATTCTGAATGAATAAATTCAAATTCATTAAATTTACATATGATTTTAATCATAATTAAAACCCAATTTTAACAAAGCTGTTGTTTCTAATTTCATTTCCCCACATTTCAGTTATGATAGCATTCCTCTCGTTATCTGTATTAGTAATTTGTTTGCTGTCTATTCTTTTATAGACGTGCTTAATCTAGGACATATTCATCCATTATTGATACTTTAATTAGGCTTATTACTTTTTCCGTCTATATCAATTTTTAATATTCCGATAAATATAAATGGTATACATTTTGAATATTAATAGTATGAACCAATTAAATGGTATAAAAATAAATTTACCTTTCAAATGCAATTTTTTAAGAAAATGAATCATTCTATGACTTTTTCTTTATCTAATTTTAAAGACCATTCTCGAATATCTAACAAAGCTATTTACCACTCAATGAATTTTATCTCAGCTTATTTGTTTGAAGAGCCTCTTATGACAAAATTATGACAGGCGAGTTTTTTAACATTTACAGTTATTTGTAAATTAATTGATTCTTATTTCAACATCCAACGAAGAGGTTTAAACCAACAATTCATATTTATGGTGTAAATTTATGTCGAAATTTCATCAACTCATTATTCAGTCATAGTAATCTACCTACCGTAGTGATTTTACGATATGAAACTTGACGGTGCTGGTCGCAATAAACTGTGCAAAACATTTACAAAATGTCATTATAATGTCAGCATAGTAGATTAACATTCCCCATTTCTCATTTTTTGCCAAAATGCTGTTTAAAACAATTTTCATTTTTTTAAATATATTTAATTCATATGAGTAAATCTTATTAACTAAGACCTAAGACATAAAGAAAATAGACGCAGCTAGTACTAATTTGTTAAGTGACACATGACACATGACATATATGTGCTATCACAAATATGCTAATGTTTTATCGGTTGCAATAAATTTTAATCGTAGAAAAATTCTTACAACAAAAGACATTACTGTAAGATATTGTATTTTAAGTGTATCCTATGTTGACGTAAGACATTGGATCTCGTGTGAGTCACCCATCTTTTTTAAGACGTGTTCTATTCAACAGACGGTAATGAAAGCGTTTAGCAATGCCACTATTCGTTGGTTTTGAAGTATGCATTCGATGGGTTTGGTGCAAAAAGGGTGAGGTTGGATAAGGATTATTGTTCAGTCATGTTTGGATAGGAATATGAAGCAAAAATTTAATTATTGGGTATCTGTTCCGCAAGTTGTCGCTTCTATTTGAGTTACAAGTTTTAAATCTTTAGTCGTTTCATTTTTAATATATCCCAAAAATAAAAGCTAAAGTATAGAGAAGAGAATGTAATTATGAGTAACGAGTATATTTTGATAATCATTTCATCAAGAAATGAAAGTTTCATTTAAAATTTCGAAGTTTATACATTTTTCCATAATTACATTCTCTTTTCCATACTAAAGCTCATGGTAACTTGCATTTTTTGAAAGTATTAAAAGAGAAACGAATTAAAAATGAAAAATTGTGACTCAACTCGAAGCGACAATCTAGGAAACCGATACCCAAACATTTAATGGACAATATATTAATTGTATTAACGATGTTCAAGAGAAATGGCATGGGTTATTATCTCATTTAGATATAATTACTTGTAAGAAGAAGATAGCATCTCTTCTTATGCTTTTTTTTATTTTTCTTGAAGTAGGAAGCCCTTTTTCATTACCAGTTTTGACATCGAGATTGGCTTGATTTTATTAGTGTTATCTTTCTTGAGCATCGTAATTTTTATTATTACATTTATATTTATTTACCAAAAAACCTGTTTGAGAGCGCTTGATGCATGAAACTAACAAAATACAATTGAATCGCCTTGTGTTAATAAATGAAAAATCAAAAATAGCTATACTCTATCCCACTAGATAAATTAAACTAAAATTTCAAATTTATAAAATGGTGCTGGGAATGAAAAATCCTGTTTTACAGAAACAAAAAGCAAAAAAGGTAATTGACTGACAGTTTTTGCTTCACTCTTGGCTGCAAAAGTAAATTCTTATTTTGAATCTTTTTGTATTATATTTGCTCATATTATTTATTACATAGATATTAATAATTTTCTTTCTACTTTGGCCATTTAATATATCTCTGTAAGTACAATCATTCCTCGTATGTTCTTCACTCTAACAGCTATTATTGATCAAGTTTCTCACTTTCACAATTTGTCTTTTAGCTCAATAGAAGAGAAAAAAAAAGTAAAGAAAAATAAGTGATATTAATTTTGTTTCGGAGAAAAATAATAAGGTCGGGTTGTAGCATAATGAGATACGAACATATCTTTGCAAAAATTAATGAAACGCTATATCACGATGATGCGATAGTATTGTGTTTGTTTTCTCAATAAAACGTTTATTGATAACCATTCTTTATATTTACAACGATAGGGGGCTCAATTAGTTCGTAAGGCGATATTATTATTAGCATTATCATTGAACGGGCGTTATCAGTTGCCTTGTTTCAATTGATATCAAAACAATAAATCGTGCTTGCATCAGCCGATTAATTATTATTTTTTTTAAATTATTTTCTTAGCTTATAGTTGTTTTGTTTATTTTATTTATTATTTTGTGTATATGCGCGCGTGTAAAAACTTTACATTCTACAACTTCTGATGGTTTGCATCTACGATACAATTTCTAAAAAATATAGTTTTAAATACCATTCTTAATTAATAAATATGTTTTCTTAATTTTCAACATTTCCAGTGAGGATTTTGTTGTCAACATCGAAGAGTACTCTGATTTTTATCTTTTCCCTACAAAATGTTTTTTGAGATCATTTCTATTACAAAATCCTACAAAAAATATACAAATTGAAATTTTAGTGGTTTGAAAAATTGTGAATTAATGGTGCCATGTTTTGTTTTTATTCAAAATATTTGTACATCTTAAACCTTACCCTGAATTAAAATGGTGACATGACAAAGCGACAAAATATCTTAGCTCACTAGACTAAGACATTACGAAACTATCATAAATCCATACTGCCTCGATGTATCAGAGGCACTAATTTTGAAAATAAAGAGAGATGTAGAAAATATTCAGAAAAAGGTAAGAAAGATTTTAGACTCTAAATCGTTAGACGATCAGTAACGGCTCAGAAGCTAACAAGAAAAAATCCTCGAAAAACCTTCTCTTTTAATTTAACCGTCATGTGTCCTTAAATTGTTATTTTAAAAAGTATTAACTAAATTGATTATGAGAATGAGGAGTCGGTTTTAATTTGGTGGCGAAAATAAACTATTTTTTTGGGCGAAGAAATATATTTTTAGAATCCTCGGACTGGCCTTGATAGGCGTTAATGAGCTGAGCTTTCTATACCCCCCCCCCCCACAATAATTATTTGCTGTACTTCCTCTGCTTCGTGGAATTGAGTAAATTTATGTAAAACGTCATATGCATTTGTATTTCGCGTCTATGTTTTTAATATCAATCGAATTCGTATTTTTATAAGGAAAAATTTTTGTTTAATGGCGAGATTATCGATTGTTAACTGTTATAGCCAGTTCCTAGTGACTTCTTAATTGTTTTTCATCTTGTGAAAGTAGATGATGTTGATCAGGAAGTCCCTGGGTGTCTTCAGAAAGCTTTGTCAAACTTGGCGGATCGGATAAGCAGTTGTTATTCACCGCGTCTGGATTGTCCAGCTTGTTCTCTGCCCTGTGGTTTAGCATGCTAATGTGGATGGGCATAGCACAGGGGAGTTACAATGATAAGCTTCATCATTATTCTACTTGCGCTCGAAAACTTATTTTTCTTATTACCCGTTATTTTCGCTTCTTTTTTCTTCTAAGAACCGTAATTTTCTTTAAAAAATATAAAACAATTTTAACATAAAAACTGCATTTACCTTTTTCATAAGTATTAATTTAAAACAATTTTAATAACATGAAAAAATTGCACATTTATTATAAGTTTTAGTCTTTATCACTTGGCACAAACAAATATTGAATTATGAAAGTGTAATCAATTTAAATTATGCATTTTTTATTAAAGGGAGTGGAGTGGCTCAGTGGTAGAGCACTTAGTTGCCATTCAAATAATCCTCGTTCAAATCCCACTGCTGGCAAGACTCTTATTTAATCTTTTAGCAACCAGAGATGGATTTTATGGGGTCTAGGATCCTCCTGGTGGTGAAAATCCTATAATAAGGGGGGGGGGAATTTGGCAGTTGAGTGTGACTTTAGACAAATCAACTCCCTGCACAACAGTTGCCCTAGAAACAGTACAGTCTCCACCATGTACTGCACCCCAGACCCATCACGGGTTGTAGTGTTATAGGTTTATTTTAATTAAAATTATTTTCAAATTTATTACTTTAATTTTCTTTAATACTCTATTTAATATAAATACATACCTCTGCCTTTGTTTTTTTTATCATAATAACCTCACGTTATTATGATAAAACGGGTCGTAGTGGTACAGGTTTTTTTCTTTAAACACTTTGATAAACATAATTGGTTTCAGTTGCTACCACATTCTTGCCTTTTCAATTCTTTTTGTTTATCATATTTAATTATTGAATTAAGGTTTATGTGTTTTTTTAATTTTTTTAATGCCCACTTCAACACACTTGTTTATTTTTTTTCAAAACTAAAAATTGAGCTAATTATAGTGTTACTGTCATATAATTTGTTTTTGTATTGCTTTTAATTTTAAAGGCATTGCCAATATAAGAGATAGGTAACAGAGCAATAAATTCCCAAATTGCACCTATTTCTCCCTCACAAGATATTGTTATTACCAATGTTTCAGATCTGTCATGTTTGCTTGTACCCTATAATTTAACTAAGTATCTTGAAACTATATATTTTCTTATGGCCATTATGTTTCAGAAATATTTATCCATTTTATCATATCCCATGGACTCCATGAATTATCGACAAGAGTTTTTTGTCACGTTTCAATATTTAGGTCATTACGTTGTATTGCTGTTGCTCATTTTTAAATTTGTTTGAAGTGGTGCTATATGTATAACTGACCCCCTATAATAAAATTAATTAAAACAGCATATAGTACAACATATAGCTCAAATAAATTGTTATGAGTGTAGTTATGATTTGGGATTAAATGCCATCATGGTAAAACTTCTAATTTATAATTTTTGAGAATCTCATTACGAATACAAATATTTTATTATTACTTGGCATTTGCCCACTTTATAAAAAATACTCTGATGGATCAAAACAAATAAAATTGGAAATATCATTCTCAATCCTCAAAGACTTAACATAACTATGAACTTTTTTAGTATGAAGGGAATCAACTTCCAACATTGCAATTGTGTGTGTGTGTGTGGAGATATTTTTTACATCAGGTTTTTGCATTTTACGTAGTTTCTGTTTCACTGGAATAATTTATATAACTCTTTTCTCTCTAGAATAACATTAACTAACTTTTAGTGTTTGTCATATGATTTTTATTTATTTGTATTTTTGCTCTCTTTATATATATTTTTGCTTGAAGTTAGTTTCTTCTGTTTAGCTTTTAGTATATTTAATAATATTTTAAAGTGCCTAAGTTCAAAGTCCAAAAGTCCTTGATGATCCCTAGATCACCTGAGTTGATCAAGGTGGTTTCTGTTATACTTGTAACAATGGGATCTTCATAGTTGCAATTGTTCTATCATTTATCATTTAAATCACATGCATGCATAAATTAAATGTGTATTTGTTGAATTCGGCAATGCTCTGTGAATAACAATTTAAATATTGTTTTCATATCTTAGTCATTATTCCCATTGACATTAACCATTCAATTTACCTTAAAGACTTAAAGAAAGTACAAAAATCAATCGTTTACTTTCAGGTGAAACGATTCGCACAAGAAAACACTTACATGGCCGCTGGTTACGCTGGTGGTTTTCTTATTGGAATGGCATCGTCTTAAGATGTTTTTACAATAGTTTACATTAATATGAGATCATTGTACTTTTGTTTTATAGTTATGTATTTTTTTTTACTTGTGTTAATTCATAAAAATAAATGTACAAATTAAAAAATGTCTAAAAATTTATTCCAAGGCTATTTAAGTGAGTTCTTGGCCATAATTGCTGTTAGTATAGAGAAGTAATATTGGTCATCAAAGTTTATTATTATTTAGGTGGAACGGTTCGTCGATAGAAAAATAGAGAAGGTGGAGAAGATCATTAAGAAGAAAGAAGTAAAAGCAAAAAAATGGTATCATACACGAGTCCTTAATGACCCTAATTACTTTGTGTTTGAAGAAATACATATTTTTATGGCATCATTCATTCTTGGTATGGCTAGTGGTATGGTGTTTGGGCGCATTATTTAATTTCACCATTTTTTTTTTAGTTTTATATGAAATTTCTAGTATTTTAAAAGCTTTAATGGGTTAGCAAATCGTTAAATCTCTAAGGGAGACTAAAAGATACTGAAAATTTCTTTACTGAGCTAGTCTTTAACCCACTGACTTCTGTAAGAATCTTTATTCCTTTAATAATTCTACTTTTAATTACTTATACTTACATTAATATTATCTCATCTATAACAAAAATAATTATAATTTTTTTCAAAAATTGTCTTCTGAAATTAATTATTATATAATCTTCTTCAATTGGGTAATTGATATGATTACTGAAATTGTGTATTTGTGTTAATGTAATTATAGAAATAAATTCTGTGTTAGTCTTAATATTACATTTGTTTTTTAATATTCCTTGTGGTTTAGATGATTGCCATCTTTATTTGATGAACAGTGTTTTTATCTAATTTGGCATAAGTCAAATAAATAGTATCCCGTTAATGCATAATGAATGCTTTGAATAGGATTCATTGTCTCTTTTTTTGTGCTTGTTTTGAAACAACTTGTTTGTGTAAAACAAAGGAATCTCAAAGAAGAAAGTTCTAAATAGTGTTGTTTTTTTTAAAAAGAACTTTGAGTGCTTCAAATTTAATATATAGCCAAACCAATATTGAAATTTTATGAGAAAACAATGACATTTATATAAAAATAAATCTATTGAATTTAATATTCTGTTTTTGGAGTACATGTGTTGTTAACAAAAAATTAATACAATTTCAGAACTTTTTAATCCTCAGAACAATGTAAAATTAAAAATATGACAATTATTTTCTAAAGTTTGGAAAATGGAATATGAAACGTACGTAATAATTAACATGTAATGAAAAATAAAATTTAACAATTATACTGTTTGTCCAACTGAATTGGAGATACATTATATATTTAATATTTTAAACAAATTAAGTTTGTTACAAGTCATTATCATTGCTGAGCTGGATTTATAAGATAGGGGATCTAGCCAGAATATCTAGGCATGATAGGATAAAGTAACATGAGATAATGCTCAAAATACTTTTTAAGAAACGACCATCAAGCCATTAGACTGGTTAGGACACCCAAGAGGATGGGAGATAAACCTCCCAAAATGGCCCTGTACTGGTTGGTATTCAGGATGAAGAAGGAAAGGCCGGCCAAGAATTTCCTGGATTAACCAAGTTCAGGAAGACACAGCAGGATTAATCAAAAACTAACAGGATAGAAAGGAAAAGGAAAGAAATATTGTCATAAAATATGGTTGGAGCAACCCATAACCTTAAGTAAAACAATAAATTAAAAATATGACCATTTAATATATTTAATAATTATTTAATTATTGGTATTTATAAGAAGTGCAAATATTTACATTATCTGCTCTAGTAACACAACATTTACATTATTTACACCTAATTACAACAATTTACACTTTAAAAGTTAAAAAGAGTTCAGGCATTGCATCAATATGTTTCTCAATTTCAGCCTCAATTGGGTATCTGCTGCTTCACAATAAATATGAGTCGACTTGTCCTCTACTTGAATCAGTGTATCTTCTTCTTGCTAAAAATTAATTAAATTAGATAAATTAATTAATAAATTTATATTTAATTTGTTAATAATAATTTTGGAGACCCTAAAACAAATATAACTTATTATATTTGAAGAGGGAAAATAAAAGATTTTTTTTATAGTAGGTCTTCCTTGTCAAGAGCTAGTTAATCTGTTACTGAAAACTAGGGAGACATTGGTTAAAACTAGTAAGGGGTTTTTTAAGCTCTTATTAAAATAGATTAAGAGCTGGTACAAAAGAGTAAGTATTAAAATTGGTTAAATAGTTGAGTATTAGTTATCTAATTTTTTTTAAATAAAAATAATTATATCAGTTGACATAAGTCTATTGAATGCACATGCACACAGGGTATAGACAAATAATTTTAATAACATTAATGGAGAATTTGCCATAAATAATCTAAATTTTGGTTCGTGAAACATGCTCCTTTAACTACACATTACGCCCATTGATGTACATAAGAAAGTTCTTTATAACTTTCTTCCACATTATTCCACTTTTTAAAAAAAATGAAATTTCAGTTTAAATATTATTACAACAAAACAATTTATAGAATTTTGTTTAAAAAATAGTGTACAAGAGTATAGTAGGGGGAAGAAAATTTTTAAATAAATTGGAATAATCTGGATATAAATGTAAAAAAAAAATTAACAAAATAGCCATCAGCTGAAGAACTCGATATCTCCTCATATGGCATTGAAGGACTTTTTCACTTGAAAAAGAACTTCAAAATACAGGAGACTTAAGATACACCAAAAAGAAAATTAGAGAGAAAGGCACGGAAGTAAAGAAAAGAACAGTTGAAAAAAAGATAGTCTATAGCGGCTATCATAACAAAAAGTGACAAATATTGACCCATAGCAAAGACCAAAAAGATGAACAGGAAGAACTGAAAAATGATATCAACCTAATTAATTTGCTATAGAAATAAAATTTTGTATAATTATACCCTAATTACCAAATGAATTATATAGCCATTGTTGTTCTGCTCAACTTTAGCATCTGAAATTCCCTCCTGTTTCAATTTTCTGATAAATGAATCCATATCTAAAGTTCCCCACTCATATCTCATATTACTACTGGATTCGCCCTCAGATTTCGAAATCCTTCTTTTTTTTGGAACAACGGGTGTTTCATCGGGCAATTCCTAAATACAAAAATAATTCATTTTAAAGGTTACTAAATTTGTGTCATATTATTTTGTAAAACATGCAAATACCAAGATCTTGTGTTGGTTGTCCTTAACAAATAGACCTGCGGTTACTGTAGCCAAACATATCCCTGAACGAACTTCGGAGCAATTAATCCTGTCAGCAAGAGTCGGGCAAAGACTTACTTTAGCCATCTGCCTTTTGACTGCCAGCGAAACAACTTCACCTCTCTGAATAGAAATGACATAGCGACTCTCCTAAAATTTATATTAAAAAAAAAAGTTTTAAAAAATCATCCAATTTGACTTAAACTGTCTTAACAGCATGTTGGATAATACCTGATCAATAACAAGTTCACTTCTATGAGTGTGACTCGGAGGCGGAATGGTATAAGACTGTGGTACTACAAGAGTACTAGGTTTCAACTCCCTTATCAACTTGTTTGCTTGAGTGAAATTCAAACTTGTGTCTATAGGGCAATGGACTGCTTTCATTGTTAAAGGCTGGTACGGTGCCAGTGCTTCAAGGTAAGGAAAATCGGGTTCTGAAATCAATATAATTATAATTTAATTAATAAAAAGAAGGATTAGCAGACCTTTGTTTCAATATAGATAAAAGTATTAGCCCTTGCCAACTAATCTCTCTCCAATAAGTAACATAAAAATTCAAACTCATAAGATCAAACCCAACACATTATTCCCATCTATATTTGATGGCCTCTAGTATAATTGCCTGTCAGATTCGCCTTGTAATGAATTATCCATCCATACAACTGAACACACTCATTCCATTTTCCATAATGTTATTAAGTTATTTATATTTATCATGAGTTCAAACATTTGGCAATGACTAATCCATTAATACTGTGGCTGATACATTTTTTGATCCAAATACAATATGCTTTTCAAAATCCTTAGGTATTGTTCTTCCCAAGGGGTCATGTTTAGCATTTTTTTTCCAGATTTCATCATTAAAATAGGTTGAACTTAGGTATTTGGCTTTGTTTAATGAAAATACATTAAAAAAAAAAAGAAAAAGGGTTTAGCAAATCATAAAACAAATACAGTAAAATCTTTATAGAACATTACTAACAAGACCAGTTCATAACAATAAGCTTATAAAAATGGCAGAATTAAAAAAAATCCAATTGCATTACTATTTTAAAAATATTAAAATATATAAGAATAATTACATAATATTATTATCACATTCTAATTACCTGTAAAAATAACTGTATGTAGAGGATTATTACCCCACTGTTCAATGAAATGAACAGCATCACCAAAACGAAGACTGGGATGCCCACAGAACACAACACAAGGCTAAAATTAACAATAAACAGATGTAATTTACCATACTACATTATTACAATAAAATTGTTCATAGGGTATTACAGCTATGTTGCTATGATTAATTCTACAAGGAATGTTTAACAAAAAAAATTGTAATAAATATCTAATTAAAGAACATTGATGTTTTTAAACCCTTGCTTTAAACTTTTTAGGAAAGACCTATAAATAGTGCTTTATAGTAATTAGGTCTAATCAAATGTATATTTTTTTAAAGTAAGGGAAAGCAGTAACTTTATTTACTTTTATTTTTAAATAAATTATAATCAGTTTAGAAATGGTCGGAAATAGATAGTAAAAATATTATCAATTCTTATCATTAGTAGAAAATGAATCAACCTACAGAATTACTCATTCATTTCAAGATAGCATTTTTCATTTTAAAATAATAATATTTTTGTACCAAACTTGATATTTTGGAAGTACCGTCATAAGACAGTTCATATTATGTCATTTTTAAATATTTTAGTTGAAAAGAAAAGATATGACCAGAACCATTTCACTGATCCTATATCTCTGTGTTCTCGCAATTTGCGATGTATACACGGGGAGAATGTTCATTAAACATTACTTTTATTTTCGGATCTTGTTGACATACGTCATTATATATTATTATAATTTATTTATTTTATTTTATTATTAGATGTTATAATTTTTTTTTTTTTAATATTTTAGTTGAGTTAAATATTTCGAGTCCCGGTCCTGGTCATATCTTTTCTTTTCAACTAAAATATTTAAAAAAAATTATAACATCTAACAAAAAATAAAAGAAATAATATATAATGACGTAAGTCAACAAGATCCGAAAATAAAAGTAATATTTAATGAACATTCTCCCCGTGTATATATCACAAATTGCGAGAACACGGAGATATAGGATCAGTGAAAAGAAAGGATATGGCTGAGGTGGCTAGGCCCCACGACGGTTACGTGGAAAACCTGGGTTCGAGTCCCGGTCCTGGTCATATCTTTTCTTATTAACTAAAATATTAAAAAAAATTATAACATCTAACAATAAAATAAAAGAAATATGTCATTTTTAGTTTTTCTAAAATTTCAACATAATCATTTCTTCTAACCAAGCTGTATCCCTCAATTTTTTCTCTAATATTACACAATATATCCTTTACATAATTGACCTTTACTATACAAACACTAAGTTGTAATAATGAAAGATATTAAATAATAGTTGGGAGTTTAAACTTTGTTTTTGTTTCTTTAATATAAATTATTAATTTTTAAGATATAATGTAATCCAAGAAACATAATCTGGTATCTTTGATTAGATTGAATGTGTGTTCTCCTTAATGATAATAATATATTATTTATATTTATAATTAATATTTATACAAGTAAAGTTTAGTTTATAACTATAATAATCTTTACCTGTCTAAAATCAGTGCTAAAACCATCTGAATAAATTCTCTTGTAATGCTTTAGCCGGCCAGTTTTAACCAGGTATCCGTGTGGAAATGGTTCTTCTGGTAAATATACCTTGTTCTGTTTTGTATTTGATAACCTTAAAAAAAAAAATGTAGATCTGTTAAAATGGATTTGAAGATGGTTTAATATATTACTTTACATTATGTGGTGAGTTCCAAAAAATTGTCTTAAAATAATTTTTAATTTTAATAAATTAAATTATACTTAGAAAACGAATATTAACTAAAATCCTATACAAAATTTATTTTTCAAAGGATATGCCAACCATTCTGCAAGAATATTTGAGTAACCAAGTGACATATCAGCTACAGGTGAAATAAAGAACATAGGTATTGTTGACAGACTAGAGTTGTCAAGATGCGAGGATAGGCACTCAAACAAATCATATACCACACCTGATGGGTAACATGGAATCAACACGTTGCCATTTGCACGTAGAGTCATTGCTAGAACAATAAACAATTAGTAATAATTAAAACATCTACTAACAGGCTGTAAAGAAAAACGAAAAAAATCTTACCAACAGCCATACAAAGTTCTCCCAACATTGTGTCTGGGTTTGCTGTAGGTGTTTGTGTAAGACCAGTCAATATTAAAACATTTGAGTTTCTAAGTACAGACTGGTCCATTGGCCTATAAACATTTACAAATCATATTACAAAATCCTTTGATTATTAAATAGAATAAGTAACAGAAGCAGACACTGACATAGCCCAACTTTTTTAAATACATTTAATTTATAAAATTTATTATCTTTTTGAGATGAGCACATTTACATACAATCGTATATATTCATTTAACATTTTCCTTTAAACATAGAAAAATTGAGGTATTTAAACAATTATATACAATAATGTTAGAATACCAGGTCAAGATGCACTAAGTATTACCCACTAAAACACCATCATTTGCATTAATTTAATTAACAATCATATTTATGTACATTAACTCTGATATCTACGTTTATTTTTATCATATGAATCTTAACTTCTTATTATCAATTGGAGTGGTAATAACTGTGAGTTATTGCAATTCCAATGTCTTAGTAATATTAAACAAGTGATGACATAGTCATTACATTCGACATACAACAAAGCCATAACGTCTATGAATACATTAGTAATTATGAAAAAATAAACTCATTCAGCATAAACGAAAAAAATGTTTTCTATCTTATATATATTTACCTGGGATGTGTCGTTAACGTTGATGAACCACTAACATAGGCTACTTTTTCGTAATCAGAACTTATAACCCAGTTACTACTGCCAAGACAATATCCTGAACTAACAGCTGTAACCTTTAGTGCTCCATAAACATCCTTTAGTTCAAACATTTAAAAATTATTTTCCATAACATAAATCGTTATACATTATACAATTACTTATTATAGTTAGGACTTACCAACTTTTCATCGTACCCTACAACTTTTATTCTTGACAAACTAGACTGTACTTCGCTTAACTTATACAAAAGCCTCCATGTTTTGGGTTTAAAACTATCACAGAGAGGACTTGGAAGTAGATGAAGAATATCTTTCCAAAATTTGGCTTGATTCCTCTTTGGAGTTTGTTCAATATACTCGACCAATTCTTCTAGAAATAACCTATAAAAGACATTGAGATAATAATTTGACAAATGTTTAGACACATTTCAATTAGTTCAAAAGTAATTTATAGGAATGCAAAAAAGGTACCGGTTCAGTAAGTTGTCACTTCGAGTTGAGTTACACCAAGTTTTAACTTTTCATTAGTTTCATTTTTAATGTCCTCCAAAAATTGAAATACTCAAGAACTTTAGTATGGAAAAAAATAGTGTAATTATGGGAAATGTATATTTTGGTAGTCATTTCATCAAGAAGTGAATGTTTCCAACAAACATTTATCATCATCTATATTTTGAAATGTTAGTTTCGAACTAAAATTTGAAACTTAAATGTTCCGTTAAAACTTGTGACTCAACTCGAACCAAGAACCTGCTGAACTGATATACCACACAAAATATATTTGAACATTAATCAAAGATGTTATATTTAACTTAATATTCTAAAACAATGATGCTATCATTTGATAAATATATTTTATTTTAATAGAATAAATTCAGAATGGTGATATTCTTTCAAGAATAAAAAATGAAAGTTAAGTTTACCTCGATATAATGTAGATTCTTACAAATACAAGATAATTAATAACTAAAAAGAGCTAAAACCTGCCAATCTGAAGTGTTGGTTCAGTTGCATAAACAACTCCCCTAAAGCCAGTATTTTCCGTTATAAACGGGAGTGCTAGCATTGATGAATAATTGGAGATCAGAATAACATCAATTTCAGAAAAATCAATCATGTTTGTCAGCGGGGGACAAAACTCTGGTGCAGAATCAACAAAGACTCTTCCCATGCACTCTTTCAACTCCTACAAAATGCAAAATAAATTTGAGTAATAAATGAGCACACAGAATCGATAGTTTGTTTTTTTAAATAAATTATTTCTTGGGATTTGATTTACCCCTTCTAACTGTATATCAACAGTATCTTGAGGCATCCAAGCGGGTAAGTTAGCAAGACGAGAGCTAGGTACTAGAGGAAGAGGCAAGAAATTCAATGCAGTTTGCGCTGACAAACCGCAATCCAGCATCATGACGATTTCTTTGAACCGTAGCACATAACATGGCTTATTTGGATGGCTACTTAAGCAGTACTGGAAAATGAAACATTATAAAGATAAATTCACACAATATCTTAATTAACACCATCCATACTCACAAGTCTCATGTTGGTAGAGTAGTGATAACTACTTCAATACATTAACAAATACACTGACTAAGATATTATATTCCTATTATTTTTATATTCCAAAACCCCATACGATAAAAGAAAAAATTACAGATGATAAATTTCTAATGAGCCGCAACTTGCTATTTGTTATTATGGACTAATCACGAAAGGTTCAGTCAATATTGAGATTCTTTCTCAAAGCAGGGGACACAAGTTTTTACAATACTCTGAATAAACCTGACCAGTTAAGTAGAAATTAAAACATTGAACATCACCTTTACTGTTTAATATATCTTCAGATTTATTCTGTTAGTTGAATGCATAGAACTACTATGCGGCACTTAAGCATTTCATAACCATTATATACTGTTGGGTAAGCTATCAACCTAAATATCCTTACTAAAATTGTTTTGTTTTGTTTAGTTACAAGGTTTGGTAGTTTAAAAATATATAGATCACTGTTGCATTTTAATTAAGGTTCCATTTACAGGATAACGTCAATAACTTTAGAGCTTCAAGTCAAGATCCAATATACTCAAGGGACGAACTAGCTTGCATCAGATTCTTTACAAAGGTTGGGATTTTACTATGAAAGTGTAGAGAACTTAAAAATAAAACGAAAGAACTTAAGAATAAGCTATAATTATACTCATTCGCCCGAAATACTCGTTTTCTCCGACACGTGAAGGTTGGTATATAAAGTAATATTGTAAGCGTTAAAGGGAAAGTCTTTTACTAAAAAGTTTGAATTGTATTACTTTGTGTATTTTAGATGTCCTATCTGTTTGTAAGGGTGGGTCTAAATAGGATTCAATAAATAAGTGTAAATCCGCAATATATGACAAAATTTTTATTTTAAATAATTCGATAGAAATCTTAGTTTTTATAGAATTTTTTTCTCAATATGTAGACTCAAGATCATTTCTAGGTCAAATGTCAGACAAAGGCTGTGTGCAGAGTCTGTGGGACTTGTTTATTGGGAAGGAAAACTCTAAGGTCGTTTCTTATCCGGGAGTAATGAAATGAAAATTTGCCGTGATTTACCCATGTATCCCAAAGTTTAAACCAATCATATAAGTTAAGTAATTATTTGTGGATAGTCTGTGAGCCATGTGTTCAGTCGCGTATCGTCTTAAAAATTAAAATTAAAATCTCGCGGGCCTGGTTCACATTTGTTACCTTGGCGACAGATAAAGGGACTTTGTTCCCCCCACTCCGTCATCTCGCACTTCACTTGACTTCGCATCCAGACTCCAAGCTATTCACATCTCTCCGCTCTCCTCGACAAAAACTAACCTCGCCTTCCACCACCGCAAGGAGACGGTACATTAATCACCTTCGCCTATAGCCAAGAGACACCTATCACCGCCATAAAAGTACGCCCTTGATACCGCCAGATCGTCTAATAACAGATGCAATCAGAATTGAGGTGAAGAAATTAACTCCACCACCGTAAGTCCGCCTTTCTCATTAAATTAATTAACCGCAAAGACTATATCATTCCATTCAACGTTCGAGATAAAAAACTCCACAATCAAACACCATGTGGCCTAGATCACCCAGTGTCAATGTGCTTGTATGACTATTCCTTTCAGTTCGAAACTTATATTAATATTTCTTTCATCATCAGTCAAGAATAATTCTTTCAGTAAAGACTGCATTATCTCCTTTTTTTTGTACATAGATATAAGTGATCTTTGTTTGTTTCTTTCTTTATTTAATTGTAAACTAATTCCTTGTCATGTTTGTATTTAGAATTAATAAACCACATGTTTCAGTATCTGACTTCATCATTTTATTCCCCGAATCTATTTTACTATTATATTTTATTATTTATCTTTTTTTCTATTCAGTCTAATCACGCTCGAACACCGTGTATTGGATATTTTTATCCGATTAAGATTGCTTTGACGCTGTGTAAAATGTAAGAACTCCAAGTTGATGTAATGTTGAGGAGTGGAACTATGTAGCACTAAACTATTTACTCTTGCTGCGACCGACATTAGAGAAAATGATTCTACTTAAATATGTAAGAGAAAATAAATGTTGGATGATTTTTGGCCGATTTTATTTGATTGTGTACAAAAGTAAGAAACGAAAGAACGATTCCTTCTACGCTCCGTGAAATTCCGAAGCGAAATACTCCACGAAATACCCCATTCGTATTATTTACCACGAAATATCCCATTCGTGTTATTTAAATAAAATAAGATCTTATTTTTGGTACAAAACATTTTTGTTAATTTATTTAATAAATGATTAATACAAAAAATGTTTTTATTGAGTTTTATTTATTTATTTTTTTAGATCCGTTTTTTTAAATTTATCTTTTATGAAAAATATGATACGTGATTTCAAATATGAACCTGTTTTTTCCATGACCATGAATGATTTGGATTCATGATGACATTATTTAACCATGGTAATGGTGATATGTCTAAACTAAATAAAAAAATGCGAATCTGGGTCTCCTGAGGTGTAGCGGTTAGCATAACAACCTACTACGCCCAAGATTGATGGTTAAGATGTCCTTCGAAGGGGACGTTAAGTGGTGGTCCCGAATATAAGCAGTGTCAGGTACTCGTTATAGATACTTTCCTAATTATACCTGGATAGACAAAATTTAAGACTCCTTCTGAAGCTTCGTCCTAAATGCCATAGGAGCATAAAGTAACGTTAATTAAATAAGCAAACAAACACAAATTTTGAATGTGATATAGATGTCTTTTAATTATAACTTAAATGCAGGTTGGTTTCCGATTCGTAAAGATACTTTTTATGTCTAATACTGAATCCTTCAACTTTTTAATTATAAAATCCAATGAAATTTACCATATTTGGTAAATTTCATTGGTTGAAACTTGTTCGGGAATTAGATGAATATATTATAGCATTTAACTTTATAATTAACTGGTATACATCTTATTTCCGGCTCTTCATGGAACTGTTGGATGAGAATAGATGTTAAATAGAAAGTAGATTACGTAAAGTTGGACGAATCCCAAAGTACGTAACGACGTAACAAAAAGCCAGATCAATCGTTAGTTCCTGAATGTCTTGCTTGGTAGCACGCTGTCATGTTTACCTCTTAGGGTACACCCTTTAATTTTTGAGTTAAACTTCTTTAATAATCTAATGAATTATTATTTTGTGTACTAATTGGACATTTTCTTTATTAAAAACCCCAGGTTTACAAGGTAAATGTACTTATATGTAATTATTTATCTAAATACCATAATATGATGATATAATAATATATAATCTTATTACATAGAACAATATCCCGTTTTTTTTAAATAATTCCTATAAGTACTAACAAATTTGTTTTAACAAATAAATATAGTAGAACAATATATGGATCTAATATTTTTATTGCCATCATTATCTAAATTTGATATTTAACAAAAATATCGTAATATACATAAAAACTGTATTAGATTGGAGTTGTATGTTCAGATGGGGGTGATAGTATACGGAATTGTGATGTCTTTCTCAGGTGTTTATTCTGGACCATGGAAATAGAAGAAAAGTGTTTTGAATATTTAAGATCTGTTAATCCGATCGCTCAAAAAATTGCTGAAGATATCGATAATATAAAAAATAAAAACAAATCCCAATGGAATACATTTGATACCAAAGCGAAGGAAACAGTAATTGATGATGCACTTATTGACCGAAGCTTGGTAGAAAAGTACAATGGCAATTTCGATGAAGTAAGTTACTTTCTGTACCCCTGGTTTCAAAATTATTTTAAGATATGTCACTTAGTTAAGTATAAATTCTAAAAATCTTTTACATTCGATTTTTATTTTGAATTAATTTTTGCTGATTTTATTGCAGCATTTTGAAGATTATGGGCCTGTTTCGAATTTCTCATGGTTCTCTCGTAGCCAACTGAATTTGTTTACCCATATTAACGTGAAACCAGAAAAAAACAAAACTCCTATGAAGAAAGCTGATATTTTAAGCCCTTTCAAGAAAACAAAAAATGCTGCCCCCAAACCTTTAGAAAACACTGGTAAGCATGTTAAGAACAAGAGTTCCAGGGATGACAAAACTGAAAAAGTATGTTCAAAAGGTTTGGCTAAGCCAAAAACACCACCTCCTCCGCCTCCAGCGAAACTGTCATTTGTAGATCAGAAAGGTAAATCTGAACCTGGCCAACAAGGAGAAGATATCCCTAAAACTGGCTTTGACTTTTTAGACAATTGGTAACATAAGTTTATTTCTATCGTATAACTTCAGGAATGTTTAAAGTATTCCTGCAGTTATATATTTAGAGATTTCATGAGCCTAAATATCGGTTGGTAAAGCTAGGATCCAATCTAGCAATTTTTTGCATATCAATATTTGACTGAATCATCATGACTGCAATTTTGGTGAGCATAAGTTCTTATGTACAATAATGATAATCTTAAGCACTTTTATTTAAGTAATAACTTGCTTTTCATGGCTTTATATATATTTGAAAGTCTTTCCATAGACTACATTGAAAGTCTGATGTAAATTACAAGTAATTAATATTACTTGTTAATTTTATACTGTAAGAGATTATTTTGCAAACTGCCTAAAATATAGTTCTTGCTGTTTATTGGAAGGAATGATTTCAACCTTTAAAAAAGGCTGCTTGATTATTGATTTACTTATTTAATTTAATGCAATTTTCCATTGAAAACAGTGCTTTCCCTTCAAATTATCGATGGAGCTGTGATATTTAGTTGTTTAAAAAATCAGTCTTATCCCAATCATAAAGTGTCATGCTGTTTTTATATGTTTAATATAATTTATTAATAATTTTATGCCAAGCATTTATTTAGATGTAATTTTGTACCGAAGAATAACAACTTCCAGAATAGTTGGAATTTTTTCTTTTGTTTAATTTCAAATTCTTTTATAATTTATTATTAAACAAGAATTGAAGGAAGTATAAAAACTAAATAAAGTTTATCTTATTCTTCCACTAACTCAAAATATCTTATGGAAAAGTCAGTGAGCCAATAAAATTTAAAAAAAAATCCTATTTATATAACTACTCTTTTTATTTACAATAGTAACAATGTTCAATTTTTTAATTTTTCAAATAAATTACAATTTTTAAAATTATCCTAGAAATTTAATTTTTGGACAACTTTGTATTTACTATGGCACCCATGGATTCATTTGATAACAGACCAATATTTCCATCTTGTATAGAAACAATGCAACAGTAATATTTACTAATGACATTAAATAAAAAAGTGCACTTAAAACACATAATCTTTTTTAAACCATTCAGCTGGTGTTTCTTCTGGTTTCGACTGTGTAGTCAAATTTTGTGCTGACGTTTCGCTGGCCATACTGCAAGCTTCCTTAGGGCTTAATCGGAGACTGAAAATGTTCTTCTACTTCGGTATTTAAAGCTTCTGTGTCCGTGGGCAGAGCCTATTCCTCCTATCATCTGATAGGCTGCTTTCTGATTGGCTGGGTTCTGACCGTGTGGCCTCTGATTAACTGGCTGACTTCCGATTGGTTTGCCTTTTCTTTTTTGGTTTGTTTTTGGTCACTGGTATGTTTGGGAGCCACAATTTGCTTAATTAATCTAATATCTTTCTTTCTGTCGTGTTATTACTCTGTTTGACCACACTAATTTTGTCAAACTCGATAGCTTGGTCGGTATTCACAGAGTGTTCTGTCAATGTTGATGACTTGCTATCCATCTTTTTTTACGCTTCAAATTATTCTGCATTTCTTTTACATATAAGCCTTCCTCTTTGTCTAATGTGGTCCTTTACACACGAAAATGGAATGTTTTTGAGTCCTGGCGTCTTTAGGCCTAAGTCATCTTTTGCACTACGCAGAGCCTGACTTATTTTTCTGTCAGTGATATAGCATGTCATTATTTTGTAATTCTTTGGGAGTTTTGCTATTTTCTTCGTAGTGCCCTTATTATATGGAATCACCACTGTCTTTACTTCTTCTCTGTCGTTTTCTGTCTGCTTCGTGCAGTTTTGTTTGTTGGGCTTTCTTGAATTCCCTTTTAATAGTTTCTCCCCGGAAACCATTTTTGATCATAGCTTCCATTAAATGTCTCTCTTCTTTTTCCAATTGAGCCGAAATCTTCATGGCTCTTTTCATTAATGTTCTTATTACTCCCCTGAGGAAGCTTGCAGTATGGCCAGCGAAACGTCGGCAAAGAATTTGACAACACAGTAGAAACCAGAAGAAACACCTGCCTGCTTTATGGTTTAAAAATACTGACCGAGGCAATTTAAGAGAGTATATAATCTTTTGATAAAACATGGTGGAACTTTGTGTCAGAAAATATTTTATAGCCATATCACAACATGTTTGCAAAAAAAAATATAAAAGAGATGCATTGAAAGATGTATTGACTAAGTTATTAACTTGAGGCTTTTGGTGAATAAATTGCTTGATAATAAAAGTCATTTAAAAATTATTATAAGACATTTATTAAATTATAATTTATTAACAATTTAATCAGTATTGAATTTATACTACTTATATTTTCAATTAAGTAACTCTCTTAAAATGTTAAAATGTTTCAGTGGTAATACTTGTAATGAAATTTAAAATTGTAAAATAATTGTTTATAATGATTTTAATTGTTAAATGTATGGTGGATAAGTAATTAAGGAAACTAGATGACATGTTAACAATTGATAAGATGTTCTGAAATGCTTTTACATAAGTAAGGCCTTTTTATTTATATGGGGTTGTTTTTTTACCCTCTGAGCCTAGGGCTTTTATTTATAGAATCATAAAAAAATAAGTGTATACTATAGTTTTAATACAAAAGAATGTTTTATTTTAACAAATAAACATTTTAATTTTTTTTTTTGTATGTGAAAGCTATTTAATGATTGTCACCTAAATTTAGTTGTTATGTTAAATGCTTTTAGTGCCAATTGATTGTATAAGTTTATGATATCTCAATATTAGCATTATGAGAGAACTTCATCTCAAAATAGAGAGATACTTTGGGTTGGCACAAAAAGGGTTAAATGATTAATAACACTTTTTATTTATTTTAATACATTGGATACCAAATAAAAAGAACCAAAAATATTTAATTATATTTATAATTGTTATTTGTAATTTATTATATTAAAATAAAGTGTGAAATTTACTTCTGAATAAATATTTTCTATTTAATCTCCAAACCTTTTTCGTGAATCTGATTTACTGATATAGCCTCAAGTATTATCCGGCCTGAAAATATGTAGCTTTCTTTAATGTTATGATTTATTTTTTTATTTAAAAAATAGTTCTCTGTGGATCTAATATTGTTTCATTTTGTGCTAATTACCGGTGATAATGTTTCTTTTGAAATATTGAATGCATTTTTGAAAACATGATGAGGGCACCTATTAGATCTTCTTTGATAACTATAAAAAAAATTATAAAAGCTCTCTAGAAACTATTGAGAAAAAGTGGGTTCATCATAAAAAAACTTTAATTATTTAAAATTAAAGGGAGAGAAAAAAATAAAGATTTGAAAGTAAAAAAAGTTATATTAATCTGGAAATGGTTGACCATAAATATAATGAGTAATATAGAAAATGGTGAGGGTGCAACCAATAAAATTATATACTACAATGAGTATAACTTATTAATGTGCTGGTCTTTTGATGCTGTATGCTTGATGGTGTTGACCTCAAAGTTAAGCCGAAATGTTGGGAATTAAAAAATAAGTTATGTTTTGTGTTTAATTGGACCATGGCTCCAAGATTGTATGCATTAATTACATCTCTTTTGTAGATTGTTATTAGTTCCCTTTTAAAAAGAAGCCTCTTGATTGAATATATATGTCAAGTTCTATATCTGCTAGCTCAAAGACATCGCTCATGTTTCATTATATTTTCTTGATATCAATAATATTAAGTTGTTAAAGAAATATTTATAATAAAAAGAAAGGAAGTAGAAAAAATGTAATTAGTGAATCAAGAAAAATGAAAATATATGGAGTATAATATCAGATATTCTTACTAATAATCGATCGAATTATTGTTAGTAGATTGATAAAACTGACTGACAAAAAAATCGTAAAATGATCCTTGAAGTACAGGAAAGAAAAGTCCTGCATACAATTTTTGGGCCTATCAGAGTGGAGTTAATTAAAAAAGTGGAGAATCAGGTCCAATAAAGAGCTAAGGGACCAACACGAAGACCCCGATATAGTGAAAGTCATCCAGCTCAAAAGACTACAATGGTTGGGGCATATAGAGAGGATGGACCCAACGAGAACTCCAAGAGTTCTCCAAGAAGGATGATGTACGAGAAACCGAATGATGATTCAAGATTAAGAGGGAGGCCCCATCTCAGGTGGCTCGACGATGTGGAGGGTGACCTGAATGCGAACGGTATAAACCACTGGAGGCGCCTTGCGGCGGACAGAGGCGAATGGCAGAAGAAATTAGCAGAGGCTAAGATTCTTCAAGGACTGTAGAGCCCAGTAATTAAAAAAAAAATTGCTAAAACATCACACAATTAAAACAAGCATTAGTATTCATTAATTGTGGATGTATTCAGATCCTTAAAAGGAAATGGATGAATCTTAAACAGACCTCGCAATATTTTAGTGGTTGTAATGAGTCTCTTTTTTTTTTGTCACTAATTTCGGCCATCAGGTGTCTCTACCTATCTGAGCTAACTCTACAGTGGGCTGTCATTACGGTGGGATGCATATCAGTGGTTTGTATGGCCGAGTAATTGCCAAATTTTACTATTTACCTTATCCTTTCTTTGCGGCTCAGGGGTAAGCATCCTATTAAAATTTGTAAATAAATTTGTATATATAATCTTTATTTTTTTATTGATTATTTATCTATGATTTTTTTAGTTGGTGTCATGGTTATGTTGTTGGTGTTACCGTTTGATGTAATGGTTATCTTACAAACTTTATTTTGAATTCAACCTACTTTTTTTTTGGACTGTTTTTGATTTAATCAATTTGGGCCTTGGGCCGAAAACCACACAACCTGGTCACATGGTTCATGATACTTCATTGAAGAATTTACGAAAAAATATTAATAATTGAATTTCCACCGTTTTGATATCAGTGTACTACCTAATAAATTCACATTAATTATAAAATCTATGTATCACAGATGAATTTAATATCTATCTTGTGTTATGAAGCTTTTAAAACATTCAGTATTGAAGTATGGGGAGTTTTATATCAAAAGTCAATTTATATACTTATTTATAATTATTAAAAAAATTATGGAGGTAAAAAAAAAGTTTTTGTAATATCATAAAAATCATTTAAAATAATTTGCAATATCTAAACCCTAACCACTATTAGACATTTTTTGGAGTGAAAAATTGAAACTTAATGAGTTATTATTGTGATTACTATTAATTTTACATGTAAACTAATAAAAGAGCATTGATAGATAAGAGCATTTTTTCATAAAGGCTATTGGGAAGTTCATTTAAACTCATGTATAAATCTCAATGACTGAAAAGAGTTCTTATAAGCAATGCCTAGTATGATTCAGACTTGTTTGTTGAGGCAATAAATCATAGTTACAATAATTGTTAGACATTACATAATTTAAATAAAATATATATTTTAAAATAAAAGAACTAAATCAAACACTTTTTAATTATATAGATTAATGTAAAAGCACATTTTTTATATAGGTAAAATTATTAAGTTTTACTCAAAAAATTATTTAGTTTAATCAGGAAACTTATAGATTGCTAAACATAGAAGCGGAGTAGCTCGGTGGTAGAGCGCTGGGTTGCCATACCAAAGGTCCTGGGTTCAAATCCCGCTCGTTGGCAGACTTTTATTTAATCTGTTAGCAGCCTAAAATGGATCCTACCCAATCTAGCTCACTCAGCCTCTATAAAGTGGAGTCTCTACCACATACTGAACCCATGGCCCTTCATGGGTTATAGTGGTACTAGTTATTTATAAGCTGCTTTGCATGACAACACACAATAACGACCAATAATGTTTTTTGTTAAATTATTTTAGGCTAAAAAATGACATATGAAGTTGTAATAATTCATATTGGTTATTCTAAAGTTATCGAGGGAGGAATGGAAGCAAACTGTACTTGTACGTTGATAAAGGGCAAATATAATATTATTGTTGACACCATGACACCTTGGGATGGTGATCTGATTTTAAAAGGTAAGTAGTTAAGTATTACTATTCGTAAATATTTATTTATTAATAGTTATTTTGAATTGTTTTAAAAACAACCAACAATATTATGAGAAGAAAATAAAACAATAAATATCAATTAAAAGTAGCATGCATTTGTTTTGGTTTCAATCAGCTATTAATTTATGTCTCTAAATTTTTTAATGGGAAATTATCAGAAATAAAACATATATAAAATACAGGTTACACAAAGTTATTTATTATCATTGTTTTTAGCAATAGACATCACTAAAAACTTTTTGGAGAATCTTCCCTTCGGGAGTTTAAAATCAAAAGGTGGGTCAGGTGGTTTGGGTTCCAACGTAATAAAATTATTATCCGCCATTAATTAAAAAAATAAAATATAAGAATATATATATATGTATGCAAGTAAAAGAAATAGATGAAAAGAATTATAATGATAAGGTACTCCCTGATAAGCACGAACCGGTGCGTTCAGTTAATCCTTCTCAGAGGTCCCCACTGTTTGAAGTCTAGACTGACACTGTCAAAAATTATTCTTATGTTGAAACGAGAGTCCTCACTAGTAAATGAACACTCCAATCCAACACAAACCAACAAAATAGTATGTTTTAACTGTCACAAAATAAGTTTCAAAAGATAAATTGAATTATAGATGTTATCAGATTCAGCAAAAGACGGATTAAATAGATACGTCAATATTAATTCCAATAAGGAATTGGATCCTAAAGGTATACATATCAATAACACCATTATCCACTGGCGTTAACGACCTGAGGTTGGCACGCCAAAAAAAAAAAAAAAGTAATTTATGTTTGTAATTGGAAAGTTACTCAAATAAGTAAAACTTAATTTGTTTTATACCCAAAATACAGAATAACTTTGAATCAGTTTATCAACTTTTATTTTATTCTCAGTTCTGATGATGGTCTAGAAATTAGGCGAAAACGTTGGAGGAAAATAAAATAAGTTTTACTTATTTGTGTACAATTTGGTGACTCCGCTTTTTTTATCCCAAAATGTAATCTACCAACAAAAGTTAATTAACTTAAGGGGGCCTTCTGTTTGGCCTGAAAAAGTTAACAATCAAGGCTTTTGTGGAGATGACATGAACTTCAATCGGAGTTACTTTTAAAAACAGCTTAATTAGTTATGCTATATTCCTTCAAAATTAAGAGCAAGAGAAGTCTAATTTTCAATCTTGCACTATAGTTAGCAAACCGTGTAGTCTGCACATTGTTATGCTAACCAGATTTATGCATTTATTAATTGTAAGATAGTGGCATTTTATGAAACCTTATGGTTGTCAATAGATTCAGTGCAACTAAGAAGCATCAACAATTAGGATTTTCCAGCTATCAATTATTTTTGAACTGTCAAAAAATTACTCATTGATTTTAACAAATATACTTCTTCTTTGTAACTTAAAAAACAAAACAAAAAACTTAAATGGTAACAATAATTGAAGTTTAATTGTGACCAAATATTACTTGGGCAGAGACATGTTCTTGTCACATGCTTTTGATACTTCTTATATTACATACTTACTAGCCATCAGGCCAACATAACCATTATGATAATTCTGCTATATAATTTTATTTCACTGTTTGATTTTTTATAACTTATGAATATATAAATATATGTATTATATAAATACCAATTAAAATTTATTAATAGGTTTAGAGAAGCATGGAGTACAACCAGACGATATACAGTTTGTTGTTAGCACACATGGACATTCTGATCACATTGGAAACAATAATTTATTTTTAAATAGTAAACATATTGTTGGGAATTCCATTTCATTTAAGAATGTGTATTTTGATAACCCAATCAATGAAGGTAATGTAATAAAACCAGTAGATAAAAAAAAATCAAAAAGGAAAAATTGATATTTGACAACTTTAATTTTAGGTAAACCTTACTACATAGATAGGGATGATCTCCTGATAATGCCTACCCCTGGCCATACTCTAAGTGATATTACAGTTTTAGTAAAGACGGCTGATGGAATTGTTGCAGTTGCTGGTAATTCCTTGTTAAAACATTTTACTCATTTTTGTTTTGTAGAAGACAGAAAGTTTTTTTTTAAAATGGCACCATCTGTGAAAGAGAAAAAATAAACTGATTTTAGTTATAATCAACCCCCCCCCCCCTTCTCTTCAGTGTCTTATATATTGATTAAGTTCAGTCTCTGTTATTTAAAATTTAAATTGCTGCCAATTTTTCAACAAACATTATTAGATGTTTTTAAGCACTAGCCCTGTCCATAATTAGGAACTTGTTCCAAATTCTAATCTCTAAGATTGTGTACAATATAACTGTTTTGTGGGATAAAAAATATTGATTTCATTTGTTATAGTTGGACATTTTTATTTGCTTTTCCTCAGCAAAGCAGGAACAGGATTACTCTGCAAAGGACTGGGCGAAGATATTTAATGATATTCGAACATGCTTATGTGATATCAAATTAAATCTTGTGAAAAATTTTGTTGTAAATTTTGTGAAAAATACAAATAAAAATTCACTTTTCGCTTTTTTCAAAGTTTTACGACTGGAACTGCCCACCTCACTGTAAAGATTATTTGCGTACCTGCTGATTGATTCAGAATTATTTTTTATTCCCGTTATGGTTGATTTGCCAACACCGAACTCCGTAGCTAATGTCTTACCGGATTCACCTTTTTTTAGCCGCTCAACTATTTCCAATTTGTCTTTTAATGAAAGAACCACTCGTTTTCTTGTTGTTATTGGCATGCTGCAATTTTAAAACAAAAAGTGATCATAAATGGGATGTAACAAATAACAAATGCGATCAAGAATTATTTAAAGCTGAAGGCGAGCAAGCTATTACCAACCAAATGAATAGGAAGGGATTCAGAGAAACAAATGAAATTACCTTATTAGGTTTACAGTTCTTAGTAAACAAAACCATATTGAAGTCTAGGTTCATTTGTTTGCAGTTTCCGAGAAATGATTAGGCCCGCCTTATTGAGGTTCATGGTAAAATCTTTTTATTTTTCGTCAAATTTTGTTTAAAATAGCAATAATTTTAGCAATACAAATAAGTAACTGGATGATTTGATCAAATTAATTAAAATTACTTTTAAAAAAATTAGAAGCAGTTCTGTTAATCGAAAGTTCGGATAATCGACACTCTACTGTATTTTAAAATTTTATTTTACACTTCAAAATATTGGCTATCCAAGTCCATTTTTTTGCCCTCGAATTATAGTGTTTAATTTTTTATTAGGGGACACACTGTAGTCCTCTAATAATGCAGAGATTCAGCTATAATATACACTTTATATGCCTCTCATTAATTGTATAATACATCTTTGTGATTGGCTCTTTCCCTAAATGATCTTATCCCATAGTTAGCTCTAAAAGAGATATATTCACTACCTATTTTATTTATTATGTATATTTTTATTTCAAGGTGATTTGTTTGAAAAGAAAGAAGATCTGGATAATGAATTTATCTGGCTAAGTGCTGGAAGTGAATGTCCTAGTATGCAGAGACATAGCAGAAAAATGATATTAGAAATGGCTGACTATATTATCCCAGGGCATGGGGATAAGTTCAAAGTTACAGGAGAAATGAAAAATATTTGATCTGTATAGAAATAATCTTTTATTATTAATAATATAAGATTCTCTCTGCTTTCTCCTTTGTTTTTCATTTACCATATTATATACCTATATTATTTTATAAAGTTGGACTTTAAAAATCCTCACATACAGTTCTGCCACATCATTTATTTGTTGTCATATTTTCAGAACTAAAGATAAGAATCAGAGATGTGACTTAATTGAGATACAAGTATCTGAAATACAGATACAAGGTACAAAATACGTATTTTCATCTTCTTTCTAAAATACTTTTTTTAAATTCATTTTGTATCTTGTATTTGAATACCTTTTGTTTGGTATCTTAGTATTTTGTAAATACTGTTTAGTAATAGTTATCTATGCATTTATTCACAAAATGTCACCATAGATAAAATTGAACAAGCCTCCAAAATTTATGTGCCGTCGTACTGCTGAAAATAAAATTTGTAAAGAGTACAATGAATTTAAGAAAAAAATTAAGATAGAGTTGAACACTTACGAGTTTGAAGCTGATATTTAGTCTTCCTCTAAAAGAAGTTATTCGGGGGTTACAGTCCATTTGATTGAAAGTGAGACTTTTGAGAGGAAAAGTGTTGCCATTGCTTGCAGAAGATTCAAAGGGGCTCACACGCATGATAAAATTGGAGAAATGATAGCGGATATACATTCAGACCATGCACTGAAAATGTCAAAAATTGTTAAAACTGTTACAGATAACGGTTCAAATCTGGTTAAGGCTTTTGATGGGAAGTCTGATTCAGAGACAGTTAAAAATGAACATGTTTCACATGCGTATGAAGAAGATCTTGGAGAAGCATCACTCGATGAAGGCAATGAAGTGAAGATGATGATTCACTGCTTGTACTACATGCTTTTCCAGATGCTTCACCAGACTTGCAAAGTGAAAGTGATTGCCTTCTGCCTGGACATTAAAGATGCGCTACGCACACTTTGCATTTGATTGACAATACAGATTTTAAAGAAGCAAGATTGAAAAATACTTTTTAAAAGAGACTGCATGATGCGGCCTTAGCAAAGTGCCAAGAACTTTGGAACTTATGTTCTAGATCACCAAAAGCATGTGAAATATATTTTGGGGTGACAGGAAAGTCACCAACTGCTCCACGCACACCTCGATGGAACTCCTATTATAATTCCATACAAGATTTCTTAGCTGTGCAAAACCCTCTTAGTGAAACCATGAAAATATTAAAATTACCTCTGTTGAAAGAAAATGAATTCACTCTTTAAATGAACTGTTGAAAGCCAATAGGAGAAGCTATTCAAAGCTTGCAAGGGGGAAAAGACACTTACTATGGTTGTCGTATACCTGAGCTAATAAGAACTCAACATATCATCAAATCTCTTAGGATGGAAAATATAAAATACTGCAGCTCTCTGCTAGATGTCATTGAAGAAAATCTAAATAGGCGTTTTAAAAAGTTTTTGCGGTTAGAGCCTGCAGCAAATGATGCACTATTAGTCTCAGTGTCACATCTGTTCTTTAAAATGAAACGGGTACCCAAATAGTGGAAATAATCTGTAAAAGAACTTATCCTGACTGAAATACGAAAAATTAATCAATCTGAAAAACAAAAATTAGAGGCTTTAGACAATATTGAAGGTGATATAATATAAAAGTTAAAAGATGAATCTTCTTACATGTTTTTAGAGGATTCCGATTCCTCTATTGCAAGTGGTGAAAAAACAGGGTCTATAGGCAGCACCGCTGACTTAGAAACACTGCAATACATAAATAATAAAGATATCAGCTTAAAGAGCTTAAATGCTTATCGTACAATAAAAAAAATATTTTTCAAATATAACACCTGTTTGCCAAGTTCTGCCCCTGTGGAGCGACTATTCTCTTTCGGGGGCCTCTTTATCTTTATGATCAACGCATTCTATTTATAAATAATTCATGTTAAAAAAATGAAATTTAATTTAATAAAATGTTTTCTTATAAAAGTATTTTATCTTTAAAAAGTATTTAAAAGATACGTATTTTGTATGTAATATTTCAGACAACATTCATGAAAGTATTTTGTATTTGGTATCTGAAATACTTAATTTAAAAGTATCTTACACATACATCTCTGATAAGAATATAACGTACCATAGACAAAACTACACCTTGCCAGAGTCTCAATCCTAATTTAATATATTTAAGTTATCTGCCATTCTATTCATTAAGTATAATATAAATTGAAAAAAATATTAATTGCAAAACTTATTTTTTTTATTATCAGTGTTTAAATAACCAATAATCATTGAGATGCCTAATATGTGCCTTTTTAAAAAATATTAACATTGTTAACAAAAAAAAAGTTATGTTTGAGATTCAAATTGCTTTTTTTATTTTATTTTGAATGAACATAGTTGATCTTGATGAAATATGTGGAAGAAAATGGTCCGGGTAGAGGTCAATAAATTTCTCTGAATATCAAGAAATATTTATTCAGTAGCCAACGTTTCGACCTACTTTGTAGGTCTTCTTCAGGGCTGAATATGCAAAATACAGACAATTAAAAATTGAAAAATTGTAAAATTAAATTTTTTTTTAAAGTATGGAAAATACATAATGAAGATTAAAATGAATGAATGTATAGTATTAATAACCAAGTGACAGGAAGGTAGTGCAATACATAATAGAGATTAAAATAATAATAAAACAGAACAGGACATGTTAAAACTAAAGAATAATAACGTATAAAAAATAAGTTAATAACGGTAAGATATTATATAGATAAATAACTGATATTTTATATCATATATATCTCTCATCTATAGTTTCTTTTATGCTTACATCTTAATTTATATAATATAACTTCATTCCTATTGTATACCTTTATATAACATCTGATACTTATATTTTATATTTATATTTTACTTCTCTGCCTGTCATACATGAGATTCCTATTCTTTACTTTCTACAATATTCTTCTCTATTTATTCTTAGGTATCATATTTTTTAATTTATTTTCTTTCATTTTACTAATTGTAACTTCCCAGGAGTCTGTTTTCTCATAGCCCTGAAGATGACCTACACAGTAGGTCGAAACGTCGGCACATATATTATATAATAAGTTTCAACTTATTTGTTGTGTTTTTTTGACTGCACCCCCAACTATTTACATCCTATATATAGATAAAAGTATAGATGGGTAAATATATAAAAGTTGAAATATAAGTATTGGTATTCTAGTATTGAAATAACAAGTACTAATTGGTGGACAATAAAGATGGGGAGGGAGAGAACAAGAGATATATATTAATACAGTGCAAAGAGGATCATGTGGGGCATTAATAACCATAACAATGAGAAATAAACACTATAAGATAAAATTAGGAATGATAAATAATAAATAAAATATATGTAGGCAATAAGGTAAGGTAATAGTTAACAGAAATAAATTATTACAAAGATGCAGAGGTAATGGAAATGAATAATACCATAAGTAATAACATAGTTGATATGAAATAAACTTATCAAATTGTATAAAAAGGGAGATAAGTAAGTTACAGTAGAAGGCCGTGAAGAAAATATAAATAAATAAAATAAATTTATACTTAAAGTTGGGAAATAAATAAACTCTTTACAGAGATAGTGAGCATGGAAATCGTAAAAATAATATAGTTGTGTGTTGTGTGGTTATTAGGGAAAGAAAATAAAATGGAGAAGAGAGGGTAGGAGGATGGGTAAATTAGTGAAAGATATATACCTATCGCATATATAAAATAAATACCTGTCGCACAGGGCCTGAGCCCAAACAAATCTTATGGAAGCTACACTAAGACTAAGTCAAACGGAAATTGTAAAGGGGTTGAGAACATCTCATGCCAGGTAACAGCCCCCCACCCAACCCACTTATAAACATTTGTTGAAAGAAATGGCCGTTATAGAAAGATAAATAAAAGGTATAAAGCTAGAGAACGTAAGCCAAAAACCAAAAAATTGATATACATACACACATAAAGTATATCGTAGTGTTAGAAACAAAAAGGTAAGAGAAAAAACGGGGGTGGTATGAATGAAAGGAGATGAAGGAGTAGACAGGTGGGTTTTAATAGGTGTTGAAAGGAAAATATTAGCAAGGGGGGGGGTTAGTTCTTTATAATGAGATCCATTATGTGTCTGTAAACTATGGAAAGGTTATTTTTGTCAGTCTTGATGTTTAATGGATTGTTTTCGAGGTTTATATAGATGGATTCTGCAATAAGTCTTTTGTTGTAATTGGGAACCGTGGCGAGAACGGAGGATTGGTCGAAGTTAAAGGTGTAGTTAAGGCTTAACACATGTTCGGATAATTTGGAAGCAGACATGTTACGGGTTGAGATGGAAGTCTTGTGTTGGGATAGTCTTCTGTAAAAATGGTTTTTAGTTTCACCAATGTAGGAGGAGATACAGTTGGGGGCAGAGCAAGGGATACGGTAGACAATGTTGGAGAGGTTTTTGGTAGGGATTGGGTCTTTTAAATTGGTGAACAGGTGGGATAATTTATGGTATGGCTTAAAACCAAAGCGTAGATTGGGAAACGTAAGGGTTAAAATTTTTTTGATATTATCAGAAAGAACAGAAACAGGTTCGTAAGTATTGGGTGTCAGATAAAGACAGACATCGGTGGATAAGGTTTTTTGCTACGTTGATCTTCTGGTGGTAAGGGTGCTGTGAGAAAAAGTTTAGAAGTCCGCCGGAATATGTGGGTTTGGAGTACCCATCAAAGAACAAGGAACCATCGTTATTTCTAATAATGAGCAGGTCAAGAAAGGGGAGTGTGTGATTGGCCTTACCCACACCTTTAACTTCGACCAATCCTCCGTTCTCGCCACGGTTCCCAATTACAACAAAAGACTTATTGCAGAATCCATCTATATAAACCTCGAAAACAATCCATTAAGCATCAAGACTGACAAAAATAACCTTTCCATAGTTTACAGACACATAATAGATCTCATTATAAAGAACTAAACCCCCCCCCCTTGCTAATATTTTCCTTTCAACACCTATTAATACCCACCTGTCTACTCCTTCATCTCCTTTCATTCATACCACCCCCGTTTTTTCTCTTACCTTTTTGTTTCTAACACTACGATATACATACATGTGTGTATGTATATCAATTTTTTGGTTTTTGGCTTACGTTCTCTAGCTTTATACCTTTCATTTATCTTTCCATAACGGCCATTTCTTTCAAAAAATTTTTATAAGTGGGTTGGGTGGGGGGCTGTTACCTGGCATGAGATGTCCTCAACCCCTTTGCAATTTCCGTTTGACTTAGTCTTAGTGTAGCTTCCATAAGATTCGTTTGGGCTCAGGCCCTGTGCGACAGGTATTTATTTTATATATGCGATAGGTATATATCTTTCACTAATTTACCCATCCTCCTACCCTCTCTTCTCCATTTTATTTTCTTTCCCTAATAACCACACAACACACAACTATATTATTTTTACTATTTCCATGCTCACTATCTCTGTAAGGAGTTTATTTATTTCCCAACTTCAAGTATAAATTTATTTTATTTATTTATATTTTTTTCACGGCCTTCTACTGTAACTTACTTATCTCCCTTTTTATACAATTTGACATGTTTATTTCATATCAACTATGTTATTACTTACGGTATTATTCATTTCCATTACATCTGTATCTTTGTAATTATTTATTTCTGTTAACTCTTACCTTATCTTATTGCCTATATATATTTTATTTATTATTTATCATTCATAATTTTATCTTATAGTGTTTATTTCTCATTGTTATGGTTATTAATGCCCCACATGATCCTCTTTGCACTGTATTAATATATATCTTTTGTTCTCTCCCTCCCCATCTTTATTGTCCACCAATTAGTACTTGTTATTTCAATACTAGAATACCAATACTTATATTTCAACTTTTATATATTTACCCATCTATACTTTATATTTACCCATCTATACTTTTATCTATAGAGTATCTTACCGTTATTAACTTATTTTTTATACGTTATTATTCTTTAATTTTAACATGTCCTGTTCTGTTTTATTATTATTTTAATCTCTATTATGTATTGCACTACCTTCCTGTCACTAGGTTATTAATACTATACACTCATTCATTTTAATCTCTATTATGTATTTCACTACCTTCCTGTCACTTGGTTATTAATACTATACACTCATTCATTTTAATCTTCATTATGTATTTTCCATACTTTGAAAAAAAATTTAATTTTACAATTTTCAAATGTCTGTATTTTGCATATTCAGCCCTGAAGAAGACCTACAAAATAGATCGAAACGTTGGCTACTGAATAAATATTTCTAGATATTCAGATAAATTTATTGACTGCTACCCGGACCATTTTCTTCCACAACTTTTTTTATTTTATTTTCATAAACAAACTGCCTGCCAGCTGAGTATCCGCATGGCATTTGAGGCTCTCAAAAATGTTTTCTTCTTATTTTAATTGAGGTATATTTTGATTAGGGAGCAGAGTGGCTCAGTGGTAGAGCACTGAGTTGCCATGCCGGATATCCTGGTTCAAATCCCGCTGCAGGCAGTACTTTTATTTAGTCTATTTGCAGCCGGAGCTGGTTTATATAGGATCAACGACCCTCCTGGGGCTTACCCAGCCCCTATAAAATATTTTAAAAATAGGATACCCAAAATAAGGGGGGGAGGGGTGAAATCTGGCAGTTTAGCGTGACCAAGGACAAGTCATCTCCTTGCAGAACCATTGTCCATGAAACAGTACAGTCTCTACCATGTACTGAACCCCAGAGCCGTTCACGGTTTGTAGTGGTTTTTTAAAATAT
This sequence comes from Troilus luridus, assembly GCA_964056705.1. NCBI lineage: Eukaryota > Metazoa > Arthropoda > Insecta > Hemiptera > Pentatomidae > Troilus > Troilus luridus. The sequence continues at coordinate 75,632,925 of OZ057416.1, read as the reverse complement.
ATTTTGATTAAAAATAGTAGCTAAGTGAATAAAATTGTTTTAATTTATTTTATAAATATATTATCTCCATAATATGGAAATAAAAATTGTTTTTGAAGCTTTTATGGTTGAAGAGACAATAAGTATTAATGATTAAGCCATCTTTTTATAAATGATTATATGGATCTTATTATTTTATAGTTTATATGATTTATAATCTTAAAAAAATTATTGTCTATAGTCAAAATTGTAACCTGCTTGGTAGGTGTCCCAGGCTCACTAGGGTGAATTTTTTTTTTCGAATTTCGAAACGCATACCCTCTCAATTGTTTTCATTTTAATCCAAAACCTTAAATATTAAATATTATTGCGATCGGATAACGATAACCCGTGCCGACTTGACGTCAAAGTTTAAATATAAAAGTTAGTGTGGAAGCTGTAGGGAGAGTGTATAGTTTATTGTTTAAATTCAGTAAATAAACACACATAATATAATTACAATATTTATTTATTGTAAAAGACAAATTAATCATTAAAATTTCTTTTTAAAGTTAGTTTTTTACAGTCAAGATATAGGTCTTTGTGTTCTTGTACGCACCGTAATAACAATTGCTTTTTCTCCTCTTCAACAGTGATTAAACTGTGATGACGGCAAGCAAAAATCAGCATTTCTCTACCCAGTTTTTTTCCCAGAAGCACACTTATACCATTAATACGGCCTATTTTTGAAGCAGTAGTAACACAACAGAGAATCTGTACTGTCCTCTAGGTTCCAGTCGAAAATGGCGTTCCAAACTGCCTGTGCCTGTTCGTCTCCTGATGAGTTGCCCAATTTTGGCCCAGCGATAAGATGTTCGTTATTATCATAGGAAACAACTATCGGTAGGGGTTCTTCTTTAGATTTAAGCGGATCTAGAGCCGGCAACAGTTTGCCATCCCAGTGGACAGTTACCGTATCCGGTACCTTGTTATGGAAGTTAACCTTTATAGCTTCAGCCCGCTCTCCTCGCATTTCTGTTCAAATTCTATGGATGGAAGACTTGCTTATAGCAAATTAGTCCGTATTATGCCCTATTGCTTCAATAGTAGCTTATATTATAAATACAGATTCTCTAACACTTAACTGACACCTATCTAATGTAGCAACTAACTTCGGAGTTATGAATTTTTTCCGCATACAAGTTTTATCGGGCTGAGAGGAAGGACCACTTGGACTAGGCCTATTTTCTTGTAAATCTATTATTTCATATTAGTGGTTCATAAGATGATGTCGATGGAGCAACAATGAAAAATATATAGCACGTCACTTTTCCTCCTCAATGTTTCTAAGGCCCGCCTTTTCTTCTTTTTCTGTTAGTTTGTTGTCCACTCCGGCTAAGTGACCAGGCCGACCTGGTTCTCTTTGGCGCTGCAAGAAGATCCTATCTTAATTTATTTTAATTAGCTGAAGCGCATATCATTAGCGCATAAATTGTTCATATTGGAAAGATATTGTCGGCGCTGTTCAAACACTTCCGCATTTTTTTTTTCAAATCTCTCCAAACTTGGTATAATGCAACTAGTTTCTTAACACAGTTAGGTATTGATTTAGTCGGTATACGTCCTTTTTCCCAGTAAATAATGCACTCACGAATAGTAAGATTTGCACTTTCATTGACACTTAAATTCACTTCACGAATATTGTAGAACAGAACTGCTAGCACTTGTCCATTAGAGGGAAGTTTCGTACCAGTAATTTGATGTTTTACTTCCCCTTTTAGAAATATCTCCTTTTTGGAACTCCACTGACATGTTGACTACTCCAAAGTAATGCGTTTACTAATAAAACAAACAAGTAATAACACGCAATCAATGCGAGATTTCCGTCTCCTAATACTGTGCAAGTCCAGACAGGTTTCGATGCAAGTCGGCACGGGTTGTCGTGATCCTAAGTTCCTGAAACTTTATTTTTAAATGATTTGAGACCATTCAAACAGAATTAGAGGGTATGCGTTAAAAAAATATCACTTTATTTTTTTTGGGACACCCTACTGCTTGGGTCATGGTGGAGGCTGCTTCAGTACATTCAAGGTGCAGACTGAAAAAATAGTTATTTTGATTATTCACACCTTACCCTCCATAATTGTTGAGTATGATTCCGTATTGTACATTAGATTGGCATTAGAAATGACCTCTTATACTAATTCATTAGCATTGGTTATTTTTTATTGTAAAATCATTTCACTTTCTTAATTAAATTGTGAAACTAAACTGCACTATTTATCAGTTACATTGATCATGAACATTAACCCTTGATATTGCACAACCATCTTATACAATGATACTTATGATTCCTTGATAAAGAATGTTGTATTTGCATGAACAAACCTGGCTGAAACTCCAAATCACCAAGTGTCTTCAATCCAATTCTTGTTTTACAAAATTTAATTACATGTTACTGATACCCTTGCCCATTATATAATCCTTAACATGAGTGATCAGAAGTTAAGTATTATTTGTTTGTACTGAGTAATTTTATTGCTGTGATCCTGTGGGAGGCTCTACTGCAATCCACTAGGTCGTACTGAAGTATTTCTCATGAGGCATCCATTATGTAGTAAATTAGATTTGGGCACAATTTGGAAGAATGAAAAACTAATAATGTAGTCATTCGAAGCTGACTGTGTTTCCCTCACTCTTTCCTATCAGGGCTGAGGAATCCTAAGATGCTTCAGTTGAGAGAAAATGCTTGTCCTGATTCTAGTTTGTAAGGTAGTACATTCATGCGTCATCAGATGCGCTGGATTAATATCTCTTTCACAGTATGTCTTTAACATATAAGATAACTTGCTTTAACATTGTGCTGTTTTAAAATTAGATATGGGCATTAAACCTGACACTATAGGTACTTTGCTACTTTTGAGCCGACAGATATGCAGAGAGGTATTTGGCCCAGATAAAGCACAAGGTATTCACCCCAGTTCATAAAAGCTGAATAGCTCCAGGAGGGTCTCTCCACAGATTTGACCCACTGATGATTTACAGAATTAATAAATGCTTTGGCCACAGTCATTCTTGAACCTTGAGAATAGTAGTTGCTTAAATGCCACATTCCAAAGGACATTTATACATTACATTCAGAAAATTTTAACCAATATACAATTTATTTATCCATGGTATGCAGAAATAAATAATAGGAAATCCAGATGGAAAGGAAATGAGAATTTTATTGAAACAGATATAATTCATAGGAGATACCATCTTATTTAATTTACTTATTTTTCAAAATTTAATACATAGTATTAAATTTATGTTTATTAAAGTGTTAGCAAACACATTTTTTCATTCAAAATATAATTATTTAAACATTAAAAAGTATTATAACTGAATTTCATTTGAAAACCAGTTAACCTATTATTATATATTTAAAAAATTTAAAGTAGGGCTATACTATTGTGACAATATAATAATTAATATTTTGAACAGTTGAAAATATAAAAAGAGGAAGCAATAAACAAGAATGGTTCCAAAGATGGGAAATTTCCCTAAGCACTTAAAAATAAGTGAATATAAACGTTTTTTAAGTAAACATATTTTTCAATAAAAAGAAACAATATTTTTTATACTTCTATCAATATTAAAAAAAATATTGATAGAAGATTTACTTCACAAAAACTATCCGAAAATTTTCTTCCAATAATGACCAAATACCATATAAAAAATTATTATTATCAAATAGAGAATTTCCGTATTAAATTTTCTGAATTTACCCAGTTGTTTCTTTGATTTTAAGTTACAATTTTTCTAAATTCCTAACATGTGTTTGTGATTTTGCTTCACTTAAATTTTTTTGTGATAGATACCAAATATTCTTTCAATTCCATACAATATTTTTTTATGACCTTTAATTGAAGATAGGTCATGATTTGATATGAATTAGGTAATTAACATCAGAAGTGTAATAAATCAAGCGTTATTTTAATAACAGGCTGAATATATTCAGCAAATAGCCAAGATAAATTTTTCACACAATGCTAATATAATAACTTATAATGTGATTATATTGATCTTGGAAAAAAACAGAAAGAAATTGTCTGTAGCCAATCTTATATGTACCTCCATATGCTGCAGACTTTCTGAACAAGAAGGCTTTAAACAATATCTAATATTTTAGTTTTTTTAAATAGCTATCTAAATCTTGCTTTTTTACACGATTATCTATAGCTAAAAATGCTTCTCTATTTCCCTTCTTAATTTTCATAGGATGACCATGTCCTGGAATAATAAAGTCTGCCTTTGATATCACCATATTTCTGAAGTATCTCCAAGTAATGGGATATTGTATTTTTCTCCTGCAAAGGAACTCATCTTTCAAAGATTCCTCTCCGTAAATGAGTGATCCCTGACTTTGAAATAATTCACCTGGAAATCAATTAACATTTGTTCAACTCACTACTTTAGTTGTTTTGTTTTTTAAATTTAAAATATCATAAATAATATTTAAAATGAAATCTTCATGTGAAATATAAATTGTTAGTGCTATATCATCTGCAATGCTGCAAAGGCATAACTTAATATGTGACAACGATAATCAATGAACCCGAAATATGACTAATTTAATTAACAAATTAGCTCCTTCACTTCATCAGCTGTAATTATAACATCAATAACTTAATATTAAAAGTTTTCAATTATTTTTGATGACGTAAGGTAGGTAATTTTTTAAAATTCAATTGGCCATATATAGGATTATTAATTTTCAATATCTCTATTTCACTTAGGTATTTTGGGCATTGTGTATAAAATGGAAAACTAAATGATAACATGCAATATATCTCCAAAATAGTGACATTTACAGATACACTATTTTTGCTATGGGCTTTAAAGTTGTTTGTGTGTGTGTGTGTGTGTACAACATAAAAGTTCAAAGTTAAAATGGTGTGTATCTAAATTTTGCACCTAATAAGCAAATTATATAATATAATAACCTAAAGTAATAAAATTAGAAAAAAATGTACATACCAGTAATATACATCATTCCATGTTTGGTTTTTACCATAACTGTAGTATCAGTTAGAGTATAGCCAGGTGTAGGAATTATTTTGAGACAATCTTTTTCTATGCAATACTCATTACCTAAAATTAAAGATATAATTTTTTTCTTAACATAAATTTTCTTTATCTTCAACTTGTATTATTGCATGCTATATTACCAAGACTCAGAGGAGACTTTAAATACTCAGAATTCTTCGAAATATTATGTCCGACAATGTGTATACTATCTGTAAATAAATAATTGTTTCCACTGTAGTCAGGACGCTCATGGGTGCTAATAACGTAGTCTATATCACTCGGTTCTAATTCATACCTCTTCAATCCTGTAAACAGAAGTTGGAATGTTTATATAAAATTCTTAACATTAGATGAATATAATACCATATGATGTTATTAGATAAGCATTGACAGTTCTTGAACTTTATATGCTGTGATAAATAAATAAATATTAAAATAAACTTCTTAGTAATGTTGCTTTATTCAAAATTGTCATGGTGAGATAGGTTAGGCCACACAAGGTCATGGGTTTCCAGCCTGGCAGGTGGCCATAGGACTTATTAATTGGAGTAAAAAATACTTGGCTATGCAGTCCTTCAGAGGGGACATAATGCGATGTCAGATATTCACTAAACATTCCTATACTAATTGTACCTAGACATGCAGAATTTAGGACTTTCCCTATAGTGTTTCGATATCATGCATAGTCTCTAAGCTTGAATGAATGAAGTTGTCTTAAATTTGTGCTTGAAATTTAGACTTTGATACAGTAATGCAATTAAATTAAATTTACTTTATTTAAAATTAATTTACGCCAAAATTTCACAAGCTATATAGTCTATGTTACTTCTATCTATACATATTATAAAACAAAGTCCTCGGCCGCGTTTGTTAGCGGTAAACTCAAAGCCTACTGCTCGGATTTTCATGCAGTTTTCACTAGCGATGGGCCAGAAATCACGAACTGTTACTTTTTCACTGTTACTCAAAAGTTACATGTCTACCTGTGATTACAAATTCATCAGTAACAGTTCCAAACTGTTCTTCACAGTGATTGGGGATAGAACCGAACGGAATTGAAGCGTGATTGTTATTGTGACCACAGTAACAGTTCTAAACTGTTCTTCGCATATGGGAACTGGTCGCCGGCGAACGGAATTGAAGTGTGATTGTGACTACTGTGATTCATGTGAAAAGAGTGATTACTGTTGTTAGGGCGCCATAAGGGTAATAGGGATTGCAGCCTTGGAAAATCTTTTTCTACAGTAATAAACTCTGATAGACTGCTGCCTTAATTTGACTCAATTAATTTTATTGTAGAAAATTAACTGCACATTAGTAAATTTAAATTATATTTGAATGTTTAAATAAAAGGGAAAGTCAGATATTTATTTACAGCTTGTTTATTGTTAAGTATAAATATTTACTTGTAAATTCCCTATACAAAAAATAATGGTAGTACTAGTAGGTACTATCTAGGGGAGGCACGTGCCCCCTGACGGTTTTTTTTGTACTGAGGAGAATCCATTACTATATAGGCAAATTTCAAGATCATAATTGTTAATATATATGAATAAAATAACAGATAGAACATGAGTGAAACTATCGTTTTGATATTTTAATAAACCTTTGAAACCTTTCTATAAATACCACTTGTTTATTTCTTAGTTATTGTTGATTTTTAATATAAAGAAAAAAAATTTCCATCCTGAGGACCGTGTTCGAAATCCTGAACAGGGCCGGCTTTACCTTGTGCTCAGGGTGTGCGGTGCACACGGCGCCGGGTCTCAAGGGGTTCAATTTTGAGTGCATGCAGTATCATCCTCTTGCGTATCCGGTCCCTCTTGGTCTCCCCCTCTATTTTCCTCAGAGACCTCAATTCTATGATTTGGAGACGGCTGCGACGACAGTGCCCAGGATTCTCTTCCATAAGTGAGGATGGAGATTTATACCGAGCAATAAACAGCCAATTTTGTTTCTTTTGTCAGTTCATTCTTACATAAAAGTAAAATTAAAACTTTTAATTGATGGTGGGGAACATCTTTCCCATAATGGTTATTCTTGGATTGACTTTCCATCCTCAATCATCGGTACACCTAAATGCTTGAAGGTGTGGACTCTACAAGCTTCCTGTTAATGTGAAACTTCAAAGTCATTCTCTTTCTGGATAGCAGGTCTGGAAGCGTTTCTAACCACTATTCTTCTTGTCAACTCTTCTATCCAGACATGTAAATTTGCCAAGAGGTTTTCTTCACTGTCAGCCAATATCATAACTCCATCATCCATTTAGAGTCTATATTGAATGAAATATAGAATTATATTGAACATATTTCGAAATGCACAGTTTACAGGTTTTAACTTCCAATATCCAAGTAGTTAGTTTATTCAACGTCACTTTTATGCCGCCAAGGCTAATCGGACTATACTACAGTGGGAGCTCTAAATTTTGCCTATCCAGATTTAATTTTGATAGGGATTTCTAACGATTGCCTGAAATAATTCAAGCTCGGTACCCTTGTTTAACTTCCCTTCCGAAGGACGACATAACGAAGGATTTCTAACCCCTTTTAAAAAATCCTAGGGCCACCTACCGGACTACGAACCCGCGATTGGGCTTAGTAGGTTGTTATGCTGACCACCATACCACAGGTCACCTGGTTCTTCGCTTACATTCTTTATTCACATCATCCAAATTATATGAAATATCAAATTGAATTTTATTACAGAATAATAATAAATTAAAATTGTTATACCATACGAACCTCTCTTAATCAGGTTGATATCCCATCGTGACAGTGTGTTAACAATAACATTATACTTCCCTAATATCAAGGTGCAATTACAGCATAGTGTATAGTTTCCATCACTTACTTCAAAACAATTCCCTGTCACAAGTATTTTAACATCAAACAGCGGCATACTGTTACCTGAAAGAAGATAATAATAATCTTTTCTGTCTTTATTAAATGTATAAAATAATTAGCAACTATTCATAATAAAAATATTTATAAGGAAGGAAATAGTTGGGGGTGCAGTCATACTAAACACTAAATAAGTGGTACTTATTTAGTGTTTAGTATGACTGCACCGCCAACTATTTCCTTCCTTATTCAGATCTTCCAGTCAAATATCTCCTCGCATACATAAAATATTTATAATATTTTAACTAATAATTTTCATGAATTAGTAACATTATCAATAACCAAGGTATGTTTGGCTATGTACATAATCTGTGAAATAATTTTACTGTAATTTAAAAACAAGAGTATAATTAAAGCTTTCGTGACTATTTATGGTAATTATTCCGCAGGTGGTCACTTCGAAGTTCAGTCACAATTTTAAGTTATCATGAGTTTTAGTATGAAAAAGAGAATTAATTAAGGGAAATGCGCATCCTTCAGTAATCATTTTATCTGGTAATGAACGTTTCAAAAAATACACCATCTATACTTCGAAATGTTAGTTGAAATTTTTTATTTTTTAATGAAATGATAACCCAAATCGACTCATTATCCAAAATTACATTCTTTATCCCATATTAAAGCTCACTAAAACGTATATCTTTGGAAAATATTAAAAATGACTCGAATAAATAGTTAAAACTTTTTGTAACTCACATCAAAGCTACATCTTGCGGAATAGATACCCTATTTTTCTGGCTGGGCGCTTCACTCATTACTCGAACTGCTATTCACTTTAATCAAACGTTTTATTCGTTTAATTATTTTCACTTTGAATTAGATACATATGAAATTGAGGGAATTTCTTGATCGAGTCCGCAAAGGTTAAGGAATTACTGCTTTACACTGAGCCCAAATTACTGTCTCTCAAAATAGTAGTCAGTGAATGAGGAAAATATATCTCAAAACTGATAACTTGTTCAAAACTTATTTATTACTGTATTAAAATAGGAATATGCCAGGATGCCATTTTTATTATCGATTTTACAAATCTTACATTTTCTCATGAAAGAATAATTACAAAATTTATCAAACTCAATACTTTAATGGTATTTAATATCACATAAACATCACCTTCGTTCGTTGACTTTGGCAGAGCTTAAATGCTGAATGATCAAAACATATTACTCACGAAAATTTAAATGGTTTGTTATATGATCGTTATTGTTGGTTGTAATAAAAAAAAAAAAATGATAAATGCAAACTTTGAAAGGATTTGATAATTAAATGAAGGAGAAAAAAAACTATTATCACTTGTTGCAAAAATGTTTCCTTGTTTTATTTTATTTTTTAATCTTAATATTATTTCGTGAATAATATTAAGGTATTTTGGTTATAAAACTTACAATTACATTATAACAACAAGAGTTAATTGTTTTTCACTAAATATTACTAATTTTAGCCAAATTACTTAACTATTGCGATATAATGCGGAGCTTGGTTTATTTTTTATTTACAACAATAATTGTAGCTGTTAGCTCTTAAATAATTGTTAACTATTATTATTCACAACTAGTGCCAGTTCAATTCCCATCGGCTCACTGAACCTTGAGTCCCCTTTTTTAAAAAGACTTTTAAATTTATTTCGTATACAAAATTAAATAATACCTTCAATTATTTCAATCAGAGATTACTATTTGGTGTAAGAAAGCTAGTAAAAAGAAATCACTCTTTTTAATGCTTCCGGGCTTCGATGGGAAAGGTTTTAATTTTAGACCTAGGTTAAATCCAAGCTGCAATATTTATTTGCCTTACAACATTCAGATTTTTGTTGATTCGGGTTTGTGATCGCCTAATTATTTTACGTGATGAGTGGGTGCAATAAAATTTAAGTTTTAAAATAATTTCAACTTGGATGGTAGAGGGAATAAATTGTCATGAACGAACAATATTTTTTAATATGTATTTTTATCAAACACAAAAGATTAGCGGGTATAATAGGTTTTAAAAAAATCGAAATTCACTATTAGCTTTCACTGCTCATTACATTGAATACAATTCACTACATTTTTTTTAGATAAATAATAATTACAGTCAAATTATTTGTGGAAAGGTTGCAGAAAAATTTCATTCAATAAAAAGAAAAAAATACTCAGAAATAGTATACCATGTCACATTGATTTTTGAACCCTGAATTCGACTCATATAAATGGTTTGATCGGTGCATTCAGACATAAAAATGATTCATAAAAACAAAAAAATGAATGCAGTTAGTACTTACACACCAAGAAGTAAAAAAAAACAACGACAAAGAAACTTGAGTGTTTCTTTTGCAGGCGGTTATGGTTTACTGGAGTTTTTGTTGTTCATATTATGGATTAGACTTCGACTTCTTTATCTCCAACATGGAAGAATTATCCTTACCGCTCTGCCTTAGCTATTTACAATTCCTGTGAACAAAGGGAAATTTGCCAAATCCCTAAAAATAGTAATCCCTTTATTAAAAGGTCGCAAGATAATTTAGGAAAAGCCGTCACTATGTTCAAAAAATGTCATTATTTAAAAAGAATCCTACGTAAGAAATCAATAGATGAATCTCATTTTACGAATTTCTGAGTATTCGGAAACGTAATTTATTTGTTTCAATTCTGGTACATATAGTCCAGGATCCATGGTCAATTTTTGCACTTGATTAGTATCAAGCTGAATCTTCCTGAATAGCTTCGTTTCGATGAGACGCCCAACAATTTCCTGTGCGAAAATTCTCGATTGTGGTAGCTAAAAGAGGTAGCAAGGATAAAATATGTCGATCTGATGATTTTCAAAAATGTATTACTAATTGGGTTTTTTTTTTGTTAAATCTCAAGATAATTATCTAAATTATTTGAAAAAATATTTGTCCTACAAAATGTATGGTTTGATCAAAGAGTCCCCTCCTTCCAACATGTATCGATAACGAAGTCAAAAAAGAAGAAGTAAAAAAAAAAAAAAAAGAAGCTGGTTAGTAATCATTTTTGATGACCTCGTTATCGATACATGTCGGAAGGAGGGGACTCTTTGATCAAACCATACATTTTGTAGGACAAATATTTTTTCAAATAATTTAGATAATTATTTTGAAATTTAACAAAAAAAAAAACCCAATTAGTAATACATTTTTGAGAATCATCAAATCGACATATTTTATCCTTGCTACCTCTTTTAGCTACCACAATCGAGAATTTTCGCACAGGAAATTGTTGGGCGTCTCATCGAAACGAAGCTATTCACGAAGATTCAGCTTGATACTAATCAAGTGCAAAAATTGACCATGGATCCTGGACTAATAGGTTTATATTTTAGGGCGAATTTTATCATAACGTTTTTAATGTATGTATTTTTTTTTAATTTTTGAAGAAACGTTTTTTTCAATATGAAGACAATATTTCTAAATCGACAACTCAGACATTCTTTCTTGCCTCATCTTTTTGGCAAACGATAAACTCCTGTATTTTATGGATAAAGCAGTTTTTTAAAAAATGCATTGAAACCTGACAGGGAATTAGTTCTTCCTGTTCTGATCTAAAGTCTAAGTCGGCAATAGAAAATCTATGATAGAATTTATAGATTGCTTATATTTACTTAATTTTAAATGCCTCCCCAATCAAAGTGACGTCTTAAATCTCGAATAATTTAAAATCCTGACAGAATTAAAATTTTTTTTTTACTATTTACAAATATATCAAGGATATGTTACAGTTGTGGGAGTGAAACACGTTTTTTTGCCACCGTTGCATTTTGTAGTATTTTTTTAATTACTGTATATTTTATTTTGTGTATGTTTGCATTTTTTAATTATATACATCAATAACTGAATTGGATTTTTTTTTCACACAACATAAATTAGTTTAGAATAAAATATATATATACATATCACAGTATAGAATAATGTACATCACAAACTATTAAAAACTTCAGGTAAAAAAATAAATTTCTACTATAAAAAAAAATCGAGATTAAAGGAGATACATTGCAAAGCATAAGTTTTTTAAAATAATAATTTAATCATATTCTTCTTTAGGAATATGAGATAAATTAAAAATAAACGCATTAAGTTCATTTAGCTTGCTATGATGAATTAAATTTAAAAAACGAAGAACACAGTCAATAGATTTTGAAAGCATTTTTAATATCAATAATATAAAATTATTTTAATTATTGATCGATGGGATTTTTTATTTTTTTGCGTTTCAAAGTAACTTGTTCAATAAATTAGTTGTTGGTAATTTGACTTCTTTAATAAATATATTTTTACTTCCATGTATAAGGATAAGATCGTTCTTCAAACTCGTTTTTTCTTGGGGGGGGGGGGGGGATTTCAATGGAATTTTCCATTCTCACAAACCCTCATTGAGTTAAGCCACCTCCAAAATTACCCATTAATTTATGATTTATCACCTTCTGCTTCATAATTTTCCACAATCTCTAGGACTTCCAAACAGTTGATAACTGCAGACATTGTAGGGGTTGCTGAAGAACCTGATTTCTTACCATTGGGACTTTCTAGTTTTTCATGCATTTTACAATTACCAATTTTATAATAAATTTTACTGGTTACATTTAACTCTTTATAAGCTTGTGACTCTTAATATTTTCCAACCCAAGCAGAATGATTAGAGTCAGTGGTAACTAACTAGCTTCACTTTAGCCCCAGCAGCAATATCAAAAAGTTTCTTTATTCAAAAAATTAAATGTAACTTGAAATCCCGAGAGCTGTAATTTACAACATCTTGAGAATTTTTTTATATTTCCATTTGTGATTTTATACATATTTACCATAGTGAAAAACTAATTTATAAATTTTTAACTTGAAGGAAACCGATAATTTCTTAATAAAGACAATTTCAAAATACAAAATCAAAGCTGAATGGCTGAATCATGCCAACAAAACCTTGGATGGTTCAACCGGGTACTGGCTGGCTGGCACAATGCTGCTTTGAAAGCAAATTTTGAAAATTTCCTTTCAAACAAATATCAGGCATGATAGTAATCCTCGGTCCATAAATTGTTGTTGTGTCATTTGTTTTTATTTTAGTTACTCCTAAGACCAGGTTTAGTGTAAGTAATAAATACTAATTAGACTCTGCTTAGGACTTCTTTTTTTATTTTCTTATTATAGTTACCTGCTTGTTCGAAGCTTCTTCTTCTTGTACTCAAAAACTATGAATAAAAACAACTGAGCTGAAACTATTGTTGCAGTCTATTGTTCAGAAGCTCGCTTTTCATAGAAATATTTTTTGTTAGTCAGTACATGGGGAATCACCTGTTCAAGTTATTTATATTTTACAATATTAAAAATACCTTTTGGTAAATTATAGTCTTCTAAACTTCTGAACCTTATTTTTACTCATTTATTTGTATTTTTATTTCCCAATTTCCCCTAACTGAGGGGTTATACAGTGGCCTGCATAATTGTATACCACTTCGTGCAGCCTACTAACCCGCTATTGCAAGAAAAGAATATAGTAGTGTAACTTGATCTTGACCACCCCTGTATGCAAGGACATAAAAAAAAATAAACCATAGTTTTATTTTTGTATTTATTTATCTATATAAAATAACAGCATATGATATAACAACAAATACATTAGAAATATTTAAACAAGGAAGGAAAGAAGATGTATATATTTCTTTCAAAAAATCTACTCCAGACACATACCATACATTTGGTGTATTTATTCTCTAGAACAAAGATCTCTCTAAAATAGCATTAAAATTATCATGAATGTTTGGCTAACCTTTGTTAAACAATTACTAATATATTTTTTTTTTTTAAATTTCCATACTATAGTATAAGAAAACATTATGGCCAAATATTTTCTTAATTTTCTGAGAAATATTTAGACAAAAATGATTACATATTAGTACCAATATAGCTCATAAAAAAGGAATTACATCATTTTTCACAGCTATGTGAGGGACCGAGGTAGTTCAGAGTCTCAGGCTTGCCAACATCTCTCGATCAGGAGTGAAAGGAATTCTAGAAGTGGAAAAACACATTAAATTTACATTATTTCAATTGTGATTTTATCATTGCTGACAATTTATATAAATACAACATTTGTAAATGTTTCCTAATCTTTATCATTGATTATTTTATTTAAATAATTTTACAGCTTTTGCTTCGAGTATTAACTTTAAATTATAATTTAAAAGCATTTTTCTACACTTTTAAATAACCAGATATGCTGTTGTGAAGATACAATGTTCTATTTGTTTAAAATTATAATCAGGTTTATGCTCAATGAGCAACCTAAATCTGCTACTCGTTCCCGGACTAGCATTTAAAATATTTTTAAATGATTGAAGTAAAAAAAACTGCTATATAGATAACTAACTTTCAATTTAAATTGCTGTTGATCATCACAACAGTTTAAACCAACCAGATGTGTACGTATGTTAAGACTTTTAACAGAGAGAGAGAGAGAGAGAGAGAGAGAGAGAGAGAGAGAGAGAGAGAGAGAGAGAGAGAGAGAGAGTAAAAAAGTTAAAGTGCAGGGAAAACAACAGTACAAGTTACAATGATATGGGCAAAGATTTATTGGATACAAAATGTATGCACATATATAGATAGACAGGCACTACACACAACTACAATCCAGTCACAACAATAGAACAACGCTTACTGAAACAATGGCTGAACACAAAAGGATGTAAGAGTACATGCCAACATCATCTTATCGGTCACTTCACTGTGTTGTCTGTCTATAATAGAATACTTAATATACAATATAGGTTAAATACAAAAGAGGAATTACTTCAGCAAAGACTACATAAAAATAACATTATACTAAAATTACTTCCAGGTATATGTTTGAAGAGGGCAACCTTAATCTTCTATTGAATGCATAGGAGAAAATCTAATGCTATTTTCTTAGGCAAAATGTATAAGTTCTTCACAATGTAGCAATTTTGGCAAGAAAATTCAATCAAATGAAACAAAAACAATAATAATAACTAAATTGTTTACTATCTTCCCAAACTATCTCCTCCCCATAATATAAAAGTTTAATAAAAAATTGTTTGAGAAATTTTAATGTAAATATGGGATAATTATATGTATTATAGTAACCTTAGGAAACTGTGCAAAATAAAAATCTAGACTTAATAGTTTTTGAGCCATAGAAGCCGCCAGGTTTTTCCCCAATTTAAGGTTATCCACTTTAAAGAGGCCGGAGGGTCTCCAGATCCCTAGGGTCCATCCATGACTATTAAATCATATTTCTGCCAAAGCCGGATTTGAACCAACGACCTTGGCTATAACTCTGCTCTACATACTCAGCTCCCAATGTTTATTTTAATACATAATCGGGATACGAAATATTGGGATTCCACTGTATTATATTAAATAGTAAAATTAATATAATTACCAAAGGTTGTTTTAATCAAATTATATTATTTATAGTGAAGGGTTACCTTTTAACAGAGAGACAGTAAAAAGGTGAAAGTGCAGGGAGATAACAAAGGACAAGTTATTATGGTATGGGAACAGATTTATTGGATATACAAAACTATATACACATATAGACAGACAGACACTGACGCTTCACACACAATATGGTCTTGCCACAAACAAAGCCTCATGCTTACTGAACAACGGCTGAACACTACATAACAAAGGGCACATGCCAACAAAATCTCAACAGTTATTTTATTGTGACGTCTATCTGTAGTACAATACAGAAAATACAAATTACATATATAAAAGGAATTACTTCAACATTACCTATGCCTATCGAATGCCTTTCTCATTTGTTCTGTAACAACAAATTCTACTCCAAATCCTGGAATTATCATGTATGCCTTATTTATTATTGTACGCCTGTTATATCTTTGAATAATGGAATCTTCACTTCGAGTAGCTAGCCAGCATCCATCATTTTCTATATCCTCTGCCTTTATAAATAAACCACCTTACATGGAAACAAAAATATCAATCCATAAGATGAGGTACTTTTAAATATAGGGGCATTAGTGATAAACTATTAAAAACAAACTTATTGAATTTAGGGGTAGATGAAAGGAAAACAAATTTATTGATGACAAAGAGAAGTAAGTGATTTGATTTAATTGAATTGGTTTAGGTGTGGAATTTGGAAATTGGAAGTTAACAAATAAAGCAACTGCTATTGTTTGAGTTTTGAAAAATTTAGGTAAAGTTATAACCTTTATAAAATCTAACATTAATGCATAAATTTTCTGTTGTCAATTTTACTGTGTTCTGGGTGTTAAAATGTTGAATTTTGAAAGAAAAGTGTAGCTACTTTATTTTTCACCCAATACATAAATTATGATTTGCCATTGCTTCAAACGGATACAAAATTAAAGCAATGAGATTGAAGGATAATTTAGCATCATCATTCAAATCAATCCTCCATAAAGCTACAACAATATAAAAGGACAAAAAAGAAACACAAATTTTATTATTTACTTCTCTTAGACTTGAATTTATGTTTGTATGAATTTATTTTACAAATATCATCCAATTAAATTAATAAAACTAATACATAAGAAAAATATATATTTAGATAAATGTAGATATGTGATATTAGTAGAGTTCCCAAAGTTGTAATTATCTCATAAAAATATAAAATGATATTATTTGTAACAGAATAACATTTTATGTTTTTACTTGCATCCATTTTGATTAATAGGGAAATAATATTTAACTGACAAGGTGATTTAATACTTGTTTCATGCTAAAATAAAATTTAAAAGTAATTAAACTTTTCGTTTTCACTGAAAGATTTTATCTGTCATAGTTCAATTTCTTGTTTTGATTTTTTGATGGAAATCCAACCAAGTTGGACAAAATAGAGAGGTAATAATTTTAGTGGACCCACTCCGTCGCATCATCTCTAGCATTAACTCCCCATCCAGCAAACTTAGCAAATTGCTTCTTCCTTCTCTTAAACCCTCAGCCACAACAACACTTACGACGTAACTAATTCCTTTCATCTAAAGCAACAATTCCTTTCTTTTCGCATTACACTGTGTTGTAAATCTGCATACCTCAGTTTCCAAGCTAAATATTAAAATCAAATCACAGGTCTTGCCATGGGAAATTGCCTTGCTCCAGACATTTCCAACATAGTTCTCAAAGACCTTCTTGACTCCATCATCCCTTTATTCTCCCGTGACATCATCCTCATTAAGAAATACGTTGACAATCTCCTCTTAGTTCTCAATCCCGAAAAAATCTCCGAAATACTTGCCTCCTTTAACTCTTACCATCCCCGTCTCAAATTTACCATTAAAATCGAAACCAATCACACCCTCCCCTTTCTCGACCGCCTCATTATTAGAAATAACGATGGTCCCTTGTCCTTTGATTGGTACAACAAACCCGCATATTCCGGCAGACTTTTAAACTTTTTCTCACAGCACCCTTACCACCAGAAGATCAACGTAGCAAAAACCTCATCCACCGATGTCTGTCTTTATCAGACACTCAATACCTACGAACCAACATCGAACGAATCAAAAACATTTTACTCCCCGACAACTTCCCATACCATATCACCAGTAAACTGTTAGACCCCCTTAAAAACCATGGTAATGTTATTTACGCCTCTCCTAATCCCACAGTACCGACCCCTAGGTCTTACCTTTACAGATCTTTTCCTTATATTCCTGTTCTTTCTGATAATACCAAACAAATTTTAAGTCTTACTTTTCCCAATCTCTGCCTTGGTTTTAAGCCATACCATAAATTATCCCACCTGTTCACCAATTTAAAAGATTCAATCCCTACCAAAAACCTCTCCAACATTGTCTACCATATCCCTTGCTCTGCCCCCAGCTGTACCTCCTCCTACATTGGTGAAACCTAAAACCATTTTTACAGAAGACTATCCCAACACAAGACTTCCATCTCAAACCGTAAAATGTCTGCTTCCAAATTATCCGAACATGCGTTGAGTCTTAACCACACCTTTAACTTCGACCAATCCTCTGTTCTCACCACGGTTCCCAATTACAACAAAAGACTCATTGCAGAATCCATCTATATAAACCCTCAAAAACAATCTATTAAATATCAAGACTGACAAAAATAACCTTTCTATAGTTTACAGACACATAATAGATCTCATTAAAAAGAACTAACCCCCCCCCCCCTCCCTTGGGACACCCCCCCTTGCTAATATTTTACCTTTCAACACCTATTAATACCCACCTGTCTACTCCTTCATCTCTTTTCATTCATACCACCCCTCGTTATATATATATATATATATATGTGTGTGCATATATATATATATATATATATATATATATATATATATATATATATATTTTTTTTTTTTTTTTTTTTTTCTTGGTAGGGGAAAAATATTTCATAAGACGAAGTGTAATAACACAACAGTGTGAGATTCCTACTCACTAAAAAACCACCTCCCAATTCTCTTTTTACTATCCCACGGAACAGCCGTCAAGCATTACTTCGTAGGGGGAGGGGGGGGCAGAAGGGCTATGTGCCTATTTCTTCTTTGGACAACTTATGTCGGATTAGCCAGAGCTTGGCCTCTCCTTACTCGCTCCTGTATTGTGAGCCTTCTTCCGATTTGCGCTGCCTAGTCTGCTGCAGCACTCCAATGCTCCTGCCTAGTCATCATCAAAGTGACAATATTTTCCGGTGATGATTTCTTTCCGAATTTTATGTCAAGCTCTTCCTTTTATCGAGAAAAACCTGGACAACAGAAGAACGAGTGTTCCACTGTTTCATCCACGGGATCACAAGTAGATCAAGATTTTCGGTCTTGTATTCCGAAGCGAGCCAAGTAGGTCCTAAAGCAACCATGCCCTGTGAGCAGTTAGGTGAGATAATAATCTACCTCTCCATGTTTGCGGGATATCCATTTTGATATATCGGGTATCAGACGGTGTGTCCATCTTCCAGAAGGTGAGGCATTCTAGAGTCTCTGTCATCTTTCAAGGGTATGACTTCTTTCATCATTAGCCAATGTTACCCAGTGCGCATTCGGCTCTTAGCGTTTCCTTCGAAAAATCTGACTGCGTTCATCTGCCAAAAGATCTATCGAAGACATATCTACTATTATGCACACAGCATCATAGGACACAGTGCGAAAAGCTCGAGCTACACGCAGGGCACTCCTTCGATACACACTGACAACCTTAGGAGCATAAGACTGCACTTGGCAGGCTTCCGTCCAGATCGGTGCTGCGTACAAAAGTATTGAATTGTCTACATTAGCTAGAAGCTTCCTTCGATTTTCCTTTGGTCCACCGATATTCGGCATAATTCTGGCCAATTTGTTAATCACTTGTGCTGCTCTGGTGCTAATTTGGAGCAAGTGTTCATCAAAACGAAGTCTGGCGTCAATCTGAACTCCGAGATATCTAACAGACGGCTTTGATAAAATTTCAAACTCCCCGATGGTCAGACTGATTATCTCCCTCACTTTCCTACTGGTTACTAAAACTGCCTCAGTTTTATGATCAGCAAGCTGGAGGCCTACCGCTGAGAGCCTTTCACGAATGGTGAGGACTGCCTTGTTCGCATTGTAAATAATCCCCTCTAATAGTTTCCTTCGAACAATTATTGTCAGATCATCTGCAAACCCGAGGGTAGTAGTTTCCTCTGGCAGGGGCAGTCTAAGCACGGTGTCATACATAATGTTCCACAGCAATGGCCCTAGAACTGAGCCTTGAGGAACGCCACCCGTGACCTTGTAAGTTTTCAACCCATCTTCTGTATCATGCATCAAGATTCTATCTTTGAAATAGCTCTCAATAATCTTCATAAGGTATTGTGGGACTTCCATCCTTCGCAATCCGTCCATGATACTATCCCACCGAGCTGAGTTAAAGGCATTCTTAACGTCCAACATTATAATGGCGCAGTATTTCTTACCGCCTCTTCTCCACCTTTTTCCCGCTATGGCTTCCCGAGCAGCTCTGATTGCAAAATCACTGGCATCGATTGTCGATCAGCCCTTCCGAAAACCATACTGGTTATCGGACAATCCTCCGGGTCCTTCACTGACTTCATTTAACCTGCCATAAACAATCCTCTCCAATACCTTGCCAGCAGTGTCTAGAAGACATATTGGGCGATAAGATGAGGGGTTTTCCAGGTGTCCCTTTCCCTTTGGAAGGAGAACCAGTCGTTGCTTCTTCCACTGTGTTGGAAATACACCTTCACTGAGACAGCAGTTGTACACGTCTAAGAAGAGTTGCGGGTTCTTGTTATAATAGCCGTTTTCAAGGTGAGATTAGGGATATTATCTGGGCCCGGAGCTTTAGAGCTCCCTATTTTTCTGCTTGCTGTATCTAATTCGTCCTCAGTGATTTCTGATTCCAGGTCCAGCATAGATATCTTGTCAAAGTGGACTTCCGGGCCCCTTGGAAATAGCACTGCCACTATTTTTTCTAAAAGTTCTGAAGAGCTCGGGGGCGACAAGTTTGAACTTTTCAGTTTCGCCATGACTGTTTTGTAGGGCCTTCCCCACGTGTCTTTGTCAACCTCCTCACACATCTTCCTCCAGAAGTTGCGTTTACTGTCTTTTATTGCCTTAACTAGGTTAGGTTCCTTTTAGCTTGTTTCTGCTCTTGCTTTCGAGCATCATATAATAAGCGGCCTCTCGCTCACTGAGCTAATCTTCTGGTACGAAGACAAGTTCGTCGTAAAACAGCAATCTCCTCGGTCCACCAATACACTGCCATGTGCCGATTTCTCCTGGAAATTCTGCTCATTGATGCATCGCATGCCACAGTCATAAACTCCATCAGTTTTTTTTTTTTTTTTTTTTTTATGTGGGCGTAGAGAACTTTGCACTGCGACCATTAATTGATCTATTGTGCACCCCATTGATTGACGAGATTATTATAATCTCAATTTAGCCGAACCCGCAAATTTAAGTAAGCTTGACGGATTGATTAAGTCGTGCTGCCTGGGGTTAGTGACTCTGTCCGTGCCAAAGGTTGCAAACCTTAAGCTGGCTAGCCCATCACATTGGCAGATAATGTGATAGGGTGTTTCGTCCGCTGTATGACAAAAGCGACACGTGGGAACCTCCACCAGTCCCAACCTAAACATATGTGCATTGAGACTGCAGTGTCCCGTAATTGCCGCTATAATTGTTTTCAAATCCGCTCTACCCAGCTCCAGGAGGACTTTGGTCATCTTCTCATTGAAGCCTTAACTCCATCAGTTGCTTCGCTCTTTCTTCTGGCGTTCCTTTTAACTCGATTCTTTCCTGCATCATGATAACAAAGGAATTTCTTTCGAAGGACTTATGGTTCCAACCTGCTGCTCGCTGCGTTTTAATCATTTTTCTTGCGCCATTTGGGGTAACGACTTCGAAAAAAATGGCCTGATGGTCACTATGAGTATATCGGTCACTGACCTGCCAATAATTGTCCCGACACCAAAGGTTTGCGCTAACAAGAGTCAAATCGATTATTGAGGAATTGCCATTTCTAGAGAACGTTGGAGTAGAACCGGTGTTAAGGAGAACAGCATCAAGAGCAGCGAACGTGTCAAGAAGACACTCGCCTCTCCTGTTGGTATATCTACTACCCCATATAGTAGCCCATGCGTTGAAATCACCGGCTATGATAAGAGGATGCCGATGTCGCAGTTCATGCTCAATGCCATCAAGCAGAGCCTCAAATTCTTCTAGTGGTGCACTAGGTGATGCGTAGACACTACAGATGTAGATGCCTCTCACCTTGATCCACACAAATCCTTTTCTTCGAATCGGTTGGACTTCCTGTACAAAGTGGTCCTTACTGACCCAAACGGCTGCTCGGCCCCTAAGATCCTTCATCCATTGCCCGCTGACGTCTCTATACTCTTCGCATAGTACGGCGACGTTAATGTCCTTCTCATTGATAGTTGGCCAGCAGCGGTCTTGGGCAGCTTCGCAGTGATTAAGGTTTAGCTGTAAAAACCTCATTTCCGTCGCTTAGCAACTGCTTCCACCGCGCGCTGGTAGACTGGGCAGCTGCCTGTCAGGTGGCTGCGGTTTCTTTCGTCAGGACATATAAGGCAGTGGGCTTCGACAGTACACTCTTTTGCTGGATGACCCTCTTCACCATATCGAAAACAGAGTTTTGTTCTGTCGGGTCCCTTACAATATTTTGCTAAGTGACCATAGCTAAAACATCGAAAGCATCTCTGAGGAGATATTTTTTCCCTTACCCGGCTGCTTATCCATCCAACTTGAATACTCCCCTTTTCGATCACTTTTCTTGCTAGTTACGTTGGCAGCACGACTACCGCTGTTTGTGTGTCACCGTAAGCCTTGCGAAGAGACTTTACAGCGGAAATATCAATATTTTCCGCACGATCAATTTGAGTTCAAAGGGCATTAAGGACTTCTTCAGCCACACTCAGTTCATCGAGCTCCTTCAATTCGAATGCAACAGAGTCTCTCTTGCACTTTACCTCCGCTTTGTCAGCCATTTTCTCTGCTATCGCAGTACGAATTTGCTCCGTCTTTTGTTGAGCTTTCCTATCCAATATCAGAAGGAGACAACCCGTTTTACACTTCCGTATTTTTTGGACATTATCACCAATGCTCTGGAAGTCAGGATCGTTTTTTTATTGTTCGCAGGATATCTGCGTTAGTCGAGCCCTCCTTTGCCGTGACCATCAGAGCATCTGGACGAGCAGGTCTCATATTCCTGCTTATTTTTTGTTTGTTTGGCTTACGTTGCTTTTTCTTCTTGGCCTTCACCTTTTTCCATTGTCCACCGAGCCCCTCTCTTGGATTAGTTTCAGCTGTAGCAGAGACATCTTTTTCTTCCTGACCATTTGGTGTTTTTGTCTTCTCGCCGGTCTTCCCTAGAGTACCTGAAGTTTTTTCTCGAGATTCTTCATGAAGAGGTTGCAGACTCGACCTGGCCTGAGTTCCGCAGCTGTTTCCTGGTCGTGCCCGTTCTGGGTCCCCCCCCCCTCTGGGACAGGTATTTATTTTATATATCTTTCACTAATTTACCCATCCTCCCACCCTCTCTTCTCCATTTTATTTTCTTTCCCTAATAACCATAAAACACATAACTATATTATTTTTACAATTTCCATGCTCACTATCTCTGTAAGGCGCTTATTTATTTCCCAGCTTTAAGTATCATTTTTTGTTTTTCATCAGTGTTTATTTCTCATTGTTATGGTTATTAATGCCCCACATGATCCTCTTTGCTCTGTATTAATATATATCTCTTGTTCTCTCCCTCCCCATCTTTATCATCCACCAATTAGTACTTCTTATTTCAATACTAGTATACCAATACTTGTATTTCAACTTGAATATATACCCATTTTATTTTAGTATTTATCTTTATTAACTTATTCTTTATACCTTATTATTCTTTAATTTCAACATGTCCTGTTCTGTTTTATTATTATTTTAATCTCTATTATCTATTTCACTACCTTCCTGTCACTTGGTTATTAATACTATACACTCAATCATTTTAACCTTTATAATGTATTTAACATGCTTAAGAAATGTTTTATACTTCTTAATGTTCATTTTCTACATTTACCATGCTTTTATTATCCTTTTTTCTTTGCTTAACAATTTTTTAATTTTTAATTGTCTGTATTTTGCATATTTAGCCCTGAAGAAGACCTACAAAGTAGGTCGAAACGTTGGCACCTGAATAAATATTTCTTGATATTTAAGTGAAATTTTTTTACCTCTACCCGCACCATTTTCTTCCACATATTTCATCAAGGTCAACTATTTTCATTCATAATAATTTTAGTACTCGCTAGTTGCCGTGTCTAATTACTTACAATATTACTATAATGGGAAACAAATTTCCAGAGTTCCTTAAAAAGTAAAACATAAAGATTCAGTTATTTCTCTTTAATTAAAAACTAAGCGGAGATAATTTTGATACTAAATCATGCTTAATTGATCTGTTTATAATATTTATGAATTCAATATCAATTGGAGTTACTTAAATTTTGCTACTCCCTAAAAATCACCAAGTGCCTAGTGCACCCATGTGTAAAATTGCAACTGTTGATACTTAAGCCAGAGAAATTCAAATCTACTAGTATACCTCATAGATAGAAAATATAAAACAAACAAAAATAAAAATTGTTTTTGAAATTAATTAGTCTTAAAAAAACTACTTACCAACTATAGCAACAATACCTTTCTCGGTTTTTACTAAAACAGAAACATCATTTAACGTATGACCTGGTGTTGGAACTACTTGAAGATCATCTCCATCTAATTTTAACGGCTTACCTAAAATTTAAATGATCTCATATTATCAATTTTGCATCAAATGTTTCTTTCAATATTTAGTTTATGTTATTGCTCCTATGAAAGAAAGAGGGTTAGAGTCCAGTCAAAGAAGAAAATAAACTGGTAAGTGTTTAGTGGCCACTTTCCCTTCATTTCAAAAACTTGGACTGTTTTCACTGATCAAAGTATGGAACTTAAACCAAAACATCAACACTTAAGTAATTGTTACTCATAAGTATCTTCTCTTCTTTGGACTATATTTTGTGACTATATTGTATATAATATCTATACATTCAATGACACTCAAAGTCAAAAAATCTGGATTATTATACCCATATTACCTGTACTGAGTGGTTCAGTTATATAAAGATCTACCAGTTGCAGAGACTGCCCAACGATGTGAAAACTGTGTATAAACAAATGATTGTTTCCAGTATAATTTGAACTTCCATTCGTGCTGACTACAAACGCCACATCTTGTACTCCCAATCCAAATTTATTTAAGCCTATTAATTTATAATAAATGTCAATATGAGAAGGTATAGGCAAATCAAATAAAGAAAACATCACCAGTTGATAATTTAATTACTTATAAATTATTTGATAATTAAAGATAATGCTCACTATCCCTTTTAATGGCTACGATAATGGTGGGGTGGTCATATAAAAATGATATGAAAAATAACTATATCATTCACTGAAATAATATAGTAAATTAATATTTTATAATTGACTGAAATTCTTTTAGGACAAATTATAAGTTCATTTGTATTAGGCAGTGTGGTCTACATATGTTGTTGTTGCTGTCCATATTGTTACAAATAAATAGATTAAAAACGACAAATATATATGTGCATGTCTACTTAGGAATTCTAATCTAAAAGTTCCCTGGGGAGAGTAGAAGTTATATTAATGGGACATGATAGAAAGGAATTAAACAGATATTATTAAAATAATTAATAACTGAGTTTTGATCATTTAATACTGAAAGGACATAATTAAATACAGATAGGTTTAGAAACAATAAATCCATTTAACATTGCATAACAATGAGTTATTCATTTGCCACATATCCTATAAATGTGTTCTACTTCTTAGTACCCAATATCAACTTAGTAAAATTTGGGGGGGGGGGGGAGAAAGAATGCAAGGACTTCAACAGTTTTGAGTGGAATACGATAAAACGATTGCATCGCTTTAATATAGATAAGGTATATGTGGTCGAAAGAGGGCCTAAAGATTTAGAATGGGTTATGGGTGTTGTTCAGGAAAAGGCTGTGGAGTTTCTGATAACAATAGCTTTGGTCTCCTTAGCATTTAGCTGTAAAATAATATCTTCTATGGATAGCTGAAAATAAATATGATGTATGGTTCGAAGTTTGTATTGTTTTTAACTTTTACATCATATACAAGTTTAACTAATATTTAACTTTCTTTTTTTCCTTTTTTTTTTAATACAATCCGTATTAACCAGCACTCCCAATGGCCTTCCAATTAAGTCTAGGGCAGACTTGTAGGGTTCTAATGATTATTTATAAATATAAACAGCTTTTTTCACAGGGTCTTGGGTTAAGTGCTTGGTAAGGATATTAGTGTTTCTCATCCAATGGTTGTGTATGGAAGTAATTTGGTTAAGATTAAGTTTAACTACCGGGTTTTTCCCTTATAAGGTGTACCCACGTAAGAATTTCCAAATCCCTTAGAATCGATCCTCAGCAATAATAGAATAAACATTTATCTAGCACAACCATTCTTGAATCCTATACCTAGAGTTCAGGAGTATAGTATTCTATATTAATGAGCATCAATGCTCATAGTAAAATAATAATATAACTACAAGCAATCTTAATATGTTGAAAAATTGGATCAATCATTATTCCAATTGTCATTATTTCTAAACATTAAAATGTTTTGTTGATGTTTGTTTAGTTGCACAGCTCAAATCACAATGTTCAAGTGGATTTGAGGATTGTTTTTTATAAAATTGTTATACTTGTGCTTAGTACAGAATATCATTAGACAATTAATAAATAAAATAATTATTTCATCAACATCCTAGAGGTAACTAAGTAAAACAAATAATAGTTGCAAACCTTCAAGCACGATTTCACTATCCCAGTATGTCATGGTGTTGATAATAACATTTTTTTTCCCCATTACCAAGGTACAGGTACATTTCGATATAAGTGTATTTTGATCACCAATATAATGATAGCCTGTATGAATTACATGAACTTTATAAGGCATTTTTAATCCTGAAAAAGACGATTAACTCTTTATCCAATAGTTACTGTAAAAAATAATCAACAATCCTTCAGCATAAAATAAATAAAAGAATTCATACAATTATTGGTTTAGTCAGTATTCTCAGCTTAGATTAATTTTTATTGCAATGCACTAATAATATTAGGCACTTTTGGTGTTGCTTACAAAAAGTTATTTATATTATTTTAGTAATACCAATTAAGTTGTATAAATGAAATTGAAATGTTCACCTATTAATGTATAATCACATTTCGAATAAGAGATTTAAATCTGATGCTGACGAATTAGTAGGGCTAAATTGGAATATTCTGGTATTTTTCATGCAAATAAGAAAGAAAAATTACATTATATTAAATTATATTACATACCGGAACTCCATCAAAAACTGACCAAGATTATGTGGTATATTAAAATTTTATATTTCGATATTAGGTAATTACTCCGCAAGTTGCCGCTTCAACTTGAGTCACAACTTTTCCAAAAATACAAATTAGGATGAGCATTAGTATGGAAAAGAGATTAATTGTGGGAAATAATTCGTTAATTCGTCTAGAAATGGAGGTTTCAGCGTTGTTAGTCGAAACTTTTATTTCTTGATCGAATGATTATCAAAATCTTCTCATTACCTATAATTACATTCTCTTTTCCATACTAAAACTCACTATCATATTTGTATATTTGGAAAATATTAAAAAGGAAACGATTAAACAGTCAAAACTTGTGACTCAACCTACGGAACAAATACCCTATATTATTAATCTACATACCTTAGCTAAAGAAATATTGAAGCTTGTTTAATATCGATCGGTTTCTTTTTACTGCAGTCGGGGAGCAGATATTGAAGTAGACTTTGACTGTTTAATCCTGATCTTGGAAATTCTTTGAGCTCTTTAGATGTCGCCACTAATCACACACAGGCCAGTGAAACAAAATTGGAAACGCTATTGAAAACGTTATCTTAATTTAAGGAAAATATTTGAAGAGGAGACATACACATTTTTTTTTTTAAATCACACTTTTTAACTAGTTAACATTCATCTAACCGTCTGCATTTGCTCCATTTCAAGGGGAAAAAACAATTTGTATTAAGACTGTATAAATGATGACAAGATTTTGTATTTGGTAAGGTCCGGAATGGCTTCTGGTTTAACAGATAGTTATGTGTGGAATAAGGTTTTCCCGGACAATGAAATGTTCCGAAAACGTAGTTAACTGAATTCCCATTGCCTCTGGCAAAAATGACATGGAAATCTAGAATAAAAAGTTTATTTGAAAAATATAACTTTTCAGAACTAGAAACCAGTTTCTTTTTAATTAACCATAACAGTTCTGAAATAATAGAAGAATTGAAAGCGTCCCTGATTTTTTTTTTTATATATAATTTATTCAATGAAATTTACAACTGTATTATAATAATACAACAAGCAAATAGAATGAATGACAAGTAGAGAATTGATATCGGATTTGGGCCAAATCAGCAACAAATGGGACATTAAGGTCATTATCGATTACTTTGTTCGTTACAAAGTAAGGAGAGCATTGACGATTTTACGAAGGATTTTGGAATGTAAGGATTGAATACGAGAGAAAGTCGATGGTTTATTGGAACCCGTAAGGTCTATTCCGTAAGTCCAGATGGGCCTAATGATTGACATGTATATGAGTCTTGTCCCTGAAAATAAAAATAAAATAAATATTGATGTATTAAAAAAGACAAGGACTTTTAGGGTTTTTTCTTTCATATTTATTCTTTAAGACTTCCGTAAGTGTTAATTATATTCTTCAATACACAAACTTATTGATGTAATCAGCATTTAATTTGTGGGATTGCTAATATCAAGAGTCTGGCGATGGAGATACGTCATAACCAACATAATACATTAGGATTTATAGCGATCTTATATCTTACTATTTATTTTAGGCCATCCTTCTAAAATTAAAAAATAAACTATTTTCCTGAATAAAACTGTTTTTAAAAACAGTAGGGGAGATGAAAGGAATGCACTCAGAGGTGAAGTTCAAGACTTTAACCCCTACTATAATTAAAGTTATCAAAAGGAAAGTACTTGCTCTTACATGTGCCGGGATGTTTCTTTTTCTGTTCATGTTTGTTATTCCAAAGGGACTTAGTCCCAGAATAAAGTTACTTTTCTATTCCATCCTATATTTTTTTCTTAAGATAGCAATGGTTGAATAAAAATACTCAATTAAAACTCCTACTGCCCGGTTTCAGAGTACCTACTGTTTACTTCGTGATTGACGAATGAAAGCGTACCCAGCTCACCAATTTTGAATAGTTACGATTTTGTATATCAACAAAGAATCATTTTACTTAATAATGATGAACATTTTCTACAAGAGTACGACTTAATACCACTATTACTTATAAAATGGTAATATTAATAGGATAAAAAAAATTATGATTAATATATGTTTGATCAGATGACATTAATATAATATGAATAACATTATAATTGTAACTGAGGATTAAAGGACAGAACAATAAAAGAAATCTAAATATAATCAAATTTAACGTGGATTTTTACGCTAACAAAGAACTTTCAAATAAAATCAAAAAAAGAGATTACTGCTACATTGTAATTGCAATAACGAATTATAGTAGATGAATGGAAACGTATGCCCGAAAAGCCATTCTTAGAAATGACAAAAAAAAAATATAAAGCACTGAAGTTTTCAAACATTAAAATAAATTACGTATAATTTTGCGACTAAAGTTTATAAATAAATTTGATAAAATTATTATGCCAATAAAAGCTATATTTTTAAAATTGTAAAGTGATGTATCATGTTTTAATACATTTAAACAACATTTCTTTCTTTTCATATCACATTTTGAATTGATTTGAAATTAAAGTAGAGCCAGGAAAATTTTAAATATTCTTGTGAGCCATCGACTACAATTTTAAAGGAAACTTATAAATAAATGGTTCACGTTTCTTGTATCTTAAAAATTCTATTTTCTATATCTCTGCAATAATATTGACTCTTTTGTTTGTTTATATATATTAATAATATAGTAGTATTCGTAATATTCTAATTTCCATTTTCTTTCTTATAAATGATAATAAAACGAAAATTGGACTTTTAATATCGATAATAAAACTTTCTTTACTAAAACTTTTCGCCCTTCTGAACTTTCTATACAATAACTTTCTTGTAGGATCAATAATTTATTAAATATTTCGCGAATACTAAGGACAAATAAAACTTCTTTTGGTCTTCTCTCAAACGGGGAATTCAGCTCCTTGTTCAGGGACATGCTCTCTTCCAGAAAATAGTGCCTAATTTCAAAATTAGAATTTTATTATAATTGTTTCATTACGAGCCGGTGTTTTTAATAGCTAGATCAGACCCTTCTAAATCCCTAAGGTTCGAAGTAAATACGGATAGGGAATCCAAAGTCCGATTCATTATACTAAGAACACTTCAGTAACCCTCATATTTAACCAGCTTCTGCAGTTCCGTCATTTTGGTACGTAGATAAATTGAATAATTTGGGGTGCTTTTTAGTTGATAGTTCACCCGGTTGTAAAAAAAAATATTTTTTTTTATATGATTTAAATAATGCGTTTTTCCTCCAACCCTCAAGTTGAATCATTTCATAGAATAAGATTGAACTAAATTTAAAATAATATTACTATGCATAGATTGATAGATATTATTTTTTAAAAATGTATATATGTACATATATATATATATATATATATATATATATATATATATATATATATATATATATATATATATATATATATATATATATATATATAAGATCCTCATCAGAAAGGAAAAGCCGAATACAATTTTAGAGCCACATCAATAGAATTCTTGGATATACACAGCGGCTCAAGGCAACTACACTCTGGATGATACAAGGTAAACTTGATCTGAATAAAGTCCAGATAGACTCAGAGGACATCACTGAAAAAAGTGTCTTTGCACACAAGATCAACAAGTGGGACGTGATGCCAGGGAAGACAGTACCCACAGCTCAAAGACCAAAGTGAACTGTACGAGGGTCTTTAGTGTACGAATGAAGGAGTACTGGAAGAACAGGTAGTAGTCATGGATGCTTTGCGTGGTCTGTAACTGTGTTTTATATATATAATTTGACCAGTTGATGTACACATTATTCTCACTATTTGTGGATTGATGATTTTTTTTGTAGTAATTGATGATCAACAAAGTTTGTTACTTTTTTGTTTTAGACACAAAAATGACACTTTATGAAGTTTTTGAAATTAAAACAGGATATGCTCAAATTAGTAATGATGGAATGTTGGAAATTAGTACTTGTACCTTAATTAAGGGAAAATACAATTGTATTGTTAATACAATGATACCAACCAATACAGAATTTATTTTAAGAGGTTAGCAGCTAATACATATTTTGACTTTATATTTATATGAATAGAATATTAAGAATGTTTTAACATAATTCAATAATTGGTTGGAATATTATAAAATGTTTTGTTCATGATAAACATTGATTTACTTATTGTTCTCTAGCTCTACTCAGTCTTTTGGATATAACTCTTGGAAATTCTTCAATATTTTGATTATCACTATTCTGGTAAAGACATTTACTTATTTGTATGTGAAAAATTGGTGAATATTTATCAAATAGTTACAATTAATGGACTAATTACATAAAATACAAGTGTTAAGAAAAACAAAAACAGTGCTAAGAAAAAAAAGGAGATATTATGTGAAGTGGGGATGTTCAGTACATAGGGGACTGCACTACAAATCTTTAGCTTTGGGATCCAAGACAAGGTGTGGGGGTATATAATTTATTCTGCAATGAGCCATCAATTGAACTGGATAAACTCTATGGCTTTCCAATATTCCATATTGTGGTAATTCTTAATAAGGGAAAGAACCAGATCAGGTGATTTTGCTCACTTCAGGTGAGGAAAATCACTATTTCCTACCAAATAAAGAGTCCAAAACAAAACCCTTCATGGATTGTTGTGGTGCAGGTTGTATTAAACAATTTAAGAATAGTTACATGTAATCGAGTGACAGCAATCCATCTGTTTTACATATATATATATATATATATATATATATATATATATATATATATATATATATATATATATATATATATATATATAAGTTTTTTTTACTTAAAGCTATAAGAAATTTCTTCAAACAAAGACATGACAAAATGATTTTTTTCCCCTGAATCCTAACCCAATGTAAACATTTGGATCAATCTAGGCCCAAATAAACAGGCTTGAATCAGATCAGAAAGATTTTTCTCATAGGACTGAAAACATGAATGGGGCCCATTAATATAATCAGCATCAATGAGTATTAACATAATCAAAAGGATAAATGTATGTTTGAAAAAAAGGAATTTTCTTAGAAAAATTATGTACCACAAGAAACTGAACCAACAATAGCTGGTCACCTTACACCAAATTATAATTTTGATTTGATCCATCCTCTTTCAACGTGGAATCAAATTTATTTTTCAGTTCTTAATTATTTAGGATGCACAAAACAGCCGAAATTTTCTTAATTTCATTAAAAACTGAGTTTAATATTGTTCCTTATTGATTTATAATTAACATATATAATTAATTATTTCTGTTAACAGGTTTAAAGAATCATAATTTAAAAGAAGATAATATAGATTACGTAATTAGCACAAATGGAGAATATGGTAATATTGGAGGCAATCATTTATTTTTAAAAAGTATTCATGTCGTTGGTCACACCATTGCAAAGAATGATATTCATTATCCAAATGAACTCGACTTTGGTAATATAATATGTTATAAACTGAAGTAAATGTTTGAGCTGATACAGAGAAACATTGGATAACTTTAAATTGTAGATAAAGAATATTCGATTGATGGGGATAGTCTCAAAATATTGCCTACACCTGGTCGTACCCTACTTGATATTACGGTCTTAGTGAATACTTCAAAGGGTACGGTTGCTATTACTGGTAAGAGCTATTTACTCACATAATTCAATTATTTATCTTAACACATATAAATTATTTTATAGCATTTTTTTTTTTTTTTATTATTATTTATTTCTTGAAATTTACAACTGTATACAAAATACATCTAGTAAATATAATGAGTGAATACATTGACATGAGAAGACAAGTAGAGAAACTACCCAGTGGTAGTACTCAAATTAAAAAGTTCAGTTTAGAAGGTCACGAGGCCATCTTCTTTTCAGACGCCTCGGAGGGTTATCGGGAATCAAAGAGGAAGCTAGGTTTGAAACTAGAGGGTTTGAGTGGGAATCAAGTTTGTTATGAAAGGATATATACCGGGTTCGGGCTAAATTAGCAACAAATGGGACATTAAGGTCATTATGGATGACTTTATTCTTAACAAAATAAGGAGCGTTGAGGATTTTACGAAGGATTTTGGATTGTAGGGATTGGATACGAGAGGATTTCGATGGCTTAGTGGAGCCCCAAAGCTCTATTCCATAAGTCCAGATGGGTCTAATGATTGTCATGTAAATGAGTCTCTTGTAGTTAATTGGGAGCTTAGAACGTTTATCTAGTAAATGCTGAAGTAGCCTGAAACGGTGAGCTGTTTCTTGTCGTTTCAGTCTAGTATGAGGATTCCAAGTTAAGCGTTTGTCAAGCTGTAGTCCTAAGTACCGGATCTGTTCTACAGGACTTATAGGGATGTTTTTAAACGATACAGGGGGGCAGGAAGTCGCAGGTTTACGACGGAGGGTAAAGGTGATTTGATGAGATTTGTGAGAATTTATTTTAATCCTCCAATTTTGACACCAATTTTCAAGGTCAGTGATGTGGGATTGAAGAGTACGGGATGCTATAACTGGATCAGTGTTGACAGATAATAGACAATAGCATTTTTTAATAATAAATTTCCATAAAATCTGAAAACATGAGGTAATTTTAATTATGGTTACCCCTCCCTATTCATGTATCCGGAATAAAATAAATCCATCAACAGTACATTCCTAAGTATTATTGTTAAGGCCAGATGAAGTAGTAACCTTATAAAATATTATTAGTTTTAATCATAAAAAAACTAAATCATTTTTTGTAAAAGAAAGAACATTATATTTACTTATTTTTCACATTTTATTTTTAATATAATAATTTAAATGTTTAATTCATAATTGTTTAGAATAATTTAATTTAAAAGGTAATTTATTTTGTTTAGATATAAGTATAATATTTGTAATAAGTTTGAAACATATGTTATAAAAGTGAAGAGAGAAAAACAAAAGAGAGTCGACCGGCTTTTGTTCGCTCCGGCTAGACCGACCCTGAGAGTGTTGGCACGAGCCTCTTGACGTGCACATCGTATACTCTATTGGAGCCCAAAGTTGCATTTTGATACTAATTTGCTGCCCACCTGCAGGTGTAAGTTTAAACTTAGTCATCGATTCGACCAATTCGAATTGACCCAGTCGATCATCTCAACATCTATTGTTTCACCATCTTCGCTCGCCCTGCCGACAAAATTCTTCTGTCGTCTCAACATCCACCTCACCCTGGCGAGAATCTACTATCTACTGGAATCTACTTCAACAGACAGATAAGAGTTTTCATAATTATATCATTTCAACAAGAAAACCAGATAAACATTCATTATTTTGTAATAGATTTTATTTGAACATTTTATTCATTTGTAATTTAATAGAGTTAAATTTATTATCGTAAGATTAAATAATAATTGTTTTCTTTTGTTATTAATTAGTTTTTTATAATTTAGGTAATATTAGTAACTTCATTTTCTCATTATAAAAACGTTTAAATTGTTCTTTTAATTTAATTAATTGTTGTTTCATTCTCAAAAATATTAGTTATTTAATTTATGAAAATTGATTTATGTTATTAGTTTAATAAAAGGTTACAATCAAAATGACATGCGATCTGGTATAATTGAATCAGAAATTTATTTTTCTTATCCATTTCGGAGCTCTCATCGAAAGGTCCAATAACTATTTCGAGGTTGCTCAAACAATTATAAATTTGAAAATACCAGCAAAGCTCATCATATGACAAACTACCTAATGTATAAGGAAATTGGCCCAAGGCTCCTCAATTATCACACCTTTAATAAGTCATGGATGAAGAAATTAATATCTTATAATAAATGATAAATATCTTAATTATGATAATAATCTTAATTATCATAAAAATCTTAAATTCTCAGTTTATAGCTTCTGGAGCTGATGACCCAGTTTGTCCAGTTTTTAATACAAATTCTATAAAGAGTTCAAGATTTTATAACTCTACTTTTCCAATATCCGTAGTCAGTTAAAAATGAAATAAAAACTTATTTAGTTGTGTGGGTTATTAGATATTTGGAAAATTATATGGGTTTTTATTCCTATATATGGAAAAATCTAAAAAAAAAATAATGACATTTATAAAAGGGGATATTGATACTAGAAATTAAAAATACTACTACTATCAGAATATAATTTAGTTGTTAAACCATAAAATAGTTGACTGGATTATTCTAATGATGGATTGAATTGCTCAGGGGCTACGGTCAAAGATAACACTAAATAAGCAGAACTTATTTTTTAGTTGTGCCAAAATTTCGGCCTATGGTGTAGGCCATCTTCAGGACAAATAGCGGGTCCTTAGTGTGTAGTGACTTATCAAACTTTTAGAGTTCAGTTGACAAGTCACCACAGTCCAGGCACAGTGCTTTGACTGCACCCCCTGACCAATTCAATCCATCATGTATACAATAGTTTTGATTCCAATATTGTTGTTCCTAATAGAGCATTATTGAAAAATTGTTGATACAATGTAAATTACAAGTTTAAAAATCCTATTTAAGATTAATGTCAAAATATCCATTTTTAATTTTGGGAGAAGTGGTTATTAGTGCAGTTAAGAAGTTCTTTTCTTTTTTGATTAAAATATTTTTAATTAAGTATAACAACACTGATGTAACTATAGTTTTTGTAGTCAAGTTTTGAAGGCCCTCATAATTTTCTTACTCAGAAATTTTTGGTGTGACTGGGTGTTATTCAAAATAATATTATTAAGTTAAAAATGGTGTTACTAAATATATTATAATTTGATAATCTAATCTATAGTAATAATGTTATATTTTAATATAGTTGGAAAAACTTTATCATATATATTATCATACTACTTACATATATAACTTCAGGTCATTTTATCTGAACGGAGCTATTCACTGGAGGTGCTTTATGTTAATGTTTATCATGACTTATGAAGATATGTAAAGCAGATAACCACACACATATATCTCTTCCACACACATATTTCTTTGAGTAAATACATTTATATACATAAGAGGCTTACAGGTGTCTTTTGTAAAATAACTCATAAAAAACCACACTCTTTAGATTTACATTGTGATTGGAATGAATTTAATATTAGATTTATTGAATTTAAATATGAATTTGAAAAAATTATAATGCTCTGAAAGTAATGTTGGTTTATCATTGAATGACGACATTGTCGGATTCTTTAATAAAAGCTACAATCCAGATTTTCTCAACTACAGCTCAAATAACTACTTGAGTAGAATAAATTACAATATTTTTAAACAATAGTTATATAGAATTTTACTGATTTTATTTGAATTTTAGGTGGATTATTTGTAAGGGAAGATGACATACTTAACCACTATATTTGGCTCCTTCCCAGACCTGAATGCCCATCTCTTCAGAGACATCATAGAGAATCTCTGATAAAGTCAGTCCAGAGGATTATTCCAGGACATGGGGAGGGATTCGATGTAACTCAAGAAGTTAAAACTAGATTTCTTAAGCACAGGTAACTACTAAATGCAATTTTATTATGCCACTATCTTGCAAGACATTTTGATATGATTATCTATACATATTAGGTTAAACAGTATTTAAATCTGAAAATATACATTTCAATATTTTTGAAGCAAACATCAAGGATGAAAACTTTTTCCCTTCTTTAGCTTA
This sequence comes from Troilus luridus, assembly GCA_964056705.1. Classification (NCBI taxonomy): domain Eukaryota; kingdom Metazoa; phylum Arthropoda; class Insecta; order Hemiptera; family Pentatomidae; genus Troilus; species Troilus luridus. Next base: position 75,596,513 of record OZ057416.1, on the reverse strand, counting down.
GTAAGCTACATTTGGTAGGGGAAAAAATTAAGGGTTCGCGTCAGCAATATGCACAATATGCTCGTGACAAATTGGGCAAGACTGGTGGCCCATGTATGAGTTGTGCAATTGGTTTTAATCAATTTAAGTTTAAAGGTTAGAATTTGATTGTTATAAGAATAATAATATTTAATAAAAGATCATGTAATAGTTGTGCAATTCATACAAATAATAACTTAAAACATTAATAACTAGTTAAATTATTGTTTACCCTATAATATTTAATTTGTTAAATATCTTGTTTTATAAAATAACTAGCTTTTGCCTGTGGCATCGCTCGTGTCGAATTTTGTCTGCCACATAAAGTTTCATGACTGATCATTTAAAATAAATAATTTAATTTTTTTTAACTATAAGTTACTCGTACATCCGAAATTTCAGATGAATAATTGAAAGTACAAATGATCTAAGTATTGTTGAACTTAACGATTATAATAATGCTAAAAATGAAAATAAAGGTCATTAAAATCAATGTAAAAACAAATACAAGATATAAACAATCAACATTTTTTATTGATTGTGTAACCCATCTTAAAGGGTGTTTTTTCTACAGTTACACAAGTTTAAATCATAATAAAACAAAGAAATATATTTTTAATATCAATGAAACAGGCTTTATTGGATAGAAAATTTGATGACATTAATGTTTAAATATGATTTTGGCCATGTGGCTGCTACGGCTGGCGCGTACAAGGCGCAATCTGGAACACCAATTTTCCCAAACTTTTCGCAGCATATGCCGCCGTATTTGGCCAATAAATTTATACAAATAAAATAATTTAAACATTAGTGTCATAAAATTTTCCATTCAAGCCCTTTTCATTGATATCAAAAATATATTTCTTTGTTTTATTATGATTTAAACTTGTGTAACTGTAAAAAAAAACACCCTTTATGTTTTGATCAATAAAAACACTACTTGAAAATGTATATAATTAATTATTGTTCCGAGTGCCAGCATATGTGTGAAATATTAACACTTTAACTGCCATAGTGTGATTCAGTGGTATGCTCTCTCAGCCCAGGCATAAAATTCATCCATTGAATGTTTTGTACCTAAATTAAACAATTACATGCATTCCTACTTCCAAAATGGCGGGTGTATCAAATTGATACATGTGGCTCTGTAATACAAATTATTGAATGGTCCAGAAGTATAATTTTGATACATACCACTTCTAATGTGAAACAAGTTTTTGTGGCAACTGACAAAAAAACTATTTTTTTTATTAACCATATAGCAACATTTTTATGAAAATATGTGATAAGGAATCTGAAATATCTCATTACATACAAAAGTTACTTTCTTCCATATACATTGACAATACTTCTGACAGAAAAATTACTAAGATCATAAAATAGTTGAAAAAATTGCATGTACATTGATGTATTTCAAAAAAACTCTATGGAATATGCATGCTGACGGGCATATATTATGACACACAGGCCATTCAAGGTCAATCCTCGCACAAAATAATACAAAACCTTGTATCAATTTGATACAACAGCTCCAAAGTCACCCTCTCCGTTGTATCAGACTGATACATATTGCCTCGCTATGTAATTCTCTCATGTATACACATGATACATATGGCTTGACAAGGTTGAATCAATTTGTATCAAATATATACAAATGGCAGTCAAAGTGTTAATATTTTCAATTTAAACTTTAAATTTAAATATTTCAGACTATAATTGATTTAGCTACTCAATGACTATGGTTGATTCAGTTATTCCAAAGTTTTGAGTTTTCACTTCAGTCGGCAGTCCTCATGACTGCCTACTTATTTTTTTATTTTATTTTTTAATTTTTCCATTTTCTTTAGAGAGGATGAACCTTCATTATCACGGAGAGATTTGTACAGGATTGGATTATTCTGAACTCATCCTTTCCATTTCTTTCCTTCTTTTCTACTGCGAATTATGATACTTATCCTCCTTAAATGAAAAATGTCACCATCATCTTTATAATCTTACTGAATGATGGGAAACTGTTAAGCTAAAGAGAACTTGATGCTGCTTTATTGTTATATAGATTTCATAAGGTATAATTAAAATGTAAATCAGGCTGAAGATATTAGCTTCACAGGCAAAGTTTAGGAATATAAATAAAAAATATAGTTTATTTATTAAAATTACAGTACTCCTTGACCTACAATAACAATAAATTTATATTTTATACATATACTTTTACACAGTACATAGACTGTGTAAAAGCATAAAATTTTCTTCCCTTTGCAAACCATAAAATGCTTCATTCTATACAGTTAATTAACAGTCTATTTCATATCTAGATATATATTTTGCCTGTTAAACTTAATGTCAAGATTTATTATACTATATAAAAACCAATCCAACTATGAAAGAGTTAAATTAATAAATATATCTAATAGTTTTTGTTTGTAGGTCTTAAGTAATGATTATAAATGTATTTTCCTAAAATTTATGTTAAATAAAATTATATCATAGTGAAGTTACAATAAACCAATGCACATCATTCAAGTTGATAATACAATAAGAAAAAAGATTTGTTATAAAAATAAATGTCTAATATCATTCAATAGACTACTAGAACTGCAAAATACAGTAATTATTATAAGAAGTGAACTTTCTATATTGTGATTAATAACCAGATGCACATTAACCATTTGTGTAATTAATTTTAATTTTATTAGCACATACCAAATATAAATAAATAAATTATAATAGAAATATATTGTTTCTTCGACCAAAACTAAAATGTATTTGTGGTATTTGGAATGTATTTTGTGGATAATTATCTTGTTTCATGTTGATCTAATTTTGATATCTTGAATTGTTACATTTCACAAAAAAATAAATTATAACTTTTTTTTATTTGCTTACTGTATTTACTTCCCTTTTAATCTCCAAATATTACAAGAGAATCAGATTATCTTTTAACTTATAACCTAATTTTTTATTCCCCTTGTTCACCCCAAAAAAGTCTTTTAAGCTAGGACCTGATATATACAATAATTTTGAAATTCTCTTAATTTCGAAATGAGGCACAGAAGATACTTTATGTTTCGAAGATAGAAATAGAAGAATTGTCTTGAATAATATAGTTCAAATCTCTCCCAGTAATGGACAGCAACAAATAGCATACATTCAATATAAAGAAGAATTTGAAATAAATCATTGTGCTTCTAATTAATTTTTAAAAAACTATTGTTTCAATTTTTTTACTTGGAAGCATTAGGCCAGCTATCTTATGACTACGATGTAAGTATATTTTTTGAAATCCTAAAGTGTTAAAGTTTTAGTTTAATATGTGATAAGCGCCGTTTTAGGCTACTTTAACATTTACTAAACAAACGCTCTAAGCTCTCAATTAATTACAAAAGACTCATATACATGACAATCATTATACCCATCTGAACTTACGGAATAGAGCTTTGAAGCTCCACTAAACCATCAAATTCCTCTTGTATTCAATCCTTATAATCCAAAATCCAGTAACAGACTAAGTAATCCATGATGACCTTAATGCCCCATTTGCTGCTGATTTGGCCTGAACCAGATATCAATCTTATCATGAAAAATTTCATTCCCACTCAAACCCACTTATTCAAACCTAGCAACCTCTTCAATTCCTGATAATCCTCCAAGGCGTCTGAAAAGAAAATGGCCTCGTGATCTTCTAAGTTAAACTTTTTATTTGAGTACTACCACGGGGTATTTTCTTTACTTGCCTTCTCATGCCAAAGTAAACAATCATTATACTTACTTGATGTATTCTGTTATACAGTTGTAAATTTCATTAAATATCTTTAAAAAAAATTGTAATAAGGCAATTGTATAAAGCAAGTTTTACACGGAATATTGTTTAAACAATTTTACCTGGAAGCAAAAAATGTTCCAGATTACATGAGAGCCCATGTACCACCCAGATTATTTGACAGGAATTCCATCAAAGCACCTGGATTTAGAGTGAGTTTTCATTAAGGCAGAAATAAGGTCAGTGGGTGAGATGTAGTAGAAATAAAAGTTATATAAGTTAAATGATGGGATTAATGGAAGCATGGGAGAAGATTTTGAGGAAGTATTAAAGGAGATAGACAATATTAGTTTTTATCATTGGGTGAAGCTCGAAAGACTACAGAGAAAGGGGATTTACAAAGAGAGAGTTTGGGAAGGAGTAGCCAAATAGAGTTGGGATTGAGAGCTTCATTGCAGTTGGAGTTTCTCTGCCTCATTGTAGACTGTGCTATATTCTGGAGAACTATAAACTATTGATAGTCATCAGTAAGTCTTGTGCATCTAAAGTTCCTATGGGCCATGCTTTCTTTAGTGGTCTTTGATTTTATAACACATCCAGGGAACAAGCAGCGATGGAAGCTTAAGGTTTTGAGTTTGGATGGATATCAAGGTTGGTTATAAGATTAGAAGTTTTGGCAACCATGGAATCGATATTAGCATAGGAATATATTTTAATCCAGTTCATGGCTTCAAGGGAAGGTAAGATGCTTTCATGAGTGATTGGATCCAGGTTGCCGAAGGATATGGTTTTAGGGATGATCACTGGAATTTGGATATATTATGAAATTTGGATTGTTGTTAGAGAACAGAAACGAAACCGGCAGTTGGGAGGAGAGAAGAAGTTTCTGTGGAGAATCAATGAAATACCAATCTAAGCAGTTGCCTAACTGATGAGTGAGATGGGTGGCAGAAAATGAAACAGTGGCTCAGTGAAGAGAGATTTCGAGGTGAGATGATTAATAGAAATTTTCCAGTTATAGGCTGTCATTGGATTTGGTAAGGAGATTGGAATATAAATCACCAACAATTTTGAAGTAGTTATAGAGTAGAACATTACAGAGGATTCATTCAAAGCTAGAATTAAAAGGGGCGAATGGAGGGTGATATACCACGAAATCCAGGAGAGGGTGTGCGTTGCAGCAAATTTCAAACAAAATCTTCATTATGAGGAAAATAAATTGGGTGTGAGAAATGTACGATTTGGGATTTCAGGATTTTTGCACATAAAGACCTTCAGCTCCACCAGTCTGATCAATCCTGCTCAGTCATAGCAGATAGAGGAATAATCAGATAAGGATATAGAAGAGGTTGGGATGTGAGGTTTTAGCCATGTTTCGGGGACTCTATGGTAAAAGTTGTAAGTAAATGAGTAGGTGAGGATTGAAAATTTCCGTGACTGGAGATCAAGATACTAAACATAATGGAGAAATAATAGATGAATTCTCAGTATTTGAATGGGGTGCTGTAAAAAATTAGTTTAATTGGAAGAATCATGAAAAAAGTAAATAATGTACAAAAACAATTAAACAAAAGGGAGCCACGACAAAAAAACGTTTGAAGAAAAGTAATATTAGTAGGTGCTAATGAAGAAAACAAGATATATGTATATGCCAATTTACATAAAACAGTGATTACCAAAGAGTCGAGGGTGTCTAAAAGTCTCCAGAAGACATTAAGATCTAAAGACTGATCGATGTATATGACAGAGTGGCCGTCATCTTTCCTGTACTCTACCAGCTGCTAACCACGCGTATTTTCATTTAAACGCTGCCTTCTTCTGCTGGACTAGCCTTATACAGACGGATGTGTACAGCCAGTGGAGTCTCCTTACCGTCTTGGTTAACCCCTGGTCCTGTTCTCGCCAAAAGGAACGTGCGAATATGAAGACCCTGTAGAGGAAGTGGAATTACTTGAGGCTAACCCACAGTACGCCCTAATTCGCAAGAAGGATGGATCAGAATCAACCGTGTCCCTGAGACAATTAGCACCTAAAGGAATTCCTGAAATGTTGGAGAAGCCTTGCCCTAATGGTGATGAATCCGCTCCAATATTAGAACCCTCTAACATGATACATCCGGAAGAACCCTCTCCCACTCCATCTGTTCATGGCTCTCTCTCTAATGAAATTGGAATCCCAGTGTGCCCCTCAAGATGTCAACGGGTGACCAAGGCTCCATCTTACCCGAAAGACTATGTTACTAATTGAAAACCAATCCTGGTGTTACAAATCTTGAATGAAGTTTTTAAATCCTTCTTTTGTATCTCAAATATTGTACTTAAATTTTGCCAAATTTGTTCTTAAATCTTTCTATGTATCTCAAATATTGTACTTGAATTTTCCCAAATGTTTTAAGAAAAACTTAGGGTGAATGTGGTGATTTTTAATCCCACTCATGTGAGGGAAACTTTCCCAACTATTGTCTAACCTGAGAGATAACCACTTATATGTTTTGTAAACTCTCTATTATTGTACAGTTGTTGTTTTAAGCTAATAAAAACCTTTCTAAGGGTAAATCATTCGCCCTTCATTTTCATCACAGATGCCTTATAGCCTGAGTTATTCTTCCCCGAGATATGCACGGTGGAAGTCATTCTCCGGCCAGCCGATGACCCTGGTGGATACGTGTGGATTTAATCCCACTCGTGTGGGGGAAACTTTTCCTACTGTTGCCTAACCTGACCGATAGCCATTGATATGTTATGTAAACTCACCCTTCTTGTACAGTTGTTGTTTTAAGCTTGTAAAAACCTTACTGAGGGTAAAAAGTTCGTTCTTCTTTATATTCACAATAATTCTTTTTTTTCTGTACAAGATCGTCTCTCACAGGCTGCGTGGCTATATGGCCTGTAATTGGTAAGTTACCAAGGGTCATCTTTCCTTGGTCTTCGACGATTTACTATGCCGAAATCCTCTACTTATCATCTTGATGCCGAGACCCGCTCTGAAGCTCGACACCTGCGGTATTTTCATTTTTCGAGAGCCTGATATTCAACTCAAAACTAAGCTCCCCATATTTTTTTAGCGATTTTTTTTCGCTAAGATAAATATATTTTGGAGATATGAGTTGGCTATAATAAATCTGAATACCTTAAAACAGCAACGGCAGGACATTACCAAGGAGGTACAAGCACTAGCAGGTTCCTAGTTCTCCAACTTTACTTTTACGATGCTGAAATTGATACTGAAATTTAATGCTTCAGAAACGTATTCGATTATAATGCACCCTTTATGATGAGGAAACTGCTGGAAGCCTATAAGGCAGGAGGCCTGGAAATCAGTAAAACAAAAAGCGAGTAAATGACATTAAATAATAGTGGAAACTCCTCACTAAATATTGGAGAATCGGTTTTGACCCCAACTGGACAATTTAAATATTTAGGCAGGTGGCTTTCGAGGGGGAACATCAGCAAAAAAGATATCGACGAAAAGTTAATAAGAGGCAGAAAAGTTATTAGGAAAGGGAGCGGAGTGGCTCAGTGGTTGAGCACTGAGTTGCCACGCCGGAAATCCTGGTTCAAATCCCCCTGCGGGCAGTTACTTTTATTTAGTCTGTTTGCAGCCGGAGATGGATCATATAGGATCTAGGACTCTCCTGGGGCTCACCCAGCCTCTATAAAATATTAAAAAAATAGGGTACCCATAATAAGGGGGGAAACCTGGCGGTTGAGCGTGACCTAGGACAAGCCACCTCCTTGCAGAACCGTTGTCCATGAAACAATACAGTCTCAACCATGTACTGAACCTCCAGACTCGTTCACGGGTCGTAGTGGTACAGGTTTTTTTAAAAAAAAGTAATTAGGACTTTAAATTCTGTTCTGTGGAGTAACGACATCATGATAGCAACAAAAAAGAGACTCTACAATTCATTTCTTATAAATATCGCCCTGTATGCCTCAGAAACCTGGTCCGTTTCAATTGACTCGGCAAGAAAACTGCTTTCAATGGAGATGGATTTTTGGAGGTGTAGTTGTAGGATATAAAGACTACAACACGTTCCGAATAACAGAATTAGGGAAGCAGTAACACTTAACATCCTGTACTCAGTTGAGACGAAAAAAATGAGTTGGCTTGGTCATCTTATGAGGATGGCGGACGAACGATAGCCTAAAAGGGTACTGAAACGTACCACCGGAACGGGGGAAGAGAGGTTGGCCAGAAAAGAGGTGGATGGAAGGGATCCCGGAGGCAATAGCCCCAAGAGGACTACGAGAGACGATAAAAAGAAGTGGCGACAGGGCTTGTATGAATTAGGCTACGATATATGACACATTATGATACCTATTCGTCAATTTTTATATCCTATTTTTTGTTCAATAGTATTTTCTTATTTTTTTCCTCCTGTTAGTTTTTCAGTTTTGATCGCATAAAAAAAGTATCAGTTCCGCATGTAGTCGCTTCGAGTTTTCACAAGTATTACCTTATCATTTATTCCCGTTTTAATATTATCTTAAATAAAAGTAATCGTGAGTTTTAGCATAGGAAAAAGAGTGTATGTGAAATTTGTATATTTCGTTAACCATTTCACCAAGAAATGAACGTTTCAACAAACATATATCATCATCCATACTTCCAAACGTTTGTTTTTTGATGTACTGGTTACAGAAATACACACATTTTCCGTGAATACATTCTTCTATCATACTAAAACTCATGATTATTTTTATTTTCGAGAATAATAAAAAAAAGAAATGAATGTAAAAATAAAACTTGTGATCTAATTCGAAGCGACAACCTGCTGAACTAATACAAAAAAAAAAAGGAAAACAATTGTTGACGCTCCCCACAAGATAAATTCATGGCACAAAACTAATATTTTAATGTTTTTTTAACTTTCAATGCATAAAATATTGTAATGTAACGTTAAATAATACATTATTATATCCTTTAGTTAATATTTGTAAATGACAGGCAGTTCACTGTGATGATGGATCTAAGAAAAATTAACTGCTTTTGAAATTCTCAATCCAAATATTCACACACACACACACAAAAAAAAAAGCAGATGTACAAATGGTTTTTGGCGTATTAAAAAATATATTAACTCAATGAATCATTATTTTTCAAAAAAACTTATTTGGATTGCACTGTATTAGTTCTTCCTTTATCTGGGAACTTTATTGGATAAAGTCTATATTGGTGATAAAGGCAACCAAAGTCCAAACCATAGCACAACAACTTCTATTCTCTTCAGTATGTATTATTGTATAATCTTACATAATTTCAGTTTGTTTTTGATATCTTATTACTAATTTTGTTTTTTAAAGAAGCAAATTCCATTAATTTTGTGTCAATATTGTTCTTTTTCAAGATCATATCACAAAAGTTATTTTTCTTACCCTAAAACTTCTGTTAGGGAATTAAATTACATCAAACTTTATCAATGCGGTAATTCATATTGAATAGAATGACTATGAATTGCTTGTTGAGAGAATAATGTATGAAGTTCTAAATTTTATAATTTATGGGTGTAAAATAATGTTTTTGTGGCTGAATTTGTTATTATTTTATAAATACTTTGTTAAAGTTGCGATAAATAAATATTTTGGATTGGTAAAATACAAGAACTACAATTATTCTTATGCTGTGTATTCTAATTATTCTATTCCATTTTCACTGTAATGAATGATTTAATTTTTTTTTTCAACACAAAGATCTATAGATTATTTTACACAGTAAATTAATCTTAACAATTTTAATTAATTACTCTTTTGTATTAGGGAAAAATGGTGTATAGAATAATTAACGTTCAAGAAGGTTATTATAATCAAACAGATGGTAATATCTCGAAGAATTGTACCTGTACCTTGATAGTGGGACGGATCAATGTCATAGTTAACACTATGACACCTTGGGATAAAGACAGGATTATACATGGTTTGTAATTACAACTCATTATTAATTTCTTTTAAGTAGAATATATTATTAAATAAAGGTAATAAACTATGTGTACCACTTGTACTTTATTTTACTAATTGTTAAATGGAAATTTACTGTTTTTTTACATGGTCGTTATTATTTTGTTAAGGTTAGCCAGAATCTGAGTTATTCAATTAATTATATTCCTTATTGGGGGCAGTATCTTGGTTTCTGTATAAGAGTTATTACAGAAACCGGTGAGATAGCTTGAGTAGAAGTATCAGGATTTTCTTGGATCCCCATTTCACAAAATGAATGTTACCTCAATCAATAGGTATTACTCGATAAAGAAGAACTGTTTCTTGATTAGCCATTATATAAGATGATCTATGCAGGATGAAGTTGAGCTGTTAGGTTTTATTCTAAATAATTGAAAGACCAGGCAACTACTTAAATTAAATTAATATTGCAAAATTTAGATTAAATGAATTAATTTTAATGAGCAAGAAGTCATTAACCCTGTATCAATTTAAAGTATAGTAGTTTAAGGTGTTTGGCCTTCTTTTTCAAGGATGGCGAATATCAAACAAGAAGAACACTTCTTTTTTTATTTAACTTAACTTTATAATATATTAATCATTGAAATTATGTTTACAGCATTAGATAATCTCGGTTTAGAACCCGACGATATAAAGTATGTTATCAGCACACAACCAATTTATGGCTTCTCTGGAAACAACTATTTGTTTAAAAACAGTTACCACATTGTTGGACATTCTTATGCTCACAAGAATTCCCATTTTCCTGAGCCATTTGGACAAGGTAACTACAATAAAGATCTGTATGTGCACTATAATTAAAACAATATAATATTTGTATGTGTGTGTGTGTGTGTGTGTGTATATATATATATATATATATATATATATATATATATATATATATATATATTATGTATATATTTAGGGAAGCGGAATTATTTCATTCTTGTAGTGTATAAGTGGCAAAGTCAGGCATTGGCCTGAAATGGAGTTATTGCTTATATTGTAACTTCATTTTAAGCCAAAGGCTACGAGAGTGACACCATTTTTTTTCTCTCAGTACAATTAACTTATATTGGACGAAATTTCACTTTATTACTTATCCCCAGTGAATATTAAATTTAAATAATTTTAATTTCAGGCAATCCATTATACTTAGATGGTGATGAAGTTCAAGTAATTCCGACACCTGGGTGTACTCTAAAGGATGTGTCAGTTGTAGTAAAAACTGTATATGGAACTGTTGCTATTACTGGTAAGTGAATTTGATATTCCTTGATCACTCGAACACTAAAAATATTTAGTTCACTTTAAACACTTTAGAAGTAAGTCCCTCACGTTATGAATTTATTAGAGTAGTTATTTATTTTCATATTAAAAGACTGTATTTTTTAAATTTTATTCTAGGTGCTTTATTTGAAAATAGAAGTGATATGAGTAATAATTATCACTCAGTGAGACATTATAATGGCAGTTTTTTCCCACAACATCAGATACACAGCAGGAGATTGATAATGAAATTAGCAAATTTTATTGTTCCAGGATATGGGGAAAAGTTTCAGGTTACTGAAGAAATGAGAAATATCTTTTTGGACAGAAATAACTCTTTAATATAAATCATATAAGGTACAGCCATACATTTATATTTTCATATAATAATCTTTAGTAATTATTCATGAAATATATGCTTCGAAAAGTAGAATTATACAGTAGTGTAATGTAAGTTTCACAGCCAAAACTAAACACAAAATAAACCATTGGTAATTGAAACAATAATTTGTTAACAATAAAATTACAATCTATCCCTTCTAACTATTTATAATAAAATCTTAAAGCTCCATATTTAATTCGAGCTTTTTAAAAATGATTGAGATATGATAAACTGTGCTAGTAATAAGTCATTTGCAGTATTTGGTGTATATGGTCATCAAAACAAAGTATCAACTACAATAAATGAAACCCTACAAATAGGAGTTTTGATTCTATTACTATGGAGAAAAAAGAATTATTAGTTATTATTCCTTTCAATAACATTACATGAAGCATTTTTATAAAATGAAATTAATATTAATTAAAATAGCAAAATTACAAATTTAAGTACAGCACATAGATTCAACCTTCAGTCTTCTCAAGAGTTTCAAATATCTCTCATATACAAATTGGTGTGGAGGTGGCATATTATACTTTCATTAAAGTAGCATAACAATATTAAGGAAAATTTTCATAAGTTTTGACATCAGATAAAATATAGGAAGCTTATATATGCCATGCATAAGATAATCATCAAATTGTCTCAACAGATTTTAAATCTGAAAAAAAAAATTACAAAGCACTTCATGCACCATATTGATATTTAAAAATAACTAATAAACAGAGTTGAATTGATGTATTCTCTCCTTTAGAGAGGTTTCCCTCCTAAACCTGGAAGGCTTATACGTGTTTGGATCATGCTCACCTCATGCTCTCTCAGACTGTTTTGCTGCAAAGGAAATCAATTTCTGTATTTAAAATCAATGATATCTCCATTGCCTTAGTAATATCACAAGAACTGTAATGTGTGCTTTATGTTACTTTAATTCCACTTATAAATTCAATTATTAAGCATTACAATATTAACACATATAAAGCAGAATTTATCATGTATTAGTGACTAAATTTATTGTTGTTTTATACATTAAAAATTTTTTTGAACATCAGATGTTTCAACAAAACTTATTTTCAATCATTTTGGCATTAATAATATTCTGCTTATAATGAGATAATTTATTCAAATAACTTAAAAATCACATATTTGATATGTTTAGATTATTATCTAATTTTGTTAAAGGTCGTTACATAAAATTTATATGAATAAAATAGTATCACAATTAAGTTGCAATAAATCACAACACAAAATGCTAATAACTAATATAAAAAATAGCTTTCAAAATAAAATAAAACAAGAGATACAATAATTAAAAATTGTCTAACCAATACTATGTATTTGCACAGTAAAAAGAAAAAAGTATATACAAAGTGAAACCTCTCTAATGTCCCAGTTAATAAGAATGTATCGTAAAAGATAAATTGGATATTCACAAAATATTAAAAACCATATTTAATGATTTTACATAGCAATACAAATATGTGCATGCATTGAAATAATCCTATCCTCAATTATAATCAAGTATACCTCACTCAATTATGTTTTTTAAACTTAAAATGTTAAGAATGGGGCCAAGTGTATTTTACAATAAAAAACAAAACAAGTTTTCTGTATGTAAGTTAGCCAATAAATATTTTGTTTTGAAAAACTTAATTAGCTGATATTAAAAAAAATAAATATATTATGTAAATATCTAACTTGTTATTTATTACACTTCCTTAATGAACACTTCTCTGTAACAAAAGAATCTGTCAGCCCATTTTAGAGAGGTTTCATTGTATATTGGTGTGTAACAATTTTCCAATATATTTACAAAATAATCAAAATGCAATACATATTTAATATAAGAATTAAAAAAAAAAAAAGTTGCTTAGATATATAAATAAATAGAAAGCTTTATAAAAAAAAAAAAAAAAAAAAAAATACGAAGCTTTTAGTGGTATGCTTTAAAGCCATCTTTTTTCCAAATTATATCCAAAGAATAGAGAATAAAAACATAATGACTATATTAATTTTAGGTAATTTTAAATAAATTATAAATCAACGTAATCTAAGCAACATATAGTGATAATTTTAAAACAAATTGAGAAGGTCTTTTAACCAAAATGAAATTGTAACAACTGTTTATTTAATAAAGCCCTCACTCAAATATAGAGTGAATGTACTGAAAAAAAAGCTATTCCTTTTGTATATCATCCTCTTTGTGTTAACTTTTCATACAGTTTTCAATATATTGTTACATGTTACAGAAAATACAATGTATATTTTTTATTTATTCTTTTTAATACCCTTAAGAACTAAGACTAGATTATCCTAAAGGATATCGAGCTGTTCTGGACAGAATGGAAAGGAGGAAAAATATTTTATTTTTAACGATGATTCGTTAAAAATGAAACATTCAACTAACAAGCCATAGTCAAAACAAGATTGGATATGAATATTAACTTAAGAGGATCAAAATATTCATTTAACTTACACAGCAACAATGGCATGAGTGCATACAAATTTCACAATTAGAATTATGACATACACAAAACAGTACCTAATACTTCTTAAAGTTTAAAAAAAATAAATTATAACATAAAATAGTTAGGTAATTTTTTTTGTTGGCTCATAAAACCAAAGACAGAGATTACCTGGGCAGATATACAAAATAATACCAAGTGCTTCTTAAAGTTTTTAAAAATAAATTATAGCATAAAATATTTAGGTAATTTTTTGTTGGCTTATCAAACCAAAAAGAGAGATTACCTGGGCAGCCAGATGTATACATTGGTCTAAGGCTGGTAGAAACCAGGATTTCTGTGATGCAGTGACATACTGTTCATTAGATAGCCTGTTGGGCAGTTGTATTACGATTTGTAGGAAACACTAATATTACCTTTTTTAAGTCTTACCTATGAATAAAACTGAGGTACAAGATATATTGTACAACTATCTCACAACTATTTCTCAGTTGGATTGTTAAAAAATGTTTGCAAGCATACAAACTATTTGCAAATGTTTGATAGATGAAGATAATGAACTAAATTCATAATTGGTAACGTTTGCAATTACTTAGAGACAAACACTAATTTATCTCAAGCACTTCCATCTTCAGATTATTATTATTATTATTTTAATGGTTAAAAGAACTTCTTCAATGTCTTATCAATTGCATGACCATAAAAAAAGTAAAATTACCAACAAAGGTTTAAGAGCATAAAAATAACCGTTATTAAAACACAGACACACTAACTCAAAATTATTTTAATTAAACTCAACTATTTAACAGTAAAACCTTTCTTTTTTTTTTTTTTAACATTCTTTAACAAGACTTAGCCATAAATGGTATAAGTTTACTCTAGCTTTTACTAAAATAACTTATATAACAACAAATTAACAATAATAACAGTAATCAAGAGCAGTGTCATGCCTAGTGCCATGCAGCATTTTGTCATGCGTCCAGCCGACTAATAGAAGTTATCTGGCCTGGTGTTATTATAATAGGACTTGTACTCTAGAGGGAAACAAAAAGAAAAAAAGACAGAAGATTTATATTAAAGAAAACTGCTAATTAAAAAGCTTACCCTGAAAAAAGTAACAAAATTAAAGTAATAATAAAATAAGCCAATATAAAACTGAATCAATAGGCTAATTTATTTATCAATTAAAAATAATTATGGTAATTATTCCGCAGGTTGTCGCTTCGAGTTGATTCACAACAAGTTTTAACTTTCCATTTGTTTCTCTTTTAATATTTTCCAAAAATAATAGGTAACGAGTAGATTTTGATAATCATTTCATCAAGAACTATAAGTTTCAACTAACATTTCAAAGTATAATATCATTTATACTTCGAAATAATAGTTGAAACTTTTATTTCTTGATGTGATTATCAAAGTATACACATTACCCATAATTACATTCTCTTTTCCTTACTAAAGCTCTTGATAACTTGTATTTTTGTAAAATATTATAAATGAAAGGAATCTATACATATTATAAAACAAAGTCTTCGGCCATGTTTGTTCGTGGTAAACTCAATAACTACTGCACGGATTTTCATGCGGTTTTCACCAATAGATAGAGTGATTCACCAGGAAGGTTTAGGTATATAATTTGTTGAGGTTTTATGCAAAAATGGGTTGGAATATCGATGGGTTTCACCGAAGACGCTGTTTGCCTAATACCGTGAAATTATCTAGCGTGCAAGATAATAAATTCGAATATAAAGAAATATTTGGTTTTGTTTTAATTTTTTTAATTTCTAAATAATAAAGTACATTAGCTGAGATGGGAAGAAAGAAAATCAAGACTACCAAAGAAGCCTAACCAATGATATTCGCATGGTCCTAAGTGGCCGGTCCGTTATAAAAAAAAAATACATTACACAGACAAATTATCTAGGCATAATATGCCTTATCACCCGAGCAAAGCAGGTAAATAAATATAATATATAATATAAATAAATGTAGTAAATAATATAATATATAATATAAGAGTAAATAACTAGATGTAACTAAACTCGAAGTGACAAACTGCGGAATAGCTACCATAATTATAACCAAAAAACAAATAAATCATTCCAAACAATAAATACAAGAAGCAGGTAACTCAAAAGCATACAATTAAGAAGTTTTCAAAAGTAAGTACATCGAATTTTGGAAAATTATAATAGGGCCATCTCATGGAGATAACACAATTTTTTAACAAACTATATTTGTTAAATAGTAATATATTTGACTAGACAAAATTTAAGAACTAAAATAAACAGAATAACTTTCAGATATAGAATTTTAATTGTCAAGAATATCATGTTTTCTGAGAAGTGGATACATTGAATTTTAATAGAATAATCATCATTCATAAAATGCACAACATTAAAAAAAATGAAATACTGCACTTTGGAAAGATAATTATAAATAATAACAAGCATAAATGATTTTTTAAATAAATTTTTTGATAACTATAGCGATAGATAACGCTCTTGTAAAGTGTTATTGCTATTATCTTTTATCTGTGTTTGCCAGTAAGGCCTAAAGATGTATTTAACAGAAGTTTTAGCCCAGCTTTGGAAAAAGTAAAATAAGTCACTATACTACGTAAAATAAAAAAATTAATGTAGCATGAGCCTCAATTTAACTGAGAAAGAGCTTCAGAGAATAATTCTGGTAAGATATTTAGATAAGCAGGAGGAAGAATTAATACCCAAAATAATTTTTAATCTATTAGTTAATGAATTTCATTTATCTCTGAAAGCCTTTACTTCTTATTTCTCAATAAAAAAGAATCAGTAGGAACATCACTGGATGTTTGTTTTTCTTTTTTTTAACTGTTGTATTTCATACAGGATTGAAAAAAATAATGATGAAAATACTATGCGAAGGCGAAGACCGAATACAAAACCGAACTGGCATCATTAATTCGATAATCAATAATACACAGCTGAAAGTTTATCCGAACTTGGAAATACTAACAAAAACAAAGAAAAAGAAAAATTACGATAATAGTTATTGTTGTCTAAACCAGGCTGAATTTTTGTGTAACAATATCTTAAAATAAACTTTTAGAAATAAAGGTTTAACATCAAAAATAAAAAAGTTGGTTAAACAATTACAGTTTGCTGCTCCTTTATTCCATAAACATTAATCAAAATCCTGACAGTTGTAAAAATGTTTTGAAACTAAGAAAGAACAGAGAATCTAACAATCTCGATTATATAAGCGATCTCAGATACCTACATCAAAATTCTTGTTCTCACTCACAATCAACATTGACATAAAAAGAATTAAGAAAAGAAGTTTTTCTATCCCATAACTAGTTAAGATAATAATTGAATCGGTCATATCAAATACTAAACTTCATGAAAGAAATTTTATTAATGACTACATTTTTTTTTCCACTGAGATTTTTTACAACTTAAGCAGTAATATCCCCAATACCCAAAAGCCACTGCTCTCTGTTCATCCAATCCTTCTCACGGAGCCCTCTGGCTGCCATGCATTCATCCACGTCCTCTATCCATTTTTTCTTTGGTCTTCCATGCTTTCTTCTTTCAGGAGGTATATAGTTATGAATTTGCTTTGGCCAGTGGTTTTTGTCCATCGGCATTAAGTGGCCATACCACTTTAACCTTTTAGTTCCGATTTGGTAAAGGATGTTTTTTTAACATCCGACCTTGTCTCTAATTTCTGGGTTTGGGATCCACTCGGTTCTCAATATACCACCGCTTCTTCTCCAGAAATCACAAGATGGAAAGCAACCTATCTTTTAAAGTTATTTCATGAAATTTACAACTGTATAACAGAATACATCTAGTAAATATAATGAATGTGTACATTGACATGAAAAGACAAGTAGAGAAACTACCCAGTGGTAGTACTCAAATAGCAAGTTCAACTTAGAAGATCACGAGACCATCTTCTTTTCAGACGCCAATGACTAAATTAATTTTTAAAGACTTTTTTGCGATAGTGGTTTTTTTAGGACTTAAAAAGGTTGAAATATCAAATATTTTTGATAATTTATGATAAAAAGAAAACAACAGAAAAACTGTTCTTAACTTTTAGCAAGAAACAGTGTTAGGTACTGTTAATCATAATTTCAATAAAAAATAACACTTGAAAATTAACATATTTAACAATTTACAATATAGTGTCAATTATCCAAACTGGGTTCATGGAAAAGATATCATAAGATACTGTGGACGTTGCCATAGCTAGAAAATAAGTTTGAAGAGAATTTTCTTAAAAATTTGATTTTCTGGAATCATTATTATAAAAGAAGAATTAAAGACTCCAATTTCGGTTGCTATAAAGAGGGAGTGAAGATTTAAGTAAACTGACATTACAACTTACTTTGTGTCACAATGTTGATAAATCTTGATATATGCATACATATTTTTATTGAGGTTTATTAGTTTAACTTGTGTACTACACAATAAAATAATTATACTACTTTTAAATGAGTTATAGATTATCCAAAACAGACCCGAGATTAGTTTGGATAATCAATGCTATACTGTATCTGTCATAGCAGGATTTAAACACAACTCGTTCAGTATAGCGACTCAGCACTCTATAAATTTAATTTATTGATATCTACAACTATAATGCTATTATAACAAGTAAATGTGCTAATATGTACAATATGACATGAAAAACACGTGGAGAAATAAAGTTCTATAGTAGATGGTCTCGAGGCCATCTTCTTTTCAGACGCCTCGGAGGGTTATCAGGAATAGTATGGGAAGCAAGTTGAGAGACTAGCGGATTCAAGTGTGAATGGAGCTTGTCATGGAAGGATAGGTATCTAGTTTAGGCCAAATCAGTAACATATGGGATATTAAGATCATGATGGATGAGTTTATTTGTGACATAATAAGGAGCATTGAGGATTTTACGAAGGATTTTAGATTGTAAGGATTGGATATGAGATGAATTGAATGGTTTAGTAAAGCCCGAAAGCTCAACCCCGTATGTCCAAATAGCTCTGATAACTGTCATGTAAATGAGTCTTTTGTAATTAATTGGGAGCTTAGAGCGTTTGTCCAGTAAATGTAGAAGTAGGCGACAACGTCAACCAGTTTCTTGTCTTTTCAGTCTTGTATGAGGATTCCAAGTGAGACGTTTGTCCCGAAGGAGTTCTAGGTAACGTATCTGTTC
This sequence comes from Troilus luridus, assembly GCA_964056705.1. NCBI lineage: Eukaryota > Metazoa > Arthropoda > Insecta > Hemiptera > Pentatomidae > Troilus > Troilus luridus. Next base: position 75,577,505 of record OZ057416.1, on the reverse strand, counting down.
GACAGGGTTCAGTGGAAGGAACAGATACGTTACCTAGAATATACAACGATTATTAAAGGATACAGTAGGGCAGGAATTCGTTGGTTTACAACGAAGGATGAAGGTAATTTGATGGGATTTGTTAGGATTTATTTTATTTCTCCAATTTTGACACCATTCTTGAAGGTTTGAGATATGGGATTGAAGAGATTGGGATGCCGCAAATGGATTCTTATTTACTGATAACACACATGTGTCACCAGAGTACGTAGTAAGGACAGTGGTTGGATGGGTTGGGATGTCAGCTGTATATATCGTGTATAGAATGGGACCCAGAATACTACCTTGAGGAACACCGGCAGACTGGGTAAAGAGGGAAGAGTAGGAAAAATTATGGTTTACTAGAAAGGTTCTGTTACTGAGGTAGGAACTGATAATAAGGAAGTAAGTAGAAGGTAAGAATTTACGGAGTTTGTACAGCAGACCCGGATGCCAGACTCGATCAAAAGCCTGCTCTACATTGAGAAAAGCTCCCGTGCAGTACATTCCGTGCTCTAATGCAGATGAGACCACGTCCACCACACGATGGCATTGCTGGATGGTGGAGTGTGATGTTCGGAAACCAAATTGGTGATCTGGGATTATTTGATTGGATTCTATGATAGGATGAAGACGTTTCAGAATGAGTTTTTCAAGTATTTTGCCCATTATGGGCAGGAGAGAAATAGGACGGTAAGAATATGGGAGTTCTGGTGATTTTTTAGGTTTTGGTATCATCTTAACTATGGATAATTTCCCGGGAATCAGGAAAGTATGTGGTGTGGAGTACGGCATTGTATATATATGTAAGGAGTATGGTCGCTTTCCGAGGAAGGCGTTTTAGAAAGTGGGATGTGATTAAGTCGTGTCCACGGGCTTTGTTGGCGGGTAATCTGTGAATAATGTTTGATATTTCGGAAGGATGGAATGCTTTAGAAGGAGGGGACAACTGAAGAGGAATACTTAATTCTGCTCCAATGCATTCAGAGTGGGTTTGATTAAGGATATCTGGATGAGGGTTAAATGTTTTGAATAGGTGCTGGCCGAAAATTTGTGATTTTTCTTCATCAGATCTTGACCAGGTTTAACAAATTATTAAATTCAAATATTTAAACCAATCAATACTTGCATAACAATTTAATACACACTTGATATTATTTACAACAATGGCTATAATAGAGCTTTTCATTAAATACCTTGACTTAGGTATACTAATTAATATGGCAATTTGTATTATTATCATTTGTATATCAAGGTATGGCAGTGGAAAGGAATGTTGGAGCCATTAATGTAATGTAAGTATTTTCAAGAAAGAAGGTGATGAACAAGCACTTTCAATCCCCAAATTTATTTTTTATAACTGGCATTTAAAATAGCTGTAATATATTAATAAGAAAATGGTAGACTGGATATATCTTGAGAAATGTTGAAAATGGTCTGTGAAGACTGTCAATAAATTTTGTAATTTATCATTTGTTCATACGTAGGTTCATGTCAAGGACTATGTTCCTCATTTAACAAGTCTGTTCTGGATTTTACTGTTATTAACAATATGTATACCTAGGACAAGTCACCTCCTTGCAGGACCGTTGTCCATGAAACAGTACAGTCTCTACCATGTACTGAACCCCAGACCCTTCATGGGTTTTAGTGGTACAGGTTTTTATATATAAAAAAAATATATATATTATATATATATATATATATATATATATATATATATATATATATACATACATATAGGTTTTTTTGTTTGTACCTAGCACACCAGTACTGTAGGAGGGGAGGAAAGGCAGTGAAGAGTAAAGATGAATATGCGTTCTGATATCCGTAGTTACAAGTTTAAAAAATATTTATTTGTGAAGGTAACATATATATATATATTAAATATTATACAAAAAGCTATGATTGCTCAACCCAAATTACAAACACGCAAAGAAACTAGCAAATCAAATAAAACAATTAAATATGGCCACTTATAAATAGAGGGATTAACTTTTTTGAAAGCAGAAAAAAAAACAAGAAATTACAATACATAAAAAAAGAAAAGAAAGAACTGTGAAGAATGAAAATGATATATAGATGGGCTAATTGACAGTTTAAAGTGTAAATTATTAAATTTGATAAAACTTCTTATTGAAGAATAATCCATTGTTGGCCAATGTTTTTATTTATGTACATTTATTTAATGAAAATAATTATTCTACTGACTCCATCAAGGAAAATCCTACAAAATTTTAGATTCATTTAATAAAAATTGTATTTAAAAAATAATAATTGAATTACCATGGATGAATCCAAAACAAATAACAATTTAAGCCTTCATTTCCTTTAAATTATTTATTATTATTCAATTATTTAAATAACATTTAAGTAATTTATTTTGATTTATTATACGAGATTAATAAAATAGTTTTTTTTTTTTACAGTCATTAATAAATAAGAAAAACTTTATTTATTCAATCAGTTTTGATTTTGTTTTATATTTTTAAAGCAACGGTATAAAAAAAAAGTTATAAAAATTACTATAACAATTATACAAAATAATTAGTTAATTATGCCCCCTTTTTTTTATAAACTTAATTTCATTCTTCATTTTCCTTATTAAATACAAAGCGTGCAAACTGACCAGTAGTGACTACATGAAGTGTTGGTGCTCTGGGCTCACTGCTTCATCCTGTGTGACCGAAGCATGCGCAAGACAATAAAAACATACTTAATACTGAAACACCATCACCAATTCTCTTAATAAAATGTTCATTAATTTTCACTTTATTGTTTTAATAAGAACATACAATTAAATTTCAATGAATAAGGGACAAAGCATAGGAGGGTTATGATGGATAACTTGAAAAAAAAAATGTATTATAAGCAAGTAAAGAATGCATATGTGTACATGAGAAGTTAAAACTGATCATAAACCATCAGATTTTTAACAATTATATGAAAAAGCAAGGCTTTTAACAGCCTATAACCTAAGACTTGAAAAAATTATGATTACTATTTTCCCCAATCACCTGGTTGTAGCCTTAGACAAAATACAATAAAATAAGACTGAATGCAATAATAATAATAGTAATATTAAAGTGCTCAGTGAACTTAAACCATCCAATGACTTCTCAAACACAAAAGAAACACCAAATCTCTTTCCACTTGTTACCTTTAAAAACCAAATCGATAACAACACTCTTAAAGCGATTCTCCGACCTACCCCTCAGAGGTTTGCAAGTCAGCCTCGTGCATATCTACTTTTTGATCATTTCTAACCTGAATAACTATACAAAATCGTGATGCTATCACTTCAAATTATTTAAACAGTAACCTGTTAAATTCACTGTAAAATATTCACTTTGGACTGAATATTTTATGCGATTTCAGTCCGTTACAGAACAGTAAGTAGGATAATAATTTTATTAATTCAATTATTTATGATTTGAGATAAAAAGGCAGGGTTTAAGAAATGTTGCAACTTAAATAATTCGCCTTTCTTTCATCAGGAATTAAATTTTTTCTAGTTATCATTAATCCAAAAATAAATTTCTCCACTTGCCTAAATATATTCTCACTTACAGTAGTGGCAAAAAGTATTTCATACCCATTTTTTATAAAACTATCGGTCATAAGGGAAATAATCATCCACTGAACTTCACATTAATAAAAAGTATATTTAAAACAATTCTATATGTGTACAATAATTAACTTTTTAGATTAGTGGGGAAAAATTAAAAAAATAATAAAGTCCTCTGGAAAAAAGTATTTGCACACACCGATTATTTTTTTATTATGAGAATAAATATAAATTTAATATTTCGAAAAAAGTCCATTGGCATCAATAATTGCCTGTAGACGTCTGGGCATGGAGTGGAACAAGTTTTTAACCAAGTCAAGACTGATTGTTTCCCATTCTTGGACCAGTACTTGTTTCAAATGGTATCTTCCAGTTATGTGATGCTTTCTCACATTCTGATGCAAGATGTGCCATAAATGTTCTATAATATTTATGTCAGATGATTGAGGAGGGGTGTGCAGCTGTCTTTGCACATTAAATATCATCCATTCCTTGGTTTTGTTGGCACTGTGTTTTGGATTGTTGTCCTGCTGGAACACATATCGATCCCGGATATTCATTTTTTCGGCACTTGCATGCAGGTTATGGCGCAAAATGTTCACATAACCCTCAGCATTTAAAATTTCGTCAATGGAAAAAAGATTTCCCACACTGTGGTATGAGACATACCATAACATGTCCACCACCATATTTTACTGTAACAGAAACATTTTGCTTTTTCAATTCTTCCTTACGCCGCCTCCAAATACTCTACTGCCCATCGGACCCAAACAACTTGAACTTGCTTTCATCAGAGAATATGACATCCTACCAAAAGCTATGCGGCTTATGTAAATATTCTCTACCAAAAGCAAGACGCTGTTTACGCTCGATTTCATCAATACAAGGTTTCTTTCGAGGTACTCTACCATGCAGGTCTTCAGAATTCAGGCAGTATCTAATAGTCCTGTCACTAACTTGAACACCAGTAGTAATATGGACCATATTAGCCAGGTCGCGAGAACTTACTAAGGGATGCTTCATAGCTTCATTTTTTATTTTTCTACTCATCCTGGAATTCAACTTTTTCGGACGGCCTTTTTGCTCACTGTTTTTAGTTGTCCCATGTTCCTCATAAGTCTTTATGACTTACCTGACCGTAAACAAATTTATACTAAATAAATCTGCAATCTCACGATATGATTTTTGTTGACCCCGCAGCAAAACATTTTTTTCATGAGTTCCCAAACTCAATTCACTTATTTTCGGCATGATAGTTAACCAGTGCCTAAAGAATTTAGTTCTTAATGCTTTAACAGTGTAGGAAGAAATTAGATAGAATAGATAATACTGGTGTAAGAATTAATAAAAAGTAAACAAAGGATATTAGTGATAGTAGACAAAGTGTGCAAATACTTTGTGCCAGACGATTTTATTTTTATTTTTCCCCATTAATCTAAAAAGTTAATTATTGTACACATATAGAATTGTTTTAATTTTAAATATACTTTTTATTAATGTGAAGTTCAGTGGATGATTATTTCCCTTATGACCGATCTATTATCTATGTCATCCAAATTACCACCCTTTTTTCTGCTAACTGTATATTTCTTCTTATTCATATTCATTTCGAGACTTACATAATTACTAGCTTTAATCAATGTAACAATCAAATGCAGCCAGATTTGAACTTTTTTTTGCACCTATCACTTCCTTGACAAGATCTGACATAAATTAAATAGGACAAATGAAAGATAGTCACATTTGTTTTAAGCCCCAGTAGATATTAAATTTCTTCCAAAAATAAATACCGATTACAACTTCATTAAATAACTTTGTAATCCAAAGCCAGTAGATTATAAACGTATTTCGTTTATAATCTACTGGCTGTCAACGGAATCATAACCTTTTTTGAAATTAATATAAAGCTGATGACTCCAGATAAACAGCATTTTTATTTAAAAAAAAGATAATTGATTCTTCTTCTTCTTCTTTTGTCTCGGCCAGGATTGGACCACGTTATTTCAACTGTTTTTTTCCTTGGGCTTTTATGTTTGCCCAGTACTGTCGCATCATTGATTATTAATGATAATTTGTGAAATAAAAAATATGTGAGTAGGGTGTTTAGTACATAAGTCACACCCTCCAGCTGCTCTCATTGTTGGCCAGAAAGTCCATTAAACTTATATGGGAGGAACTTCCAAGGGATAAATACATTTTGGACAGAGTAACAAAATAAATACAGTAATAAAAATTACAAAATTATTATCACAATGATAATCTGTAACACAGCTAGTACATTTGGAGGCTACTGAATGTTAATCGAATGAAATAACTTAAGGTAATGACAGATACTGAATCGTAGAAAGGATATTCAGAATGAGAATCAGGGGAAATGCACTGTTCATTTTAGTTATGGAGGTACTTCTCCATTAAATTAAAATAAAACTGTTGTTGACTCCAAATGAAAATATTTACTCCTAATACACGCGTTTGATTATACAACTTTTTTACTACTTAAGATGGCCCAAGCTTTGTGATCAATTGCTTTCAAATTATTCTACATGACAATTCTTTATCTCAGAAATCTAAAATATTGAAAAATTTTCATGAGTCAATTTTAAATAATTTTGAAAATCATTAGCTTATAAATGTTCGTTTAACCTATACTTGTTTAATACAGCCAATGTTAGAAGAACACAGATATTTAACTTTAGATCACTATATTAAATTAAAGCTTATTAAACTTTAAGCTTATTTTCGTAAATTTCAGATTTTGAAACATATACCTCATTTCATCACACTGTAATTCCAAAGGCAGTCTGCCAATAATGTCTTTTATGCTTGACAAGTTACATTAAAAACTCTAACTGAAACAACAAAATGATTAATTCTAAGATGTTGTATTAATATATGCGTCACTTATGTAAACTTTAAATTAAATAAAAAAGCAAAGTTGATGCCTTTCATGAAAATGTTCTAGAATAGATGAGCAAACTTTTGTTGAAAAATTGTATTTTTTTGTAAATGTATGATGAAAAGAATTTCTTTTTTAAATTCATCAAAACATATTTGAAAAACATCTTCTAATTAGCTAGTGAATCGAAATAAGAAACTAACAAGCAAAAATTAGCAATAGTGTGGCAATTATTTTTAAAATCTTTAATCAATCATGAAATACAGTTTTAGCAACAGGCAACTCCCAATTCAGTAATTCTACTAAGTATGAGAAGCTCACTAAATCACTGAACATTAAAAAAAAAAAATTTAACTTGATTAACTCAAAATAAAATGCAAAAATTAATTTTAAGAATTAGCGATTCAAGAGGATATTGTTCAAAATAAGGCAGCCAACTAAATTTATAAGCAGATCAACTTACCCGATAGACTGCTGAGTCCCTTCGAGGATTACCATTCTGTGAATCTTCTGGGCCTATATCAGAATCGGAATCAGCTCTGCATGGTTCCTAAAACCAGACCAATTACTGAAGTTAGAACTTATTAAATTAGGCACCAGGCATCAAACTACTATAAAACGACATATCCATATGATCTAATCTTAAAATAGCATCTATGAATAAACGAATGATAAAAAAACAAAAACAGTTATTTTACTTACCTGCGTTAATTGTTGGGTGGTGGTGAGAATTCTAGCAACTGGATTGCAACAGACTGGCAGCGTCTCGAGCAGTGTCGGGCGAGAATGTGTTAGTAACGGCTTCATGTAGTTTGAGTCGAAGTTTCCCCAGACTTTGGCAAGCCAAGCCTTTTCACCTACGTTAGGGCTACTCGGGGTTTCTCCTCCATCCTAATGAAACAAATAAATCCTTTAATTACATCTTCATCTAAAGTAATTTTACAAAAATCCATTATCTGCAAGAATGCTGTTCCAATATTATGCATGGCATTGTCCAATGTGAAAAGAAAACATCTTGTACAGCTAAATGTGTTTTAAATGCTAAATATAGTTAATATGTATGTATGTACAATCAATATTCAAAATAGTTATTACCGTCAAAGAAATATTCTTTGTTGTTTTCCCAAAAGCTGTCTGAAATATTTTCTTTATACAATAGATAAGTGTCATGCAAACTAGAAACAGAATTCTGGTAGGCAAGAAGAATAAAGGAGAAAATAAAAATTCCAAACTCTGATTAGAGTAAACTATTCCCCCTTTCAGTTTATCCGGAATAGAAAACACAAACCTAACAAGTAAATAACCAGTTATTAATGGTGACACCCAAGAAATTAAATTCTGATGTAATACAAACATTGATAATACAAACATCAATGAAAAAAAATCCCCACAAAAACAAGGGAAAATTAGAAAACAGGTTAATTTTTTAATCATTACTAATTAATTAATTAACTAAGTAATTTAAAATAAATAAAAAAACATAAATTAAGTTATAATTTCACTACCACAAGATTTAAGTCTGAATGCAGTTACTCTTCATCAGACAAAAAAAAAAAATTCATGTTTCACTTTAAATTTCCCTGCTAATAATGTTTTTAATTTTGCTCCTGGAAAAACTCATGAACCTAAGGCATTTGAATAAGCATTGTTCACATACTTAAGTACAGCATATTGGTGACAACATATTTTCGTAATAACAAACCCGAACACATACATTTTTTATTGTAATGAATAGTTCAATCACAATAAAAAATTATCATTTTCAATCACAAAGGTGAATGTACCAAGTTTACAAGAAATAAACATGAAGCTACGGCTAACCAATCATATAAATATTGTTATAGTGTTAATTATTAAGTTTACAGTAACTAATATTTATATAAAATTGATAACATAATAAAATGTATTTGATCACAGTTTATTTGTTGAGTTGAAAAAAATTTTTTTTACATCCATCTTCATTTACAAATTACTGAATACAAATATTATAAATTAATACAATATTCCTAACAAATACTTAAACTTTAAACAGAAAATGATTAGTAAGTGCAAATCTCATGCTGTTACTCACAGGAGTCTAAACTAATAAATCCCCATAAAGATAATTAATAAAGCCTTTACTTCTGTATATTTTAAAAATACATATTTTTTGCAGTTGATTATCAAAAGTAGTCTCAAAATGAATAAAAAAGGAAGAAAACATCAATAGCTGGCCGTCTCAAAAACCAAAATTAAAGTTTATAAAACCTTTAACCTGTATGCACACAGGGGTACTGAAAAGGAACTGATTAGTGACACGAATTATCAACTTTTTTATTTTATCCCTATGAGATGCTGCACACAGCGCTACTGGTTAGGGACTAGTTTTGTGATTCGCAAAACCAGTTCTTAACTAATCACCTGAGTGATTGGCATGTCGAGTTGCCTGGTGATTTGAGTTTCTAGTTTCTTCATGAGGAGTGACCAAAAACCATCTTGTTGCTGGTGCAGGAGGTAAAAACGCCCTGTTTTAACGATTTACATCTTTCTGGTTATTCAAAGAAGCAGAAAACGGAGAAGGCGTGGGCAGAAGACAGGGGCGTCGTAAAATTGACAGGTATGTTCAAGGTATAATTAGGTACTGAATAATGTGAATAGTTCCAATCTCTGGTGTCATATATTTCCACAGCCAGGGCAGAGAAGTTTGTGGGATTAGAAAATAGTTAGCTAAATCTGAGATCTCCTGCTCGTGAATTGTTGTTAATGGTCAGCTGCTGTGGGAGGAGAGGCTGCCTCATGACTTCATCTCCACGTACATCAACATTTGCATGATTTGACGAGCACTGCAGTCCTTCTAGTTTTCTCTCGAAGTTGTAAAGAATGAAAGAAGCTTTTATAACAGCTGTCACAATCTCAGGATCACGGATGCGAATAGGACCGTTCAAAACTCCAAATTTCTCGCATCCCATCCCATAAGTACATTCAATTGTTTTTTTTGCTAAAATTTGTTCTTGTCAAATACCTAAAAAACACCTAATGTAATATTTTTTCTGTTGTGGATAAATATATTCTTTGTTCCTTACCTGAGGGTGAACAATAGCCGTTCCTCAGCCACAACGGACACCCTCAATGTTGTATTTTGCTTCTGCAGTGGATGGGAAACCAATTTCATCAGTTTCAAACAATTTTCCTTACTCATTCTGTAGAATGCCAAGAACTTTGCGTCATAAAGGTCGAGCTGTATTGAAGCATCAAACAACCTAATCTGAAAACTTCTTTCAAGGTATGGGTGTACCCTTCTGGCTATATGTCTTCTACTCCTGAGGTAATAATACAGCACTACAGTTTCGTTATCACTCGACTCTTCTTTAACTAACTAGAGATTTCGGTTGCTGATGAGTTGGCTCGTGTGTGGAGTCAAGTTACGATTCAGTCTATAATTGGTCAGAAACCCAAGTTATCAAATGGTTTAGTTCATTTCCAGTATCCCCGTGTGCATAGGGCCTAACTGGACAGATTCTACTGACTCCAAAAAGTACCAATCCGTGATAGATGAATATAGCCTATCGGTGATAAACATTACATTACACTGAGTTATAATCATTAATGTTATAAACCAAATTCAATGTTATCAGAGTTACAGAAATATGATTATTTACGAAAATATCCAACACCAAGCCTAAAGCATTTCAAATTATAGTTGTATTTGAACAAATTGAATTTGTTGAAAAAACAAACTAATCAAATTTCCATTAAAAAGAACCATATAAAATAAATTTAAATTCCAATAAAAGAAAAACAGAGAAAACACATAAACAGTAGATATTACATGTTAGACGTACAGTGATACAGTACATCATTCTGAATTTTTTCAAAATCCGAAAGGAAAAAGAAATAACATGGGAGCAGGGAGGTGGCACTTAATAAGCTGATCAGCAATATCAAAACTGAAAATAAGATAACACTAGAGACAGCCTCTGTATGAGCTACCATACGTGCACAGATAGTCCAGAGTTAAGACCACTATATCAATACACATCATCATGCTGACACAAGATGATGTGCATCACTTATAATCCACATTCCAAGAAAAATACTATATTATTTTAAAATGTTATTAAAACAATAAAGTATTTTTCCTTATTATTCTTGATGCCATCCAGAATTTGAGAACTGCTAAAGGAACAGCACTCATATTTTACAACAATATTTCTTCACATAAAATAAAACTGGAAATAAGAGAGCAACACAGTCATAGTCCTAAACCTTGTTGAAAAGAAATTAATTTACCCCAAGACTGTCTCATATACCCCATGAAACGAAATGAGTGAAAATTAAAAGGATTCCTTCTTTCGTGCAGCAATGATAACCCCACAATTTGAATCATCATGAATTTATAAAAGCCGAACGACCTGGTGATTAGTAACACTGTCTTTCCTCGTGAACGAAGAAACAATATATGAGAAAAGAAACAGGTAGGAATGAAAGATCAATCAATTCTCCACTGGTAAAGAGGGGTAAGATAGGAGGGAAAATGGTCCAATACCAATAGGAAGAAGTTATCATCTCACTTGGGCAGTGATGCTGTAATGATGAACGAGAAAATGCTGAGTCCTTTCATTATATTTTCAGAACTATCTGATGGACCAAAGGCACAAAGAGATCTCTAATGACAAGAAGATAGCAAAAAAAAAAAAGGACTAAATTACAAGTATGAAGGATAATAAATAAACTCAAAATAATTACAAAAATATTGGTAATAAAAACAAAATGAAGGTCCTAATCATCCTGGTTGAGCTTCTAAAATGATGGTAGTTATTTGATATAAGATCAGCTATTTTGACATAATTGAATAATGAATCTCCAACTATTAAAACAGAATATATAGTAAGAATACATTTTATAAACACCCAAATTTATTAATTAAAATGTAATCACAATTTCAACTCTGATAAGGAACTGCATAAGGTAAAACTATATTTTTAAAACAAAAACAAAAAAATATTGAATAGCAATTAATGTGCTAATAAACAAACATAATTAAGTGCATAGATGAAAATGATTTTCTTTTGAAGAGAGGTTAGTTATTTATCACAATAATTACTTACCCTTTGAGTATCCCTTGTTGAATCATAAGTAGTCTGCAAATCAATGCAGGAAAGGCGTAGTACATTTTTGGATAAACAATAAAAAATACATGCATCAGAGCACAGGAATAGCAATACCAAATAAATATAAAAAGTATATTTAACTTTTGCTCTCTACTTAAAGTCTAAAATAAAGTAACTAGTTCCAAAATCATTTCCTTTGCATATTGGGCTAAAAACTTTAAAGAAGAAAAATTTTGCTTGCGAATAACTAATGTCGGAACTACTATAATATATAATCATATAGACCAGGGATCTCCAAAGCAACCATTATAGATCAGATCTATTGAAGTTTATTCCGATCACAACATAAAACGACCAAGAAGTATTTTGTTGAAATATTGATTTTAATAAAATAAAATTGGGTACTAAAAAAAACAAAAAACATTGTTCCACATTTTAAACAGACAATACTGGCATAGACAGCCAGGCCAATGACTTAAAATATATTTTCTTGGACTCAGAGGGCTCTGAAATCTGAAGGATCAGATGATATATGCTCGTAGAAATGAAAACTAATTGAATAAAAATCGATGGTTTCTATGTACATATAGCATCGATATATAGATTTAATTTTCCATAATGAGTGACAGCCAGTATAACTAAGTATAGTCATTAATTCGCCCAAAGGCCAAGAAGTTTGGAGATCCCTGATATAGGTAACACTCAATAAACCAGTAATATAAAAGTCATTAAAATTAAGGGGATTATTTATGAGATGATACTAAATGAAAAAAAAAATGATTTAATTATCACTTCTTACAGACAAATAAAAGTTGCTAAATGGAGTAAGCAATATTATTTCTAAAAAATTCAAAACTTCTTTTCTCAAGACTTTTACCAGTGGTTGCATTCTTCTAGCCTTGTATTCCCAAAGCCCTGGTATCTTTAGAAACTTCATTACCCCAAAGACTTCTTGGTCTGCCTCATCTTTTTTTCCCATCCAAAAGCAAATAGATCTTTCTTTTTTTATATTACCATTATATAAAAAGTAGAATGAGTTCATAATTTTCATTGGCAACCTTTTCATGGTCCATTTTCTATATTCTATTACTGAATGAAAGTATACTTTATAAGAATGGGTGAATATACCCCATAGCTTCCCTACTTGATTCTTGGTCTGACACAGCATATTGACTGAGACAAGTAGATGAAAATTTTAAGAATCAATAAGTATGGGACAGAAGCCTTCTCAGGATAGTTTTGTATCAAGTTGGTAGTGCTTATTGTGTATTATGTATGTAGACATGGTCTGCATATTGTGGTTGTGATTCCATTGCTCCAAGGCAATTTGATACGATTCCATTCTTCTCAGTCATATATACAGATTTTATCAAATCCTCTGGGCTGGATTGATTATAAGATAGATTTTTGGGCCTGGAACAGCAATAGACCTGTACTGATGTACAAACCTTTATACTTATGGGACCCATCCCTAGTCAGAATAAAGGAATACAATAGTTCAAAACATATGTTATCAATTAACATTATTTACGATATCTTATTCCTTCAAAGGTTTCATTGAGTGTACAATGAGATAAGTAATCTGGAGGGGTAAACATCTACTGATTTTTATAATTAATTATTTAATTAATCAAGTATTTCAAAGAATAGGTATTTTCTTTTCTGTAAATACAGAGATCATAAGTAATGAGATTAATATGGAATTCAGTTACCACATCTTTGTACACAAATATAATAACTATGAGTTAGAAAAATGAAGAAGTTAAAAAAAATAACAGAAATTCACCAACCAAGCTTTTCACAATCTGACGACAGGTGCATACATTCCAACGATAGAGAAAACTACTGAATCAATGCTTACCAAATTTTTACTACTTCAACATCATGATCTCCAAAATATTTTAGCAATAACTAAATTGGCTGATATCAACATATGAGCTGCAAAATAGCCAAAAGAAAAAAACATGTATTTGCCAGAGTGTAGTGCAACATGGCTCAGAAGATCGATATTAGGAACATAAATTAAATTTCCGAGAAAAAGAAGGGGAACGTTTCACGGAAAGTTTGTTTCATTTGCCAATAATTTGAAAACACAGTTTTTGTTAATCACATAAAATGATTATAAAGGATAATTGAATACAGTTCAATTACCGAAAATAATTGAAATCGGACAATTACTAGCAAAGATACATCTGATCATTGTAGCCATGTTCTTTTTTTTTTTTCCTTTTTCCCCAATAGGTATATTCCATACAGCCATATCTGAATTTTATGAAAATTCAATTATTCTCAGTAAGCCCAATCACTTTGTTGGTACTGCTATAATTTATTATTGTAAATATATTTGTAATTATATAAATTTTTGCACCACACTTATACATACACACAGATGTATATACATACACACACACACACATAATACAAAAACATATAAATGTATTTAAAAAAAATTATATAAATGTATTATATATTTTTGTTAATTGTTTTCAAATATTCATGAAGGTCACGCATTTTTTTAAGGATAATTTTAATATTTCATCATAAACAACATTTTTTTTCAAATTTAAATTCTTGAGCATTATTTATCTTTGTTGTATGTACGCTGGACATTCAAGTATAATATGCTTAAGGGTCTCATTATGATTACACTTTTTGCATTTAGGACTTTGTTTTAGGCCTATCTTACATAAATAATTGTTGCAAATTCCATGATTTGTTTTCAGCCTAATTAGTTTTTATTGCGTCTTTTCCTATATTTATATTTGCAAACCACGGTTTTCTAAAATTTTTTGGAAATATCGATTTCTTGAACTGCCCGGTGGGGTTGTCCCGATATTGACTCTGCCAACTTTCTACCTCATATAATTTAATGATTTTATAATAATCTGTATACAGTATTTTAGTGTCTACTTGTAACTGCTAATTTAGCCATTTTTTCTACTATTTCGATATGTCGGATCCCCACATGTCCCTTAATCCACAAAAATATAATTTGTTTATTCGCTTTTGTTGCCAGATAATGATATTTTATTATTTCCTTTTGGACATTATTGATATTTTTATTAACAATATTATTTAGCGATAATAATACACTCTTGCTATCAGTTAAAACAATGGATTGATTGATGTATTTGACCACCTCTAATAAAGGCATATAATTCGGGCTGTATGTGATGAAAAACCAGAAGCAATTTATACAGAGATGAGTGTTTGTACTTGGGAGCATAAATCGCACAACCCGATTCATCTCTGATTCTTGAACCATCGGTATAAATATAAACATGGTGGGGCCACTTGTCAGCAAGCAAGGCTTTTATAGTAGGGGCTAGCATTGAATGGGGCAATAAATTTTTACCTAATTATATTTTTATATTAAATTTTTGCAAAAGCATTTCATATTGTAGCTCAAATTGAGGAAGATTAATATTTGAATATACGTCACATAGTGATTGATGGTATTTAATAAAACTATTATATACTAAAGGAGTGTACTTCTTTTTCTGCCAGTATGGCTTATTTAGGAAGAAAACACTAAGATTTACTACTTTATTGTAGCATTTCTGATTACTTGCAAAGGTTTTAAAAAGATTTCTGTCTGTTAGTAGTTGTCTTCTGAATTTTAGAGGTGGTTTGTTAGCTTCATTTAATAAGGCGTCTATAGGGGTGGACTTAAGCACTCCTAAGCAAATTCTTATGCTTCTATTATGGATTACATTTAACTTTTGCAAATGTGTATAAGGAGCTTCTCCATATATCGCTGTTTATATGGAATATCGATCTTATCGCACTCCTATAAAATAATAAAGAAATATTAGGATCTGCTCCCCATTTACCGTTGTTACTAATAATGTTTAAAATGTTCAATTTTTTTTCAGAGAGCTTTATGATTTCCTGAATGTGTTGACACCAATTTAGTTTTCGGTTAAAATAAACTCGTAAGAATTTCACGGTATGAACGCTTGTGTAGGTAGTCCCAGCTAGTTGAATTCAGTCATTAAGTGGAAATGCACGTACTCTACTAAACGGGCACACAACGGATTTTGAAGATGACATTGTCAATCCAGTGTCTAGTTCCCAACTCCTTAAACCTCGTACTGATTCGTCTAATAACTCCACACACCTATTAATACCCCTGTGAAATAAAAATATATGTCATCGGCAAATTGTAAGATAGAAATCTCTTTAGATAGATATTTTCTAATGTCGGCTGAAAATATTGCAAAAAGTAAACTACTCAGAATGCCTTCCTGAGGTAAACCTACTTGGGCTATCCTGCCCATGACTATTTTATTTGATATTTTTAACAATATTCTTCTACCGCTGATCAAATTTATTATTTTTCAACCAATTTAATGGGGAAATCCATTTCTTTCATTTTATAATACAGTGTATGTAATGGAACAGTGTCGTATGCTTTAGAAATGTTGTGCTTGAAAAGTGCACTAATCCATGAGAAAGTAATATAGTCAGGTCAAATTTTTGATGTGGTTTTCAACAGTTCAAATCCTATGAGTATAGAAAAATAGTCTGTTCCATTATTGTTTCTTAAATGGGGAAACTTATTTTAAACTTCAATTAAACTGATTTTTTTAATACTATATTTGGATATTTATTTATATCAAACTTTCAATATTTTGTCCATTTAATACATAATACACAAATAGTTCCCACATGAAGCGAAGCACAGCTAAGTCATATGGTATTTGGTTACGACCAATGTTGTTAATGAAAAGAACCTATTCAAGAAAAGAAACAAAATAATAATCTATTCTAATGAAACAAATTAATTAATAAAATAACAAGAATACCATATTAACCACCTACAATGACTGCTTTTCTCTCCATATTAGTTGTTCCTTGAATGTGTTATCCCAGTTAGTACATTAGTCACAAAACAAATAATATGCTACTTGATTACAAAAAGGAAAAAAATTAGTGATTAAATTCTATCTACGCATAAAAATCTATTATTGATCTTTGAAGCTCAACTCTAAAGTGCTTAAAGTGCGCAGTGGAATGGAAATCCTTGAACTGTGCACAAAATTAAAATTCAGCCTGTGCAAACTGTAGATATTAACGAAGCCTTTACAGGAGAAATAAAAATATTAATACCACTACTCCTGAACCCTCATTTCTAATTTATTTTTAATAAATAAAAACATATGCTATGATAAAATTAATGATCGTGCAAATTTTACTGCATTCCCTAATTTGATAATATATACTTACTCCTCTCCCGCCCCCTACAGGCCCAGAGTAAGGTAGCATTTCGACTTCATCGTCAACACCGACACTGAAAAAATTTAATAGTTGTATAAAGTCAATTTAATAACATAAAATTTATTAAACTATTTTGTAAATTGACCATGCCAGAAAGTTTCAGGTTGTTCATTGTTAATTTTGACTTTCATGGATTTGAATAATTTGATTAAGATTAATTTTATTTAATTTTGAAAGACCTTTATCCATTAATACGATGGAATAAAATCAAAATAACTCAGAAAAAGTTTTATGATGAAATATATTACTTTCATAATCACATATAAACACTTACGGAATCTTGAAGAATGACAAAAGTTGCATTGTCGCTCCACCTTGAATGATGACAGTGAAAATAACAATCAAAGATGTCGTTGTCAGCATAGCTTGACGTGCTTCAGACACGGTATTTCTTATAGCAAGAGCAAATGACATTGCTCCACGTAACCCTACATATGTAACAGATTAATTAAAAAACCTTCTGATTTGATGATAAACCTTAAAACCTTAAAGCAATCTGTTTATTTTAAATAGATTTATGAATGAAATTATTTAATTAAACAGAGTTAGTTTCCTGCAACAATGTTGCAATGTCACAAGTGGTTGGGTACAAAACAGTAGCAATCTGTTCATATAAAACGATTTTCTGTAGGAATGTGTTTATTTTAAACTATTTTCTGAAAAAAAAATGTGTTAAAAACAGGGAAACTGATCCTTTTATCTTTCTCAATGTAACTAAACCATTTTAAAATATTTAAATTTAAAAAAAAATGCCTCCTTCTCCTAACACAGTTAGCATTTGTACTTTATTTTTAAAAATAAATGTTTTTCTTTCATATTACACTATCATTGCACAGTGAGCATTTGCAATTTATAAAAGAAAATATTAATGTGACTTTTGTATTGAATAATAAACAAAAACTGATTTTGCTAATTTATGTTTCTGAGAAAAAAATATACTTACAAATATAAAAACATACACACAAATTATTATATGTGTATTTAAAAAAAAAAAATAGACAATAATTACAATCAACCTTTAATATAATTTTACTAGCTTTTATTAAATAAATAATAAGATTGGTGGCCAAGAATTCCCTGGGAGGATATTATAAGAGAAAAAGGTGGAGAAAAAAAATCATAGGTTTCACGAAACAAAACTGGTACATCCTACATGAATATGTAATAATATATAAATTGTAAATTATGAAAAACCAAAAATATTAAAACAAAATTAATTTAATTTTTTTAAAATACTACCAGAATAACCCTTCTCAGCAAATCTCTTAGATAGAATAAATAGGCATTGTATTTAAACGCATTGGTACATTGTGAACAAGGATTCATAACAAATATAGGAGGCAATGGACACTATACACAAATTTTTAATATTTATCAACATCAACAGCTAACCTGTATGTTTTCGTAGATACATATCCAAAGAATGGAGAGGGTTATTTTAGTACTCTGTTTTTTTAAAATGAAATTTTTTTTTCAACTCTATGTCATACATACCAGCAAAAAACAGCATATGTTGAAAGTTCATTGCAATCGTCGGATCCCTTCCAAGATTAAGTAAAAAAGTCAATGGATATATATTGGCAGCCCTACTGATAGCTGTACAGATCTATTAAACTTTAAGAAACATATGTTAACAATATTCTAAAAATAGTTTTTTTACTGAAATTAAATCAGATTTAATTTAATTCAATTTAAGAAATTGAGCTACTCGTTAAATATTAAAAATTGCTGAGAGAAATGCCATAGTGAAAGAGAGATGAAAAAAAACAAAACCTGTACCACTACAACCCATGAATGAGTCTGAGGTTCAGTACATAGTAGAGGCTGTACTGTTTCATGGACAACGGTTCTGCAAGGAGGTGACTTGTCCTAGGTCACGCTCAACCGCCAGAGTTTTCCCCTTTAGTTTGGAGGATGGATGATCCCCAGGAGGGTCTTAGATCTTATATGATCCATCTCCCGCTCCAAACAAACTAAATAAAAGTCATGGCCTGCAGCGGGATTTGAACCAGGATTTCCGGCATGGCAACTCAGTGCTCTACAACTGAACCACTCCGCTCCTTGAAAGAGAGATATAACAATAATAATAGAAAGGCTTAGCGAAACTGAAGGCTCGATGCCACCGCCAATCTCTGCTTACAGCCTTTCATCCACAGGCCACTACCAAAACCCAAATATAATATACTACAATATAAAATGTATAAATCCATTAACTGCTTGAGAGCTTGCAAAAAACTTCCTGATGGAATCAGTAGGTAAATCAAACATTATTAACCATCTCAATGCATTGGTAAGGTGAAGAAGTTGGATCATTATAAGATAAATGGATGTACATTTTATGATTATTTGATTATGGATATATAATCAAATAATCATAAAATGTACACACTGATATCTTACCACCAAAAAATAAAAAATGTAATTCCTGTCCAAAGAACAGAAATAATAGACTCCTCTGTTGCAAATGAGACCACCAAATAAACCAAAAAGTTCTGAATAAATGTAATAGAATGATCCTTATCACCCACCAATACAATAACATTATTACTAGTAAAAAGCAAGTAGCCAAACGGAAGATAAATTAATAATTATTGAAAAGAAAAATTATAAATGTTTCCAAAAAGGTTCTGCATAGATAAAGAGGGTTCTAAAGCACTAATAGATCCTACAATAAGGTTCAAAAGAAACGATCATGACCGTTACTGAAAGCTACATACAAGATACAAGGTGAAAAAGAGAATATTTATATATTTCATATTCCCTACTGACAAAAGAAGTATAAAAAAGAATTAGAAGAAAGACAATTTTTTGGGAAAAGGGCATTTGCTAGGATGATGATAATCATATTTTTGTAGAAATGTTTCTGGGGGATTGAGATGATTTACACTCAGCACATAGCAAAACCTATTAGCTCTAACACTTAAATAAAATACTGGTTGCAGCATCAATGGTTAGTTAATATATTCTTAGTATAAAACTTGAAAAAACATGAACTGAGGAATATTTTTCAGATTATTCAAAATGTAAATGTTTAAAAAGACAATTGTAAATATATATAAATAAGTAAAGGATACAAATCCAGCCACAATGAATCCAACATTAAACTTATGATTAGGAAAGGTGAACATAGATACTCCAATGTAGGAAAAAATAAAATTCTCAGTCAGAAAATTAAGAAGCTCAAACAATTGCTTAGTCCTCTTTCTTGAACCTCTTGACAGGTTGTTGTAAGTGTAATGGGCTTGAAAAATTCCACAAAACAATACAGACACAACACCTGAAACAGATATAAAATAGTTAGATACAATAGAAAAAAACTGTTCTTTTATATCACATAATTATATTGTTAATGTTTTACCAGTTAGATCTGCAGCTTCAGCAATCAAAAATGTGGAATAAGACATCAGTACAAACAGCGCCGACTCAAACAATGGAAAGTCTCTGATTCTAGTAAACTTTGTCAAGTATAGAACAGTAAAGGATCATATATATATAATATGAAAGAAACTTGAATTAATAAATAATTACATATTATAATTTTTAGATTTTTTTTAAACATAATTTTGAGTTAGTTTTTCAATCATTAAATCCTTCGACATAAAGGCTAAAAGGTGTAATACATAAAAAAAGGATGAGTCTTGGAGGAGTGGAGAAGCAAAAAATGAAAGATGAGAGTAAAATTTAATTTTTAATGCAAATTTTTTACTGCAGTTTATGACAAAACTTCATTTGTATTATTTTAGATTTCTTTATATAATTTATAAGTTGGTAGGGAAAGAGAGGGGAAGGTTTGGATCAGGAATGAAAAAAAAAAAACTTGCATCACCCAAGGATATTGGGTTCAGTCAGTATACAGTAGATACCTCTACTGTAATGTTTGTAAGCCAACAGCTGTACAGGAGGGTGATTTGGCTGATACCAAGCTTAATCACCCAAAATTTGCCCCATTAAGGATATCCACTCTGCATTACGGAACCAGGTTGATCTCTAGGTAAATTCAAAAAATTTTTATGAGAGCTAACTTTTGAGCATAAGTTGCAGGCCTTCACCGCAACATGTAAAGAATTCTAGAGCAAGTGCCTAGAGCTTAAAGAATCACATCTGCTCTAGGTTTCAGAACATGTTGCCCTGATTAAGTTCTGTAACTTAGGTTAAAATGTTGGAATTCATTAAAACAATTTTATTACATTTATAATTATGAAGATAAGAAAAAACATATTAAATGATAATATAACAGACTATTTTACTCAAACATGCAAGGCATTAACGTTAATCATTAAAATAACAAGACCAAGAATCATTAATAAAATAGGAACATGAAATAAAATATATATATACATAGATAAGCACTTAAAAAGGATATCAATGCAGTGCTACATCCCATTGTTGCACCGATGAGCAGTGAAAGAGAAAATATACCAACAAAGTCACCAACTGCTTTTAGAAATGCTTCAAGTTCAAACTTGCCAGAACCACTTTGATATTGTTCGCCATAGTTTTGTATTGAACTAAAATAAGAATTTAAATGTATGTATAAAAAAATAGCACATGAAAAAATTAATAAAATGGCAAAACTGAAGTGATTGCTGTCCTGTCCTAGCCTGTCCCAATTTCAGGTTCTAGTTTCTGATAATTGGCAGAATTTATTTTGATGAAATTTATTTCTTTTTGCTAGTAGATGTGTAATAGTAAAAAACATTTTTTTAACATAAAAAATAAACTTTCTAGACTGTCGATGGTTTTTCAAATATAATCCAAATTTATTAATGAAAAAAGTTCAAACTGAACTATTGATCTTTGAGAAATTCAAGGTTTCTAGACACCCTGTTAATTTTACATTTAAGTCAGGGCAACCAGCCATTCTTAGATCAAATTGATTAACTAAACTATAAAGATTAACTAAACAAGACAAAATTGGTAAAAATAATCCCTCCTACTATGGCATTTCAAGTAAATAAATAAAAAAAAAAGGTTTAGCGAACCCGAAGGCTCAATGACGATACCCCCAATCTCTGCTTACAAACCCAAATCCGCCAGGTCATTCTGAACGCAAACCTCCCACCTATGCCTTGGTCTACCCCTCAGACACTTCCCAGTCGGTACAGCGCGTATTAACATCTTAGGAATTTGTTCCTTACCAAGCCCAGCAACTGTACAAGCCCATCTTAATCTTACCGACGCTATCACTCGAATAATATTTGAATTAAAAAATAAAAACAATAATGATTGAATTAAAATCAAATTGTACTTTTTAAAAATAAATTTATATTAAAATTACCTGCTCAGAACAATAGCAACAGCATCATTAAGAACACTCTCTCCAAAAACTAAGGAATAAAGAGTCACATCAACTTTCAAGTCATTAAATATAGCCAATATTGTAACAGGATCAGTAGGGGAAATTATAGCTCCAAAAGTAAGAGAATCCAAAAAAGTAAAAGAGTCCTTTAAGCCAATAGGCAGTATCTGAACACAACCATACATCAAAACACTGGAACATAACAATAATATAATAATTTAGCCAATAAAAAACATAAACTAGAATACAATATTCATTTTATTTACCCTAAAACAAAAGCGGATATTGCAGATCCAATCACAGCATACGTTAGAATTGCACCAAGATTACGAAAAAAATATTTCTAAAACATAATAAATCAATCAAGTTTTGCAATTATTTATAAATTAATAACAGAAATGAATTATTTATTACTTATAAAATTTCTCACCCTTTTTAAGGAATATCCGGCATGAAATATTATTGGCGGGAGAATGATATTAAAAAAAAGCTCAGGATCAAATGTTGCCTAAAAAATAACAAAAATTGTAATTATAAGAGAAACATATAAATGAGCACAAGTATTTTTAAATATTTTAATACTACATTTTCAGTAAAAGAAACTCTGGATTCTCAGATAATGTAGACTAAACTGTAAATTTTCTAGAATATTATTAAAATTAAGATGAGTTCAGGTGAAGCTCACAGTCAAATATGGTGGAAGGTCTTTGGCCCATTACTAATTTATGACATGTGTTAAGTCGGCAAGGTTTATTAAGGCAGTAAGCCCCTTTTTTTTCTTTATCTCACCAAGTCAGGTGCTAGTGCTAAGCTAAGGGAAAAACCATCCTTCCGGTCAAATTAGAAAGATATTACAGGCGCTAAGCAAAATCACCCTCAATTCAATTCAATGTTGAAATAGAAATAAAAATCACAATTAATTATAAGAGATAATAAACACCAGAACGAGCATTTCTCAAAACTCCTTTATAGATGCTGTGTATTCTTCAAGATCTCTGATCTGAGATACAAAACAAGAAAAAAAGAACATAATATAAATTAATTCCTATTGAAGGATTTGAAGGTTGGCTCAGGAGCTTTAGCGTATTATATGCTGGATAATTCTATTCAACATTGATATTTAGATAGAAAGTTAGAAAAATAACTCTATCCTAGGACTAACCTTCTTTTAAAATAACATAAAAGTACATAAACAGCGGGAACAAAGATTTAATAATTAACTATAAACATCAAGATAAGGGAGTTATCATGATAATACAACTGTCGGAGATTAAAATAATAATAAGTAAAAAAATAAATAAAGAATATAAAAATAAATTCAATAAAAGTAATAATAATACAATACCGACTGAAAATGATAAGCTCGTGTAATTAAGAATTATTATAATCAAGAGATACTTAAATAAATTAACTTTTACTCTTGTAAATTTCAATAGTTAATTTGTGGTCAGAATACTATATTTACACATTACCTTAATATCAATTGCATTCCCTGTTATCTTCTCTAATCCACCTCTGAACGAATAAGCATAAGTTCTGTTATTTAAATCTTTGGAACTGAAAAAAAATCGAAGAGTATCAGGGGGTAGAGAGTCATTATACTCTTCTGATTTAGCTGCTACTACGGATAAATGCGACAAAGGAGTTAAATTTGTAGCATAACGGATAAAGCAGCCAGCAAGCAGCCCTAAAACACATTAGGCATAGGATAAACAATAAAGCTCCAACATACTGATTTAAATTATAATATAGTGTTTTCGATCAAAACATCACTATCATTACAAAACATAATGATAGTAACAAGTGACTAAACCAAGCTAGCACTGTTATTTACAAGTTATAGTTGAAATGACTGCTTGATAAGAAAGATCATAATCATCCAAGATCAAATCACTCACCATATATGACTGCTAATCCTGTTTCATGTATAAATCTTAATCTTCTATGCTTAAAAAGCCATATTGTTAAAACTGTCAAAGTCAGTAGAAATGTATATACTAATAAATTAAAACTGTCAATTCGATGAAGAGTTTGAGCTTTGACATCTAGCTGAATATCAGAGGATTCTGATCGTACATAACTACATAAAAATAATAAAAACTGCAACAATAAAGAAAATCCCACCCCAACACCCGCCATCTTTGTTGTGTTAGGCTTATCAACCGTGAATTGAAATTTTTATTGATAACGATAAGACAGAGTCGGTTTATAGAGGATAGTGATTAACGCCCCCTAATGTTAAATGTATTTATCTCAGTATATAAATATATTTATATTATTAAAATATATCTTTTAGTGTAAATAATAACAACGGCTATAAAAGAAAAAATATATCAGAATTAAAAAAAAAAATTCAAACTGTTTTACAACTCGAACTAATGTTGTATGAAATGGAACAAGGCTTTGTCTAAATAGTATGGCCATGAATCATTTTTATCACTATGATGTACTTGACAGTTTATGATAAATTTTTTTTATCCAATGACACCTAGAACTTATTTTCGCATAATAATTGATTGAATAAAAATAAATAAAGAATGAAAATTACGGAAAATTACTCTACGAAATCTTGGTAACCAATAATCAACCATTTAAATTATTTCATGTACAATTGATATTAAACATTTTTTACTGTAATACATTATACAAACGTAATATACTTTTGAAATTATTTTCGAGAATATTATATAAATTAAAAATAATGTACTGTTTTGTTTAAATAGATATTTAATTTTAAGATGTATTGGCGCGTTTCGAAACGGTAGGGGAATCTAGGAGGGGAAATAAGGGAGTGGTGGGGACTTTTATCGAACGCAACCCTGTAGGGGGGTTATCTAAAAGCCGGTTCCCCCGCCAACTCTACCAGTCTGTGCGTATCAAACGGTAGGTCGACTTCTTCTGTGTCAGTTCTTCCCTAGTTGCTAACGCTTACTCTCAAAACATGGGTCTCAGTGATTTCCTCGGCATCAAGTACAAGCTCGACAAGAGCGAGAAGTTCGACGAGTTCATGAAAGCACTCGGCGTGGGCATGCTGACCAGGAAGATGGGGAACGCCGTCTCTCCAGTCGTCGAGCTGACCGAAAACGACGGTGAGTACACCCTCAGTTCAAGCTCCACCTTCAAGAACTCAGTGATCAAGTTCAAGCTTGGGCAGGAGTTCGACGAGGACACACCCGACGGTAGGAAGGTCAAGTCTATCATCACCCAGGATGGTGATAACAAACTCGTCCACATCCAGAAAGGAGACAAGGAGTCCAAGATCATCCGGGAGTTCAGTAAAGAGCAGGTCGTGATGACCCTCACTGTGGATGACATCGTCTGCACTAGGAGCTACAATGCTTTATCTTAGTGGTTTATTTTCTTCCTATTATTATTTGTTCTCTTACAATTTAAATTGTAATTTAATATTTTTAATATACGTATTGTGTTAAGTTTTGATTTTTCTTTACTAATAAATCCCTTTTTCCTGGTATTGAATCTATAAATTCAACCATCTAACTTGTATCTACTTTTTAATAATTTATTAAAAAATGCAATTATTAATATTCCCATCTTTAGCTCATTTGCTAATGTCTAATAAATATTTATGTATTTTTAATCTAGTCTTATCTGTGTGTCTAAATAAATACATATGTATAGATGATGAAACACATGTTTATTTACTAACTTTACTGGTTTAATCTTTAAATTAATAAGCAATTTTTAAGTAGTATAAATATGTTTTTAAATATCAGTTTGATGTTCAAGACTTTTCGCATAGGATACGTTTTTACACTCTATTAATAGGATATTTTATCTTCGATTGCGCCGAGTGTCTCAAAGTTGAGCCAAGTTTATTAAATTTAAATTGATAAAAGTTTTAACTCTTTGGGGTTTTATTTATGAAGTTAATGAATAATATCAGTGCACAGTGGTGAAACATATGCTTTATTTTTCAGGGATGGAATCTCAAATTTTATAACGATACTATAATTTATATTGTTTATTAAACAGGTTAATGACCTTATTATTCAAATGAAGATAAAACATTTAAATTTTAATAGCTTTCAAGTTCAAAAGGGCATAGAGATCAGGAGTTGGCGTAAGTCCAAGTAAACGAGACCAGGCCCAGAAGCATATGGTTCAACTATCAATACATCTATGTGAGTTCTTTTGCAACTAAGTACCTCAAATCATTATGAATATAAACATTTTGATTTTATGTATTTTTATTCGAAACCATTGACAGACTGAATAATTACAATTATTTTTTTCCGTTTAAAAGTCAAGGATTGTTTTAATTTTCGCCAATATCAGAAAAGATAAAGTAAAATAGCTATATGTAAAAGTCGACATTGTTATTTTAAAGAGCAATTTTTTTAAGTTTCCTTTTTGTTGTTAATTTTCTTTACTTATTTGTCTTTTTTTTTATTACATTCAAAATTTGTAAATTTTAGCTAAAATTTCCAGAAATAAACTTACATATTTGATTAGGATAAGCACATATAAGCGATAGTGGGACAATTTTAATTTTTGAAACTTAAGTAAGTATATTTTAATGTTTTATAAACTAATATTTTAATTTTTAGCTCGAATGATTTATGAGAAATGAAATGATTTTTATATTTGATCAATAGAAGGCGTGGCTGATGCACTTAGTGATTTTGCGGTAGGTCAAGAACGCTATGTGCACTCCTGATATGAAATGATATATTTTTTCCAATGCAGCGTTTTATCTGCTACGGACATCTAGTAGTAATAGCGATGTCGTTATAAAATTTATAACATAGTTAGAAAATTATTGATGCTTCTTAAGGCTATATATTTTATATTATTTGTATTTTATGAAGTCATAGCTTTAACAATTTTCGATTTTAAATGTAGCTTAAAATGCAAATAAACATCCTTTGCACTCAATGAATCAAACATCCAGAAATGGGGGACTTTGCCACAAAAAACCTACGGAGACTTCTCCTTCAGGCATGTTAGTAGTGAATCATTCTTATATTGTTTGTAAACGTAGTGAAGAAAAAGACCACCCAAACATTGATTAATAATCAGGTAATTTATTTGATACCACGCCTATTTAACTAAATGTCCAAGGACCATAAAAAAAAAAAAAAAATCCACCAAAAGTGGAAGAAAAGAGCATTTTTATTTTCTATGTGTACAAAGATAATACTATCACAATAATCTAGTACTTTCTAGTAACACTAGACAAAAAAGAACCAGTTACATATTACATAATGTACTTCACTCTTTCATTTTTCTCACTAGTTATTTCATAATTTTTCTACTTACTACTTCTTTTATTTTGCATTTCTTTTCAATCTTATCAGGTCTTTTATTCTTCATTGGTACTGCAATGTTTCTGTTTCTTTTCCTAGCCCTGAAGATAGTATGGATCTTAGGCCGAAACATTGGCACACTAAAATAAGTTTTTCTTATTTTGTATAATCTTTGACTGCACCTCCTGACCAATTTAACCCAATATGATAAATTTCGCCCCTAATTCATTAATATAAAGTAATAAAAACATTTTTTTTTAAAAGTAAGCTTTTAAAAAATTAACAGGAAGTAAGTTATAATGTTTTTGTATACATTTTCTGTTATCATATAAGTTATGATTTAATTTTGTAAATAAGTAATTATGAAGAACATTGTATACAGCAACATGGAATGTGCCAATAAATAAACGGTGCTTTCAAAGGGTTACTTTGTGAGGAGGAAATACAAGTGGAATACGCTTACTTTTACTATTTTATTTAAATAAATAATATTTAAATGTATTTTTATATTAGCCTGCTATACATCAGTTTATCAGCTCGAAGGAGAGAATTACAAAGGTCGCGTGTCTGTGTCAAGGATTAAATTTTTATTATGACTGGCTTTTTATTTTAATCCGTTCAAAGTACATTTAGCGATTTGACTACTGCTATAATTTACCAATAAGTTGTTACATATTATATGGATATATATTGTGTTTATTTTTCTGTTCATGATTGTTATTGTTAAGGGACTTAGTCTCAAAATAAAGTTACTTTTCTATTCTATTCCAAACAAAGAGCTACTTTGTTTACTGTACACACCGACTACTGGGCATAAAAAAATATTTGTTTTAATGTAAACATGAGTTCACATTTAAACGCGAAATAAGCAGAAATAAAGTATTCGTTATTAATTTATTTTACATTATTGATAATCGAAATTTATTTACATTTTTCTATTTAACGTTTCTTATTTCAAAGGAGATTTATTTTATCTAGATTATTGATTCAACCTCGATGAAATCTTAAATGTTTATAAGATAAAGATAAGTGGAAAAATAAGCCTTTTATGTTGCGATAAACACGAATTTCTCATTTCTGTTTTAATTAAATTATTCTACGTAAGGGTTGTATAGAGAATTTTTAAGGCAGTATTGAGTACAACAAATCTTAATTGAAAATGATTTTAACATTGCAAGATGTAATGCAAAATATATAGAACAATTGAATGCAATTAACGAACATTAATGACGTACCATTTTACCTTCAAGGGTACTTGTGTGTTAACGCCACCGCAGTTATTTCTCCCTACTTGTTCGCATACACGAGCGGTTACATTTTGTAACCGTTATATTTCTAAAACCTTCATCTTGCATGTTTTTAGATCTATTTATTGGGGTTAGAATTTTAATTTTTTTAAATAATCATCAACAATTACAAATCAAAATAATTTATTTACAAATGGAATATATCATGAGCAATTAAAATAATATATAATACAGAAATAAATAATGGAATATATCACGAACAATCAAACTAATGAAAAAATGAAAAATCAAAATAATGAAATGTGAAAATAATGAAAAATCCAAACAATTTGTAAAAAAAGAAATTGGTTAATCGGATTTCGGTGGAAAATTGGTAAAATATTTCGCTCCTGGAAAAATACAATTGCTTCTTCTTCTGTTTTTTTTCAAATCCTAAAGACTCATTAGGGATAAGCACAAAAATTAGGGAAATAATAACAACAAATCTAATAATACTTTAATAAATAAATAAAATAATAACAACAATGAGTCTAGAACAAATCAGCAAACAAACAATAAATTAGCATCAAACAAAACTCAGCAAACAAGAACGAACATAGAAGAAATGAGGTGTTAGAAATATAACGGTTACAAAATATAACCGCTCGCTCAAGCGAACAAGTAGGGAAAAATAACTACGGTGGCGTTAACACACAAGTACCCCTTCAAGTAATAATATTATTCAAACTTTTTAAAATATTTAATTTAAATATATTTGCATTGGTTTAAAATATATTTTTGCAGTTAAATTAAATTTTAAAAAAGAACGATATAAATATTAAATAAATGTAAAAGGGAAATTATTTTCGGACATTTTATTAATTGAAACTTCTTTTCAATTGATCATAATTTATTATTTTTGTCTTATTATTAATTTATTAATAAAATGATGGGATGTTATTTGAAGCATGTTGATAACATTGTCATTGTTATATAACACCCTCAACTTTAGCAGCAGGATAATATTTTCGATTTCTTTCTTCTAATCCTTTCCCTAATCTCTGCTTGTTGCTTCATTATTGATGAAACAGAGCTGTAAATAATAAAGATAAGATCGGAAAGCGGTCAAAAACCAATTAATAAATATATTTTAAGGTGAATCGAATACTGGAAACTCCTACCAACCGCTATTTACACGTGTGGATAGATAATAAAATTATTAGATGGAATGTTGAAATCAATTTTTGAGCTTTTACCATTTTGTTTGTTCATTTAACGTCACTTTATGCTGCTATGGCTAACCGGACGATTTTTTACCATTTTGAAAAAAAAATATTTTGGGGAAAATTTGAGATGAAATCGAAATTTGTAATTAGGATTAAAAATGCTTAAATGGTTAGATTTTTATAACATCAAAAACTTTCAACTTCCCTTCCTAGAAAATGAAGATTAGAAGTTATCCGAAATATTGGCAAAAGCAAAATAAATAATTTTGTTTAAGGCTTTCCATCCATAATCCCCTTTTGAACGCAGCCATTCAAAATAAAGTTTTTATGAATAATATAAATATAACTTTTATTTACACCTCTTCATTTATATATATATATATATATATATATATATATATATATATATATATATATATATATATACATATATTAAATATATGTGTATTAATAATATAAAAAATATTAAATCATTTTCAATTAACATTGCATAGTTATAAAGGAATGAGGAAGAGTGATATATAGAGAGTTGTGATTGTGTTGCCCTGAGTCACGAAAAATTGACACAATATCTCAGTAATTAATTAACTAATGATAAATGATATACTTTGAACCAATTAAATCTCGGCATTGATTAGGATTCCATTTGTATGAGTTCAGTTATTTAAACATTGGGCCCATAAATGAATAACTATCAATTCCTTATCCATCCATAAATGTATCATTAGGTGATGATTAAAATTTGTATTCTCATACAATCCATTATAGCTCTTTTATGCATAGTTTTAACAAGTTTCCGTGTTTATATTAAATAAATTATAAAATTCAAATTAGATAACACTTGTTTTATGCTAGTTAGTACATCAAATTCGACGTTTCTCTAAAATGATAGTAACAGATGTGTCTTACTCTCGTGTCAGTTTGAATACAATTTACTCGTGTATGGAAGGTGGAGGGGGGTATAGCGCTAAACTTCTCTTCTTAAGATCCTGGCTTCAAATCTAGCTTTGGCAGGTAAATTGTTTAATCTGTAAACAGCCATGGATAAACCCTGTGGGACCTGCAGACCATCCAGCTTCTAAAAGTTGTGCCCTTTATTGGGCGAATACCTGTCGGCTGAGCGTGATTTAGGCCAAATCACTGCTATATGTGACACTATCTGGAAAATTAGGAGTACCTAGATAAATAGGGCAAGGGGCATTGAGCGGGTAGTTTAAGTGTCCCTCGGAGTCGGCACTTTGACTCTAAGGCTACACCTACATTGGATCCGGTGTGATACGATGAGACGTCGCTAGCAAACCAAATGACTGAAATATATCGAGAGTTATAACATTTGGTTCTTTAAATTTATAAAATTAAGATTATTAATTAATTATTTTTAATACATTTATATTTTACTATAATGTATAGTAAAATATGTATAATGTATACACCCCAGCATCGTATGTGATAGAATCACGTCGCACCGAATCGGATCCAATGTAGGTGTAGCCTTAAGAGGCAGGACGGCAGTTGGGAAGAAGAGAGCAACTCAACACGTAGGACTGTCACATCGAGCAAAAGGGCCCCCCTTGTCTTTATTTGCAAGTAGATTTATAATTTAACATTTAAGCACACGATAAATATAATGTTAATAAATTAAATGAAAAAGGATCTTTATTTAATAACTAACTTAAGGTCAGTCAGGTACGCCATCCTTTTGAAAAAGAGAGGGACCTGTCTCTTATTCATTAATGATATAGAATAGTAATATATTAAGTATTACGATCTCAGGGTGGCATCCCATTTTATTATTTAAATATTATTCAGATCAAAGGATCTGACTTTTCCTTGTGGTCATTGCTTGGGCAGTAAAGGGAATATAGCATCACCTTCCTGCACAACTGTTGGCTTGGAATCAGCACAGTCTCTATCCTGTACTGAATCCAATACCATTCATGGGTTGTAGTGGTATTTAAATTTTTTTTAATGTTTTATTTTTGTTATTATGGAGGGGAAGGAGTTAATTCCCCTAGTCGAGCAATAAATACTATAAATCATCTATAGCCATGCAATTTTTAATCTTACCTTTGTCTAGATCATGAAGTTAACTCCATCAGGCTGTTTTCTTACCTCATACTCATATACCAATATTTGTATAGTTATCTAATTGCAGTACTTACCCCACTTTTTTCAAGAAATGAATTCTATCCATTTTGAAACAAAGATTTTATTATTGAGAATGAGAGAAGAACTCTTTGAATATAATATTTATTAGTACATTAATAATGTGTTGTTTAAAATTTTTTGAATAGACTCTTTATTTGTGTAGCAGTAATAAGTTGTTCAGAACTCCTTTTTATTTATTTGTATATTAGTGTTAGGTTGTTACCTTACCTTTGATTTCATTGTAGTAAAGAAACGCTGACCATGAATAATCCAAGACCATTACTTCCATTTCGTTCATACTACAACTACTTTGGATGACTCTTGGTCTACAGATAAAAAGAGTTTTGAATTTTTTGAAAAAATTCGCATTGTAAGAAACAAAAACAAATCACTGGAATGGAAAAAACAACATATTGAAAAGTTTATACGATTACAAGCACTTGAGTTCACACATAAGGTGCATTTTTCTTGTTAAATTTCGCCAGATAAAAACATATGCGTACGACTCTGTGGGTATTAGTGGCATAATTTCCAACACTTAATTTCCTATACACAATTTTTTTCAAGTATCATTTGTAGATTATAAATGTCATTTCCAATTTTAGTATATATACTGCTGAAGCGATGGTTTAGTATCATAAGTATATTTTGAAGCTCTATGGAATGAAGAGGACTATATTCAGATATCTGTTATGAATTCTGATGTTAAATTAAAAATTAAATTTTGGTATATCTATAATCACGGAAAATAAAAAT
Source organism: Troilus luridus (assembly GCA_964056705.1). Lineage (NCBI taxonomy): Eukaryota > Metazoa > Arthropoda > Insecta > Hemiptera > Pentatomidae > Troilus > Troilus luridus. The sequence goes on along the minus strand of OZ057416.1, from coordinate 75,544,731 downwards.
AAATAAGTGTTGTACATAATGGATAATTGATTAATTCTCATGGTTAAAAAAATAATGATAAATTAACTAATTTTTTCCACCTCACTTCTCTGTTCTAAATACAGTCATAAAAATTATATATATATTAATTAGTAAAGATATGATATGTTAGCTATTGGCATTAGAAAATAATACTAATATAGAATAACTGTCAGTTGTAACTCGCCCACGGTTCTAATTGCAGGTTTTATTTTAGTCTCCAACAGCTGTTCTGCTGACCCATCTTCTTCAAGGTGTCTCTTAAAAATGCGAGGATATTTTCACGTACCCAAATTATTTAATATTTACAATTATTACTATTTTACTATTTACTAATTTTTTTTCAATTTATTTTACTAACTCTACTAAAATTAAAAAAAATTAATGTTATGTTATTTAGAATTATTATAGGAAAATCTTTTTTTTTTTAAATATATTTTTTGAAATTTACAACTGTATACAGAATACATCAAGTAAATATAATGAATGAATAAATTGACATGAAAAGACAAGTAGAGAAACTACCCAGTGGTAGTACTAAAAAAAAAGTTCAACTTAGAAGAGGCCATCTTCTTTTCAGACTCCTCGGAGGATTATCAGGAATTGAAGAGATTGCAAGGTCTGAAGTGGGTTTGAGTGGGAATGAAGTTTGTCATGAAAAGATTGATATCGGATACGGGCCAAATCAGCAATAAACGGGACAAAGTAAGGAGCATTGAGGATTTTACGAAGGATTTTGGATTGTAAGGATTGAATACGAGAGGAATTCGATGGCTAAGTGGAGGCCCAAAGCTCTATTCCGTAAGTCCAGATGGGTCTTATGATTGTCATGTATATGAGTCTCTTGTAATTTATTGGGAGCTTAGAGCGTTTGTCTAGTAAATGTTGAAGTAGCCTGAAACGACGAGCTGTTATAGGAAAATCTAAGATCAAAAATCAAATCGAAGGATTATTAGAAAACCATTGAGGAAATAGATCTTTTATTTTATCTGCTCTTAAGGTAAGAATATAATGAAGAAAAAGAAATAGATTAAATTGCTACCTGTATTATTTATGTGCCACACTGAAATGTAGTATGCACTATAGTACTTGATGTAAATAAAAACAACTTATCACTACAACCCGTGAAGGTTTTGGGCTCCATCCATGGCTGCTAAAAGATTAAATAATTTACCTGCCACATCCGGATTTAAACCCGAAAAACAGAAACTCAGCACTCTACACACTGATTTAACCCGCTTCCCATTGATGCACATACTATACAAAATTGGCCTTTGATCCAAATTTAATCTAAGTATTTCATAATTTAAAAAAAAAATGAATCGATTTCGTTTTATAATTTGCTTTTAGAAACGCACAGATGCCACACTCTTAAAAATGTATTAATTACAAACCTTTCTATAAATTAACAGTTAATTAGAACATTTTTTCTGGTATATAGGTACATCAGATAAACTTTTAATATTTTATTATGAGGTTTAGTATAGTTTTCAAGAAAGAAAGTATTTTTAAAGTTCACCTTACATTGTATAATATAACAAGAGCAAAAAATGTGGACATTATACGCGTCTATCACTAGACTTCGGTTAAAAAATTGATATGAAAAATGATAATACAAGTAATTTTTTATAATATTTTCATAGCAATAAAATTAATTGTTTCATCAAAATTTGGAGAGCTGAGTATTAAGTTAGAGAGCTTGGAGTAAAAAACTAATATTTTTGCGACGATTCGACATTGCCAATTCTTTTCCTGTTGTATAACATTGAACTGTAAAGAATTTACTCTTTTGAATTTTTGTATATTATTTCTTTGCTGCATCACATTTAAAAAAAAAAAATCATAACGATTTGTATATTGTTACACTCAATAGTTTTCTTTAACCCGAATTATATATTTTTAAAGACTGGAAGATTATTCGACTATTTTAGAAAATATAGCACATTAATCAAAATATAAAAAATAAAAAACTAACTAACATTGTAATTGTTGAGGCGAAAAATCTGACCATGAAAAAATAATACGAGAGCTGAAGGTAAAGATATGACCTCTATGGAGGAAAATAAAAATAAACCTTGACAATGTGTCAATAAAAATTATACTGAATAAAACAATTTATCAAAAAAGAAAAACAAACAAAATACCAACGTGGGTTTTGTTCGTTTTTTGGAATGGATCATAGTTAAGGATTCAAAGTAATATCTCAACCACAGTCCAAAAGTTAATATTTTATGGAAAGACTTTATGCACTTATTTAAAGTAAAATATTTTTTAAATAAAAAAAAATGAAGTGTAGCATTTTAAATTTTTTATTAAAAATGAACTATTTATTATATATTAAAAAAATAGTGATAGTGTTCGCCGTTTAATAATTCATTAATTTTTCTCAAAAAATAAATTATTTTCACATTTAATATTTAAAAGTTATATATTAATGCTAATAACATAGTAAGTTTTAAATAAAGTTGATAAACCGGAATGTTATTTCACGAAAATCGATCTTGCTGGTATATAAAAAAGTTTCCGACTTGAAAAAAAAATATATAATATAAAAATTGAATAGTAGATCAACTAGAGAAAAGTTGATAAAGGTTTTGGAGATTTGCTTATGATTTTATTTGAGGGCTGAATTTCATTAGTAATTTTAAATAAACTAGAAGGCAGTTTATTTACTTTAGATTGTATATTTAATTGTTTTAATTAGTTTCTTTAAACTTATTGAATTAATTTGAAAACTATTTAAAATTTTCCTTACACTCAGGTGGTCGACAGTTGCAATGGACAAACGGAGCATATCTATAGAATTAAGGTTAATTGGTAAAAAGGCTAGATCAATTGCCAATTTAACTCAGCACGAAAGGGAACTAAATGACTCAGAATTATCCTTAAACGGTGCAACATTAGTTAAATTAAAAAAAAAAAAACGAAGAAGGGAATGGGTTACAAAAAAGTTTCTATTAAAAGTAGCTTCAAACAGTACCCACCCTCTATACGAAGCAGTTCTGAACGACGCCATACTAATTCCAAAAGCCCGCACCATAGCCCAAGAAATGAGACATATGTTTAATTCACTTTCCACCTCTGCCGGACCACTTGACTTATGCACTCCCTTTCCAAAGTCACAAACCACCATCAAAACCAACCCCAAGTTGAATCTATCAGACTTCTCGAAATCACATTATTCATCAATAGCTCTAAGACAAAAAACTCTTGAAATATTATCAGAAAAATATAAAAGCAATCATAAAATCTATACCGACGCGTCAAAAGATAAAAACAAGGTTGCTATTGGAATATATGATGCAGATTCCAACCAGAAATCATCAATGAACCTCCCCACAAAATTCAGTATATACAGTGCCGAATTATATGCCGTTACTGAAGCCTTCAGGTTAGCCAATAGATCATACAAAAATACAAAAATAGTCATCTTAACAGACTCCGCTTTGGTATGCAAAACTCTTAAAAACATCCATCGACAGCACATTTCATCATACCTAATAAACGATATAATACACGTGGTCAATGGTACATCAAATAAATTCACAATTCAGTGGGTACCTGGGCATGTTGGTCTGTACGGAAACGAATTGGCAGACAAACTCGCAAAACAGGGGATAGAAGGGCCAAAGAACGCTATGTTACCTTTACAGGAGGTTGTTAGGTGGATTAAACAACAACAAGTTAGCGAATGGCAACAAGATAGGTATGCCTGGGAATCGAGAACGAAAGGTAGGGACCACTACGCCATCCACCCGACCGTAAGTCTGCGCCCATGGTTCTCTAATACTACCTTCATGCTAAACTGAAAGCAAATAGCGATCACTAGGCTTAGAATTAACCATGGTCGCACGAATCGCGGACTTACAATGATTAAAGTAAAAAAGAACGAGAAATGTCCGGAATGTAAAATTGTCGAAGACCCAATCCATGTCGTCGCCAATTGCAAAAAGTACAACGACAAACGGATCAAATATCCCGACATTCAAAATAACATGGTCTTTCAAAATAAATTCAAAATTTTGGACAGAAGCTTTTTAGAGTCCTTATGCCGGTTCTTGAACGAATGCGATATTGATTTTTAAAAGTTAAATTAACTAGGGTAGTGTCAAGCATATGAATACGGGCTGTATACGACTTCAAAGGAAGTCTTTAGCCAAAAAAAAAACAAAAAAAAAAAAAAAAAAAAAAAAAAAAAAAAAAAAAAAAAAAAAAAAAAAAAAAAAAAAAAAAAAAAAAAAAAACGAATAATCAACATACATATTCATTGTGTATCTTGTGGAGAGAAACTAGTAATCAAAAAATATATTTTATTAATATAATTTTATATTTGTTTTAATGTTAAGAAAAGGGAGAATTTTATACAATAAATCTCTGAAATAAAATTATACTTAATTATACATTCATAATAAAGTATTGCACTTGGCTAAGCCGTAAGAATTATTGAACGAAGACAACAAAATAAGTTTGTTTGGTGCTTGCGAACCCCTCCCCCCCCCCAAAAAAAAATACAAGAAAAAAATATAATTTTATAATAATAATCATGGAGGTATCCAAACCCATCATTTCGGACGAAGAGAGGAAAAGAAGATCAGAAAGAATGAAGAAATACTGGGTACTAATAAAAGAACAACACACAAAGAAATGATTGATCCAACGTACCCCAAAGAGGATGAAACGAAAAAAAAAATCATGGAGGATTATCTATATTTTTCCATTACTTATATCTACAGCTCCGATGAATAAGTTGTTAAGTCTAATTTTCTCCAAATGAGAATGAGATTCTTGTACTTAAGTGAGCGGGATCGAGTTATTTTCGTAGAGAATAAGTCGGGAATTGATTGGCCTGAAAAGGATTTATTGTTTATATTACAACTTCTTTAAGAGCCAAAAACTACGAGAATGATACGATTCCGGTTATCTGAAAGCAGTTTACCAACTCTCTCTTGATAAAATCCGACTTAACCACTTATTCACCGGGGCTGTATATATATATATAATTATACAAATTTCTGAAAATTAAAAATTGAATTAATTCTAATTGTAACCCAGTTTAAATTTTTATATAAACATTTCTGAATCTCTTTAACAATAAAATAAATTTTTAGAATTTCCTTATATAAGATTTTAACACTTACCTTGAAATTTGAATGACGTCTGTATCGAAATGCATATAAGTTACATTTTTTGAAATAATTCTAAAATTCTAATTGAATGTTTGTTTAAAAAAATATTATAAAGAAAGAAATATAATATTAAGAGAAAAGAAAATTTCTCAATTAGGCGGTGTTTCAGAAAAATATCAAAACTCTAATTTGTGAGATATTTAAAGATTTTAAAAATTATTCTGTCGATAATTATTGATTCAAAACTTGTTTTATTTAATTATACATTAATTGCAAAAAGAAAAGAATTAGAGTTATTGAATTTTTCCCAAACAGCAATAGAAAAATTAAGTTCTTAAATTTTTAGCTGATTGGGGTTATTTACTTTAAGATAAAAACCTTTATGTTCAATATTTATATATTGTATGTAATGATGAAATGAATTAAATTACAATAGTAATTGAATAATAAAGATAATAAAGGAAATTAAATAGACTACTATGAGACGGCTTTGTAGATCCTGGTGCTGACGATGTTGTCCACAGTCAGAGTCATGGTGACTTGTTCCTTGCTGAACTCCCGGACGATCTTACACTCCTTGTCTCCCTTGGCAACGTGGACAAGTTTGTTGTCACCCTCCTGGGTGATGGTGGACTTGACCTTCCTGCCGTCCGCAGTCTCCTCGTCGAACTCCTGTCCGAGCTTGAACTTGATGACGGTGTTCTTGAAGGTGGAGCTGGAGCTGAGGGTGTACTCCCCGTTGGACTCGGTGAGTTCGATGACAGGGGAGACGGCGTTGCCCATCTTCCTGGTGACGATGCTCACCCCGAGGGCCTCCATGAACTCGTCGAACTTCTCGCTCTTGTCGAGCTTGTACTTGATGCCGAAGAAGTCGCTGAGACCCATGCTGAAGAGAGATGCTGACGATAGGACAGGAGACGCACGAACTGCGAGGTGCCGGCAGAGAGCGAGGCTTATAGATAACCCCGGGGTTGGGCTCCCCACCATCATCCCCTCCTACCTTACTCCACATTCTCCCCGCTGATTTAATTTCCTGACTTTTCCCTGGCTATTTTACTATCAAAGAAACTTGTTCCATTCACAGAAATGGCCTGACACACGGCTCAGACATTTTAATCGCCCACATCCTGCGGCAGGTACGGAAGAAGACACCTGGAATCCACGTGGTCAGAGAATGGGAATACCGTCGAGAAATGTGAGTAAGCTAATAGAAATGGTGCATCCCGAATGATAGTGGCTGTTTTTTCTAGACCATACATCTACAGCCCCGGGGAATAAGTGGTTAAGTCGCATATTTTCCAAAATGAGTTTCTTGTACTTTAGGAAGCTAAACCGTTTTATTCTCACATTGGATAAGTGGCGAGGTCAGGCCTAGGCTTGAATGGAGTTGTTGCTTATATTATAACTACATTTCAAGCTAAAGACTAGGAGAATGGCGCGATTCCGCTTCTTAAAGTACCAGAAACTCGTCTTTAAGAAAATTCGACTTTATCATTTACTAATCGGTGCTTTAAATATTTCTTTAATTTTTTAATAAATGATCAAAAACTGAAAGAGAGACGATGAGTAATATTAGAATGCAATTAAATTCAGAATGAAACAAATTCAGGCATTCTCAAACTCAATAATAAACATTGTTAGTTACTTTCCAGTATTTTAGAGATCAAATGCTTATTTTTTTGGAGTTTTTCAAATGCATTATAATACTTATTTTTGCCAAAAAAATTCAACTTAAAATTAATCTTAAATTGGCAGTAGTAATTTTTATTAATAATACTGAAACTTCTTAATAACTTATTTCTCCGTAAGGTTCGGAATAGTTTTTTTAGTTGATTTCGAGGAACACTAAATCAAATAACCGTAGAATAAAAATAAATGTACCAAAAACAGTAGACAATATTATTATAATTTAAAATTTAAACAAATCAATTATTAAATAGTAACTTTTGACAATTATTATTATATAATTTTTAAAAATCAGTTGTGTAGTAACCAACTAGTTCCTTTATAAACATCAATCCTAACTTATATGTTATAACATTTTTTTGTTTTATCTAAAATGATAGATAATATGTTGCTAACCAAACAGTAGTAAAGAAATAATTAAACAATTAACTAATTTTACTTCTAACTAATTAATACTTCTAGAAATTCAGCTTACGTAAAAATGCAATTAATACGTGAAAATAAATCTCTTGAAACTGAAAAATATTAATTTAGATTAGGAGAAAAGATAAAAAATTATCATTTAGGATTTTTTTTTAGTAATAGCATAAGTGATTGGATTCATGCTAAATTTTTTTTTTATAACCTGCATGCCTTATCGACTATTGCCCATCTTATTAACATAAATAGAAAATATGATCGGTATATTTGTATCTATGTGTGTGTATGCGTATATATGTCGAACTTGATATTAAACTTAAAATCATAACTAATAAAACTTAAAAACCATAACTAATTTAACTAAACAAATATTTTACTACTGCTGATCAAGAATTCCTCTGCCTTATGATATCTTAATTAAGTTTGCTAAGTCTGATTTAAAATGTGGATGCTGTACATTATACTCATAATTGACTTATTTTTTAGTTGGAAGCATTTCAGAATTTTTTGATTTTATATTGACACTTTTTTTAAGAAATGAGAAAGATAATCTGTTCTAAATTTTCAAATTGTTTTCATCCGTATTTTATATGACAAAGACAATGTTTAAAAATAATAGTCAAAAATATTTCTTATTTTAAAGAAATCATTGCGCTCAAATATAAGTAGTATCCTATTTTTAATTTTACACATTTCAAGTGTCCACTTAACGAAACAGGTTATGCCAACCGATAAGCAAAAGATAAACCAAAAAAAAAAGACTGATAGTGTTAAAGAAGTGAGGTTAAAAAAACTCTAGTTATTATCTCAACAATGCTGCATTTCAAAACGGCTAAATTAAATTTAAACTAGTGTTCCTTTTAAATTTAAAACAAAAGTTGTAACAGAGCCAAAGAAATATATTTTGCGGAGCCCCTCACAGGTATTTTTCTACTCAAGCGCTAAGTATACATCTCTTTTTGCTTCATATAGTTCAGTAAAAAAAAAAAATTCATTTAATATAACTTTCGTGAAAAGGAATAATTGGTTGAAACAATCATCTTTCATCATTATAAAAATAATAATATTAACAAAGTCAATATGGATTTTTTTTTCTCGAATAAATTCGTTAAGAATTGGGCATTTTGTTATAAGTATACATATAAATCTCCAAAAATGTTTCAATTCTTATTTATTTCGAGTCAATTTATTTTCTTTCTTTATTATTTTAGTTTATAAGTATTACTTAGGTTAAAAATATTATAATTGGTGGATATGAAAAAAATAGTTTTTTCATATATGGATGTGATATAGCCACCATGATATCCATACGGCGTTGAATGTAATTTATGCAAAACTTAATTTTTTTAAATTATGCCATCATTTCAATAATCACTAAAATATGGTCATGTGCTCCAATATCTGTTATGAAGAATTTTATTGACATCATGCCAAATTATCTACATTTTATTGATCAGGCTTTTGGTTACCAGATCACCAGTTTGGATTCCCAGCATCCCACTCCACTATTCACCAATGGCATCGTGTGGTGGATGACTCCTCTGCATTAGAAAGGGGATCATATTTTTCGGGCGTCTTTCTTGACGTGGAACAGGCTTTTGACCGAGTCTGATCCGGGATTGGTCTACAAAATCCGTAAAATCCTACCGCCTACAAACTTTCTGATCCTTCAATCCTATCTCACAAATAGAACTTTCCAAGTAAACCATAATAATGTCTATCCATCCATCTTTTCCCAAACAACTGGTGTTCCTCAAGGTAGTATATCCTTGGCCCAATCCTTTATACCATTTATAGAGCTGACATCCCGACTCATCCTAAGACTATCCTTACCACGCATGCTGATGATGCATGAGTATTATCAGTCAACACCAATCCAGTTATTGTATCCCAAAGCCTCCAATCCCATATCACTGATTTTGAATGGTGTCAAAAATGGAGAATTAAAATAAATTCTCAAAAATCGCATTAAATCACTTTTACCTTACGTCGTAAACCAATGACTTCCTGCCCTTCAGTATCCTTTAATAATATCCCACTTGTGCCTGTAGAACAGATCAGACACTTAGGGTTGCATTTCGACAAACCATTAACCTGGAATCCTCATACAAGACTGAAAAGACAAGAAACCGCTCGACGTTTCAGGCTACTTCAACACTTACTAGACAAACGCTCTAAGCTCCCAATTAATTACAAAAGACTCATATACATGACCATCATACGACCTATTTGGACATACGGAATAGAGCTTTGGGGCTCCACTAAGCCATCGAATTCCTCTCGTATCCAATCCCTACAATCCAAAATTATATGGTAGAGTATGATCTGTTTCTTGGACAGCGATTGCCCAAGAAGATTTACTCAGGATCACGCGCTTTACAGTGGCTAGGTGTGTCACAAGAAGGTCTCCAGATCCCACTTTAATATTAATAAGCCGATACATAAATTGTAAATTATTAAGGATTACTCCAACTCCTGTAATTCGGGTCTAAAAGAACAAAGGAAATATAGCATACGAGGGGATATAAAATAATTATGTTAATGATAAGGGTAAAAGTATATAAAGTAAATATTTATATAAGTTTTTATTTTAAGAAATATTATATCCCAGAAAATTAATAAAATTTATTTTTTTAAATCTAAATGTTATTCTGTTACAGAATAATATATTTTTTTAGAACTTATTTGATCAAACACTTTCTAATAATAGTACATTGAAACACATGGATCTGGTTAAATATCACCTGTTCAAATAAGAGTGGAAGCAAGAACAATAAACTGTAGTTTCAGGTGGTAAGGGCGTTAAGTATCTTTGATATTCCGTTGCATCAGGCAATTCATATTTTACTAATTAAATTTAAAAAATAACTAGAACAGTTTTTATAACTCTTAATTAGGGTATTTTACAGGTGTTCAATGTTTTATTTTTTTAAATTTACATAAATACTGCATTGAAGCAAATATTACAGCTGCAAGTGCATTTACTTTCTGATTAAAGACTTATCACGTCAATTTAGAAAAAAAAAAGGATCGAATTCGAATGATTTTATAGCCGATGTTTAATGTTTTAAGAGTTAATGGTGCAAAAATTAATAAATTTAAAAAATAGAAGAAGAATACAAAAGAGAAATATTTATTTTATAAATATTTATTTGAAGTTTATGTAGAGTTATGTTGATAAAATAAATCGTGCCAACTTGCAGGTAACTTCTACAAATGTTTTGAGTATAATAAATCACTTTATTATTTCTGCGAGCTTGAGAATATTGCTAGTAACAACGATAACGATGAAATAGTTTAGAGTAAAAATACTTAAAAAATAACTGTTCAATACAGCTATCAATGCTTACAATATATCCTTTGCACTAATTAGTTCCGTTGCTCTTTATGAGAAAAATACAAAAAAAATTGTAATAAAAAATAAAAATAACAAGTATATTTTTGTATTAAGGGACAGTTATTCATTTACACTGATGGCTATTCATTTCGAAATCGTTTATTCTTACAACTGGCCTGAGCTAAACAAGGGACCTTGTTCTAGTAAGCATGACTCATTAATGAATACTTGGTTGTAATTGAATACTTCAATAATTGGATCATAAATAGCAACTCTCATTTTACGCACCATTGCACTAACGACTTTTAATTCCGGTACTTATCAGAGATATGTTGGCAATTAACAGTAGAAAGTTCTAAGTCTTCTCTGTTCGAAATAGAATATCAAAGAACCAACATAAATAATTTGGTTATGATTCATATTTGAGATCGTTTAATAACCCATCTTTCTGTATGTGAGACTGATGTATGCCATACCGATTGGTTGAAATACCTATTTAGTCTAGATATCAGGATGGCGCTGCATTAAAATCTGCATCGAATGAGTACAACAGCATAATAATTTGGCCAAGTAGTGCATTCAAAAGCCATCTTCATAAGGATTATTTATAGATAATTAAATTATTCATGAATACATGAATCTGGGCAGTACGGGATCCACCTGTTCTCAAAGCCCACATAGAGGCGGGAAGTAGTTTTCTGCTTTAAGAAACAACCTGGGCAACTACAACCCGTGAACGGGTCTGGGGTTCAGTACATGGTAGGGACTATACTCTTTTCATGGACAATGCTTGTTCAGGGAGGCGATTTGTCATAGATCATGCTCAACCGCCAGATCCCCCCCCCTTATTTTGGGTATCCACTATATAGAGGCTGAGTGAGCCCCAGACGGGTATCCAGATCACATATGATCCATGTTCGGCTACTAAAAGATTAAATAAAAGTCTTGCCAGCAGCGGGATTTACCACTGAGCCCCACAACTACCGTTTGCTTCTTGGGGTACAAAAACTCTTGTGTTGTAGAAGGATTTCCAGAAAGGAAAAGAGTCTCATCTACATAAAAATTGTGAGACCAATCGTGACTTAAATATAAAATATAAATTCACTCTGTGACAGACCTGGTACCTGGCAAAAGATTGTTACACTTTTCTCACACCCTCATGGTAGGAATATGTAATAGAGAAGTCCAGCATAAGTGTAGATGTTTAGGTTATTTTTATGCAAATCTTTGATAACGTTGTATTTTTGGTGAAGTAATATTTCCATAACATATTGTTTTATAATATTCTTTTGTCTTCTGTAATGTAAAACTTTATACTAGGGTTTTACGCCTTCACTTATATTGTGCTGGTTGAAGCTGAGTGGTTTTAAAAGTACTTTTAGACTACCATACAAGAGGTTACAGCTTTTAGCAAAACCGGTATTTCGGGAATTTTCCAGAATGCCCGATTAGGTACAAAGACAAGGGGTGCCCAAAAAACGTGCAGTATCAGACAAAAAGCAAAATCAACTGTTCTGTTTAAACAATACTTCGGCCAAAGACAGATACGTAGACGTGTAGCCGTACAGCGCTTCGGCTTAAGTAGCTGGTTTTTCTACTTAATACATAATTATGTAATATTTATTATATAATATTAATATTAATTTTATTATAGTTATTATATAATGCAACTTTTATTTTATATTATATAATAAATAATACTTGTCGAAAGAGTAAAAATCGATATTTAGGTTTATAATTTTTATAGAAAAAAATCGAAAAAATACTGAAATTTCGTACATTTCATAATTCTACGGATATATTGAGTTGTGTGAAAAAAAATTGGCAAATTTCCTCCCTCCTGGGGCTCACCGAGCCTCTGTAAAATGTTATAAAAATATTAGGCGGTTGAGCGTGACTCAGGACAAGTCACCTCCATGAAACAGTACAGTCTCTACCATGTAATGAACCCCAGACCCGTTCACGGGTTGTAGTGGCACAGGTTTTTTTTTTCTTTGCTAAATTTTGTTAATGTTTGTGTTTAAAATGTATATATCTTGAAGCTAACTGCTATTTTATAAATGAAAAAGATATCAGAAGACAACTTTTGTTTACTTAAAATATTACCTGATCAAAGTAATAAAAAATGCTTTTTTTATTTAAAGGATTTCAAAACATATTTTATCCATAGATTGCCCATACTGGTTTTAACATGGAGATAATGAAAGAGGGGTTTTTTATGTAGGTATTTTTCGTCATTAAAAAAGAAAAATATTACTGCTTTTTTGTGGAGAAGAACTTTCTTTTTGATGTTTATAGAACCTTTAAGGAAACTATAAAAATACACAGTGAATGCTTTTAAGTGCGAGAAAGCTGCCTTTAATACGATTTTTTTAAAACTTCAAATACAAAAAAGCTTAATGCTGTGAAAGTACTCTGAGTTGTTAAGTGAGTTTATGTTCAATATTTCTTCCTTTATCTGTTAATCGCAATATATATTATATTATAGCACATGCGATTCTCTACTTATGTTAGAACTATTTTACATGGGTTTGTTGAAAGACATTTTTGACAGGATGGTCCAAATAATAATGATAGTTATTAATTGTTTTCAATAGTAATAGATATATTTCGATTCATCGGATGATGGAACAATTTATATAAATAAGTCAGCTAAATGTTAAAAACGAAACCACGCTGTCGAATCTTAAAAATATTTATCTATAAGAAATTTAGAAGAATATCTTGGGCCAGTTTAAATACCTTCGATTGATTTTAAAATTAGTCCGATGGATTAACTAGTCATCAGTTCGAAATGAGTTTGAAAATGAATTATTTATTATAAATAACCTTCTGATTATCCATGAATTAGTTATTAACAATAGAGCTCTTAACAGCTTAATGTAGGATAATAAGAGGTTAAGTCGGATTTTGTCCAGAGAGAGTTAACTGTTTTCAGATAATCGGAATCGTAACATTCTCGTAGCTTTTGGCTTGAAATGGAGTTGTTATATAAGGAATAACTCCTATTCAAGCCAATCCCTTACTTAGCCCCTTATTCACTACTAAAATAACGCGATTCCGCTTACTTAAGTAAAAGAAACTCATTTTGGAGAAAATTAGACTTAACCACTTATTCACCGGGGCTGTAGATATGTACCCAAATTATAGATATAATTATCTAGTAATGATTGAATTACATATTGTTAATAGACTATATTTTATTCAAAGGGGAATGGATACAATTTAGGGCCTGCAAAGCGTTGAGAAGGAAGGGTGTATTAAAGACGGGCGAGGAAGGAATCGAATGATAGTTGGACGAAGATCGGATAGGAAGTGATCTACCAATCTCAATGATGCTCTAACCAGTTGAGATAGAACATGCAAGTCGGATGCGCGGGATTAAATTTGATAGCTAAATAAGTTTGTATTTCATTAAAAATGGCATTGTACAAATTTATAAAATAAATTTATATCATTATTCTCTTTTGATGTAGAGCGAGGTAGCTCAGTAATCCCAGGTTCAAATCCGGCTGTGGTAGATAAAATATTTAATCTGTTAGCATGGGCCTTGTGGGAGCTGAAGACCCTTCTTCCCCCAGCCTAAAAAAGTGGGTACCCTAAATTGATGGACCTCTTGGTGGTTGAAGGTGATCTCTGACTAATCACCTCACTCCTCAACCTGTGTCCAAGAAACAGTACAGCATCTACTTACTTATCCGAAGGCTCTTCACGGGTTGTAGCGGCGCACGTTTTCTCATGATGTAAATTCGAATCTTAATATACTAGTATCGTTTGCATACATCACACGGACTATGTTGTTAAAAGATACACAAGGTAGTAATATCATAAAAAATTTGAGTTGAAAACTGGTGTAAGAAGAATTACGGCAAACAATTTATAAAATACATTAATAAACAATTATATAGCAATTAACAAAGCGAGTCGCTACATTAATACCTGTAGATTCGTTTCAGTTGTGATGTTACAATTTAGTAATGAACAACGAGGACTTAAATGTTTAGAAGCTGTTACTTCCGGAGTGTGAAATCTATACAATAGATTTCGGTAAACCAAATTCCATTAAGAAATAAGATTTGTATGTTTAACGTAAATTGTCAAGGCACCACCTCAGCAGAAGGTTTTATGGTGAGCACACACCATTACAAGACACAATTAATAAAATAATAATTTGGTATCATGCTATAGTCCCACAATTACTTCATTGATACTCTATAACTTCTCCAACGCATGGGTTAATGACCAATTGGTTTTACGCCTCAAATTTAAAACAACCAACCAACGAAGTTTTCCAACGCCGTTATGTTCCATGCAGCATCTTGGATTCCTCTATTCTCTTCCACAAAGAACATATCTTAGACCGCCCTTCTTTCCATCACTCCATATCCAACGACTAAGTCTATGTCTACCTTTGCTTCTTCTTTCACCGGGAATACCTTCATTATCATTTAGGGAGTCTACTACGCTCCATTTCTTAGACTTGTTCTAGCCATCCAAATAACTTCGTTACAATCCTAAACTACAGCGAGATTGAGAATATTCAAGCAACGTTAACGTTAATTTGAATAAGTAGTAATAAAAATAATCGCTTACGTCAATTTGATATATGCCGAAATAAAAATAGAAGGCCCATTGGTTCAGGAAGGACCTTACAGAACTATCGCGTATCATCTAGGAGGGAAACACATTATAATTCTGATAAAGGAAACAAAAAATCTATATCGCGGCGGTGATGGTAATTACCATGGGTAAAAAATTATAACGATAATCTTAGAATCACAAAATTCAAACGAAACTCGAAATACTTCCGTTTTTAACATTATACCTTAACACCATTTTGTTTCATTTTTTGGTAATCAGTAAAATTTTATAAAAAATATTACAATAAAATAAATGAGGCGTTCAACCCCCTTTTTCCATTTTTTTCTGGTTTAGTCAAGCAATTTTATGCTACTGAAACTTCAGGTTCAGAACCGGACTTAAAAACTCAGAAACAAGGCTACATAGTGTCAACTTATGACGAAATTGCTTGACTAAAAAAGCAAAAAATGTGCAAAAGTCTTTGGCCTCCTCACCGATTTTCGTCCACTTAGGCCTATCTTCCGCGATTCTTCTCCATTTTCTCACCATCGTCGTACAGCCATCGAAGTCTGGGCCTGCCTCTTCCACTTTTCCAATCTGGTCGTTCCTCCATGATCAGCTTTGTGGGCCTTTTTTATCCATGCTATGTACGTGGCCCAACCATGTTATTCTTGCTTTTTTGATACAAAATCATGATCTTGAATGCTTCAGGATGAATATGTTAATTATATTCAATTATTTTACAACTAACAATAGTGTGACAGTGATAGGCCTTAATAATGAAAGTTAAGGTCATTATAACAATAAAAAAAATTAATTAGTAAGTGAAAACCGTGTTTTTTTTTTCGTCATTCAAAAAATCAAATTAAAATAAATTAATATTTATCACATGAATGACTAGTATTGTCTTAGGACTTGGTCTTTATTGCTTTGTATAGTTCCAAAGCAATAAACTACTTTTAACGTTTACTTGCCTATAAAAAAAAATCGTAGATCCCCACTTCCACATAGTTGCTTGAAGCCAATGAAGAATAAAGAAGAGATATATCTCAGTTTTCCTTTAGCTGCATGATATATTTCCCTATCAGATGAAGTAAGGAAGGGGTGGTGGAAGAGGTCGGACCAATCATCCCATTAGCTTTATGATGGAACGACAATGGGCAGGAGATTTATAGCCGGGGGAGATTGGAGACTAAAGAGATGAGGGACTGTTCTCCCCGGCGGGCTCTGATTCACCCTTAACTGCTTCTGAATACTCCAGTTCAATCCCGGTTCCTTTGTAGGATACAATTGTAAGTTGTTAACTTCTGTGGGTAATCAAGCTTTAGGTACGGTATTTGTAGTGGTTTCTTACTCACATTTTTATTAAACTCGGTTTTATAATACATTTAATTTTAACTTTGTATTTATTCTAGGGGAAAACCATGGTGGTTGAGCGTTATTTCGGACGAATCATCTCCCTGCCCTAGTTAAAAGTACAGTCTCTACCATTTACTGAAGCCAAGACAACCATGGTTTGTAGTATAATAAGTCTTTTTATTTAATCAAGCATTATTCCTTAACGACTGGTATCGGGTTCGGGCCAAATCAGCAACAAATGGAAATTGAGGTCATTATGGATGACTTTATTCATAACGAAGTAAGGAGCAGGGAGGATTTTACGAAGGATTTTGGGTGCAAGGATTGAATACGAAAGAAATTCGATGGTTTAGTGGAGCCCCAAATGTCTACTCCGTATTATTTATTTAAGTTATTTTTATATTTAACAGTAAAAAATAATATAACAATACTAACACCAGGTAGTTAAATCGCAATTTCAACAAATGTTCATATTTTATTTTATTTGAATCAGGAATTAGTTTAGAGCAAATATTACATATATATTAAACAAATATTAAATATTACTTCACAAACAGTGTTCAGGAAGAAATCTATTCTATATCTACACTATTTTGAAAACAATAGATTTTTCCACACACTTGTCACATGCGGCGGTGCCCACTACTTAAATGTCCACTAAGGGGTCGATTATCGAATTATAAATAAACTGCCCACGCAGTTCCTCAATTTGTAGCAACGCTTCATGTTTTGTTCCAGATGTTTGCTAACACATAACTTTCACTGACTTAGAGTGGGCCAAAGTCAATATAATCTATCTAACAAAATACATCTAAGAAAATATTTAATTTAATCATCTAGATGGAATTTATAAGGATAACACATATTTTATAATACGATTCTGCAAAATCTCTATAATTCTTCATTCAAGCACTGTTTCTCCACGTATCGGTAGCCCAAACTTATGTATAACATTCCTTTACCCAGATCTGACAATGTGTGATACCTAGGTTTTACCTTAGGCAAAAGACCCACATCGAACCCACACAAAAGGCTTAAAAGACCAGAACTCAACAAAAGATTTAGACAACTAAACACAACACTAAGCTGTACTTCTAAACTCTCAATCTAAAACAAACGACTAATTTATAAGATCATCCTCAGACGAATTTTCCCTATTCCTAAGAACCTTTGCCCTTGCTCCCTACTACGTATCCAATAAAATCCTATACCATACAACACGCCCTTCTTACCCCTTTCGGACTTGACCTTATATCAACAATCATAACAATTTATCTTGTATTAAATGTTGCATTATTTTTTATTATTATTCACGGTCTATGTTGCAATATCGACGATAAGGAATTAGAGGCCTTGAAAAATAAAAAAAATTGGGCCTGCAAAAATTGTGACCAATTGAAAAATCTGGGTCCTTCTACGGAAAAAAAATCAAACACCACTAGAAGACGTGTGAATGAAGTACCGGAGCCGTCCGCGAGTGATATTCCAGCGGCGGTAAACTAAATTAACACGGACACTACTGCACTAAAGACATCTTTAGAGAAATATGGTGAGCTCAGTTTCGAGCTCATGGACCAACTTTCCAAAATTGAGAACCACCTCGAAAGGCAGGCCAAAATCATTGAGGACCTGACATCAGAAAACATGACGGCCATCCGGTTATCTACATTGACCAACCTGCGGGCCTAGATCTGTTAGACTTTTTGGGATCGTTTCGTTCGCTGGTGGATTCTCAATGGAACTTTCTTTGGTCCTCACTATCTTATTTAGATCTTTTATGTTTATATATTCCTTTTCTTATTTTTCTTTTGATGCAACTATATTTTTTTACGTTAATTTCTCTCTGCTATTTATCTCTATCGAATAACGTTATGGCTTATATTTAAATTTTCACCATAATGCACCCAGTAATTTATTCTCTTTGCACAGCATCTTTCCATCTTATATTGATAATTTCTCATCTACCTCCCCCGTTGTCTAGGCTCCTGATTTCCTGTCACGTTAATTCCCAATCCTTACCAGCCCATATCGATGAATTCCAGCAATACTTCACCAACAACTTTTACCATATTATAGCAGTCTCTGAAACATGGCTGAAACCACATATTCCTACCTCATCCATAACCCTACCTGACTATGTGCAATACTCCGCCAGGACCGGGTTAACCGGACTGGTGGAGGTGCAGGTCTTTATGTCCATCAAATCTTAAAACCCTTGAATCCTCACTTCCATCTGATGTCCCACATATTGAATTCCTTTTCACTGAAATATCCTGTAATATACATTGTGGTATATCGTCCTCCTCTAGTGCCTTATGACTCTCCCTTTGAATCTATTCTTTACAATTACATTCCTTTCTATGACCATATCATTATTTCTGGCGATTTCAACACAAACCTCCTTGCCAAATCCAATGACACTCTATAACTGGAAAATCTCTTCCACTCACTAAAACTCTCCATTGTTCCATTTCCTCCTACCCATCATACTCACCGATCAGATTCATGGTTGGATCTGTTCGTCATCGATTCTCCTAAGAAACTACTCTCCTCTTCCCAATTGCCATTCCTGTTTCTCTCCTCTCATGACCTAATCCAAATTTCTTATAATATCCACACTCTGAAGCCACTATCTAAAACCTTTACCTTTCGCACCCTATATGCTATCAGTCGTGAAAGAATCCTGCCTTCCCTTGAATCCCTGAACTGGACTTAAATCTATTCTTGTCCTTCTATTGACTCCAAGGTTGATACACTCACCTCCTATCTTATTAGTACCCTGGACACCCTTGCTCCTCCTCCGTCGATTGCATCCCTCCGTCGATTGCATGCTCCCTGGAGGTGTCACAACATAAAAGAACTGCAAAGGAAGCGCGACGCAGCCCGCAGAGGTTATAGACGGACAAGACTGACTGACGATTTTTAAATGTTCAGGAATCTCCGCAACTTAACACAATCTACAATAAGGCAGGCGAAATCCAAATACTTTCATGAAACCCTTCCTCTGCACCCGATCCTAAATCCAAATGGAAAATCCTTCGGAAACTCTCCCTTTATAATTCCCCTTCTCCTGTAGTCTTTCCGGTTTCAGCTGACAAACTGAACGTACATTTTTTGTCCTCCTCCTCTAACAACTCACAATCTATTTCTCCCAATTTCTCAATAGTACCATCATTCAACTATACAACAATTTTTATTTCTCTGACATATCACCCACTGTCCGTATCTCCTCCCTAATGAAATCCCACTCTGATTCCCTCTGGTAAATTTGTATTCTATTATTTTATTTTATATATTGTTTTGTTTGTTTATATATGTATATATTTTTTTTCTCTATCAGAACATACTTTTTAGTTCAGATTTAATTGTAGTATTCCAATAATGTAGTTGTTATAGATTGTTAATAGACATTTTCTATTAATTTCTCTATAATATTGTTATTCTTAAGGGACTTGGTCCCAGAATAAAATTATTTTTCTATTCTATTCCATCAACCAAATATTCCAAAATCCGTAAGAACTTATCCAATCTCCAAAATTCTCTGGTGCAATTCTTATCCAGCATCGCTGATCCTTAAAATCCTCCACGGTGAATAAACAACCAAGAGACCTATTGTAAATATGCCATTGGAGTTCTGGCAGTGGCCAGCTTCACTCGAGCCCCTCCAGCTAAAGTGTTCAGTCTCCAGGTATAGTGTTCTGTCTCCACAGGTCTCAACAGTGACGCGGCTGGGATCTCCTAGTACCGCTTTGCTCTCCACACGTGGTTCGAATTGGGTTCGGAGAACTCTGGGGTAGTGTGTAAATAATGCATATAGTTTATGTTTCCATAGATCACTAATACTTATTGCCCTCTAGTGTGGCAAATTGTACTATCTAATAAAAAGATTTTTATTTTTAAATAAAATTCCACCGTATGTACTGTTCTGGGGATATATAAATGTAATTATATATATATTCCTGTGAATGGATTATGTGTATATATAATATTATTTATCAGAACTACACATATCTACCGCTACGGCGCCAATGACCTTTCTTGCGGCGCCAGACTGCTCCTCTAACCCCTAGTATTGATTGGACGGAATTCAAACCCGACCGTTGAGCCCTCGATGTATAGCATAATGTGTCACAATACACAAAAAAGAAAAAATATATATAAACAGTTACGAGCAATTGTCAAACTTTTTTCCCTCATTTGATGCTTTGTTTTTGTAGATTTTATAAAGGCTTTATGAGTGCAGTTCATTCTTCATAATCAAGTATATTGTCCCTTTCAACAACATATTTAAATGAGAAAAAGTTTTCAGCAATCAAACTTCTAAATATCTAAAATAACTTCAAACAAATCGTCGATACAAAACAGTATCGAAAGTGAAGAATACCACTTTTCAGAAGATTGAAAAAACTATGTTTTATATCTGGTTTTGTTCCCCAATAGATGCCTCTATATGAAGTTTGTATCAATTATCAATCCTAAAAACAATTGATCAACTAAACTATTGGTCGAAAATGAATTTTTTTTTTAACATACGATATTTTGATTTGTATCGGCCATATGGTTTGATGTTTGATAGTGACCTTTGCCTAGAGACACTCTGTTTAGTCTGACTGTTAGTTAGTACATAATAAATTTTTGAGATTGGAATTCACTTAACGGTTCTATTCGTACTGAGGTGCAGAATCAACTTGTAGCAATTAAGAAGTTAGTTGGTTGCTTGAGCTTGAAGTTTTGAACTTTTATAGAAAGTTGTAACTTCGTGATGCAGTCACGTGACTTCTTCTACAGTGCGCATTGCGTCCTCTTGCAAGTATACACCTCCCATGCCTTATTGCATGTAAATGTATAGAATGCTCTTTGCATTCCGATTGTATAAGCATATGCCATCAGTACCACTACAGCCAATGAAGAGTCAGAACATGGTAGAGACTTTACTGTTTCTTAGAGAACGTTTGTGCAAGGAGGTGATTTGTTTCAGATCAGGGTTTTCCCACCAATTAAGAGTAAAGAGGTTTAGAGAGCACTAGGAGGGCCTGCAGATCTAACAGGGCCCATCCGTGGGTTTTAACAATTTAAAAATTATTTTTCTGCCATACCCGGATTTGAACCTTTTAGGACTGTAGCAACACTTTGTTTAGACCCTGATATAGAAATTAATTATTATTATTATTACATTTCGAAACCACAGGCGTTTTTAATAGCTTATAAGTTATTATCTCTTGATCGCGAAATTTATGTTGATTTGATGAAATTGTTTTAGAATATATTTTTCAAAAAATACTAGAACTAAATGAAAAGTAAGCAAAGGTTGCAGGAAGCAGTACAATCTACTATCAACACACTTATAGATAATGTTTTAGGTATTTAGGTATTAAAATTTGTCGACCATATGCTCCCTTGTTTGACGTAATCTGACATTGATAAAGCCGTTGTGGAGATTTATTCATATTTAAAGAAATTAATATGATTTCATTTTTTAATATGATTTGTTCATATGCTTGATAATTCTTCATTAAAAAATAAATAATGAATAAACGGACTTTGAACTCCACAACATTTGTATCTATGATACATCGTAAACAGAATTGGTATTCATTACTATCATCTGGAATCTGGTATTTGTATTCTAGATTCCAGAAGTACGAGTACAGAGTATTCATTACTAGCGAAACCTTTTGGAAGATGTTTTCAAAGGTAAATAATGAATTTCTATTCTGAACGAATCCAGTTCGAATGTCCGGTCTGGCACTATTAGTTTTTTTCATAGAAAGTTTCGTTGAGGGCAAGAACCGTGGATGGACGGACATGATTGCGGATTTGATTGGTTTTTACGAAAAATTATGGTGATCGTATGCATAAAACGAGTGGTGGTTAATCGATATTAACCTCTTCCTAATAGAAGGATGTTGAGAAAATCTTGCGTTAATAGAGTTACGAACGAGGAAGTTTTGCGAAGACCCAAAAAAGTGCCAAATTATGAGAAATCGAATGCTGCAGGTAGTCATGCAGGGAAAAATCAGAGGAAAGCACAGCGTTGGAAGAATGTCTTAGTTTCACAATCTGAGAGAATGGTTTAGTTGTTGGTCAAACCATCTCTTCAGAGCAGTAGTCAAAAAGATTCAATCATGATCTTCGATAGAAGTCGTCACTTTAAGAAAAAGTATCGACGCAGGCAAAATATGACAAAATGTTCATCGGATTATAATTAATTAAAAAAAAAAAAAACAATATTTTTAAAATAAAATATTATTCAATATTTTTATTTGAAAAGAAAAGATATGTCCAGGACCGGTTATATCTTTGTTATAGCTAGTCTGCAACTCTACCATTTGGGCTATCCTGAGCAGGATCTTTTCTTTTCAAATAAAAATATTTTAAAATTAATAACAATTAAAAAATACAAAAAATAAAAATATTATTATTTATGTATATACAAGAAAAAATCACAGTGTTACAATATATCTTCAGTAATTAAAGGACCGTTTGACTCGGCTATATGGTGTTTTATTATTACCATTCGATCGCTCTGGAGAAGCCCTTTCCAACCGGTTACGGTCTCTGTATTTGGATTTGGCTTTTCGACGCGTTTAGGCCGACATTATATACTTTTGATAATATGTTTTTTATTCTAACACCTTATTATATTCACTGTCACTATCTTACATTAATGTTTTATATACAATCGATAGATTTCTACGACAGCTGACGATTGAAACCTTAATGAACGTCGTAGCTTATCCGAGTCAAAAGTTATACTGAAAGGAAATCTCGATACGCAGAAATATGGCGGCGCTTATCCTTCTACGTCGCGGGATAGTTTACAGTCCTCACTTTTCGTAATGAATTCTTTGATTCTTTAGCTATACAGTGGTCTAATTGAATTTTGGATGGAGGTGATAGATATGTAGCTGCAACAATTAACTGTATCCCCCGATTTTGTGGTGAATGGTCCACATTTGAAACAATTTTAAAGACGTCAAAAAAACAACAGTACTGCAAAAATCGACTATAGGTTCAGTACACGGTAAATATTTCACTGATTCAAACCGAAGTATACAGGGAGCTATTTGTATGAGATCACACTAAAAATCCAGTTAGGATTTGCTCGATAAAAGAAAACCCACTATATAGAGGCTTCGTGATCTTATGGAGAATCTGGAGATACCACAGTTTCCAACTATTTCTTTTAACGGCTTAAATAATAACGGATTTATGTGTCAACAGGGTTTTTAATCCGTTGTCTTCAGCACAGGAACAGAGAACGAGTACATACATACAGAGATCTATTGTCGGATCTAACCACGTTTTATCTAGCTCAGTATCCGTTGGAAACATGCATACGCTATCATGTTTATCTTGTATATGTATTATGTATCATCTTGTTGTAGAGTAGAGCCAGTATATGGATGGCTTTCCCCGAAGGCGGGCTCATTAAATGTTCCGCGGGGATGAGGACCTTGAGCATCATTCACAAGATTGCCTTTGATTAAAGTTAACTCATTCACGCTAAGTCATCCACGTCCACCGCCTCTATTCTCTTCGTTTATCCAATTATTCATATGACTATTTCCTACTCTAGATAAAGGATATTAAATATTATTTAATCCAGATTTGTAATAACTTTCTGAAGAAAACGAATAATTATTATAAAAATGATATAAAACTCTAAAAATAGGAATGTCATTAAGGAAGAGTATGGTTTCGGTCTTCCCAGGAATATATTACATTACGTATGTCATAAATTATGTCAACTAATAATATTGCGCAACTTGTTGAGAAAAGGTTGGTTGTTTTCTAAGCTTAGGTTATTTAAAAACTATTTTAAACTTTATTTCGGGCTTTTGGGAAGTTAGGGAGCGGAGGTGTTCAGATGGTAGAGTACTATTTGTCATGCCGAAAATCCTGGTTCAAGTCCCACTGAAGACTTTTATTTAATCTGTTAGCAGCCGGAGATGGATTATCTAGGACCCTCCTGGGGTACCCAGCCCTATAAAGTGGGTACACAAAATAATGAGGAAAATCTGGAGGTTGAGTGTGATCTAGGTCAAATCACCGATGCCAATGAAACAGTAGTCTCCATGAAACAGTAGAACCATGAACTGATTCCCAGACCCGTTCACAGGTTGTAGTTGTACATGTTTTAGAGAAGTTAATTCACGAAACTATATCAATTCTTAATAACATATTGCGTTTAATTCTTACAGAATATGTTGTAATAACGTTTTCAATATTATATTAACCAAACAGTATGCACTATATATTATATAAGTTATGAACAACTTATTTCCGTAAAATAAGTGGAATCATCGCTATTTCAAAAGAACAACGACATAACTAAAAAATTGGCGAATCTGAGTTAAGCCTTCGGTTGCAATACTATTGTATGGAACTTTTTAAATCAGCAATTAAAACGACGTAAATGATGTTCCATTTCCAATATTTATTTTTTTTCATCATATCATCAGAATAAAATCATATCTTGAGTTGTATCATGTTTGAACTTGTAATTTATGGGAATAATGGCATAAGTTAAAATAAAAAAAGTTTCAAGCTTTTAAAAATTTTCTCAGGATTAAAAAAGAATTTCAATAGAAATTCTTTGCTTAACCAATACCAATTTTTTATTTTTTTAACTTTCTCATGGGACTTTCAAATACTTCAATTGAAAGATTAGGTTTTTTGAGTTACAACGTTGTTCTTTTGAAGGAGTGATATGTAAAAATTTAAATGATTTATATATTTGTGAAAACAATTTTTTAAAATTATTATATTTTCCTTTTTTTTGGTCCAGACTTCGAGGATTTTGTTGGTGGTCCTGATTTTACTTCCAATTATTATTATTCAGGAGCAAACCTTAATCGTTCTGCTTATATTTTTGTTTTATTACGTTTTTGTTTGATTTTTATATACAGTATGGAGCCTCACGGGAGTTCTTAATATTAACTATAAATTCTGTGATGTATTCGTTATTTATTTAAATTTCCAATGACTTGGAGACTTGCAAGTCTTTCCTGAAATAGTTACTGGATGTTATTTAGTAATTTTATTTCTGAACCGTAAATGATTTTTATTTTGAAATGCCCTAATGCCTTGAATAAAAATATTGTTCATAGTAGTTAGAGGTTGACCTTCTCTCAAAGAAGTGGAGCAAGGTGTAGAATGCAGCTGTACTGTACCACGAGGTGAATGGCATTATGCAGTTTGATTTGTGACGGTTATTCGCCATGCCACAAGGATGAAGATGTTGAATCGTCCTTTCTGAGGAGTAGAAATTGAATAAACTAAATCAATAAATCAATGTTACCCGAAGAAATAAAATAAATTCGAATGCAGCCGAAGCTTATAGGATAATCATCTAACAAGTTTGGGATAGGGATTAATTACTCCTTGGAAAAAGGATTTTGGTTTTTTAACAGTTTAATTTATTTTTAAATTTTAAAATGTTGCTTAAATTTTATAATTAAAAAAAAAATATATATATAAAAATAAGTCAAAATGAACTATTGACGGAATATGTGAATACAAAGTGGAATATAGAATACAAAATTAAATATGAATCACGAATTAACATCTTTGTTATATTGTATTTATTTAGAAGTTTCTTGTTATTAAAATATCCTAAAGAATGATTTCCAGATAAATTTTTCTTATATCTTTCAACAATTACAAACGCTCTAAGCTCCCAATTAATTACAAAAGACACATATACAAGACTATTTTAAGACGTATTTAGACTTATGGAGTAGATCTTTGGGGCTCCACTAAGCCATCGAATTCCTCTCATACCAAATCCTTACACTCGAAAATACTTTTTAAAATCCTCATTGTTTTTTACTTTGTTACGAATGAAGTCATTCATTATGGCCTTTATGTTCTATTTGTTGCTTATTTGGCCAGATCGCGTTATATATTCTTTCATGACAAACTTTATTCCAACCCAAATCGACTAGTGTCTAGTTATTCCTCGGAAGTGTCTAAAAAGAATATGGCCTCACGATTTACTAAGATGAATTTGTTATTTGAGTACTACCATTGAGCAGTTTCTCTCCCCGCGTCTTTATCCATGTCATGATGTATCATTATTTCTATTTACTTGTTATAGTACAGTTGTATGTTTCAATAAATACATTTTTAAAGAAATACTAAGAATATCTATTTTTTATTTTTATCGATTTACTACTGTTTTTAACGATATGGACGCTATTATCAGATGAAAGAAAATTCTTTATAAGTTGATAAAAATATTCGAGTTATTTTTAATAATATTTAACTCATACAAAAGTGTTAGTGCTACAATTGCACCAGAGTTAGCAAGAGTTCTTTAACGATCGAGTAAAGTCATCAGGAGTAATTGAGGAATATTCATTCAATAGAAACAGTTAATATCTTTGTTCCCAGGCCTGGGAATTCCTGAGAAATTCTTATTTCGTCAAACTTCAGTGTTTGATTTTTCTTCATTTCGCAGATAATCTGTGCACACAACTGGCAGTCTGTTTCATTTAAAAAAAAAAAGAAACAAGATTAAAACTGAAATTTTTATCAATGTCATCTTAGTTTTGAGAACTACTAGGAATAACTAAAAAAGGCAGGATTTAAAAAAGTAAATTTCCAACGATTGGTATGATTCCATAACAAAGAGGAAATAATGTGGGATGTAGATAGTCTGGGGGTGCAGTCAAAATTACACTAAGTAAGAAAAACTTGTTTATTATAAGTGCCGACGTTTCGACCTACGTTGTAGGCCATCTTCAGGACTATGAGAGAAAAACAAACAAAACAAAAACTATTAAAATACATTGCAATACCGAGATAGAATATAATAACATCGGATATTGAGAAGTAAAGAAAATTAGCGATGGATATAATATTAAGGATATATATGAATAGAAGATTACAGAATAAGAGTAAAGAATGGTGGTAATGCCAAGCAATGATAAAAAGAAGATAAACAATAAGATACTAAATGAACATAAAGAAAAGCTACAAATGTAAAATGGTGAGATATCAAAGTATGGAAAACCTAGTTAAATTACAGGTGATATATAAAAAAATGTAAAATGGTAATTTACTAATATAATGTTATATAAGTAAATATGTATGATGTATCTTGTATCTTGTATTTGTTTTATTTATTTTCATACATATTTAATAATATAAAATTCTATTAGTAAATAACCATCTTACATTTTTTTATATCACCTGTAATTTAACTAGATTGTTAAATTTATCAAAGTATTTTTTTTTGCGTCTTGATAAATACCTGAATTGGTGAAAAGTCGACTGGTAAGTGTTCGTTTTACTCCAGAATTTTGAAACATAAGGGTTTGCATCAATTTAACTACGTTTTCCATACTTTTATATTTCACCATTTTACATTTGTAGCTTTTCTTTATGTTAATTTAGTATCTTATTGTTTATCTTCTTTTTATCATTGCTTGGCATTACCACCCTTCTGTACTCTTATTCTGTAATCTTTTATTCGTATTGTATATCCTTAATATTATATACATCGCTAATTTTCTTCTTTACTTTTCAATGTCTGATGTTATTATATTCTTTCTCGATATTGGAATGTTTTTTTAATAGTTTTTGTATTTTTGCTGTTTTTCTCTCATAGCCCTGAAGATGGCCTACAACGTAGATCGAAACGTCGGCACTTATAATAAATAAGTTATTCCTATTTAGTTTTACTTTGACCTAAACCCCCAGACTATCTACATCCCACATTAGATCTTCCAGTCAACTATTCCTCTCAATCAAAGAGGAAATACTTTATCAAAATCTCATGAATACGGGACTATCAATTTCTATGTAACATTTTCCATAATGCTTCTTCAAAATTGACATTAATAAAGCTCCGATTATACAAAAATAGTTAACCATCGTGATTTAAATTTTCCTTTAGAAAACATATTTCACATTTTTTCAATAATCGTAAAGGCTAATTGAGTGCTTTTAATTACTAATAACCTTCTAAGGCATTAAAAAAAGTCCCAACTTCTAAAATGCTCCCTTGATTCGGATCACCAGTTTTACTCCTGTTCACAAAATATTTGGCTCTCTTCTCATATTTGAATTTCTAATTCAAAGAAGATAAAATTTATAATTAACTTTAAAAAAGATAGCCACAGACGTGTTTGAAAAATAATAAGCATATTATTTTGTTGACTTCTTTTTCTTATTGAACGACGTCTGAAAGAAGCTACCGCATTTTCATTGTTCAAGAATTTTGAGATAGTATCGAGTTGATTATTTAAAGAATATTAAAACCTTTCAAAATAAGTTTATTAATATATTATCTATATAGTAGATATGTATTCACTTTTCATACATTAATATCCATTTCCATAATCAATCATTAAAATCATTGATTTATAAATTGTAATACAATAAAGAGTTAGTATATTTGTTATATATTTAATAGATTACTTAATTTCTTGCTTTTTACGCGTTTCTAATAGTGTCTACTTCTACCTATTTAGAAGATATAATTTATCTTCAAATTCGGCTGTGGAAGACAGTTTTTTTAATCATTTATTGGATGGGGATGGATCCTATGGGATCTGGAGATCCTCTTAGGGTTCACTCAACCTCTATAAAGTAGGTATCCAAAATAGGGGGAAAACGGGGCAGTTGGCCGTAATTTCGGGCAAATCATCTCTCTGTACATCTACCATCGTAGAAACAGTATAGTCTCTACCACATACCGAATCCACTCTTCATGGGTCGTAGTAGTACTGCTTTTTTTTTTTGCTTTTTTTACCTCCTCACTATTATTTACTATATCATATAATTATAATCAGTAAGATTAAAATGTATTAATAATAAGTGAATGAATGAATTAGTATGCTGCGGAGTAATGAATACATTGACTATGAAACATGGTTTATTGCATAATCTCGACGCGAACAAAAATAATGAAGATCCGTTGAGATGAAGAACAGATGCTTGTATGTATGCCCGCTTGAGATTATTTATCTTGACTAGAAACGTTGGCCTAACGAGCGAGTAGTGGAAAGTTTTGCTACATCCATGGCTCTGATTGCTTTACAACTGTTCTACAACGGAAGTGGAAGAATCCATGCAGAAATCCCCTCGTATTCCTACTCATTCAAACAATTTGGAGTAGTTTTTCCGTTATTCGTGCGTTTGGATTATACGATATTTTGGATCGAACAATATTATAGAAAATTCACCAAGAAAGAAAAAAACTGCTCTCTTTGTTATCAATACTCTCGACCCTTATACATTTTAAATTTAATATTTACCATAATTTAGTAATTTATAATTGTCTGTATATTGCATATTTAGCCCTGAAGAAGACCTGCAATGTCGGTCGAAACATTGGCTCTTTAATAACTATTTCTCCCAACTTAAGAGAAATTTATTGACCTCCACTCTGAAAATTTTCTTCCACACATATAAACCAGGTCAACTATTATCATTCAAGATAAACTAAAATAAATTCCATTAAGATTATTATAACATATAATGTCTTATATTACCAAATATCGTATGTGATTTCTATTTTTTTGAGGGGAGGGGTTACCTGTTGTTCTATGCTCAAGATCATGGGTTCGCTTTACGATTGGTGGATTTTTAAAAGTGAGTAAAACTCCCTAGTTAAGCCATTCTTCCGATTAGCCATAATATCATAAAGTGACGTTAAGTAATAATCACACACTAATTAAAATTAGTACTGGTTCTAATACAACGTAGGGCCGAAAAATATATAAGCAGGATAAAAAAAGAACGAAAAAATTTGGGCCTAATTTTTTATGTTTTTTACACTCCTATAATCCAGCATCTACATAAAACAACCTATATTGCTAGAAAAAAAACTACTTTTTTATTTAGCTGATCTTTCAGGGTTTTTTCAGAATTAAAAAAAAATGAAATAATTTTATAATTATAATAGCTATATCTTGAAATGATTTTTTTAAAAGGTTTCTCTGCAATTAGTACAATAAATTGTCTGAAACTAATATTTTTATTTCATGCGTAAAACACACACAAAATACCCGAAATATAGATTCTAAGAACGGAATCTATTGTTCAAGGCTCAGAGCAGAACATGCTCAGAGCCATTGAAGTAATTACCACTTATAATTAAAAGATGCAATTACTTGATCGCGTCCAATTATTCATTTCTTACTCCAGTTCTGTATGAGGTTTCTTAGCGCGATATGAATGGACTGAATCCATGTTCCAAAAATACCTCTCCTCGACTTGCAGCTGCACCGCATTCTTGGGACCGGTTCTTCTCCCCTCCATCCTCTTCCCTGGACTCGGCCTTCAGGGTGGAAGTTGTTCTAATTAATCCTTTAGAAAACTAAAGGAATGGGAGGACATTGTAAAGGTCTTGTCCAGACAATGGGTCCCATGTTATATCATAGCGCAGGAATTTTCATCAAGATGGCATCTTATCATTTGTTCGATGGTATGGGTAGGGTATGGATCTGGAGGTTATGCTACCATTGCATCAATGAATTCGAGCATCAACCGGATGAAGTACTTCTCTTAATTTACTAAATCACATCATATCGAAATCGAGTCATCCTGATCACACAATTACCAGGAAAAAGGATTGCACCATGTTCAAACTATCATTTGATGAATCACTATTCAAACTGCTGGTCTAAGACCGCTACACTGTTAACCACAAATATCTTCGGTTCGTCGGTACAAGGGATAAAGTGCACTTTTTCACAAAAGGTTTTTATTAATCTTGAAACTTTAATCTACAGCTGAAATAAAAAATAAAAATAAATCGGTGCCTTTAAAAAAATAAGCACTATTTAAGCGACTTCGTCAGAAATGGTAAAACCTTATTTTAGACAATAAAAAATATTTTCCAGGTTTCTATTACTGACCAATTTTTACCTACATACTGAACCAGTAGTAGTAATATTCATTAAAAGCATAAATGGAATCAGCTTCGGGATTCAAATATTTATTGAGATGGTAAGAACCATTTGTTTGAAAATTATACCAGTAGAACAGTACATAATTACCTATTTTAAATTAATTTTTTTATTAATCAGGTATACATAATAATTATTATTAGAAAATTATTACAAATTATTTTACAAACCTTACAGCAATTGTATACATACTATATAAATCATATGAACGTTCTACAACCATTAAAAAGCGATTTCTATTTAGATAGTAATTTCTATGCGGATCCAAACATCTGTCTGACTGGAATATTAATGTTAACTCCGCGAAATCTCTCAGGTTATTTGTATTCAATAATAATAAATAACTGTACAATCAGTTATAATTAACAATTAAATTAAATAAAATATTTTTTTCCTTAAATATATATACTATAAAGACATCATGACAGCGTGCTACTCACACAGGTACCGTATTCGGCGATGGCATTGGCCTCTTTAGAGCGCCTAGTAAATGAAATACCTCGCCTTCTTCGGGTGAACGGCCTACCTTGCGGCTCCATGTATATTGGACACACATATATATATATATATATATATATATATATATATATATATATATATATATTGTGTGATATATTTAATAAAAAAATCAATATATGTTATTATTATTAACGTTGGCATTTAAAATAGTTTTGTTTTTCTACTCTTTAATTTTTTAAATGAATGTTAAGTTAAGAATTTAATTTCGTAATCTAAAGCTTGATTAACTACTATTATTATAATATAATTTTAATATTCCAAAAAAAATAATAGATCCTTCAATAACTAGTAAATTATTAGGAGTAAATGCTTTAGTTGATAATATTAATAATAATAATTAATTATAAGGTGGGAAGGCTAAGGTTCTATGGACACATGATGTGGACGAATCCTGAAAGACTAAACCATAAAATTTTTCAGCGAATCCACTGTCACAAAAATTCAACAGGATATTTCAAACAACTTAAGGATGGTACGGACGAAGTGGGGCTAACAGACCAAGATTGTTTTGACAGAGATGAATAGAGAAGGACGCTAAAGGGAATAAAGGTTCTTGTGGGAAAAAAGAGTCTTGCGTGGTCTGAGGAGAGAAAACAGACGAAGGAGAAGCATTAGAGTTATGATATTCGCCTGGTCTTTAAGGCCTTTTCGTAGGGGGGGAAAAAAAAATATATATTTGAGAAATCATACAAATGCCATTTGGCATATATTTTGTTGATTATAATAAAAACAGAAAAATACATTTAGTGATAACTCATCCTCTATTAGCAATAATGAATGGTGACTGAACAGGACTGACTATTCGATTCTTACAATGTTCAATAGCAATAATTCAATAATTTTTAGATCGGACATCCCAAAATAAGTATTGATCAGTAAGAAATATATTGCCTTCTGTGTAAAAAACCTTTACCAATACAACCCATGAAAGGTTCAATCTACTCTATAACCTCTTCTGTACTTATGTACAATCTTCTAAAGTTTTAATACAATGTATATAAACTAATAGCATTATATAAGAAGGATTTTGGGTCGAGTACCTGGTAGAGGCTGTACTATTTCTAGGACCACGGTTGTACAGGGAGGTTAATTGCTCGAGATCACTATCAACCCCGAGGTTTTCCCACAATCATGGATACCCACTTTATAGAGGCTGAAGGAGCCACAGGAGTGTCGTCAGGTCCCACAGGGTTCGACCACGGTTACTAACAGATTAAATAATTTAGCTGCCACAACCAAATTTGAATCCGTAAAGATGAGTTGCTAAAATTCCGCCACGGATAAAAATAAAATACTATGAATGGACGGATGGTTATTTAATTAAAACTACAATGAATGAGAAATTTTTGAAAATAATTATACAAAATTATTCACTATTGGATATGATAATGTCTGTCATCATTGTATCTGCTATGCTATCTTATTAATATTTAATAATATACTCAGGGATTTCGCACCATAGAACTTTAAGAATTAATCAAATCCATGGGAATATTTTAATTTTTTATATTCACCAACTTATTGTAATCTAGCAATAAAAATAACAAAGAAGGCAGAAAAAAAAAGTAGCTTGACGGGCAACTTAATAGATACATCATAAATAGTTTATTCATAAATTAGAAGAAGTTTCTTATTAAATTATTTGTCCCCAGAAAGAGTGAGAAAAGCAGAGAAAGAAGATTGGTGATTCCTTTGTGTGAATCACGATTTCCATTCTCGTAGTCATCATTTCTCATCTGAGCCCAGTTAAATTTTTTTCAGTTACACGCCTTCTACAGGGTTATCAATTATGTTTCGTCAAGTATCGTAATGCCGCGGAAAACTTGAGTTAAAACAGAAGGAAAACTTCTGATCAATTAATTTCCTTCAATGGTCAATATTCAACTATGTTATTTTCTTGTTGTCAGTGCTACAGAAAAAGTGCGATTTATTTGGAGAGTTATCAACATTAAAGCTATTATGATAAGAAGAATTGATCCCTTCCACCTTAGGCAATTTTCCTCCAACTTATTACTTTTCCGCAGTAATATGGAACCATTGCGACAACAGATAACCAAGAAGATTAAATAATTAGTATCTCACTTGGTTCAGTAAAATCGTTTCAAAAAACGCACAGGTCTTCTTGCAAGTCTGCTCCGATGGTTGAGTGTTTGTTATGTACATTCAATCAGGTGCCAAGATCTATCAAATGCTTGAGCTACATCTAAAAATACATCTGTTTCATACGTTTTCTCATCCGCTGGTACTTTAAATGAGTAAATGTGTAGACTATTTTGATGCAAAATTTGGTTTAAAAATATGCTGTAGTGGGAGTCTTGAATTTTGCCAATCTAGGTATAAAATTAGGATAGAGATATTTTGTTTGTTTCTTCATTTAACGTCACTTTATGCTGCTATGGCTAATCGGACGATGTTACTTTGGGAGCTCTAAATTTTGCCTATCTAGGTTTAATTAGGATAGGGATTTATAACGAGCACCTGACATCAAACAGGTCCGGGACCCTCGTTTAACGTCCCTTCCGAAGGACGGCGTAACTAAGGATTTTTTACTCCCTTTAAAGATCCTAGGGCCACCTGCCGGGCTACGAACCCGCGATCTTGGGCTTAGTAGTTTGTTACGCTAACCATTAGACCACAGGGCGGCCTAGGGATATTTTAGATGTTCCCGATTCGTGAGACCCCTATTTTGTTCCTACCCAAGGACTGCATACACTAGGATTTTTTACTCCGTTTTAAAAATTCCTACACACTCCAGGAATGTGAACCCGCTCTCTTGAACATAGTTGGTTGTTATGCTTACAACTGCGTTATTTTCCCTTTTCAGCGGTTATGCTCTGTGTCTTTTATTGCATAAACAAAATAAAAACATATTTTCCAAGCAATGTTAATTATATATAAATAAAAAAATACCTGTTCCACTACAACCCGTGAACAGGTCTGGGGTTCAGTACATGGTAGTGACTATACTGTTTCATGGACAACGGTTCTTCAACGAGGTTACTGGTCCTAGGTCACGCTCAACCACCAGATTTCCCCCCTTATTTTGGGTGCCCTATTTTTATAATATTTTATAGAGGCTGGGTGGGCCCTAGGAGGGTCCTAGATCCTACATGATCCATCTCCCGCTGCAA
This sequence comes from Troilus luridus, assembly GCA_964056705.1. Taxonomy (NCBI): domain Eukaryota; kingdom Metazoa; phylum Arthropoda; class Insecta; order Hemiptera; family Pentatomidae; genus Troilus; species Troilus luridus. Next base: position 75,509,630 of record OZ057416.1, on the reverse strand, counting down.
AGAGACTAAATAAAAGTAGTGCCAGTAGCGGGATTTGAACCAGCATTTCCGGCATGGCAACTCAGTGCTCTACCACTGAGCAACTCCGCTCCCTTATAAATTATATAAGGGATATAATATAATAATATATACTAAAGAAAATTAAATATAGGTATTATTTCAATTATCAACAAAAGTAAAATTAATTAAATATTTGCTTGATTGTGTACATAATTAAATAACCTTGTATTAACTGTCGCTTATTAGATCATTTTTATCCGAGCCGTTTGAACTCTTTCGGGACAAGACACAACGAAAGACCTTGGGTCAAGGCTAGGTGATTCGACAAACACTGTCAGCAGCCAAGGCCATTAAGAAGGATCTTATGCATTATATTACTGTGCATTACGGATTTTCACATTACAAACCAGTGGTTAAAATTAAATCGTTTAAAACAAAACAATATAAATACTATATAATGAGAGTTCAAAGATTTCTTAATTTTCTTCAGCAATAACTTCACAAAATTTATTGTTTTTATCTGAATTTAGAATAGAATAGAATAGAAAAGTAAATTTATTCTGGGACTAAGTCCCTTTGGAATAACAAATATGATCCAAAAAGGGGTCTGTTTCGGAAAACGGATGCGGATTATTTTTTAGATATCTGTTCTTTATGCTATTAAATAATATACTCGTAACAAAACATGTGTATATTTATAATTTACCTCAAAGCTAAATAATTGCAATTAAATTTGTGGGTAAAAGATATAAAATGCTTTGTCCTGAATGACTGACTTAGGTATCAACGCACAGCCTAAACAGCTAATCGTAGAGACCTGAAACTTTGAGAGTGTGTTCTTTGTATGACGTAGGCATCCGATAAGAAAAGATTTTCCGGAATTCTACTCCTAAGGGGATGTAAAAGGGGGGGAAAGTTTGAATGCTTGCTCACGTGTTTCTTAATCGCAAAATCTACATATTTTCGCTGAACAAAACAAATCAAATAATATAGTTCACTTATCGCTGCTGCCGTACGACAAGTGAAGCGTTATACTAAGTAATCCTTTTCAATAAATGCAATTACATTACATACTAATCCTTTACTAACACGAACAACAGAAAACTTCTGTCCGTCCCGTTTGTTAATCAGTGTCAATGTATGTTTCACGGCTGTGTTGATCCGTCTGTGATGAAATTTGATATGGATAATCTCAAGCCTGGGGAAGGACATAGGCTACTTTTTATCAACACACCACCCAGGCGAAGTTTATATAAAACTGTAACCTGATTGACTAACACACCCAGCAGTCAACGCACCGCATAAACCACTGAACTTAGCATCTTGAATTTCGCAGAAAGGTTCTTTGTATAGCTTAAATGAGCACTAAGAAAGGAATTTGTACAATTCCACCCCCAATGGTTTCCCCCTTAATATAATGGGGGGCTCAAAGATTGTATGGAACACGTCAGTTTTGAAGTTAGACATCTGAGATTTTGGATGTACGAGTAACTTATAGTTAAAAAGAAATAAATTATTTATTTAAAATGATCTGTCACGAAACTTTATTTGGAAGAGCAAATTCCACGCGAGCGAAGCCGTGGGCAAAAGCTAGTCATCTTATATTTCCTTTTGGAGAAGCAGGACTCATCGATTTCAACACTAAGACCTTCTCTTCCAATCATTATAGGCTTTGTTAATATTGATATATTATTTGCACATACTTTTCTGAGTTTGTGCTTCCATTTAACTATTGGCTCCCTGCCTATTACTATTCCCTGGAGACAAAATGTCATCGTTGCATAATCCTGAGACCAGGCATAAATTAGGAGAATTACCTGGTTCAAGGGCAGATGACATCTTTCAAGCCATGTTCCTCGCAGAAGGCCCACCTCCTTCCTGCACCCCTTCTTATAACTGTACTACTTGGAAGTTCTTCTTTCATTTAGAACTTGAAGGCCACTTCTTCACTCCTTATGTGTTCATTTAATTGAAAAATAAGTAATCTTCATGCGTTTTCCGAAACAGACCCAAAAGGGGGAAAAATTCACATAGGGTCTACTGTTTCTAGAACAACCGTTGTGTAGGAAGGCAAATTGTCCGAGATCATGATCAAGGGCACCTCCTCTCCCTTAAGGGCGCCCGCTTTATTGAGGATGGATGAGAGGAGAGTTTGCTAATCCTACACGGTCCATCTACTGCTGTTAACGGATTAAATATTTTCTTGCCAAAGCTGGATTTGATCCCAGAACCTTCAGCTTAGCAACTTAGTATACACACCGAAGCTATCCCGCTCTCATGAATCATGCTTCTACCGCACAGCTTAGCATTTTACATCAAGCAAGCGTCGAGCTCTTCAGTGATTATTGATTATTCATACTAATGTTCATGGAGCTTCCATTACAATAGGATTTAAAATTCAAATATCCAAATTCAAATAAGGCGAGAAACGACATTACTGAAGTCCTTGAGCAGCGGATTTCAAGAGCATTTCTAATCTTGAGCGTCATGAGTGATATACTTGCTGATTCCAATATTCCTTCATGCGTTCACTGGTACGTTTCCTGCGATCCAACTTTGTCCAACATTCTTAGCTTATTCTTCAACCTGAATTTTCACTCTGCTCTCAAATTCATTTGCCACTAATATGTGAGACTCTACAATTTTAAACTTCCTCATCCCTTTAACGAAAGCTAGTAAGATAGTTACGACTTCTTTAGTCCAAGTGGTACTGGACTTCTTCCAGTAGTAGTCATATCTTTGCTTGGTGAATATATGCTTGTTCATTCTGTTTAGATGTCAGAGGATCTTCAGCTTCCTCTTCCACATAGAATCCGAGATTCTTTCCACTTACTGGTTGATTTATTTGTTATCCTGCAGTTTCCATCTTTCACTTCATCCCTCCCTGATTTTTCTTAGCATTCTTCTTTCCAGGACTTCAAGTTTTTTAAGACTATAGTTCATCGAGAGGATTCATTGGAAAAGAAGAATTCCGTTTTTACAACAGTTATATAATGCCTTACTATTATTATTATTATTATTCCAGGAGATGCATAATTTATTTTTTTATTCAATAAGAAAATTATTAGAAGGTTATTATATACGTGGTGAACACAACATGGACAATAATAACGGATGGACAATGAACCAACGGAAGAATATATGGTTCTATGATTCCGAATCATAATAAAAAAATCAATTAAACAATAATTAATATGCATGATAAATTATCAATCTTCAAATCGAATTACCTAATATTTAACACACTGTGGCTGGAATACTTAATTTTTCGCAAAGTGTGAGTAGAACACTTGTTACGTAGTTATATGTTTTTGTAGATAAATGGTAGAATGAGCGAAATAAAGTTTTATAAATGTTTGTTGTCCTTACTCATATATAGTATTATGAAATACAAACATACACAGAACAATTAATAGATTTTTTTAATAACGAAGAAGAATACATTCTAAGTTAAGAAAGTAAAATTTGAATTAACAAAATTCAAAGACTTTATAAATTTGTAGTAACCATAAAATTATCTCATATTTTTTAATATATTACCCGTTGTAGCCATAATGTACCGGCACAAAACGCCCAAAATCAATATGTTGAGACCAAATAGGTTTATAGTTAGGAATATATTATGCTCTTCTTTCTTAACTAAAGAAGTCATGTTCTTTAATGGAAATAGAATTCCAGCTTTCAAGTTGGAGTCGAACAAGGAGACAGCTTCTGATTTTCTGCTTTGTTTGCTACATTTATAAATGAAATATTTAAATTGTGTAAAAAAGATGAAAAATATTTCCAGGCAAATATTAATGGGATATGAAGGAATTAGACCTGTGTCGATCATGATTGATCGATTCCTTTGGATTCGATCGTAACCCTTACAAGAGTGATCGAAACACGGTTTTTAAAAAGATTCGATCCTGTTTCAATCACGTGCTCGTCGCACTCTCTCTAAATCAGGTAATGTCGAATTGTCAACAAAGAATCGAAAGAATCTGTGTGGAAGAAAATGGTCCGGGTAGAGGTCAATAAATTTCTCTCAGATATGGAGAAATGTTTATTAAGTAGCCAACATTTCCACCAACTTTGCAGGTCTTCTTCAGGGCTAAATATGCAAAATACAGAATATTGAAAATTAAAAAATAGTAAAAAACTGCTAAGCATGGAAAATATAAAGGTTAAAATGTAGGAGTGTATAGTACTAACAACCAAGTGGCAGGAAGGTAGTAAAATACATACTAAAGAATAAAACAGAAAGTGTTAAAAATTAAACAATAAGGTAATAAAGATAAAAATTAAATATTAAAATGGGTAAATATTAAAGTTAAAATACATAAGTATCAGGTATCTGATTTTTTTTTCCTATTTACCAATATACACAAAAAATTAACATATAAATGTATTTATTCATTACATGATCTAATATTCTATTAAACGATGGTATTTAATTATTTTATGGTTAATTATTTGGTTATGGGCAAACTAAATACATACACTATAATTTCATTAAATGAGCTTAGCAGTTAAGCCGTCAAAGGATACATAACAGAATGACAGACACACTTTCTCATTTACAATATTAGTACGCATTTAAACTTTTGCGTATTAGCATAAAATGAAACTGAGTCCCGAATGATCGATATGATCGAATCATTTTGACCCGATCGCCAATATGAATGGGTAAAGATCGATTCGATCACCACGAATCGACCGGCACAGATTTAATAGGAATTTATGGGAATGGTGGGCTGAGTTGGAACTTCTTGACGAAAAGTACAATGGAGCTATACAGTAGGAGTAGAAGATAATGTTAAAATCGTACATAATCTGACTATACTGGTATCTAGTTCATAAAATTCCCTTTAATTTATCAAATTATCTAAATTTGTATTATTTTTTCTATAGAAACATTAATAGTGAAAAGGTAATACTGATTTACTTGTTAGACACGTTTTTATTCCCTTTACACGGCCAAATATAAAATAAATAGTTACCGGAAATTTTGTTTTTATTTTATTACTGATTAATAAAATAATCTTTAATGGGTTCCTAAAGACGTTGTTGATCCATTTCCAGAATTCAAAACGTCGCTAACAGTAAGTTCAGGCAACTGGTAGAAGCTATGGAAAAACTATCCTCTACACAATAGAGATAGAACGAATAAAATGATATGGCCACTTAAAGACAATGTGAGAGGAACGATAGCCCAAAACTGTCTTCCACTATCACTATCGCCCAACTGAAAGAAAGACAAGAGATGGTTGCATGATGTGGAGGAGAGCATGGCAGCGAGGGGACTTAGAGGTGGAGTCGGGCTGCACCGGGATCTGTGGCAAAACCTTTTGGGAACGATAAACAACTGATGTTGTAAAGAGTCATTAAATAAAAAAATTAGTAATTTTTACTTTTATATTTAAAGATTTTTATCTTATTTGATCTTTCCTCTTCCTTTTTACTGTCTCGAGGACAATTGTACTTTTATTTATTAATAATGGAGAGTTCACAGATAAAAAAAATAAATGAAAAAAATTCATTTTATGTTATTAAAAATCTGTGTGATTCGATAAAAAAAAAAAAAAGTATTGACTCAATATAGTTATAAGAGTACTTGCTCTAGTGATATTAATTATTCTTATCTTATCACCATTTTTTTTTTTGTTGATACACTATATCTGTTATGCAATCAAAACTGCACTTTTGTCGAGATTATGGATTACTGGTGGATATATTTGTTTCTCCTGATAACGTTAATCCAAAATCCACATCAAAACCTTTGATTTAAAGTCATTCAGGGTTCGTTAAAACAGAAATTGATATCACCCTCATTTTGTTCATTTTCTTTTAATACTCGATGTTAAGCTAAACAAACAACTAAGGACCAAATCATATTTTTCTTATTTGTTTTCTTAAAGCATTGTACGACAATAAAGGATCAATTTTGTTCCATTTTATACTTATAACATAACTTTATTACAAAAATAGCCTGTACCACTACAACCCACGAAGGTTCTGGAGTTCAGTACATGGTAGAGACTGTACTGTTTCATGGACAATGGTTCTGCAAGGAAGTGACTTGTCCTAGGTCACGCTCAACCGCCAGATTTTTCCCCCTTATTTTGGGTACCCTACTTTTATAATATGTTATAGAGGCTGGGTGGGCCCTAGGAGGGTCCTAGATCCTACATGATCCATCTCCCGCTGCAAACAGACTAAATAAAAGTCATGGCCTGCAGAGGGATTTGAACCAGGATTTCCGGCATGGCAACTCAGTGCTCTACCACTGAGCCACTCCGCTCAAAATGTTAGCAAAGTTGTAAAAATAATTATTCTGTAATTATTTGTGTATAATTCAAGATACAAATTTTCTATTTCTTTTTCTATTTAATGTCATGTCACAAATTGATTACATTATTTTATATAAAATGTCGTTAAAATTGCCAATTACAAAAATATGCCTTCTAAAATAAAATTTCTGAAAAAGCAACTAAAACTTATTTCGTGATATTTCCAAAATAAAGCATCTTGCTAAAATAAAATTATATAAAGTTTATGAAAATCAGTACAAAGGTACCAAATATTCTTTAGTGGCTATTATTATATTTAATTTGGATGTATAAATAAACTATTAAAAAAACATACGTTTTTACTGATTATACTATTACTAAATAATAATAAAACCATGTTTAATTAAGAAGTCAAAGCACCATTGTCTAAAAAAGTATTTGGTGGACCCTAATACCGGCAGTTAACCCTAGGATTTTCGAAAGGATTGTAAGAAATCCTTGATCATTCGGAAGAGGCTATAATAGGGGTGGTCCCGAGCCCGTGCGATATTAGGTACTCCTTGAAGATCTCTATGCTTAAACATAGCAGTTTTACCGTGACGTTACATTAATATTATTTGAATACGAGTTATTTGCTCGTATTTTTGAGCAGAAACTATCTTAATTACGCTGGACCCATAGCGAATTTAGAATATAAAAATATCTTAATACTTGAAAGTCTCGATATTTTTTTCTGAAGATTTATAAAAAATTAAAGATAATAAGAATCTCACAGAAGTAAGTTTTGTTACATGAATGATTTACCTTTTCATATAATATATAGGAAATAACGAATCAACAAAATCGTCTTTAACTTGCTTGCACATGCGCAATCAAGTCGAAAACATGGATTTTTGATTACCCAGTTCGACTCTCGAGGATGGTTTTGGTACCAACGTCCTCAATCACAAAAGCATTGAACTGAAATTGCCTTGTAATGATTATTTAAAAGGTAATAAGTTCTTATTCTGGATTGATATTTCTCATGTTCATGTAGCAATCTGTGGATACATGAAAAGCAATTTAGTCAATGTTTCCATTTGGATTGATTATATATATAAAATTACTATTAGTAATAATGCCATTTTACTTGATGTAGCAAGGTTATTAATAATAACAAAATAAATGATATAAATTATTATATCAATTATTTTGTATTTTTTTAAAAGGCGTATTACTTATATTAATCGATAAATGTTCTTATCTAAAGTTTACATTTCATTACATAAAAATCTACTCCATTCTATTCACTTAGCGTAGATATTTATTTATTCCTTATTAGTTCTGTCATATTATAGTGTAATTCAGAATTTATTATTTTCATTTTCGTTATGTTATAAATAATACATTATATTTTTCCAACAGGTATGATAAAGGGAAATGCTGAGAGGACCTGTCTCCAATAACAATCGAAGTCGGGCCAATCTTCAATTCAGCATTAACCGAAACATAATTCGTATTGTCTAATAACACTAGCAAAAAAAAAAAAGAAAAGAAAAATGTTTTGATTACAGATTGGAAATAGCCGATTTTTACAGTTCATTAGCTAAGAAAAAATAATGTAACAAACAGGATTTTCTCTTGGATCCTGTTTTTTGTTGGTTTAGAGTTTGTAGTATATACAAACTACAATATCCGCAACAAGAAATATTATTTTTAGCATTTATAAGATATTTAACGTTATGATGTAAATTACTTTGTTTATGACCTAAATATAATAAGAATTTGCCACGTTCAATCCGGAATTATTTTTGCTGTAAGACTAATTTTCGAATTTGAATGTGAATCAAATTCACAAAAGAATATTTTATTTATTTTAAATTTATTCTTACCTATTTCCTCTTAATATCAACGTTACAATATTTTCTTAAGGTTAGCTGTGACATGGAAGAGTCAAATCGAGACGAAATGCACGAAAGGAAGTTTTTAGAGGTAAATAAAAACATATGCTGTTTTGTCATATATATTTTAACATTAAAAACTATAGTAAGAAAACTTTTGGGAGGATTTTAATAATATATTTTCAGAAGAAATAATTTTTTTTTATTCTATTGAAAGTACTTTTTAAAATTTGAAAATAGATAATGTTTTTAGTGTAAATGAATTAAAAAATCTAGCTTATACTTAAAAAAAAAAGATGATAGCGTAATTACAGCTCAGACCATATGCTAATAAAATTGATGAATTGTTAGACATTTAATGAAGTTGCGTCTAAACAATAAGATACAGTAAGTTTTTATGATAAATGTATTTATTTTTTAATTTGCATCTAACTTTTAAAATATTAAGATGACGTCATTATAGCATATCTACAGCTCAGACCATACGCTAATAAAACTGATGAATAGTTAGATCATAGTTGCTTAATGACTTTGCGCATCACGATCAGTTGAAGTACAGTCTAGGAAAAACTTACATCTGGATTAAGAACTCCTACTGACCAACAGACAACAGATGGTAAGGCCCCCTGACGTCAGAAATCACTCTATTGATTTTGTCCTCCAGGCGGGTGTGGTGTCTGGTCGAGCAGAAAATTACCTCATGCGACGGTGTTTGTGTAAAAAATATAAAATTATCCACAAATCTTATTAAAAGTCGAGAGGCAGGGTAGGTTGCAATATGAGCTGACAAGGACAGGAATTTTGACGGTTGTACCATATTTCGACATAATTGTTCGACATAATATATATCCTCTAAACATTTGTAATGTAGGAATATTTATATATTTGGAGAAGAAAAGTATTAAGTATGTATAACCTACATAGAATAAATATAAAAAAGGATAAGAAGGAATTGGGGGCTGTATAATGATTAGAGAACTACCAAGTTAAAGAAACAGCAAAATATCTCGAATTACAGACCAAGTCGGAAGTTATCACAATTACATATTGAAAAATATAATGACCAGAAACTAGAAAAGAAAGAAAAGGAATATTCCCGGCAAAAAATGGGATATGACGAAATAAGTTACCATATGTTAATCTTCGAGTACAATCATCGAAATTAACATTTTTCCTTAACGAAAGTAAATTTGCCGAAATTCAACTACGCTCGAAACCAAACTTTATGAGGCTCTGGAGGATCTCAGATCATAAATTATACAGAAGATTAGGAGAGTATAAAGTGGTCAGGGGGTGGAGTCAATCAATTACAAAAAATAAGTATGGCGTATACCTACTTATGCCTAATTTCAGGTCATCTTCAGGGCAGTGGAATGAAGAGTCCATCTGCTCTACAGAAGGTTACTTCAAAGAAAAGTAGGTAATTGCAGTTTTATCTTTTTACTTCATTTATTAGCTCTATTTCTCCTCAATATAATTTTAGACTATTTCAACTGGGGTGTAAAAAAACCTTTAGTCCAAAATTCACTTCATCTCTTCGGTTTATTAGATGTTTCGACCCAAAATCATGGTCATTTTCAATAACATAATTATCTCATCAGTCAACAATTATAAAAATATCTGCAAAAAACATAAAAATGAAGAAATTCAACAATTATAAAACTCAATTATTAGTTGTATTTCTTCCCTATAAAAAATTTAGACTATTGTATATCATCGAGCATAATTGCTTGGAGCTAGAAGTTTATTTTACTCCCAGAGCACATGTAGGTCGTTTTAATAGCCCCTAGTGCACGGTTTTAAGAGTTTCGGAGTCTTATGTCTGTAATAAACAATAAAAAGGATACACTGGTTGATACTGTGAAGTGCTGGGGTTTAACGATCATCTGACTCGTTACTGATGTTGAGTAAACCGCACGCTATGACCATAACATCACAAATCACAAACAGTGACACAATCATATTTCTAGTATTCACCTTATTGTTACCTTCCCTAAGAAAATGGACCTATTAAACAAAACTACAAATTACTTTGGATAAATATAGAAAAGGAATAATTCAGAGGATCAACAACACTTCATAGTCAGGTGTATTCGAAAACTTATCCCTAACTCTGCTTTGATCCTGTGCATTCTTGGGTTACAATCTGGTTTCAAACAGAAAATAGTATCGTTGAATTCCGGAATGAGATGTTTCCTCAGATTTCCGTTACCCTTCAACGACAGACAAACCACCGAAAAACAGTTTCATTCTGATATTGAACTATCCGACATTAAGCAGGAACTAGGCTGTAATGGTGCCCCTATCCAAAGATGTAGTGTCTTGTCAAGTACAGATAAAGGTTTCTAATAACTTACATGAGACTAGAGTTAATGAGAACAGCATAAATATGGGAATATCACATATCACATCCATGGACAGCAATAAGATATGAGAGCAATCACTGACATATTTATAACTATGATCATCACAAAAGAAAAACTGGGATTTAAGAACGATTTCAAAGTGTGAAATAGGCATCGAATATATCAAAGCAATTGCGAATGGATTTATCATTAAAAAAATTCAGATTTAGTACTCCAAAAGTGACTAGTAGTGCTATTAAACATCTGCTACTTGAATTATTAGTACGTTTAACGAAGAATTGGAGAAGTTGCACTAACTGAATATTATTATTTAAAAATTTTGTGTACCGATAAATAGAAGAGTATTTCAGGAAAATTCACTAAGCCCATTACTGTTATATTATAATTAAACTATTTAAGGAACCAATCCGCTGATTTGGGAATAACGGAACAGCTTGATAAAATAGGACCATAACAGCTCCTTCTGTCTAAATAGGTGAAAATCATATTAAAGCGAGATAGAACTTGTGAATATGATCCAAATCGTTGAGTCATTTATAATGACTAGCTTCTGCCCATGGCTTCGCTCTCGTGGAATTTGGTCTGTCACATTCAGTTTTGTAAAAGATCATTTTAAATAAATAATTTAATTTTTATGTTAACAAATTTTAAATCATACGAAAATTCAGATGGCTTCAAACTGACGGATTCCATACAATCTTTGAACCCCTATTATATTAAGGGAGAAACCCTTTGGGGTGGAATAGCCCAAATTCCTTTCCTGGTGCGCATTTAAGCTATACAAAGAACCTGTCTGCGAATTTCAAGATGCTAAATTCAGTGGTTTCTGCTGTGCGTTGACCGCTGGGTGTGTTAGTCGATCAGGCTTATATAAACTTAGTAATAGTAGTAAAGTAGGCTTACAGTTTTATATAAACTTCGCCTGTGTGGTGTGTTGATAAAAAGTAGCCTATGTCCTTCCCCAGGCTTGAGATTATCCATATCAAATTTAATCACAGACGGATCAGCACAGCCGTGAAACATTCATTGACACTGATTAACAAACGGGACGGGCAGAAGTTTACTGTTGTTTTTGTTAGTAAAGGATTAGTATGTAATTAGAATGCAAATGGAAAAAACCACAAGCAGAGCCTTATGTTTCACAATTTTTTCTGTAAAATACAAACACTTATCAATCGACGTTTCGCCTATTCAGGCATTATCAAGACACAATAAAAAATAAGTTCAATCACATCTCAAAACAGAAGTGCAATACATCCCAACGAATAACCGCTCAAAAAGGCACATAATCCGGGAACGCACCTCCACCCCAAGACGTTCAAACCAAAAACTGAACCGCAGGTGATATGCCCATGTAGTATGTAATGTTATTGAATTTATTGAAAAGGATTACTTACTATAACGGTTGCACTTGTCGTACGGCAGCAGCAAGAAGTGAAGTATGTTACTTGATTTGTTTTATTCAGCGAAAATATGTAGATTTTACGAGTAAGGCTACACCTACATTGGATCCGATTCGGTGCGAAGTGATTCTATCACATACGATGCTGGGGTGTATACATTATACATATTTTACTATGCATTATAGTAAAATATAAATGTATTAAAAAAAATTAATAAATAATCTTAATTTTATAAATTTAAAGAACCAAATGTTATAACTCTCGATATATTTCAGTCATTTGGTTTGCTAGCGACGCCTTATAGTATCACACCGGATCCAATGTAGGTGTAGCCTAAGAAACACGTGAGCAAGCATACAACAAACTTTGCCAACTTTTTCACCCCCTTAGGGTAGAATTTCGGATAATCCTTTCTTATCGGAAGCCTACGTCATACAAATAACACACCCTCCAAGTTTCAGGACTCTACGATCAGCGGTTTAGGCTGTGCGTTTATCCGTCAGTCAGTCAGTCATTCAGGACAAAGCATTTTATATCTATAGATATGGATGCGACTCTAGGAACAGGATCCATGGTCCATTTTTGTACTTGATTAGTATCAAGCTGAATCTTCGCGAATAGCTTCATTTCGATGAGACGCCCAACGATTTCCTGTTCGAAAATTCTCGATTGTGGTAGCTAAAAGAGGTAGCAAGGATAAAATAGATTTTCAAAAAATTATTACTAACTGGGTTTTTTTTTTGTTAAATCTCAAGATAATTATCTAAATTATTTGAAAAAATATTTTTCCTACACAATGTAAGGTTTGATCAAAGAGTCCCCTCCTTCCAATATGTAACTATAACGAAGTAAAAAAAAAAGAAGTAAAAAAATTAGCTGATTAGTAATCATTTTTGATGATCACAGGAAATTGTAGTAATCATTCGCACAGGAAATCGTTGGGCGTCTATTCACGAAGATTTAGCTTGATACTAATCAAGTGCAAAAATGGATCATGGATCCTGGACTATTACAGTAAGCAGGTGTGGAGCTCATTACCAAAGAATGACCTTAGCAATAACAAAATAAAGATAATTTTAAAGAAGAATCGTAAAACTCCTCAAAATATACCAATCAGATGATAATAAAATTAAAGAAAATACACGGGCTCTTCCAGTATAGACTTGTACTTTTGGTGTTCTAAAAATGTTCAACACAGGAACTGAATTATTCAATGAGAGTTACGAAATCAAGAACTTTTTTTTTCAGCTAAGTTATAAAAAACTAAGTTAAGATATAGCGTTTTACATAACAAATGTTTTGCGTAGCAACAAGATCACTTGATGCATACATGTTTAACGTCACAAGAGCAAAAAAAAAGGTTTTTACCGAGAAAACTCCGATTAATATTGGAAAATTCGTTCTCTCATCACAGATCTTGTATAAATAAAATAATTGAGATATATAGATATAATGCTAAATGAGGCTATACCATCGATATTGGTGTTTCAAATGATCCATATATCGATAAAATTATATTGAAAAAGAAAAAGAATCAAGAGGGTCTACGAGTTTAACTTAATAAATTGTTAAGATAATTCAGGTTTTAAAGCGAAGAAGGTATAACAGGAGATGTTAAAAATGTTTGTTTTTGGATGATAACGTTTGGGTACGGTCAGTATTTACGTATCCAACTAAATAGTTTTCATGCAATTAAATATGTATAATTAAAAACAAAAACATGATAGCTATTCATACAGCATTATTCGTTCTGGTTCTCAAATCCATCCATCTTCTTTCATGACCGTAACAGTCAAGGCATCACTAAAGCTTGCCTTCTTCATTAGACAGGAGAGCTCAAAGGTTTTTTTTTCTATTAATTGATATTTGCTTTTCTATTAGTTTGATTTTTTAAATATTGGTCTTACATATGATTTAAATACTGTATAGGTTCTTATACATTATATTGTCCATTTCGGATGGAACATAATGACGCTTTTAATTTTATATATAAATTAATAGCAAATAGTTTTAAATTATTCATACTAAATATATACTAAAGACAAGGTTTTGATCGCATTCATTCGTTATATGTATACTTCATACAATGTTCAGTGACATATTCTTGATCTTGGTGAATAAACAATTCTATTCAACCACTAGTTACTGACAAAATTGTTGAATAATTCACTGACGCTTCGTTGAATTATCAACTCCGAAGGACTCGGACACTATTATCAACATTTTTAACAAGGACGTTTATGTACATTTATAGTTTCCACAATCGGAAAAAGGTCACCGTGAGTTCAGCACCTCACCGCGTCCATTGTATTTATATCAGTCTTATGAATTAACATTAATTAGTAGCTAGTGTTATTTGGTAACAAAACTTTTGAAAACAAGTTTGTAAGTTTAAAAAAGGATAGAGTATATTGCATGAATTATTTATTGATATTGGGGAAAATAGAGAAATTTTAAATGGACAAAAAATAAATCGTAACATTATTTCGATGGAATCTGTCAATTACGTACAACGTATCAAATATACAAATGCATGTATAAATAGTGATCATTTTTCGTGAAATCATGCATGAATCTGAAATTATTTATAATACAAAGTATTTTCGAAAGACCAATATGCTAAGGCTAATATAGTATTTATGAATTTTAATTTTTCTAATATTTTATCTGGCGATTGAGTGTGATCTAGGACAAATAACCTCCCTGCACAACCGTTGTCCAAAAAACAGTACAGGCTCTACCATATACTGAACCCCAGATCCTTCACTTGTTCTAGTGGTACAGTTTCAGATCATTTATAAATTCACAAAGTTTAACCATCAAAGTTAACAACCAGTGGAGTTCCTGTCAAATTCACTAATTATAGGAACGTGGAAGTATCATTCAGCTATTCGTGCGATTTTCAGGTACCTCCAAAAGATTTAGCAATCAGATTTCGGAAATTTGCGGCTCACTCAGTCTTAATAATGTTGGCACCCTTGAATTGGGGAAACACCGGTTGAGCTTGATCTCGGATAAATCATCACCCTGCATAACGGTTGTCATAGAAACTGTCTCTACCATGACTGAACTGATGACCTTTCTTCGATTGTGGTGGTACAGGTTTTTTTCTTTTACTGTTATTTACTTATTTTTTGTTAATTTGAAAATCATTGATTGACAAAAATACACATTCATCATGTATAGTAGTGTATTACATCTAGAACAAGAAAGATGATAATTCAAAATAACAAGAGGGACTAAGTTCAAGTAACACACCTTATCACAAATGAAATATATACTAACACAATGAAGAACAACACGTAACTCTCCCTGATTAGAATGATAGACCTTGCATATATATTATATTATATGATCGATATTACATATGTATTTATATATATAAATATATATTATTTCAACATTTTTATTACATTCTTTAGACATTTTCCCTTACTTTTACACAAATTGTATGATTTACTAGGAATGCAAAAAGCAGAATGAGACTGTTCATTTAAACATTATTTTATTTACGGCAACTTTTTCTTCGGTCACTTAAAGAAACCGCAGGGGGAAAACATATTTTTTTACCTTGATCAATTTCGAAAACTATATATATATATATATATATATATATATATATATATATATATATATATATATATATATATATTTCTACTATTATTGTATATTATATATTACTATTATTATTATATTTTATTGTATTTCTACTATTTGATATACGTATACTAAGAGAAAACGTTCTTAAAATTGTTTTTCATATTTTATCTTGAGAACAAGACGGTTCAAAGGATGTTTGATGTCCGACTATTTGAAACTAGGTCAAAAATAGCGTTACGGGCTACCGGGTGTAAAATGGACTAAACTATTACTTAATTCAAGAATCTAATATTTATTAACAAATTAAAAAGACTACAAAGAAATTATTTAAAACAATTAACTTATTAAACTAATATCAATTTACAATAACAATATTCTACTAAATGTTATCTAATTTCTAAGATAATATACAAACAATATAAGATATTGCTAATAGTAAATAACTAAACTATTTATATATAAATTTGTACAAATACAGTAATATTACACTATAGTTTACAATTACAAATTAACACTTACAGTTCGCTAATTAAAGTCCACCGACCGTAAGACTCTCCAAATATGACAAACTGACACACAGTTTATTACACTTATTACACGGCGACTAATTATCACTGTCACTATTCCTCACACGGACTATCACAACAGTATTATCACACCACTACCCACTGATACTGATACTAACTAACTCACACGCACTGTCACTAGTTAACGACTGCTTATTACTCACTGCCCGGCCGAAACAGCTGGCCTGTTTATATAGGCAAGGTAGGTCGGGGTGGGGCATTACTCGGAACAAGATCGAGAACCATCCAGGCCTATCCAGGTTGAACAATAGGTTAAAACAATTCGAGTATAAAAATCGTTCTCGAACATTTTTTTGCCACTTTTGCTATTTAATACCATCTATAAACTATTAGATTATCAATTATTTTAATAAAAGAATTTTGACCGCTTTGATGAGAGAGTGTTTTCGCTGCGTACCATAGGTTTTCATTAAACTAGGCGGACTAGCTTAAAAGCAAAATATTAATAGTATATTTTAAATAAATAACATAAAAAACTGATAAACTAAAGTGAAAAGTGTAAAGAAACTACTTAATGATATTTACTTAGACCTTGCCCTGTTAGATAAACAGGCGGTAGGCACTTGCATTACAAAACCGTTCCTCTTATCTTATCACTCGAGTGTGGAAAGTTTCACTAAATATAAATACTAACGCTTCTTAAAAAAGGATTTTCTGAATTTTCACAGAGATTATCCACGTTTTTAAACCTGGGTTACTTTGGACATGGTTTTTAACAATTCAATAAAATTAAAAGGAATATTTCCTGCGACCAAATAATTATTCGCTTATGCTTAATTTTTTAATAATTTTTCATAATTTAGGTGATACAACTGATTTTCAGATGAAATTATATTTAATATTATACAATATTTTATTTGTTTATAAAAATAACAATGTATTTAGTTATTAAAAGTAATAACTTATTAAAACTGAAACTTATTTGTTTACGGGATGTAAATAAAAAAATATGTTAAATGAGCAAATAATATTCTTAATAAGTTACTAATTATTATACTATAAATTATAATGTTAAATACATAAAATAAGAGCTAAATCGAGATATTCTTATTTAGCTTACTATTTAGTTTCCATAAAAATTAATTTACTAACCTAAAATAAAAAATAACAATAATATTAATATAAAAATGTGTAAACAAACTAAAGTTAAAGTAAAACCCCTGGTTATAAATTAGTATCAATATATGGGATGCTAGGTTCCTCAGCTGTAGGTCACTGATTCGAGGTAGGATGTGGCAGAAACATTATTAAGTGTGTTGACAGCCCTTAGTCGACTCTGTGGGATATGTTTTTCTGACTGCCACTAAAAAGTGGGTACCATTGATTGGGAGGTAAACCCAGCCATATATCTACGGACCTAGTGAATAATTGGCGAAGTCAAGTTTCTTCAATATGAGTTTCTTGTACTTGAGGAATCGGAAGGCCATTATTTTCATGGTGAACAAGTCGATAAGTCAGCCATTGGCTTGAAATCAGTTCTTTCTTATATTTCAACCCAAAAACTACGAGAATGACTTGTAGTCCGCTTCCCTCAATTCATTTAACTCTCTCTGGATGAAATTTGACTTAACCACTTATTCTCCAGGGCTGCAGATATATATGTCTATATTCCCATCTTGTCAAAATGGAAGGTGCTTGTTTAACTGTGGAAATTGTGATGATGGACTATAACCCTGTCAGAAAATAACTAAAAGTTGACTCATTGTGTATTGAAGAAATAAATTTGATGGAATAATTTGAATATTTAATGTATATGCGTGTACAATAAGTAGAGGTGTGTGTTATTAACATTATTTTGGCTTTTTAATAAAAACCGACGCTCGAAAATTACTGATGAAAATCCTTTTCGGTTTCAAACTGTTGATAACCATCCCAAAACCTTCCAAGATGACAGCAATGCCCGGATTGCGCTATTAAGCAATTCCTGTGTAGCCGGGATCATGGTGGCATGGAATCAGTCACTTGATCAAAGGGCGGAAGCTGCTAACAAAACACATAATTCCATTTCCGTTTCAATTATACCTTAATGGAATAAGAGAGCCGTCCAGCTGCAACCTCAGCCGCCGACGTGCACATCACATACAATAAAACACTCATATTAAGTATGCATTATGTACTTACTATATACAACACCATATACTTATTTAATAACTTTACTGTTTTTATTATATTATTTATATAGTATGCAATTGGATAAATCCCCAAAACAAAATCTTAAGTCTCCAAAATTCTGGAAATAGCAACCTACCTTTCGCCATTTCACGCATCATCAGGATATAAACCAAAACAAGACAAAATGTAGCACAAACTCACACTAACAATCCAAACAGACTTAACAAATAGAGAAAGCAACCTTGCTCCAAGGTGCTCCATAAACAACCTCTGAGAGTTCCTATCTCTATTTGATGAATCTCTTTGGGCAGTTGGTGCGTGATATGAGCTGTGCTGGACTTTGTCTTCTTTGATGTGTTAAACTTTGTAAATGGCGTCAATGCCTAATTTCAACTTTGATGACTTCGTCGCTAAGCCTTACCTTTTTGTCTTGATTACAAGATACATCCGGTCAACCATTTTCTCATCAACTCCTTAGGAAACCTTTATTCATGGGAAGACCGTATCTCTTAAAGCTACGTTTTGATAAAAAATGGTTCTATAATTAAAGAGTATAAATTAAATCCTCAATAAATAATCCAATGTCCTAATTCATACATTCTGTATAAAAAAGTATTAATTAAAACTATATATTTTTTTATTTTTAGAAAATAAAGAATATCAAATGGCGTAGGAATTGAAGCGTATGATAAACGAAACCCAATACCCTAGTGCCTTGGACTTTTTTTGAGACTTAGTAAAACCTGCCAACTGGCCGGTTTTTAATGAGTAATCCAGGTCCAAATGTAAAGAAATAAAAACTGCATATTCTCTTCGAAGTTCAGGTTAAGATTACTTCAAAGCACCAATGGATCTTCAGGAGGAAAGCCGTATAAGGAATACCATGAAAGCAATTAGATCTGAAAAAGTAGCTAGGGATCCAAAGAGCTAAAATCCTAAAAACAACGGAAGTGAAAGCACGCTAGCAAAAGGAAGCAACGGTTTCTAATTGGTTAACAGCATTTCGTCCTTTGATCGTTATGTGCATGGCCATTCGTGAATGACTACTTCAGCTTAAATGTAAGCTTTCAAAACAAAGAGTAGGATGGAAAAAGAGAAAAAGCTACCGTCTATTCTCAAGGTAGCAACAAACTGATAGTAAGATCTGACATATTAAAGTATTTGCCATATGTTGTATAATAAGTATGTCCATTGGGATGGGCAACCTCATTTTCTAAGATGAATCAAGCAGGTTCTTGTAAGAGGGGTGGGGAGGGCAGTTAGGTATCATGGAAGTGTAGAACAACTAAATTTTTAAATTTAATCAAATCTGGGCTTACGGAGTAAAGCTTTGGGACTCTACTGAGCCATCGAATTCAGCTCGTATCTAATCCTTACAATCCGAAATCCTCAATGCTCCTACTCTATTGCGAACAGAGTCATCCAAAATGACCTTAATAACCCATTAGTTGCTGATTTGGCACGATCCCGACATCAATCCTTCCATGGCAAACTTTGTTCCCACTCAAAGCCACTAGTTTCAAACCTAGCTACTTCTTCTATTCCCGATCATCTTCCGAGGCGTCAGAAAAGAAAATGGCATCCTGTCCTTCCAAATTGAATTTGTTATTTGAGTACTACCAATGGGTAATTTCTCTACTTTATCTATCATGCATTCTATTTACTTGCATTATTTTTATAAACTTGAAAATACAATTTTAAAAATAATCAAAGTATATTATTAATATATTTTTATTTATTATTTTTTTATGGTGATTATTTTTAAATATTGTTATTATGAAGAGAAAAGATCTGTCCTCGCCGGGATTCGGACCCGGGTAGTCTGCATCTCTAGTGCAGTGCTCTAACAACTGAGCTAACAGGAGTTGTATCCAAGCCAGACAAACCCATTCTCTTCACTGATTCTGGATATCCCCGTGTTCTCGCAATGTTTGCGATGTATACACGGGGAAGAATGTTCATTGAACATTACATTAATTGGGATCTTGTTGACTTACATCAATTTTATATTTATAATTTATTTTTATTTATTGTTCTTTTGATAGTGATTATTTTTAAATAGTGTTATTTTGAAGAGAAAATATTTAAAAGAAAAAAATATTTAAAAATAATCACCATCAAAAGAACAATAAATAAAAATAAATTATAAATATAAAATTTACGTAGGTCAACAAGATCCCAATAAAAGTAATCTTCAATGAATATTCTTCCCTGTGTACACATCGCAAAAATTGTGAGAACATGGGTTATAGGATCGGTGAAGAGAATGGAGTTGTCTGGCTGGGATACGACCCCTGGTAGCTCAGTGGTTAGAGCACTGCACTAGAGATGCAGACGACCCGGGTTCGAAGCCCGTCCAGGACAAATCTTTTCTCTTCAAAATAAAAATATATTAATAATAATTAGGTTGTATTATATTAAGACATGTGCTTGAAAAATAATTATACTTGTTTCTTTTTTTCCTTCTAGGCATACGATATGGAGCAGCAAAGCAACCGGTGAATAGCTCAATTAATTTTGTCTTGTCGTCTTTACTTTTCTCCACGTGATATGTTCTATATATTAAAAAAAATTCCTACTGACGTAAATTATTCTCATTTTGATAATATATCAATCCATTTTGACGTAACTTATGTATAACTGGGAAAAAACTAGGTTCCAGAGAGTAGAAATTTCATATTTAGGCTTCGTGTAAGATCTAGTTATACACTCGTGCATTACCGTAAGTGGAAGTATACTTGAAGGTATTTTACATTGTATGATTTTATCTAAAATTATCAAAAATATCCCTTTTTCGGATTTTGCCTTTACAATTGAGGCTTTGCCATGGAGTTTGAAGTTTCAATTGGAAAACAGTAGGTACCATCGTTCATAAAAACAAACCAATTCTCAGTTCCTCTTTCTACCTTATTGGCATAATTCATTACAACCCTTAAATTAATTAAATAACAATAAAAATAATTAAATTGTGTATTACTTTTAATATCTTGGTTACTTTTTATTAGTGAGGATGGTTTATTTTATATATAATGTACCACGTAATACAAACTATAAATACAAATTTCTAAGCAAGACTTCACTAATACTAACTCAGTATCCGACTAGTGATCTTCAAACGACCTGTGTAACAAATATTTTGAATTTGTTATACCTCACCCCCCCCCCCCCATATGAGATGGCTTCTTATGTCAATGCACATGTTGGGTTTTTTTCTGTTCTTCTCACCTCCAGCTTGTAGCGTCGCGCCCACTATGTGATGGTCCTTATTATTTTTTTTCTAAAAAAATTTTAATAGGTGACTGACTGTTAACGGAAGTAACCTTACTTTATTTTAAAACAATTAATTATTAATCATTACTTCTTGAGATATTCGAGGCTTTTTTATGAAATCTCCCATCAGCTTCGGTCTCATTACTCTTGTTATTGAAGCTCATTGGTAATTCAAGGTATCCTCTCAAGGTTCAAGAATGTGATTTGTCCGAATTTACATATTTTTTTATCTGGTTTTTTACTCTGTTATGTAAAACGTTTTTAATAATCGCCGTGTGATATTTTATTTTGCATATAAGGTGGAACAATTAAAATGGTAATAAAATTAAATCAATGAATAATAAATTGAATTGTATATGTCGAGAGAATATTCGATTAAAGCACTTTTTGTTGTAAGTAATTATATAAAATAGAACATTAATTGTATTACAACAAGTAAATGAGACATTTTGAAATTATCTGCAATATGAAATAAAAATATGTAATAAGAAATTTGTTTTTCAACTTTTATAGAAATGAAAATTTTAGAAACTACCTGCTAATATTTAATTTTAATAATCTGTTGTAAAAATCTGTTTAATAAATGTAGTAACCTACAGTTCAATCTCCGAGTCCTTCAGAAGGAACTAAGAAAAGTCAACTTGAAGATAAATGTTGATAAAACCAAAATAATGAGAATAGGAAGGAGAGCGGAACGAGGAGACAGAATAGTCCGCTTAGACGCCGTCCTTGTGGAATAAGTCGCAGACTTTAAATATCTTGGTGCCCATCTAAATGATTATGGTTGGATTGATAGAGAGGTACAAGAGAGAATAAAATGTGCAGGAAAATGCTTCAACTCTCTGAAAGGTTTTATTGGAAAAAGAGAAGTTACAAAAGTCACCAAGAAAACAGTGTTTAAAAATACCTTTCTCCCAATCCTGACATACTCAAGTGAATCTTGGACCCTCACCAGCAAACATAAAAGTCAGCTCCAAGCAATGGAAATGAGAAGGTATCTAAGAAGAATTGAGGGGGAAACGAGAAGAGATAGGGCGAGGAACGCGACGATAAGAACCAATCTGGGCATTCGACCAGCAGCAGATATCGTTGAGGAACATAGGATGAGATGGTTCGGACATGTCTCCTGTATGGCTGATGATCGTCTAAAGCCACATACGAGACTAAAGTGGAAGGTGGAAGATCTCAGGGAAGGCCTAGTAGAACCTGGGAGAGCTGGGTTAAGGGAGCTTTTGACAGGAGACGCTTTGACTGGAGAAGGAGAAATTGTTGGTTCAGGATCGAAACGTATGGATCAAGCTCTACGAGGAGGCTCCTCACACAGCTTAAATCGGTAGAGAGGAAGAGATTAAATAAGTAAGGAAGTAATCTGTTGTATTATTTGTATTGATAGGACGTTAACGAAATCTTAGTTCCAAATATTTTAAAGATAAACAATATGAAAGAAGTTAAAATTGATAGACTATTAATTAAATATTGATATTAATAATTGTTTAATATCTTTTCAGTCCAAGGTCCATAACAATCATCTGTACAAGAACTACTGTACCTAAGGAGCTGGGAAGATTATTTTTTTAAATAATTAAAATTGAAATCATGAAGTATATTTATTTCGTATTGACTGACCACCTATTTATTTATTTCCTTTCCTAAGCTGGAGTTGTCTCCGTCCCCAATATTCCTTATTAACACTATCATGTTTCTTTCGATCTTCGGTCCAAATTCGTACAACTTTCTCTGCATGAAGTAAATTATTTAAATAATCAGATATAATTGATAATTATTTCCTTACAAAGTTTTAATGCTCATCATAAAAGTCTACAAAATCAAAGTGCCAGTACAACTTTCTTATTATTTCTCTACATAAGGATAAAGAAATGTGTAAGGAAAAATAAAAAGATTTTTACTAATTATCTCGAAATTATTTGTCATGACTATAAATGCACAATGAAACATACGATTAAAAAAACTAAGTCAATATCCTTGATAACCTAAATTACGATATCTGTGTCGAAGAATATATTCCAACCTACGTTATAAGTAAAATGATATTCAATTTGGTTGGTAGAATTAGTTTAATGATAATAATAAGTAAGTGTACGTGTTAATTTCGATAGTGAGGAAGTAAGGTGGATTAGAATAATAATGAATTTTATAATAAAGAAATTTTGGTGGGGCAGAGGTTAACACTTTCACTGCCAACTACGAGATAGCTCGTAGATTGCGTTCTCTCAGACGCCAACTACGAGTTATCTCGTCCTGTGTTTACTTGCCATTTTTGTGCAGCAACGATTAA
Source organism: Troilus luridus (assembly GCA_964056705.1). Classification (NCBI taxonomy): domain Eukaryota; kingdom Metazoa; phylum Arthropoda; class Insecta; order Hemiptera; family Pentatomidae; genus Troilus; species Troilus luridus. The sequence continues at coordinate 75,485,844 of OZ057416.1, read as the reverse complement.
ACTCGAAATGTATCAGTGCTAATATCGATAGATGGCTTCTGAGAAAAGAACAAAAAATCAATGCTGGCTTGCAAGAACAGAACATTTATTAAAAAACGAACAAAAAATATAATTATAAAATTTATTTAAAATTCTGCTTAAAATTCAAAAATGCTTTTTGGTGACAACTATGGACTAGAATTACAGTTTTTAATAATATAATGTGATTAAATCAAATTGTCATTTTAGGCCAGATTTCTGAAAATTGCCGTGGCATTCAACGTGTTAAGATAAATAAATGGGACTTTTTATCTATTTGTTTTAGAAAGGAATTGTGCTGATAAAAAAACATTTTAGTTTCGATCGAAATAGATGTTGATATCTGGAATAGAATGTTAAAAACTAAGATTATTTTTAGCAAATAAAAAATAAATTAAACAGTAATGACAAACAGAATATTTATGATGAAAACTTAATTGCTCGTTATAAGCGTTATATAACTGGAGTTCAAGTTCAAAGAGTCTTATCGGAAGAGTCGAGAGATTACAAGCCTAATGATATTGAAATAAATAAAAAAAATTATATCTTAAGATAAAAATAAGAGTCTAACGAACACACCCACTAAATATGCGATGATCGCATGGGAAGTGTTTGCTATAGACAAATATAGCACAATAGAGATTAGATTTGAAATAACTGTTATGCAATTCAGCTAGATTACTTGCATGGTTAAGGGATTACAAACAGTTATTAAATCTTAGTTTTCTTGACAGGGAGCGTGATAGTCAGTTGCTAGGCGATCTGGCTTGGGACCCGCGTGGGGCATACCGAGCCCATATAAAGCGGTACTTTTTACTAAAGTAAAAACCTGACGGTTGAGGGTGATCTCGGACAAATAACCTCCCTGCACAACCGTTGTCCTAAAAACAGTACAGTCTCTACAATGCATAGAACCAAAGACCCTTCATGGGTTTTGTTACCAATACCCAGTTTTTATAACTAGGAAAACACTGTTTATGGAATTTCGATATGTTCTCATAGTACATCTTTTTTGAACTGTACATTGTTTTTTTGAAAGTACGTTGTATTTCTTAAAATAAAATGTAAAGAGTAAATAATTTTAACAAAGGTTGTATAGCGTGAAACTGTCACTTTGCCATAAATTTACTTTTATCACATTTTTACAAAAAATATCTGTTCCTATGTCTTAATCAGGGCTCGTGGTCATAAATGAGTTGAAAGCAGAAATGAATTGCCTTGAGCGCACGAATACCACAGCCTACAAAAAACTTAACTATTGAAACAGGGACCGAATAAATTATTAGTGTCACATATAAAAAGTATATAAAACGTATCAAAATGTTAAAAAATTCCGATGGTACATTTGAGAAGTTATCTGAGTGAATCACTAGATGACAACAACATTCAATTCAAATAATGTTCACACGAATCAATAGATTAAATAAAACTAACCTAACTGTACAGAGACATTCAATGTAATCGTACAGATTATCCCATTAAAATTTATTTTGATTCGGATAATAGCCAGTTATGAAGGTACTCGTCAAATCAAGACAGGCAATTTCGAACACGTAACCTGATTTATTAATGACCAGTAATCAACAAAAAAATACTGTTATTAAACTGAACGACTGACGGCAATTTTGATAACATCATTCACGTTCTATAAATACTGTGAAAAAGTGTATTTGTATTTGATATATAGTAGGCCAGATGGATACACCTTACGGCGGACGAATCACCATCTTATCAATTATATAACTGCTTAGTTAATTATATTGGAGTAATGTAAACGTTTCATTAGAGGTACCCCAATATCATTCTAGAAATTGAAGTCCCGATCAATATTTACACTGAACCCCGTAATGAGCCAGGTTAAATATGATTACCCTAAGTATGGTTTTGAGGTATTGAGTATTAAGCACTTAATAAAATAATGAAATTTTTCTTTTTTTAATTTAGGTTTGTTCTATAGACAAAAAATATAGTTTATACGAAAACTCTTAATCTTATTTCAGTCCATCCTTTTTATCTCCTCAGATGTATTGAAATAACAATCCTAAAATCGAAATACTGGAATAGGTTGTTCTTTTTTTTAATCAAATGAATTCCATTATTTTTTTTTACATTTAAAAACAGTGCTATATTTTGTGTAACGACTAAAATTAGTCAATAAAATTGGCTAAGTAATTGACTATGTATTAAAAATAATTATCATTTGACTGAAGAAGCGCGACAAAAAGCGAAACAAAAATTAGTTCCTAATTTTTAAATATTTTTATTTGAAAAGAAAAGATATGTCCAAGACCGGGACTCAAACCTGGGTCTTCCATATCGCTAGTCTGGGGCTCTACTATTTGAGCTGTCCTGGGCCCTAATCAAGCACGCTTCTCGGTCGTGGTCATATCTTTTCTTTTCACTGATCCTAAGTCCCCGCGTTCTCGCATTTTTGCGAAGTATACGAGGGGAAGAATGCTCTTTGAACATTATTTTGATTTGGATCTAGTTGACTTACGTCATTATAATTATTATAATTTATTTTATTTTATTTGTTACTAATTTTTAAATATTACCACGACCGAGAAGCGTGCTTGATTAGAGCACAGGATAGCTCAAATGGTATTGTCCCAGACTAGCGATCTGGAAGACCCGGGTTCGAGTCCCGTTCCTGGACATATCTTTTCTTTTCAAATAAAAAAATTAGTTCCGTTTCTAGGGAACGCCTGTAAAATAATGAGTACGTCACTAAAAACGTTTTTATATAATAGAGAGATGAATGTTATACGTTAGTATTGCTATAAGTAATCAAGCTAAGTAGCTGAGCGAAGTAGCAGGAAAATCACAGTAATACAGTGGTTCATAATATTAACTTAAAACAGATGCATATATTTACCTAATAGGAAATTGGGGTTCAAATAACTACATAAAGTTTTGAATGATAATTTTTAAACCATATTTTCATAAAGCATAAATTTAATTTAAAAATGGGATATCGAACGCTAAAGTTTTCACTTCAGTTAAATTGATAAGATTTCAGGCTTTCTTTAAAATATCAGATATTTAATATATAGGGGAATTGATGACAGCATATACGATTTTTAAATCTAATTAAATTGTTAATTTAACTGAATTTTTTAAAAATATTATATATTTTAAAAAGGATTGGGTATTGTAAATAAATAGATCGTTATGAGGGACTAGGGTTTCAACTGGAATGGATAATTATGCAACGATATTAATGTAGGATTTTTAATACATCTCAAGGACATGGCTTAGAGAAACGCGGAATTATGTTCACTAACAGGATTTATGGACATTACAAATAATATATATGTGTGTGCGTGTGTGTATCCGTTTTCCTTTATTTATATAGTATAAAAAAACATAGAGGATGAAGGATGTAAAAATGGGTATTCTACGGTTATTTGTTTCTTAAAGGTGTGTATTTTGAGCACCGATTGCCTAATTGTTAATCCTTACAAGGCAGAAATAAATGGAAGCAGCAATCCATTATATTCACGCATATTTTAGGAGGGATACATTTACCTCACTTTATTCTCAAAAAAATAGAAAAATAAATAGGCTAGATTCCTAGTTGATAACGAAAATGAACAGATAAAATGAGAAATATATACTAAAAAATGCCTTCTCAATATATTTCAATTATAAGTTACAATACTATCAATAAAAATAAATTCATATTGTAAAAAATAGTGAGGGAATCCCAGAGGTCCGTGGATATGTCAAGAGAGATTGTTTGGAATTTTTGGTCCTATGTGAATCCAAAAATTATTTTGTTATTTAAGCCAAAAATAAATGAACGTTTCAACGAACATATATCATCTATACTTCGATATGTTGATTGAAACTTCTATTTCTTGATAAAATGATTACTGAAATATACATATTGCCCATAATTACATTCTCTTTTTCATACTAACGTTCACGATATCTTATATTTTTGGAAAATATTAGACGAATAAAATGTTGTAACTTGTTGTAACTCTAAACGAAGCTAAAACTTGCGGAAGAGATACTTAATCGCCTATATCCAAAGATAATAGGCAGTTTTAGAAGAAGTTGATACTTAATAAATGCTCAAGGATTTCTTTCCTGAATAAGATGCAAAGATTTATCAGAGAGCTTATAAATGGATTATAATATACACGTATTTATAAATAAACCTAGAAGTTAATAGAAATGAATGAAACCGAGTTCGGTGTGCAATAAAATGTTGGCTTATATTCAACGGGCCGGTTGACAGGGAGCACACCTACTGACTGAAATAGCTGGTCCCCTAACTACTTCTGGCATTGAAACTTCGCCTTCTTTCTGCTTTTTGTTCTAAGTCTTTTGTTTTAGGGCTATTACACAACCTAGTATAATGAAGGTGAGGCAACGTGGCATTGGACTGTTATATCTACAGCCACAATGAATAAGCGGTTAAGTCGAATTACGCCCAGAATGAGTTAATTGTTCTCAGGAAAGCGGAAACCTGCCATTCTCGTAGTACATAAGCTTGAAATGGAGTTACTGCCTATATTTACAGCTTGAAATTGAGTTATTGCTTATATTACAACTCCACTTCAAGCCAAAATTACGAGGATGGCACGATCCTACCTCCCTCAATACATACAACTCTCTCAGAAAAAAATCGACTTAACCACTCACCGAGGCAGTAGATATAATTAATTCATAATGGCATCTCGTTAAGTTAATCGATTATGTACTGTTAGGCAGTGGTGCATCACTTAAAATTGTTAGAATAGTAGCTAATCAAAAAGGAAGATGAATTGATAACCCTAAGATCAATGAAAAATATTAAAGACTGTATGTAAAGCTTTGAGCAAGGCATTTAAAATACTTTTCAATTTAGCCCTGAGAATATTTAAATATAATTTGTATGAAGCAGCCTCTAAATTACTACTATTTTATGAAACTTGTATACCCGTAGGAAACTCTCATTTGAAAATGTAAAAATATTTCATCATATAAACTTTCGATATCTGCAGCCTCGGTGAATAAGTGCTTAGTTCGAATTTCGTTTAGAATGAGTTTATTGCACTGAGGAAAGCGGAAATGTATCATTCTGTGGTTTATAAGAGGCTATGTCTATGGTTTAATATGTAGTTATTACTTAATTTGTATTTGTATTATTATTATTTCCATTTAAAGCCTAAGACTACAAAAATGGCACTAAAGTAAAACGAATTAAAAAATTATTTTTGCAATATTGATAACACAAATTTCGTCATCACTTAATAAATATTAAACAAGGTTTAGAAGAGAATAATCTAGACTACTTGCTTCAGCTGTTGAAATATTATATCAAGTTTATACTCGTGGAAATAATACCAACGACCCAAGGTTAAAATTGCAATTAAAGATCTACGATTCGTCTGATGTTTCTTTAAAGAACTTCACTCTAAACTAATATAGTTGTTAACAACCTTGCACCAATTAGCATCAGGTACTAGTTAAAGACCCATATCCGAACTATGGTTAGACAAAATTTTGGACTCCCTGTAGCATCGTCTATTTAGCCATGGTAGTATAAAGTGACGTTTAATGAATAAACTAACGAAATTAATTACCTTACACATTTTACAATTTTTCAGCGGGAACAAAATTTAATATAAAAACAATGGGATTACGAATTATATTTTAAAAAAGTTGTGTGGTTTTATGAAACCACGATGCAAGTGAAACCTTTTTTCGGTTTGTAGGCATTTAACTAAAATGTTTTCTTCTTAATCTTAACATAATTATGGAAAAATGGGAATGATAATGGGAAATCAATAGTAGACAAAATATTCAATTATAAAACTTTATTTCAATTTGCGTATAAGAGTACGGAATACATAATTAATACAATCATTTAGATTATTTCTGACATTTCCCTTAAATGATTTCTGACATATACGGCATCTTTACGCATTTAGTAGCTTTCGATGTAGACTTTTTTCTGTAACAATATTTTCGGATATAGGTTCGCCACTTTGAACGATAAACGTATTAAATCCAACACTCGACGCTGGACCCCTACTAGTACTCGGCATGACATCTTTCGGCACTCTACTAATTTTTTCCGGCGGCTCAGAGTGTAGTTCAGCTTGTGAAGATGACTGAAGGCCTAAATAAATTCAAATTGAATGAACCGGATAAAAATTAAAAAAAATATATTCATATGAAATAAGTAATGTGAGAAGGTAAAATAACATGGGATAGATGAACGAAAATTTTTGGGGGGATAGAATAAAGTTTCACGGTCCTTTAACGGTCGTTTGTAATGTTTAGAGTTCTAATTTTACGGCGTAAAATTAATTCACCGTCGGATCTTTTCGCACTATTCTTGGTTTTTCCTTCGTTGACCGGTTTATTTAACTCACTAGCTGTATCGTTATCAATCACCATAAAGTAAATAAAAATATTTACATTAATACACAGATCAAAACACACAAATTCCGCGGAACACACAAATAAGTGCGAATATAAATGAAATGCTACACGGTCAGCTGACTGGGCGCCGCCATATTGGCCTTGTCTGCTCTGGCCTTACCCCTACTCCAGCAGTGCGACATGCAATAGAGAAACGACAAATTTTGGGACGATAGAAAAAAAGTTTCACTTTAAAAGTCAAAACATGTGGGAACTGTAGCTCAAATAGGCAGTTATAGATGTTAATGTTAATAGATGTTCATAAATAAATAAATAAAGATTCCTAATATTAAAATAATCTCCTGAGATTAATGTTGACTTGAAACTGGGAAGGTCCAATGATATATAGCAGATATTGAATTATCATATCTGTAATTTTAGTAATTTAGGGAGTTACGGACGAAATTTGTATTTTGTTCATCTCCACCCGTTGGAATTCGGGAATCTGCCGGAGCTGGAAGCGATCTTGTCCATTTATATATTTATCTATTTTACGTGGTAAATAAGTAAAGGCTTAATAAACTCGAAAATTCGATGCCGATAGCATCAATCGTTCAATTGATTCTTCGAATTATCAAGATCTGGCAGTTCATAATCTCCCATAAGTGCAAGATGTGTTTAAATGGGTGATTACCGATTACTTTGTTTTTTCTACCGTTTCCGACATCATACAATGCCAATACTTAATGATCATAAACTGCGGTTCAAGATGTAAACAACGTTCTATAATTGATATTTGAGTTATGTTATCTCTTCAATTGGTCTATTATTATTTTAAGTGACGAAGTGACTGAAGTGTTCGTGTTTAATCACCCAGTTATCGTTGCAACGAGAACTGGTCCAGACATCGCGGATTGTAGAGCCTAGCACAAACCCATGAACTGTTTCTGACTAGAGGGAACTATTTCTAATATGTTTCATTTAATTATTGAGAGAGCGAGAGAGAGAAAGAGCGTGTGTGTGTGTGTGTGTGTGTGTGAGAGAGAGAGAGAGAGAGAGAGAGAGAGAGAGAGAGAGAGAGAGAGAGAGAGAGAGAGGGTGAGAGAGAGAGTAGAGGATTCCAACGCTATCTTGAAGACAATTAGAGCAGTTACTATCTCAGGGCAGGGTCACTGGCTAGCCGCTTTCTTCTTCAATTTATCTTTTAATTAATTTTTTTTCGCTCACTTCAATCTCAGTAATTTTTGTTCACCAGCTTAGTAGGGTCGTGTTCCAACTGATAACCTTCCTCAATTCCCAAGTAAATCTTAGTCACTTCGTCGAAAGTTCATGAAGAAGGAAGATTGCCCCTAACACGGGTTATTGTAGTTACAGATAAGATAGCAATACGTTTAATAATTTTTTGACACAAAGCTTACAATAGATTTATTGTAATTATACCTTCAAACGCTTTTGTCCAGATATGAGGAAATTGATTGAATATTTCTGAAAATTATCCTTGTTTAATATGTTTGTGACTACGTAAGAAAAGGTCCTATAATACTATAGAGTAGTACTAGTAGTGCACAATATAACATCTTCACACTGCAGAATAAGGGGATATTTCATAAAGACTGGCAGTCGAAAGGAAGCTGGAATAGTTTATCTAAATGTTGCATGTTGTTTCATTATTTGTTCCTCCAACCATTAGAGACAAATATTAAAAAAGACTAGCGTCGGGCTGGTGAGATTTCCAAAGCCTATGGTGTCTTGCAGTATTTATTTATTGAATAATGTATCACCGAAAGTTGTAGTCCAGCGAGTTTCGTTAAAGCCACTATACAGGGGACGTTCTGACTCACATAATGTTAAAACTTTTGAATTTAATTTTTTAATTTTTCTTCTTAAATAGTTAATAACTGATTAATATTTGAAAAGAATATATAACTGATGAATGAATGAAAAATTATCAAATACTTAATTTTTCCTGAAGATTTTGTGTGTATTTGTAACATGAGATAGCCACTACACGGAGACGTTGTCAGTCTCTTCTCTTCCGATTCCCCTTTACATCAATATCTAATATGATACTTTTGAATAAAGAAGGTCCTTGGAGAGGACCTGTGGTGTAATGGTTAGCATAACAACCACAATCATAAAAACGAAGATCGCGGGTTCGTAGCCCGGCAGGTGGCCCTAAGATTTTTTAAAAAGGAGTCACAAATCCTGGGTTATGCCATCCTTCGGAAGGGACGTAAAACGGGGATTCCGAGCCTGTACGATGTCAGGTACTCGTTAAAAATCCCTGTCTTAATTAAACCTAGAGCTAAAATTTAGGGCTCCCAGTGTAGCATTGCCGATGAGCCATTGAAGTATAAAATGACGTTAAATAAACAAACAAGAAGGTCGGTCAAAATGTTGTGGTGTACCGCTGGACACTGTGCCCTCAAGAAAGTTAAACCGATTTTTTTCCTCACCATTGAATTTTGATGAAAAAATCCGTTTTCAGCACATCTTCCTCGTACTAAAGAGCAAACAGGAAAGTTTTCCCACTGCTATAATTTTTTCATTTTACTTTATAATAATTCGGTCGGAAGCATGAGACCATCATTATTAGACGTCTCACGAGACTTAACATTGTTAATATATTATTTTAATTTATTATAGTAATGTATAAAAAAAAAAAAACCTGTACCACTACAACCCATGAAGGGTCTGGGGTTCAGTATATGGTAGAGACTGTACTGTTTCATGGACAACGGTTCTGCAAGCAGGTGACTTGTCCTAGGTCACGCTCAACCGCCAGATTTTTCCCCCTTATTTTGGGAAATCCTATTTTTATAATATTTTATAGAGGCTGGGTGTGCCCTAGGAGGGTCCTAGATCCTATATGATCCACCTCCCGCTGCAAACAGACTAAATAAAAATCATGGCCTGCAGCGGGATTTGAACCAGGATTTCCGGCATGGCAGCTCATAACTCTACCACTGAGCCACTCCTCTCCCAGTAATGTATAGTAGTGAATGTAAATTGAAGAATGATGCTATTTAACTTAATAATTAAATTAAATTATTATTATCATGCTTACAAGTAGCATTAAACTTCTATCAATCAATTTCCACATAGTTTATACCAATGAAAAAGTTCAGGTTACAATTTTGTGTTTACTTTAATAGCTCCAGAGTAAGACGCACACAAAAAAAAAAGAAAAAAAAAAAAAAAAAAGAATTTTTGTAATACGTATTTAAAATTTAATAGGCTGGTTGTAGATCAGATTTGCCTTTGTGTTGATTAGTGGGACATAAGCCACCAGCGCGGTCCCATACTTGTACGCTCATTTTTCAATTCATTAACTCCATCAGACTTAATTAAAAAGAGTTGGAGACGATTGCATTCGACTGAATGGTTGTACTTCTTTAATTACAGTCCTCAAAGAAAATACTGTGTGTATTTTTATGATAAGTGAATCTGTTTATTTCTCTACTGTTATTCCTATTTTTATTTATTTCCCTTTTTTTAATTAATGACAAACAATTTTTAATGTAGAGGGCTATCCCAAGTGGGGTGATTGAGTTGTTTCCCTGAGTCCTGGGAACTAAGATAAAAGTCCCGTGTTGGAATCCGGCTATGGCAAATAAATTATTTAATCTGTTAACAGCCATAGAGCGAACTTGTTGGATTCGCAGACCCACCTGGTGAGCACACTCGTCTTCTATTAATTCTATGGACAGCCTTAAGGTGGATATTTACTCCACTTTAAAAAAAACATAGGATCACCTGTCGGGTTGCGAACCCACAACCTTGGGGATAAAATATTTAGTTATCTACTAGGAAAAATCTAGCGTTTGGGCGTGTTCTCGGCTATAAACGTTCTTGAAATAGAACTGCAACGTTAAAAAAATTAACTGATATGTCTTGGTTGTTAAAGAGTTTGGATAAGAGGAAATCTAAAAGGTTCCCAGTAAGTGGAAGTACACGAGGCAATATGAATAGCTCAAGGTCACCAGATTGTGATAGCGATACTAAGCTAGTATTGAAGGAGCGATGAGATGCTTGGGACTGAGGTACATCCAATGTAGGCGACCAAGGTCGTTTAATGTGCCTTATGTATTATTTTTTTCTTATTTAACGTACCTGGCACGAGTATTATCAAGACAGTATTATATCGATACGTTTCAATCCATTTCTTATATGTGCCAATTCTGGCACAAAGGTACAACTGGAAAATCGAAACTATTGAATACCACCTCACTAAAACATTCCTAATACTAGTGAGAAGTGCGGGATTCAATTATCCTTAAATTTTAATTGCCTACATCATCAATTTAAAATGTCGTCACGGTTAAGTTGGGCCGGTCGTGTGATTCAGAGGAGGAGTGTGACGTTCCTAAAAGAGTCCTTGAGGATGGGATTGATCACACCAGTGGGAGAGGCAGACCCAGATTAAGGTGGATGGATAGCCTGGCGGCTGCCTCCAGGATACTACTAGAAGCACCGAACTAGGCAGCGGCAATAGATCGAGCTGGATGTTCAAAGTTCCTAGAGGAAGACCCACCTCCGGGTTGTAGTACCAAGTAGATAGAGAGATTCTTATTGAATACCACGAATTCAAATTTTGAATATTATAGCTTTATTTTTACTCCATGGCCGAGGGTGATATCCAATTCGACATATTAGAATAGAGAGACACAGTTATACTTTAATTATACCTTATTGATATGATGATACTGTTCCTTATCCCAATTTAAATCAATATTTGTCAGAAATAAGACTATTGTTAAAATTGAGGGCTAGGAAATGTGAAAGATGTGATGATTTTTAAGGAATAATTGTAGCGTTGTCATGGACAATGTAGTATATTAAAAAAAAGAAAATCATTTTTCAGTTTTTTGAGACAAATTAATCATACCAACAGGATAGAGATATGAGTAAGTCAAAAGTGGGAGTTGTTGAGATTCCAAGAATAGTGATATTTACTATTTTCATTTTTAGTTTTCAAAACAGTTTTTGACTTCTTCTATAAAATCACCATTTTATAGCTTACTAAGTTTTTTTAAGCCAAGGTGGTGAATATGAAGGGGAATCTGCTGTATCTTAAAGTTTTTTGGGAAAAAAGAATAATAATTCATAGCAAACCAGAAGATTAGACGCCAATACTACCATTCTCGGCTAACACTAATTTTCCTCCACGGACTATTACCCAAACCTAAAACCGTTGGATCGCTTTCAACGCAATCCTCTCACCTACGTTATGGAACATCCAGTCGGCTCAGAGCTAATTTACTTTTTAGGAATTTCAAAGAATGATTAATTTTTTTTTAATAGCAAGATACCTGAGATCTAATCGACCTCTGAGACCTTCCGAACATACGTGAAACTATTGCCGTGAGACATCCGAGACCCGGCCAATGAGGCTATTCATCCTGACAAGACGCCCCGTGGCTCCACACTTTGTTCACTGACAATGATATATAATAGCTCTCAGTTAAAGGCTTCAGAATGCTCTGTCTCCTATTCACATTTGTCCTCTTGTAAAGAGGAAACTCATTGTATGCCTATTTTACTATGCTCACCGAGGTTATATCTTAATTGCTAATATTTGATTTTCTATAGATAGCTGAGCTAAATACTTGATTACAGTCTCAGAGGGGCTGGAAAATAAATCAAATGCCGAAAAACGAAAAAAGCAAGGACTTGTTCACTTTGGTGTAGTGGTAAGCAATTACTACCTGTATTAACCTGTTCCACTACAGGCCATGAAGGGTCTGGGATTCGGCAAGAGGTAGAGACTGTACTGTTTCATGGACAACAGTACTCCCCTGTGCAGGGAGTTTGGTCCTAGATCACGAGTTTAGACCTAGAGGCTGAGTGAGGCCCAGGAACCCTCCCAGATCTCATAGGATCCATCTCCGGCAGCTAACAGATTAAATAAAAGCCAGCGGGCAGGATTTGAACCCAGGTCCTTCGCCATGGCAACTCAGCGCTCTACCACTGAGCCACTCCGCTCCCTTACTACCAATCTTACCTCCTTTTTTGTCAAGAAAAAATCTATGAGCTATGTTAACGATATGTAGCGAGTATTACGTAATTGATGAATGTCTACTCGTACCTATCTAAAGAATCAAAGTGAATGATCGGAGTACCTTCTCATCCTGTAGCCCACGGAAGAAGAATACCACTAGTCACTTTCTGCAATACTGTTAACACATCATGCCATACACGAGTCACCTTTGGTCTAGTGGTTATCATAACAGCCTACTATGCTCAGGATAGCTGGCTCGCAGCCTTGTTGTTGTGGAGTTGTAAAAAGGCGTTCCGAGCATGCACGGTGTCAGATACTCGTTAAAGATCCGTATTCTAACTGTGCCAGGTAAAATTAGGATAGGTTGTAGTTATGTAGGTATGGTAGTAACTATGATGTGATTCATAATTTTGACATCAAATTCCATACTTTGTATTTGTGTAATCATAGTAACTGAAACTGTAATATTGACATTTTTCACAGTAAATCTGCAAAGTCGCATGTCGATTATTAAATAGCTCGCATTGGAATTTTATTTCTTTACTCACTTAACGCCACTATGGTTAATCTGACAACCCTACAGGGGAAGTTCTATATTTTGCCTATCCAGGCGTAATTAGGACAGTGATCTTGTGAGTGACTGGCACAGACTAGGCCCCCATTTTACGCTCCCTCCAAAGTACGGCATAACTAAAGATTTTTCCCTCCCTTAAAAACCTCCTTAGGCCTCCAACTAGGCTGCAAACCCACGATCTTGGGCATGATTGGTTATTGTTCTAACAAATACACCACAGGCGAATATAAATTGATGTCTGTAATTCTATCGTTGAAAGGGTCTTGTGATATTCTTCTTCTTCTGTGGGTTGTTGATAGCCATTACACCATAGGTGACCTATAAGATAATAATTGTCTTGAAGAATTGAATTCATAGTGACTGTGACAGTCTTTTTGATTTATGTTGATTTTTTTGTTGAATCATTGTATTCATGATGTCAAACAAATTCCCCTTTAATATGGGATAAGGGAACTCTTTCTTGAATAATATAGGCAGGAGACTGTTTAGCGAAGGCTTTGGCCTAACATATCCACTACTTTATTTCCTATTTATAACGCCATAACCCATAACCCGTTTTAGCTTCTGCTCCAAATTCAACTAAATTTAATGAATTTTGCATACTTGATCCGGTCAATAAGACAATTGTTATATATATTTTACAAACATATATATATTTATTTATATATACATCTATTTTACACTGCGGGTTCCGATGATATAAGGACAACCGACCCCCGCTACGAGAGGGTAATAGCCAATTGACTTCATATAAAGAAAGCTCTTCGACCCTTGCCCTCACTGATTCCTTTTAATGGATCACTTCCTCACATTCTTCCTCAGAATCAATAGATACTAATAGCCTGCACGATAGTTACGTATATCTAGGAGCTAAGAAGAACGTCAGATCAAATATGAGGGAAGAAAAAGAAGGTGACACCGCCTTATTCTACCACGGTCGGCTACTTCTCATGGCGATTCATACATACCTGGGGTTCCCAACCAAGGGGGCGTGAAGACAAGTCAGGAGTTGTGTGAGACTAGATGAATATAAAAAAAAATGCTCACTTACTTTTAATTGTTTTTTCTAGCCAGTACTTCGTTGTCTTTAATTGAAACTTATAATGCTGTATCTTGTGACGGTAAAAATTAATGTTTTGCTTTTTTTATAAATCCATCCAATTTATTGTGTAAGTGGGGTGTGGGAAGCTTACAGGTTGGAGATGGTACAAAAAGTATTTGGAACTTCCGACTTATAGTGTTCTCAGAAAACGCTATGCCGTATATTAGTAAATTGTATGTGTATTAGTACAATGGTAGTTGATGTAGCTGAATTATTTAATTAAATTTTAACTTCCTAACAAATGTAATTTGTTTTCATTCTTATAATAATAAGGTACTTGTGTATTAGACGCACCACCAGAAAAGACCAATGCGCAACCAGTTACGTTTTATAAAAGTTACATTTATTGGGGTTAGAATTTGCATAACATAACATGCAATATAATAATAATGGAAATAAATAAATAGAACTAATAATAATATAATTGAATATATAACATATATAACAACATAATGAAATATATAATATAAATAAATATAATAATAATAGAAATAAATAATGGAATATATCAACAATTTAAAATAAAAACCATCCCTAACCATCAAACAAACAACAAATCAGCTACAAAGAAAAATCAGGATACAACAACAACTCTAGAATAATTGAAATATATAATATAAATAAATACAATAATAGTAGAAATAAATAATGGAATATATCATCAACAATTTAAAATAAAAACCACCCCTAACCATCCCTAACTACCAAACAAACAACAAATCAGCAACAAAAAAAAAATTAGGATACAACAACAACTCTAGAACACAGGAAGAAACAAAGAAGAATGAATCTGTAAACAATGTAACTGTTACTGTTAGAAATGTAGCTGTTATAAAATGTAACTGCTTGCGCATGCGTACAACATTGGCCTTTTCTGGTGGTGCATCTAATACACAAGTACCAATAATAACATTGAATTAAACATTTTCAGGGTGATTGTGATTTTTTTTGTTGCATCGAAAAGAAGATAAGGACTAAGATTCGTTTAGAATATATCAGTCAATCCGGCTATGATGATCGGTGGTGTGTTAATCTAGTGAATCTAACCAAGTAGATAATGATTAAAATAATAAAATGACGTAGGGAACCCGAAGGGTGAATGCCGATTGCACTAATCACTGCTTCCAAACTCCATACTGCTCAGATCCAAAATAAGACCCTTAATCTTCCGCCTACGACTCGGACGTATACCAGTTGACTCAGCGCTAATTGAGTTTTCAAGTCCATTGCTAAGCCCAAAAACTTTACAAGCCCATCTTAACTTTGTGATGTCATTACTTTAATTATACAAGTATTCTAACAAGTTCTCTCTAATTTCGTTTTTTCTTGTGATCATAAACTCTAAGTACTCAAAGTGCTCGTGCTCAAACACATTCCTCTTATATCTACATCACAAGAATCACCGCGATCTCCTCTACTAATTATATACATCGCTTATCCGATTTAACTTTGAGCGCTACTTCCCTGCATTATAGCTGAAAATAATTTTAAATAAGATTACGAGAAACATGAGACGATTCCGTTCTGAAAGCAAAACAATAGATAAATAAATAAACAAACGTTGAAGGTGGAATGTAACAGGGGGAATTACACCTAGTCATCTGTGTAATGTCGGTGTGGGGTTTCACCCTGAGCTCATAGGAAGGAGACCTGTTGCTGAGAAGTAGCAGTGCTTTGGCAACATGTTGGATCAACTTGGGCTGGAAACTTTATTTAAGAACTTCTACTTAAATAAAACAACGTATTCCATTTCAATTTTTTGCTCATAACATTAATTCATTTCATAAAAAATTGCAATCTTAATTATACATTCAGCCTGTATTTTCTAACCCTTCTTAATGAGCTGAAATGCACATTCAAATGTATCAAATGTACATGTAAGCAATTAAATCTGTTTGAACAGTTCAATTCTTCTTTAAATTAGTATGAGTAAAGGGATAAATTAAAACCTCAGATTTTTCTAGAACAACTGCTTTATTAGATTTTACATAAAATATTGAAATTTCATAACAAAACAACTTTATTGGGAAAAGTTCTTTATACATTTATGTAAATCATTGCAATTTATGAAAATGCTATGACAAACGCCAATTCGAGTTAAAGCCCTTAATGTTTTTATTACTTAATATATCAGTTCTGTTGTATAAATGTTGTGGATATGAAATAAATAAGACTTTTCGGTTTTAGACTATACTGACTAATTATGGACTAAACAAGATTACACACTTAAGACTGGCATGGATAAACCCGGAACTCGACTCGGACTTCCCACAATTAAGGAATGCAATACCGGTATACCGGTATACCGAAAACCGGGATACCGTCTAAATTTTCGCCATTATTAATACCGGTATTCACCTTAAAAATACCGGTATTTTCGGTATTGGAACATTATCGCTAGTTGATACACGTCGGAGGTATTTTAGCATAGACGTACATTCTACTGGAGGATATATACGGAACATTGGACTAGCTTGTTTACATGGAAAAGTGCCAACGGAAAAATGTTTGGTGATTTTGAAAATAAAATTACAAGAATTTGATCTCAACTTAACAAATGACATTGTCTCTATATCGGCAGGTGGCTCGTCAGTTATGGTAAAACTCTGACATTTGATTGAAGTCGAACATCAGTTATGTTTTCCACACGGCATCCACCTAGCTGTTAGAGATGTCCTTTACAAATACAACTCCAGTTTAGTGACTGTCGATGCTGAAATTAAACCAATTGAATCCCAATCTAGCGATTGTGATAGTGATGTAAATGATGACAATGACATAGAAACTGACAATGAAGAAGATAAAAAGATTACAGATGATGATGTTGTCCTACAGTTTGGAACTGTTGACATTGAAATAAATTTGAATTATGCTAATTTATCCCCGCTGGAAATAAAAAATTTCAGAAGATCTCCAACAAAAAATGATCAATATTTACAAAAATATGTAAAACTACAATTTTGAAAAGAATTGAATTTGCAATTGGATGTCATAACACGATGGAATAGTTTACTTTCTATGTTGGAAAGGTTTTACCAATTACGGTATTGTGTCCAAAAAGCATTAATTGATTTAAAATCAAACATAGTTTCTATTGATTTCTGAAATCATTGATGCATTCTCACCAATTAAATTAGCATTCGAAGCACTATGTAGAAGAGATTTTAATCTTCTTGTTGCAGACGCGACGTTTAAATTTATGATTGACACGCTTGTTGCACACAAAAGTAAAATAAGTATTGAATTGATAAATAATCTGAAGAATAGAATAATCCAAAGGCAAACAAACATATCTTAAATTTTCCAATATTTACACAACGCTTCACAAAACGAAATCGAAACGGATACACACTTATGTCCTAAACTTAAAAAAGGTTGTATTACAAAAATATTGACCCCTCTTATAAAACGCACAGGAGTTAAAAGTAATGAACCAGACAGGGAAGATTATGATCGTGAAGATGAAGATACACCAGTTACATCTCTCTCCGCTAATAATAGTGAATGTTATTAACAAAGCAATGATGAATGTTCCAAACCCAAAGAAAAAACAAAAGATTAGAAATAGAACATAAACTTAAAAAAGAAATGCAATTTTTTGATTAGCATGGAATTAGGGGGGTGCATCTAAAGCTTGCTTATGAATACTTGTTAACAATACCACCAACAAGTGTGTAATCAGAACGAGCCTTTTCGGCTGCTCAAGATATAACCACAATAATAAGATCGAGGTTAGACGACGGTACGTTGGATCATAAATGATTTTTGAAATCATATTTTTCAATTTGCATCAAAAATAATAATCACTTGTACGAATTAATGTAATATATATTAAAAAAGTTGGATTTAATTTTGTTAAATTATTCTTAAAAATAAATGTTTTATTGTTTAGTTTTGTTTGACATATATTTGTACTACCCCTAAATAATAACATAACCTATAGTAAGTAAATTTTAATTTTGCTTACATGTTTTAAAGTAATACTAATACCGGTATTTTACCGGTATTACCGGTTCTAAAAGCGAAAATACCGAAATACCGGTATCGAAAATTTTTAACGGTATTGCATTCCCTACCCACAATGCCTCAGCCCCCCCTCCAATGCCAATGCCTTATTGATCATTGTCAATATACAACACTGCTTCATCCATACATTTTTTTTTTACTGAAATACATTTTTTTCATTATGAAATAAATAAGACCGACTCGGACTTCTCATAATGCCTCAGTCCCCCTCTCCAATGCCAATGCATCATTGATCATTATCAATATACAACAGGTTCCTGAAATCTCATTTTAAAAAAATTTCTAGTTAGATCTTTAACAAAGATTTCGTCATAATGGTTTCGTCCAAATTTCGACAAGTCATAAGCATATTACTTTTTTTCAATAATAAATTTTGTTTAATGTGAAATGATGTACACGTTGGGATTGGGCAGTTTTTATGCCAAGTAAACTATAAGCATCATCACTAATAATATGGGTTGTCCAAGCATGTTTAAATATGTGATACTTTTATTTTTTTTAACATATTGACGCCCGGGAACGAGATTTCTCGTTTTCATTAGACATTTTTTGGTGACCAGGAACGAGAAATAACGTTTTGGTGATGAGCTCCGGTCACATAGTAAATTGATATTACAATATAGTATTTCCAACTCTATTTGAACCTTTTCCAAGTCAACTGTAACCTTTTACAAATCAAATGCTACCCTTTCACAAGCAAACCTTTCCAATTCAAATGTAACCATTTCCAAATGAGTTGAAACCCTTTCCAAAACAAATGAAACGCTTTACGACTCAACTGCCACCCTTTTTATTTCAATTGTAAACGTTTCCATTTCAATTGCCACCCTTGAAAATGTTTTGAAAATTTGCCGTACTGGGGAATGGGCGAATTTAGGACCTAAAGGAAATATCTGATGTCCTGCCAAATCAGAGAACTGTGAAAGACTCTACCATTATATAGGAAACAACAATAAACTTGCAGAAAACTATTAAAAAATGTTCTCCTAATAGCAAAAATGTCATGCGCATTTGCAGGCGAATGTACCTAAATCATTTAAAAGATAAGCAATAGTTCCTTTTGTAACTCTTATCAACTTATCTTCCGGAATCTACGTCATCTAATAGTAAGATTTATGGAGGAAATATTAGAAAACTTTCAAAATACTCTGGAATTTACTGTTGAACACTAATATACAAATTTTTGGTTAAAGCAGGGAAAGGATAAATTTGGAAGCAATGAGTAGAGTCAAAATATACGTGATGATGAGGGTGTTCGTAAATGACTTCCTTACATGTAGCTTTCAATCCTTTTCTATTGAGGAACCATTTTTAATGATGACAGACTTACAAAGAGGCTGATGGAAAACCTGAATCTTTTGATTAGACATTAACATTATCGGTTATTCCTGAAATTTTATCCCAAAACAATATAATAATGATAAATAAATCCGACCAAAACAATATAATTTTAATTATAATTATAATTATTATAAAATAAAATTAGCAATTTGCCTTCTTGAATATTGTTAATTTCAACCCGGGTTAGTTTGATATTAGCTAAAGAGGAGAACTGTAAACTAAACTGAAGATTTCACTCACGAACGACCCCTTTCAGTTATTTGATCTTCCAGAGAAGCCCTACACTCTGCAAAGCTTTGATGTTGGATTTTTTAAAACATTTTTAGGTAACAAAATACGTTTTCCAGAGTTTCCTATTTCCTATTTGATGTTATTGTTTCGACGCTTTAAGACGAAAACTCTGAATTATATACAACACATTTCTGGCTTCCGTTCAGAAGAAATCTTATGACTATTATTATAATAGTGAGTCATGGAAAGAGTTATAATATTTTGATATCTTGACCATCACTTTATCCTCTGAAAGTGATAAGAGTGGGTTAAAATCGATAATACAATTTGTAGTTTCGATAACATAAAATATAAATCCTCAAGGTAGTATCCTTGGCCCAATCCTTTATACAGTTTATATAGCTGACATCCCAACTCATCCTAATACTATCCTTACCACGTATGCTGATGATACATGTGTATTATCAGTCAACACCAATCCAGTTATTAGATCCCAAAGCCTCCAATCCCATATCACTGATCTTGTAGAATGGTGTCAAAACTGGAGAATTAAAATAAATTCTCAAAAATCGCATCAAATCACTTTTACCTTACGTCGTAAACCAATGACTTCCTGCCCTTCAGTATCCTTTAATAATACCCCACTGGTGCCTGTAGAACAGATCCGATACTTAGGGTTGCATCTCGACCAACGACTAACCTGGAATTCTCATACTAGACTGAAAAGACAAGAAACCGCTCGACGTTTCAGGCTACGTCAACACTTAGTAGACAAACCCTCTAACCTCCCAAATAACTACAAAAGACTCATCTACATGGCCATCATACGACCTTGTTAAGAATAAAGTCATCCATAACGACCTTAATGTCACATTTGTTGCTGATTTGGCCCGAACCCGGTATCTATCCTTTCATAACAAACTTCATTCCCACTCAAACCCTCTAGTTTCAAACCTAGCTTCCTCTTCAATTCCCGATAATCCTCCGAGGCGTCTGAAAAGAAGATGACCACTTGACCTTCTTAGTTGAACTAGTGATTTGAGTACTACCAGTGGGTAGTTTCTCTACTTGTCATTATATCATGTCATTATGTATCACTTAGCGAATTACTTGATGTATTATTGTAATACAGTTGTAAAAATATCAATAAATAAATTTTAAAAAAAGAAAAAGAATACAATAGAAGAAATCCTTAAAACCAGAGCTTTAAGCCCCTAGAATACTGGAAAAGCAAACCGGTCAACATTCGCTCAATTCAGTAATAATCTGGACGTGAACAAAAAAAAAAAAAGATAATCACATCATTTGTTGTATATCCTGATGAAGCATGAATTGACTGGATTCTTTTTTCTAGTATTTTAAGGACTTAAGGATTTGGTTTTGGGAATTTTTCCTTTTTCATTCTAATTAATAGTATATGTGTCTTTTTGAATATTGGTCTTTTTTTAATCAAATAAAAATTAAGATTATAAAAATCTTTAATACTCAATTGGGTTATGGGAAAATTTTAAAATACGTGGAATAGAAACAAAAACTTATTTTGAACAATTACCTCATCATCTTAATCCATCCTCTCTACCGCTCATACAGTGTGAGGCTTTGAACACTTACCTAAAAAAAATTTTTAAATCATCTGGCGATGTCAATGAAAAATTCATTCACCTTAATTACATTCATGGGTGATTTTAATCCCCATTCGTCTATTAGTTGTTACGGAAAATTATTACGTCATAAGACTCAAGTATACCGTAGTCAATGTATTGTAGTCAAATCAGGAAACTATTACTGAGTGACGAAAAAAAAAAAATTAATTGTTAAAGGTCAATAAAAACTTTCCTGATAAAGAAAAAAGTAAGTTATAATTTAATATCAAATTTGCTGCCAAAACCTTGGAACTCTTCAAGTCGTAGAATCTGCAGAGAAGGAGTGAACCTTAAATGGCTAAGGATTAGGCTTTCAAGATTCAAATCGGAGACTCAGCAACGCCTAATCAGTAAAGAATTACTAGCGAGATGCCAGCATTGCAATAGTACTCCAAAAATTGTCCATGTAAATTGAAGAAAATATAATATCGTGTACGAGATGTGAAAATAACTTACTATAAGGATGGGGATCATCAATGAAGTAGCTAAAAACTTTCCACGTTTTCTTCTATTGTCCTTTGAAATAGAGGAAAATATAGATGGAGACGTCTCAGAAGATACATATATATGGCGTTGATTGATCTCGGAAAGAATGAAGATTAACATATCAGCAAGTTCGTTTACGAATTTGCATTTTAAAAGAAACACTTTACAGTGGAAAAAGAAAGAGCGGTACCTTAGCTGGTGAGATCCAGACTTATTTCTCCAGTCTGAGCAGCTGAGCAAATCACAAACGAATTGATGGAAGATCCAATTAAATTTTTCCTATTCAGGTATAATTAGGATAGGGATCTTAAATGACTGATACCTGACACCGTATCGAGAGTGTCATTTTACGTCCTCTCCAAATAACTCCCTGTCAAAAATCTCAAGACCACCTTCCAGGCTGTGACCCCGACCTTTGACCTAGAAGGTCAAACCCCCAATACCTCTTCATTAGCTCACTTGTTCTTTTTTTATTTCATTTGCACATTTTACTCCTGTCTTCTTTCATTTAAGTTTTGGATCAAATTTTTTTTCTTCAAATATTTTAAATTTGGATTTTTCTTCTTTCTTCCTCCATCTCAAATATCTTTAAATCTTCCAGAGGTTCTTTCATCCAGTTTAGTTTTTCAGTACCTTTTCTAATGTTAAAAGTAGCATTGTAAGCCTACTGTCAATCATCCTATGTGACTTGCCATAGATAATTTTTCTTTTACTAAATGTGTAGTTTCTATGTTTTATAAATATCTAGAGTTGTTAGTTTGATCCATAGCCCCACTTTCTGAGCAGCCCAATATTTTTTCTGTAGAATTTTCCTCTCTTGTTTTTCAAATTCATGAATTTTTGTCATTCTTTGAATTATAGAAGTTTCTAAAGCATACAGAGCAGGTAAAACAAGTGTATTTTTATGTTGAAGCTTAGCATTACAAGGGATTGGTATATTATTTACTGACTCCATGTAACTTTGAACAACTTCAGCTATTTCAAACATATTTCTTTAAAGGATACGGTGTTTAATCCTGTGGGTCGAAAGATTTCACCAAGATCTTTTAAATGAGTTATTTGAGAGATTTATCTAGATAATGCTTCCATTCATAGTTTATCTATAGATTTATTGTCCATTTTTTCAATTTGAAAGCCATTCTTTGATGATGCCACAAGTAATCTTTCCAGCACTAGTTTTGCCGATTCTATAAACAATAAAATAGAGAGAAACGAGTGTTTGATCTGTTAAAATTGTGTTATGATCTTTCACCCTTTTTGAGGTAAGTAAGAATTTTAAAAGGATGTAAACTGGACTCAAATTTATCTAATATTTCATTCTCACAATAAAAACTTTTCTACAGTCATTCATGTTTTTAATATAAAACGTTTCGACAATTACATGTCATTTTCAATCAACCATATAAACAATTATCTGTATTATTTCTTCTTTATCATCAACTTGAAAGAGTTACAAGTCAAATATCTTATAATTATTTATTGCCATTTTTACTGTTTAAAAGTTTTACTTGGAGGTCAAGATTGAACAAAAGGACCATGGAGGATAATTGACCTCCAAGTAAAACTTTTAAACAGTAAAAATGATAATAAATAATTATAAGATATTTGACGTAACTCTTTCAAGTTGATGATAAAGAAGAAATGATACAGAAAATTGTTTATATGGTTGATTGAAAATGACATGTAATTGTCGAAACGTTTTATATTAAAAACATGAATGACTGGAGAAAGGTTTTTATTGTGAGAATGAAATAATAGGTAAGTAATACAGTATTCTGAAATCTTTTTGAGCCAATTATATTTAATTTGTTTCTTAATTTAAATATTTTTCATATAAACTTTTGAACATTAATTGTGGAAGTCAAGATAACCTAGTAGCATCAAAGAATTATGATTGATTATTGTGAATTTATATTATTCAACATGTAGGCCCATCATCAATCGAGAAATACTGCTTTGTTCAAAAATTAGTCAATGCTATACTATTGCTTAATAATAGCCTTTGTGAAGTATTAAACAGTCATTAAAATGCAATTTTGATATGAAATTTGAACATGGCAGCCAGACTAAAACAACCATAGCTAGCTAGAACCAGGAAGTAAGTACGATGGAGTACTTCTTCCTCGTATGTACAAGGTCAACTAATATTATAGAACAAGAAAATATATATATACTGTACAAGTAAATTCTATATATATTTCTGTTACTAATTTCCTTGTAGATTTCTTCTACATTCTCTTTTTTAGTGATTCTTCTTCTTATTCTTCTTCTTTGCCCTCCTCTTAAATGCCATTGAATCTGAGGAGACTCTACCCAATGAAACCTTGCCATTCTCAGTCCCTGCTAACCTGCCTTCTCCTTTCTGGAAGGTTTTCCCTCTCTCTCAGTCTATCCGCTGAATATATTCTTGATATGAAATCCTGTGGGCTACCAACTTCCATGGTCTTCATTGGCTTTCACTCTTCTTCCATCTGACAAACATGGCCAGACCATTATAGCTGTCGGTTTTCTACTGAATTTCTTAGTGTTCCTACCTTTATATTAATTTAAAAAAAAAAATTGTAGGTTATTTTCTACAATTAATCAACTTTTCTTAGCAAGAAGTGAGATCTGGAGATATATGATATACTACATATTTTTAATTATTGATTTGCTCCAATTTGAGCAAGAAAGGACTCACCACTTTATTGAAGTTTCTGTTTAATTTTGTCACCACGTCCTTAGTATACACCAATTTTCCCAATATTATACATCTTAAATAAATTACTTTAAGGAGTCATCCATGTTTTCTGTCTGGGTGAAATCTCCATTTTTAAGGTAGAGCCTCGTGGACTGTAATTATCTTTTGTTAAACACAACACCCATTCTTTTTTGTCGATTTATAGCCAGATCAACCTTTGCAAATACCATTTTGAGCACTGTTTATAATTAAATAGCCTTGATGTGTGTAAACCCTGAGAGAAGCATACAATTCTTGTCACTACTTAAGAAAAAGATGGGTCACAAGTCAGGGTGTAAATGATTTAAAGCCAGGTTGAATATTGAAGATAACTATGGCCCACCTTAATGTACATCTCATGGCTCATTATTCATTGTTTCAAATGGGCCCCTATACTAATTTTGTTTTGTTTTTTTTCCAGGAGAGCAACAAGCACATTTTTCAGATATGATCAATCTTCTATTGTCATTGTCTTTAGTGAGCTAAAAATTTACTCATGGACAACATTGTCAAAAGTACCAACTACTTCAAGAAACACTTGGTATTTGGCATCTTTTGTGAGTGCATCAATGATTCCACCACTTACATGCATTTCTGGGAGGCTTTTGGAGGTAATCTCTTTTCTTAATTCATGGTCCAGGACCTTCTCTCAATGAATCTCTCTGAGTGAACCCAGCCAAATCACCTCCTTGCATACTGTCCGCTTGGAAAGAGTACAGTCTCTACCATATTATGGTAGACTTTGTGGATTATAGTGGTACATTTTTTTTTTTAAATATAAATTCACATAGGGAGTTTTTTTTTTAAACACACATTTCTTTATCTTTATAAATGAATTTGGTAATGCCTGTACACATATACATAATTGAGTATCAACTACAATAATTTGTAGTCAATCATCAACATGTTGCCCTCAACATTTATTATCTATTAATATTATCAGTTAATTATTGGCTTTTAATTCATCAACTACACATTGTATGAAACATTTATTCCTTCTATTTCTAATCAATGGGAGTGGAGTGGCTCAGTGGTAGAGTGCTGAGTTGCCATGCAGAAGGTCCTGGGTTCAAATCTAGCTCGCTGGCAGACTTCTTTTATTTAATCATTTAGTGGCTGGAGATGGATCCTATGGGATTTAGGAGTCTTCTAGGGCCCACCCAGCTTCTAAAAGGTGGGTGCCCAAAATAAGAGAGAAAAATCTGGCAGTTGAGCGTGATCTAGGACAAATCACCTCCCAGCACAACCGTTGTCCAAGGAACGGTACAGTCTCCACCATGAACTGATGAACCTCAGACCCTTCATGGGATGTATTGGTACATGTATTTTTTTAAATTGCTAATCAATATTTAAAAAAATAACATAAATTACAAGTTATTGCAATATAAACAATATTTTTAAAATTAAATTTACTCATTGAAGTTAAATTCTGGAATATTTATTCCTGAATAAAATGTTTAATGCTAATCTAGATTATGAAATCTTTAAGAAATGCAGTAACAAATATTTACTCTGCAAAGAAACACATTAAATAGAGAATATATCCCACCTGGATTGATTCATATTCTGTTTATGAATCAGGACAAATATTGGTTTTAAATTCAAACAAATCAATGTGGCTGGACCGCTGAATTCATTTATTCTTCTTCCTTCGTTTTACTTGTTTCAATATCAATGTTTCCGCCTACCTTATCTCTTTGTATTCTCCTCTTCACACAATTTATTGTAAGTACTCTTTACAACACAATATAATTAATAATTAGTAGGCAGGATTCATATTCAAACCGTTCTTTTTTTTTTTTTTTACATTTCTAATTTAATTTTTTTTGAGCTTTCTAATTTAAAATTGGGACTTTTGAATGTTCCCAATCGAACCATGAGGACAATTTCCACTACCTATTAAGTTTTTACATTTTATCTTCTTTCTTTTTTTATTTATAAAGTATAGCAAGAATTGTAGGTGAAAAAAAAAGAAAAGGTTTTAAGAAATATATTACTGTCCTTAAAAAATTCAAATCTTTGCTATAGAAATAAATCAAAACATAAAATATCGAAAGGGATATCTCACATATTTTGATAAATCATAAGAACCCTTAATAGGTGGAAACACTTAGAGGTTGTGCTTGACCTAACCAAATAACTACCTATGCAACCATTCCATCAGAAACAGTATAGCTTTTACTTAAGTTATAGAATACATACATATACATAGGGGAGACATAAGCAATTGAGAGCAAATAACTGATTTAGACGGAATAGGTTCATAATTTAGATTTTGATAATTTAAATACATCTTTTTCATTGTGTACTATATACTTATTTTGAGATAATGTAAAGACGAGTAGACGAATATGTTCCTTAAGCATAAGAAAATTCAAAAAAGGGTGGCTTAGTGCCTGTATTATTTTTTTAATATCATTTGTTCCTGTTTTATAAAAAAAAATAAAAAATTGTTTCATAATTTTTTTAACTGAAAAAAACACTAAAAAATAAACTTTAATGCTTATTAATGTTAATAGATAATTTACAAACTATATTTTTAATTTAAACAGATAAAAATATTAAAATATGGAATCACATCTGCATAAAATATTAACAACTACAGTTAATTTTGTTTAAAGATTATAAGGTCTTGTAACGAGCGAAGGCCTATGTATTATGGTGGAGGTTGGTATATCATAAATATATATCTTTATACATAAATATGAATGTATATGAGTGCTGGAATATTGTTATATACCATGGAGTTTTAATTGTCATTAATATTTTGGAATAATATTTTAAGAGTAAATGCATGGCTTTTTAGATTCTTATACGAGGCATGTATTTTATATCTTTCATTGATTTTATGAATATTTTATTTATATTATCAATTTCTTTTTGTAAAATGTACTATTTAGAAAATAACATGATCAAGAAAAAAAAAAAAATCTCTGGTTGTTTAAATTTTTGTTTTAGATTGGATATGTTGATCCACGTAAAATAGTTTGCCCTCCTGGAAAAGCTCAATTTCCGAACCCAGACGATCGCTATTCGTTTTATAAGTGCGATGCTGGAGGAAACCCCATCTCGTTCCCTTGTGCAGCTAAAACATGGTATAATTATTTGTTTTTAACATAAATATTTTGTATATCTTTTATTTTATATATGAATAATATAGAAGAAATGTATAGAAAGTAAAGATAAAAAATTCTAGTTATAAAAATGATGATAAATTATAAATAATAATAAAAAATTGTAATGGAATCTATTACAACATATGATGGATGCCATGGAGAAATGGGTGTGAAGAATGGAAAAGGAGAAGGATGGAGGAAATAGGACCGTGCTAGCCTCTACCTCTGTGCATTCACCCATATAGGTTCAATTTTTTTTTTTGTTTATTTGTCAAATAATTAAGAAGAAAAACATCTTTCTTTTGAGGACTCTTGAGAATAATTATTCATAATAAATAAGATAGCAATCATGCAACAGTATAACTTGAAAAGTCCTATATTTATACCATACACTTGCAACTAGTGAGACTGAACAACATATTAAAGGTTTTTAACTTCACTTTTTTTTTTTCTTCCTTCATTCTAAACATTATTTGTCAAATTATCCTTCAATAATTGTTTTATTACTTTTCATTATTCTCTTTTTTATGTCCATTTATGTGATTGGCCTCTAGTTTCATTATCCATATCCCATTGTTCTAGTCCATATATTTTAAATGATACCGCTATGTTACTTTATAGTTTCAATCATCCCTTCTCATGTATCTCATATATACTTTATGTTTTAAATAATGCCACTAGGCAAAGAATTGGTAAGAACTGTTTCTATTTCTCATTTGTTAATCTTATTTTTTACTTTATGTTTGTTTGTTTATTTTTATCGTCACTTTTATGCTGCTATGGCTGATCGGACAATGCTACAGTGGGAGCTCTAAATTTTGCTTATCCAGGTCTAATTAGGATAGGGAATTTTAACGAGTACCTGACATTGTACAGGCTCGGGATCCCCCGTTTAACTTCCCTTCCGAAAGACGGTATAACCAAAGATTTGTTATTCTCTTTAGAAAATTCCAGAGCCACCTGCCTGGCTACAGACCCGCAATTTTGGGCTTAGTAGGTTGTCATGGTAACCACTGGGCCACTGATCGGCCCTTATGCTTTATGTTTCTTTCTTATTTTTTCTGATTTCCTTCATTTTTAACATTATTTGTCAAACTATCCTTCAATACTTTCCTTATTACTTTTCATAATTAACTTTATTTTAAATCTATTTTCATGATTGGCCATTAGTCTCATTGCTTATTTTCCATTGTTCTAGTTCATATATTTTAAATAATACTACCACTATGTTATTCTATAATTCAATCCCTTCTCTTGTAACTCTTCTATAATTTATTTAAATAATGTTGTTATGTTATTCTAATGGGGTGTATAAAAAAAAAATGACCGTCTTATCAAATTCCAGAGTTCAAAAGTCTGTAAATATTTTAATGCAATTTATTATTTACCAACACTCAATAATCCCTTTAGAGCATTCTCTAAGCTTGTTTACTAACACTGGACTTCTTCAAAAAAAGCCTCAGTTTAGTTATTTATTTCAAAGAAGAAACGTGACAGTGTCCTACAAAATTCTCGTAATTTTAAGACATTACTAGAAAAAAAAATTCACAGCTGCTGAAGCAACTCGTGAAATTATTAAATATGAACGGGAAGGTGTCCTTGACCAGCGCACTGGGTGGCGTTGGTTTGAAAAATTTAGCGGTGGAGATATGACTTTGGAAAGGAAGGAGGGCTCCGGACGACCATTATTGGATATTGATGAGGTTCTGAAGGAAGCTGCTGAGTCAAATCCGTCCACAAGTACTCGCAAACTTGGGGAAGGTGAAAAGGTCATTTTTTTTATACACCCCATTATATTCTCTAACGTCATTTCAAAATTTGTTTAATCTATTGTACCCTTTACAAAGATTTTATCAAAAATTTTTTTAGATATCATTAATATTTCTATTTATTTAACTTATATTCCAACACCTCTTTCTTTTTCAAATAAAACTTATTAGATTAATTTGTATTAGATACTTTCTTAACTACTTATCAACTAATACTTTATAACCATTCCCTCTGTTTTTATGTTTATCTAAATGGTTCCCCATCTTTATTGTTATTACTCATGTTCCATTGTTTTAGTTCATATAATTCAAATAATACCTGTTTTTTCCATCCTATAATTTAAATCATTGCCACTTTTGCTGTTTTTTTCTGTGATATCACGATTTCTATATTTCATGGCTTTAAAATAAATTGTTCAGGCCTCCACCCGGTTCTTATTCTTCGCCATTTTTAATTTTATCAGTTATTTTATATTTCAGGCATCAATTCAATTTAACATAAGTGAAACTGCTATGAACACTAGAATAACATAAACCAATTCCACAATCAACTTCTTATATAATTTTCCAATATCTCCAAATTCTCTTATTTCCCAATTTACTGTATCTTAATATAATTTCTGTTCCTTGAGGTATCTCTACTGCTAGAACCTTGACGTTAGTAATTTACTCAATCTAGATCTGCTACTGTCCTAATACAATTAACAATTGATCATAAACAGCACCAAGAAAAAAGATACAAAAGAAGTGTTGTAAATTTTATAATATGTTATTCAACAAGTTCTTTTATCGCCTACATTGTGTATGTTGCTGTCTTTATAATCATTTTTTAAAGTCATATTCCTTTTGGTTCATTATTTTAAATTATGAACTTATGCAATCAACCAAGAATAAAAATATCTGACCTCCTCCTTTTAAAAATTTGAGTTTTTTTTTATTCTGGATTGTTAAGTAATCATTCATGGTATTTATGAAGGTTTCTATTTATTAGATACTATTGCTCATATTTCTTTTATTAATTGCCAAATCTTCCCCTTGCCTGGTGCATTTTAAACATATTAAAAGATTTAAGTAATAATTATCTGGGATTAAAGGTTGAAGAAAAAGTTAGGCAATAGTCTAAGTGATGGATGTTCCTAGTTATCTATAGATATAAAAGAGATCGTCCTGACTGAAAAGAACATCGCAGACCCAAAACGCCATAAGCTACAGACTTGAAATTCGGAGAGTAGTTACATTTTATTAGGCCGACGCGCACTAAGAAAGGATTTGAACAGTGCATCTGAAATCAATTATATGCTAGGACATTTTATTAGCACCGATCAACAAAGGGATAAGAATTGGTAGGCTGGCTGAATTCACTATTGCCTTAAGTCATTGTGAATAATATGGAGTTCACAATTCACTCTCCAATTAAACTCAACGTAAGTTAATTCAAAATCAACACGGACGAATTCGCGGGAAAAAGTTAGTATTTATATAAATAGTAGATGTTTCATAGAATAAAGAGCTGGAGCAATCAACAGGGACACCTGGTTTCCTTCTTAGAGGAGATTACTCATGAAAGCAGATTATAATAAAATGAAATGAAGATAATAACATGTCTCCCGCTAAGAATTTACAAATTTGATTTTGCATTTAATGGTCACATATTTTAATTAATTTTTTCTTTTAATTTAGCAATAACACATACATTACAATAGGTTCAACCCATGCTTAGAAGTGTGCGATTGGGATACTGGAAACTACAACTGTGGCAATAGTGGTGGAGGTGGTCACCAAACTAATCCAGGTGGTGGAAATTCTGGTGGTAAATATCCTTTTGTATCAATAGATATTGGCAGTAAGAATAGCAACAATATAATTAATAATAATGGCTTATGTATTGATTAATCTGTTTGTATGTTCATTTAATGTCAGGTTAAAGCCCTGAATTTTTGAAGTTTAATTAGGATAGGGATCTTTAACGAGTACCTGACATCGTACAGATTGAGGACCCCCATTTTACATTCCTTCCAAAGGACTGAATAACCAAATATTTTTTTCTTCTGTGAAACCATGGTCTTGGGTATAGTAGGTATGGCGCTTAGCAAAGAAATTAAGGAGCTGAATTAGGACTTAAAAATAGATACATCTAGAGGAATACTTCATGTGATAACTAAGTATCATTTTCAATTGGATCAAAATCATTATATGTATGTAATCTCATCAATAGTAAAAACATTTCAGTCCAATGTTTCTAATTATTATAAATAATATACTCTCACAAATAAGATTTATATTGTGAATAATGTTTCCATGTTCTAAGTTTTTAAATTATTTTTTCTATTTAGGTGATAATGGACAATCATTCCAGCCGTTACCTCCATCTGTTGGTGGATACAGGCCTCAACCAAATTCACCAACACTAGAAGCCAACTACCCAACAGAGTTAGTTCCAAATCAAAGCTGTTCTACCTATGGACAATTATACCAGAACCCAAACGATTGTTCAACTTACTTCATGTGCAACCAAAGAAGTTTGGTTCTGATTCATTGCACACAAGGTTATTACTACATACCAGAGAGAGAAAGGTGTGAAACAACTTTTCCTAGTGGCTGTAAATTTATTGAACAGAATATGGGTGAATCTAGGCCTTTATATGGAACAGAAAACGATGTTTGGCAATATGAAAGAAGGCTCAATGGATAAAACATAGTTATTAAAGATAAAGTTGATAATTTGTCTGTTGAAAGTAAAATAATAAAGCATCCATAAACCCTGGATATGTGAATGAGTTATCATTTTCCCTTTTTTTCCCTAGTAAATAAATGAAAAATAATGCCTAATAATATTAATATTACTCTTTTCATTAGTAAATAAGATAAATGCACAAATAATCATATGAATAGCTTATACAATTTCCTTTACTTACCCCATTAAATAAATTAAATGATCTTTGCCTGGTTCATCCTCCTTCATCACCATTTTTGGCATTCATTCTATTTCCATCCTTTCAACATTACATTTTATCTTGTGTTGCAATGTCAGGCATTATTTTCAATCGGATCCTACAAGTGTAAGAAGATAGTGAATAATAAGAAGGAAAGGATAATGAAAACTAAAGTAACTGTCTTGCTTTGGTTCATTCTTTTTAATTAACATAACTCATTGTTAGGATTTTGGATCATCACAAAAAATTTGCAATACCTCACTAATTATAAAGAACTGGAATTTATATTTATCCTAAGGGCACAGGATAGGTAGAATATATAATTGAAAAATAAATCATTATTAGTGAAGTGAAACAAAGAGAAAAAATGCCTATCTTAAATTCATGAATTATCCAAAAGATATCTTAATGAACCTAATGAGGGAATCAGTTCCGCAGGTTGTCGCTTCCAGCTGAAATACTAGGGTTTACTGTTTATACATTTCCTTTTTAATATTCTCCAAAAATACTAATTATATTTATCTTTTGTATGGATAAAAGAATGCAATTATGGGTAATGTGTGAATTGGGGTTATCATTTCAACTAACATACATCATCTATACTTTGAAATGTTAGTTGAAACGTTTATTTCTTGATGAAATGATTACCAAAATCTATACATTTCCCATAATTACTTTCTTTTTTCTATACTAAAGCTCATGATAATTTATATTTTAGGAGAATGTTAAAAAAGAAATGAGTAAACAGTTAAAAATGGTTGTAACTCAACTCGAAGAAACAACCAGCAGAATAGATAGCCTAATGAGTTTTGGTATACAATATTACTACAGTTTTTAAATTACCATAAATCTCCCAAAAGTCATTAGGTCTGGCTCTTGATTTAACTCTCAGCAAATTTTAGACATGTAGACATGACTAATATAGATTTATTTTACTCAAAGATCTGTACTTTTATTTTTTTCTGAAACCATTTCTAATTATGAGCAAATAAACATATTCTTGTTTTGTTTATTTATATATACATTGCGTACCTTCTTGTACGCAATGTATTATTCTGTGTATAATTCTACGTATGTATATGTATATATATATATATATATATATATATATATATATATATATATATATATATATATATCTTTTCTTTTCAAATAAAAAAAAAAAAATAATATTATATATATATATATATATATATATATATACATCTGTTTGTATTGATTTGAATATATTAAAAAAATATTTCTGGCCTTGTATGAAATTGTATCCATTTTTGGATTATTGAAACTACAATTTTAATTTTAAAAGAATTTAAACTAGTAGAAACTAGTTGAGCGCATACACTTTATCCTCTTGCTCAAAGATTTAACTATTCTAAAACTGATATACTGGGGTTTGAAAATACATTAGTCAGGAATATTGCCTTCCACCACAAAAGAAAAATGTTCACTCACCATTGCAAACATAATGTGACTTATCGAACCAATTAATTACTTTTAGGAACAGAAAATATCAAAATACTATTTAGTAAATAAGGCTATATTTCACCCAGTTGTTTAAATGATTAAAAAATATGATTCAGCTGCTTTAAGCCATCTTATAATAAACATGTAACGAAAAATATCCATCAAGAAGAATGTCACAAGTTCCTGGCAATCAAAAAAATGTATATTAAGCTAGAGATTCTAAACATTGGCCCACACAATATGACCAAAACATTCTATTTTTTTTAGTAATTTGAAAATATACATTTGGATGAAATGTATCAGCCTCATTTGTTAATTATCACCATTAATAAACAAACATATAAATATGTTAATTAATGATGTTAATATTTTTGAAAAATGCTACTTAGTGTACTTACTTATACTACTTACAAATCAGATCTGAAATATTCAATCAGTTTATGATTGTTGAAGTTTGAAGACATTTAATAAGATCAAATTAAGGTGCTCAAATTCTTGTTTTTATAAGTAAGTGCATATAAAGAGTGGTTAAGTCTGTTAAGATCTGATAGCAAGATGATTTTGGTATTAATTAATAATTCATATTTTGAAATAATTGGTACCATGCAAAATTATTTTTTCTTTAGTGAGATCACATAAACTTTTTAACTCTCTCCATTTACAACTAAAAAGAATTCAAATCTGCCATAACTTCTTTTTAAAAGATCTGAGATAGTTGAATAGAAGAACTAACAGATAGCGCTTAATGCGCCATATCCAATGCTTAAACATAAAGTTTAATATATTAAATTATTTATTAATAGCGAATTCAACCCATACATTTTTTTTATTATAAATAAATGAATTTAGCAACACAAAAATGTTTAACTGTATATTTAAAGAAAACGTAAGAGAACATTGCTGATTTTTATTTGTGATCAATTGTGCATTTCCAAAGGTTAGTGTATGGGCGGCAAAGAACCGATGAAGATGTTGTTTCTGTGGTTTTTAATAATAACACAATTGTTATTGTTATTTTTAACTATCAACAATAAGTTCTAACAATGGTAAACTTTTTGCAAAATTTCTAACTGTCTTGGTATATTACATTTGTATCTCTATTGTAGCATGTTCGTTTTTACGACTATGTTATCTTTTACATTGCATTCTGAGCATTATTAGAAATCATTGTTTATAAAATTTTATAATTTAAAAAAACTTTCCCAAGAAATAGTAGTTTTGAAGAAAAGTGGAAGATCAAGATTTTTTTAAATGAAAAAAGACGATTTTGAGGCAGGTAATTGCACCAAAAATTGGTTAATTTTTTTATTACTCAATATTATCGTATTGGTGTGCCTTTTGTTTCAAGTAGGACCACAACTCATTTTGTTAAAGGATACAATTTGAGAAAGAAATAGTGGTTATGCTATTATTAACTTTTAATTACAACTTTTATTTTATACCATTGAATTTTCTTTTTTCCATTCAAAACAATAGTAATTATTTTTATTTTATTCAAATATCATTAAAGGTAAGGTGTTGAAATATTTAATAAAATTAGTACACAGTAACTAAATCAATTTCTGAGACAAAAAGGAAATTTCGTTTTGAAAAAATCGTGCGTGTTCGTGCAGTAATATTTGCAAATAATGTTGATAAGTTAATAATTCGTTTATTAATTGAAACATTTGTCTAATGACACGACTGAATTGCTGTAGAAATAAAACTAAGGATCTTTTAAATAAATATTTTAAATAGCATGCCGGTATTTTCCTAACACTATATTATTACTACAATGCCAGTGTATGATATTTTCATTATGATCAGGTTTTCTCGATGAAATTATCATCAGTACTGATAGTCGGTAATTTAGTCAAAAAGTGAGGTATCTATTCCGCAGGTTGTCGCTTCGAGTAGAGACAGAAGTTTTGAGAGCTTTAGTAAGGAAAAGAGAATGTAATTATGGGTAGTGGGCTGATTTCATTAATAATTTCATAAAAAAATAAAAGTTTTTACTAAGATTCGAAGTATAGATGATATATGTTTGTTGAAACTTTCATCTTTAGATGAAATTCCACTAGATAGATTACCGAAGTATACACATTTTCCATAATTACATTCTCTAAAGTTCATGATTTTTGGATGACTTGTATTTTTGGAAAATTTTAAAAAGTTAAAACTTGTGACTCAACTCGAAGCGACAACCTATGGAATAATTACAAAGAGATCTAAGAAAAATGCCGTAATATTCTACACCATTTTAAAGCTTAAACCGTAATAAGTACCAAAAGTGATATTTTTTCATCCAATATTTGTTTTCCGGAAATTTTAAATAAAATATGAAAAACAATATATATATATATGATGTTTAGGTTCTTGAGTTTCAGTCAGTTTCTTTCAACTTCTTAAGGCGACGTTTCGAGACTAGGCTAGTCTCATATTCATGCCCTGACAGTGAAAAAATGAGCTTTTAGTAAAAACATTAAATAGCAGACTAAAATAAATATAGATGACACGTGTAAGTTGTAATGGATAGGGTGTACTTACAAGTTCCAAAGAATTGATCAGTTTATCATTAATCAGTTATTTCGCAATATATCATAGAATGTTTATATTGCAAAAGCTATGATCAACGATTAAGTAATCAATTTTTATGGAACAGCACTTTTTATTTATATATAAAATCCCCTGGTTACCGTCAAAACAGAAATAACAAAACTGCTGAAAAGTATCAATATAATACCAGTATAACTACCAGAACTGGAAATGATGGTGGTACGGGTGCATTGATAGATGGTTACTCAGGAAAGTATATTGAAGGGGACAATACTGAATTGCAGAAAGGAATGTATATTGTTTTCATTTTTATATAAAATTTCCGGAAAACAAATATTGCATGAAAAAATATCACTTTTGGTATTTATTCCGGTTTAAAATGGTGTAGCACTTTTTAGAGAAACAAAAGAAATTCACATGTTGGAAAACCAGAGATATGTTCTCTCATTGGGATCGACTTTGAGGGTAAAAACTCATCCACTAAAGAGGTGTGCGTTAACTCGATTCCATGAGCATCCAGGTTTCTGTTTACATCATTATGAATTTTCCAGCAAAATCTGGCCTGAAGACACAAATCGTTGGTAGACACTGAGGGAAGAAAAAAAGCCAACATAGCCTTAGCATTCGACCTCGATTTCGTTGACTTTTAAATCGTTGCCCCCTCCAGCTCGTTGACAGAATACTCATATCCACCTGATCCGGAACCAGGTGGTTCTTTCTTGATTCCTAAATGAAACATGGTGCTTTATGTTAGGTATTTGGATAACATGGAGGCTATAAAGATAGAAATATTGAAGTCACTGAAGAATCTCAGCCTTTCAGAATCCTCTATTGCAAGTTCATTGAATCTCAGGGGAAATATTTTGAAGAGGACTATATTCAATAATGGGTATCTGTTCCGGAGGTTCTCGCTTCGAGTTGAGTCACAAGTTTTATCTTTTCATTCGTTTCAGTTTTAATATTTTCCTAAACTGTAAGTTATCATGAGCTTTAAT
The DNA here is from genome assembly GCA_964056705.1 of Troilus luridus. Classification (NCBI taxonomy): domain Eukaryota; kingdom Metazoa; phylum Arthropoda; class Insecta; order Hemiptera; family Pentatomidae; genus Troilus; species Troilus luridus. The sequence goes on along the minus strand of OZ057416.1, from coordinate 75,448,531 downwards.
ATGAAAAGAGTATGTAATTATGGGAAATTTATATACTTCACTAATCATTTCATCTAGAAATGAACGTTTCAACATACATATATCATCCATGGTTCGAAATGTTAGATATACGCTTCTATATAGCATATATATCACAATAGCATATATATAGCATTTTGATATATATAGTAACGTAATAAGGCGTATTCCGGAGGGCAATATTGAACAGCGTCGATAAAGATTCTATCCGATATTGAATGATTGTAATTATTTTAAAAAGTAATTATTTATTTTTGGGCACATTTTTGGTTTTTAATTATAGAATATTTCAAGCAACAAAATCATTTTGAGGAATGATTATAGATCTGTGCATACAGATTATTATTAAATAATTAAAACCAGTTACTTTTCACCCAATAAAAGATATTGGTGCAATTAAATAAAAAAAAGTTATTTTTTAAAAAAATCATATCTGAAATAATAATGGTTTTTTGTGATTCTTTATAATTTATTGATAAATTGTTATGAGAATTACATATTAAGAAACACGAATAAAACGGTGACGTTCATGAAAAAAAATAAAATAAAAAAATAATGGCAGAAATAAGGAGCTTGGATTTGGATATTGTTTATTCTCCAATCCCTCTCCTCACGTTAAACCTACTATATGTGTTAATTGGGATAACCCAGATGACCGTCGTACCAAAACACTTTTATCAATAATGATGGTTAATATGATCAGTTTCATATGCCATTTAATAAGGTCATATCATTACTATTTTTTATGACTCCCTTCAGTTATAATATTTGCATAGCGATCAGTGTACAGTGGTGAACCGGATATGTTTCGCAGGTCGTGTAATGGAAAGTTCTGTTATAAAATCAGACAAACACAATTAACATTAACATTTGTTTTGAGAGTGGAAATAATCCAGTTATTTATTTAACTACATTCGAATATATCCACCGATAGCAAATATATTCATCCAAGGCAGAAGAATACTTGCTCTTGGAAGGCCCCAGGGAAATGAAAGTGGCGATGTCCATCCACTGGATAATTTGCGGCCCTGGAGAATAACAAGAATGATTGTTGACAATAAACAAATTTCTCTGTTCCGATATTTACCAGCAGAGATGGAATGTACGAATATTGTTAATGCAATATATTATGATGGCCATTGATCAGATTCCCACGTTATTGTTGAGTCTATTCAGTTCTTAGGGAACAGCTAAAACCCCGGGCTACCTATCAGATTACATGGTATACTGAATAATATATTAGAATGCAATAAATTGCACGATTTGCTCCTTCTTCGGCCACATTGCACTACTTTTGTTGCATTAACTTGCACATTTCTGGTTTAATTTAAATAGCATAATGAATCGTTTGAAATTAATTTCTTGTAAATTACATATATATATATATATATATATATATATATATATATATATATATATATATATATATATATATATATATATATATGTATATGCTTGTGTGTGTTGTAAGGCTTGGGCTTGTTATGACAGTAGAATATTGAGCGACAGTCGGAAAACCATTAACTCCATAGAGTGTAGCGCCATTAATTCGAAAACAGCTCAAATAATTTTAATGCCACATTCCTTATTGGTCTAAATAAAATATCTTAAGCACGAAGTTGTGGCACCTCACCAAAAATGGAGGAAAAAAGCTATGACGGAAAGAATATTTTGTCGCTGATTACATTCTTCCTCATATGAACGGCAAAAGCTTTTTAAATTCGATAAAAAAAGATGAAATCATAAACACTAGCCCTAGAAGTTTAAAAAAAATAACACGTTTAATTGCTTTATTTTATTTTTATATTATATTTAGAAATAGAAAAATGCAATAAACATATCTTTAAACTAAAAAATATAGTTTGTTTAGTGTCTATCAATGAAAAATATGTTTATTAAAAACGTATTGATTAATACTGAACTGTTTTTTTCAAAGTCGTTAATTAAACGTTTACATTTTGTCACGCAAGTCAAAAAGTTTGGGATGGTTCCAGAAATTAGATACGGATATTAAAGAAATTGTTATTTCGGAGGACATATTCGTCAACAGGGATGAATTTCATCGAATGGTAAAAAACTACAAGGGTTTTAAGTTAGTTATATTGGAGAGAAACTCAAAAGACGATGTGCACCTCTGACTAAAGAACGGAAGAAGGCACTGAGAGATGAGCTGATGAGATACTGAGAGGACATCAAAGCTGGTAGGGAATCAAAATCCAGGCACGGAAAAGTATAACTATTGTTAAATCGCAGTCCATAGCGGCTCAACACGAAAGTAAAAAAACAACAAAAAAAAACTAGTCTTACATAATTGTTTACACTTTTAATTCATCGTTCTGGCATCCGGGATTGCTCTACAAACTCCGTTAATTCCTACCGCCTACCTACTTTCTCATCCTTCAATCCTATCTCACAAACAGAACTTTCCAAGTAAACCATAATAATGTCTGTTCATCCCTCTTTTCCCAATCTGCTGGTCCTCAAGGTAGTATCCATGGCCCAATCCTTTATACAGTTTATACAGCTGACATCCCAACTCATCCTTATACTATCGTTACCACGTATGCTGATGATACATGTGTATTATCAGTCAACACCAATTCAGTTATTGTATCCCAAAGCCTCCAATCCCATACCACAGATCTTGAAGAATGGTGTCAAAACTGGAGAATTAAAATAAATACTCAAAAATCTCATCAAATCACTTTTACCTTACGTCGTAAACCAATGACTTCCTGCTCTTCAGTATCCTTTAATAATATCCCACTTATACCTGTAGAACAGATCCGATACTTAGGGTTGCATCTTGACAAACGATTAACCTGGAATCCTCATACGAGACTGAAAAGACAAGAAACCACTCGACGTTTCAGGCTACTTTAACACTTACTAGACAAACGCTCTAAGCCCCCAATTAATTACAAAAGACTCATTTACATGACCATCATACGACCTATTTGGACTTACGGAGTAGAGCTTTGGGGCTCCACTAAGCCATCGAATTCCTCTCGGATCCAATCCCTACAATCCAAAATCCTTCGTAAAATCCTCAATGCTCCTCATTTTGTTAAGAATAAAGTCATCCATAATGCCCTTAATGTCCCATTTGTTGCTGATTTGGCTTGAACCCGCTATCTATCCTTTCATAACAAACTTCATTTCCACTCAAACCCTCTAGTTTCAAACCTAGCTTCCTCTTCAATTCCCGATAATCCTCCGAGGCGTCTGAAAAGAAGATGGTCCCGTGACCTTCTTAGTTGAACTTGTGATTTGAGTACTACCAGTGGGTAGTTTCTCTACTTGTCACTTTTACATGTCATTATGTATCGCTTAGCCTATTTACTTGATGTATTATTGTAATACAGTTGTAAATATCACTAAATAAATAAAGTAAAAAAAAAAAAAATTCATCGTACCAAGAGATTTTAGTATTGAAAATTTAAAACAAAAAAAAATAAGAAGAGAGAAAAAACATCAGTGTCAATAGATCAATCAACATTTTCATTCAGCGGACTACATTTTTCTTATGTGCATCCAATATATATGGAATTTCGAAGGATCCCAATCAGAACGGAAGCTGTTTCTTCTTTCCTTACATACTGCATTACCTTAAAAATTCTTGAAGGAAAATGATAACAAATACAGTTTTTTTAAGGATGTCATACGTAGTAAAAAAAGAACAACGTAGTTTTGTAACGTTAACCTGCAAAACAAATATGTTTTGAATCGGTCAAAGGGTTCCTGAGTTAGGGACATTTTTTAAAAGAAATAATTAATAAACTTTATAGAGTACAGAAAGAACTTTAGTAAAATTTTAAAGAAAATTTTTGTTTTTATATTCCCCCGGAAATACGAATAAAGGCATTTTTCGAAGCGATAAACCAAATCTGACATCGTTAGTAAATGACGATATTCTGTTAACAGACTTTATTTCTGAAGGAGCTAGGTGCCTCAGTGGTAGAGTGCTGAATTGCCGTCCTAAGGCCTTGGTTTCAAATCCAGCTGAGGCAGATAATTTATTAAATCTGTTAACGGCCGGGATTAGATCTCATGAGATTTGGAGACCCTCCTGGAGCTCACCCAGCCTGTATACAGTGGATACCCAAAATAAGGGAAAAAATCTGGCTGTTCAGCATGAGTTTGGCCAAATCACCTCCATGGACAACCGTTGTCCTAGAAACATATGATTCGAAGTGGTAAAGGTTATAGTAAGGAAGAAAATAGTTGGGGGTGCAGTCAAATAAAACACTAAATAAGTGGGTAATTATTTTATTATGTGCCGACGTTTCGACCCACTTTGTGGGTCATCTTCAGGGCTAAGAAAGAAAAACAGACAAAATAACAAAACTATAAAAATACATTGCAGTACCAAGTATATGATAATTTAAAAAAATATAAATGTAGGGTAATAGAAATTTAGAACAAAAAAGTGAGGGATATATATGAATAAAAATATTACAGAGTAAATGTACAGAAAGGTGGTGATACAAAAATTTGAAGATAAAAGAAGGAAGTAAACAGAAAGTTTATAAAAAGAAAAAGTATAAACATCAGAGGTGAGTTGTAAAATTATGGAAAAGCTAGTAGAATATAGATAAAATATAAAATGTATGATAATAGACTCCTAGGGAGTTTACAAAAATGATATCAAAGAGTAAATAAAGGAATAAGAAAAGTAGAAAGTTAAAATATAAATCTAGAGTATAACAGGTAAAAAAGTAAACTGAACATGGAAAGTAGAAAATATAAGTAAGGGGAGTTTTAAAATGTATACACATAGAATGAAGTGGTATAAATATAAAATATGATGCAAATATACAAGGAACATGTAGAAATATAAGTAACAATATGGTATGAGAATGGAGGTAGAATATAGAATGATGAAATAGTGATGTTAAATGATAATGAAATCTTAAAGAATAACATATGATGGATGCCAAAAAAGCTAATAGGAGAAACAGGTGTGCAGAATGGAGAATGAAAGGGGTGAGGAGAAGATATGAATATTAAAATGTACTGACCTAGTGGAAGCTGAGGCTAGACTAGAAGCGGTCTAACTGACAAAAAAATACGTTATGAAGGTGCTACCAGCGATATCTGACGGCCAAAAAAATTGACTAATTTTTATTTTTTATATATACTTTTTAATTGTATTTTACTAGTAATTGTTTATTGCCTATTTTATAGAAATAATGACTACTTTATTATATTTAAATGTGTATCATGACTATTTTATAGAGGGCCAAGAAAATTAATGACTAAATTAATGGGAAAATGTAGGGTGATAAAAACAGTAGGATTTTATGTCAAGAGGTCAAAATGAGTATTATAGGAGAGAGAATATAGTAGTAACAGAATGAGAATGGGAAGGAATAACAAGGTAAAATAATTTAAGGTTTTTTTAGTAAGTTAAAAATTTGTGAGTAGATAGAGGATAAGTTGTTTTGGTCGATCTTGAGATTAACAGTGGAGGAATCTAAATTTATGTGGATAGTTTCAGAGAGTATGCGTTTATCATGGTTGGGAACAGAAGCTAGGATAGACGTATTTTCAAAGTCAAAATTGTGCCTTTGCTTTGCTTATCCTTAAAGGATAAGGCGTGTTCGGAGAGTTTTGACGCGGTATGGTTATCGGAGGAAATGGAGTATTTGTGTTGGTAAATACGGTCTTTAAGGAAGTTCTTATTTTCGCCGATGTAGGAAGAGTTGCAATTAGGAGTAGAGCAGGGGATACGGTAGACAACATGGGAGCGTTGTTTAAGGGGAATGGGATCTTTGACTCGGGTATAAATATTGGAGAGTTTGTTATGGGATTTGAAGGCGATACGTAAATTGGGATAGATGAACGTAAGGATTATTGAATGTTATGTGAGAGGGTGGGTATATATGGCATGGATCTGTATATAGAGGTAGATGGCGGTTGTGGAGACAGGGTGGGGGTGGGTGGGTTATTATAGTCGTGGATGAGTTTATTAATAAAGTACGGAGGAAAATTTTTTTTAAAGGGATTTCTTTGATTCGGTGGGTGTTAGTTTTATGGAAGCAGGGGTCAGCGAGGGATAGGCCACGGTGGATGATATTTTTGGTGAGTTAATTTTTTGGTGGAGCGGATGTTGGGAGTAATAATTGAGGAGTCTACCAGAATAAGTGGGTTTAGTATACCAATCTGTGGATAAGGTGTGGTTTGGATTTTTAATGATACGGAGGTGAAGAAAGGGTAGTGATTTATTCGATTCAAAAGTGAAATGGAGGCGGGGATGGTATGAGTTGAAGGATGATAATAGTTCTGGAATAATGTTGGGATTTAGGATAAGGAGGAAGTCGTCCACATATTTTTTAATGAGAATGACCTCGTCAAGGAACTGGGGTAGAATGGAGTCAAGATGGTCATTTAGAACAGGAGAGGTCAGGAGCGAGGGGATTTCCCATGGCCAGTCCAGAAATTTGGTTAAAGAACTGTTCATGGAAGGTAAGGTAGCCGGATTCACAACAGAGTTTTAAGGATTGGAGGTATGTGGACCGGTAGAGAGAGGTATGGGGTTTTATGATTGACCAGTTTTTATCTATTATGAGGGATTTATCTAAAGGTATGTTGGTAAATAGGCTTTCTACATCAAAGGAGGTGAGAACGTAATGATCAGGTATGGTGAGGGATTTCAGTAAGTCATGTAGTTGAAATGTGTTTTGGATATCGTATGGGTTGTTACGTACTCAGGACTTGTATGTAAGGATGGAAGTAGGAATTTACTAAAGGCAAAGGTTATACTTCATTTTGGAGGTTTAAATTGTTTTCGATACAATGGACCCTTCATGTCGCTCTTATACTCAAATATTTCATTTAAAAAAATTGTATTTAGGCCTCTAATGACTGTGTAACAGCTCTAGCTCTCTTTGCCATAGGGTTAAATACAAGTGTTTTCTGTATAATTTAGTGCTAAAACCGCTCAAATATTTTAATGAAAGTTTCCTCATGTCTTCTCCTTGAATTCCTTAAACTATACATAAATTCACTACATCACCGAGGAAAAAATTTGTGACGGAATGAATAATTAATTTTCATCGGAATAATTCGAGAAACATTAGTCGCTGAATTTACAAATAATCATATGAAAGACAATGAAACTCCTTAAAAACAAATAAAAAAGTCATCCAGGATTTGAGAAGAAAATAATATTTTATTTATTTCTAATATAATTTGTTACAATTCACAAAGTTAATATGCTGTACCAAACAGACCAGTCTCAAACTCAAAAACTTAATAGACAAATTTAAATGTATCTATAAAGAATCACATATACAATGAAAGAAAAAAAATTATAATCAAAATAAACAAAAATTGTATCTATACATTCTTAGTAACTTATATACATCTACATGAACAATAACAATAATATAAAGTAATTTGGTATCCTACAACAATAAATGCTTTGATCTTTTATTTACATACCGCTTTGTACTATTTTTTGTGTAGTTTCCTATATTTTTAATAAGTGGGCAAGAAAATAATAAAACTTATTGAAAATGCTTTATTGTTTGATATTCTTATTGTGTTACACTAAAATATCAGTCTAAACTACCAACTTTGAGAAACATTTTATTTTAGGACTAGATTTTGCACCCCTTTGTTCAGGTGCAACTGAATGGTGGTAACAGCTTCATTAAAATTAGGTCTATCAGCCTTTAGATCCTCGGCAATTCATGCTAGAAGGCTTGCTGACAGAAATTGGCTAGGCCTCTTTTTTGAGTATAAAATACTCAAATTATTAAATATTATATTATTAAAACTTACACTGTATTATGAAATAGGTTTCATTAGGCCACAGGTAAATGTTGTTTTATGCCATAAGTCCAATAATGTCCTCTCTCATCCCATGTGCTTGAATCCGATTTATGGCAATCGTCCCTTTGCTGGTTAATTTAACAATCCTAGATTGATTATTCGCTTTCAGGAATTACTATTATTATTATTCGCATGGAAGATTTCAAAATAAAAATGAGAAAGTAACGATTTTTCTCATTCCATAATCGTGCCATTTCTTTATACTCACCTCAAAGTTATAAATGCGTAACCTTATTAAAAATTATCTTAGGGTTATTTTCTACTTCTAACAATAAAAGGAATTTTCTGTTTTTTCCTTGAGGCTAATGGGTGAAAAAATCTCCAAATCATGATGTAGACTGTACTGATGTTAAAGAACACCGGTCTATGCGGTACAAAACCTTTTTCGGGTAAGGCTACACCTACATAGGATCCGATTAGGTGCGACGTGATTCTATCACATACGATGCTGTGGTGTATACATTATACATATTTTACTATACATGATAGTAAAATATAAATGTATTCAAAATAATTAACAAATAATCTTAATTTTATAAATTTAAAGAACCAAATATTATAACTCGACATATTCCAGTCATTTGGTTTGCTAGCGACGTCTCATCGTATCACACCGGATCCAATGTAGGTGTAGCCTAAGAAGAAATTCGTGCCTTCTCTTGCAGTTAGAAAAAATAAATAAAACATTATGTACAATGTGAAGGGCACTTATTAGGATCTAATTTACTTATCTTATTTTATTAGTTATTGATTTTATTAATTTTTAAATTTGTTTATTTGAAAATGTAATATTTATCTTTAATTATTGTGTCAAGTCCAGCGACTCCTTAGCTCCTCTTATTTTCTATATAATTTTCTTCAAAACTGTCATTAAAATTAACAGTATTATAATTCTGAAGAGCTTTTGAGTCTCAGGAAAATTCCAGAATGCAACTGTCAAACAGTGGTTGAAATGTGAGAAACGCAAGTTTTTACATTATCTTAAGTACGTTTATATAAATTATTATATATAATTATAGGGGACTTCAAACCATAGCATCTTATTGACAAAGGTTCAATAATTGATATTCTTGAATTAGCAAGTGCCCCATTTCCCGTTCCTTTTTTCACACTCTTGCCCGGATGGGCTGACACATGTTTTTCACGCAAGATACAAGTGATCTTACACTCTCAAGCTTTTATTTTTATTCTATTTACCAATTATATCAACATTAATCGTTTTAGAACATTCCTTAATTAAATCTTTTTATATTACATTTCATTCTTTTTTCATTCTCATACATTTTTTATAAGATTTATCGAATCAGTGAGTTCTACCAATCTACCTCTTTTTCTTAGGACACTTTCCACCTTAATTTTCTCGCCAGTGAACAAAACTTTTACCGGAGTGTTGTTGGCAACATCATTTCCACTATTGAAGTAGTTTTTAAATCATTCTCTTGTCTTTTCAATATGCAATTGTCCCTCCCACACACGTCACAGAAAATCATTTATCTGTTCTCAAAACACTCGGAATCCCCTTTTTATTCATAAAATTAGTTTTTCACTTTAGGAAAACCTTCCGCATCTAATTTATTTATTGAAATCGAGGCAGGATTAAAGGGATAATTCTTAAAAAAATTATTTATTAGATTATACTATTAAGTTTTTAAATATATTTTTATTTATATCATTCTTTTATATAAAAAAGTCTCTAGTTATTTGTTTTCTTAGGCCCTTGGTGGTTGCTAAACTTAACAAGAAGGAAATGGTTTGAGGGGGGAAATTTTTCTTTTTTGTTTCAAATCCCTCGGGGGATAAATGGAAACAAAACAAATGATATTAGTAAGATCGAATCCAACATGCAAAACTAGTGATTATTTTTAACAAAACTTACTGGTACAATCATTAATGACAGACACTTTAACACAGAATCCGGCAAGGAGACTGAAACGTCTCTGGAGCAGGGATCTACTACAGTGAGATGAACCAGGCTAGGAGTGCCTTCAATGGGAGTTTTCTTTTAATGTCATTCGCCCCTTTCATAGGCGATGATTTTAGTTTAATTTCATGACAACGCACGGCCACATGTTGAAAATTTGGTTACCGACGATCTTAATGAAGTCGGTAAACTCACTCTACAGTGCCCAGCCCGCAGCCCCGACCTTAATCCCATAGAACACCTTTGGGATGAGGTAGGGAGGTGCATTCGAAGGCGAGTTGATCTTCCAATGGACCTTCAACACCTCAATACAGCGCTATTGGAAGAATGGGACGGGATCGAACAGGAGAGAGTTGCCAGCTTAATCAGCAGCATGCCAAGGAGAACCCAGGCTGTGATACAAGCAAGGGGAGGAATCACCCGTTATTAAAAATAAAAATATAATAAAAGAAATTTAATGAAGAAAAATTGCCGAAGAATATTTTATACGAGTTTGGAGTTTTTGAGAATAAATTGTTTTTCTATTCATATATTTCTTGTTTTTCAATCTGTTTTCATCTCTTATCTCATATGATGTATACTTTACGTGGCACATATAGAACAAATTAAATTATTCGCACTAGGAAGAAAAAAACGACAAAATTCCAGGCGCGCCTGTAATTTTACTGTTTAGTTTATTTTCCATTCGATTATTTTATTTTTCATTTGTAAAGCGGGACGGACCGTAACCGAGACACCACACTTCTTATTACCAGCATTCTTTCTCCTTATATGAGAATTATTGTTAAATTATTATTATTATTGTTTTGTGTTCTTTATTCATCTGTAAACATCTCTCTGTTTTCCGAAGACTCGATAATCGAAGTACTATTTTCGACACCCTCCCTCCTTACATTCCTCCACACTCACGTGAGAACTGGTGCCTCCAAAATCCTGAGACTGTTCATCTTCTCTCCAACTGTTCTCAAAATAGTCGTGGCTTAGGGCCCTTATTAATTTATTTTTTTTAATTATCATATTTTCTTAAAATTATATAAAAACGTTTATACTGTTCGACGTGTAATATCTGATTTTACATACGAGGTGGAATAATGAAAATGAGTCGCGAAAAATTGAGTTAACCTCATGACCATGTTATGCTGAGTATCATATAATTGCGAAAAACTAGGCACTGAATTGTGCAGTATAAATTTAAAAGCTGGGATAAGGACTTGAATGTTTTTTTCTTGCTTGCACTATATAGTAAAAAAAAATACAATCTGGACTACAGAGGAATCGTTAATTAATGTTATACGATTTGAGAAACGAGTTGTATGATTTATTATACAATTAAATGAACTTTGTTTAGTTAATTTTATACTATAACAGTTGTAAATTATGTTTGGTCCGCCGTTAGGTGGATCTATAATCAATAATAGCCTATTATCCATGATTTGTATTATGTTTTATACCATTTTTCCAGGTAGGAAACAGAAGATTTAAAAAAAGATAAATATATGTATAAAATATATAAGACATATAATTAAGACAAAAAGTTGTTTTTGAGAAAGAACAAAGGGAATAATTATGCTGTCGGAAGAATTTCTCCCACGGCTTAGTCAAATAAACAATCACGCGCAACTGTCATTTCGTAAATTAGCTTATTTTATCCAAAATTCCTCGTTCTATGACGTGTTTAGGAATTGCTTGCGTATTTGCGACTATTTAATTATTTTTATATAATAGTGCACAACATACGTGTGGGTATTATAATTCATTTTGACGTTCAAAATAATTAAAATCCGAAATAAACGACAATTGTCGTAAATAAGCTTCCTACCACACAAACCCGGAAAAAATGAAATCTGCAATCTTAGACGAAAGACGACAAATTTGATTTGGATTTAACCCATTCGTTAGCTTTTCTCTTCTTATTTCTGTTTTTGTTGAATTTGAAAATTTTACACGCAATTTTCAATGACCTTATTTTGTAATTAATTCGTTAAACATTTCTTCTTCCACGTTTTATTCATTTCCGTTTATTGTTTTCTTCTCAACAGTTATTATATTGTCCAGGCCAATTAATACAAAAAACACTCGAAACAATTGAAGCTTAACGTAATTGGCCACTTCTTGGGTTTATAAAAAATCTTAAAGAAAATGTTTGCTCACTGAATGGTTAACTGTACTTTATGAGTAGGTAGGTACAGCCGATACCAATTTAAAGTTTTGAGCTTAGGGGAATTTTTTCCTTTTTTTAATCAAAGAATTGATTTATCCCATCATTAAATTTTGTTCGTCAATGTTGCAATGCGAAGACAAACACATAACACCTAAAGCCTCCCTCCTCATTTATTAAATAAATAATTATAAATAAATATATATACATATATAAATATATATATATATATATATATATATATATATATATATATGATATACTGATATATATATATATATATATATATATATATATATATATATATATATATATATATATATATATATATATATATATATCAGTGCACCTTTGGCTTACTCTTTTCTTCTTAAAAACTTAATGCCGTAAAGCTAACCGCAAAACTTTATCTTTGGTACTACGTCTATTATGTATGTTATATAAATATATAACTATGAAGGTCGTTGTTACATTGCATTTAAGCAAACTGCAAACGACATGAAATCGAAAAGGAATCTTCCAAACCCTGAACTATAAGTAAAAAGTTGATTGGTATTATTGAAAAGAACGAAAGCATTAGAAATGAATGATGTTTTAGGATATACTGATCATTGTCCTCAAATAAGAATATGCACATGATAACAGTTTGTTGATATTTAGCGAAAGATTTGAGAAATTTAGGAAAATTGAACTTATCAGCATCTTTACATGTTAAATTTTAAGAATATTATCCAACAAAATCACAGAACTCAACGGTCTATGTCCTCCCTATTGCTTTGTAGATCGGCAAAGCACATCTTAATGGGCTCCTTAGGGCCCACTTCGTTATGAAAAGTCAGCGGACAGTGAGGAACTTCCTCAAGATAGTCTTCCTGGCTTTGTTTCCACTCTTTCGCAATATCCTCCCCCCTGGATTGTTGTAATTTACTGGCTTTCTTTGCCTCCTTTGCAATTCCCATATAAAGATTTTCAGGCAGGCCTACTGGACCTTTCCTCTAGGACTATCTATGTCATCTTATAATGTCGAGGGCATCCTTCCCGCTGTACTTATACCTTTCAATGTAATCTCCATAATATCTGAATCAACTAAACTTCGCTGTTTCTGCCAGTATATATTGTTAACACTAGTTCATTTCAAAACCTAATCCTTTACCTTTCATACATCACAATCGGCGCTATTCCGTTGGGCAAAATCATAAACAGGGGTGAATTTCGACGACTAGTGGAGAGCTACAAGAGTTTTAAGTTGGAAGTGGAACTCAAAAGACGAAGAGACCTCTGTCGGGAGAGTGGAAGATATCACTGAGAGAGGGGCTTAAATTTATCAGCACAGTCAAAGAAACGTTTTTTTCTTATGAGCCGCACGAATGCTCATTAAAATTATAGGAGAAGAGGTCACCATTCAAACCTTAAATCACATAATTCTATGTGACTATTTTCAAACAAAACCTTTACCAAAGAAGAAGAAATGAGTTAATGGAGAAACCATACACTCAAAACTGTGAGAGGTAGGTATTAAGACCTTTGTAATGGTAAAGTAGCAGAACAAACACGGAACAACCTTCCGTAGGAAAGCCTTCGCTTGGAACCAGCTTGGAAATCTTAATTACACATCCTTAGGCTTATAATTTGGAAAGTAACTAATAATATGTCTTGTCTTCATGAGGGTTTCATCTCTTGTAGGAGGGAAACTAATACAATAATTTTATTGCACGGAATGACCTACAGTCTACTTATTCATGTTATTACCTTTACGTATTAGGCTACACCTACATTGGATCCGGTGTGATACGATGAGACGTCGCTAGCAAACCAAATGACTGAAATATATCGAGAGTTATAACATTTGGTTCTTTAAATTTATAAAATTAAGATTATTTATTAATTATCTTTAATACATTTATATTTTACTATAATGTATAGTAAAATATGTATAATGTATACAACCCAGCATCGTATGTGATAGAATCACGTCGCACCGAATCGGATCCAATGTAGGCGTAGCCTTAGTCGAATATAAGTCATTTACTATTACGAAAGAAATGAAATAAGTCATTTTCTATATGACCGTCCTATAAGGATTAGAAACGTAACTGTATTGAAACTTTATTATATATCGGCTTAGCAATTGAACCATCTATTTGATTCATAAGTTAATAAATAAGAGCATTCTCAGATATATCAAGTTTCAAATTTCAATGTGTTGTACATACTTGGTTAGAACTTAATATAACATCTACCACAATTTTTATTGTGATAATAGGCCTTCATAAAGTATTCAACTTCTCCCCTGCACTACTACAACTTATATACAACAACCTATCTGTACCTCTACAACCCATATACCATTACACTCCTGTAGTTTTACAACCTATATACACCTACAGCTAACAAATATTTCTGCTCACCTATCTTTATAATTTAGTTTTATTTATTGTCTAAATAACCATCAGTATAATAAGTTATTATATGTAATTGCTTCTAGGTTAGGTTAGGTTTTGTTGTTTATAGACGCACAACATCCATGGTCATCAGCGTCTTTCCTCTTTTGATTCAATATTTATTTCATTATTTTTCTTTTGGTTCAACATTTATTTCTACTTCACATACAATTATCCCATCTGTAGCTGTTAAAAGATTAAATAATTTATCCGCCCCAACTAGATTTCAACCCGCGACCTTCACCACAACCACTCTGTCTCTGCTCAATGAGGTACTCCGCTCCGGATTTAGACTGTATTGCTTTAAATTTTATTTTTATATTTAATGATGTATATTCTTGAATATTATAACTTTTGGTGAATGAATAGTTAAGGGGAATGAAGAAAGAAATTAATTCAGTCAATTACAAAGGCATAGCTGAACACCTTTGTAAAGACGCTACAATCAAAAACGTCCATTCTTGGTGAAGAACCGTACCCTCCTCGAAGGCCCTATTAAATTCAAATCCGGTGGATCTAGGCTAGGAAATCGAAAAACATCAATAAATCCATGCGTAGTAGCAAAGCCGTTGGCTGAATAGCAGTATGTGAACGATCGAAGTAAACAGACTACGGACTGGGCGACCCTCAGTTTAATCTAGACTTCCTCTGGCATGCGGAACTCTGTCACAACCGAAAATTTTATTCACAACGAATAATGGAACCTAGGAACCTAAGAAGGGAAGAATTTGAATGGAGCAGGAAGGAGGTGAGAGAGATAAGTAGAAGGTTTTCCCCCAACAAATAGTAATATTCTCAACGCTTGCTGAGCACTGTGGATTATGGGTTAAAACGGTGACCTGAAGAAATTATGGTAGTTCTATACCCAACTTTCACACCTCATATCCAGGGTATATAGTAAGGTTGAAGATCCAAGAGCGGCAATGTTTCTTCATGGCCATCACTAACTATAAGTGATCCCTCAAAGCAATCTAACAGTTCACAACGTTAAGGACAATGTCTGTTGAAGTTATAATGATGAACTCGTTTGTTTATTATGAAATAGGTTAAATCGAACACAGTAGCAACAAAATATTAGAAAGCAAATCCATAAAATATCTTTTAAGATTTAATTCCATTCGATATTCTAAATTAGTTTAATTTCAGTAAATTATAATTTATGATTGTTATTATATTAAAAAAAACCTGTAACACTACAATCGATGGAAGGTCTTGGATTCAGTACATGGTAGAGACTGTACTGTTTCTTGTCCGGTTATGCATGAAGGGGATTTGTCCTAGATCACGCTCAACCCCGAGATTTTTCACCCTTATTCTGGGTAGACACTTTACAGAGGCTGGGTGAGCCCCAGGAGGGTCCAAGATTCCATAGAAAGTCTGCCAGCTTTTTGAAACTAGGACCAACTCAGCGCTCTACCACTGAGGCACTCCGCTCCATGTAAATTAAGGTAAGGAAAAAGATAAAAAGTCTATTTGCTGAATTAAAAAAAAAAAATGTGAACTTGTTAGATTAAATCGAACACAGTAGCAAGGATAAATTTTAAGAAAATCCATAAAATATCTTTTAATATTTGATTTCATTCGATATACTAAATTAGTTTAATTTCAGTATATTATAATTTATGATTATTATTACTTATAATATTAAATAATTGATGTATATTAGGTAAATAATTCAATTTGGAACCGAATAATTTAATTATAATTTAGAATGGGAAAAATACTTTTTTTTAATAAAAGCTTACGATAATAGGTTGAAGCGAGAAAACAAAAAACAACCAATTTTTTTTTTTTAAATCATCTGAGACATCATAAAAAAAATCTCTTCCAGAACTTTTTCTAGACAATTTGACAACGCCTAAAGGAAAAAGTTATTGAGGAGTAAGAGTTTAATAGATGGTTTGGACGTGAATGGAAAATAACAGGCTTGCTAAGATAACAAACGAGGTTAAGATTGGCGGAAGAAGATCTAGAGGAAGAACCAGACATACCTGGGAAAATGGAGTTAAGAAAATTTGGAATGGAACAGAAGAATGGAAATGGTAGAGGATCGAAGAGAGGAATGACTATGATGATGAAAACAAAGAGATTAGGAACAATTTAAAATTTAATTATTTTGGATTCATTATCAGTTATATTACTATTATGTTCTACTTCAGGTAGATGGTTTAAAAAAAAAAGAAATGTCTTTTTGAAGAACCTACATGCTATTATCAGTCTTTTAGCCAAACTAGAATGTAACCCAAACAAAAAATATTCATGTACTTCGATTTATTTTTTGCTGTAAAGAATTATTTCTCTTCGACCTTAAAAGTATTCGCTTAGAGAACTTTAGGTTTTTTCTCCTTCGAAGTTTACGTAAGTTTGTTGTCAGTTAGAAGACGTAATTCGGCTGACTAGACATCACCTTGTACGCCATCTACGGCAGGATAATTTGAATTTTCAGTAGCTTTTGCTCGAATATTCGGCAGTAACAATTCGATTTATTGTTTTGATTTGTTTTATCTTTTTTATCCTAAATGTATAAATTAATAATAAATAAAATTTATATTACTCATATTGCTTCCTAAGGACACAAGAGAAGTAGGCCAGCGGCCAAGTTCTTGAAGGTTGCAATAAATTGAAGAGTGCTGCATTTTTTATATGTTGTAAGGGCGTGTCTGACCAGTGGAAATCTAAGTTTGCTACCGAAAAAATCGGAGGGAAAACTTTTGGTGATCGAATATCTCCTAAGCCTATATCTCCTAATTTGTGCGTTTTTGATAAAAAATTATGGTATCCATTTCTAACATAAATTTAATTTAATGTAATTTGAGCCTAACCGAAGCTCTATAGCTTTAATAGATTCTGAGTTACGTTCTTTTGAAAATTGGTAATTTTTTCCAAAAAATCCAAATTTAAGTTTTGGCCGACTTTCGTGAGGAACACCGGGTGAAGGAGTGATCCTACGACGAAAGACATAGCTAATTATATTTACTACAAATGAACCTGTAGTAAATATAATTAGCTTTAATTTAAGCACAGACCGAGGCCTGTAGGTCTAATAGATTCTGGGTTACGCCTCTAGGTCATTTTTTCCAAATAGTCCAAACATAGGCCAGGTGTTTGAGTGTCGCAATAAATTAAAGAGAGGGCTTGTTTGACCAGTGGAAATCCAAGTTTCCTACCGAAAAAATCGGTAGGAAAATAAAATATAAAAATATTTGGCCAAAAATATTTGGCCTGTATCTCACAATCATTGCACTTTTCAAAAAAACATTCAGTGACAATTTTAAAGTAGATTAAATTTGCTACAACTTGAATCCAACCGCAGTTCTGTAGGTCTTATAGATTCTGAGTTACGTCTCTTTGAAAATTGATAATTTTTTCACACACATTCTCCGATTTTCCATTTTTTAAATTAACAAGAGAAGTATAACTACAGGCCTCGTTATGTGCTTAAATTAAAGATGATGAAATTTACTACAGCTTCATTTCATCGTAGGATCACTCCTTCGGCCGGTGTTCCTCACGAAAGTCGGCCAAAACTTAAATTTGTATTTTTTGGAAAAAATTACCAATATTCAAAGGGACGGAACTCAGAATCTATTAAAGCTACAGAACTTCGGTTGGGCTCAAATTATAGCAAATTTAATTTATGTTAGAAATGGATAATTTATCAAAAAAACACAAATCAGGAGATATATCTCCGCAAATTGAAGTAACTCCGAAAATTTCCAGGTTTTTCAGTCACCAAAAGTTTTCCCATCCGATTTTTTCGGTAGGAAACTTGGATTTCCACTAGACCGACATGCCCTTACAGCATATCAAAAATGCAGCTCTCCTCAATTTATTGCAACCTAAAGCTCTTTTTTGGTACCTAGCCGCTGGCCTAAAGATTGTTTAACTACTATTGCTATATATATTTTTTCTTCTTGAATGATAATAGTTGTCCTTGATAATATATGTGGAAGAAATGGTCCCTAAATTTCATTACTTTATATATTGACTATTTCATTTCAATACCCAATTCTTGAGAGTGGACTTAAGTTGATACCAGTAAAGCATCATCTGACATCGTTCGATACTGTGTACAATCTTCCTTTGACCATTGATCGTGTGCCTATACGCCGATACTTTTTTATACAGCCACCTTTTTCATACAGCACACAAAAAATTATATAGTAGAGAAACTACCCAGTGGTAGTACTCAAATAAAAAGTTCAACTTAGAAGGTCACGAGGTCATCTTCTTTTCAGACCCCTCGGAGGATTATCAGGAATTGAAGAGGTTGCGAGGTTAAAAACTAGTGGGTTTGAGTGGAAATGAAGTTTGTCATGAAAAGGTTGATATCGGATTCGGGCCAAATCAGCAACAAACGGGACATTAAAGTCATTATGGATCTTACATCTGAAATTAATTTCTCTCTCACGCTCACAGATCACAGCTGGCCATCATTACCATCCTACCTATCGTTTCCCTTTCAATATTATGTACACTGTTTCTTATAGTGCTACGTTTGCTTATATATTATAACTTATAAAGCTATTGTATTTTTTTTACCCATTGCTACAAGACAAGAAATAACATTTTTTTGATTTAGCTTTTCATATAGCTTGTTATTTTATCTGTTTTGGAAAGCAAACTATGTGTCGTCTTCTACCGTTTTCCATTGGTCGATGATCTATCTTGTACCTCCTTATCTTCAAGCCTAAGAAGATTGGCCTGGACCAACCACTTCCATCCACTCTTGCGTACAAAGTAGAGCCTTTTCTCTCATAGTGCCAATATACAATATATATATACAATGTATAATGTTTATATAATCAAGTAGGAATACATGGGGGTCGACGTTCTTAAAATTTTCAACAAGTTTTGTACAAAAAAAAACAACGGGAATCGTTGAGAAGCTGTGAGACCCAATAGTCCTGTAGTATACAAATGGCATCCTATTCTCAGGGATAGGAAACTTCTTTTTGGGCCCGGTTCCATTCGCCTAATGGTTTTTCTCCCTTTTACTCCCGATCTTCAATGCCATTAGGAATTTGCTGCAAATTCTCAACTCTTCAGTACTTGAGGACTGCTCTGTCTCTATAATGCCTCAGCAAAAAGAAGAGTGGCAGTCGGCTATTGAAAATTTGTTTTTTAATATTCTGATCATGATAGGGAAGGGAAGAAATAGCTGTCAAAAATTTGTTGTACTTGTCTCAACTCCTGGAAACGACTCCTAGGACGACTACTATAATACTTTCAGAAGCTGTGGATTTAGATTAATAATTTGGATGTTAGCGTATGAATGTTCTAGTGTGAAAAAAATATCCTAGAAATGCAACTGGCCAATATTCAACAACTCTTCATTCTTCATCAATGAAATTAAAAATGCCACAAACACTTTCAGAAACAATTCTTACTATGGTTTGTATTTGTCTATACAATTTCAAAATTGTAAAAGGTATAATATCCTGGTGAAATAACCTTTCGAAAATTTAAAACCTTTTGAAAATGACAAACTTAAATATTAATCGTTCTTGTTTTTCTGAAATATTTGTTTTTTCGGTGTCATTTTTGTTTAATTTGGATGGCTCGACTTAAAGAAGGATGTTTTGATTGAGGGTAAATAACAGGAAACATATAATTGGGCCCATTATTTTTGAAAACTTATTTTCACTTTAGTCCCCGAGTGTCTGGTCAATAGCTGTCCATTAAGCCAAATGGATTATTGATATAATCAATAATTTCAAACCAAAACAAATATTTTTATATCATAATTGTTCCTTGAAATGTTTTCTTTTAGTCGAATGATGTCTCACTTCGTATACGATATATTTTGTTGATATTATTATATCAGCAGATTATTATCTTTTTTTTGCCCATGGTGCGCCTCGTGCTTGGAGCACACCTCGTACGGATGATATGTGAGCGTGATTGTCAAACGTACCAATTAACCCATGACCCACTCACACTTAAATCAAATGATTAAAACAAATCCATGTAAACAACTCTGACGTAGTAAGCAGTAACTAAATCAGGACGTAACAATTAATGCGCAAGCAAATTTAAATATAATGAAGTTATTATAAACAGTTCACAAGAACTTTATTCCGCTAAGACAAACTCATTTTATTAAACTTTTAAAAATATTTTATTTATTTCGATAAAAAATGTTGGACTGATTGATTTGTATAATAGGAGACTAAAAAAAACTAGGGTGACATGCTGTGTACTGGTTAGCATAACTACATTTCCCATGATCGCGGGTACGCCCCCAGGCAGATGGCCCTATTTATTTTAATGGGGAGAAACAAATCCTTAGGTATGCCATCCTTCAGAAGGGACGTATAATGGCAAGCCGGAGCCTAAACGATACTAGTTATTCGTCAAAAACCCTTATCATAATTATCCCTGGATAGGCAAAATTTACGAATCCTTCTACAGCATCGCCCGATTATCCTTTGTAGCGTAAAGTGACGTAAAATGAATAAACAAAAAAAAAAAAAGCTGTACATCTACAGCCCATGGTGGGTCTTGGGTTCTGGATATGGTAGAGTCTGTATTGTCATCAGTTTTGCAGGGAAATAATTTGTCCGAGATCAAACTCAACCGCCAGGTTTTTCCTCAATTAAGGGTACTCATTTCATTGGTTGTGTGAGTACAAGGAGTCTCCAGAACACATAGCGCCCAGATGTTACTGTGATCAGTTTGAAATAATTTATCTGCCACTGGTGAATTTGAACCCGGGACCTTCGGTACAACACACAGAACTACCCCGCTTAGAATTTTAATTCTCATATTGAGGAAATCTTGGAATTATATATGATTAATACGAAAATGAATATCGGTATTTCAGACTTTAGTCTTATTAACATAATGTACTACATATGTAATACTTAGTAATGTAGTAGACATATCTGGAACTCTCTATGTATATAACTAAAATATAATATGAAACAATATCTAGAGAACTCTTGATAAATTAATTGAATTTTCTTTCATAGAATATTGCGTTAGCTTTTCAATGAACAGAAGTAAACGAACCTAGCACGGGGATTTTATTTTGTAAGTTATATAATATTGTTATTATAAGAAACACACAAAAAGTTTTAAATCAACATTAAATAATTAATCAACAAGCCAGAAACAGGAGCACTTTCTCATTCCGACAAAGGGGCGAGGCGTTGCAGACTGGTCTGGAGTTAACGGACTGGCGATCAGGTGACGCATCTCCATGGCAACGGCCAATCAGAAAGCGACACTGCATCTGGCGTGACTCCTTCCGTTTGGCGCCACTTTTGAAAAGGCTCATTTCAACAACTGGGTTATTGATTGGGCTTCTCGTAGTCGTTTGAGAGATATTCGTTGTGCTAGAGAATAGATGATAATAACTATTCATAATTTGCCAGGAAGCGAATCAAGTCTAAATTTCTATTTTTCATGTTAATTTTATTTTCCCCTCCAATAAATAAAATTATATTCATGGACATATGTTGGAAGAGTGTAAAATGGTCAGAGAAAACAGTCAATAAATTACACATAATAAGTTAGCCTTATTTTATTTGTGCCTTAGTCAACCATGTTAGAGGCTGTACTGTTTCTTGGACAACGGCTGTACATGGAGGTGGTTTGTCCAAGATCACTCTTAACAGCCAGATTTTTCCCTCTTATTTTGGGTACCTACTATATAGAAGCTGGGTTAGCTCCCGGAGGGTCCTAGACCCTATGATATCCATTTCCGGCCACTAACAAATTAATTAAAAGTCTGTCAGGGAGAGGAATTTAAACCCAGGAACTTCGGAACTACAACTCAGCGCTCTACCATTAAGCCTGAATAAATATCAGTTTTATCCTGAATAAAACTAAATAATAAAATATAAAAATATTGTACTTTATTTTTTGTATATTTCAATTCCACAAAACAACGAAGTTTTTAGCAATGATTGAGCTATCAGGAGCCTCTCTTTACGTTGTTATATTTTTAAAAAATACTTTCGAAAATATCTAACAGAAAAATATCATCCTAATTACAACAGTTTTAGGGTTTAAGTTTTGTCAATCCAAATATTTTTATTCCAGCATCTCAACTGTTTTTTCTTGAAAAAAAATACTTCTAACCACAGTTGTATATTTCCGTCTTAGATTGGTTTTGATACCGTTAGCTAGATTGCTATTCCATACTCCCTATAATAAGAATCAATTGAGGTTGTAACTGCTAGAAGGAAAATGCCCTATAAGTGAGTATTGAGGTACGAGAAAGCATAGGAATTCGGCACTTTCAAAATTTCAATACTTTCTAGTAATTATACAACAAGCTATTAATAAATCATCAGTGGTAATTTCAAACTTTGCCGCTTTGTGCTCTCCTTGCATAGAGAACATTTATCTAGTTTTATTTATAATATTTATTCCTCTCTTGTTAAACTATATATATATATATATATATATATATATATATATATATATATATATATATATATATATATATATATATATATATATATATTAATTAATACCTTAAGGAAAGGAAATAATTTTTAAATAGCTATTGTTATCGTTTATAATTCATAAAAAAAACAGTGAATTTTTCTCCTCGAACCAGCGTCTATGTGATCCGATTAAGATTCCTAAATTCAAAAATGTATAGTGATCTTATGATATATCACGAAAGTTTTAATAATTCATAATAATAATTGATCCGACGTCTACTTTTCAACTACAGAATCTACCGGACAACTACAGACTATGGATTAAAAAACCTCTTTCTACACTAAAATGTTTAAATACACTGTGATACGTTTAAATAACTTGAGAATAATTTGAATAATATTTAAAAACGATATATAATTTTATAAATCAATAAAATAAATAGACTCGTTATAAGTTATAATAAATCATTAATTAAAATATGATTATGTTTAGTCAATTATGAAGTAGTTTGGGTAAAAATTGGTGATGAATAACATCAATCACTTAATCAGTTTTACTTTCTAAATGATTCCACTTATCTCCTAAATTTTTTTTTTATATCTACTTTAACGATTACATTATTGTAAAGAAAGTTATAGTTTCTAAGTGAAATTATACGAGATATTAAGGTGAATTATCAACTAGTCTTATCATTAACTATGACAAAGTAAACATTAATTGCATTGTTATGAAATCCTTGAAAAATGTCTTTGTTGACAAAAATATTCAATTAAAAAATACAGACATAAGATACAAATATTTTTTTAAACTGTCATGGATTAACGAATAGATTTGTTGATCATTAAACTCAACTTGCCCAGACCAAATTAGAATGGCTACCTGGAATTTTATAGTATTCAAATATAAATGTAACATTTTTTACATTTTTAAAATAGATTGTAATAAGCATTTTAATGGTTGTTGACACAAACGTTATTCAAATTTTAACAAGCTGTAAGAATTTGGAGAGGAAAGTAGTCGTAAATAATATGGTAATTTCTTATTTAAATTATTCTATCTCAGACAATTACCCTAAGGAATTGTTTAATTGATTATTTAAATTTATTCCTAGACAGTCCCTATGTCACACATATATTTGCTTGTGATATCAAAAACAAGCATCATCATTTCAAAAAATTAAAATGAATATTCCTAATTGCTTACGATGTTTGATTATGAGGAAGAATTCGAAAGACAACGGAAACACTGTTTTAAAAATAAATTTTGGAATAATAAAATCGAATTCATCTCAAAAGGAAATATAGAGTGACTCTGCACTAAAAAATAGATTTTAATTTCTGCCTATTCATAAGAGTTTTCAATTAAATAATTTTAATTTCAAATAAATAAACAAAGGTGAATCGGTTTCCATAGTCATTACAATAAAATACTTAGCAAAAAAATCAATTGTAAAATAATGATCATTAATGGAGAATACTAAGAAATATGTATCTTGCAAACATCGGTTCTGAAAACAGATATCGTCGCATAATCTCCACTAGAGCTGTAATCAATACACACTATTAGCACTGATATGCTTTCGAAAGTGGTATTTTTTATATATATATTTAAGAGCTTAAAGTGGTTTAAATACATTTATAAAATAAATAATGGAGTTTCTAATAGGCAATCTTGAAAAAAAAACTCATTTTATACAAGAAAATTATTGCTCTGACGTCATTAACTCAGCAGTTACTAGACAATGTTTCTAAATTTACAACTTCTGAATAATTCGAGTAAAAAAATTTTTTTGTAGTTTATGATAATTAGATTCTTAATGACTGGAGTTTTTGAAATTGCCATTTACAATCCTGTTTTATTTTTTTAATAAAAGGATAAATGTAAATTTAAAGTCAAGAGACATATGGAATAATTGTTTTTAGCGGCCTTTTGAGTATTTAAATGACTTATTTTTATGTCACTTAAGTTCAATTTTTATCTAGTTTATTTGTTTTCATATATTTAGTAGTTTCTCTTATTTTACACCTGTGTACAGAAAAGCCTGCGTATATAATAATCAAAAGTATGAAATCCAATAATAATAATCAAAAGTATAAAGCGCTATATTTTTTATTTATTTATTTTTTGTATGTTTCCTAGTACTAAAAAAAATAATAAATAACTGCTGTGTGTATATCTCATGATCAATGTGAGGAAACCCAATTCTATTTAATCGCAGGTCATAAGGTCTTTTTTTTTTTGGTACATTCATCATACCATCCGCACAATGTGTGGATATGATGTGTACATATGACTATTTGTAAACTAAAAAAAATAATATTAATAAAAAAAGACTACGTTTTAATCATTCAATACTTTGTTTAATATTACAATGTCTACAAAATTAGCATACGGTAAAAAAGCTATTGTGGTGATGTGGTCTGCATGGTATTTCACGGTAAATAATATTCGGTTTTAAGTATAACACTATATATAATCCATTAAAACAAATAGCGTTTGAATTAATTGACAGAAAATAATTTTAATTTTAGAAGATTAATATTTAACGTCAATTATTGCTGGTATCAATATTAAACAAATTTAAAGCAGTTCTGCCAATCTATTTTAAAAGTATTGATGAGAAAATGGTTAACTGTATATATCCTCAACAATGTAGACAATAATCGGGAATGCCGTTAAAGACGCCCAACATATTTATTATGTGGCAAGTTTTGGGCTTAACAGCGAAACAGTTATATTGACTAAAAAAAAAAAAGATGAAAAATAACGAACAAAGGGTAAAATTATAAAATAATTGATATAATATTTTAAAATGTCAGAATGAAATGAAATCTATGATAATATTGTAGAATATAATTCAAATACACGAGAAATAATTTTACAATCAATAATTCATGACATGTGACTTGTGAATGTTCAAATGAGGTCATAATTAATTACAATAAAATTGAAAGCGCGGCATGAGTTTCGAGATAGAGCTATATAATCAATTTAAAATAATATTTAAGGAAGGAAATAATATAATAGGAAATAAATAAATAATTTAATATAATGTAACCTATACATATTATAAAACAAAGTCCTCGGCCGCGTTTGTTCGCGGTAAACACAATAACTACTGCACGGATTTTCATGCGGTTTTCACCAATAGATGGAGTGATTCACCAGGAAGGTTTGGGTAAACAATTTGTCGAGGTTTTGTGTAAATGAGTTGGAATATCGATGGGTATCACCGAAGACGCTGCCTAATCTCATGCAATTATCTAACGTACAAGATAATTAATTCGTATATAAAGAAATATTTTTATAATTTCTATATAATAAAGTACATTAGCTGAGATGGGAAAAAAGAAAATCAAGACTCCCAAAAAAGCCTAACCAATGATATTCGCGTGGTCCTTAGTGACCGGTACGCGATAAAAAAAAAAACATTACACAGACAAATTATCTAGGCATAATATGCCTTATTACCCGAGCTGGGGCAGGTCCCTAGTACTATTATAAGTGATAGATACAACTATGAAGGATGAAGGTAAAAAATATATATTTTTATATAAATAATACAGATTTTTATAATTACATAACAACAGGATGTAGTATCTGGCGGCAACTATACAAAGTAATCGAACTAAAAATTCTAAGTTATGCCTTTCTCTGGAAGGGACGTAAAATGGGTGTCCTGAGTCTGTAGAGTGTCAGGTACTCGTTAAAGATCCCTATTCTAATTATACCTGGATAGGCAAAATTTAAGACTACCAATGTAGCATCGTCCGATCAACAATAGAAGGGACGTTAAATGAATAAACAACAAAATAATGTACTACATTTACTAAACTCTATAAATAAACTATTTATAAAAGACGACTACGTGTGTACATTCTCTGTATAATGTGTAAACAAAGAGTCCATTAACAGGAAGTCAAGCCAGAATAGGTTCTGATCTCTATTTTAATTTTAAACAAAAAATTTGGACGCGTTCCACATCTGGTAAAGTCACCGGAAGAATCGAACATTTAAGTGACGTAAGGTAGTGAAGTCTGCATTCGGTGACGTCACTCGTAGTAGTGCATAGACGAGAAGGAATTATATGATTGCAAAGAGCTATTTAGAGATTAGGGATAAAATGCACTGCATAACTGCAACTGAACACGGTGACACAGAGTTCATCAAGTTGTATTGATTGAAATAATAAATAATATTAAAAAAATTGTATCAACTGTACACGAATAGAAGGGGTGACGACCATGCGCCGGGTCAAGGACCAATGGGATTCGAGCCTGGGGGTGGCGTGATCCGGGGCGGGAACTACGAAATCTATAACATCTCGGCGAATAGTGCCGCCTAGCGAAGGGAAATATCCATATTGTCGTAAAGCGGAGTTAGTAGCATCAGAGAAAAAAATAGCTGCGTTGCGAAGACACCGTGTAAAAAGATTTTCCAAGGGCAAAGGAGGTAGGAGGAATAGAGCTGGATAAAAGGAGTGGTAGGGATGGCGAGTTAACTGCACAGCTGTTGGCAGACCTAGCCAGTCTCAGTTCGATCCCGTTCACAGTCGTTTCGTGTCTCATCAGTAGAGCATGTCCTCATAGTGGGAATGTTGACACACGAATTTAACAATACATCATCTATGTTTTCTACAGCTGAAACCTTCAATATACCAATGGATTCAAACAGGTAAATGCCAAATTCTTATCCAACTCTAGTTGTGTAGTTTTATCCAGTAGTGTCCATCGCCAGTGATAGTGTATTTATTATCAACTTCGAATATCAGTTTTTTCATCTTCTTAAACATTATAAAACTTAACCTAAATGAACTTTAAAAAAATCGGATTCCAAATTATCAAATGTTCCAGGAAATTAAACTGCTCGCAAATATTTGACTGATAGTCAATTTCATACTTCATACATATTTCAAGAAATCTGTGATAATAATATCGAATCATATATTTATATTGAACCAATTCTGTAGTTTAACTCATATTTCTATTAATCGCCCAAGTGAATTCCTAATAGTGTGAATTCCTAACTATAATTAATTATAATGTGAAAAATATCCGTGACACAATTTACAAGTGAAAGCAACGAGACGTGTCGGAATGGTTGGGCAATACCAGTTTAACCGAATTCAGTTTTTTAACTTCATCAGTTTAATTTTAAACTTTTAGTATTTCAACGTTCAATTGATTAACAGATTTCGGTTAGTTCTAGTTCATATTGAGAATGTAGGTGGTCTGTCGAAAGGCTATTTAGTGGTTATGGGCGTGGTAACCTGAAATTTTATTTTAGTGATTTCCATTTTTCAACTTTTACGTTTCGTATTCCTTATTTTAATTGGTGGTAATCTTGTTGAATTTAAATGTTTTGAGGCCAAATGCCTGGTTGCAAACTTACCTCAACTGGGTTATGCAACTGACCCCAGAGTTTTCAACATAGCATTCTACCAGGGGGGCAATCAGAATAATGAAAAAGTGTTTCCTGAGCTGTGTTTTTTATCAATATAAAAGATTCAAATAACATTATGTTCTTGAAAAATTTAGTTAAATACTTATTAAATCATGAATCTGCTTTCTGTAAAGTTAAAGGGTTTATTAAAAATCTTGAGTTTAGATTAAAATTTATAAGTAAAATTTTTGCAAGTAATTTTCCCCATTCCTACAGTCAGTTTTTGTCATATTGTCTAACATATTGTTTAAAACTGTTGTTTAACATTATTCCTGAATTGTTGATAAAGTCGGGTGTATTGAATATCTTGTGATAACAGTTCCTGATTTTTTAAAAAAATTATTTATTTAATACAATAGTTTTCCCCATATTTTATATTCAGTTCTCAATGTTATTTTTGTTTTTCAGGAATTACAGGCGTGTTCCACACCAAGAAGCCGAGTTTTCATCCCAAAGCATAATGAAAGCAATGGAAAAGTTTGTCCAGGCTGTTCAAGAAATGGATGAAACAATTTTAGTGCCTTCAAGGCTTATGGACCTAGAAGTTGGCGATTCTGAGGACACAGCGGGCCTCAAGTCACAGTCTAAGAAAGGTTCAGAAAGGGATAACCTGAGCTCAACAGATCTGTTCCGTTTGTATAACATGGTGAATTGCGTGAAGAACGAGTTGTTGTGGGGAACCAACAAGGGGAATCCTGATGATGATGAGACGATAACATCCACAGCTACCCCTAAAACTCATGTGAGGCGGCCGTCGATAGCTTCCCTCTCATCCTCTCAATCCCTCAGCGATACAGACTCTGAAACAGGGAATGAGAACGACTCTGGGATCGAAGGAGAATCCGAAGCGAAGCCTGACTACATTAACAAGATGGAAGAGAGCTTCAGGCGACATCTTTACGGTCTCCATAGGTCTCTCAACCATATGGCAGCTGCTGCTAACTACCTTACGAAACGTTATCAGAGTGATATAGGTGCGACCGTTTGATAACAAACATTGTTAAATGCTCAGAATCGTCTGTGCAGTGACTCCCAGTGTTGATCCATGTTTAGTTTGAATTTGAAATTCACAAGCTTGTGTGAGTGATATTTATAATTAATTATAAATACATTTCGTTTATTGAATTATTGTGATATATCTGCATAATGTTAACATTCACAGTGGAGGTAAAATATTGAAATGCAATATGTCTTTCCTTTTGACTTTAGAGGCATCATGGGGTGCAGTCTGTTCTTAAAAGGTTTTACATATCATACCTTACATTTGTTACTTTTAGTACCAAAATGTTAGAAGAATGCTCATATATTTATATTACGATTGGATTATATTGCCTGGTTAGTGTATCAAATCATGTATATTATTCCTATCTACAATAACCTAGTCATAGTAAGCAATAGTGTTCTTTTACATTTTGTAAATTTAATTTTATTGCTTAAATTATATATATTATATATACTTGAGAGGCAAAAGTTGAGCTACTATTTTATTTATTTATTTTTCTTTCTTTTTATTCTCACTATGTAAACTGAATCATTCATCTCTATTCAAATTTAAATTTTATTAAAGTCCTCATTTTTCAGTGCAATATTATTATACAAAACATTATAAATTTTGAATTATTTTCTGAATATATCTTTTTTTCCCTCCACATATGTGTAGGAAGGATTAATTTAATTTTTAAAGTATGGTATGAGTGGTAGTTTAAGATGTCTTCATGGCAGGCTTACTATTAGCTTTTTTTCTATGTTTATGTGGCTGAGAGGAATTTAATTCAGTTTACCGATTGTTCAGAATGCCAAATAAATTCTATTTTGTATTAAAAGAATATATGTCTATTCATTTTTTACCTACATTTCCTATAATTTGAAATAATCTTTGAACTTTATATCAAAGAATGAAATTTGTCTTGTTTTAAATTATTTAGGTCTTGAAATTTGAAAATTGAAATTGAAATATGGCATACCATTTTGAACAGTATTTTACTTTATTTTTTTCAATTTATGCCGCAACTTAAATAAATTTGGTTCTACTATTTCTAATTAAGTTATGTTCATATTGAAATATAAAGTTAAAATGTCTATATTTTAAATTAAGGTCAGAATATTCTGTTTCAAAAACATTGGTTGCCTGGTCAAGCATAGTATTCATCATTATGAAAGAATTTCAAGTTTATTCCGTTTAAACTTATGTAATGACTGTTATTTATACAGAGTATTGGTATTTTATTTAATTTTTGAATCCCATTTTGAAAGGGATCTTTTATTTAATTGCATTCAGGAGAGCCAAGAATTGCTCAGCCTTCCTGTGGAATTCTCTAATACTCACAGACCAAGAATATACTACAATATTTTAATACAAATGGCTTGGTACTAAAGTAAAATATATAACAAGTATTTCTCACATTTGTTTATTTATAAATTAAGAAAGTTGATCTTTCTCTGATAGTTTCATTCTTGATTTAAATTATAATTATTTTAATTGAAACAGTTAATGCGTTTTTTCCTTTGTCATTGTTTTCTTTAGTTGATAATTTGGTATGATGGAATGATGGTAAAACATTCATTTATTAGAAATTTGGTAGGTTATAGATTCCAATATATTGGCATCAACAAATAGAACTTAAAATTTTTATTAATACTTTGTATTGTCATAATTTATAATCTATTTTATGACTTCTAGTTAAAAACTATGCTGTGATAATTAATAACAAACAATTTTCCTTTATTTAATGTATAAGTGATAACAGAAAAAAATAAATAATTGTGCCCGTCATACATTACACTTAGGTAATGAGTGTCAGGTGATTTTTAATTGGTTTTGTTTTTTTTATTATCCATTATGTTTTTTATCTTTCCCAGCAATAAATAATGAGTTCTTACTATGTTATCAACCTTTGTTCAATCAAACATTTGAATTCTTATTCTACATATTTTTTTCTCACTAAACAGTTTAGTAAAAATTGTTATTACTTCATTTTAATCGAAAAATTTGTTATATTACAACAGAAGTTGTACTATTCGAAATTTTACTCTTTGATTTTTGTCGATTTAAGAATAATTAAAAATTTTTTTTTTAACGGCCATACTATTGATTTTTTTAATTTTAAATGCACGGTATGTATGGTATCTTTTCCGGAAATCTATCCATGGATGGGAAGTAGTAATCCATGAATGAAGATTTCGCACTTATCTATTAGTCCTCTTTTTAGCTACCACAGTTTCATAGTTTTTAAATTTTTAAAGTGTTAACATTTCATGATGTGTCAAATTATGAATATAGCTGAGAACATTGTCGGCATGGTTTCGCTCAAGTAATAATTCAAATATATTCAGAAATTAAAAACTCTTTACAAGGTCAATAATTATGAATAAATCAAACTTAATACCTAAAAGTAAAAAAATCTACTTCGATTACCGAATTATTAACTTAGAAGTTAGCCGAGAAGGAAATAATAGATTTTAAATAAATAAGTTTATTTAAACTTTAAATAAAGTTTAGACTTTAAATAAATAATTAAATTTAAATTATAGGAAGTATAAACTTTTGTTGATGCAAAATATATTCTTGTGTAGTTTGAAGAGGTTTTAACTAATAAACTAAAAATAGGCTTTTAATAAATAAATTTAGACTTTTATTTATATAAATCTTCATGTTAAGAACGTATTCATGGTTCATTGAAAAAGAATTTGGAGGTTTATTTAGAATTGAAGCTGATAACAAGTGAGGTCAGGATGTCATTGGTGAGATGTACTGCTGGCGGAATTTAACCAGATATCTCTCGTTCACAGTTCAGCTATACTATATATTATATATTGTATACATAGATAAACATTAATTATCAATTTAAATTATGCAATG
This sequence comes from Troilus luridus, assembly GCA_964056705.1. Taxonomy (NCBI): domain Eukaryota; kingdom Metazoa; phylum Arthropoda; class Insecta; order Hemiptera; family Pentatomidae; genus Troilus; species Troilus luridus. The sequence continues at coordinate 75,416,453 of OZ057416.1, read as the reverse complement.
ATCGCTATCTGATTACACAATTATTATTTCCATAGAGCATAACGTCGGCACACTAGGTTGACCCAGTTATTAATGCTGAAGTTTTGTATTTATACAATAGACAAAATAAAAAAAGGGTAATAATTACCCTGAGCTAAAATTAAAACAACCAAATTATATATTAAACAGCCTTTATTAGTAAAATTGTTGACCAAAAGTTTTGTTTATCACGACGATATGTATTCGAATTAGTTATTCTTTTCGATAATATTTATAAATAAAAAAAAATATGAAACATATTTTATATACTACAACATGAAAATAATTGGCGATGTATCGATTAAATTAAAATAATAACAATCAAGACAGCCATTTAAAACCTCCAATGCCAAGGACTGTTTTCCGTCAAAATAAAAATACTCTGAACTATATCGTATCTTTTATAGTCTTAATAGTATAATGTTATAATATTTATTTCGGATAAAATTCTATGATTTTTATAAAACGTTATTTTTTGAAATTTACAACTGTTAACAACGAGTAAATATTGTAAATGATATACAATGTCAAGAAAAGGCAGGTAGAGAACTAACTACCTAGTAATACCAAACCTTAGATTATTTAATTTTGACCTGAAAACGTAGTGAGTATTATATTTAGAGATATAATGAATTATTATTGATAAAAGTTCATAAATTATTAGTGAATGTTAATAGGAACAATAAGACACAAATTAAAAAAAAAACTTGAATGCCAAGAATGACTAATATGTGTATGTCATATCTATTTCCGCCACGACTTGTCAAAGGAAATTCCTAGAAAAACATTGCTGTCGATTTCTGAAGATACTATTTGTTTAAATGTGTCATTACATTAAGAATTATCCAAACATATATACGTTTTATAAAACAAAGTACTCGGCCGCGTTTGTTCGCGGTAAACTCAATAACTACTACACGGATTTTCATGCGGTTTTCACCAATAGATAGAGTGATTCACCAGGAAGGTTTAGGTATATAATTTGTCGAGGTTTTGGGTAAATGGGTTGGAATATCGATGGGTTTCAACGAAGACGCTGCTTGCCTAATCCCGTGCAATTATCTAACGTGCAAGATAATAAATTCGTGTATAAAGAAATATTTGGTTTTGTTTTTATTATAATTTTAACTTTATTATTATGGCAATCCAATGTAGTTGGACAGCACTGCTGAAAAAATAAAGCATTTCTCTCTCTTCTATATAATAAAGTACATTAGCTGAGATGGGATGATATTCACGTGGTCCTTAGTGGCCGGTACGTGATAAAAAAAAAAAAAAATACATTACTCAGACAAATTATGTAGGCCTAATATGCCTTATTACCCGAGCATACCTGGGGTGGGTCGCTAGTAATGAATAAATTAAGCTTTTAAAACGGATTGTACTATGTATCATGTTACTTTCATCATATCAATGATTCATATTTAAGGGGACGTTATACGAGAAGAATAACTGGTATGTTTTTCATAAATATGTTTTTTATTTTTTAATGTTGTTTGTTTTTAAGTTTTTATTTCTAAAATTGTAAAGCGAAGTAATGGAAGAAAGTCAGTAATACGGAAATTATTCCATTAAATAACTTTAAATTATGGTAAAACTAAAAATAAGTTTCTCAACTAGAAATAAGTTGGGAACTTCTATCTTTTGAGGCAGTTTAAATCGAGAGCATTGAAATTTTATTTTAAAAAAAATATACCATTAAATGTGAAAATTGGGTGAAAAATTTCGGGTGTTCATCATTTTTAGAAAAATATTTGTCATAATTAATTATTTATCTGTAATTATATTATTATATATATTCAACATTAATTACTTGTTATTCATTATTAATAATGAAATGTAGATCAGATTTTCTTTCTTAACTCAGTAATAAAAATTCTGACAAATATGAATATGACAACCTTGGTATTAGCAGTGTCAGGTTACGAGGAATAACAACTAAAGTAGCCAAGAGTCTGTTGACCACAATATCTAACAATATTTTTAATAAACACAATATTTTTGCTTGTATTTTATAAATATTTAAAATTATATTAAGTAGCAACTCCATTTTTAGAATTAATATCTCATTACAGTTTTATAAACACTATAATTCAGAATAGAGGTATTTAAAAATTATTATTTTATAATAAAATTAATTAAATAATTTTAATAAAAAAATAACCATTCTAGTTTAAGTAGGTTTTATAAGTTTTCCATCTTAGCTCATGTATGTTTTCTGTGCCCATATACATAGCTATTTGTTTGTATGACTTTTATTTTTCTTAAAAAATCACTTATTTCGTTAATAAAACATAACCATCTGAAATCCGAGAGCGATCTTATTAATTAATTAAAAAAGTTGACTAATTATTATTATTTACAAGCGCTAGAGGTCAGAGCAGTTCGTCCTTGCCATTCTTGACATAGTTCTGAATCAGCTAGTCGCCTGGAAACGAAGTGGTTAGTCTTTACTCACGTTTGGTTAAGGTTAGTTGTAGATATCGCGTAACTTATTGATAATGTATTTATAGAAATAATATATTACGTATTAATAACATTACCAGAAATATAAGTACTTCATTTGTTAATATATTTTAAGTAATAGCTGTAATCTATGATGGCAGTGCTGGATTTGAATATTATTTCAATTTGTTAAAAACTATTAATAAGTTTAAATCAAAGCTTAGGCTCAAAAAAAAATCTCAAACATTTAACTTGATGTTCGAAATTTTAATAGTTTGAAAACATTATGTTTATGCGTGGATGATATGCAGACGGAAAAGGAGAGAAAAATTAACAGAAAACTAGACAACAAATGTGAAATTTACAAAGAAAACGACGATCAAAACTTTATCGACATATTCATGGGCTTTCCCCATCAAGACTCACCAATAGAGTGGTTACTTAAATACAAGAAATCAATTATACCTAGTAAAAATAGATTTTGAAGAGGCGAGAATAGAACCAAGTGTAGTTAAAGAGAACAAAATGGTTGGAAATAAAGTGGATAGTAATGCCAGAGGAGGAAGCATTGAAGAAACCAGGAACAAAATGGATGGAGGAGAAAAACAGAATAAATAGAGAAAATATGAAGGAAGTATGGAAAAAATGCTTTGCGTGATCCTCCTGGGTCCATTCGCAAGAAATAAATAAATAATATATATATATATATATATATATATATATATATATATATATATATATATATATTCAAAACAACAATAAATATATAAATATATATATATACAGAGAGAGAGAGAGAGAGAGAGAGAGAGAGAGAGAGAGAGAGAGAGAGAGGAGGAAGAAGAAAAGAGAAATCAAATTGCTGCTTTCCAAACATAAAACAACTTTTGACGTAGCTTAAATTTTCCAAAAAAAACTATGTTCATTAACAAAACTGCCTACTGCAGCGGAGTCGGAGGTCGTTGAGGCGTTCACCTCAGTAACTCAGGCAGCTTAAGGTTTGATTCTTATCAGATCCAGAAATCTAACTCAACCTGTTCATCCTGAATAAAATGGTCAGTAACCTGTTGATATAACCAATTCTGTTTACCTGCGAAGGTAAAGTACGAAATTACGTTATACCCTGATAAAAAAACAAAACATTTTTGTGCATATTATTTTACTTCAACCCACAATGTAAGTGTGACATTAATATTCTTCTATCATATCATCTTCTATACATATCATTATTCTGATCAATAAAGAATTTGAAAAAAACAGAATATTTTCAATCAGGTCAAAGCCTTCCGTTCCTTCAACAGCTGTCAAATGTTACAAATCCCTAAACTGAATCTTGTGCAAGGCATCTCGTGGCGTTTAGTCCAGGAGGGATTTGAGGAAAAATAGCTCACTGCAATTAATTACACACTGGTTTATTATTCCCAAATAAACCTAATTCACAAATATTTGGATTGTTCATTCTCACGCCCTAAGTAGTTAAGTCGAATTTTGTCCAGAGAGAGTGGACTGAGTTGAGGGAAGGGGAACTGAGTGATCCTCATAGTTTTTGGCTTGAAATGAAGTTGTATTATAAGCAACAGCTCCTTTTTAACCCAATGCCGGACTTAGCCCCTTAATCACTACGAAAATAACAACATTCCGCTTCTCCAAGATATGGAAGATTATCTATATCTTCCTGGAGAAAATTTGACCACTTATTCACCAGAGCTGTATATATTAAATCAAGCATTAAAGTTTTGTGATAGAAGTAAAACGGGTATAAGAAGCCCCTCGAGATATAGAACAGCATTAAAAATATAAATTGGCATATTTTTATCATGTGATCTGTATTGAAAACTACTGTCTGCTGCAGTTAATACAGGGCAAGATTGAACTAGAGGTCCAAGTCACAGGTATCACTCCTGGTTGGAAACAACCAGGAAATGGACAGGATTAACTTCAATAGACTTATTTCGTATTCAATACAGCTGTCAGTAAAATAAGATGGACTGTTATAATCGCCAAAAAAGAGGCACTTTAAGATGAATTGTTGTAAACATGAAACCATTGTTGTTTAACGTTCCAATGTACCTAATCCTCTAGAAACAAAATAAAACGTATGGAAGAGAATAATATAAATGATTTATGCAATGAAAAGGTGGCCTTGAACATTTTTTATGGCGATGCAGAGATGTTTATTAGAGATTGGGACTTCAAGATCACAGCTGCTTCCAGTTTTTTCATCACCGTTTTCGGGGTTCAGTTTCTTTTTTTTAATGGACACCATTTAGAGAGTGTCCTTGAAGGGAACCCGGATTTTACTGGCTAGGTAAATTTAAGAGTTGCCAATAATCGGCTAATGGTTGTGTACATTGGTATCAAAATTGTTTACCGGATGTCAGCAATAATTTATTATATACATCTTGTTAAAATTTACTGACAAAAATATTAAGATGAGTAAATATCCTTTAAAAAAAATGCGGAAGTTTTTATTTATTTAATTAAAATGAAATTTTTTGATACAATTATTTGTTATGTTGTAGATTACTGCACACCGGTTCAATATTTCCAAATATTTTTATATAAAAACGGTTTGCTATTTACATAGGACTTTGTTCACATCTTTGGCTAAAAAAGCCCAAAATCTAAATATTTGAAAACAGTTTGAGATGTGTACAAAAATTAAAATTAATCAACTCACACACACAAAGAAACATTAATATAAACGCATGTTTAAAGGATGAGAACATGTTTAAAGGTCACACAATTTTCAAGTAGCTGTTCAGAATGACCACCATAACAATATTCGAACATAATTTGCAATAGGTTCGCTATTATTTATCCAAAATGATTGTTTATTGCTTACATTTAGCTCACAGACAGTTCACATTATGAATAATATTGTAATGAATAATTAGTTAATATAAAATTACACTCTTCATGTATCATGCGTTTTATACAAAGAGTTGTTTGTGTAGCGCCTTGGAGGTATGTTGCTGTCACTATTTGATGAGTCTATTTGTTTTGTTTGTGTGAGATGTGCTGCAGTTTGTCTTCTTTGATGTGATTTCCTTTTGGTGCCTGGTGATTTTTGAATTAGCGAAACGTTGACAGGTTAGTTTTTCTTTTATTTTAGACTAGCTTTTGCCCGCGGCTTTCCTCGCGTGGTATATGGTCTGCCGCACAAAGTTTCGTGACAGATCATTTTAAATAAATAATTTAATTTTTTTTTAAACGTTACTCGTACATCCGAAATTTCAGATGTCTAAGTTCAAAACTGACGGATTGCATACAATCTTTGTACCCCTATTAGATTAAGGGGAAACCCTTTATTGTTCAAATTCCTTTCTTAGTGCTCATTTAAGCTATACAAAGAAAGGAACCTATCTGCGAATTTCAAGATGGTAAGTTCATTGGTTTCTGCTATGTGTTGACCGCTGGGTGTGTTAGTCAATCAGGTTAGAGTTTTATATAAACTTCGCCTGTGTGCTGTGTTGATAAAAAGTAGCGTATGTCCTTCCCCAGGCTTGAGATTATCCATATCAAATTACCGATATCACAGACGGATCAGCACAGCCGTGAAACACACATTGTAACTGATTAACAAACGGCACGGACAGAAGTTTACTGTTGTTCGTGTCAGTAAAGGATTAGTATGCAATTTTATTGAATTTATTGAAAAGAATTACTTAGTATAACGATTTCACTTGTCGTACGGCAGCAGCGGAAGTGAACATTTAAAAAAAAAAATTTCACATCCTCTAAGAATTTAAATTACAATATATGTACAATTTACAATATATATATCTGAAAATGCTTCTATATAAACAAAAGCCTTCTGTTACCTTTCGGTATAGAAGTGAACTATGATACTTGATTTCATTTGTTCAGCGAAAATATGTAGATTTTGCGAGTAAGAAACACGTGAGCAAGCATACAAACTTCCCCCCCCCCCCCTCTTTCGCCCCCTTAGGGGTAGAATTTCGGAAAATCCTTTCTTATCGGATGCCTACGTCATTCAAATAACGCACCCTCAAAGTTTCAGGTCTCTACTATCAGCGGTTTAGGCTGTTCGTTGATACCTAAGTCAGTCATTCAGAGCAAAGCATTTTATATGTATACATTGTAAATAACAGATATCTAAAAAATATCCTGCATGCGATTTCTGAAACAGACACGAGTATTGTTTTTTTTTACGGTATTCCTATATTCAGTATCTTGCTTCAGCACCATTTTTTTAATATATCAAATTTTAAAAATAATTTGATAAGCTAGTATAAATATTTAAATAAAAAAAGATATATAGAAGTAACAATTTTTGCCGCACAAAGTTTCGTGACAGATCATTTTAAATAAATAATTTAATTTTTTTTTAAACGTTACTCGTACATCCGAAATTTCAGATGTCTAAGTTCAAAACTGACGGATTGCATACAATCTTTGTACCCCTATTAGATTAAGGGGAAACCCTTTATTGTTCAAATTCCTTTCTTAGTGCTCATTTAAGCTATACAAAGAAAGGAACCTATCTGCGAATTTCAAGATGCTAAGTTCAGTGGTTTCTGCTGTGCGATGACTGCTGGGTGTTTTAGTCAATCAGGTTACAGTTTCATATAAACTTCGCCTGTGTGGTTTGTTGATAAAAAGTAGCCTATGTCCTTCCCGAGGCTTCAGATTATCCATATCAAATTTCATCACAGACGGATCAGCACAGCCGTGAAACATACATTAACACTGATTAACAAACGGGACGGGAAGAAGTTTACTTTTGTTCGTGCCAGTAAAGGATTAGTATGTAATGTTATTGAATTTATTGAAAAGGATCGCTTACTTAGTATAACGGTTTCACTTGTTGTACGGCAGCAGTGAGGAGTGAACTATGGCGCTTGATTTGTTTTGTTCAGCGAAAATATGTAGATTTTGCTCGTAAGAAACACGTGAGCAAGCATATAAACTATGCCCCCTTTTTCACCCCATTAGGGGTAGAATTTTGGAAAATCCTTTCTTATCAGATGCCTACGTCGTACAAAGAACACACCCTTAAAGTTTCAGGTCTTGACTATCAGCGGTTTAGGCTCTGCGTTGATACCTAAGTCAGTCATTCAGGACAAAGCATTTTATATGCATAGATTATGACCAAATTACACAAAATCATTATGAATTGTAGCCTATGTGTTATCCTGATGTATAACCTATATTACTGTAAAGTTTCATCCAAATCCGTTCGGTAGTTTTTGCGTGAAAGAGAGACAAACATACATACGAACTTCCGCATTTATAATATTAGTAGGATACTTCAGGCGTAGTTTAAGAGATTTTTACTATTTATAATTTATGTTTCTTTAAATTTTCCCTCAATTTTATTGATAAAATATTAAATTAAATATTCGTAAAAATATGTTTAACAAATCTCTGGTTAAACAATTGGATGCCATTTTGAAACAAAATTAGTGGGTTGCGAATGTAGATTTTCGACGATGATCCTGCAATGACAAATTAAAAAAAAATAGGACCTTTGGTTTACCACCTGTCAGTTTTGTCGATTACGAATTATTGAAAACAATAAACCAAGCTATGGTATCTACACAAAAAAACTCAAGGCAGTGTGAATTTTTTATTTATTTTTTTTCAATTCTATTTTTAAGTTTACTGTTGAACATATATTTACTTAATGAAATAGACGTGACTCAAGTTCCAGTTGAAGTTTCTAAGATCTATTTCTTTCAACAGTAATAAAGTTTTATTGTTTTGGGTAGGTTTAATTGTTCTTCTTTTTAGAAATAAACAATTAGAAATTACCCAAAGTAAATCATCTAACATTCTAGGGTAGGCTATTAGTCTTCAACATCTTTATCAACGTAAAAACTGTAACAATATTAGGAAGAAAAAATATTTTTTTTAACCTATTATAATAGGGGTCAACATTTAATTGCGGCATTAAACGGTCTGTTGGGTTTTCAACAGGCTATTATCTATAGATAAATATAATTACTATTTAATAATATAATTAGTCTGGCCAAAGATCGATTTCACGCGATAGATCAATGACAGACATTCTCTGATTTTTTTAATGATGCATATGTAAATAATAACACAAATTAATAAAAATTGTTACTTCTATATATCTTTTTTTATTTAAATATTTATACTAGCTTATCAAATTATTTTTAAAATTTGATATATTAAAAAAATGGTGCTGAAGCAAGATACTGAATATAGGAATACCGTAAAAAAAAACAATACTCGTGTCTGTTTCAGAAATCGCATGCAGGATATTTTTTAGATATCTGTTATTTACAATGTATACATATAAAATGCTTTGCTCTGAATGACTGACTTAGGTATCAACGAACAGCCTAAACCACTGATAGTAGAGACCTGAAACTTTGAGGGTGCGTTATTTGAATGACGTAGGCATCCGATAAGAAAGGATTTTCCGAAATTCTACCCCTAAGGGGGCGAAAGAGGGGGGGGGAAGTTTGTATGCTTGCTCACGTGTTTCTTACTCGCAAAATCTACATATTTTCGCTGAACAAATGAAATCAAGTATCATAGTTCACTTCTATACCGAAAGGTAACAGAAGGCTTTTGTTTATATAGAAGCATTTTCAGATATATATATTGTAAATTGTACATATATTGTAATTTAAATTCTTAGAGGATGTGAAATTTTTTTTTTTAAAATGTTCACTTCCGCTGCTGCCGTACGACAAGTGAAATCGTTATACTAAGTAATTCTTTTCAATAAATTCAATAAAATTGCATACTAATCCTTTACTGACACGAACAACAGTAAACTTCTGTCCGTGCCGTTTGTTAATCAGTTACAATGTGTGTTTCACGGCTGTGCTGATCCGTCTGTGATATCGGTAATTTGATATGGATAATCTCAAGCCTGGGGAAGGACATACGCTACTTTTTATCAACACAGCACACAGGCGAAGTTTATATAAAACTCTAACCTGATTGACTAACACACCCAGCGGTCAACACATAGCAGAAACCAATGAACTTACCATCTTGGAATTCGCAGATAGGTTCTTTGTATATCTTAAATGAGCACTAAGAAAGGACTTTAGACAGTTCCACCCCCAAGGGTTTCCACCTTAATATCATTGGGGTTCGAAGATTGTATGGAATCCGTCAGTTTTGACATTTGAAATTTCGGAAGTACGAGCTAAAAAAATTAAATTAATTATTAAAAATGATCTGTCACGAAACTTTATGTGGCAGACCGAATCCATAAATGGGACAGAATATAGGAAACACCCCCTCGTTTACCTGCAGACGCCTCCGAACACCCATTTCTGCGGATGTATCCTCCCCGCAGTATATTTCCTTTTGGAGAAGCAGGATATATCGATTTCAACACTAAGACCTTCTCCTCTAATCATTACAGGCTTTGTTCATATATCATTTGCACATACTTATCTGAATAGCTATATATATTAACTTAAGTTAATTATGATTTGTAATTAGGTTGCATGTTAAACTTCTGAAACATGTATTGTACATTAAACATGTATTATACATTGTACAGTTATTTCATATAAGTAATCATGATTGCCGAATGCATGCTTTTTCCGAAACAGACCTCAATACTCGAAGCTAGGCTCTAAACGCTGACAGACACCATGAAACTGACTAAACCAATAGGACACAATAGAAGTAATGTACTGTGATATGACATATATTAGATGAAATATCTTCGAGATTTCTCTATAGTATTTAACCTTCGCTAATCTTCATTCTAATATTTGAAAAAAAAACATCCTTCTTCGTATTCCTAGAAGTACAACATGTTAAAAATGAATTAGAAGTAGGGAAAACATATATTATAAAAGTAATATTTTATATATTATATTTATATCATACTTTACATTATGTACTATATTTATTTTATATTATAAAATATTATCTACATATGCCCTGTTTCATATTCCTTTACTAAATTCTATATTAAATACAGAAAATATCCTTCTCCAATCTCAAAAATTGTTTGATTACTGACAATCATGCACCCTGTCCCGCTTAAACTTTTAACAACTTAGATCCTTGACAATCTGTAATTCCTTCGTAACGTCTAATTTGCCTTTCTTCAACCTTGGTCCCGATAACGTTCCGTTTACCTTCTCGATTTTATCCAAACTCAAGATCTCATTTCGCTTTCATGATGGCTGAAACTTATGGATGAATAAGCAAGGTCTGGAGAACATGAAAATATACTTTAACATATAACACCTTCTATAATTTGACTTTCTTTGGTACCATCTATAGTAGTGCATAGCAATAACAAATCGGAAATAATCATAGTAAATGGCGAATAAAGTCGATTTGGCTGGCTACAGGTAGATGCACTTTAGCACTGGGTTGTATACCTTTCTGCTGCACAGATGTTCCAGATTCAGGAGAGATTGTTGAACCCAACATCGATCAATGGGTAATCACAATGGGGAGTCACAATAAGTTTTATATTTTAGTTCGTTTCCCTTTTAATATTTTCCAAAAATACAAGTTATTATGAGCTTTAGCATGGAAAAGAGAATGTAATTAAAGGAAATGTGTATACTTCGGTAATCATTTCATCCAGAAATGAACGTTTCAACAAAAATATATCATCAGTACTTTGAAATCTTAGCTGAAACTTATATTTATTGATGAAATGATCACCGAAATCTAGTCATTACTCATAATTACATACTCTTTTCCATACTAAAGCTCAAGGTAACTTGGAAAATATTAAAAATGAATAGTATAAACATTTAAAACTTGTTGTAACTCAACTCGAAGCGAAAAATTGCGGAATAATTACCGAATACTATAATATCCATACAAATAATTATATTTTTAACGTACTAGCTTTATGTTCATGTTAACTATACCTGATCCTTATTAACAAAAAACAACACCCAACACTTTTTACAAAAAAAAAAAGTAAATTTGCATTTTTAATAATCAAATAAGACTGAAGTGAATTAATTCAAACATATAAAGTAATCGAAACTCACGTGGCGAAAACGTGATGAAACATTTAAAAGCCATGCGAAAGACATTTGGTTTTTCTAGCATTCTTCTCTTTTTTTTGGTATCATTATCATTAATTAGGCAAATATGGACGATTCGGAATACTATAATTATCGCTTAATTATAAACTGATGACTTTTGGCGTTTCTTAAAATAAGAAAAACGATATCATTGGCAATAGGTTAATGTGGGCATGTGTTCAAATTGTGACCAAGGTCTCACCGCTCTATGCCAGTTTATTTCTATTCAGTTGGTCGAGGGTTTTATGTCATAAATAATTAATAGGTAATGTTTTGTATAGATTTGACTTAATGCAGTGCCTATCACAAAGATTTTTTAATAGTAGGCTTTTTACACTGAGTTTCGAAATTAATCTTTTTGGATCGGGTTGGTTCAATTTAGTTTTCTTGACTATTCACCAAGAGAGAACGAAACATGTATTATGGAAAAAAAATTCAAATTTTAACTTTAAAGCTAGTGAATGGATCATTTTGGGGCATTATTGCCCCTCCTTATGGTCTTTAATTTAATTTATTTAAATATTGTATTTTATTTTAATTTAAAATTTGACTTCATTAAAAAAAATAGAGTTTTAGTTAATTCATAGTTCTGATGTCATTTCTCATAATTAAAAATCATCTTTCAAAGTACGTACCTCCATGCATGAGTAGATTTGTAAGAACGTTCGTAATCATTTTTCTCATTTGATATAACTCTCATAACCTATAACCACTCCTGAAAAAATAAGATGTTATTCCTTGTTGATTGTTAAACGTCACTTTCTGCCGCAATGGCTAATTGGACGATGCTACAATGGGAGTTGATTGGGAATTTCCCTATCCAGGATTAATTTTGAAAGCGATTATTAACTAGTACCTGACATCGTAAAGGCTCGGGACCCCCTTAATGGGTACCTTCCGAAGGGTGGCATAACCAAGGATTTTTTACTCCCTTTAAGGCTACGAACCCCCGTTCTTGGGCTCATTAGTTTGTTATGCTGACCACTAGACCACAGGTTGTCTCCTGAAAAAATAAGTATTCCCCATTTTACAATTTTAACGATTTAATGAAATAAAAACTAATTTTTTCTAGGGTAATGGCCATTAAGAATTCAATAGACAACTTTTGCAAGTGTTTGGCTGACAATAACAGTTTAGTTTTTAAGATGCAATTCTTTGTGAACAATCTTATTTATTATAATAGAACGTTTATCTACTCAATGGCTTCTGTATCAAAGGCTGATAACTGGAAAATTTCAAAAAATTTTCGTTGATTTAGTCAAGCAATTTTGTCCAATACAACAATTTGCCGCCTTATTTCTCATGGTTTTAGTACGGTCCTGAACTTGAAGTTTCGAGACCATAAAGCGGTGGTTGACAAAACTAATACAATATGTGAAAAAGCCCATTTTGGAAATTCGGAGTTATTCGCTTTTGACCCCGAAGGTCTCAACTTCAAAGAATATATTTTCCTATATTCTTGACTAAAATATTTGAGTGTTGAGCAACCGTTAGTTTAGAAACGGTGCTGTCTCCAACATAGACTGAACCTAAGACCCTGCGGCTACAGTGTGACGGGTTATTTTATTGCATACTTCAAACACAAACCTTAACTTGCCGATTTATTTCAGGTAGGGAAGGTAAGTAAAAGTCAAGTTGTGCGTACACCAGGTTTTTAAAATATGAAATTTTTTATTAAAGAGATTCAATATAGAGTCAACTTATTTGGACATTTTGTTTTTCACCGAAGGAACAAGGATCCTTATTATTATTATTGTTATTGTTATTTGGTGCTACAACCTTCTTACTGATCCTTGGCAAAAACTGCACAATTGCTCTTCAACAACGGTTCCTATTCTATCCGTAGATCGGGAAACCCTCTCAGAACTCCTGAAGATATTCCTGGCGGAGACAGCTGTCCTGCTGGCTGGACGCTAGCCAGCCATCCCCTGCCCTCCAAGGTCTCGTCCTCCTATGAATTATGCAGTAGCAATTAGTCATGTCGCAGGTAGCTCTGCCATGTCGCAACCAGTCGCATTAGCATGGCGGGAGGAGTGCATCGTAGTAGCGTACTGCCGAGGTCGAGGCGCAATCAATGGCCGGGTTCGCGTCTCGCTTAGGGAGGCAGCGGATGGGGAAAAAACCTAGAAAGAAAAATCAAAAAAATATTTAAAATACAGTTAGAAGTATTGACGTTTTTAGTTTAAATACTACATTACAAATTAATTGTAACGTACAAAACTTTTATTATGTGTATTTATATATGTACTTGGTAATTACTCCACATGTTGTCACTTCAAGGTGAGACAACAAGTTTTAACTTTCCATTCGCTTCATTTTTAATATTTTTCAAAAATTCAAGTTATCATGAGCTTTAGTATGGAAAAGGTCGTTGTAATTATGGGAAATGCATGTACTTCTGTAACGATTTCATCTAGAAATGAACGTTTCAACAAACATGTATCATCTATACATTATATTGTTAGTAGAAACGTTTATTTCTTGATGAAATGATTACCGAAATATACTCATATCCTACAATTACACAATTGTTACAATTACACTGTTTTTACCATACTTAAAAATAAAAGGATTGAAATGTTAAAACTTGTGGCTAAACTCGAAGCGACAACATGAGGAACCGATAAAATGTAATTAAATAAATATATTAATTTGTTTTATATGCATTTATTTTGGAGGTAGTTTCCGTTAAATTATTCTGATTTATGCATTGGGTTACATTTGGAATGTCTGCTCATTATTTCTAAAATTCAAAGTGGAACTAGTAGACTTCTTTAGTTTACTATATTTATGCTTAAAGATCGTAATGAGCGTTTATTCATCCTTCCATTTTTGATAATATTAACTATAACTACAATTGAAAGAACATTGTTTAGTAACTTCTTGATGAAACGATTACCGAGGTATAGACATTTCCTATAATTACATTATCTTTTCGATAATAATAAAAGGAGCGGCTCAGTGATAGAGCACTGAGTGGCCATGCCGGAAATCCCGGTTCAAATCCCGCTGCGGGCAAGACTTTTATAGTCTGTTTGCAGCCGGAGATGGATCACATAGGATATAGGACCCTCCAGGGGCTCATCCAGCCTCTGTAAAATATTATAAAAATAGGGTACCCAAAATAAGGGGGGGAAATCTGGCGGTTGAGCATGACCTAGGACAAATCACCTCCTTGCAGAACCGTTGTCCATGAAACAGTACAGTATCTACCATGTATTGAACCCCAGACTCGTTCAAGGGTTGTAGCGGTACAGGTCCCCCCCCCCTAATAATGCTCACGATAACTTGAATTTTTGGTTAATATTAAAAGGGAAACGAATAAAAAGTTAAAACTTGTTGTGACTCAACTCGAAGCGACAACCTGCGGAATATTTGCCCTCGATTTTCGCGCAATTTTTTTTAATGAGTTTTAACTCAGACCCTCGGCAGCCCAAGATACAAGAAATGTTACTACAGCGTTCGTTTGAAGGGTCAACAAACGGACCATTTGCTATTGGTTTGAGAAATTTCCTGAAATCAGTATAAGTCTGTTTTATTCTATTACATTTTAATACAGTGCAATAAATACCGATACGAAACGGTATACCCTTCAAAATCCCAATTGAATGCCCGAACAGGCATATTTCAGGTATAGTAATAGCTCTTAACAAATAAAACAGGTACCGAAAAAGTACTCATATGAAATTCGGAAACGGTACAAAGTTATGGAAGATAAGTGGAAAGGGTCTGCCCTAAAATTAAGCCTTGGTCAAAAGTTTTGGAAGCTCATTGGAGCAGCGGAATATACCTGAGTTGTCTAGAGAGAACTAACATACTTCAAATCATGATAAATAGAATTCACTCCATGAATAAAAACTGAGGAGATAAAGTGGCAAAATGAAGTAATACCAGTAAACACTACTGATCCACAGAATGGCAACAAGTCATTTTTTTAATTTTAAAAGTGAGGCAAATAAAGGGATTTTGGAATAATTCCTATCTGTGATAACAGAAATATTGAAGGCTATGTCTAGACTGTGCTATCTTGCTGTTTATATTTTGGGGGATAGCTGTCCTTTCTGTATTAAACTACTGTCTCTGCTAAAAGTTAATTTAAAAAAAATTAATTTATTCATTGAAATTTACAACTGTATTATAACAATACAACAAGTAAATGGTAGGAATGATACATAATGGATACATGGATAAAGCATGTAGAGAAACTACCCAGTAGTGGTACTCAAATGACAAATTTAACTTAGAAGATCACGAGGCCATTTTCTTTTCAGACGCCTCGGAGGATTATCGGGAGTTGGAGAAGTAGCTTGAAACTAGTGTGTTTGGGTGGGAATGAAGTTTTTATGAAAAGACTGGTATCGGGTACAGGCAAAATCAGCAACAGATGGGACATTATGGTCATTATGAGTTATTTTATTCGTAAAAAAGTAAGGAGCATTAAGGGTTTTTCAAAGGATTTTGGATTGTAAGGATTGGATACGAAGGAATTCGACGGCTTAGTGGCGCTTCAAGGAGTATTTACCTATTAATTGGGGGCATAGAGCGTTTGTCCAGTTAGTTTTGCAGTAGTTTGAAATGGCGTGCAGTTTCTTTTCTTTTCAGTCTAGTTTGAGTATTCCAAGTTAAACGTTTGTCGGGATGTAATCCTAAGTATCGGATTTGATCTACAGGAGTCAGTGGGATGTAATTAAATGATGCTGGAGGACAGGAAGTCATTGGTCTGGTAAAAGTTAACAATTTAAAAAACAAAAATCTTAAATTTATTATTTTGAATGATAATAGTTGACCTTGTTGACCTTATTGACCTCCCCCATCTTTATTGTCCACCACTCAGATACCTGATACTTATGTATTTTACTTATAATATTTACCCATTTTAATCTTTAATTTTCATCTTTGTTACCTTATTCTTTAATTTTTAACATTTTCTGTTTTATTTTTATTGTATTCTTTAGTATGTTTTTTACTAACTTTGTATTTTAACCTTTATATTCAACATGCTTAGCAATTTTATACTATTTTTTAATTTTCAATTGTCTGTATTTTGCATATTTAGCCCTGAAGAAGACTTGCAAATTAGGTCGAAACGTTGGCGAATTAATAAACGTTTCTCCACATCTAAGAGAAATTTATTGACCTTTACCCGGACCATTTTCTTCCACAAAAATCTTAAATGTTGGGCTAGTTGCCTTTTTGCTGTAAGCAATCCAATTAATGAAGTCTCATGGATTACCAGAGACATAATAACGTGCTTTGTTGAATAATCAACGACTAAACAAGGAAGTGATATGGCAAATATCAACGCTCAACCTCAAAACAAGTGAGGCTTCCAATTTTTGAGACTAGATGCGCACATGGGTAAATCAGTGGGCCAAGAATCTTTTTTCTTGCTATAAGAGTAATTATAATAATTATAGTTTATTTATTATTATATAATTTATTAATGCATTCGAACTTCATGGTTTTACCATCCAATGTAAGTATTTATTCACATGAATAGTTAAATAATTTGTTATAAAGGTGTATATGACAATAATTATTGATTTCCCTTTAAATATTTTGAATCATATTAAAATGGGGAGAGAGTTTTCTGTACAATTCAAAACAAGTAAGTGAGAGTAATAAATACTTAAGGGACAAGAAACTATCAGTTTCCTTATCCTTTTCCTGTTCCTGGTCTTATATATTTAGGTTATTATATATATAAGACCAGTTATTATATATATAAACTAGTTTTAAATAATTTTTAATAACTTCCCATGAAAATAGACTATTTTTTTTATTAGATAATACAGCGTGACATGTCTGGAATATAAAGAACGGATATTCCATATTGATGTTATGTTCTTTATTTTTGATAAATGTCTTAATTACTTTCGGTAAAAGTAAAAAGGTAATAGGAATTAATTTTAGCCCACTTGTAAAAGCAAACACTCAAAAATTATTTATAATAATTATTGTAATGCAATTGGAAAACTCCAAAGTCTGGAAAAAACAACAACAAACAGTCAACGTTTCGCTATTTCTGGCATCATCAAAATGTACACCCAAAAAATTCATACGTATGAAGACCAAATGTCAATCTCCTTTCATTGTTCAAACAGACTTATCCATCCATCAGAGAAAGCAAGCTCCCTCCAAGGCGTTCTATCAAATAGTATTTGATAGAACGTAGCCAAAATAACAAAAGAATATATAATACTTGACACTCTATTGAACACTCTGCAAACAAAATAAAAATAAATATATGGCTCCTTAACATTTTGGAACCATTTATATCCCAAGGAACAAATTGTTAAACAATGGTGATACTTTGCAAGAAAACGGTAGGCTCGACCATCTTTTTCTTATTTGAACAACATAATAATGTGTCTGTGGCTGTTTTAAAATGAACAATACCTATTAAAATATATTAGTTTGTGGATGTGTATAATTATTAAAAATAAATTAGACAATGACCCAATCTTTTACGATGCTATGAGTGGTTGACCTAAGTATGTACGTATCGTTTTTCTGTTAGAATAGGAAAACAATTAGCCCTCTACATATGAAAAACCTGACGGTTGATTCTGATAAGCCTTGTTTGGATCAAGTGAGATCTGAAGGATCTCCTGGGGCTGACCTAGCCTCAATAAAGTGGATACCTTTAATTAAGGGGAACCTGGCGTTTGAGCGTGATTTAGGACAAATCACTTCCCTGCACAACTGGTGTTCTTGAAACAGGAATGTCTCTACCATGTACTGGATACCAGACCTTTTACTAGATATAGTGATACAGTTCTTTTCATAGGTAAAATCTTTGTTATAGTAAAAATTTTGACTTCAGCAAACTGAGTATAAGATGGGAAGTCTCATAATTCCAAGCCATGTGTGTGGAGAGAAAAGAACACTTTAAACGTGAAGAACTATTAAAAGCGTTCACGATCAATCAAATCGATTTCACACGAGAACTTTCTAGAAGGCTTGAAAATCGTCAGAGTTTACTAGGAACTGTTATCTAATAAAAAAAAAATCTGACAGGTTTTCTCTCAACAATCATATTTCTTATTCCAATTTTCTTATCATGTTTTAAAAATAACTGTAGTATATATGTTACTTATTCAATGATCCTTTAAAGCTTTTAAGACATCACTTTATTAATCGATACCTTTTAATAACAATAGTGACGGATTCGATTTGCGATTAATAAGCTCTCCACCGCTATCGACTTGGAAGACGTTTCTAAAAGCTTTAAAATCCCAACTCAGCCATTATTTTTATTACAGGCGGTTATTTTTGAGTGTGCCGCACCTGATTACTCATGTCCTGTTTGTAGCAATAACTAATTTGATTTGAGTGCGAACTTGAATGCTATCAAATTCGTGACAAATGGGAAAAAACAACAGAATTTTGAAGTATTCATTATATGAATATCGCTAAAGCCCAGTTTCATCTGAAAATTTTACCTTTAAAAAATATACCACTCACTCTCACGAGTGTTTAGGATCAATTATAAAAAAATAAATAAAAAATTCATCCATTAGTGTTTTTAAAAAACGAGCGTCCCTTTTTATCGGTAAACCAGCCTAAAATATATATAAAAATCCTAATCTTTTGACAAAGAGAGTGGAAATTTTCTAAAAAACATTACAATTGCTAAGAAATATAAATGTGACAAGAATTTAAGTATAAATAAATTGATAACAAACAGACGAACAAAATATTGCGTTATGTTTGCTGTCTTCTTACTTTGTTACGAATAGAGTAATCCATAACGACCTCAATGTCCCAGTTGTTACAGATTTGGCCCGAACCCGATATCAGTCTCTTCATGAAAAACCTTATTTTCACTCAAAGCCACTAGTTTCAAACCTAACTATTTCTTCAATTCTATCCTGATAATCCTCCGAGGCGTCTGTAAAGAAGTTGCCCTCGTATTCTTGTGCCTCATGAATGCCTCGTGAATTGATTGTTTGATTACTGGGTAGTTATTTTATTTGCCTTAATTCATATCTATATATATAATTCCTGTCATTATATTTACTTGTATTGTTATAATACAGTTCTAAATTTCAGTCAATAAATTAAAAAAAAAAAATGTTTTTTCTATGAAATTCAGATTCCATTATTTCAAATTGATTTGTAATGAACAAGTAAGTAATATACTTATATTTTGTATTAATATTAACAATCTTTGATTTTACTAATGAAAATAAACGATTTGTTATTGTTTAAATTATTATTATTTTTTCATCTCTATTGAAAAACTCATTAATTTCAAACCTAGCTTCCTCTTCAAATCCCAATAATCTTTCTTTCTGAAAATATGCCCTCGAAATTTAACTTAAATCTGTTATTTTAGTACTATCATTAGTTAGTTTCTTTAATTACCTTGATCCCATGTCATTATATAAATCATTGATAATACTTGTATTATTTAATATAGTTGTAAATTTCAATAAATCAATAAATTTTGTTTGTTCTGTTTTTCTTTGCTGTAATTTTTACATTACCAGCTAAAAAATGGTTTCTGTAAAATATCTCTAACTGAATAATAACCACATTATTAACTATTTTCAAGAAGGTAATGAAGAACGTACTGGTAATGAGCTCTATCTAGAGTCATTTAGAAAGAAAAATATGAAACTAAACGAAAGACGATAACAACAACCCAGCATTAATACATGTATTGTGAAATACTTGCTTTCTTATAATTAAAGGCTTGTGAAATACACGCTTTGAAACGGAGTAGAGATTTTGGCCTCCACTAAGCCATTGAATTCCTCACAAGCAAAAAAAAATGTATGCTCCTTACTTTGTTACTTAAGTCATCCATTATGAACATTTGGTGCCGATTTGGCCAGAATCTGGTATCAGTTCTTTCACGACTTTTATTCCCACTCAAACCCACTATTTTCAAGCGTAGGTACCTCTTCGATTCCCGATAATCCTCATTCAATACTTCCACTGGGTAGTGTCTCTACTTGTCTTTATCCATGCCATTATAAATCATTCATTGTTATATTGATATAATACAGCTGTAATTTCAGTAAATAAATTTAAAATATGTTTTTGATACATTTGGATATCTTACTAATCTTTATAAATTTTTCTAAACAGGGAGTAAATGTTCTTAAATGAAGATTTTTCGAAACCTCCTTTATTATATGAAAGTACATTCACAAATAGTAAAAAAAAACTAAAGCTTCTATATAAATAAAATACCTTCCATTATTAAATGAAGAAGGTTTGTAAATCAGCTATATCAGCTGTTGATCTACATTTGAATCGGGAATCAAAACATCCTGTCTACATCACCGTCTTGCCTAATCGTTGGTCAAGATGCAGTATTTCCTCGCTAAGCATTTAATGTCATAGATAGCAGTAGTCTTTTAAGCTTTGCATCGAATAAATTAAAAATATTTTTGACAATTTCCATCGCCAGTGACTACAGATGATGATACCATTTTATAGTTGAGTTTTATTGTCTTGTTAAATTTGTGAAAGTTAGTCTAAAAGCCGGCTGTGGCACACAATTTTTTTAATATGTCAACAGCCGTGGATGGACCCTGTGGGATCTAAAGACTCCTGGGCTAAAGCCTCTATTAAGTGGGTACCTATAATTTGAATAAAAAACCTGGCGGTTGAGCTTGATACCGGACAAACTATCTCCCTCCACAGCCGTTGTCCCTTAAACAGTACGGTCATGTCATGTCTTGAACCTTCATTAGTCGTAGTGATAAAGGTTTTTATTTTAGTTTTAATTTTTCAAGAATATATTCTATTTTCCACATTAATTACTGCCATAAATTCTAAACAAGCTTATAACTTTTTATGATGAGTTTTTCATTAAGGAAATTATGCACCATGAAGAATTTTTCCTTACTTATACAATGATGATAACAATATAGTTTTTTCTACTTTTTTGTTCAGTTTTCTTCATCAAATGCTTGGAATGGTCCTTTACCCATAAGTTACCACATTATTAATTCCGTATTCCAAGATAGAACTATTATTTTTTTTTTTATGTTACTTAATATTAATAATGCATAGAGGAGGAATGTAACAAAGGAGGTTACTCGAATAGTAAAGGAAAACTTAATTCACATACAATACATTTCCAAGTGGAGCCTTGAGATTCAAAGAAAGATGTTTGTTGAATAAATGTAATATCGTAAATTTTTCCGGGTGACAAGGGTCATGGCTACATAGCGTGAGGTCAAAACTGATCAGTGTTTCTTAACCTCGGAGGATCATCTCAATGTAAAGATTGGGAGGGTAGAAATACCTTTTTCCCATAAATAAGAAATATGCGTTTTTGTATATGAAATCGCATGAAAAATTACAGCTGTGTTGGATTTCTGTGATTTTTTAAAATATTAGCTGTGTATTTCATTATTGTTTGATTATACTAGATATGAGGCGTTCAGGTTCAAATGCGGATCGCTCCGAAATTTCGCTGGGTTTGGTCGAGAAAGTGGGGGGGGGGCATGTTGTAGTGGTTAGCTTAACAGCCTACTACGCCCGGGATCGCGGGTTCGTAGCCCGGTAGGTGGCCTTGGGTTTTTTTAAAAAGGGAGCAAACAATCTATGGTTATGCATTCCTTCGGAAGGGGCGTTAAACGGGAGTCCCGAGCCTCTACGATGTTTGGTACTAGTTAAATGTCCCTGTCCTAACTATACCTCGATACGCAATTTAAGGCTCCTCCTGAAGCATCGTCCGATTATCCATAGTAGCAAACTGACGTTAAATGAATACACAAACACAATTCTATCACTACCGATTCGAAAGTAGAAATGTGAATTTTCTCATGTCTTCTGGAAGAAGCGTCAGTTACTAAGAAAGATAAGATATCTATCACATTCCATAGTATTGTGGCTGAAGAATTTCACTACTGTCCAACTGTAATCAACTGTTTAGCGGTTTTTTTTTAAACCAATTTTGTTTACCACTACAGTTTTCTGCCTCATTTTCAATGATTGTCGTCCCGTTCTGAACCTGATGTGCTAGGAGCATTAAGCGTTGCTTGACGAAACTAGCGAAAAATTTAATTTTTTTTTAATTTGGAGTTATTCGCCTTTGATCCTGAACGAATATTACATGACTACACATTGATGTAGAACTACTTCACAATGGATCCTTTCTTGCTATATTAGTTCCGACACCTGAAATTGGTTTTAAAAATGAAAACAATAAAAGCTTAATGTATGTCCTTGGATTAAGGATTGGATGAAACTATTTTATAAATGAAAGATATGTTTTATCGAATAAATAAAATATTATTAACCTGAACCATCGGTGATTTAAATTATCTTATTTATATGATAAAATGCATATTTAATATAAAAAAATGGTTCATTTTTTTTTCCATTTTATTTTGATCATATATTTTTAACTAAGTAATTTTCTTAGTAATTCCTAGTTCATCATGCCCATTAAAAAAATGACATACCATAAGACTTTATCGAAGAATGAAGTTTCGTTTTTTCTATTAATTTATTAAATAATTCACCTTTGGGAAATATTTCTGCTGAAGATTCTTTAGAGTTGTAGAAGTATAGTTTTTTTCTTCATTTACATGTTCAAATATATCCCACGAAGGGTGTTGGGTTCAGTAGCTGGTAGAGACTGTTATATTTCCTGGATAACGGTTATGCAAGAAGGTGATTTGTCCCTAGATTACACTCAACCGCCATATTTTCCGCTATTTTGGGTACCTATTTTATAAAGCCTTGGTGAGCCCTACGAGGTCCTCAGTCCCCATAGGGAACGGCAACTAAGAGTTTGGACTACTGAACTGCCCCGCACACTTTTCTTTATTAATATTAATAATCATTACATAAATACACCATTATAAAATTTAACTGGCTCTAATAAATAGACCAGTCAATAGCT
The DNA here is from genome assembly GCA_964056705.1 of Troilus luridus. NCBI lineage: Eukaryota > Metazoa > Arthropoda > Insecta > Hemiptera > Pentatomidae > Troilus > Troilus luridus. The sequence continues at coordinate 75,393,092 of OZ057416.1, read as the reverse complement.
AGAGTTAGTCAACAGTAGAGATATTCCGTAAATCTATGTAGAACCGATTGCTTTGAAATATTAATGGATGTGTGAGTGAATAATGTACGCATTAACATAAAATATTTTTTAATGTTAAAATCCGATATAAATTGTAACACACTAACACTTCTGGCATGCTGTCAATTGGATGAAAAATTCCCTGACATTCTGTCAAGATCAAAAGGTTAAACTTTTATTTTACGATTAAATTAAATTATTTTTGTTGTTTTTTGAATTACAATATATACAATGTGCAGGTATTTTTAGCCATGTTCGCTTAATCATAATTAAGGCTTTGGGAAATAACGTGCGAAGCACATCGCTTACCGGGTCCAAACCTTCCTGCATTGTTACAAGATTTACATAGCGTCGTTCTTCCTCGTTCCACCGAACAGGAAATAGGCCGTCTGAAGGCTCTCCTATCTCGGGAGATTTCTAAATTTCACAATTTACCTGCCGAGATTCGGTAAGTGACCGTTCTCTGTTCTAGTGCTTTGTCTGTATTCCTAAAAACATTTGCCCTTCGCCGTTTTTGTATAAAGGCATCCGGATGTACCGAAACTTTTAGAGGAATATGCCATTAAAATGTTTACTGGGGAGTGTTTTTTTTAATATAATATTAGGACTTAACGATCCAGGAAGCCTGACATTGGAATCAACAACAATCTATACCCAACATCCTTCCTTCAAAAGGTTTAAATAGAAAATAGTATGTTTTGTGACCGGAGAGTTGTGAAGGTTATAAACACTCTGAATGGACCAAAAAGATCGTCTGAAATGGTAACCTCACCCCGGGTGTTTCTGGCTGAGTGTGATGGCTGGAGGCCGAGGATTTGATGGCTGGACAGCATGCCAAATGATGATGAAACAGCAATCAGGCCTGGAGAGCTGCAGCAGAAGATAAAACTGACTGGCAGAGGCCTATTCTCGGTGAAGTGACGTCGCGGCACCTACGATAATGATGTTTTATACGAATACTGTTTGTTTAACATACTGTATTTTATTGCTTGTGAGAACAAAGGTAGCCTTTGTGGGGAAGGATAATTGTCTCCCAATATTTTTGCAAGTAGTATTTAGTATTCCAGTATTAGTATTAACAGATTTTTATGGTAAAGTCCAGTTTTTCTACCTCGGGATGGAAGTTCAGGAACTGTGAAAACTAATCGTCCAGGATCCACGGATTACGGCAGTTTTGGATCAGCAAGCGCAGGGATATCTGTATTTCTATTCCCGAACTTAAATAGAATGAACTCCCGGATTTCGAGATTCCTCTAATTAAGATTACAGAAGACTACAACGCTATACGGATTGAAGTAAACATGATAGGGTCATCCCATTTAATGTTTAATTTACTGGAACTGTTAACACTACTTTCCAGATATTATTGTATAAGTATCATACACACTTTAACAAAAAGAGAAGTTCTATTCAAGTGGAATTGATATTCAATACATGTATCTAATAATTAAGTGAACATGACAGCAAAATAAAGAGATATTTACAAAGATTTCCAACACACTATACGATGAAACCGTTATATGTAAAAAGTTTAAATATTTCGCACCTATTTATGGTAAATGCAAAGGATGAATGAACATGTAATGGAATTGTTAATTTTTTTACTACAATACACAAGGTCTTAGTTGTTTACTTCATCATGAGAGTTGGGATCTGCACTTTAAGAAGCATTCAGGATATATATATATATATATTAATAACTATATTAATTTAGTACAATTAGTTCAATTAATTATTTCGTATTAAATATTTATAAAATTAAAGTCAGAATTGAGAAAAGCTCAAACTTGATAAAATTTTTCTACTGTCGATGGTTATATGAGAATTTTTCATAAACAGTTTTTCACATTTGATTTCGGAAAAAATGTGATCCAAGTTTTTTCTAATCTTTTGAAACTGTTACCAAAACTGAAAGCAACATCATTCGCAATTGAAACCGGCTCATTGTAGGAGCTTAAATTCCTAATTCAATAATTATTTCAAGAGGTTTCCAACTGTATATACAAATGATCATGTACCATTCTTTATTGTATTAGTTTGTTTATTATTGTTTAAATGTGAAAACGAAACAACTATCGAAGTAGAGAGCTTTCCATGTTTCTTCTCTTTTCTGGTTAGAAAATATAGACGGAGATCTCCAGTTGATATACATGGCATTATAACGATTTTGGAACGAATGCAGAATGACATGTCCACAAATTCATTTACAGACTTGCTTTTTTAATAAATAGTTAACAAACCTAATCTTTAAAAGAAAACAGTAAATCCTTTTTGGTGAGGTTCGCTGTATCTCTTGTTTATTTATCGTCACTGTATGCTACTATGGGACGATACCACAGCGGGAGTCCTAAATTTTACCAATCCAGGTATAATTAGGACAGGGATGTTTAGTAGACATCGCTCAGGATCGGGATTGCCATTATATGTTCCCTCCGGAGGATGGCACAACTAAGGATTTTTACACCTTAGAAAAATGTTAAGGTTGTCGGGGTGTGAACCCGCGATCTTAGACATAGTAGACTGTTATTCTAACCACTGCACAACAGGTGACTCTATCCTTCTTTATTACACAGAAATTAAAACCTAACGGTCCAAAATGAACTAAATATCATCTGAAATAATAACTGTTAAGTAACTGATATCTTTTTAGCGATTATAACTGTAACCTCGTGGTGTATTCATAAAGGATACACGTATAAACAATAACTCTGTATCATTTATAAAATTATGTATTTTTAATGTTGGTTAATTTTTGACATGATTCAGAACAACATACAGAAAATTCCTTAACTACCCAATTTACATATCACTCGTTATTTACCCTTTCTGAGTGCACTATCAATGCACATTATGAATTATTAGAGAAATAAATAAACATAGGTAAAGTAACCAATACTGAAATCAAATAACTAAATACAAAAGACTAATTTATAAAATATTGCATATTTACAAGTACTTCCTTCAATTCCTTAGCAAACAATCAATGTGGGCCCAAACAAGACAACAGAACAAAAGACTGTACTTTTTCCAAGCCTCTCTGACGGCTATTAAATCGATGGCTATGGTCAAAGAGGTATAACCTCTTATATTAGACTAATACGCTAAACATAAATTATTAATCGGCTGTTGTTGCCTTCTCTATTGTCTCCACATAACTGATAGTTGATAGAGACCATACAGGATTAATCTGGACATCAGATAAATTTGAGTTCTAGATGAGCTTTTATCTCGTTTAGAACTCAACGAGTTGGTAAGAAGTATTATATGGCTGACAGGTCTTATTATATTCTTCAATTATATTGCTAGCTATTAATAATATTGCTTTAAACCAGAGTAATATATCGAGGAAATACAATGGAATGTTATTATAATACTATTTTACCATAAACCAAGATACTTGGCTCTCAAGTTGGTTATGTGTGGCCTTGACCCATTCTGATCTCAGTTTTAAGAACGCAAATATTCAATGTACTTTTTTAAAAGTTTTTTTTTTAAGCTTCTATCGGTTCCATTCAAGGTTTGAAAACATCTGAAAAATAATTCGTTTTGTTGCTAATACTGACCTTTTTTACTTAATTTTTAATTTACATAAAATCTTTATTCATTCCTCAATGTGTTGAAATATGTTGAAATTGAGTAATGCAAAAATGTTATAGGATTAGTTACTTATAAATCGTATCTAGAACAGAAAAAAGAATCTAAAAAATTGACGTTTGTGAGATACATGTAGTTTAAAACTATTGTTCATATGCTATTTTATTCTCACAAGATCTTATGTCCATATTGCTTGGATATTAGATCTTAGTTTTCACTCATAAATAACTATTTAATTGATTTATAATAATGGAAGATTCATGAATTAAAAAAAAAATCTTTAATTTATTTTTCTAAACTATTTTCTTATTAGCAATCATAAAAATTATATGTTTTTAATTTAGATTGAAATGCTTTGTTAAATGTTTTCATATATATATTTCGGTACCTTGTTACTACAATGTTGTTTGATACACATATATGCAAATGAGAAAAACGATATCAAAGATTCTGAGTATCTTTTTATTTGTGGCCTTTGGATGATACCCGGTCACGATTTTTTGACGTTGATCTATGTATAGTTTTCGACCCAAAAAACCGTTTGGTATCAAAATCTTTGATATTTCAATTTTGTAACATACAGCCTTGTAATACTAAGGTAGGGACTTGTAGGTCAAAGGAACATTTATACAATAAATCAATGATCGATTTATAGGGTTACCATGGAGGGATAAAAATATGTAAAGGTATAAACACATTAATTTTTTATATGGTCCAACTTTTATTTTACTCTTTATGCTAATATTTTGTTATAGATATAATAGAAACTAAACTTTGCAAAAATGAATAGGGATTTTGAACCACTAATTTTGTTGTATTTTAATATTATTTGTATTATAACAGCATTCATATATATCAGAAATTGTACTACATTAAATGTTGTAAAGGATAAACATTTCCAAAAATTTAAAAAACGCTAGGTAAAGTATATAATACTCAATTAGCAATGTCCCTATTATATATATATGTAACTTGGTCATAGGTCCACAATGCAGCGAGAAGAATATGTATAAGGAATAAACACATTAATTTTTTAATATGATTCACATTTTATTTACTCTTTTGTAATGGTTAATGGGTAAAATATAAAGTGGATAGCCCTATTTTTATATTGCACAACATTAATACATCTGGCGGTTAGTTTACATTACAAAGCTCTTGAGTATTTGTATGCTTAAAGCAGATAAATCAAGTAATTTGCCTTTAAACGATGTGCTAAGCAGGGAATTAGACTGAGTCCATTGCTATTTATAGCCTGCATGGTTGATACCTAAAAATGTTTAGAAAGGTTGAACAGCAGTGGACATGTGAAGAATGTGTACAGTTGACACAAAGTTGTTACTAATGCAGAAAATATCATGCCGAAGACACGATTGCAACTGAAACAAAAAAATCAGGGTATACAAGAGTAGTAATAAAAATTTATAATATAATACTTATAATACGAACTACAGACTGAGCGTAAGATGAAAACATGTTGGATTAACGCGTAAACAGTATCCCAACTACAGAGCTAAAAAAATAAAAAAATTGCAAAGCCACTTTTTAAACATTTATTACAAATATATATTTTAATTAATAAAGATATAATAAATTTATTTAGTTTTGTTTATAATTACTAAGATAAATGCTTTGCGTAAAGTGAATTGTAGAATTAGGAGTTGTGCTGATTCAACAAGGACGATGATTGTCAGTATCCTGAACTAGGAAAATATTTAACAATGTTAATCTTATTATACATTTCGTATTTGCGTGTTTATAATGTTAAAACGATCGTGATCTGCTTAATTTTTTATATTTAGATATTTAACTTGAAATTATTTAATAAGTCAAGCATTACCCATTGTTTTGTTAAAAACAAAAAATCAAATCAGAAGAAATATGTTTTTATAATGCTTTTTACATCTTTTTTTTCAGTCATAAAAAACGTATTTTTCCCAGTGATTTATCTAAGTGCTGTTGTGTTAGTGACATAACATAAAACAAATACGTTGCGTAAATATGCTTATGTCAAATCATGCTTACTATCAGCATGTTTCGTCATGTAACTGTACCCATGACCTGTTATGCATCATATTATTTATAAAACTAAATCATAAAAAAAGGGGCGTGGTGATAAGCCTTTCGCATTTTATTTCTTTAGTTGTCTCAATGTATCTGGAGAAAATTGCTAATTAACTATTCACAACGTGTACACACAATTGAAGGAAAATACAGTGTAATGGAAGTCAAAAGAACAAAGCTGAATGCAAGGCCTAACTATTTTCGAAGAAATTTTCTCCGAGAATTGCTCATCAAGTCTACGTTGGAAGAAAGAGAAAGAAGAGAAAGCCCTAATGTAATTATTTAGAAAAAATAAATTTAAAAAAGTTTGATTTCGGTATTGGATGGTAAGTGGTGAAATAGGAATATACCACGTTGGAATGATAACTATAGGTTTTGAGGTTAATCAATAATAACTATAATACCACAAACTTAGCTTACACTGTTTAGATTTGTTTTATTTTTTATGAAGTATTTTTCTTAAATATTTAGGTTACCTGTTAACTTGGTCAGCATTCCACTCCAACCACCCTGTTTATGACCATACCTCTACAAAATAGTATAAGGGTTTTATATACTCTTTAATTGCTGTGACTTTCCTCTCTAAATAGGACTGCGACCTTATGTATATTTGATAAAATAATTTTCATGAATAAGATCATGCTTTGAATTCATTCACAATATTAGTTGACTTTATATGTGTGAGGATGAAAATTGTCCGGGTGGAGGTCAGAAAAAATTATCTTAAATAAGCAGAACAATTTATTTTAAAGCCAACGTTTCGACCCACTTTACAGGTCTTTTTAATGGCATCAACAGTTGCCAGGTTTTGTCATTCCTTATTTTGTCTCTCTTGTAAAACTTAAAAAAGTGGAATAAATGCCTTTCTGTAGTTATTGTTGCTTTTATGATAAATTTAAAAACACGTACTTTTTTAAAATAATATTATAATAAAAAATTTTCCTATCCTTCTGTTAACTGGCGGATCTATCCACATCTTGAATAAATAATTATATTTCAGATTGTCTAAGACCACTTCCGAGCAAATGGTACCATGGAGCTCAGTATTGATCCAATAAATTAACTATGAGAATCGTCCCTAGAAGCATTTTGTTAATCTTAAAATATCATCAACATTGCGATAAAAGATTAGTTATTAAATAACGTTTCGCGACTGCGAAAAGGAAGAGCAATAATGTATTGTAACAAATTGGAAACGACACTTTCCTGGAGTGTACTTCAAGGTTCATTGTTAATTCCTATTTTCATAAATAATCTCCCACGGCTAATGTAAAATAGTTCAAAGAATGAAATTTTAGGATTTGCTAATGTTAATAAAGTCTGGATATTAACATTATTATGTAAGATGGGAATCGCTCTCTGAAAAAGAACATGAACTACAATGGAATTAATACTAATTGCAATCACATTTTTCATTCTAAGTAATATATTGAATTTATTATTATCTTTCAGAGATTCCTATGTTAGATTTTCCTTACTTACAATCATAATGGCTTCCTATTGCAAAAATAATTAATATTTTACTGGGTACTTGGAATTCTTTCTTCTCTTTGTGGAAACCAGAAGTTAAAATTTGACACAGTATGAGAGATTTAAGTGCTATTAAAGTGCTAAATTTATTTATTTTAATTAAACATAATGGTGATAGTAAATTACCAACATTATATTTTATGATGATTGTTTATGGTGACTATGATACTTGGGCGTTCCAAAAGTTGTGTGACAATATTTGACAAGTCATTAGTAAAAACCATATGACTTTTTTTATTTTAATTTACGATAATTCGGTTTTCTGTTTGTTCTTATTGAAGAAAAAAGAAATTCAAGCAGGAAATTTATTACAGGAAAAAGATATAATGGAGAGATGGAGAGAGTATTTCAAGGAGCTGCTGGAGGGGAGAGACGCTAGTCAAGATGAGACCCATAATGCGGGGGTGGAGTATGCAGAAAATGGAGATTTCATCCGCGTGGAAGAACTGCAGGAAGCTATCTCGAAGATGAAGCTGGGCAAGTCTGGACGAAATAACTCCCGAAATGATGAGGTATACGGGCAGCATAGGTGAAGAAATGTTTCTCCATCTCTTAAATTTGGTATGGAAAAAGAAAAGGATACCGAAGGATTGGGAGATCGCGGTGATGGTGCCCATCTACAAGAAGGGAGACAATATAATATGCAATAACCATCGAGGCATATCTCTGCTCAGTGTGCCAAGCAAGCTCTATTCAAGAATCCTAGAAGCAAGGGTAAGAAGAGTTGCCGACTGCCAGATCGGAGAAGAGCAGTATGGATTCAGAAACTCGAGGAGTACACAGGACCTGATTTTCACTTTAAGGCAGGTCATGGAGAAGTCCGTCGAGAAAGGTAAAGAACTTTCCGTCTGCTTCGTGGATTTAGAAAAGGCATTTCAAAACTGAGGATATAGAGCGAGCTCTGTCGGAAAAGCAAGTGGATATTGGCATGATTCTGGCTGTCAGGAGTCTCTACCGAAAAAAATAAACATTATAAGGACTGGCAACCACACCTCCAAGGAGTTTGAAACGATGCAGGGAATATGCCAGGGGTGCAGCCTAAGTCCCCTACTGTTCATATTGGTGCTGGATTGGGTGCTGAAGAGAGCAAAACCCAGATTGCGGCGTTTTCAACTAGGGCATAGGAACCTAAATCCTACTTTGTATACAGTTCTCCCTTTTGCTGATGACCTCGTCGTGTTCGCTGCGGATGACCGGTACCTACAATACAACGTAAATATCATGCAAGAAGAGTTGTCGAGCATTAACATGGATATTAATCCAGATAAGACAAAATGCATGAGGGTAGGAAGACGTCCTCACCGTGTTATGAGAATATTGAGACTGAAGGGATCTGTCCTAGAACAGGTGCAGGATTTCAAATATCTAGGAGCAGCTGGTAGATTGTTCAACGCAGTTCGGAAGGGTTTCCTCAACAAAAGAGAGGTGGCGAAGAAGATGACGATATCCGTCTACAAGTCTACGTCTTTCCTATCTCACTCCTTACTTCAAACCCTTACTTCAAAACAACAAAGGGCAGTTCAGACATTGGAAATGAGATACCTAAGAAAGGTTGAAGGAAGGACCAGGAGAGATAGGATTCGCAATACTACAATAAGATCGAACCTCGAGGTATAGCCGGTAGAAACCACTCTTGGAGAAAATAAACTAAGATGGTTTGGGTAACTCCTGAGGATGAGCACGGAGAGAACGGCCAGGATAACATATGAGAAGACAGTAGACGGAAGACCAAGAGGAAGACCACAGAACTGGGAAACCTGGGAAGAAGGCGTGCGGGAGGCATTCAGGAAGCGAGGGCTGGACTGGACCAGGAGGAGAGAATTGGTTCAGGAAAGGTACACCCGGGTCAATCTCTATAGAGGGCATCCCCACACTGCGCAGCGTTAGAGAGAGAAGGATTATGATGATGATGAAGATAATTCGGTTTTCTTTTTGTTCTTATTGTAGAAAAAATAAATTCAAGCATTATGTATGCTTACAAGTAATGCATTTCGACCCGAATTCATTTACAGTATTGATTTCGAAAAGTTGACATCTATTTAAGATTTATAGTTTTAATTTAATTTTAATTAATAGTTAATGTAATTATATAATTATTGTAATTTTAATTTTATTAATTTGTACCAACATATAAGTAATAATGTCTTTTTTATATAACGTATGTTAAAGTTACCAAATTGTTGTTAATCCTTATTGTAAAAACAAATTTAAAAGGCACATAGTATGCTCAAGTATGGAATGTGCCAACAAATAAACGGTCCTTTCAAAGGGTTACTTTGAAAGGAAACACAACAAAGTAATGCATTTATTACCAATAAAATGCAAAACTATTAAGAAAATTAATAAATATTATATTGACAACATACAATTTTATTTACCTCGGCGCATTTAGTGAGTTATAATAGTCTTAATATAGTACAAGGAAGTAATATATTTAATTTTCATGAATAAATGTTTTTCTCATTAAATAATACAACAATTAAATTCAAGGAATTTATTGAATAATTAATAGTTTACCAAATAAATAAGGAGAATAAAGTGGTTCAGTCAAAAAATAAATCCTGAAATAGTGAAAATATTTGAAAGTAGTATAAGTCCATTTGGATCTAAAAAAATCATTTATTCTTCTAGATGGTTTTAATGATTATTATTTCATAATAAAAATTTTTAATAAAGTAGTTCTAAGGAGACCTTAAGATATAGGGAATATAAAAAATATACTTATACCAATTTCAAATATAACTCATCATTTATTAGAAAGCCACATTGCAGGTCATCTGAAAAACTCAATAAATTAGATTAACAAAACTATATTTAAGACTAAAATAATTGGTTTCTAAAGAAAGTTATTAATATATTTTTTTTATTTCAAGGAATTTTCCTGCAGTAAAACTATCTATATATTATATATTTCTAATAACTATTAGCGTACTTTATAAAAAAAATTAGTACAAAAATGCTAAGCAATGTAAATATCTATTATTTAAGTTCATACTGTATATTACACATATATCTGACTACTGTTATCTTCGGAAATCCGTATATATATATATATATAACAAAATGTATATAAGTAACATCACTTATATATGTATATATAAGTGATGTTAGCTATGGAATACAGTTCCAAATCTATTCCGTCTCCAGCCAACAGGATCTAACCTCAAAACCTTGCTCCGCGTTGAGACCACTGACCTTATAAAACTATTGGGAAAACTCAGCGAATAGAACCAGAAATGGGAACCAATTATGCAAAGTTTGTGAACTTTAGAAATTCCGTTTCTCGGCCTTGGCTATAAAAAAAAACGTTCGGCGGAAACGCTAAAACATTCGAGAATGAATCTCTGAATAATCTCATTGTTTAGAACCTCGGTGATGTTTATATTACATTATTTTGGATAATTTTTTATTAAACATATTTTTTAATTACGGAGTGGGATGGCTCACTTGTTAAGCGCTCAGTTGCCAAGCCGAATATCGAATCCCGCACTCTGGCGACTTTTATTTGATCTGTTAGCAGCCGGAGATAGATCCTATGGGATCTAGGACCCTCCTTGGACTCATCCAGCCTCTATAAAGTGGGTACCCAAGATAAGGGGGGAATATAGCAGTTGTGCGTGATCTACGACAAATCACTTCCCTACACAACCGTTGTCCAAGAAACAGTACAAAATCTACCATGTATTGAATCTATGACCCTCCATGGGTTGTAGTGGTACATGATTTGTTTTTTCATTTATTAATTAGTAATAGAAATGATGAAGTTTTTACATCAAAAATTTAGATTTCATCACAAATAATTTGCTTCCACGTGTGTAAATGTTGGTTGGAATTTCATCTTATATCCTATATCTCTTAAAAATACTAATAACTTCCATGTTCTCTGAGAAAATCCTCCTATTTATTTAAATTCTATTTCACTTCCTGAGATCAGACAAGGAAGGTGGTCAAAAGTTCCAAACTAATGGATATCAATTTTGAAATAGGAGTATAGATTACATTGTACAGAAGCCATTTTTTACCACAAGTCGAGTGCACAAAATGGAAATATTACTTATTTTATAATTTATTTCAATCCAAATACTACAATAATTTCCCTTAGTATAATACATTAGTGGAAAAATTCCAACTAAAAACCTTAAGTCTCTAAACTAAAAACTAAAACCGGAAATTGAAAATACCTGTCCAATATTTCGTCTATTCAGGCATCCTCAGGGCACAAAGAGAATAACAGCAAAGCAAAACATGAATAATGCACCCAAAAACACACATCCCACCACCTCCAAGGCTCAAATGCAACTACTGAATCAGAGGGAAGGTTACTAGATTCCCAGCTGGCTAAGGTTAGATAAACACAGCTGATAAATACTCCAGAATTTGAAACATCAATATACACTCACCAAACCCCCAAAAACCCAACAGGAAAACAAAATAATATAAATAATAGTAACAAAGAACAGAAGACCAAAAACCATATGAAAAAATGAAAGTAAAAGTGCAAGAAAAAAAGATAATTTATCAAAAAACCAGTGAATTTATGTTTATTCCACAAAATATACATTGGAAAAGGGAAAGGTCAACACAGACATTAGGTTAATACATAAGTGGAAAAATTCCAACTAAAAACCTCAAGTCTCTAAACCAAAACCTAAAACAGGAAATTGAAAATACCTGTCCAATATTTCGTCTACTCAGGCATCCTCAGGGCAGAAAGAGAATAACAGCAAAGCAAAACATGAATAATGCACCCAAAAACACACATCCCACCACCTCCAAGGCTTATTTTATTAATAAATAAAATTAAACTTGTGCTAGAAGAGTTTAATAACCTGGAAGATAATCTTTCCTTACTTCCAAACGTAATTCAGGTAGAACACATATAGACATCAAACTAGGATAAACTTTGACAAATCCGTTTTATACACGATTGTCTTACTTGAAATACTAAGATTAGTCACGACATCCACTGCATCCTATATAAGTCCATTTTCAGTTTACCCATTACATAGTTTTGTGGAAACATTGCATTGTTTGCTACTAATCAACTATTATTTGCTACTTTTTCATATTACTGCTCATGTCATTTTGGAATAGGACATCGAAGATCTGTTAGGGGTATATTTTAACTTCCACACTTTTTTTAAGGGTGTATTTTTCCCCCACACTTTATGTAATTCAAGTAAGAATATAGTTACGCAGATTAGGTACTTCAACAGCGGTACCATACCGAACTACTCTGCCTAAAACATCAAACCTACTTTCCGAATAAATACATATATTGGATAAAACTAAGAAAGATATGTTTCTTCATATCACAATATTTTCAATGATTTGTAGTAGAAAATATCAAAAGCAAGAAAACCCTATTTGAAGTTTTCTCACACATAATTATTTTTAAAAAATGTATGAAATGAAATCGCTAATCATTGAGGAAGGAGATTGCGATCTAAATGACGGGATGGTGTGGAAGCTTAAAAAGGAAATACGCAAATACGAACGGAACACTATCTAGTTTTTTGACACGAAATGATATGATGAGTATTATTTCTTGCAACATCTGATTGGGGACAGCTTTTACATCCGTTTCCAGAGAAAAATAAAATGGCATTCTGTTTCCGATTTCAGTTCGGGTTCAAGATCAAGAAATTAATTTTTATTAATAAAAATAATAAGGCTTAGCGATTACGAAGGATCGATGCCGATATCACAATTTTCTGTTACCAACTTCCGTCCACGGATCACTACCTAAACCCAAATCCGCCAGATCATTCTTATCTTTTTATTAATACTAGGGAAATTATTGGTCAACGCAATTATTTTATCACGGCAGGCCAAGCTGCGTCTGTACAACATTAGTCCGCCTAGTTTTGTTGTATGGATCGAAGACAATGACCAAGCTGATTGAGCATGATCTTTTAGTCTTCGAAAGAAAGATCCTCCGAGGAATCTTCCGTGGGGTTTATCTAGATGGGAACTGGCGAAGGAGATCAAACGAAGTTTACTCTATGTTCAATGAAGCAGATGTTGTTAACTCCTTAAAAGTTAGAAGACTGTGATGGGCTGGTCATGTGGCTAGAATGGAGGACGAGGCCATTCCTAAAAAGGCTTTAACAGAACCTCTGTACGGCACGAGAAGAAGGGGGAGACCGAAGCTGAGGTGGTCGGATAGTGTGGAGAGAGACGCGAGAGATATCCTGGGAGTCAGTAGCTGGATAACAGCTGCGAAAAATAGAGGCGACTGGAAGAAGCTGGCAGAAGAGGCCAGGACTCATCACCGAGTTGTTGTGCCGTATATTAATAATAGGGAAATTATTACTGAATAATTGTGTTCTTTCTCAAAATGAGCTCTTTGTTATTGTTTTTTTATTTAACGTCTCTTTATGCTGCAATGGCTAATCAACGATGCTACATTGAGAAGTCTAAATTTAGCCGATACAGGTTTAATTAGGATAGGATTTTTAGGAGTACCTGACATCGTACAGGCTCGGGACTCTCATTTAACGTCCCTTCCGAAGAATGGCATAACCAAGGATTTTTTACTTCCTTTAAAAAATCATAGGGCCAACTATTGGGCTACGAACCCGCGATCGAGGGCTTGTAGGTTGTTACGCTAACCACTAGACCACAGGTCGTCCTAAAATGAGCTCATAGAGTTCTTCTTGGATGAAATTTACTTCACAAGAAGTCGTTTTTATTTTGTTTCGGACGGAACCGTTGTCCCAGAAATACCGAGTACTGAGACTCTTCATGTGAGATAGGTTTTCATTGCTTAGTTCTTTTATTATATTCGTAAATTTATTATACTTTGGCAACCATTTTTAATACAATAGATAGATCGTGCCGAAAAGTCCACTATGACGATTAATACTGATAAATAGTATAGTATTATTCCTATTCTCTTTCTGTAAGATAGTTATTTGTCAATAGAATTACTTGACATGACAGAATTACTTATTCAGATGCTTATCTCTAAAAGAGTCAATGGTGAGCGGAAAATTGAGATAATATTAGAGAATAATAGCATAGTAACTTAATAACAAGCAGCTTAAGCGCTTCACAAATTGAAGCGCATTTTAGTGGAAATAAGAAAATAGGAAGCTAGATGTCCTCAATTGGAAGTGTGATGCACAGGGCAGGGAGTGGTGGAAGAGGATAATTCAGGAGGTCGTGGGTCATGCTGGCTTGTAGAGCCGGAAGTTAGCCTATCTTATATAAATCCATTTCCAGTTTACCCATTATAGCATTTTCTTGAAAGACTGCATAGGATTATTTACTACTACTTTGTTTAAAGATTTCAAGATGTTCAAATATTATAGACCGTGTTCCGATTCTAACTTCTTCAGTACGATACGGCCTCAGGGGTAAGAAGCTGACCGGACGATTGGCTAACAAGGGTAAACAACAAGAGGAGTGACCCAGTGTTATCCTTGACAGTGGAGGCTACGGTTGAGCAAGGAGGCCTGCAATAGCTGGCGAGTGATATGCATCTCCAATCAGGGGACAATGTCTTTGAGTAGGTCGGCTTTCACTGTCTTCGGTGTCTTTCGTCGTATGGGGCTTCAGGGTCAGGAGTATCGAAAGCCGTCTTGTGATAAGGCATTCGATTAAGAAAGAATTGCTCAAATCTTAACAAGTCAAGTTAACCATATTAACAATTCTATGTTAAACACAATATGTTTCAAATGAGTCAGGTTGTTCAAACTTTAACAATTAACAATTTTATTAATTGTTATTTTGATGGTGATTATTTTTAAATATTTTTGTTTTGAAGAGAAAAGATTTGTCCTTGCATTTCGTACATGAATCTCGTCCTTCCCATTCTGGTTAGAAGTGTGTAACTGTAGTTGTACATGTAGTAAATATACCTATAAAAATACCCATTCTGTTTACCTAAAGTTGGGGAAAAATATTAGACCAATGAATATTGCGTGGTAAATACATAGCTTTAAGCAAACATTAAGTCCGTTTTCATTGAGACTGAAGCACCTTTCTTAAACACTCTTCCCTTGAAAACAAAGGGAAACATGTTATAGTTTTCATATTGAATTTATAATCTTGGAAAATAATTGAACAGAGTATTTTGCAATGCAAAAAATTTCAATTTTTATTTACTTGGATAAAATATAAATCATAATTCGATTTTTATTTTTTAATCTGTTGCAGCTAGTATCAATTTCAAAGATTCCATCCTTGTGTTTTTCTCTCTTCTTCAATTTTTCATTCACGTGGTTCTCTCGTGTCAATATATATAATACTGTATATATGTGTATATTATGAATATTACACAGTAGTAATATTCCTCGCGGATGATCTGAGATTGCGACATCACGATTGCGTCCGACTTAGCCGGATTCACCTTGATACCGTTCAGTTTGAGATCTACTATTTTTGTCTAGGATGTCTCTCAGCGCATTGAAGCTGGATGCGTAAAAGCCGATGTCATCAGCATAGCTCATGGATGCTTCACTGAGACCACTGGTGCCGTGAAGATGACAAACAGTAATGCTCCCAGTACAGACCCTTGAGGTACTCCATAGGTGGTGGTGCTAGAAGTCGAGTAGTTTTTCCCGAATCGGACGACGAATGATCTTCCACTTAGATTGTTTTGGACCAGACGACACAGCGAGGCGGGAAAACTAAACTCTTCCAAGCATCGGAGTAGCAGTGTGTGAGACACACTGTCAAAGGCCTGCGTGCAATCCAGGCAGGTGAATGCTGTAGCTTTGTTCCGGTGCATCTGCTCTATGGTGTGGGACTGGAGTTTTGCAAGGTGGTGTTCGCAAGATACTCCTCGTAGAAATCCAGTCTGCTCCGGTGGGATGATGTTTTCCTCCCCGAAGTGAGTCAGCAAATGATGGTGTATCAGCCTTTCGAAAATCTTGCTTATGTGGGAAAGCAAGCTGATCGGCCGATAGTGTTCTGGTTAGTCTTCTTTCTTCGCCGGTTTGAGTAGCGGCACCACGGTTTCCAGACTTCTGGGAAGTATGAGATCCTGAGGCAGGAGTTGAAGATGTTTAGTAGGAAAGCTTTACCCTCCCTAGGTAGTATCTTCATCAATATCATCAAGGAATATCATCCTGACCTGATGACTTGTTCCCATTCGTGCGGCTTAACACCGACTCGAGCTGGCCGAATGTGGAGAACAGAGGTTTCTCTTTGGGGCACGGTAGTGGTTGTCATTGGTGGAGCGTCAATCAGCCGAGCAGCTTCCTTCTCTTCATAGCTATTCGCCAAGAGTTCAGCCTGTTCCCCAGACGTCAGCAAGTTGCCCCCAGATGTTAGGTGCACAGTCCTCTTCTTTGCTACGTGGGTCTTAACTAGCCGCCAGAACTGGCGGTGGTCCCAATGGGTCCTAAGTTGCTGATCGTGCCGGAGTGAAGTCTTTCAGTCACACATGAGGCTGGCTATCTGCCGGATCATCGCATTGATGGCCGGTTTTAGCCCATAGTCACGTGTGCGCTGAAAGATATTCCGCAGGTTGTTCTTTTGGCCAATGAGGGTGAGTATATGCTTCGGGTGCTTCCTGATGGCGTTGAGTTGCGGACTGAACTTAGGGATGGCTGCCACCGCTTCATCTACTTCCTCTGCAGTCCGTAGCCGGTTGACCAAGGGTAAGGTCTCTTCAATACTAGACCTGTATCCTTTCCAGTCGGGCTTGTGTAGTAGGTATTTACTTACTTCTAAATGAAATTATAGCATGCAATTGAATTATTGCTAGAAATCCATTTCATACCAAAAACTACGAGAATGAAACGATTACGCTTCCCTCAGTACAGTCAACTTTATCAAGACACAATTAGACTTGATAGAGTTGACTGTATTAACTCTATTGAAGCCACGTAGTCACTGAGGCTTCAGAAATATCTTTAGGAGATTAGCACAAATGTTTTTCCACCAGTTAACCCTTATACTATTATGTAATGTTCAATGAACATTCTTCCCCATATATACATCGCAAATTGCGAGAACACGGGGATATGGGATCAGTGATGGGAATAGATTTGTCTTACCGAGGTACGAACCAGGATAGCTCAGGTGGTTGAGCACCATGACGGAAACCTGGGAGAGCCGGGTTCGAATCCCGGCCCTGGGCATATCTTTTCTCTTCAAAATAAAATTATTTAAATATTATTATTATTATTATTCGTAACATTTTCAGCTTTATTCAGAAGTAAAGGATTATAATAATTTAATACGACTATTAGCTGCCTAAAGAATTCGAACCACACTCTCAGGACAACAATTTAATTATTGGAATTATTCAGATAGATATTTGCTATTTATTAAAATATAAATTATCTACCATATCAGCGTGCCAGCCTTCAGCAAAAATTTATTTTATATACATTAAGTTTTGGCCATTGCTTTCTAATTGAAGATTTTCTTTATGTCACAAACTTATTTTTCGGAACTACCAACTGATTAAAAAACATTATTTAGTTGCATCTGTTAATCGTAAAATTCGAAGCAGAACCATCGTTAAATTGTTGTGCAATAAATTTTGTTTTACGAACTAGATGTACTCTCGCTTGATGGTCCCTGTAATGCGTGACGAATCACAATCACTATACTAAAGTATTTCACACTTAGTATAGTTGCAGCATGAAACGAATTGAAAGACCTGTAGCCTATTTTTAATGTATTCTTAAAGTTAAGAATGGAAGCTAAAATTCAATAAAACATGGAATTATAAAATTCACTTTTTTAATTCACATTGTTCTAATACGTAATTAGTCGAAATATTGCGTGAGCTGCAAAACTCCTTACTTATATTACTGAAATACAGTAGAGCTCGGTTATTCGAACGTCCATTATCCGAACTAGGTTTTTTGGGGAAGGTACAAGAAAATGTCGATATTTTATTTTTAAGAGAATAAAATTCAGGATATTTTCTCTAAAATTTCATTTTATAGGACTATTGTTCAATTCTTTCTATAATACTTAAAACGCAGAATTAATTGCAATGAATAAGAAATCAAGATCATAGCAATGTAATATTGCAACTTTCCTAGCGTCACAGCATTAATAAATATTCCTATTTACGTACTTATTTTTATTGGTGTATATTTTTTTATTTGCGTACTATATAACCAAACAAAGGTATTTTTTTAATTTACAAACGTAACAGTTCTTTGGCACAATACACTTTTACAAAGTGAATTTCCGAACATTTGACTATACAAACAACATCTGGTGACTTTAATTCGAATAATAGACTCCCTGCTGTATTTGTATATACACACATGTGTTTGCTATAAGAATGAAGTCTCTAAATCTAACTCAATGTATATAGTTTGCAATTCAACAGTATTTGAAAAGCTCTCTGCACGCTATTTTACACTTAAAACAATTATATTAAAATAACAAGTTATTTTAAGTTATGGACAATAATTTTTGTCAGCTACTCGGCCGAACCAAAAGCAACGGAGATAGACAATGGCAGTAACTGTAAATTGACAAAATTACCGAGACAAGACGTAACAGACGGCCAGTTGGGAAAGCAGCGTAGCTAACCTGCGAATCCGATCCGCGCAATCTCTCTTCAGTCGATGAACTCGAGGCTTCTTGTATCTAGGGCTTTATTTTATCCTATCGCATTCCATATACTACTCAAATATCTCTAAATATCGCAATAAACATATTTATTAATTATGAAATTAATAAGGATCATATTAGGAAGTGTATGTCTACATACTCGGTGAATAAGTGGTTAAGTCGAATTTTGGCCGAAATGAGTTTCATACACTTAGTGAAACGAAATAGTGTTATTTCCGTTCTGAATAAGGGGGGTTATATCAGGCATTGGCTTGAACAGGTGTTTTTGCTTATATTACAACTTCATTTTGAACCTGAAACAAAGAAAATGAACACGATTCCGCCTTCCTCATTACAGTTAACTCAAAGTGGACGAAATTCGAATTAACCACTTATTCACAGGAGCTGCAGATATAAAATATTTAAATGTACATTCCATAGATCCGGGAGAAAAGTTGGAAATTTTATATAAATATGCGACGCATAAATAGATTTATGTTTGCACTATTTTTTGTTTAAGGTAGACAGACTGTTGGTAAAATAGTGAATCGAAGAAAGGATTTAATTTTTTACCTTACAGTTTACATTTTGAGCAGAGCAGCAATAAAAGGTAATATGTTTATTTATATATAATATAAGACGATCGGTAAAAGACTTGGAAGCAATGATAATGATTTGAGTTTTAACAGCATTGAGCCCAAAGGTAATTGTATAAGAATGTTCGCACTTAACAGGTGGGAACTGCACACTGAACTATTTACCTTCCTCCACAATCTCTTGACAATTCTGCTTTACTGTTGCAATCTCATTCTTCAAAGGCGAAAGGGTCCACTCACCTGGAGAAGCAGATGAAGTACGAAGACACAGCTGTCGAGACCACCGGTTAAACCAGAGGATCAGACGCTGATAATCGAAATAACATAGAGAAAATAAATTAAATAAAGTGCTGAACTTACATGCTAGTACTCCATGGTAACGAAGTTCGTTGCCTTTCCATGGCCGTGTAAAATATCATTGTACATTCAGCAGTATCTTTCGACGTTCTGGGAACCTCTCGTGTACACCATTTAAATGTTATTTAAAATAGTTGTTTAAAGGTTCTTAGCTTTAAACATTAGCATAGTTTGGCTTAAATCTTCCTAGCTTAATTTAATCATTATCTTAGCTTGGCTTTGTAGGTAGAAGACTGTTTAGATATTTTTTAATGAAAATATTTACTTCATGTTTCATATTAATTTCAAAGAAATGGTATCTTAATCCTGAACGAAAAAAAACCCAGTTAAATGGAGTGGCAAAAGTTTGATATCATTGTTGCCTCTTATCAATTATGACTCTTATCAATCCATAAAAAATCAATCATCAAGTTGTTTAGTCAGATCAAAAAATTGGATTCAGTTTTCAGATTTCGATAAAATGATAACCTTATCTGGACGTCATTACAATAGAGATATTTTCGGATAATCTTTGCTTGTTTCTATTTTTGTAATATTCCGCTATAATAAAAAAAAGGTTACGATTGTTCATTGTGGTAGTGAATCAATCATTAATGAATACATTATAATGGATGATCACAGAAAAGCAACATGAAGAAATAATGATTAATAATCAAAATGTGCTTTTTTTTATTATCAAAAGTCTTTAATCGACAACGGAAAATAATAATTACTTCCCAGCATGAAAAAACGAATGGTTCCCGACACATGAATCATAGAATTCAAAAATTGAATTAGTCGACGATTTTGGATAAAGAAAAATCTTGAATCTTGAAACATCTATTATGATCAAAACTATATGGTGCTACAATTCCAAATAGATTACTTTAACTTTCTATAGCCCTATTCTTTTTGATGTTTTCGTAATACGAAGGAACGTACTTAAGACAAAAGTGAACATGGTAATGGTCAAATGGTTATAGTTGAAATCAGAAAATGGGACATCTTTTGCAACGCTTCCTAATGGAATGCGCCTGAAAAGATTTTTTTTTCTTCAAATCCATCTGCTGTATAACATTTTTAATCTTAATTATACAATACATTTCTTCTGTTACTAATCGAAATACTTTTCTACAGTTTATCAGCAAACTATCAATTGACTAATGAAGCTTTTTCATGTTTCGTCGAATGTGCGTCATGTTCAAACAATAGAAAAAAAAGTTCTAATCAATTTCCTCAATATTTTTTTGTTTTTAATGTGGAAATGGTCGACTTGATATATCTTTAGAAATGTTTAAAATGGTCAGAGGTGCAGTCAATACATTTTACGCAAAAGTTCAATTTATTTTATTTTTGCTCACATCTCTGCCTATATTTTAGGCCATTGTCATGACAGAGAGGTGTTATGCAGGCAATGGGTACTCCCTTTATGTATAGATATATGAAGAAATGGTGGAGGAATTTAATAAAACATAACATATAAGCACCCACTACTAAAGCCTAACTTTAAACCTTTTAATTGTTACCAGAATATTAACATAATATAAGCATCACGAATTTATATAATAAGTAAAAATAAAGTTTAACTTATTTAACTTTTGCCAATGTTAGGGCAGAGAGAAGGTCCTGCTCATATTTTTTTTATACATTTATTTTTTCAAACATTTTTTTTTTATCAGGATAGCACATTGCGATTTCTTCAACAAGTAGGGACAATGAAGTCACGATGAAGGAGTTTCCAGAGAAGTTGCTGGAATTCCAAGAAGACTTTCCATTGTGCCGCAGCGGGCCGACATACATTCGCACCTGAGGATTGATCCGGCAGTCGGTACTTTCTTTTAGAAACTTGACAGCACAGATGATTCAGCGACATCAAGGACCAAGGATGTCTTTTCTGCTGAAGAATTGTGACCTACTGGAGGCTTCTCAATGTGTTGTTATAATAGGACACGCGAGTAATCACTAATGGCATTTCTAAAGTTCAGAGGAAGCGAGCCAGGAAAACTATAAAAAAGAACCATTTTACTTTACAATTAATTTTTATATGATTATCATATTTTATATTAAATAATATTTTCTGAGTTTAGTCACCATAAACATCCATCAATATCTGATCTGATATTGACTAAGAAGAGATCAGGAAATAACATTTATAAACATGTAAGGTTACTTGAGCAACCTTCAATCATCTGTTGAATGATGTTATTTATCTTTCAATCATCTCTGTGTTATTATTTATCTTAAAAACCTTCTTCATTGGTTATGTACAAGTGTTAGCCTCAACTTAGTGTTGAATTTACGTGTAATTTAATTCTTTACTTTTACTGAAAAAATCACGTTTAAAAAGATCTTAGAAATATTTTATCGATTTCAAGGATTACCTTGTTTTACCATGTTCTCATCCTGGAAATGTTATATTAAAGAAGTGGATATAAAATTTTATTTAAAACAAATCGTAAAAGATTTGGACCACACCATATTGGACTAAAATGTGCTGAGAAACTATATCATTGACATTCCCCTCCCTCAACAAAAATATATACGTATTTTATGTTTAGATTAGTGTGTTTCTTGATATAATTCACTAAAAGCTCATTTTTCACTGTTAAGGGATGATTATGATTCCAACATAGTCTCGAAACGTCGCCAAAAGGAAGTTAAAAGAATTGACTGAATCCCGAGAATCATAAATAAAAAATATTTATAGCAGTCGAGAAAAGTAGATACCAATGTATTTATATTTTTGAAATTGAAGGGGGGAAATTCAACGATAAGAGTATTTTTGGAAAAATACTTCAATATTAGGAAGGACTGCCATTTATTTTAAGGATCTGAACTTTAATGAAAACAAATATTAGGTATATAATAAATTTTAACCTTCATAACCCTCTTAGATAATAAAAAAGCTGTAAAAACATAATGATCAACTGGATAAAGTAACTCGCATTACTTAACTTCTAGCATTAACTAAACGTTAACTCGCATAACCCAGAAGATCCTTGTGCTTTATATGGTAAGGGAAGTGTACAAATGTTGATAAAATCAGCCGTCTTTCTTCAAGCGTATTAGTGGTTATTGTGGTTTATATATATATTATGTATGTGTATGTTTGTTGTGGTCTGTATTAAGTAAGAAAGTGCTAATGTAACATTACCTGAATCGGTAAACTGAGATTTTTTTTTAATTCAGGTTAATTTAAACCATTATCAGATGTCACATAGCATCCAAGCAAATACTTGAATTTCGTGCTATGTGCATTTATTATACCAGTATTCGTCGGCTTATATATCTCATAAGTTAAATTACATGAATTTATTTTTTATTATATATTGAACACATAACCTTTATATCACAATAACCACTTCTTGACATAAAAAAAGTAATAAATTATTACAATAATTTATTTTTATTCTATATATCATAGTGCAAAATAAACGGTTACTCCAGTCGTTATATACTCCTCCATTAGCTCAAGAACACTTTGAATAATAATATTTGCGTGGCAATCCACTCGCTTGTGCCAATATGGTTTAAGACACTTTGGATAAATTGGAATTATTTGTAAATAATAGCAGAATGAACTTGTAGCTTAAACACATTGATAATGCGTATTTGATGTAAATTTTGAGACAGTTCCTTAAGTGACCTTTCCTTCAACCTACATACACTCCACGAAATAAGTTTTACATTCTGGTGACAACATTCTTCAAAAGTAAAAGCCGTTTCGTCCTTAAACGATGTGCCAGATTCTTTGAACGAATATCAGCGAAAGTTAAAGGTGCCATGAGAAAAACTGAACAGACAAAAGAGTACAAGAAAGCGGAAAATTTTGTATATTCTTTCACAAGCTGGGGAAAGAGAACAGGCTGAGTTCTTTATGGTATGATTCTTGAAAAATTAAATATTTATGAGAAATAGTCTAGCTATGATTGTTGTATAAAAGTTTTTTATTGACAAAGTAATATTTTATTGTTACCTAGCACAGGAACGAGGAACTACTTTTTGTTCAGTATTTTATTGTGCCCGAACAGTGACGATTATATAAAATCATTTCTCTATTGTATAAAAAAGTTTTTAGCAATCGCCGTGTTACAGTTTATGTTATATAATTACAAAATATAAAAAAGTGAAATAATAAAGATGGGTAGCAAGTAATTCAGTTAAACTGATAAAATTGACAATTCACCTTCCGGCAAAACTTGGTCTTTCAATATAGGATCTAGCTCTACCATGTACTGAAATCAAGACCATTCATGGGTTTTATTGTTACTAAGCTTTTTATACTTTATCATTTTATACGACTGATAATAAAATATTTTTTAATTTTGTCTTCATATAGGTTCATTAGGGATAGTGATGAAATTGATACGAGTTGGACAGCTTTTAGGAGGATACTCATTGATGCCTCGAAATAGGTCTGTGGCGAGAAGAGCGTAAGATCTGGTCCCAGACGAACTGCCTGGTGGACAGAAAATGTTAAAAAGACGATCCAAGAAATGAAGGCAGTTTGAAAGAATCATATGAGCCTGAAAACTCCCGCTGCTTATCAAGTGTACAAGGATCGGAGGAAAGAATCCAAGATAAGAGTGCTGGAAGCCGAACAAAAATCATGCGAAGATTTCGGCCGGAAGCTCGAGGAAAACCCTAAAGAAAACCAGAAGATCTTCTATAAAGTTCTCAAAGGAATGGGAAGGGAACGGCCGGCTTCTCTGAAGGGAATTAAGTATAGAAATGGAGATATTATCTGGCGTGATGAACTAATCATGGAAAGATGGAGATTGTACTTCAAAGATCTACTAGAGGGAAGAGATGTAGAGCTCGGTGAGACCCAGAGAGTTGCAGAGGAGGTTTGGGTCGATGACAACTATATCATTGGAGAAGAACTGCAAGAAGCCATCAACTAAGTCAAACTAGGCAAAGCATCAGGTCTTGACGAAATTACTCCCGAAATGATTAAGTTCATGTGTAGTAAAGGCCAAGAGATGTTCCTCCATCTTCTGAGTCTCATTTGGAAAGAAAAGAGATTTTTAAGGACTGGGAAGTTGCAGTGATCGTTCCTATTTATAAGAAACGGGATAATCGAGAGTGTGACAACCACCGTGGAATACCACTTCTCGGTGTACTCTAGAATACTGGAGACAAGAATAAGAACAGTGGTTGATGGTCAGCTTGGTGAAGAACAATACGGCTTCAGAGTACAGCGAAGCACGCAAGATGTCATCTTCACAATGCGACAAATAACGGAGAAGACTGTCGAAAAGAACAAAGAACTTTCTGTTTGCTTTGTGGACCTCCAAAAGGCATTCGACAAAGTGAGAAAGGAAGACATAGAGAAATGATTATGATTATGATAGGTTCGTTAAATTGGTTAAAATCATTCCTAAAGAGAGTTATCTGTGTTGTAGGGGTTACCATAAAAACCTTCTATGACCAAGGTCGAGGGTTCGCGGCACAGAAGGTGGTATTAAATTTTTTAAAATGGAGTAAACAAATCCTTGGTTATACCGTTCTTCAGAGGGGGCGTAATTGGCGTACCATAGCATGTGCAGTGCCAGGTACTCATTATAGATCCCTACCCTAATTACAGCTGGGTAGGCATAATTTAGGTATTCCGCGACAGCATCGACAGATTAGCCATATCAGTATAAAGTGACATTATGTTAATAAACAAATTAACTCGTTTTTAATAACATAAGCTATCATAAATCTACTTGTAATAACGCAAGAAGCAGATTGTTAATAAAAATAAAAATGGACGTAAAATGATAAAATATTAAAAAGAAATTTTATTGGGCACTGGAGTAATGCTGGCAATCCTAACCATAAATCATCTGATTATAACACACGATTAAGAGAAATCGGATTTTTCAAACGGACATACTCTTATAATATATTCTTGAATAATTTTTTGTTTGTTACAGTGATATTAAAAATTTCGAACTCTTTCATATGACTATATATGTATCTGTAGCCCCGCTGAACGGTTAAGACGAATTTCACCGAAGTGAGATTCCAGTATTTAAAGAAGCGGAATTGTGTCATTCTTGTGGTCCATTAGTGGCATTGACTTGAAAAGGAGTAATTGCTTATATTGTAACTCCATTTCCAGTCTAAAACAGTGAGAATGACACGATTCCACTTCCCTCATTCATGGCTAAATTCGGCTTATTCACAGGGGCTACAGATATAATTAATTAATAAAGACATCGCGTTAAGTTAATAAATTATCTACTATTATGCAGTAGTGCATAATTTCAGGTTGTTAAAATATTAGCTGATGAACAAGGAAGATGAATTGGTATGCGTAAGGATAATGAAGAAGATTGAAGACTGTACACGAAGCCTTGAGCGAGGCATTTGAAATACTTTTGAACTTAGCCCTGAGAATATTAAAATACAATGCCTATGAAGCACCCTCATTGTTCAAAATTACATAATGTCACATTCCATTATGTAAGGTTACATTTGACTGTGTTGAGTAATAGTGAACAAGATTAAAAATTTTAATTATTTTATTAAATTTATAAGAAATAAACACTAAAAGTACTTAGCTAAAAATAAACATATTAAAATTGAACTTTTAAAATTTCAAGAAAGATTTTACAGTTTTTAGAAGTTACAGATTTTATTTTTGAAAAAAGAATCTAAAAGCACGCATTACTAGAAAAAAGTAACTAAAAAGTAGAAAATTATTTTAAATTAATTAAGTCCAGGAAGAGATGGCCGGTAGGGGTATCCAGGAAGATGATTGGGTGGATCGAAATGTGTGGAGCTCTGCTCTGACAGGTTGAGGCAACCCATGCTGGAACGCCTATAATAAATAAAAATAATAATTTTAAATTATGAAATAGAACAATTACCATTAGTAATCGATATTATGGTAAAAAAGCATGAGGTGCTTAAGGGTAATTTTTGTAAATATTTTACTGACTGATATTGATAAAAGTAGACAATATCCAAGAAAAAAGTACCCCAAGTTTTTTACGAAAAACTGAATTTTTTTGTTCATCGATCTGTATAATGGTTACCAACCTTTTTGGTACCACGTCCCTCTTGTTCAAATGAAAGTCTCTCACGCCCCCCTTGCACAAAATTTGTATGGGTTACATGAAATAAGACAACTAGTATTACATTAAAATCCAAACATTTATTTTTACTATCAAAGGCTACGACATTTTAACTTTGAATTTAAGATAAAGAAGTACTGATAAGAGAAAAATAACCAAAACTCCCTGAACCACTGGTTTAAAGTTACGTTAAAAGAATAAACAACAATAAAAAATACGTCAGTAACATTTCTTTTATTAACAATTTTTAATCTGTTTTTATATAAAACGTAAAATCAATGCTCAGAGTTGAACGTCATCCGATCCATTCAAAAATCAGGGCCAGGAGATCCTAAGCACCACACTAAAAGATCATTTGGCCTTTTGAACTCAATGGCGCAAATTATAAACTGATTACAATATAAACATGTAAACAGATTAGAAATATTCGACAATTTAGTAACCGTGCATCACCAAACATATTTCTAACAAGGCTATGCGCGCCTTTGCGTAAGAGGTGATAACGTCTTGTGTGCAATGAGGTGCTCGTTGCAGTTACGCCAAAGATTAATTTGGACTGACAGATTAAAATAGATGGCCTGCTTTTATTTATATATGACGTATGCTAAATACGATCATTTGATAAAAGAGGAACATTGTTTATGGGCTCGTATATACTCTTTAAAATCCTAATAAATAAAGACATCACGTTTAACCCCATCACATTGTAAACAATACTTTTATTTTTTATAGCAACTATCTAACTATTTTTAATAAATTAACGCGCTTTTAATATATTAAAGCCGCTTAATAGCAGCTTCGCTTGTGTGTATTTTGCTACATACATCTTTGAACTGTATTATCATCGACTTCAAAGCATCGAATTAAATAGGATCTTTGCTCACTTCTCAAGGACCGACGACAATGCGATCATTTAATAAATTTATCTCATTACCCTGAACAGTATCATCAGGGTTTTTGCGATTTTTCATATCCAAGAAAGGTAGAGGCTGTATATTGTAGGTATTATTGCATGTTGTATATTCATAGGAACCATTTGTGATGGAAGCCAAGACCCATGTACTCTGTGGATTGTAGATCCCAGGATGTATGTATTTATGTATGCATGTTTCAAACATTGTGTATATATAATATCCATACTGATTCTTAGTCGGTGCGGAATGCAGTTGCACTACATTGTGCGACGATGCGAGGACACAGATTGGA
Organism: Troilus luridus; assembly: GCA_964056705.1. Classification (NCBI taxonomy): domain Eukaryota; kingdom Metazoa; phylum Arthropoda; class Insecta; order Hemiptera; family Pentatomidae; genus Troilus; species Troilus luridus. The sequence goes on along the minus strand of OZ057416.1, from coordinate 75,365,125 downwards.
GCGAATTGAGCTGCATTAGCGCTAAGAGGCAATGAGAGATTGCAACTTGCATTGCCACCCTAGATAGCAACTATCATCCAATTTGGTTTTAAGGGTCGGTAATTTCTTTTGTTCACTAGATTAATTATATAGTAAAGAATTGAGGCGTTGGCATGGAAAAGGAAGTTAGACATGAAAAGGTAATTTTACATAAGAATAGATAAACTTTATGGCACATAAAAATGAAAGTATCAATTGGAAAATAGTAGCTACCAGCGTTTATAGAAACTAAATAATTTCCAGTTTTGACTTGCTCCTCTTTCTATGCTATTGACATAATTAAATACTAACTGTTCTATGAAAAAAATTAAAAACGATTTTTTTTTTTAACTAACTACTCTTTTAATGTTCACGCCACAGTTATCAACTACCCAAAAGGAATTGCAACATGCCTCTCAACTGCACAAAAGATTCTTGCTAGCTTGACCAGATTAATCTTATAATCCATTCAATATTTATAGTAAAAAATGTAGAGCGCAAGTGATACAGCTAAATACATTAATTTGACCACGGTTGCTATACTATACTCTGGGTTTTTTTAATTTCGATTTTCAGTTGTTCTAGCCATCTTTTATTACTTTAGTAACAGAAATGAGTAAACTTAGCCAACCTACTAATTAGTTAAGTTATTTCATAAATGGCATAATAAGTAAATAAAACTATAAAGATATATACAAATAGAAAGGTTGGGGGGAATAATTTTGAGTGATAAGCTCATTAAAGAAAAATCTTAAATTTAATAGAAATAAAAAAGATATTTAGTTTTTTCGCTTTGAAACTCACAATATTTAGATTGTCGAGATATCTCAGTTGCTTGACAAATACTGTTGTGACTAAAATGGGAATTTTTAAACAATCACCCGTTTCGGGTTTTCCTATACTTTAGGAGCTTTATCAATACATCAAAGGAATATGCACTGGAGATAAGAGTTCTAGATTATTCTTCACCGATTACTCAGTAAATACAATTTAGGTGAGAAGGAAAATAAGTCAAGAACGTACTCGATCATTTATCGATAAGTAATGGGGATTTTAATTATTTTGAAATAGTCAAATATTTATTTAATTTAGAGAAGTAAATAAATAAGTATAGAATGAAGGGCTATTTCGAACAATAACAATTCCTATGGAGTCGGGTATTGGTAATGCAAAATTTTTAAACAGTCAACGAATTCAATCCTTCCGATCTCAAATGCAGAAAACTATAACATACTCTTTGTATGTTTGATTAACTAAGTTTTCAATTAAATGCATTAACTCAATCAGAACGAACTGCAGCTCAAGAAGATACATGAATAATAAATTAAAATGCAACAGGAAAAAACCCAAAAAGAAAAGCCTTAAGCCTTTCAATTACTGGAAAAACCAACCGTTACGCCAATTCAGGCATCTCTTGGTGCGCATCCAAATATATCCTATATAGGATCGGTGAAGAGAACGGATTTGTCTGACTCGGAAACGACCCCTGTTAGCTCAGTGGTTTAGAACACTGGACCGGATATGCAGACGACCCGGGTTCAAATCCCGGCCAGGACAAATCTTTTCTCTTCAAAACAAAAATATTTAAAAATAATCACCATAAAAATAACAATTATTAAAAATAAACTCTGATAACTCTTTGTGAACTATTGGTGTGTTATACTTTGTCTTCTTTGATTTTTTATTTTTTTGGTGTGTGTCCTAATAACGTCTGAACTGGTGAGACTTAGACTGGTTGGTTTTTTAGTATTTTAGAAACTTTAGCCTATGATAATAAAAATGTTCCTATTGCATTTTAATTAATTAATGTATTAAAGTTATGAGATGGTATTTTTTTTGAAACTTTATCAAACTGAGTTTTCCTGAAGGGGGTGGGATGAGATGAGGAGAAGCAAGGTTAGTGTAGCCAGTAAAAAATATTAAATCCATCCTTGTGAATGTTGAGTCTGGTTCTGACTTCCTACAGGCAACATTTTTTCTTATAATTTTAATTTTATTTTTAAAAATTTTAAATGAATCATTTGTGTACTTCTATTACAAAATGTTGATAGTGATACATTTATAGGTGAACGTTTTGTCACCTTTTGGTTTAAGCGGTCATATTACACCATATTATACCATCTCTTTTGGCGTTTTCGTAAATATTCGACACTTCCATGGTCTCTGTTAATCTTATCATCTTACACTTTTTATTTGTACTTAATGTAATTATTTGTAAGAAGTTTCTTTGAACATTGAATAACCTAAAGAAGACTCGTCGCAATGAAATTAACACAATGCCAGTTTAGTTTCTCATATCTGGCTAATACAAACAGCCATTTTACATAGGAGTTTTGAAGATTCTGTTAAAATTTAACACATGAATAACGAGAAAATAAAGTTTTCCGATTCGGAATGGAATCCAAGAGATACACTAAGCCAGAACATGCCTCTTAGAAAGTCTCGTCATGCTCTAAATGAGTTATAGGAAACGAGATGAATTTAGAAACATCCTAATGTAACAAATAGGCTACATGTCTATAACTTCTTTAATTCAACACTTGAACAAAATAAAATATATGTTAAAATATGTCGGAATGCAAATGTTTTAAACAAATGTGATAGACAAAATATCTCATTACAGTACTTCTATGAATATTAAATGTTATACACCTTATATAAGTGTCAATTTAGGACCGAAACCAGCTGAAAAAATAAAAATATTACGATAAATGTAAAACAATAATAAACAATAAACAAAATTTTAAAAAATAAATATTTTTCGACCTTCTGTTTGACATTCCATATTACCACATCCATACTTGTTTCTTTTATTGTTTTAAACGATTTTATTGACTGTATTCTTATCAAGCTATTGAGAATATTCTTAATTTTGTAACTTGCTTCTTCATTATCCATATTCAGATCTTCATTCATCTTCACATGATCTCAAGGGAGAAAATCTTAGCTTCTGAACTACATTATGAAATAAATTATTTTCCACTGTGCCTTCAGAACCTCAGGTGTTGTCAGTAATAATATTTTTTTAATAATTATTAACATCTTGTATCGATAAGACAATAATTAATGGTTTTCAAGTCTATTTAATTGTGTGGCCTATTTTTTAAGCCTTCTACAGGGGAGAGGGATGATGAGTCCAACTGCAACTGACAACAATTAGGTGTGCCAAAACGTAGTCTAACTAATTTTGTGTAATTTACTGACTGCAATCCCAAAACATTTTTCTAAGCTATACCTAGTCATACATTTCCTCTTGTAGAAATAGAATAGAAATATAATTTTCCAATTTTGGAGGTTCTCGAATATGGAATTTCCCAACATCCAGTATTTTCTAATTACTGAAGGAAGTGACAATTCCTTATTCATTCTATTGTGACATCTGCCTATGTAATGTGATTATGTAATGTCTATGTAATAAGAGCATAACTATATACTGCGTTCTTAGAGTGCGTTACAGATTTCGTTGTTTGAAAATCACACAAGTGTGTAGTGATCTAGAGGTTGACCTTGTAGGCCAGTCAAAACAATAATAATGACTGCTATTGAGACATATCAAAATGGACTACAGGAAGTTTATGAATTTAACCTTAAATTCTGAAGAGGTTTATATTGAAAATTTTATTTTCAGTGCTTATTCTCAGAAATGAGTTCATATTTTTCTTACTACGTAGATACCAGCTTTTAGCAAATGATGAACTTACTCCTATATATATATTTATATATTATAAGAATAATATAGGCCATTATTATATATATATACATATATATATATATATATATATATATATATATATATATATATATATATATATATATATATAATCTTTTTTCAATCAGACGATTCCTTCCTGTTATAACTTCTTTTAATGTATTTTCCTAATTTCCTTTCATCGAAGAAGTGCTTTAAATTGCTATTATTAAGATTTGTTTCCATTTTATTTTTGCTTGGTTTTTAGCTTACTTATTTACTAAAACCTATAACCACTACGACCCATGAACGAGTCTGGGGTTCAGTACATGGTAGAATCTGTACTGTTTCATGAACAACGGTTCTGCAAGGAGATGACTCGTCCTAGGTCACGGTCAACCGTCAGGTTTTAACCCCTTATTTTGGGTATCCTATTTTTATAATATTTTATAGAGGCTGGGTGACCCCAGGAGGGTCCTAGAACCCATATGATCCGTCTCCCGCCGCAAACAGACTAAAAAAAAGTAACTGCCTGCAGCGGGATTTCAACCAGGATTTCCGGCATGGCTACTCAGTGCTCTACCACTGAGCCACTCCGCTCCCACTTATTTATTATATATGTATAATAATTGTTCGATTTTACTTATTTTAATAAAGTGGAATAGCCCAGTGTGTAGAGTTTTTGCAGTGCTAAAGGTCCCGGGTTCAAAACCAGCTGTGGCAGATTAATTATTAGTCTGTTAACAGCCATGGATGAAGACTGTGGGATCCCCACACCATCCTAGGGCTCATACAGCTACTAAAAAGTGGGTGCTGTTAATTGGGGAAAAAACCTAGGGGTCGATCATGATCACGGACCAATCACTTCCCTGCCGAACAGTTGTCCTAGAAACAGTACAATCACTGTTCTGAGCCCAAGAATCTTCAAGGGTTGTGGTGTTACAGGTGATAACTTATTATGTAAGATCCTAATGCTTATACTATATTAATATTCTGTTAATTATTTTTTTTTTAATTTAATTCTATGATATTTACAACTATAATGGTATTATATCAAGTAAATGTGCAAAAATGTAGAATGTGACATGAAAACACTTGTGGAGAAACTACCCATCGGTAGCACTCCAATTGTTAATAATTAAAGTGTTAATATTTAGGTTTTAAGTGAGGATGATAATATATGAGTACCCCATTCCAAGAGGCTGAGTGAGTTCCTGGAGGGTCTCCATATCCACTGCCGATAAAAACATAAGTAATATATCAGCCACAGTCGGTTTCGTTAGCAGTTCGATATCCTTTACATTGAATCACCAATCACTTTATACCAAATCACCAATGAAGAAAATGATTCTTTTCTGAAAATGATTTGTGGTGGTGGCTCAAACGTTGGCATGTAACTAAATGTGCACTTCATAGTTATTCATTGAATTAAAGTCTTTTAAATCTAATAAAAATAATTATTAGTTTTATTAAGATTTTTTCCTTAATAAAAAATGTTGCAACATTTTAGATCAGGGGTAAATATGTACAATCGTTATGGATTATTTTCGGCATGAACGATGTTTCGCCTGTGCATGCGTATGCTAGTGGTAACTGGTTATCGCCAATAGCAGTTACTATTTATTACCAGTGGTTGATAGATCCAGTTCCAATTGTGCGATCGATCGAACTAATGAATCAATTACGATGTTGGAACGGTTCCACGGCTGACGTCCATGATTTGGCCAAGTGTGAATAGAATATTGATTACGTTATCTCAACTCTTTAGTGTCTCTACTTAATGGTGTCGTAGTGTATTAAACAAAAAATAAACTTTTGTAGTACAATGCTTTGTCGTTGTTGAACACATTAGTGTTAGTTTACGAGATGTTATACTAAAGCAGCATACTTAACAATTATTGTTTGATTGTTTTTAATTATTAGGCTTAAAACCTATTGGTGATCAACGCTTAAGTTCAACTATATATATATGTGTGTGTAAATATAAAAAAATATACAAAGAAAAATATGATAAAATATAAAGGAGAAGATAACTGTATTATATTAAATTTGTTTATGTCAACTTGTAAAACATGCAGATAGGATCGTTTTCCCTGCTTAAGCTATTTATTTTCTACATCAATAACGTAATTAACGAGGTCATCAAAAATGATTACTAACCAGCTGGTTTTTTTTACTTCTTCTTTTTTGACTTAGTTATCCATACATATTGGAAGGAGGGGACACTTTGATCAAACCATACATTTTGTAGGACAAATATTTTTTCAAATAATTTAGATAATTATCTTGAGATTTAACAAAGTAATAAATTTTTGGGAATCATCAAATCGACATATTTTATCCTTGCTACCTCTTTTAGCTACCACAATCGAGAATTTTCGCACAGGAAATTGTTGGGCGTCTCATCGAAACGAAGCTATTCACGAAGATTCTGCTTGATACTAATCAAGTAAAAAAATGGACCATGGATCCTGGACTATTTTATGCATTGCATTTTACATTGCAACAACCTATCTTGTATAAAATGGAATGGAACATAATTAATATTAAACCACAGCTCTATTTTATTGAGGGATCTTATTGTTTCAAAGCCAAACGTTTGAGCACATAGGTGATTTGTTCGATACGCTCAAGCACCAGATTTTAACCTAATTAAGAGTTTCTACTATAAAACCTACCTTATAAAGAATACCTTGCCTCTGGAGGAACACCTGACATTACTTCCGCTTTTTTCAAATAAGATGCTTGAAGAGGAATTTTTTTGGAACAAAATGAAGGTAAATGGATCTTTGCTCAAATATATATGTAATAATGTACAATTAAAATAGTATTTCAGGAGGAAAACATTTGTTTTCTTACTTTTCACCCATCTGTAACCCTGTGCGAGAGCCGTTTATTGATTTATATATAGCGTACATGATAAGTTTGATAAGTTGATGATGGAATAATCGGTATTTTTATATCATAAAATATTAATTATTTAAAGTACTGACATACATACAAATTTAAAATGTATTATTATTAACATTCTAGGTAATGTATTTGAATTTTTAAAAATTTGAAGGGAAACAACAACCAAATATGGCAATATATATATATATATATATATATATATATATATATATATATATATATATATATATATATAACTATAACTATATTTATTTGTAGTCGGAACTATAAATAACTACAAATAAATATTACAATACTACAACTTCACACTATAAATATTTCCATATTATTATATATTAAAAATATAAATAAAATAACAAAATTATTTAATAACAAAATAATTACACACACATTCATCTCAAGCTCGCTAACATTCTAATCTACACAAACACACATCCTCAAAACAGTGGTAATAGGAATATAAACACGTTGATGACTGACGTTATACACCAGGTTCTTTTGTTATTTTTTACTAAAAGAAATGAATTGGTGGACTGGTTGTTGGGTCAAGTTTTTCGGAATTTCAAACTGAACCTACCCTAATCTATTAGGCAGTCTTTTGAACTTGGCAGAATTCCAAATGTTTTTGGACACCGTTCGAACTGAAGAGCGTTCGGAAGTTCAGAGAACTGTAGATAAAAAAAAAAAAATCTATGTCTACGCTTTTCTCTCCTCCAACCATGAAGCAAACTAAGATCATGTCTAAATTATAAGGCATAATACATTTAGAACATTACAATCAATAGGTATGATGTGAGATTGGCAAAGAATAATAATTTTTTATAACTGTTAACAGCTAAAGACCAGTGGGATCTGGGGACCTTCGCGGGACTCATTTAGCTTCAAGTATTAGGGTAATCGCATTTAGTAGAAAAAGTTTCACTAGTTTTAATTCAGTATTTTAGGTATAGCTTTCTTTTTTGGGAGGGGGGGAGCGGAATGGCTCAGTGGTAGAAAACTGAGTTACGGGAGATGGATCCTGGGGCTCCCCCAGCCTCTATAAAAAATTATAAAAATAGGGTACCCAAAATAAGGGGGAAAGTCGGACGGTTGAACGTGACCTAGGACAAGTCACGTCCTTGCAGAACCGTTGTCCATGAAACAGTCCAGTCTCTACCATTTACTGAACCCCAGACCCGTTAAGGGGTTGTAGTGGTACAGGGTTTTTTCTTTTTCTTTTTATGATGGTTATTTTGTCTTACTTTTTTTTTTGTCTTATAGTTTATACGCTGAATGAAAGTATGAACCTTCCGCTTATTTCAATGTCCATTTTCCAATTTATTTTATTATTTGTAATTAATGTCTGGAACTTTAGGGGTTCAGCAATTCACAAGATAAACGCAATGCTGTCCATAATTTTAAGAAAAAAGAATCTTTGTTTATTTCGATTAACACGAAACACACCATGAACCCTCAGTCAACTCGTATATCTATAGTAAATATACAAAATTTTACTTGTCAACACATCATTAACAAAATCCTCTTGTTTTTCCACTTTTCTCTTCTGTCTTACCTGAACTGCCAATGGGAAGATTTAAAAGACAATGGCTTAGAGACCTGTTCTTAAACCAATAATCATCAACAAAAAAATCATTGAAATCAAATTTGCTGGATGCTATACTGTGCTGTGGCATATAACAGTATCAGATTCGCAGATTGTCGCTTCTAGTTGAATTACAACAAACATTTAATATTCCATTTCCATTTTAATATTCTCCAAAAAATTCAATTTTCGTGACCATTAGTACGTAAAAAGAATGTTTCTATGGGTAATGTGTATAGCTTCATCTAAAAATGAACATTTCGACAAAAACATATCACCTATAAGAAATGTTAGTTGAAAAGTTTATTTCTAAATGAAATGGTTACCGAAATCTACACATTTCCCATAACTACATATTTTTTTTTGTTCTAAAACTCGGGATTATTTTTATTTTCGTGAATATTGAAAAGGAACTTGTTGTAACTTGAATTGAAGCGACAGCCTGCTGAATATAAATTGTAATAATAATTTTCTATAAAACTATAAAGACATGATAATCATATTGCCGTGTTGAGCCTGCATTCTTAACCAATATGTGACTCTACGGATAGGTTTAGTATAATGTGATGTATTTTCTTTTGTCATCACCAGCAATCTAATCATGGTCACAATAATTAAACGTATTTTGATGAGCGAAGTACTGGAATTGGAATTGCACTATCGTCATTAAAATTGAATGATGAATAACTTAATTTTAAATAAATAAATAAAATATTTTTCTCAGTTGACAGAGGCATCTCACCATCTTGGACATGGTGCAATTGTGTGACGTGTGAAAGTCCTGCCGAAGTGTCAGTAGGTGAATGGTGAAAGGAGAACGAATTCTCTTTCGCTCTCTGCAACAGTAAGGAAATTATATTAAAGAAATTTGGGGACCACCCAGCCTCTATAAAGTGGGTACCCAAAATAAGAGTAAAAATGGAAAGTAAAGATTCTTTATTACTTTTTGTATTACCTCCCTTGTTACTTAGTTATTAATACTCTCCATTTATTCCCCTTGCTTTGTATCAATATCTCAGGTTCTCCCCTTCCCCCTTCCTTATTTACCATCACTCAGTTACCTTGATGCTTATGTATTCTATTTTTGATATTTACCATATGTAGTTTTAATGGTCTGTATTTTGCATATTGGGCTCTGAAGAAGACCTCCATGTGGGTCGAAACGTTGCGTCTCCAATGAACAGTTCTCCCTACTTAAAAGCAATTTCTTGGCCTCCACCTGGACCATTTTCTTCCTCAAATAAGAAATAATTAATCAATTTTAAAGTTGTAACGTTACCCGATTAAATTTATGATTAAAGTACCTGATATACTCGTATTTGGTTCATGAATTAAAGTAGGTAAATGTTTTTAGTCGAGGGTCAATGTAGTCTCAGATCTCACCTGTTTATTCTCGACATTGAGCCCAGTTCAGTTGGGGAATTCCAGGTCGAACTCGCCAGCTGGCCTAAAAAACTAATTATATTTTTAGCGAAGAAGAAGAAGATTTTCATAGTAAACTGAAACTGTCTAATATTTCAACCAAGAAATAATATTTATTTCGTTTCTTATTTATAAAATCAATGATGTGCCGATTAAAAAGAAATATGGCTTATTTATTTCTCCAGGTAAAATCACTTTTTAACCTTTTACTGTGATATTTATTTAATTTAAATCATTAAAACTTGGGATCAAAATTGTTTTGATTTAGTTAACTGGTCTTTATGTATTTTTTTGCGCTGATTTAAAAAAATACATTGTTTTTTTTTCTATCACGTAAGGCATGCCTACAAAATAAAGTTGAAGTTTTTGGAAAAAGTACAAAAAACGGAAAATTTTGGATTTGTTTTTTATTATTTTAACATGAAGTAATAGAAAAAAAAAACAACAACAATATCTAGCTAAAATGGGCATAAAAGTCATGCACATGTGTTGTAAAGTTATTATAAGTCTTTGTAAAAACGTTTTCTTTTTCCATCAAAGTTTCTTTTGGTACTTTTTCGGCTGTGTTCTTGTGAATTTTCCCTTTTTAACATCCAAGAGTAGTCTGCCATCATGTTGACATTCCATCGACCTCGGTATCTGCGCTCCATTTCTTTTTTTTTCTTGATGGAAATGTTTGTTCCTCACTTACAACCCCAAGATTTTCTGGAAAGTAGTCCAGATGTGAGTGAAGGAAATGAACTGAGACACTCATGTTGCAGCCCGACATTTTGTAGTTTTGTAACAATTCAGCAACTAAAGTTTTGTAGTTTGGATCTTTTTTGTTTCCAAGAGAGCCTGTTACAAGTTTAAATGAATTCTTGGCATTTTTTCTTCCATTTCCATTTTAGTGACAAATTAATAATAATAATATTATTTATTATTTATTAAGATTTAATAATATTAATTCTTAAGATAAATCTGCTCCCACTCTAACTGGAGAATTGGTAGGTAATTGGAGAATGGTTTTTGTTGTAAACAATTGACAGTAGTAAACAGAATTCAGCTCAATAAACCTACATCAATTTTTTCTTTTTTAATCAAAAGACAAAATATTATATGTTTTTTATCTTCTAAGCTATCCAAATCGTACTAAAATATGTTTTTAAAATCTACCATCCACTATCCAATGAAATTTACTGAACGGTTGTTAAAAAATCGGAAACCAAATTATTTCCCAGACACGGTTATTCATTTAGCCTTAGATTTACGTTGTTTGAACATTTCAATAGGCTGTCCCAAAAAATAGTATATAAAAAGAGGTAAATGGCGATGAAGGGTTAAAACAAATTCAAGGCTCCAGTTACGGAACACTCATTAAAGGTTAATATATTTGTTGTTACTTTTTTCTTATTACCGGTAGCGATTATTTTTTATTACAAACAATCGCAAATCATGTCCTAGGCACGCGTGATATCCTACAGCACATTATCCATGACATGTAAATGATAAATTAACTAAGCCAATTAACGTAATTAGGCTAACTCTCAACTACTTGTTGTTACTTGTCACGTGAGATCCGGAAATCATTACTATTGCGTCTCTCCTTATAGTGTGATAGCACAGATAAATGACTGTATGATTATGAATATTTTACACATTAGCATCACGCTAAATATGCTAGAAAACCTAAATTATAAAGAGATTATGGGCGATTAAAGAAAGAAAATAGAAATGGTACTTTTGGACTCAAGACGGAAGTTCAACAAGCAGTAATATTGAACAATTTTGGGTGCTTAGTTGATGACGTATCTGCTTCTCGTTCGTATCATTTAATAAACCCATTTTGATATGATAATTTTGATATAATTTACTCCTTTGCAGTACACAATGTATCTATTCATAGCAAATACACAAAATTCACTCGTCAAAACATCACACAAATCCTCTTGTTCTTCCTCTTTCTTCCTCTCTATTACCTAGACTTCCTATAAGAAGATTAAGAAGAAAATGGCCTAGAGGTTTGTTTAGAAACCATTTTTCAGTTTTCTAAAATTTCATATCAAATTTGCTGTGCTGGTGCAAATAAAATATAAAATGGCAATAAATAATAATAATAATAATAATATTAATAATAAATATTTATTGAGGGAAAACATAAAAATGCTAATTGTATTTGTGATCTTCTTTAGCAAACTTCCCCTATTTGATTCACGAGAAAGCGTGGATGAAGGAACATGCTATTGAAGCCATACGAAGTGAATTGGATTCCAAACCGGCCATCTGCTGTCAGGTATGGAGTATCTCTAGCACTCGAATGAAGTTTTGAAACCTGTTTTAGATTACCAAAAAGGAATATAACATTTTATGTACCATCATGGACATATGTTTTTTCTGTACGAAGAAATATTCTTTTCCGACTAAGAAGTAAGTGGCATTTAATTTTATTTAATAATAGTATATCGATTATCCATATTGCATGCATCCATGTACATCTTCATCTAGATAATCTACTAGCCTCATACAGGGATAAATATGAGATACAATTCTTCTTTTCAGCCTACTTCGATACTTATTTGGAAGATGGCCTATTGTTTAGGAAAATTAAAAAAAAAAAAAAAATTAAGAAGTGTTTGAACTGACATTAAAATAAGAATAGTTTACTGAAAATGACGAGAGTCTTATTCCAGAAATAGAGGATCCACAACAAAAAATCTGTATTTACCTTCAACAAAACTTGTTAATAACAGTGTGATTAAACTTGAAGAGTTATACGCCATTTAGACATTGATGATGCACAATAAGGGTGACTTGGAAAATATCATCATAGAGGAAAGGAAAATAATTAGGAAAATTATTGGACCACAACGCAAAAACGAAGGATACAAGCTCCACTTCAGAGACACCACAGATAAGTTGTCCATACTCGGCTAAATCATCATACCCCCATAGACCAGACTCACCAACTGAATTCTTAGGTACACTCAGTAGCTCAAATCAAATGTAAGCACAAGTCAAAAAAGATGAGGAAGAAGCCTTGGTAAACTCAGAGGATATCACAGACAAAATCATCTCTGGACACAAGGTAAACAAGTGGGAAGTGATCTCAGAGAAGACAGCGCAAACAAACCAAACTCCAAAGTGCTCTGAAGAAAGGAAGATGACCTTTAAGTGAACGAATGAAGGAGTACTGGAAGAACAGGAAGGAGAAGTAGTCATAAATGCTTCACGTGGTCTGATAAAAGTCCTGTCATGCGTATAATAATAATAATAATATAAAAGATAATATATATGTGCATAAATGACTGCGATAATTAACATCCATATCCTCTAATAACCAATTGATAACAACATCCATACTACAATTTGGTCATTTTTTTGCAATGTATTTCTCAATAACTTTTTGCTAGAAGGGAGACTAATCAAACTAACATATGAGTTAATAAGGTATCCAGAAATTTAAAGCTTTTTTTAAATAGGTAGACTACATTCACATTAATCACAATCGGAACATTGAACTATCCATGAAAAATGGATACATAGAATATATATGACAGAAGGAAACAACAATGACTGGGAATTATTGGGTTGTCCGGGAAATAATCCAGGATTTTATATATTCTTTAAAATTCCCTTACAAATAGTAAACTGTTTATGTTTGTAAGACTTATGACCTTTATAACTGAAAATACTTTTAATCCTCTTTTAAACAAAAATGTTTGTTGAACTCTGTAATATTTTGCTACTTGGAAATAATTCAGTCTTTACTTAGATTTCGCATAACTTTGTTTTACGAGTTAAAACCTCGGCCGGAACAGGGTCCAAACGGCCAGAAGTATCTACACAGTCTGGGGCGAAGGAAGTATAAGCGAGTCCACTCTTCAGCGGTGGTTCCAGATAAATGCCGTGATGAATGAAGAATACCGTGAAAGAAGTACTGCCCTTGATGACGATGTTCTCCGAGCTTTGGTGGAAGAAAATCTCAGAATAACTGTTCGAGAACTGGGAGTGATCTCAGACCTCCCTGCACAACAGCTGTCCAAGAAATATGATTCAGGTCTTACCATCTTAGGATGATATCCTGATAATGTCACAGATAGTTGAGGAAGTATTCGAAAAAAAAAATTAAATCGATTATTCGCAGTAAATTTTGTAAAATTACTGAAGCATTTCACTCAAGATGAGGTTCATTGGACCATTTAATTGCCTCTTGTCTAGCAGATAGCTGCTAATAATTATTATGAAGATATTATTATATCAGATATTATTATAGAGATTTGACATTATTATATCAAATTCACATAAACCACAAGTATGAATGAATTGATTCAAGTACGTTATAAGAAATGTAAAAGCATAAAACTTGATAAATGTGAGTTTTTGAACTTGAAATAAAAATTAAATTATTAAAACCAAAATAACATCCAATCCCAATTCCAGTTTATAACCTCTAGTTCTTCGAAGGAAATCTAAAATAAAATAAATTGGATTATTTTTTTTGTGTTTTTTAGTAATACTTCCTGCATTAATAAATGTCATGATTTCATTTACCTCAAAAATAGATTGGATTCGAAAATTTTACTGAAGATTGAACAGGTTCAGTGCCTAACTGTTTATCTGTAATAATAATATGAGAAAAAAAGAAGCAGTGTAGGAAACCAATATGTATTACACATCTGAAACTTTTTAATATAAGCAGCTTGTGTTTCGGTATTTTTGTAATTATGTAAAGAACCTAATTTATAATATTTTATATTCATTAATGATACATAACCGTGGAAAGAGATTATATCTTTAATTATTAATCATATGATACATATACTAATGTATGGAATATGCCCACTAATAAACGGCCCTTTCGAAGAGTTACCTTGGAAAGAAACTAAAAAAAAAAAGTTTATGTGGGAAGGTGATCAAGAATCGAAAATTCGTTGGGAAGGCTAAAAAAAAATGTAGGAAGCACTTGGTAAGTGAAAAAAGAGTGAACGGAAAGAGGCAACAACATCGACAAGAAAAGTTCATTAACCATAAATGAAAATATCTATGTTAATGAAATAAAAATATCTATAAAATATTAGTGAATCATATATCATAAATTATATACATAATAAATGTGTATTTTTATTGCTGAAATGCCTATGATATAAAGGTCCCAATATGACTATGAAAGGAAGAGCATGCAATATGTTTTCGATTATAATTTATTACTTTTTTTCTCTTGGTACTTCAAATAACTCGGAACAAACATGAATCTTTGTAATGTAAAGTTCTAAGGTCCTAGGTTGTGCGTTGTTCCATGCATAATTGACGTATACGTAAGTCACTACAGGAATACAAGATAACATGTATATGTTGTGCACAGTAATGCTGTACAGAATGATCCTTGAGGTTCAGAGATGAAAACAAATAATAAAAGATACTTCTTTTGGATATTAAATCTGATGAATTTTCTATTTCAAAGGCCATTAGTGACCTTGTCACGTACATTCAGAATAATTCAGTACCACTAAAGGATACATCATTTTCCTTGAAGGAAATGTTTTTTTATCCTTTTCAATACAATCTAATTCGAAAGAAATATTGTTGAAAGTTCAAATCACGTGAGGAAATAAAAAAATAGAAAAAATCTTTCTCCTCATTACTTTTACTTGTGCGGAGTATATTGTATATACCTATATTGTATATACCTATATTGTATATGCGGAGTATAACTCAAGCCGTTCGTGATACAGGTAAATCTCATAATTATGATCTTAACAGGATTAAATTTTACATTCCTAACCATTAAGAAATGTAATTATTAGAAGATTGCATTAAGGAAGAAGTATGTTTACAAAAAATAGCATTTTTGTTTTTATTAAAAGGAATTTTTCAATAAAAACGATATAAAATATGCATTAATCAGTGATAAAAATGGACTAAACTGGCCCGATATTACAAATCCTTCAAAGTAAGATTAATAATAAACAAACAATTATAATTTATCAAGATTCAATAATATAGATAATTTGTAATATTTAGCTAAAACATTAACTATGATATATTATAACAATAATAAGTTAAATATAAAAATAAATCATTAGATTTCAATATTTTAATCTTATGACAAACTAATTTAATATTATCCAACGCATTCACTTATTTCTCATATCTCTATTATAGAGCTGTATAAGTTGTATTTATTATATATGTATCTCTATTATATATGTATAAGTAAATCAATATAAGAAGAGTTCAGTATGCTAGATATACAGCTAGTGCCGCTTGACTAGATGTATATCTCGCAAAACTCTTCCCCCGCCCTGGGAGGTTGCTACAAAGGCAAGAATATCAGACAGCATACCAGGCATAAATAGCAAAAAAGAACTCCGGCCAACCGAACTCCTATACGAGAGGCTAACATTTATCAATGAGGAGCACCCACCACTAGAATGGACAAGAGCCTTCACGGACGGTTCGGTTGCAGAAGAAAACTGGGGCAGTAGGCGCGGATCTACATACAATTTCAGTGTGGTGCAACTGTAGAAAAGTCTATAGCTACAGGGCTAAACTCCTGCAACTACCAAGCTGAGCAGGAAGCCATAATTGAGGCCTGCAGGATAATTTCCTCTTCTTCCTATGATCTCCAAAAGGTGGTCATTTTCACTGATGCACGCTCTGTTCTCCAAGCAATACAAGACAGATCAAAAGCACTTGCAAGCTAAAAAAACCTTGTCTCCGCGATAAATTCGATGACAAACCTTGCTAATGGAACAACAGTCCTCCAGTGGATCCCATGACACTGTGGAATCGCCGGCAACGAAAGAGCGGACACGCTGGCGAAAGCAGGATCCCTGATGCCTCAGTTTGCCCCAGTACTCTAATTTGACGAGGTGAAGGCACTTAATAAGGGCAACATCGTGGGGCGAAGGTTAGAAACACATCCCACACAGGGCCTCCACGATGACTACTACAAAATTAAGCAGAAGAGAACAAGTGCTTATAATTAGACTTAAGACTGGGGCTAACCGGCTCAGATCGCAAATGTACAGGAAGTTCAAAATAGGAACGAGCCCCCTATGCGATTGCGGAGAAGAGGAGCAATCAGGTGTCCATTTCCTCCAGTCCTGCCGACTTCTCGAAAATGTCCGCAAACAAATTTGGCCAGAGCCAGTGACATCGGAGAGGAAGCTGTGCGGAGCCTTGGAGGAGCTCAAGAGAACAACCAAGTTTTTGTCTCTGTTGACTGATATAGTCATTTAAAGGAGGACCGAGGAAGAAGAAGAATGATAAACGCATAAGGTGGATCGAAAGTTCCATCCATTTATTTCCAATATATTTTTATAGTTAAAGTGAGCAGTGCTATATGTCCGAAAATAATAATCAATTTAAACCGTTTTCAAAATGAACCACTCATATATATTTTAAAAACATGGAATTTATTAATCATAAAAAAATAAAATCATTTCAGTAGGGTTTAAAGATCCCCTGTGTGATAGACTGCCTGGCGTTTATTTAAGGATCTTTGAATAATTTTAATGAGATTCATTTTAAGATCTTTTTAATTAAAAACATAACAATTTAATAACACTTAATATTAGGAAGAATAAATAAATATGAATAAATCGCGTTATTGTCTGACACAAAATCGATTGGTATTGTTCATGATGTAGTAAATACACACACAGACTTCTCTAAATGGTAATGTGTTTGGTCTTATGACCTGCGCTATTGACGCAAGGGCTCAATGCATAATACATATGCAGTACAGGAATGAACTATCATTTTATTTGTTGTCCCCCATTAAATATCATAAATATGTAGAAATATTTAAAAAACAAATTAAAAAAAAACAAATTTCAGAAAATTTCCATGCATTGAAATTAAATTCCTTAATGCAAACTGCAGTATGCGAGCCATCTCCTAGAGGGAAAAAACGAAGTTAACATATGATGTATTGATTTACAAACATGATTTTAAACTGAGTATTAAAATAATAATTCTACCTCGAACAGAGTAAAATATCATACATAGAGATAATTTTAGTTTCAATAATATATCTTTTGAATATAAAAATAACGCAATTAATAGGCTTTTTCTTCTTGATTTCGAGAAAAGAATCTATGTAAGCTTACATACAAAATATTTTTTTAAAACTAGAAAGTCTATATTTATTGTTCTTGTGCTTTATGCGTGTGTGAATTTTATTAAATTTCTTTTCGATTTCGATTTAGAACGTTAAATTCACGACTATTTCATACGATCATGAGGATATTTTCGTGTCAGGTTTTTTTTTTTCAAGTATTCGTTCTCTCGCTGTCCTTCACATACTGGAGAAACGATTTTTTCTATATTTGTTTACATGTCTTTCCTGTTTTACTGATATTCTGGTCTACCTATCGACCTTTTTTCCGGTCATTATTTCTTATCTGGGCCTTGAGTATTACAGTTTTTTAATTTTATTGGATTTTTTGTTCGTTCAAAAATAATCTCCAATGTATTATGTAAGTATCTAGATGACATAACTGTATCCACAAAATTACCATCAAAGGTATTTTGTTAATTTTAAAAAGAAGCTGTAATTTCTATGTATCTCTTTTTTCTGTATTTTTTTTTAAAATCAAGTATATTACCCCACAACATAGATACTACGATGTTAATAATACTCAGTTTCTCAAAATATTTTTAATATAAAGAGCCTGTTTCTTTCATAAATATGAAGTACGACTATAGCCGATAAGTTTATGGTAAAAAATTAAAAGAAAACAAGATAGATATTTATTTTCTAAAAACTAAGCTTGCCAATTGGCTTGTCCATTTCCTAGTGAATGAGACCAACATAGAGTAACCTCCTTTTTTAAGAGGTCTCTAAAAAGGAATTTCATGGATACCGCTCCGACCAGAACAATCCAAGCACCCTAGCAAAGAATTTGGGACGATATAGATATTATATATCTATATACAATAAAGAAATTTATTGTGTTTAGACTTCAGAGTTCCATATCTGTACACTTGCAAGTGAATACCTTAGTTGAAGTTTTTGAACGAAGACGCAGTATGCATCATTTGCCATGTGTATAATATCCATCGAATAAATATATAGTATTTACGCTTCTGTTGATTGTGATTCTATTGATAAAATTCATTGCGAGTCGTATATTTATAGTTGTTTAATACCGTAATGTCTATTGTATCTACAATATGTAAGTTATTCAGAAATATTTGTTAAGTTTCTGATCACCGTTTCAAGAAGCCTCTGGTTCAAACAAATTTTTTTTTATTAATTATTGATTTTATTAATTTTTAAATATTTTTATTTGAAAAGAAAAGACATTTCCAGGACCGGGACTCGAACCCGGGTCGTCCAGATCCCTAGTCTGGAACTCTACCAATTGAGCTATCCTGGCTCTAGCAGGCTCGCTCCCCGTTCATGGACATATCCTTTCTTTTCACTGATCCCATGTCCCCGTGGTCTCGCATATTTGCGATGTATACGAGGGGAAGAATGTTCTTTGAAGTCAACAAGATCCAAATTAAATAAATGTTCAACTCGACTCTATAAGTATGAAAAAAGCCGAGGCTATAAGGTAGCTCTGATATATGGTTCTATATTCGCCGACAAGCTGTCTACAATAACAACCGCGCTATAAAAATGAGCGCTATTATTTATTTATTAATTAACTGGCCGTTTTTTATTGGATTTCAGATTGCAATTGCCTTAATTCTCCTATGGATTAGTCCTTTTTTTGGACCGGATTTTTCGTGCAATGCGTTGCATTAAATAATTCTAAACGTTGTTTTAACAACACTTTGCAACCCTTCAGAACAGTAGGTAGGTTACATTTTTATGATTTTTAATTTACTAATGTACTTTAGTAATATCTATCAATTGAATTAATGCTATTCTAAAAACGGTAAAAATTCAAAGGTAAATATGGTTAATTTATTGAAGATAGACACAAGGAAATGCACATATGTGCTGCATTTATTAGAAATGGTGCCATTGCGTGTGCATTATGTTGAGGTTCTGCTCGACCGACCTGGCGATGTGCTCCTGAATTCCGTGCGACAACCAGAGCACCTCCAGCTCTCGATATCGCTCTTCGCAGAATCGCATTGGATTACCCCGCATGAGACCCTGGTCGGTTTCGCCGTACTCGTCGATGTAAGGCGCAGCCATGAAACACCCCCTTTCGTTACCCGCCAGCAGGAGTACTTCACAGTCCCGGATCCTCAGGAAGATACCTACCCCTGAACCACAGTCCTTGGCATGATACGTGCATGACCCCACCATGCTGCGGTCCAATTCCTGCTGACAACAGTATGTCTCGGAGCAAAGCATCCGGCCACAAAGGAGGCACAGTGTAGGACTACGAACGTCTTCGTTTTGGCTGTTAGGGCAGACAAATGAACTAGCGGCGTTTATTAACTCGCTATAGTCCTGCGGCAAAGGCACCAGTTGCTTCATACCCATAATGTCGCCAGTAACTACCTGATTCTTCAAATTGACACATTCTGGGTGTTTGGCCCATTTCTGAAATATTGACAATGTCGTTGTTCCTCCCAAAAGCTCCTTGCAGCTAGTGCTCATTCCCAGATAATGCATAATACTTTCGTAAGTGTCACCCTCGACCTCTTTCAGGGATTTCGGTGCAGGGACATCGGTCAGAAAATGGATGAATATTGCGCTACATCTGAGAAAGCTTAACGATAGACTTTTTATCATAACCCAAATTTGTATAGTGTTTATCCCTTGACAGTCTTTCAGTACCCTGACAATCTGAGTTAGACATTCGGTGTCCTCACATGTTTGATCACCGTCAGGTAGAAAGATCCAACTGCTCAAGTCCGTGTAAAGTATAATCTGAGCGATGTGCATCAAGAAAGCAGTTTTGAAACAGTGCTTTTCTATCGCTTTCCCTAATGGTAGCGGGGAGAGGTTCCTGAAGTAGATAGTCGGCATGGTTACAGTTAATGGTATCAATATTCCTAAACTGTCCCATTTAAAAATCGACTCATCTCGATTGTCATTAAACATAACTTTAAGAAGTTCCGAACAAATATTTTTCAATGATTCATTTACCCTACCAATGAGCGATGCTGCTCCAGACAGACGGATTAAATTACACAAACCTTCCTTTTCTCTGAGAGTGAAATCACCTAGAAGTGATCTCTTGGTACGGCGAAGCACCCATTCCATTGAGTGGATTGTGTACGCGCATATCTTCCAAGTTTTGAAATATCCTTCTTCAGAACACAATGACTGTTCACTGCGATCGTGTTTACTAAATTCTACTGTAAAAAGATTTATTGCTTCATTTAAGCCTATTGATATCTTCCTCGTATCTTCTAGGTAAGTTTCACCTAGAAGATATTCCACTACTTTACTCTTGGTTCCTTCTGTGTCTATTGGCGGACGAATTGAGGACATAGAAGGATCAATTGTTTCAGTCTCCATTAAAGTTATTTGTTCGTTTTGCAACTGGTTTCGTGTTTGAGTATTTGAAATATTTTCTTCACATGCCATTCCGTTCTTTTCCATAACCAGTAGTGTTATTTCGTACCAGTCATCATATGTTATCTCCTCTGTTCTATTAATCCTTAAAGGACAATAAAAGGATAATGGTGGCATAATAGGCAACACAGTGTTGCTTAAGCGTTCACAGAGCGGGCATAAGTACTCATTCTTTTCTATATCGAATGCACACGGTTGTCTGAGCAATCGATAGGGTCTTCTATTCTGTTTAGCGATAATTGTATTAATGTATTTCTTCCAACAAGTAACATGCATCGTGTGGCCACACGTACTTAAATGAATAGCTGGACCTAACTCGGATCCCAATATTATGTTGGAACTACTTACCTTCATTCCCTCTCTAACTAGAACGGCTGAGCTTTGCAAGTATGCAGCGTGGATCAATGAAGGACCTTCGGAAGATATGACTTGATCGTCTTGGCATAAAATACAAGTTACCCTCTCGACGTTAATGTACATAGCGGATTGCTCACTTCCTAACGCAACAGTGAAGTCGCTTTCTGGAAGGCTCAAATCGGAATTCAGGAAAGGAGTAGTCTCATTGCCTAAATCAATCGAGCATACTTCAGCTTGAAATAAAGCTGCGTTTTCTTTCATAAAGCTCTGTTGAAGTGAAGCCATCTGAGCTAAAATTGCCGCTTTTTTGTCAGCAGCTAATTTGGCTCGATTCTCTTTTTCTGCTTTTAGTTGGTCATATTCTTTTAAAATTAGTGCCGATGCTGGGTCACTATCGCTTATCTGTTCTTGTGGGGGCGCTAATACTATGAATTTATCCAGTACCCATCTTATCAAGTCTTTGTGAGCTTCAATACGGGGAATTTTGAATAGTTCTTCTAATAAACTCACTATACCACCTTTGACAGCCCTAGTTGAGAACTTGGTCACTACCGAACCCTGTTCTTGTTCTTGTAAGCCGTGCCCGATAAGTTGTAGCACTGCGTGCAGCTGACTTTCAGTGAAGCTCCTCGAATTCACGTCCAGTGCCCTTTCAAGAACTAGCTTCATGATATACAACATAAGATCGCATTGCAATAAGTCAAGCACTGGCTCCAACGACGCCGTGAAGGGCGGCAGTATCGGTGGTGGGCAGCATTCGTAACCATTTACAGCTTTCCTCTGCTTTCTTTGCTCTTCTTCTGATTTGGACATATCTTCTTTACTATAATGATGGAAGAACACATTGAATTTTTCTATAAATTCCTCCTTCACCTTATAAAAGCCCTTTGAAGGAGTTTGTGCAGGTTTGTTGAAGGTGGCTACTTGGTCAATGAGTTCTTCCGCCAAGGCCCCACGAGGATACACATCATCAGGGAGGGTCTTCTTCAGCTCGGAATGGGACAAGGGTCGAATAAACAGTTGGTGAATTATTTCATTTTTTAGGCACTCGTCATCTGTTACTTTTCCCACTCCTGGTACGTAACGTTCAGAAATTATCGTAATTAATAAATATAGAAATTCTTCCACAATCTTTGGCGACGTTTTTAATGATTCTAATGGACACGTATTAAATATGGTAGTTTCAAAATCAGGGTTCGCCCAGGTTATTAGTTGGAATTTGTTTAAAAGATGGATAATGAATTCATTGCAATCCATAAGAGATGCTCCAAACTGCAATGTTGCTATATCCTTGTCTTGCATTTCTTTTCTGCACCTGACACTGTGATAATAATATATCTGATTTGACAAGGAGTAGCCGTTTTTCCTCCACATGCCCGCTTGAACTTGAGCTATCATAACTTGCGTCCTAAGGACAGGTTCAATGATCTGTTTTGGCGTCGGTTTCGTGAGTGCTATGAATTCTTCTGAAAAGAAAGAAAATCCATATTTTTCCAAAAGTAAAAACAAACCTGCCAAAAATCTCGATAGCGGTAAATGAATCGAAACTGGCATTGTCGAAACATCATAGCTATAACAAGTTGTTTTATACCTTTCAACTGTTTGCACTTCATCAATATTTCTGTAATGCCCTTGACAGTTTTCAAATAGTTTCTTCAATGTTTGCCGGTATACTTTTATGAAAACAACTTGATCTGTTGAGCACCACTTATGTATTAAAGTTATAACAGAAGAAAGCTTCGTCTGAAGCGTGAAAGCAGTCTCCCATTCTGGTTCGTATTCCAAGTGTTGATCCACTTGTCTTCTGACTGAGTTCATTTCCTGCATGTAACTAAGAAGGTTCAGGATCATATTGATACCCTTCAAGAAACCTCTTCGCAGGTCGTCAGTCCAACTGCCTGGCGGACAATGCAGCAGGTACCTCAGATCTTGCAAAATATTCATGGCTCTTCTGAAAGAGCCTGAGGATGCGGTTCTACTGAACTCTAACTTTCCCAATTCGTTGCGCTTTCTAGAACATTCGGCTACAAAAGTGTTCATGAGCTTAAAGAACACGTCTTCATGGGCTATTAGGTAAATAGCTAAAGTAGGAACCGTAAACATTTGTATCGATAGCGAGGCGAATGAGAAAGAGTAGTCGTGATCTTCTCTTATAAAGTTTTTTAAAATTCCCGAATAGTGGCGAGCGAAAACTTTTGAAAATGCCTTCTTGTTCTCATATTCCATAAAGAAACCTGCGATGAAAAGTCGATGCCACTGCAGCCGAGCCATTTTCCACAAAAACGTATCTTGCAATAGAATACCTTCTACAAAAGAAGAATGAATCTTCTCATAAAGACTGCCTTTCGTTTGTTCTTCATCTGCTTCGGTAAGAGAACCTAAGTTTAGTGCTGTAGATGTGAATATTTTCCTAAAGTTTTTAGAGAGGTTTACTAAACTCAATAACCAGCTTAATAGGTGGAGAGCGAACATCTGATGAGCCACTAAATGCGATTTGACAACGACCACTTCCAGCGGTCTGCTGCCGTGCCTTGAAGTGATTTTCTCAATGCTCTGTTTCAATTCATTACAATAATGGAAATTGGAACATTTAACGATGGCCCTTCCTTCCTTGTCGATACAGGTGACATAATCTAAAGCGCATTTAAGATTACAATTAAGAACGGTCGCTAATGCACTAGCTACTTCTTCGAATGTGTACGATTCGTGGTCGTACAAGACAGTGCAGTATTGCTCGAGATCTACATCTGGTTCTTCTTCCTCCCGCAGCCTCAAATTTCTGGGCAAACCCGGATAATACTCCACAGTCAAGATGTCACTGCAATACTGAAAGACGGCGTTGAAAACACACTCGCTACGTTTTACAAGCTCTTCTGGAAATTCAGGCGTTTGGTCATCCTTGGCTTTGAGACCCTCGAGATGGACATTGCAGAAGGGATCGCTCTTCCAGGCTTCCGTGTCGCCACAATCGCAGCACCCACCGCCCATCGAGGTACCCATCTTGTACCTGTGGTAGCGGTGGACCGACTGTTGGAAACAGTTGACGCAGAGTACGCAAGTGACGTCAGTAGAGCAATCCCTACAGTTGTACGAAGGGTCCCCCATCTTAAACACTTTCCCACATACTGATGGCGGTGGAGCGTTGGCAGACAAGAAGTGGAAGAACTGTGGAGCGTTACCGTCGCATATGAAGTTTTCCAGAGCGCCAATCAGAACATTTTGTAAAATTTCTTCTTTGACTTCCCATTCGAAACCTTTCTGGTTGCTGCCGGGAGGGACGAAGGTTTTAGGAACCCAGACCCGCCAGTGCTCTCTAAAGTGATTTCCTGCCAACAGATCTTCGCTAAATAATTTTTTCCATTTTTCAATATGCTTTGTGTTTTCTCGGGCGAAATGATCCTCACTGATTTCCATCGTGTCGAATGGTTTATTTCAGAATCCTCTCAATCGACTATATTTCTTTAAATAGAATCTCAGTTTAAAAATTTGACAAAGAAATTTGTAGTATTACAAGATATAATTGTTACCTGGATTTTTTTTTCTACGTAATATCCAAAATTCAAATAAGTTAGTGTGTTAAATAAAATTCATAAAAGTACAATGGAATATTTTTCATCGAGTTATTGAAATTTCTTTGACTTTGTAAAAAATTTTAGTTTTGTACCTTTTTGTATTTCACCATGTGTTTTTAAAAAAATACGTATGGATCAAAATTTAAAAATAATAAAAATGAAACTTCATGGGTTTTCTGCATGATATAAAAAGAATCCATTTTTAATATATCTTGCATTCATTAACAACATGGTGATTGTGCTGGTCATCCAAGTGCATTAATAAAAATGTGTTTACTGAACCTTTAAATTGGAGAATGGCTTAGACTAAAAAGAAAAACGAAAGATTTTAATAAATAGGATTACAAAAATAAAGAGAATTAATGAAGTTGCTATATCAGAAGGTTAGGCCGTTCTTACTTCAATGTTCAAGGTCTCAATCTTACTAACCCTATTAAATACATCTTAATATATTTTACAAATTGGAATTAGTTACACCAATACCTGTTGTTAAACAGAACTTATTTGAATGTCATTTTGTTATTAAATATACAGTCATTGTTGGAAGTAAAGCAGCAAGGTAAGGGAGGATGTGCAGTTCCTCATTTGTTGGTTTTGATTTCTCATTTTTATTTTAATGGTTGCTTCTTTTTTTTCCTTTAGTTACTTTTACTTTTTCAAAAAGTAACTGTTTTTAATTATTTAAAAATCATCTGTTTATACAGACCTTTAACCATATCTCAAAATGAGTTTATTGGACCTATAGTCCTTATTCCAAAACGAAAAAAGTGCCAGAAACTATAATTATAATAATATAAAATTCGAAAGAATCTTGATCCACTTCGTTAAATGTTGTTCTCTAGAGTAATCTTCATTCCGTTTACATTTCCAAATATCATTCGTTTATAGTAAATATATTGCATTAATATCTTATGCATATGTTTCATATTATCGTATCATGATTAGTGATCATTGTAGTAGTTAAAAAGTAACCGGTAGTTTAATTGTTTGTTAGTAAATAATTAAAAACAGTTACTTTTAATCTGTACAAGTAAGTGACGTACCTAAAGCAAAAAAGACTCTTAGTTATTTGGAAATACGAAATAGACTTCTTGAATGACAAAAACATTGGAAATTAAAAGGTTTTGAATTGAAAACAACTGTAGTCATTCATGTGCCCTTTTTTCTATCTTAGATTATTTTATTCTTATATTTTTGGAGACTACAGTTTTGAAGAAAACTTAGAATTTTGTGAACAAATCTCCTGATGATTTTCAGTTACTGTTACGAATATGAAAGCCAACGGTTTCTCACGCCGTTGGAAATAAGGTTATGATTTAGACATTAATGATCATTTATTAGCTGAAACATGTTGAATGACAGCCTCAAGGTCTCTGGGAATCCCTCAAGGTTAAACAACCTCTAATATCCTACCTTCTCTTCTTTCTCTTCCTCTTCAAGATATTATTGGCGTCGAGAATTGCCAGTCTTCCC
Organism: Troilus luridus; assembly: GCA_964056705.1. Lineage (NCBI taxonomy): Eukaryota > Metazoa > Arthropoda > Insecta > Hemiptera > Pentatomidae > Troilus > Troilus luridus. The sequence goes on along the minus strand of OZ057416.1, from coordinate 75,338,627 downwards.
AGTCCCTCCATCATTCCAGTAAATGTTCTGCCTCGGTTTCCCAATCATTTGGATATATTCCTGATAGAAGATCCTTGGCTAGTCCCATTACTTATACCTGCAGGTATAGCTTCCAATGCCCTTCTGGTATCTCTCATTTCATTAGTTCAGAAAAATAAACGACATTATTATTTTAGTTCCAATAAAGTAGTCCTGACGTATCTCTGTTTAATTAAAAGTCTGCCAGGTTTCTACCTGAAAAAGATGTGATAGCACTGTGGTAGGCAGAATGGAAGAGGCTGAAGATGTTGGCACTCAAATTTAAAGAAATTATTTTTTTGTAATTAGATTTATGTTTCTGCAACAATTTATGAACACATATTAATAGTAATGTTGTTTTATCATATGTATAAGGATCTGTAATTACGAAGCAACTCTCAGTCAATCATCTACGCATACCTTTGGAAAAGAGAGGAATATGTATTTTAATCAATAACTGTATACTATTATTGTACCTCAATTGTAATGATCTCAGGGTGGTATCCCATAGTACTTACTATTTAAAAAGGAATCATACCAATCTTAACTTTCCCTGTGACTATTGTTTGGGCAAGTCAGGGCAGCAACTCCAGCAACATACCAACTCCTACCCATCATTGAAATTATAGTAATGTAGAAAGAATAGGATAGTTTTAGTAAACTCTTGCCTCTCCAGTTCTCTTGCTGATGACTCTCGTATCCTAAAGGAGTGGAACAGAAAGTTGTAAGCAAACGGAGAAACTTGCCCTTGAGGTCCTCAACCCGAACTAACCTTGGCAGGTTGTAAACACGACGAACCCAATGTTGGTTCTTGGTTTGGGTCTGCTTGGTTAAGTTATTAAAGCATAGATTACGGCCGAATTTGATTGATGAAGGATCGTGTTGGAGGGCTTAGAAGGCATAATTGAATCAGCTAAGGTGCGATCTGGGTTCTAGTAGGTACCTGTTCCACGTTGACCATGATGACAGCGCTCTTTAGAAGTTAATAAAAATAAAAATATTTAGATATAATTTAAAATTGGGCATTTTTGAGCTAGACCTTCAGTAGGAATTGTATTCATTGTACTATATTTGATATTCCATTTCCAACTGTTTAAAAAAAAAAATCATATTTCTAGTTTAATCATATTTGGATGTGAAGTTTTATGGAAATAATGACGTAAATTAAAATAAAAACAATTTCAAGCTATTAAAAATTTAATAAGGTTTACTAAAAGAATTTCAAACTCTCATTAGAATGGGAATGCTTTACCAATACCCAAATATCTATTTCCTTAACTAACATGGAACGTTCAAATGCCGATTGAAAAATTAGGTTTTTCGAGTTATGATGTTTTGTCTTTTTAAAGGAGCGATATCATAATAATTTAATAATTTGATAAACATAATTATATAATTCAAAATTTATTTATTGCAATTTAAAAATGTATTATGACAATACAATAACTAAATGACATGAATAAAGGCAAGTACAGTAGTACTCAAATAAATAAAATTAATTAAATTAGAAAATTATATATCTATTTTACATACAAATAAATAAGACTTTTAAATATAAGTATATATAAAAAAAAAACTACTATTACGACCCATTAAGTCTGGGTTCAGTACATGGTAGAGACTGTACAACCTCTAGGTCTGCGGTTGTGCAAGGAAGTGATAACCGAGATCACGCTCAACAGTAAGGTTTTCACCCTATTTTAAGTACCTTCTTTATAGAGGATGGGTGAGCCATAGAAGGGTCTCTAGATCCCGAAGGATTCATTCCCGGCTGTTGACAGATTAAATTAGTTATCAGCCACAGTTGGATCTAAACCCTGGATCTTTGGCACGGCAACTCAGATCTCTATCACTTAGTCACTCCCTCTCCATTCATAGATATAAGTATAAACACACAATACATACAGTTTTTCGATATAAAGTTAAATTACATATAAAATTAATATACATAGAAGAGTAAATCAGCATTTTCCCTAGGCTCCCCTTCTACGCAGTCAACGCACTTACTCGTATTTACGCCAAACTTAGGAAGACATTCTGACAGAACCCCGCCTTAGATTTATATCATACCTTATAGATCGTCCTACTTTCAACAAGTTTTCCTTGACCATTTTTATAACGGGTTTCCTCAAGTGAATAAATTCTGCATCCAGTCACATTATTCATCAATGAGAAGGGTCCGCGTGGTGGTTGATATGCAGGTATTAGGCTCTTCCATACCTAATTTAGAACTTTATATTTTTATGATAAATTGTTAATGTTTAATATTCACAGACCTAGGTATATTTTGTAAATGTTTATTGTGAATTTTTGATTTAGAAAAAGAAAGAGATTACCATGGATTATGATTACCATGTAATCTCTAGTATGTATACATGATTAAGTACTAGAAACTCATTTTGTTGAAAATTAGATTTAACCTAATCATACATAATTAATAGACATTAATAGATATTATTATAATTTTCTTCCTTTACAAAACTATAGTTAAAATTATACTAGTAAAATATAAAAATAAAATAATATAGCTAAAATAACATTTAGTTACCCTAGGGTATTTTAAGATATTATAAATATTTACAAAGTCCAATGTGTATAGTAATTTTAATTCCTGCCCTCCATTGATATAAAGATGAACAAATATCAAATTTAAAAATAAATCGTTTTTAACAAGAAGAAATAATTTCCAATAAAAATCTATTATTGCTAAATCTATAAAAAATCTTGCTAAATATATATATCTACATATAGTAAATAGAAATTATCTCTTCATGTTAAAACCGAATTATTTTTAAATTTAATATTTTGCATCTTTATATTAATGGAGAGCAGGAATTAAAATTACCATATACATTGGACTTTGTAAATATTTATAATATCTTAAAATACCCTGGGGTAACTAAATGTTATTTTAGCGATATTATTTTATTATTATATTTTACTAGTATAATTTTTACTATAGTTTTGTAAAGGAAGAAACTTATAATAATATGATATATGATTAGGTTAAGTCTAATTTTCTTCAAAATGAGTTTCTAGTACTTATTTAAGCGAAATCGAGTTATTTTCGTAGTGAATAAAGGGCTAATTAAAGGCATTGTCTTGAAAAGGAGTTATTGTTTATATTACAACTCCATTTCAATATAAAAACTACGAGAATGATTCCGGTTATCTGAAAGCAGTTAACTCTCTCTGGACAAAATCCGACTTCACCACTTATTCACCGGGCCTGGATTGTTCCGATAAATGCGGTCCTTTCAAAAAGTTGTTTTCATCTTGTGTATGTTATACAGGCTATAAATTAATTAAATAAAATCAGATGGGAAGAAATTGAAATGATGTTAAATTTTAGGTTGAAATACCGGAACATCTTCAACTTCATTTGAATTGAGAAAGATATCGAAATCGTGCTAAAAAACATCTATCTGGATTAATTTCTGAAGTTCGTGTACTTATGATTTATTCCATATTTTTCACTATTCTGTAATGAATAATAATTGATAAATCAGTGATAATAGATGATGGTATACGCATATTTTTGGTACATTCAGAGTCTCATTTGAGCCATGGATTTATAGCTTTAATTAAATCTATAAATTTTAACAATATTTAGCTTGTTAGTAAACATTTAACTTGTAAGTAAGGAAGTGTCGAAACGTTTTTTAATCATTTGTTAATTTTTAATAACAACTTTTGACTGGAATAAGGTTTTTTCTTCATTATTTAATTAAATATATGAATATTTAACTGTAATAAATAATTTATTGATGAATTGCAATTACACGATATTACATTTAAAATTTTAAATTTTGATGTCGGCATTTCTTAAAGGTGTGTCAGCCTTTTATTACATCCCACATTTGGTCTTTGGCACTCCTTAGACCTGTCTGCTAAACTGGATTGAGTGGTTTCCAATCGACATTTTTCTATATTCCCCATACTGATGATTTGTAAAAAATTCATTTAATTTTACTTGATACATTTTTTACTTTATCGTCAGGATAAAAAAAAGGTAACTGTTCGGCCGATCAAAACAACCAAAAAAAAAAACCTTCAGAATCCACAAAACTAATATGATAATAAAAAGTTTTATTGCAATGCTAAAACCACAAAATATGCTGCCCTTGTTTATTTATTTTTAAGTATTTAATATATGCTTTTATGAGTTTCTTTTCTAATTGGCAACGACTTTAAAACAAACATAGACTTTTATATATATACATTTTTAGCGCATTTAATACTAAAAAAAGAAAAACAGTTTTAAGACATGAATTGAAAAATTAAAAACAAAAAATAAAACCTAATAACATCTCTAAAGGAAAACCAGGAAAAAAATTGATGCTGATGTCTGAATTGTCAAAATATCGACCGGTATTTTTGTTTGTTGGTTTTATTTTAGACTTGAAACTCTTTTTTTTAGATTTTTTCCAAACATGAATTAACAAGTATTTTACGTCTCTTTTGAGCTTTTTCTCTTCTATATAACATTTTTTAAAGAAAATGCTTATATTTTCATTTACAACAAAACATGACCGTAATCATGATTAACTAGCTGTCTCGTATTGAAACAAAATATATAAGAATAAAATTAAATGTAGTTACTGGTTAACAGTGCAGCAACATGCCTAACAGGGCTTATCATATATAAGTTACTGAACTGAAAAAAAAAAGTAAACTTCACGTTGCACCTAACAAGTGTAAAATATTGGTTTGTTTATCAATATTTTAAGTATGAAATATCTCTCGCAGACATTTATGAATATGTGACTTGAACTTCTTGTGCACAACAAAGAACACAATTTATTGCTCAGTGGACACTGTATAGATATTGGTTATATTTATAGTGGAAATGCAGCATTAATATGATCATAATCGACAACAAAATTGGTGATTTGTATTTTAATCTTTATTTATCGCGAGTCATAATTTTTCTATCATTGAACATTATTTACATCTCTGTCATTGCATTATATTCCACATTCCACATATTAACAAATACTTTGCAATTCATAGCACAGTCACGCACATGTACAGCGTTTATATGCTCTACTCTGAAATCCTAAATAAGCTAAATTACGACATAAAGCAAGTTATAAAAGATGGTTGCAAAATTATAATACTTATTTCATTATTGTAACGATTGAACATTTAAAGAAATAAAAAAAAAAAGTTTCAAATGCAGTCCCTGAGATCATAATTTTACTTTGACTGAATATACAATTGCAAGTATCACATGGTGAATTTGGGAGGAAAAAAAATACAACATAATACCAACCTAAACACTTAAATCGATTTACATAAACTTAAAAACTAAAATTTAAAATCATAATAGTAATAATAATAAAGTTTTTATTTATTCTGGGACAAGTCCCTTTAGAATAGCATTACAGGTGTTGTAATATATTATGTCTTAGAGTGTAAAATAATTACATTTAATTAGTTCTTACAAATTAAGTGAAAAAGAATAAAAAAATATAATGAAAAAAAGATGCGATTTACCTCCAATAACATCAAAAACAATAATTCAATATTAACTAATACTATGCATCGGTGATTTACACTTATTTAAAAAAAAAATCTAACTAAATGAGTGAAGAGCCACATTACTTACACATTTACGTGGTTTATATCCGACACCCTCATATATATACAAATATAATCACACACACAAGTGTACATTAAAAAAACACCATTCATTCATCGAATGAGAGAATTTTAACTCAAAACTGATCCTACTATTTCCTAATTTAATGTTGGTAATTAACATATGTGAACTATTGTATATAAGCGAAGGTTATTTTTTTATGGTTTATGGTTTATACATTGTTAGCTTTATAGTAATCATAACAACTGTGTGAAGGGACTTTTATTCAAGGTAAATTAATTAATTAATTTTACTCTTCTTCTGTTTACTCTATAACATTTGATTAATAATAAACTGTAATATAAAGCTAAACTATAATATAATATATGGTATAGATACATTAAATATGGCATATATAAAATACAATAACCTTCCCTGATAGAGAAGATAGTTCGCATATGTAAGGAATCTTTATATGTATGTATACTTTTGTATACAAATAGATAAAATACCTGAATATAACAAAAAAGTTCAAAATGTATTTTGAAATCCACTCCCATCTCCCTCCAATAATCTTTTAAACAGTTCTAAAGTATTTTATTCCAGATAAAAATATTTTAGAAATAGACTTAAATATAGTAGAAAAATTGGTTAGTTCATATTGTGTGAACATTGTATGTTTAATTTATTCATGCGACATCATGAATAAATTTTGATCATGTACGGAATATCTTGTGAAAAAACACATAATAACAATTGAGAGATTCCGGTTTTTAATCAGTTAAAAAATAATACGAAGTATGATTTATATTTAATTCACTTCCTCTTGAGTAAAAGAACATGGGAAAAATTGCTATAAGCAATAGAAGCGCAAATAAAATTGAATGGCCATGCAGGAAGCATTAAACCATATGTTAGCTTTATTAACTTCCCGAAGTGCCAAACAACATAATAAATTACGTCAAACAGTAATAAATGTTAGTGGAATAAAAGATTTGTAGTGAACGTGCTTGCAAGTCTATGAATTTGCCATTTCAAATATTATGGCTCCTTTATTAATTATATGAACCCCGATAAATAATAAATAAATCGAAATTTGTCAGAGCTAATTGAGAAAGCCGGTTTAATGCGTTTTAATACGTTTTAATGCGTTTTAATACGTTTTAAGCTTTTAATGCCAAAAACGTATTGTCAAAAAAAAGCTTAAAAGTTACGTCCAGAACTACCTTAAACCAAAATTATCGACATTATTGATCTTATTGCGATTTGTTGATCCGGGCTCTCTAGATTTCTCCGTAGCATATTTCCGTACGTATTTCCAACCGACTATGTGCTTTTAGATGTGTTTTAAAACCTTAAGTTAGAAATCTACAGCTGTTACATGTTTTTTTAAAAAAATTTATTTTATATATCTGCGAACATTCAAATCTCAATAAAAATTCTTTCGTTATTATTACACATTGTTGCTTTTACATTACTAATAAATCATTACGCAAAGATCTCACCGTACCACTTGTGACTGACACAATCAAGAAAAACTTTCCTACTCACTTGCTGGACAACTAAACAATGGTTGCTGACAGATGAATTATCACATAATCCGTCTCTGGAGGAGGGATCTACTACAGTGAGATGAACCACGCTAGGAGTGCCTTCAATGGGAGGTTTCTCCATAAACGTTTCCACGGGAGGTTTTGAAAAGAAGATCGCATATACAATATTTATCAAATGACATTTATATAATTTCTTAAATAAATATTTTTATTATTATTATATATCTGCAACCTCGGTGAATAAGTCGAATTTTGCCCACGGTGTGTTAACTGGATTAACGGAAGCGAAGTCTTGTTATTCTCGTAGTTTTTGACCTAAAATTTAGTTGTAATAAAATAAATATTTCTATATATTCAATTCTACTCTATTTCAAGCCTATTATTGACTTAGTACCTTAGTAATTACGAAAATAACACGATCCCGCTTCCTTAAGTACATGAAATTCACTTTGGATAAAATTAAAATATTATTTTATTTTTAAAAAACATTTTATTATAGTCTTTCTTATTTGAAATCGTTTCTTATCAATTTTCCTATAAAGAAAACAGGAAGATACATAAGTAAAGGGATAGAAAATTCCTAGAAAACAGATCCTTGTGTAGGGTCCTCATCAAAGCCACTACATCCCAATCTTAAGCCATGATCTCCGCTGGCCATAATCACTATGTCCTTAGCTCACCTCTCCACAAGGTAGTATGCCGACCTCTGTCATGATCATTTTTAGACGCCTATGATTATGTTTGTCTAAGAGGAAATGACAGGAAGCTTTATGCCGGTATGAATTAATTTAGGATCTGTCCGACCTCCAAATCAAGATGGACATTAACTGGATACTCCAACCAATTCAAATTGTGTGGTCACTTGTTTGAGGTATTTTACCAAGGTGTCATCTCTAAAATAACCTCTTCTCGATGTTAAAGATAATAAAAAATTTCGCTGTTAAGGAAACCTTTTTATGTTTCAGTTTTGATACCCTTGTTTATTAACAATTGGTTAGAACTATACTCAATTAATGCTTATGAAAATGCTAAGCCAGCCTCAAAATAATTGTTTTAAATAACAGGATATTTTCAAATAAAGGATGTTCAACACTAACACGGTGAAGATTTGAGTTAAATTTAAAACAAAATTTTGACTATAAAAACTTTATTTGACTGGCTAATCAAAGAAAATCGGACCCGTGTATTTTATCTTTGCATTTTATCATATTACAACTTTTAAAATATCCATAAAATTTGAAACTAAAATTTGTGTACCAATACGGAGAGCGACGGGAGTTTCGGGAAAGCCATGAATTTTCTCTATTTAGGAAATTAGCAAAGTAGTTAAGTCAGATATAAGAAAGTAAGGTGTGAGGCGTGTATTCTAGTATGTACTTCTATAAAATATTTTGTAATAAATAAATACTTTTTAACATATTGATTATATTAAATTTTTAGTTACACCTTTTACTCTAAAAGTTGCATTAAATAAAAAAATAAAAAAATATATTGTTAATGGATTTTTCCACATAAAATGATATAAATATTTATTATGTTTTCCTTCTTTACAATTTTTTTTAACAATGATATTATTGCTAGCCGTACAATTATACTGCTATTTATACAACTATGCAATTCTTCCTACTAACAATATTCTTTTTATATATATTTTTTCATCAGTTATTAAGACTTAAGCCATAATTTATTTTTATGCAATTAATTAATTGAAATATATAGTTCCTATATGTGTATTAATAGTTAAATATACATAATTAAATCACCTACAAAATTATATGTGTTATAAGTTCATATTTCATTTTATGTTGTATTATTCTAAAGGGACTTGTCCTGCAATATATATTGTATTTACTATTATTAGTATTTATCGGTAATAGTTATTTCCGTATATTATAATTATGTAGAAAAGCTATAATTCAAGCAAATTCCAATTTAAATGCTAACTCGACTCGAAGGACACTATCAATGCTGCCCTGTTGTAGAGGCCTTCCAAACCATTACGCACACATGAATCACTTCTCGCTCCAAACTGTTTTACAACAATGAACGAGCGACAAATATTTAGTTTACTGATTAGCGTCGCCTTATCGTTAACTTATAATTTGGCCATTCTCACTTTCTGGTTCCTTGAACCCATTCGCCGGAACATCAATGGCGTATTGGTTCGTGCTTTACCTTCGGGTAACTAAAGTAAATAACAATACAGCACCCGCTATAGAAGCAAGGCTTTAAGTTAATAGTGCTGTAGATGGTCAGGGAAAGAGTCTGCTTAAATGTGATTGATCATTTTAACAGTGGAATTAAATTAGATAAAAATCTTTCATTTAAATATATTGTTATAAACAAGCAACGGTTTATAAGCCTTGTGCTTAAACAACGGTGCAACCTGGTGCAAGTGAACCTTCAAGCAAAACTTAAAAATATCTAATCCAGGACAAAAAATATCGCATACAGCCTATGTTTACCTTTGTTTTGTGAATCTAAAATAATTTTAATAATATTCACAAGATTTTTTATTCCCGATGGATCAAAGATGGTCACCGGCAAACCAGATCTCAAGCATTCTTCCCAGTCTATGATTTGGATTTCCAATGGATGACCGTTTGTGTTATCTCTGATTACCTTTTTTATTCTCACGTTATTCAAATTTATTTATCAATATAAATTTATTCACTATATTCACATTCCTTACAATATAGGACCTATCTCTATTCCGCACCTTACGTTATTACTTCACCAAACTCTCTTATTACAATGTACTTTGGGACAATTATTAACATTTTATTCTCAAACAAATTAAAATTAAATTAAATAAAAAAATTCTTCGCCCTTGCCTTAAGTTGGGTACCACCATGCTCCTGTGCAAAAGACAGAGAACTAAACTGAATATCCTCGATTCTCATTTGTCTGATTCCTCTTTTCCTGCAGGTTTCCACTTAACTTAAAAAAGTTGTATTTGACCATAAACCTCGTGACATTTTTATTCATTATTTTCCTCTTCATGTTCGCTCATTCACAACCACTACTAGCCTTGGAAATTTTCAATATTAGAACATGAATATTAAAAAGATAAAGACTCGATACTTCGTAAAAAGATAGTTTATTCACTAAATCGGAAGAAATTAAGGAAAAAAAAATTTATTTTATTAACATATGAAGAGAAATATCAAGAAATATATAGGTATAAATACATATACTATTTCTTATCTTTATAGGACTAAAATCCGGTTGTAGGCAGATAAATTTTTTCATATGTTATCAGCCAGGGAAAGACCCTGCCTAATATCCAGACTTTCTAGAGGCTCACCCAGCCTATTTAAAGCAAGTGACAGTTTAGTCTCTATCAAGTACTGAGCCCGAACCCCTTCCTTCATGGGTTCCAAGTCCCTACTCATCTTCAAAGTATTACCTATACATTATTTATTTTTTATTTTTAAATTAATATATTAAATACTTATCATACGTTCCAAAGCTGAGTTTTAGCAAAAGCTTTATCATGTATTTGTTGGCAATTCGATAGAAATAAACTTTTCCTACAACCATTGAGTAATGATATCCATTAATCAACTAAAACTGGTGTGAAAAGTCCCACTTTCTCCCACTAGTGAGGGAAAGTATCAGCCACCTAGATCGAATTTGATAATCAGCACTCTGTTATTTTAAATGGCGGTATTATAATATTATTCTATTATTCATTTTATATTCCTAAAATGTTAAAATAAATAATTTTAGAACTATTTTATAATTAATTCAAGATAGATTATATTTATTTTCAAGCAATTTTATAGAAATATTTAATAGAATCTTAAATGTATTAGAACCTTCACACATCAGAAATTTGGAGATCTAGCATTAGCATTACCCACTAGCGCTAGTGTAGTATTAACGAATCTAAAGTTTCACCTTTAATTTCTTATTTTTTAAATGGCTACAGGAAAAATGTAATATTTAACACGTGAGAAAAGTGCTTTTAACAGCCTCGTTTAATTACCAGACTCGCCTTCGGCTCGTGTGGTAAAATTCACTCGGGTGTAATAAAGTGGCACTTTCCTCACTTGTCAAATAAATAACTATTCCCAAACGAACAATGAAAATGAATGTGACACAAATATTCCAAAGCAAATGCCTCAGTGTTACTGGAAATTATACATATTACACTGAAGTTAAAATTATGCATAAAGAATTAAGTATACCTCATATCAATATATTTATCAACAAACTATGTAAACACGTTTTTTTAACTGTAAAAACAATAAAACCACACTAATAAAAAAATATTGGGAACTAAACAAAAATTAGTACAAAGCGGTATGTACATAAAATAACAAAATATTTATTATTGTAGGTTACCAATTTATTTTATTTCATTGTTATTGTTTATATAAATCTATATAAGTTACTAAGAATGTAAAGTTACAATTTTTGTTTATTTTATTATTAATTTTGTTTTCTTTTCTCTGTTGGAAGTTTTTTTTATACATTTTTTCTTTCATTGTAAATTATGATTCTGCACAGATACGTTTAAATTTGTAGAATTGTTTTTAATTTGAGACTGGCCTATTTGGTGCACCATGTAATTTTGTGAATTGTAGCAAATTATACAAGAAATAAATGAAAAAAAGAAAGAAAAAAAAAGAATATGAGATTGTTTTCCGATGCCTTTTTTATATATTTTTTAATTAACATGGTTTCTCTAAACCTCACTCCCCTTCCAATTTTACTCCTCTGAGAATGTGTTTTGTAAAAAAATTTTTTGTTAAATTCGTTATAAGATGCTTTAAATATGCACCCAAAGCCAAAAAATACATTTTCTTTTAGTGTTCGTTTTCGTTTGAAAATGTTCATTCCTGTCGGCTTGCTAGCAGAAACAAAGCATTTGGACTGAATCCAAAGAGAAGTAAACTCAGGTGTTTGACGGGGTGGAAAGGAAATGTCGGAACATCTGGAAGAGAGAATGAAGAAACTGACGGAAGAAACAAGGTCGTATAATGGAAGCAGAACAAAGAAGAACCATGGTTAAACATATAAGAATGGACAATTAAGTATACATTTTTAATATTTTCATAATTAGTTAACTAATCACATAATTGTTCAACACACAGTTTTAAAATTTTTAATGGTATTTCATTCCAGGTATATATCAATAGGTCGTTGTTATTAATGTGCAGATGGCAGAAACTCTTTCATGAATGATTAAAAACTACAGAGAAATGATCTAATAACAATTTTTCTTATGGTATCAAGAATAAGAACTATCCTTTAATAACGATTGACGTTCATTAATGACGAGAAGAAATTTTTATATTAAGACGCATTGTGGTAGTAATGGAGGGGATAAAACTAATATACATAAGAAAATGGTCCAGGTCGAGGTAAATAAATAATTCCTTAGATAATAAAACTAATTATTAGAAACTAAAGCTTCTACTCATGTAGCAAGTCTTATTCAGAGATGAATATACAAGATACAAAATATAAATAAGAAGCTAAATAAATGAAAAAAAAGATACACAAAGAAATATAATTTAAATTTTAAAATATAAATTTTTTTAAACTTTAAACTATGACAGTAGCATACAAGTTAATAATAATATGTAATTAATAGAATTAGAACCATTTGATTCAGTAGTTAAAATAAAAAATAATACAGTTTAATTTTTTATTCTTTCAAGGGATAAATAGTAGTTAAAATAAAAAATTAATATCATTTATTTTATTATTCATTCAAGGAATACTTAGTTGATTCCAGGCATAAAGCCTTATAATTATTTTATTGCTAATACAATTATTTGTGTATGCTTATATTATTTAATGTTATATTAAAATACATATTATTAATTATTTCTTTATTTCTCATTTTCGCATAATCAAAATTCTAACTTGGCATATTTTTCATATCAGTCATTGCATGAAGAGGTTTGTAGTTCCAAGCTTCCTCGATAGATTATTCATGACACGTTGATATATCACGTGAAATATTTTTTTTTTTCATTGATTCAAACCACTGATTGAATTTTTACGAAACTTATATAATGAACTTTATGGAAGCCATGTGTACATTTGTTTTGATCCTGGACAGAAGCGAGAATCAGGGAAACCCAGAAGATATAATGACTGTTGTTGAAATTGATTGTGGGTGTCTGAATCATTAGAATATTTGTACGTTAGTGCTTATGCATGAGTTCACGTATTTTTATTTTCTGTCATTTATTATTATTATTATTTTTTTGTTTGTTTATTTAACGTCGCCTTGTGCTGCTATGGCTATTAGGACGATGCTACAGCGGTAGTTCTGAATAAGATAGGGATTTTTAACGAGTCCTAACGTACAAGCTTGGGACCCCTATTTGACGTTCCTTCCGAAGGACGGCATAACAAAGGATTATTTACTCCCTTTCAAAATCCTGGGGCCACCTGCCGGGTTAAAACCTGCGATCTTGGGCTTAGTAGGTTATTAAGCTAAAGACTTGACCACAGGTCGCCCAACTCATGACAACTTTTTGGGCATCTTATGAGAATTAAAATTTCTTCTTGTGCCTATCCTTTCATTTGTAAAAATTCGTTATTATTTTGTACGCTTAGGGAACCTGAGTTTGAAGTTTAATTGAAATAAATATTAATTTATTTTAATTCAAGTTATTAAAATGAGTACTTAGACAAAATAATTATAGATTTGATGGATAAAATCAAAACAATACTAGTAAATACGGATATTTCAATAGAAGTCAAAGTATATATTGTTGGAACCCACCTTATCGAGTTTAAGTGGGCCCCAAAAGAATATCTGGATAGTTGTATGGCTGTAAATAGGTTTAATAATTTATTTGCCTCAGTAGATTTCGAACTCAGGACATTCAGGAGATCAGAGATGCCATACATCTCTCACGGAACATATAAAGTTAAATAATATATTAACTATTTAAATACTAATAATGTTGTGAATCAGGGGATTACAACTTCGAAAATGAATCATAAAAAAAATGTAATAAAAGAAATTTTAGTTCGCGAATTTACCTAATATTTTTTTGATTTTACTTTTTTTAATTAATTAAATAATTAAGAACTGTTATCGTTGCTAACACGAATTTGCGTAGGAAATTCAATTAAAAAAATAAAAAGTAAATCCTCTTACTGAAGAATTTAAACACAATAGTGTGAATAATTTTAGATGTTCTTATTGATGGTGGTTAGATGGACTCAAACTAAAATTCACCTATTAGATATAATCTGAATGATTGTAAATAATAATAATAATTATTTAATAGAATATTACACGTGTCGGTTGCTGCGCATTAGGTTAAAATAAGTTCTCATCAAATATTTGATTTATAGTCTATTGGTTAATAACAATGTTTCGTATACTAATCCCAAGTGCTGGGCCATGGGATAATCTTTGTAATTAATACTTTTTTTTTATTCACCTTCAAATAATGGAAATGACTATTATGATTATGTTTGTTTGAGAACAACAATAAAGAAACCGTTTTTAACAAATATGAAGTATTATTAAACTGTGTAAAAATGTATTTATTTATTAAAATAAATTTAGCAAATAATTTACTAAACCTAAATAAATAAAAAAACTCTTTAGAAAAGTACCTTAAGTATTATTATTAAATAAATTCTTGAATTCTATTGAGAAATAATACAGACAATTCAGGAAATCTACCGATTGAATAAACAAAACAATTGTACTATTACATTTTTGATCGAATATACTTCGAGATTCCATTGGTATTATCCCACTATCATATGCTTCAAATATAAATTTAATTTTTCCATTTTATTTTATTATATTGTATAATAACCTTTATATAACTCTTCTTACATGTTATAAAAGGAACTTTATTTGCATACTTTTTGTTGGTACATTATTTTAATTTACTTAATGTATTTATTGTGTTTAATTCTTATTAGCGAAATTTTAATTTTTTGACTTTCTTGAGCAGTGGTATTACAAAAAAAACAAAACCCAATATACATTAGAATATATAGATTTCATTAAAAAAGTATTAAATTAAATGGTTAAAAGCAATGAATCTTATTTATTTAATTTTACCCAGCCAGGAGCAGCATTTGGTGAAACATATTTTGTCATCAATCTGTTAGTAAAATGTATGTATTGACATTGAATTTTAATCTCGGTCTAATTATTATGGGAATGTTCGGGCCAATATATTGCTTTAATGTCCATGATATTAATTGTAAATCAATAAAAACGTGATTTTTCACTGTCAGGCAATGAATATGAGTTCTACAAAAACATGGAACTTCATTGAAAACATATATGAATTAAAATATACAATAAATAAAAAGTTAATAAAAGCATTTAGTTCGTGAAATATTCCCAAGATACATACATAAAATTCAAGAACCTGAAACACTTATATTTTTATAAATAAATATATTTAATATAAAGTATAAAATATCATTGTGGAAATGTCACCTAATATATAATATCGAAGAATATATAATATCTTGAAATGTATATAGTTGTATTATTTACATTGTTTAATTGAAACTTTCTGATAGGACTTATTGCTTTTTTTGCCGTGATATAGGTAACTTTGGCATTAGGTTAAATATTCTGTATTATTAACAATATTTATCTTGCATTATTCTATTATTTCTATATGTAAAATTTTATACGTTTAAAATATTTATCTTGAAATTTGCAGATGTATATCTGAAACAAGGAATTGAATAAAAAATTATAGGCTTCAAAAAACTTGTTAGGATCACGGATGATACACAAACATGACCTTTAATGATATTTGTTTAATGTCAATAATCTATCTTAATATAATATTTATTTATCAATAAATGTAATTTGCTTGGAATACTTGGATTACAGTCACCGGTTCTTTTTATTTTCAAAGAACATTAAATAGTGCACACACTGTGGGCGTGTGTTCACGTGATGGAAATATCTAACAGCTGATAGCCTCCCGCATAGATCATGTGATTGTTATCTATCTTTATTGATAGCCTAGTGTTTTCCATCAATATTTACAAATATCTATTGTTTTTATTGATTTTACCTCGAAGAATAGACACATTTTTTATTTATTTATTGTTATTACCCGTTGCATTAAGAAATGATTAGTGGGACAGCGTAATGATACAAGTAAGAACGAAATAACAGTTTCTGGTCAATTGAATACTTCAATATTTTTCTAGTAATAGTCCAGTAGGAGAAAAGAATTTTGTTATTACTAAAATAAATAATAAACAATAAACCAATTAAATACAATTAATAATATCCTTTCACTAGTTTACAAAAAATGGCCAAATGAAACAAACATTTTTTTGTTTGTTTTTGGCTTATCAATTTCAGTAAAAAACTTTTGTTTGATATAAATTCGGGGGTTCCTGGGAAGAAGAAAGGTGACAAGGCAGACCGTCTATAAATCGACCTTCCTTCCAATCCTAGCTTACTCTTCAGAATCGTGGACCTTAACCTAAATGCACAGAAGTCAAATACAAGCTATGGAAATGAGGTACCTGCGAAAAGTGAAAAGGAAAACTCGGATATGGAACACAACAATACGGGCTAATCTCGATATTAAACCAACGCAGACTATTCTGGAGGAACATAAATTAAACTGGTTCGGACATGTACTTAGGATGGAGCCAGATATAATCGCCAGGAAGACTACGAGACCGGCACAAAAGGAAAAAGGCCCAGAATAGGTCCTCGCATATCCTGGGAAGACAGCGTAAAGGATACTTTCGGGAGGAGAGGATTGGACTAGAACAGAAGAACAGAACTGGTTCAGGAAAGAGATACTATAAGATCCTTCTCACACTGCACTGCGGTAAAAAAGGAAAATAGTATGATGATGATGATAAATTTCATATATTTACTTTATTAGAAATCCAATTTCTTTTAAATGGCTTTTGATTATAATAATAAAAGGTTGGTCGTTTCGAGTATCAGAAATGTAAGGAAATAATATACATGTGATATGTGATATAGATTTACATATATGAGTGGGTATAATTTAGTATTATTGGCATTATTTTTTTTCAAATGAAAAGATTAATTATTTACTTTAAACGTTATTTTTTAAGCATTCTGGATCGTTTATCCTTAACCCTTAAACTCTCGGGCTTACCATCGCTGTGGACTGAATACTTTTCTCTCGTGCCAGCTCTATTGAATGATTTAAAAGCAAATAATAAATTATAATAGCATTTCTTTTGCACCAAATTGTATAATAACAGAAAGTTATTTTCAAGCATTAATCATTTATTAAAAGGAGTTATAAAGTTATATTGTTATTACATTAAAATAATGGGAAAAAATCTATAGTGCCTTCACATCTATTTAGGGTCCCGGGCGATTACGAACAATATTTCAATAACTGCTATAAAATTTGTTGAAAATGTTAGAATATTTTGACTAATTTGAACTTTTCAATATTATAACATATTTATAATGTCTATTCTAGTGGTACACTTTTTTCTCTTTTTCTTCCAACTCCTCCAAGTCATTACTCGTACCCCGAAGGGCGCTGATATTCTGCAATCGGAAGCCGCAAGAGAAAGCTATAGATGCTAATCGTCCTAGTTTGATTATTCAATACTCGGATTCAATGAGCATTGTCTAGAGGTCATGCGGGATCACATTCCTGCATCCGACGGCAATGGTAATATTGTTTACCAAGTCTTCATTATCCTCTGAATAAGTTCACACAATTGACTCCGCCATTAATTAAGCGGAATATTAATTGCCTAAAAGGATATTTTAAAACATTAAATATTCAATTATCACTGCTCAAAGGTTAGGTCTTGTCCTGGAATAAAAATGGGGATCTAATTAAACAAAAAACAATATGGTACGCATACATATATATATATATATATATATATATATATATATATATATATATATATATTAAATAAATATAAATATATATTGTCTGGTTTGGATGCGAACCTTGGTATCTCAGTGGTTAGAGCACCGCATT
The DNA here is from genome assembly GCA_964056705.1 of Troilus luridus. Lineage (NCBI taxonomy): Eukaryota > Metazoa > Arthropoda > Insecta > Hemiptera > Pentatomidae > Troilus > Troilus luridus. The sequence continues at coordinate 75,320,499 of OZ057416.1, read as the reverse complement.
AGAGACACGGGCGACGCGGGTTAGAATCCCGGTCAGTCAAACATATAACTACGGTCAAATGTTTCCCATAAAATTGTGAATAAATCAAAATATTATCAATATTATTTATTCAAAATCTATTAAAATAGTGTTTGCGCACAATACCGGCTGAAATTCGTTGAAATATGGCTGGTGAGTTTTTAAAACCTAATGGTAAAGATTTCCATTGCCAGTTAATTTTTATCGTTCTGAATGCTGTCTTTTTCCGGTCTTTCATTCGAAGGAGGGGAACAAAGGCAGTCACCAACATTCACTACTAGATTATCGATTCTTGGAAATGTCTGGGGTTCAGGTATTATTAACTTATTTAGGGATTTGCCTGTGGTCTCGTGGTTAGTATAACAGACTACTATTTGGCCAGCGGCCAGGTGTTTGAAGGTTGAAAAAATTTAAGAGAGCTGAATTTTTGATATGTTGTAAGGGCAGGTCCGGGTAGTGTAAATCAAATTTGGCTGCCTTTATGCCTTTGATAAATTTAATAATTTTTTTATGCCAATACACACACACCTACATCCACACACACACGCACACACACACACAAAAATATATATACATTCATATTGTATTATGAGACTTGAGAGGACAGTAGAATTAAGCAGGAGTTGAGATAAGACCTATCGATTCAGTAACTGGCCTCGGGCAAGGTCTGGCGCTTCCGTGTCAAGGCCAGTCCTACCAGTCTTACAACTATTTATTTATTTATTATTTACCAGTTTTATATACTTATGTTATTATATATAAATTACTTTATAATTTTTTCCAACTCCTTACTTTCTCTTTCTCTCTCTAACTCTTTATTATATAACAGATAGAATACGATCGAATATCTAATTTAGCACTCAAGCTCTCTTATCAAGTAATGTATTGATTAATATAAAAAAATACAATGAGAAACCTTTTTTATAACTACGAAAATTCAATTCAATAAATCCGGGATTTTTACTAAGATTAAACCTATATATCTATGAGGCGATTCAGAATTAAAAGTGGATAACTCCAAAATTTCAACAATTGACTTTTTAACATTATTCGTTAGTTTAGTCAAGCAATCTTGTCTAACACTATAATTTACTGTCTTATTTCTTATGGATTAGTCCGATACAGAACCTGAGGATTCAGGAGTATAAAACTGATTCACTAAACAAGCGAACCATGTGAAAAATTAAAGTTTTGAAATTTTGGATTTATCCACTTTTAAGCCTGAACACATCACATCAAATATTATTACAACAGAGCAAGATGTATAGTTATTCCGCTGTGCAATTCATATTGTATATAAGATTAAATGTTTTTTTAATAAATAGATTTTTATTTGTTTGTACCATTTATAAGAGAGAAAGCGAACGTGAGAAAGTGCCACTTCTTTGCTTTCTTCGTTCATTTGTTGGCCTATGCTGATGAAGCAGACATTACGAAAAGCTTGTTCAAGTCGTATCTAATGATGATTAGATATCATTATTCAATATTAATTAACATATAAACAATTTATTAATAAGACCAAAATCGGTCAAATATTCGTTAGCAGAAGAAATTTCGTAGTCAGGGGTTCTGAATATAAATAAGGCTTCGGAGAAAGGCTACCTAGATCTATGATCATCCAGATTAATAAAACTGATATTGAAATAAACAAATGAATCACCACAACCAAAAACGGCACTTTAGTAGGTGATTAGTACTTTAGTAGTATTTAGCAGGTTGAGCAAACTGCTGAGAAGGCTTAAGGAAGTTCAATATCCACTTCTACGAACTTACGATTCAACTCTATAAAGGAAAATTATCATTCAAAATTAAAAATGCTTGGAATTTTAAGCTGAAACCCATCTATAATTACCCGCATCTGGTCGCGAATAACAATCCTTTCGGTCTATATATAGAAGGCACTGAATATCAGTAAATTCCGGGGTTATGGATATAACAGGATTATGGTGGAGAGATAAAAGAGTCAAAGTATTGGCCTCTCATCCCAACTTTATGAAATAGTTTAAACATCTTACAGCGCCGCATTATGTTTAATGGTTGAGCGGTTCGGCGTATTGACGATAACCCTCGTGGCGAAGATTCGATGAGACTTTCTTGTTGAAAATACATAATACAAAAACTCCTCAGTATTAATTATTCCATAGAGGTTTGCTATCACGTTTTATCCAGACATTAATATCATGTTTCATTCGCTAGTTTTTAGCTCCAACCCCCTAAAAAAACTTACGTTATATTTTATGAACTAAGCTTCATTTCAAGCGAGTGTGGAGTTTCTGGACTATCACAGCACATTTATGACTTCACCTTGGTTCTTTAATCGAACTATTAATATTAATATGTTGTTGTTTTTGATATCGCAATTTATAGCAATGACTTTTAAATTTTCAGTTGATTGGCAGAGAATAAAGCAAATAAAGATAATAATACAGCAGTGTACGTCTCATTATTTTCTATTGAAGTGAATGAATGAATAAATTAAGCCTTTAATATAAAGAGAAATACAAACAAAATAAAATGGTTTACAAAAAACTACTAATATTTACAAAAATATATTCATATTTGCTCATTGTAGGGCTTCCCTTATGGGAGAGTAAGGTCTTACTTTCCGGAGTGACCAGCTCTATTGGGAAGTGAAGTTCGACTTTAATTCCCGCCACTTAACTTTATTTAACATATATATATATATATATATTAATTAAATTTGTTAGTTTGCTTTTGTTTTTAAGCATATCGTTTCTTAATATATTTGAGACAAGAGTTATTTTAACTGAGCTTTATTTTAATTCTTTTAATATCATATTTCCTAATATTTAATTCGATGGAGTTGCATAATTGGGAAAAAAGTCTGCTATATCCGGATTTTTTTTTCTTATTTTGGCAAAAACAATAACAGTTTTTATTCAATTGGTACATTCGTTCATCCGCTTTTGGTTATTCACTTCTTCTGTAATTGATTTTAGTTCGGTTTTAATGGTTTTCACGTCTCCATCAATTTTATTTTCCAGGGTGTCTAGTTTGAAATCAAGATTACCCATATTTTCTTCAAGTATGTCAAGTTTATTGACTTTATCTAAAATTGCGGACAATTTTGGATTTAATTCTCGTGTTGACATGCTGTTGGGCTGAGTTTGTTAATATCTAAAATTAGGTATTTCTATTGAAGTATTGTTTTTCTATTGATATTAGCCACGACAAATTCCAGCTTCCAATAACTTATATTTATCCGTATTTTCATCTGCAGTCAATACAAATCTGTATATATATATATATATATATATATATATATATATATATATATATATATATATATATATATATATATATATATATTGCAGTATAGATTATGTTTTCAACTCCAAGAAGCCTTGTTGAACTCTAGAATATTATTGTTGTTGAATACACACTTTTTGGTATCGTTGATTAAGTTCTTGCATAGAAGTGAACGCATGTTACCCGCATGTTAAGGTTGGTGAAGTGTATAAATATTGAAACTTCATGAAGGTGTCGGGCACCTTCCATACATAACATACACGTTACTCCATTTTGCATAAGCATATGTACTGAAAATTAAACCTTTTGTTACGAGACTCCCTTAAATTAATTAAATGCTGTGAGCAATTCTAAGCGTTCCTCCTATCCTGGCTAACTGAGACTCTTATCTCAGTTACTTCAGATTTTCCAGAAATTGGTCTCTCTAATGGCCTGGTTCGGTCTGAACGAATTTGACTCTTCCTACCATCCTTCCTTCTTCTATTCTAAGAAAGTGGTACACTCTCTTAAATGTTCTTCCAATCGTTCTGTTTACATGGATCCCAGCAATAATTCTTTTGATAAAGTCCACATCATTTCTTCCTTTCATTTATGGATGGGTAGATACTGGATTTTCCTGAGTCTGATACAAGTGATACTGATACTTTTCTGTATCTGATATTTTTACTTGATACTTTTGTATCAATTCATACTTTTACTAGTCATGGGTAGATACTGGATTTTCCTGTATCTGAATACAAGTGATACTGATACTTTTCTGTATCTGATACTTTTACTTGATACCTTTGTAGTTGAATACAGATATCCCGACTCTTACTCTTCTAATACGCTACACAGAAGCTTTCTTGGGGCATCAGTTTTTGATATTATTTTTAAAGGAAAAAGAGTTATTCGCCGAAGTAGTAACCTGCACAAGGCATCAAATGATTAAAAGCATGTTTTTATTATTTGATTATTTTTTGAAAGCTATGGAATTGAACAAAAAAAAAAAAATATATTTTAACCCTACCTCAAACTTTTGCAATTCACGTTCCAAGACACGTAGAATTTAGTTTGTAATACCAAATTTATGATATAGATATGTCCATTAATGAACCCATATTTGCCCGGACATACCTCCAAAACATATGTATTGAATTAATAAACTGTAAACATTATAATTCTTTTGGTGCTTACTTACCCCAGATGCACTGTTTATTTATGAGTAATATATTGAATAGTAAATTGGTAAACACAAGAACAGACCTCTGGAAAATAATCCAACTAAGACTAGGGCATAGAAAATATAATTTGAGTAATCATCCTAAATGATTACTCTGGCATCCCAAAATAAAATAGAATGTCCAAAATATATCAAAGAGTAGAAAAATAGCAATATATATATATATATATATATATATATATATATATATATATATATATATATATATATATAATGTTTAAGAACTATGTTATATGGTAAATTAAATCCCACAATTTGATTTACAAAGTAGATACAAAAAAATAATATACCAGTTTTAATTCGTATGTTATACTAATAAATAGCATAAGGTAGCATGAGGTAGTGAATATATTCGTGAATACTGAATAGCTGATGGGTTTGACTAGGGATGGATAAGGTTGTATCAATCTGACCGTATCTGATACTTGTATCAATTGATAAAAAAGTATCAGGTACATTTCGACTGTATCTGATACTTGTATCAACTACTTTTTAGTATCAGATTGATACAACCTTGCCCACCCCTACTTTCATTCACGAAGTAAATTATTTATTAGCATTCAATCGTTATACTCTTCAAATGAATGAGTGATTAGCTAAATTTCTCACTAGAATTTTAATTACGTACATAAATTAGGTAAATGATAGAACGCAAATGTCGGTTTGACTAATGAAATATTTTAATTTGATTTATTAATTGTTTGTCAGTGAGCGGGTTAGCTCAGTGCATAGAGCGCTGAGTTGCTGTAGCAGATACCTTATTTAATCTGTCAAAGGATGGACCCTGTGGGATCTGCCCTGCACAACTGTTGTCATAGAAACTGTACAGTCTCTACCATGTAGTGTTCTCAAGACCCTTCATGGGCTGTAGTAGAACATGTTATATTTATGGTTTGTCAACAATCAAGCTGAGCTCACTATTATTTTGTTCATATTAACTTTTTAGAGAACAATTATTTATTATTCTTATTTTGAAGAGAAAAGATTTGTCCAGGGCCTGGATTCGAACCCGGGTCTCCCACGTCTCAGTCCTGGTGCTCTGCCAATTGAGCTAGCCTGGCTTGTAACCCGGCCAGACAAATCGTTTTTCCCCATTCTTCCCCTTAAATTATACTTCCCCCTATTATTAATACAATTATACTTATTGTATACATCGCTAAATTGCGAGAGCACGGAGATACGGGATCGGTGAAGAGAATGGATTTGTATGGCCGTGTTACGAGCCAGGCTAGCTCAGTTGGCAGAACACCACGACGGAGACGTGGGAGACCCGGGTTCGAACTCCGGCCCTGGACAAATCTTATCTCTTCAAAATAAAAATATTAAAAATTATTACAATTAATAAAATTATAAAATAAAATAAATTATATATTATTATTAGATTTATAAAACTTGAAATATTATTTAAAATTAAATCCTTATTTAAAGTACTGATAAATAATATTAACATAAGCATTATCTCGTGATGAATATTTAAATAACAAATTTAAATTTAAGAATCTTTTGTAATGACAATCTTTATTAATATTAATTACAGAAATATTTAAATAGTTATGTCACTGTATAAATAAAGTTGAGAATTTGCATTGACCGTATGGATTATAAATATTTCTTAATACAATAGAAGCCTAATATATATTCAAAAGAGATATTTGTTAGTTGGAATTCATATTTAAATAATAACAATAGTGCAATTGATATCAAATGTGACAGTTTACCGGTTCATTATTCAGAACAAACTTGAATAATAATGTTGTGAACTAAGTGTAATATAAAAGTGCATTAAATAATAAAAAAAAAACAATAAAGAAGAGTTAAGTGGGGTAAGTGTTCACTGGTGTACATTGTAAGCACTTATTGTTACTGCTAACAAAACACAACAGTGGAAAGCAAATAGCCATCTTAGTACTTCCTTACCTATTTACACTAAGTACACATTTACCCCAACTTCACTCTATCAGTCTCTGTTGTAACATTTCTCCGATAGTTCAAGAGTGCAGGAGGAATATTTTTCAAGATAATAGGCTCATCATGAACAGGTGCAATTAATCAATTAAAAAAAGTATTTAATAAAATTTACAACTACATCATAAGAATACAACGAGCAAGCAGAACGAATGAGGCTTGAGATAAAGGCAAATAGAGAAACCATCTGATATTCTTATCAGACGCCTCGGAGTTGAAGAGGTTGCTAGGTTTGAAACAAGTAATATTGAGAAGGAATAAAGTTTGTCAGGAAAGGACTGATATCGGGTTCGGGTCAGACCAGAAACAAATGGGACATTATGATCATTATGGATGACTTTATTGGTATCAAAGTAAGGAGCATTGAGGATTTTGGATTGTAAGGATTGAATACGAGAGAAATTCGATTGGTTAGTGGACCCTCAAAGCTCTACCCCTACAACTAAGTTCATGATTATGGTTCCACTTTTTACAAGATTTATAATCATACCGTTTTTTTTTAAATGTTTATACATTAACAAGTAGATATTAGGTCTCCTTTGAAATATTAAATAATTCTGTAAGTAGATCTGTAAGTATGTAATTAGAATATTAAAACTTTACATATCAGCCTTTTGAGTTTAAACGATATTTAAATTACATAAAAAGAAACCAATATCAACTTTTTCTAGTTGGAATAAAATCTAAGTAGGTTATGTATTATATGTACAAGTATTAAGTATAGCGTAAACATGTATAAATTCTCATATTAAGCAATAATGTATAAGTTCATCTACCAAAAAATAAGTAATTAGAGTAAAATAAACTATAAAATATACATAACAGTATAAGCATGGCTTAACGTTACCAAGCCATATTAAACCTTTTCTGGACCAGATTCAACCTTTATTTATTATAAATATTTTTATTTTGAAGAGAAAAGATATACCCCCGGCAGGGATTCGAATCGGGATTCGATTTATTTATTATATTTTTTTTTTGAAAAACATAACAGTTGTAGGGCCCGAATAAAAAGTTAGATCGAAATAAAAAACCAATTTTTTTAAACATTATCTTAACTTCAACCTATATGTTTTTATACGAATGTTTATTTAATTTTAAATTTAAATAAGGAATTAGTGTTACCTCGAATATGTATAGTTCTATGCACTGATATGAACGGCGTGAATCATTTTTTATCAGTTACAATACAAAAGGTATTTGTTATCTGCACGAACTATAAATTAAACTGAAGAATAACTAATTTACTAAATTTATGTCAGTACATTTTTAAGACATTCAGAAGCCTGACTGTTTTTAATTTTCATTGTATATTTGTCAAAAAATATTCACATATATATTCTTTACTGTAAGTTTAATCTGTGCAACAAGCCGGTCAGCCATCTTTGATTCGGAATTCTTTAACATTGGAATAAAGCCTACTTAGCAATTATGATTAATATTAAACCATGTAAATATAATTATGAATGAAATTTATTTTCTCTATTAAGAAACTACATTAAATTGGGACAAAGAATGTGTTATAGGTTCTACAAAATAGATTTTACTTCAATAAGTAAATATATAATTGAGAGTAGATAGAGTCGTAAAACATGATATTAATTTCCATGCATATTAGTAAAAAAAAAATTTCGGCATCTGTTCCGCAGGATGTCGCTGCGAGTTGAGTTACAAGTTTTGACTATTTATTTGTTTCACTCTTAATATATTGCAAAATAACAAGTGAGCTTTAGGATGTAACTATGGCTAATGAGTAGATTTCAGTAATCGTTTTATCAAAAAAAATAAAAGTTTCAACTAACATTTCACCGTGTAGATGATTTCTGTTTGTTAAATGTTCATTTCAAGATGAAATGATTACTGAACTACACAAAGTCCCCGTGATAACAACCTCTTTTCTATACTAAAGCTCATGATAACTCGTATTTTTGGAAAATATTAAAAGGGAAACGAATGAAAAGTTATAACTTGTTGTGTCTCGACTCGAAGCGACAACCTCCGGAATAGTTACAAAAAAATCAGTTAGCTTAGGTAGTTGGCAGTATGAAACTTGGAAAACTTTATTATTCATGATTTTTTTTATTGTGATTATTTAAATATTTTTATTTTGAAGAGAAAAGATTTGTCTTGGCCGGGATTCAAACCCGGGTCCTCCGCACCTCTAGCGCGGTACTCTACCAACTAAGCTACCAGGGCTCGTAACATTTTTATTATTCTTGTTATGTATTGTTTCAGTGACCGTTAAAAAAGGTTACGTTATGCTAGGTCATTTGGAACAGTTACCTAGATAGTAACTGGAACGTGGTTTGAATGGCTGGCACTGCCTGGTATTGCAACCGGGAGGCGAATTGATAAACTGTTTCTATTATTCCAGTCGTTAAGATTAAACAGTTCTTATTTAAAAAATCTTGCTTCGCAATCGAATTGAGATAAACAAGCTTCATAAAAAATAAATAAATCTAGATTAGAATTTAATGAATTTATGAGTCTTGTGATTGGCATGGATAACTTTTTCTTGAGTATTTTTTATCGTTTCTGTATCCCATGTTTATTAAAAATAAATAGCTCATAAAGGGTCTAGGATAGAGACTGTATTCTTATTAAATACTGTTATGAAATGATGTGTCCAGGATCATGGTCAACCGCCGGTTTCCCCCAATCAAGAAAGAGTACCCACCATATAGAAGTTGGTTGAGCCCCAGGAAGATCTATAGATCCCATTGAGTCCATCTGTGCCTGTTAACGTATTAAATTATTTATCTGCCACGTCCGTATTTGAACATGTTTATTATCAACCATAATATAATTATAATGGTTAGTATGTGTATTCAATATTTTAATAACCTTGTATACTGTTTATTATTGTTTGCATCTATATTTCTTCTTGATATAAATAAGAAATAAATGGCTTTCTATTACTAATGGTAACCTTTAATTATACATCTATAAACCCATTTCATTGGACTAACAATAAAATAAACCTAGTCAATTATTTTACAAACAAAGTTAATCTGTTAATAAACCAACGCATACTGTGGTAAACACTTAAGATATGGACTATATACAAATTACACTTTAAGCATACTGTGTTCACATGATCGTTTCTCTTAATTTTGCCTACTTCAGTTTATTAATAATTAAGAATAAGAGTTATTTGTCGATGCTATTAAATTATGATATTAACATAACTTTTAAGGCAACTCAACAGTCGTTATTCAGTCAAATTGTTAAGTACAATAATTGTTAAGAACAATAAGATTATGGCTTGTTTGGTTACCACAGTTTTTAAACAAAGAAAGTAATTACTCTTTATTTTTTTATTTGTTTTCGATATACTTAACAGTACTTCAGTTACTTCTACTAATATTAAAAATTAAGGAAGTCATAAATAATCACTATAAATTTCCATTTTATAAATTAAATTATAATTGATAACTTCATAGGATATGTATAGAATTTTCCCACACAAGAAATCTTTAGTCTCTAAAATTACAGGGTTCATAATTTACTGTCGTATGATAATTAAATGAGAAAAAACATTAAATGCTTCATATTAATTTTTGTGTGTGCATTAATGATTTCCATAATCCCGTTCAAACATTAGGATGTAAATACGAAAAAGAATATCTAGGAAATTATACCGCCAGATCTTTACTAACTTTATAGATAGAATGTCCTAAAATATGACTGCAAACCCAACAAATGAGACACGTGCAGTTGAAGAGTTTTGAATTTCTAATCCGCCAGAATTCACTCTTATTATTTCAATCAAGAATTGTCTCTTTGTAGTATTATATAATTTTGCTACATATAACAAGTTTTTCTCATTCTGCAAGATTTTATTTTTTAATAAACAATTTACAAATATATATACTAAAATATATAATGTTTGTTACATGTGCCTTTTTATATGCCAGGCTGTCGTTTTACGTACTTATGTGGAAGAAATATGCTAACTGCAGTGTTGCCAATATGTGGAATGTGGTTCTATACTGAAGTTCTTGTTCTGGTTGGTTGGTTGTTCCAAATTTTAGGCGTAAAACCGATTGGTCATCAAAGCATTAGTTTAATATAATCGTTTTTATAAAACTGGGGAGAAAATGTATAAATAAAGTTATATATTCTTAATTAATCCTTCTTTTGACAGAAAGGCGATGACCTTATTAATGTATTTTTCTTAATTTCCTAATATCATGGATACATCGGCAGGTAGTCCTATTTTATCCATCGTCCTATTGTAAAAGATACAGCCTTCGAAGATATGGGCTATTGACAAACTCTTGCTGCACTTCTCGCATGATGGCGGATGTTCTTTAGTAATTAGGCGATCGTGGGTAAGCCTTGCATGTCCAATCCTAAGTCGTGTAAGGACCACTCCCTCTCTTCAGACGCAACGACAGGAGCTGATCCATGGCTGGACATCAGTTTTCTAGTTGTTCTTGTTCTGTTCTCAGTGTATTGTACTTACCACATTTTTAACACTAAATTTGAGCAGAATATTCACTAGATTAATTACATGCGTTTTATTTTTATATTATTGTTTTCAATTCCAATTATTTAAGCTTTAAATATTCGTTTACCTTGTCTATCCATCCACGAAGAAGACCTGCAATGTGGGTTCGAAACGTTGGTTTTTCATAAATAGATAACCACTATTTGAGGTACTGATTTTTTTTTTTACCTCAAGCCGGACCCTTTTGTTCCTCGTTTTTATGTTTTATAATTTTCGAAAAGGTAATTAAGTAGAACTTGACACGTAGTACTTTACTGAAGGTCATCAGACACTTGTTGTCAAAATGTTTTTTTTTTTCTAATCGCGATTATTTTTTTCTAGTAGGTAACTTTAGTTCTGCCATGTCATGGCACTGTAAAGAAATAAACAACTAAATTCTTATTTATGCTCTTTTTTTTTAATTTGCTCTTTTATTTTTAAACAACATGAAAAATGTAGTTGTTTTTTTTTCAATAGGGCTACTAGGTAGTATCTAAAAAAAAAAAAAAAAAAAAAAAAAAAGCATCTCTGTCACGAGTATGACATAAAAATCATAATTGATGGATTTTTTTTACCTTCTCACCCTCCGACTTCAATCTGGACATGTATGCAATAAATAATTAAAATTATATCGATTTACTGAGAGTGGTGCGCTAAGAACATCTCAAGGTTTAAAATGAATAAAACAGGAACAACAAATAAGTTAAGAAGATCAAGGTTAAGTAGAAGGAATAAACAAATAAATAATAATTTTAATTTATTGGAACCTCTTTACAGAAACTAACCCTTTCAGGATAATAAGTAGAGATTAGATAGTCCGCAACATGTATTCACAAATACTGCTTGTATATGTAAAATTGCAAATAAAGTTGTTTTGTTGTTAAAAAAAAAGTAGAGATTATGTCAATAAAAATTTTTTTTTGTTGGCGATTGAAGTTTCTTACGTCAGTGAACGGAAAGATATATATCAATAGAAGTAAGTATTTAATAATTAACCTCAAAACTATTGAAGAAATAAACTCTAAGAGCCAAGAAATGTTGACTTGTCAACAAGTACGAGCTTCTAGAGCTGTTCTAGAGTTTTCTGAGTGACAATGAAAATTCACATTATATGCGCATTCCATAGTTCTAACATGGTAGGCCTTATCAACCAGTGACATGGGAATATCTCAGAAATACGATGATGAATCAACTTTTAATTGAGTCGTAGGCAATACATCAAATAATCTAATCGCTAAGAACGATTTAATTACCGAGTTTTTATCCATAGGCATATTATACCTTCAGCTGTGAATAAGTGGTTAAATCGAATTTTCACCTAAATGAGATTCTTGCACTTAGATAAGCCAAATGGAGTTATTTTTGTAGTGAATAAGGTGGTTTGGCTTGAAAAGAAGTTATTACTTATATGAAAGTTCCGTTTCAAGCCCAAAATTACGAGAATGGCCAGATTATTGCTTCCCTTAACATAGGTTAATCTCTCTAGTCAAAATTCGTCTTTACCACTTATTCACCGAGACTGCAGATATATTACCCAAAATTAGTGGATATATTCACATTACATTTGGTATGTTTTATTCCATAGTAAATCCATAGGTTTGTTTGTTTGTTCATTTAATGTCACCTTATGCTGCTATGGCTAATCGGACGATGCTACAGTGGGAGCTCTAAATTTTGCCTACCCAGGTTTAATTTAGGATAGGGATTTTTAACGAGTACCTGACATCGTACAGGCTCGGGACCCCCATTTAACGTCCCTTCCGAAGGACGGCGTAACTAAGGATTTTTTACTCCCTTAAAAAAATCCTAGGGTCACCTGCCGGGCTACGAACCCGCGATCTTGGGCTTTTAGTAGTTTGTTAAGCTAACCACTAGACCACAGGTGACCTTTATAGTAAATAGGTGATTGCATAGCTTTGCTTATTTGATAACATAAATAAAAGTCCGGGGTTTATTACATAAGAGAGACTGTAATGCCACTACGGAAGTGATTTGGCCAAGGTTATGGGTATCAATTTTATGGAGACTGAGTGATTCTCGGGATCTTCTATCCACGGCTGTTAACAGAATAAATAGCTTATCTGTCACCGCAAGTTACGAATCAAGGACCTACTGTTCAGTAATTCAGTTCTCTATATACTGAACTTCCCTTATTTAGTAAAAACATTTGATAAACTAATTCGTCTCAATTAAAGCGATGTATATGTTTTACTTATAATAAAATTATCAATTCTAAGATAAATAATCACGATACAAGAGCGATTATTGTATAATCTAAGATCTTAATAAAAATAATTTAAAAAAATAAAAAATTAACCAGTACCATATTCAAACAGGAACCTGGACTAACTGGTAATTTAGAATCATTAGGTAAATAATAATTAACCTTGACTGACCATGTGAGAAATCGATTAAAACAAACTCGAATGTTGGCTGGTTGTCAGCTTTAATTCCATTTTTATTAATTTAAATTTGTTTTTAACCTTTTTTTAACTGAAGAAAACTTATTAAAATGGTCGACTAGTTATGTTATAAGCCTCGTTTAAATAATGTCGTACTCAAGGGCGATATTGTTTTAAATCGGTTCATAATAACTGAAATATCCAGAAGATCTTTCATGACTAAGGACAAGACATCACAATTAGACTTTCCATTATATCATCTTGCCTATATTCCAAATTAAATTAATATTTTTATTTTAATATTGATGACATCAAAATTAATAAGGTGTGGCGTAACCCTGATAGGCTCAATGAGAACCCCACATTTTTTAGGTCAATCTGATACGGGAGCAGAACAAGAAAGAGGAGACAAGAATGATTTCTACCCCAGGCTGCAGAATTCCTGAGCACGAAAAATTGCATCAGATTTCTTTTTATTGGGCATTAAAATATCTGCCTTATTTAGAAATTTTATTTTTTGATTAAGCAAAAAGCACTTGTTTTTGGATTTGATTGTAATTTCCTTACTTCATTCAGTGCTAATGGAGGTGTCATTCTTTCTTAAGAAGTATTCTATGTAAAGTGCTTATATCAACCTATCGTATTCTATTGGGTCAAAGGTAGGGGTGGGTGTACTGCCCTCAGAGTGAAAAATACTATTTCAAGGTTTGTTCGAAATCAGTACCGTCAAACGTTTTTATACTTTATCATTAAACGTGGTTTTGTTCTTTATAGATGACTCTACATGGATTTTATATCAATTACCGATCTCAAAGCAATCGGTATAGATAAAAAAAGACAACTGTACTCTTTAACATTCGATACTCAGCATTTTTATCGACGATATGGAGTTGAATTGACCATTTAAATATTTTAAAATATATATTGCACTTAATTCAATGAGCGAAATTAGTCTTGAAGAGCGTTTAACATTTCAAATAGGTTGAAACAATGTTTTCTTTCATTTAAATTATATAAGCATTTCACCTTTAAAAAATTTGCATTGAATCGTTATTCACCATTTTAAATATTTGTTTTAACATTAGGATAATGTAACTACGATTGTTATTTCATAAAAAGAAGTTGTTTGTTTCTTTTGAATCCATATTAATTTATGTAAATACATTATATACGTTTTGTTATTGACTTATGCTGGGACTTTTCCAACTGATCGATGCCAATATTAATAATTGAATGCCCCCAATCAGAAACTGTTTTTAGACTACTTTACTTACCTGGCAGATTCGGTTTTTTAAAATACTTTTGCGATGATATTTTTGGAAGATTTAAAATAAAAAATCTTAACTCCTCCGGGACCAGATCACAGAACTATAATTAACGATTTGATACGTCGTATGTCATTTCGCAACATTTCTAGTAATGACATTACTTCTCAATTTGAGTTTTTAGTCAAAGCAATTCAGTATGGGGCTTAACTAAGTTTAATTCTAGTCTGGACTTTCAGAGAACCATAAAACAGTTCATAATATATTATGAAAAACGTATAGCAACAAAAAATTTAGATCTAACACTAAATAAAACCAGTGAAGTTTAAACTTCAACAACATACAAAGGAAAAGTGTTTAAATACTTTAGCCATTTATTAATTTCTGTAAAACATTATCCAATATGTAAATACTAGAAAAGATTCTTTCGAAAACTCACTTCATAAATGGTTAAGACTCTTTATTTTTCCCGCAACAACAACTAGTTAGTATTCATGAATGGCGCAGCTATAAATTTGAAATACATTATTTAGTTTAATCACAATAACTAATTATAAAGCATAATAACCACATCATTAGCAGCGACGGATGGAACCATATGGGACTCACAGGGCAACCCTTATAGGGCTCACTTATCCTCTATAAAATGGGTACCCTTAAATTTGGGAAAACCTGGCGTACGAGCGTTATCTCAAACAAAATCATACACCTGCACAACCGTAATCCTAAAAAGATACATCATGTGGGAACCCCTATCATGTGCTGAACCCAAGACCCTTCTTTGTAGCGGTACAGTAATGAAGCCTAAACTTGGATTAGGGACAGGTAAATATGAAGAAACTATTATCTTCACACGTAGTTAGACTCTTTCCTCTCTATACTACAGATATGCACTATTTATGTTTGAGTTATGTACTTGTACAATTTCATTAAACCCTTTGATAACCTAAAGTATTTTATCGTGCATTCGAGTATTTTATAAACTATCATTATAAAAAAATATATAATAATTAATACGTTATCCTTATATATTGTAATGCACGATATATCCTTCCTCATTATTATTATTTGGTCTGTGTTGAATAATTAATTATTAAAAGTTAAATTAGATGATTAGTCACTCGTTATCAGTATCTTGAAATGGAAGCAATTACATGTTCAGTGTATGGGTACACTAAATAGATCAAGATACAATACGATTCAAACAGGTGCATAAAAATAAAACCGGTCGCTCAGAGGATTAAAATATTTGTTTTGATGTGATGTCAAAGCCGCCATGTTATGTTAACCAAAACATTACCACAAACATCATATGGTTCCAATATACCCAATAAGTTCCACCCCAAGTCTTCTCCCCCATTCGAAGACCGAGATTGGGTAGAAAAAGAACTGCAATTGTTGAACCAAAGTGTAAAGGAGACTCTCAAATCATCAGATAAAATCGACAAAGCGATCTTCATTAAGTGGAGATGGTTTTCATATGAACATCGTACATCAACAAATATCATATTGATTAAATCAGGACTTTGAAAAAGGAAGCTAAGTGCCATTCCATGATTCTAAAAGGTCGGGTGAGTGACGTCATTGTGATTGTAATTAATGACACCTCATATTAGCCTGCCTTTTTTGATGTTAGCAATGACAATCAGCATGCTATTTAGAGCTCTTCTACTTATTTGTTGGCATTTAAATTGATTATTAATGCGCATTCTTCATACGATTTGAAACTACCTGATCATGCAGCTAATAACCAACATCAATTATGAAAGAAACAAATGTGAAGATCATCATCCGGCAGACGGCATCGATGACGTCAAATGACTGGTGAAAGATGAGCTGGTTCACTGCACCTCCGGGTATCCATTGTCATTCCCGAAACAGGTTCCTGTTTATCACGCAAGAGAGGGGAAAGAATGTCACCGTTTGATGTCAAGAAGGTCATCTGATCGGCGACAAATCGATAAAAAGGAGGATCAGATTTCAGAAGGGAAGAACTCAAAGAATGATCGGAATCTTTTTGCTAAAAGGACATTTGCAAGGACAGATGGCAACAAGCAACCAGTAGAGCCCATCTCTCATACAGGTACATCTTACATCTTAACTAGGTGATCAATTAAACACTTCTGAGTAATGAGTACTAATTCCATTTTAGGGTTAGTAGTAGCAAGCAATTCGTGCACCCACATACGCACGGACACTCGCACAAACTCACACACACACACATTTATATTACATTTCATACGTATAAATGATAAACATATATTTAAAGAGAAAAACTAGCTTTTTAGAAATATTGGATATTCCGTAGGAATGCGATAGGCCTATTATATTATCCGGTAAAGAAGAAGAAATTCAGTAAACTTCCTTGGCCCACTTCATCCTGATCCCAGGAGCTCAGGGTCGTAGTTCTTCCGATCTGCTGCCTCTTCCTCGTAGTTCATCCTTAGTCCGCCATTTCGTTTGTAGGAATTGGAAAACAAAGCCTATATGAAAAGAAACCACAGAAATAAGGAGAAAAAGTTGAAGTTCAACTTTAGTTTAGTTTAGTTAAGTAACTAAACATGTGTACTTCACCAAAATTCTCTATCAATGGTATTGTAAGATAAATTTTATGATTAATCCGAAAATATACCAAGGTAATAAATGTATATCCTTGATAATACAGTTTGGTATTTTGAAAACGTTGGTCTGCGTATTGTGATTTTAACTTATCTTAACTTTTAGCAGTTATTTAATAATTGAGAAATATGATGTCTAGAACGCGGCTAGTTTTCATCTATGTTAAGTTTCTTAACATATAAAAAAATTGTTATTTAATATTATAATTATTTTTTATGAAGCACACACGGTGAGGAATGATTTAGTATATTTAAAAAAAATATCAGTTTGTTGTAGTCTTATATAGTAGTACGTATATTAACTAACCTTTTTGAACATTCTTATATTTAATTTTAGTTTTAATAATTCATATTAAATCATATAATAATAATAATTCATCTGTGTTAGAATTTTACTATGTTTACAATTATAGTTAGAAATATGATTTAATATTTATTATTCCTCAAGGTAGTATCCTTGGCCCAATCCTTTACACAGTTATACAGCTGACATCCCAACTCATCCTTACCACGTATGCTGATGATACATGTGTATTATCAGTCAACACCAATCCTGTTGTATCCCAAAGTCTCCAACCCCATATCACTGATCTTGAAGAATGGTGTCAAAACTAGGGAACTAAAATAAATTCTCAAAAATCGCATCAAATCACTTTTACCTTACGTCGTAAACCAATGACTTCCTGCCCTTCAGTATCCTTTAATAATATCCCACTGGTGCCTGTAGAACAGATCCGATACTTAGGGTTGCATCTCGACAAACGATTAGCCTAGAATCCTCATACTAGACTGAAAAGACAAGAAACCGCTCGACGTTTCAGGCTACTTCGACACTTACTAGACAAACGCTCTAAGCTCCCAATTAATTACAAAAGACTCTTCTAAATGACCATCATACGATCTATTTGGACTTACGGAGTAGAGCTTTCGGGCTCCACTAAGGCATCGAATTCCTCTCGTATCCAATCCTTACAATCCAAAATCCTTCGTAAAATCCTCAACACTCCTTATTTTGTTAAGAATAAAGTCATCAACAACGACCGTAATGTCCCATTTGTTGCTGATTTGGCCCGAACCCGCTATCTATACTTTAATAACTAACTTCATTCCCACTCAAATCCTCTAGTTTCAAACCTAGCTTCCTCTTCAATTCCCGATAATACTCCGAGGCGTCTGAAAAGAAGATGGCCACGTGACCATCTTAGTTGAACTAGTGATTTGAGTACTACCAGTGGGTAGTTTCTCTACTTGCCATTAACTCATGCCATTATGTATTACATAGCCTATTTACTTGATGTATTATTGTAATACTGTTGTAAATATCAATAAATAAATAAAAATGTATTAATGATATGTGTACCTTCTTAAGGTAAATGTCTGACTACGAGAATTTATTTGTATGTATTTACTCACTTGCTCAAGGGTCAACCGTGGTCAAGTGGCTAGCATAACAATCTACAATGCCAAAGATCGCGGGTTAGCAACCCGGCCGATGCCCTAGTATTTTTTAAACACAAGCCTTCCTTCGGAGGGAACTGAAAATAGCAGTCCTGAGTCTTTGATTTGTGAAGTACTCGTTAAAGATATCTTATTTGTAAATTTGTCAATTATAACTGGATAGGCGAATTTTAAGGACTCTCAAGGTAGCATCGTCCGATTAGCCAGAGCAGCATAAACTGACGTTAAATGTTATGTTCTCGGACAAAGTAACATCCTGCCCAACTTTGTCTTTGAAAAAGTGTAGTCTCTACTATATACTGAACCCTTCATGAACAATGGTACTTGTTTAATTTGCATTGATTGGTAAGAATCATTAACGTGACAGACGGGATACCTTAATTCAGCATATAATTGAACTTTAATGGTAATATTTATATGAGATAGTGAAGTATTAAATCTGCCTGCTTTCTCTAAGAAGAATGGCTGGTTGAGAAAGCAAAACCAACCATTGCGAAAATTGCTGAAACCGTACAACTTTCAACCGTTTCCCTCCATCTATTATAAATCTCTATAATATTTTTTTATCTTTAGTATGTACCAATTTCAAAAAATTGTGACAAGTAATTACTAGAAAATGATTTAATTTCTACTTTTCAGAAAAAGAGTCCGTAACTAAATGTTTCTTTTTTAACTTTATTTATTTACTTTTTCAACTTTGTTGAAAATAAAAATCATTTATTTTCAATCTAAATTTTTTTAATACGGATTCTGTTTCGTATTTTATCTGATCTATCTTCAATTTTGAAAATTTCTTCATTGATAATTACCTAATATGTTTTAATAGAGGTTTAAAATTTAAGTTGAAGTGATACTGAGTGAAGTAAAAGAGGAACTGTGGGTTATTGAAAGTCAGATCATTTTTCAAAGTCGGATTTTCCAACAATTTCTGAATTAGAAATATAACTATGACAGAATCACCATTTTTGAAATGAAGTCCTCTATTACCCCTAAGGTCCTACTCCTAGCTCCTACCATGAGCAAAAATTTATTAAATCAAGCGGATAAGGTGAAGTCATTTCAGGATAGTTCTCCTAGAAAATTTGAATTCAGTAAGGCGCTTGCAAAACAATCTTCTTTATGGATGAAATCAGAAATTTCCTAAAGAATATAATAATAATAATACAACTTGGAGTTTATGTCACTATTTCAAGGTTGGTTTCTGGTCTAACTGCACTAAATCTAACAAGAGATGCGGAATCAGTAGTTCTTACAGAAAATGAACGGTTTACGGAATGGAAAAAAAAGTCTTTACATGGTAGATTCTATCACAAATTAAATGATAGCTCCATTGACAAGGAGATGTCAGTTGATTGGTTAAAGGCTGGCAAGATATTCTCCGAGACAGGGGGGTTTGTTATCGCCATTCAAGACCAAGTTATCGCCACCAGACCATATAGAAGGCATGTTTTAAAAGACGCATCAACGCCAGATAAATGTCGGCTATGCACGGCTACACGGCGGTGAAATACAACCTTCTAGATGTAAAGGCACCATATTATAAGTATCAACCCAATAGACTACTACAAAAAGGTCCCCTTAAGCTATATTGGGATGAGTCCATTATAACGGACGACACTGTGCATCATAATAGGCCAGATATCCTCCTTATAAAGTCGAGTGATAGGAAAGCAAGTATAATTGATGTTGCGATCCCTAACGACAATAATGTGAACTCGACTATTGGAGAGAAACTTCGGAAGTATCAAGAACTTGCGGCTGAGCTAAAAGAGCTATACGATATGGAAAGCCTGGTAGTAACACCTATTATAATCTCCACGAATGGATTGGTTCCTAAATCCACGGTGGAGGGCATTGAGAAACTGGAAATTCCGGTCGAGGTTTTAAAGGAGTCTTAACAGGCAGTTCTCCTAGACACAGCCAGGATCGTTAGAAAATTTCTGAATGTATAGAGATGAAAAATATAAAAACCAAAAATAATAACTGCAGATGGTTGGACTTGTCCCCCATCTCTGTTTTGAACCCGCTAATGCGAGAAGAAAATATAGATGATAATAATAATAATGTCTTTATTTGTTCTGGGACAAGTCCCTTTAGAATAACAATACAGGTGTTGTAAGCTATTATCCCTTGGAATATAAAAATAATTACAATTAATTAATTATCACACATAATTTAGTTAGTGAGAAAGAGTAAAAAAAATAATAATAATAATGCAACAAAAAAATGCAAATTACCTCCAATAACAATATTTTAAAAACAGATTAGAAGAAGAGAAAGAAGAAAAATTAAAATAAGTTAAAAATGATTATATAGGAGAAACAATTAATAGTTACATAGATAACACTATCAGTGATTTACACTCATTTCCTTCATTTCTCCTTCTTTAAAATGTCTAACTAGACGATACATATGTGGTTTATATCCCACACACTAATATATATACATATATAAACACAAATTCAAGAGTGCATTAAAAAACATCATTCATTCATCGAATGAGAGAATTTTATCTCAAAACTGATCGTACTATTTCGGATTTTTTGGGAATTGTAGGGATATTAGGTGATGGAATATACGGAATTTGAAGGTTGGAAGATTATTGGAACAACGAATGGAAGAAGGTATAGATTTCCAAAGGGATGAGGACCGGATAAGGAAAGCTCTTTCAAAAGCTGCTGTTCGGTGGGATACTGTATATATTGTAGAACAGAGAGCGGAGAACGGGTGTTACGAGAGAGGACCGTGGTTTTGAATTGAAGGAGATTGAAAATGTCTGATGGTCGGCGGGATTGGACAACTTGGTAAAGAAAGGATGGTAGGAAGTACTTACGGCGATAGGAAGGGTAAAGCAACTTCAGCTCTTAGTAAAATCGGGTGACCGGGGCATCTCTCGGGATCCCAAAGATGAATCGAACGAAGCAATTAAGCAACCGTTTTAATTTTGCATCGAGATCCCCAGAGATACACTGTACAGCAATAGTCCAAATGAGGGAAAATTAAGGAACTAACTAGAAGTCAACGGGTTTTCAAAAGAGAACAGGTGACGAAGCTAATTCATACGCTTTGGTGGAGAAGGTACTACGGGAAATTTCAGAGCTATGGTTTTTCCAGGAGAGGGTTTGGTCAAAGATAATTCCAAGGTTTTTGACGGTTGGGTAGAATTTGATAGGATTATTGTTTATAAAGAGAATTGGATTATGGGGAATAGTTTTAAGGAAGTAGTAATTATAGGTATATAATTACAGGTATAATTATAATTATAGGTAAAAACCAAATATTGGTTGGGATGATTACATTATTCGATAAATGCAATTAAGGCCAAACGTATTAGAAGTTAGAAATAAATATTATGTACTTTGCCTGATAATAAACTTCCATCGATATGATGTCCTATAAGTTCTGCCGTCCAAGGAAAGTGTCCCATTTGTTCAGGCTCTGTGGAATTGGGGGTTGATTGCAAAAACGTTATATGGCTTTCAAGTAATTAGGTCCCTATACTATTTTTTGAGGATTAAACAACAGAATTATTTAAAAAATAAATAAATCTATAACGCTTAGGGGAGATTAAAACAATGTTCTTTGGAGAGCCAATATTGCTGAGGTATTATTTTTAAAAAACGTAGATTTCAATCATGAAAATGAATTTTAAAGCGTAATATTTAATCGTTTTAGTCCTGCTTTTCAAAGAACAGATTGTAGCAAACAATAGCCATAAAAATAAATAAAAAGACCAATACTTAAATCGGCTATAATAGCATGATTTTTTTTGTTTATTAATTATAAACCGGATTTACAATATAGTTTAGGTTTTAGCACATCAGTTTTTTTTACTTAAGAATTTATAAACAAACTAGCTTTTGCCCACGGCTTCGCTTGCGTGGAACTCGGTCTGCCACATAAAGTTTCGTGACAGATCATTTTAAATAAATAATTTAATTTTTTTAGCTATAAGTTACTCGTACATCCGAAATTTCATATGTCAAAGATTGCCATGAAGTCCACAAAAAGATGGTAGGTTTTAATATTAAATTCATGTCCTCTCTCGAAGATTGTTCTGAGGCAGAATATTTGATATGTGGTAGATATTCCCCGCCTAAATCCGCGTTGGTAGGGTCCAAGCTTAGGGCGCAAGAACAGCGAGAAAAAATTCTCGAGAAAATGACTTTCAGAGAGCTTTATTTCAGCGACCATAAGTTCAATTGTTTTAAAAATTTAGAAACTTTCTCTACTAGTATTGAGGGGCGGAATGGCTCAGTTGTAGTGCGCCGATTTGCTGTGCCAAAGGTCCCGGGTTAAAATACAGCTGTGGAATATGAAATGGAACCTGTGGGACTAGAGACCCTCCTGGAGCGTGATATTGGACAAAGTACTTCCCTGCACAACCGTTGTCCTAGAAACTTTAAAGACTCTACTCTACCAAAACCTTTTATAGATTACAAGAGGCAGGGGTTCATGTCCTTTTCTACCTACCTTGTCGTATTTTCTATAAAATCAAGCTTTAACATGTTGTATTTTAGGAGATGAAATGAGTGGGCTTAATATTGAGGGAACAAGTGCCGAGACG
Source organism: Troilus luridus (assembly GCA_964056705.1). Lineage (NCBI taxonomy): Eukaryota > Metazoa > Arthropoda > Insecta > Hemiptera > Pentatomidae > Troilus > Troilus luridus. The sequence continues at coordinate 75,297,222 of OZ057416.1, read as the reverse complement.
CATCGATCCGATCCCGGGAGTGGGAAGTACCCACTGACCACTCCAACCTCTGCCTTATTGACTCTCCTTTCTCCGGGTTTATGTATTTATAAGGCACTGTATACATTTATTACAATAAAAGGAATGTAAGGAATAAAAATTTGCATTTTTAAAAAATTGAAAATTTACAATAAAGAAGTTTTAAACTTTCCAAATTCACTAAAATAATCATAATAGTTAATATCAAAGTTCACGCTCATTACAGAAAGCAAATTATGACTTAATGATGCTATGGCATAACTCTAATATTTAAGTTGAACTTTTTCGAGCATGAATATAACATAAATATTTACTATCACTTATAGCAGCGTCATGGCAATTTTGCATGATATCAGTAATAGGTGATAAGGGTATCAAGCTATAATCAGGAATAACTCACTCTGACGTCATTGAACATAGTGCAATAGATCGGCCAATTGCATGATTATGTTTATTTTTATTATCAGCATTGGTTCTGATAAGGTTGCTAGGCAAAATACGTATCGTTATTGTCTTATATATACTTTATTACCTTATGAGTATCTCTAATCTCAAATCTGCAATTTTATTTAAAGAACCTTAAATCCTGTTCTACATTATCGTCTATTGGTAAAAACTGGTACAAGTAAAATTAATAAAAAAAATCGATGCTAAAATGTATTTTTCCAAAATTAACTAAATATTTCTGATTATATGATCCAAATATTTAAAAAGGCTTGTTAAATACATGAAATGAGTTAGTTTCCAAAATATGAGTTTTAGAAAGATTGCTTTGAAAAGAACTTGAAGAAATATTTTAGGAATGTGAATGTAAACCGTTTTCACTAATGTTAAATAATAGGTTTCTCCTGTCACGTTTTCCCAATATGTTAAATGTTTCAACCATCATTTGGAAAGATCCTAACACATTTATGAATAAACAAAACACATTAACAACAAATTTATTTAGGCAATAATGTTCCCTAACGTCCATGAACTTGTCCCTGATGGGTTCGTCTTATTCGATCAATGTTTGTTTCCCTTGAAAAATTGGTTAGTATGTAGATTATTTTTTATCAATTAGTTGTTAATAAATTATGTGGGAAAATAAATAGAAGTCTTTATGAACTTTAGATAATGTTCCTTATAAGGCTATATTATATGTTCAAGTTTTTAAAAAAAATAGTATGCCAGTAATAATTACAGAACAATAGGTAGGCTCTCAACAGTAATTGATAAATAGTTGATTCGAAAATGAAAATATAAATAAAACCAAAAAAAATATAACACAAAAAACTGCAATGGAGATGATAAAATACCTAAATAATATTTCTTGTGTAAAGCGAGACGGACCGTATCGGAGACACCACACTTTTAACAGAATTATTTCTTCGTTAGCTTATTTTGCTTTCCCTATTGTAGTTTTAAGTTAGATGACTTAATAATTTATATTGTATAGTCGAATTACGTATAAAATAGTGTATTAATATTTTGTCTTAATCTCTCACTGGAGTGTATAACTTCAGAAAAAAAGTATTTACTTTTATGTAAGGAATAGCTGGAATAAACAATTTATATGATAATATTAACTATAAATCTTGTATGACTTAACACTACTGATGTGTTGATTAATGGCAAACATTAATAGTTCATGACAACATGCAGTAACAAACACTTGTAATATTAAAACTATTTTAAATATTTTTGTTTTGAAGAGAAAAGATTTGCCCTGGCCGGGATTCGAACCTGGGTCGTCTGCATCTCTAGTGCAGTGCTCTAAGCCACTGAGCTACAAGGGGTCGTATCCAAGTCGGACAAAGACGGTGAATAGAACGGATCTATCCAGTAAGAGATTAAGACAAAATATTAATACACTATTTTACACGTAATTCGACTATACAATATAAATTATTAAGTCATCTTACTTAAAACTACAATGTGGGAAGCAAAACAAGCTAACGAAGAAAGAATACCGTTAAAAGTAAGGTGTCTCCGTTACGGTCCGTCTCGCTTTACACAAGAAATATTATTTAGGTATTTTATCATTTCTATTGCACAGTTTTTTGAGTTATATTTTTTTTGTTTTATTATATATTTTATTTTTTAATTTTTCAATCAATTATTAATCAATTTATCAATTACTCTAGAGAGCCTACCTATTGTACTGTAATTATTACTGGCAGACTATTTTTTTTAAAAACTTGAACATATAATATGACCTTATAAGGAACATTTTCTAAAGTTCATAAAGACTTCTACTTATATATTTTCCCAAATAATTTATTAACAACTAATTAATAAAAAATAAATAAGAATATGGAAATTAAAACCATACACTTTTTTCTATCCATGTATTGATCATTAAATTATATTTTTTGTATGCATAGAAACAGGAATTCATTGCTAACTTGTAACTTAAAGCGTTAGATAATAAAAAGTTATATTTACAAACATTAAGACTTATATTAAATATTTAAAGTTCATATATTAAGACTGGAAGTATCTTTTTTAGGTGTGGAAATAAATCCCATTTAATAAATTTTTCATTCATAAAAAACATATATTAATTAGTATACAAATGTATAATGAATATTATTATTTTTTTATTAAATTGGGACTGAGAGTGTTCTGATATTTCAATTTTGATTCTGTAGTATGTATACTTCTCAAACCGTTTCCAGTACAGAAAGGGAGATGTTCCTCTGCTTAGTAAAGTAGTAGCACTTTGACAAGATATGTTTTATTTTTTTGTGATACATTTATTATTTTAAATGGAGCTAATTCCAGAATATATTTTTTTTTTATTCTACTCTAGCTTTGTTACCAAGAGCCATATCATACAGTTCCATTTTACTTGGATTTCTACAGCCTGATTGGATGAAGAATATAGGTGAAAATAATAATTTTCTTTCATCAATAGATTCAGAATAAATATGGACTAAGTAAATGAATTCCTTTGCTAGGCCTGAAAAAGGTATTTATGAGAAAAAATGTTCAACGACATAGCATTTATAGGTGATAACAGCAGAAAAAAAATCGACACATCAAATTTAACATTACCGAGCATTGTTTATATGATTTTGTAATAATATTTTAGTATATTTTCAAAGTTTATATAGGGTGACTTTAACTAAATGCATCCAGAATACGATTTTTATACAAATAGACACTAAAATTCTAATCAATAAAATAGAGCCAAAACTCAAAACGAAACATTAAATTTTATTAGAATGCAAATGGAAAAAACCACAAGCAGAGCCTTATGTTTCAAATCTGGTGTAAAATACAAACACTTATCAGTCGACGTTTCGCCTATTCAGGCATTATCATTTTTATAGGCATTTTTATTGTGTCTTGATAATGCCTGAATAGGCGAAACGTCGACTGATAAGTGTTTGTATTTTACACCAGATTTGAAACATAAGGTTCTGCTTGTGGTTTTTTCCATTTGCATTCTACTAAAATTCTAATATTAATTCCGATTATTCCTGATTAGTACAAAATTCTCATGCACACTTCTGATTAAACCACAATTAGCCTCCTTACAAGCGCCCTACAGAAGATTAATAGAGACAGCTCCCAGGGCCAACTTCTTTTGCAAGATCGCTAATTGTAAATACACCGCACCTCTCAGTGCGGCCTCGGTACGAAAAGGGGGGCGTTCCCCTGATGAAGACACGTGTTGGGGTGTCGAAACTTCTAAGATAAGGAAGGCCTCGTTAATAGGGCACGTCTCACTGTAAACTGTTGTCGACGGCAGCTACAGAGTGAATTCCTGATCAAAAGTGTATAGGTATTCTCCATTTTATTATTTAAATGTATTTTGTATCAATGTTGTTGTTTTTAAAAAATCAGTTTAACAGATTTATTAAAATTACATGATCTTCTTTTGAGTCCTATTACAAGTGAGAATTATCATGTTTTATATTAAAACAGGACAACTTTTGTCACGATCTGAATCAGAACTCAAACTAGTCTGAGGTCTGAATATAGCAGAAGGTCGCTAAATGTTTACTACGAACTTAAAATGTGGTATATTGTTTCTTAAATTATATCAAACCAACGTTATTCAATATAACCTAACCAATAAAAAATAACCTTCAATAAAAATTAACCAATATCAGTTAATTACTTATGTATGAATATATGTACAAACATATAGAATTCTATATGATATTTGGTGTTTACCAATGGTGATATTTCATTTTTTATTTGATTATGGTGAAAACAGCCTCAAAGGGAACGTTATGTTTTTTTTTATTTTTCCTGGGAAAATACTGAATACTAGTAAAAATATAACAGAATATTGTTTATCGCTATTTGTATTGGAACTAATACAAAATTGAGGCCTGCATATCTCAGAAGGTCGCTAAATGTTAATGCAAATACAAATATTTTATCAGTCACAACCGCTCTGCGGGAACCTACAGACATAAAGCAATGATCAGTTCTTTATTATTGATAATGTAAACTGCACAACTGTAGCAACATAACTTATTATAGAACTAACGATTCCAGGGTTAAGTTGTAGAAATACTTCTGTGTTACAAAGATGTGGGTTTCTGGTACGAGACCAGTTGTGGCAGATAAATTATGAATTCTTGTATTAACGATGTTAGAATTTAACATAATCATTACCCATAAGTAAATTAATTCTATTGACATTAAATTCGATCATGTTTTTTTTTCTTATATGGTGGCTAACAATGAACCAAGGGATGGCCTGTGGTCTAGTGGTTAGCACAACCATCTACTAAGGCCAAGATCGTGGGTTCGTAGCCCGGCAGGTGGCCCTAGGATTTTCTGAAGGGAGTAAAAAACCCTTAGTTATGCCGTCCTTCGGTAGGGACGTTAAACGGAGGTCCCGAGCCTGTACGATGTCAGGTACTCGTTTAAAATCCCTATCCTAATTAAACCTGGAAAGGCAAAATTTAGAGCTCCCAGTGTAGCATCGTCCGATTAGCCATAGTAGAATAAAGTGGGGTTAAATGAACAAACAACAACAATGAACCAATTGTAGAATTGTTTTAAAGAAATTTTATTATTAATATTATTTATTATTCCTCCAGAGAGTAAATTGAAATATATAAAAAGGGAAGTAAAGCCTAGGGCTACAGCTAATCGCGGTAAGCGCCATGAAGAGGTGGCTATTGCTCGCCTTAGAATAGGACACACCCGGCTGACCCACGCACACCTCAGTACAAGGGATGCAATATGCCCCAGGTGCAATAAAAATTGTAGTATCAGACACATATTTGAGGAATGCGACTACTATAAAAAAATACTAAATCAGCTCAAAATACCACCCGATGTTAGAAAAGCACTTAAAGACAGCAAATCTGAAATCGACAAAGTGGTGAAATTTATTACAAACAGCAAACTAATAACCAATATCTAATCATTCATAGTCCCTACTATAGATACAATTGTTATTTTTTCCGATTGTTTTATTTCCTCATTATAGATATAATTTTCAGTTAGTATGTGTGTGTATATATTTTAATTATATGTATTTTTTTTAAAGATAATTAATTATAAAAATTAAAATCTACAGGCGTTGATGACCCTGGGGTTTTACGACTCTAAGCCGCAACAAACAAACAAGCAAATTTATTATTCCTAGCTGTATAGTATTTTTTTATTTGTCAAGAATAAAAACCAATAACTGATTTATTTGATTTATGATCACCAAAAGAAGTTGAGGGAACTGAACGGTGCAGCGTGATAGGCCCTTCACCTCAGGATGAATCTACTGAAGACCCTTCGGTCCTTCTTCAGCAGGAAGTAATTTGGACGGAAGTGCCCCTAATTCTTGCTGTTGGTAGCACTGCTTCATCATCTGCACCTTTCGATATCCGAAGAATAATTAGCTAACTTATTATCTTTGTTGGGGGACTAACTCCCTCAACCGCAAACCGGTATGCAGCGATTCAGTTATCGCGGTAAGAGAAATGTAACAACTGAAGTCAAATATAATTGGCGGTTATAACTGAAGTGGCTATGGTATAAAATGGAATAAGGAAAATAAGCAGGTAATAGTAGAAATCAAGAATAAACCATTTCCATAATTAAAAAAGACAACAACGTTTCAATACTCAATTAAGATCAATTTTCGCTTTACTAAAATCAAAAAATCATTTCAAATTTTAAACGTAGAACTCGAAATACATAAACAATATTATTTTAAAGATTTGTATCTATTATTAATTTAGAAACGCCTGAATACTCAGGTTTTTCGTTATCCTTATTAAAAATCCAATGGTTATCATGGTTAATAGTTAGTCACCTAAGTAAAAGGCTGGGAAAAAAAGACAACAAGGAAACATTAAATAGCCTATAGATAATTATTTAAACGTAGAAAAAATACACAGGTTTATCAAGTACCAAAGATTAATATGGGCTTGTATAGTCGTTGGACTTAGTAACAAACCAATTCCTAAAAAGTTAATAAGCGCTGTGCCGACCGAGACGGTGAATAATGGTGAAGTTTGGTTGTATCGGCATCGAGCCTTCAGGTTCACTAAGATTATTATCATTATTTTATTATCAAGTGTATGTAATTAGGTAAAAAACCAACCAACGTGTCTGCAATTTATTCGAAAAAATACATACTCTGTATTAATTTTTTATTCTTGCCAATTTCATATTTAAGCCAAACAGTCCTTGTTCCCTCCTCTTAAAGCTGTGCCTGCTAAATTATGTCTTTGTCTTATGAATTAGTATGATTTAACAGATTTAACATTATTAAATTCAATAAGACATATAACCTCGATTCAAATTACGTATACCTTCCGGGTTAGAGAAAAGAGTAATTAGAAGAAAATTAAAGGAAACAAATTTTTTAAAAATAAGATACAAAGGGAATTTAATTTCCATTTAAAATAGAAATAAATAAATAAATAGATCATTATTGAATTAAACACAGTGAAAATTAAAAATAACACACTTATTTTATCTATCATAAACTCGAACAAACTAGGTCGGAATCATCCAACTTTCTCTGTATAAAGGGGTTTCACAAGAATATGTAAGATTCCATATTTTGCTGCTAACAACCTATATCAAAAATGGTATCGAATGAAAGGTCTAGACGACAGGTCCGGTAAGGTTTGGCAGATTTTATAGCTAAGCTCCAACAATTTTCGGGAAGTCAAACGTGAGATATGTGCCAAAGCGTTGTCATACAACTGGTTGGGCCCCTTTCGATTGACTAAAGATGGGTTAATTATTGCCAATTTCTGATGCATTACTTCAATTTGTTAACAGTAAGGTTCGGCATTGATGGTTTCGCCAGGATTCAAGAAGCTGTAATGAATCAGACCAAATGAAGCATATTAAATGTTAACCATTACCTTTATTTTTTGATGATTTGGGAATTTTGGAAAACATCATGCTGCTTCTCCTTTGTCAAGCCACTGTCCAGAGCGTCTGCTTTTGTCGCAGAGGATCCAATTTTAAACGCAAGTCACAAATTGTTTCAGCAAAGAAGTGTTTCTCTAAAATTGTATACCTCTGATATTTTAGGAAGACATCTAAAGTGCGAGGAACCCAACCCTCAGCCTTTTTTCTCCTCCTCAATATCCTTGAGACGGTGATTGACAGTTGATTCCCTGCTAATTCTCGAACAGCTGTTCCGGGTTTTCTTCTACCGAAGCTCGGATAATATCGTTATCAAGGGTAGAACTTCTTCCAGAGCCTTCTTTTCCTTTAAGGCCCAAGTCTTCCTCTCGAAATCTCTGTAACCACCGATGCTCAATGCGCTCACTTAAACTGCCTTTTCCCCAACCTTCGTTAATATTTCTGGCTGTTTGAACTAATAAACAAAATTATGCGAAAATCACGGTTTGACATACGAAAATATCAGTAAAGACTGAATTATATTCAAAGTGCTACAGAGGTAAACAAACAATAATTGTTTGAAAGAGAATTAATCATTGCTAACATTTATAAAAGTCAAAATATCGTCAAACAATAGTTTACTATTAGGAGTGATAATTTAAAGAAAAATAAAACCTTGCAATATACGACCCCCCCCCCCCAAAATACGATTCCCCTTCATCAGGAACAAGAAACTCATTTTGGAGAAAATTTGGCTAAACAGCCGGGTTTTTAGATACTTGCTTTACTATTTAGTGAAGTGAAAAGTATACAAAGCTCAAGCAAGATTGATTTATTATTTTTTCTCCAATTGCAGGTATTAACAAGGAAGTGTGAAATATCATGCTTATGATGATGAAGATGATGTTATGACAAAGAAAGTGATGTAATATCTGTAACAGGCGGAGAAGGAATGCCGCTCCGGGCCTTGGTAACGGCCTTCGAAGGACGGAAGCTGTTCTTAACATACCGGAGGGTTTCAGCCTGCTTCTGTCTGGGAATAGTTAACAATAACGGTAATTTAAATAACATATGTAAAAACATACATAATAAAATAAGCAAATAAAATAACAAAAAATATTATTAAAAAAAAATTCTTGTCAAACATTATTATTGTTAATAATAATAATTTTCAATAACTTTAAAACAAGTATGGGGAGTGCTAGACCGCTGAGTCACCATGCCGAAGGTTCTGGGCCCAAATCCCGCTCACAGGTAGACTTTTACTGGGCGGAGTTGGATCCTATGGCCCTTCTGGGTATCCAGCCTCTATAGTGTGGGTACCCAAAATAAGGGGGAAATCTGGCGGTAGAGTGTAGTTTAGGACAAATCACTTCCCTACACAACCGTCGTCCAAGAAACAGTAGAGTCTCTACCGTGTACTGAACCCAGAATTCTACAATAAGAATGGAATATTAAAAAAAATTATTTTTGCCTGGGGGTAAAAACTATAACAATACCTTATGCAATGCTTTATAAAGATATTTTCATAATGCCGCTACTTTTAGCAATATCAATCAATAAAATATTTACAACAATTAACTTCAAGCACTACAGGCTTTTTTACGCGGTAAAATCGCGTGTTCTATAGGTTTTTTTAAAATAGTATTCAATTTCTGTTATGAAAAAGTATAAAAATCATTCAACTATTTTGATAACCAATATGTTCTCATAAAATTCTTAAAATAACAATATTATTTTGCACTTGTTTGGACAATATTAACTATAAATTTGAAATATCATGACTATACTTATCAATATAATATTGTCATAGACAATAAAGATTCTCCAAACGAAATATATTTTATAAAAGCAGATAGTAAATATGTCGAATATTTGTTACATGTTTTTGTTTACCGTGAATCACATTGCATTTGTTTTTCGCGGCTAAAGAAGGAAGAATAGACTTGTAAGGTAGGCTGGTAGTGCGTGGGAAGGCATGGCATTTTAAACAGTAATTCAGACTATTTCCATGAGATGATGTCATCACTTGGAGATATCTAAAGGCCATTCAGGTGTAAAGGATGGAGGTGCCTGACTAATAGTAAAAAAAATATTTGCCGTCTGACTCAACAGTTTTGCAAACCATGAATGGGACGAAAGAGTAAACAGGTCGGAGTGTGATTCCCACGTACTATGCCATTAATTACGAAAACATCGTCAATTAGTTATAAAAAAAGAGAAGAATTTCAGAATCAACAGCCAAAATATTTATCATAAATAAATTATTAATTCATAAACAGGAAAAATAATGGTATATTAATCAAATTGAATTGTATAGTGATAAAATTAAACCTTATTTGCCAATTCAATGAATTTATTCTCACTCCTTCTTACTACTTCACTCTTTTTCCAAAAATGCAATCATTTGATTTGATAAACATGAAATATAATTTTTGTTTCTCATTGGGATTCATAAAATTCAAGCTTAATCATTTCACCCATATTTAATTAATTAATGTATTCAGATCTGGAGTTTATATATCTACCCTGGTGAATAAGTCGTTGAGTCGAATTTTATCCAAAATGAGATTCATGTACTTTGTGTAGCCGAATCATGTATTTTTCATAATGAAATAAAGATCAAGGTCAGGCATTGCGTTGAAACGGAGTTATTGCTACCCTCAATACAATTAACTCACTCAGGATAAAATTAGACTTAACAACTTATTATGATTTAATAAGACATTCAACAAATATTTTCAACACCAAATATTATCTGAATGAATTTTAAGTTGGTCTATTTTTTCTTATTATTTCAAATATAATTTAAATAAAGTAAACAATGTATTCTTATTTTATTATAACTATCTGTTAGTGGTGAAAAAACTTTAATCCCATTTTTCTTAGTTTAAATTTTTATAACTTTAAATGTAACATTTTAAATACAAATATAGACCATCTGAAAAGACCAGTGGTTTTCGATGTAGTAGAAGTATTGACAAGGGATATTAATGAAAAAAAATTAGCAGCAATCAAAATTCAACCATGGAATTTCCCAATGAACCAACCATAATAAACTGCATTGCCACTCGTACTTCAATTGGAGAAAAAAAAGAGATCTTCATCAACAACCAATTTTACAATAACCACAATACAACATAATACAGATTTTATGAAGTTGCCAAAAACATAACAATTCCCTGGTTATAAACAAATCCGTATATTATAAATCAAATAAATAATAGCCAACACAAAGAACATCTGAAATATTAATTTTATTTCACCGCAATATGTTGTTACCAACTCCTTGCCAATTAGCAAGCATTAAGATCTTAACATTATTTAAAAGTTAATTCCCTCGTGCAATATAAAATTGTTGTTGTTTCGTCCAACCTTGATATATTAATCAACAATTGTTTCAAAGGTTACAAAACTAAGATGAACAATTTTTAATGTTTGTTTAATAACTCGTTTTAACCAATGTTAAACAACCGTGAGAATCGTGGTAGTAATCATGCAAAATAACCATAAGAAAAGTAATCGTTTGCAAATTCCTTACTTAAAAATCAAAACTCATAATAGAATGATTGGAGTAATAATAATTTGGAAGGAGAAGGAGCTATCTATCAGATGGCGCTACAACCCTGCGATGGGTCCTGGCCTCCTCTATGAGCCTCCACCATTCGGCTCGGTTTTGGGCTGCTGCCTTCCGATTTCGAACTCCAAGCAGGTCTCGTGCGTCTTGTATAGTGATGTTTCGGATATCCGTAGCCGCGGATATCCGAGGAAAAATGAAGATCCGTATCCGTGACTTTTTTGGCGAATCTTTTACGGATCTTTTACTTTATTCATTTTCAATACATAGATGAAATTGTATATATAGGTATTTTATATTCACTGCAAAACTCTTGGGTACGTGTTAGTGACCCTATAACCAGCAGCTTTTGTTCTTGCCATCGTCGAATTAAAAAAAAATTCAGTCCTCCATTCAAATGACCGATCAGCTGATCTTAGTTTGTATGGAAAATTTTTTTTTTCGATTTCGATGTTTGTCCAGAACAAAATTTGCTGTTCATAGTGTTACTAGCACGTACCTAAGTGGTTTTCAGTAAATTTAAAATAACCCTGAATGAAGGTTGTTAGGTAGCAGTGAAAAACTATTGACATTTAACATTTGACTCAGGCAATCCTTACAAGATTTTAAGAAAAACATCTTTGTTGAGAATTTAAAACTCACTACCAAACACAATCGTTATATATGCCGCCCACTTCAAGTCGGAAACTCGAAACATATTCCTAACCTACTGTTCTGTCTGTCACTCAAAGCGTCAACGGCAACAACTATCAACGTCACGCACACGGACATCGATTGAGTAAGAAAGTTAAGACCCGTACCCGCGGATCTTGAAACGAAATATCTGTATCCGCGGATATACTTCGTTAAAGATCCGGCACATCACTAGTCTTGCACCACTCCAGCCATCCACCGGAACTTGGGCCTTCCGACTCTTCTTGGACGATAAATTTCCTCTTCCGTGACTCTTTTAGGCATTTCATCGGGGCTCATCCGTGCAAAATGCCCTGCCCCCCCCCCCCAAGACCTCCCAGCCTAATAAAGGTCACAACATCTATATCCTGGAGCAGCTCATAGAGTTCCTTATTTCTTCTTCTTCTTCTCCAGCCTTCATCGTCCCTTACCCCATAGATTCTTCGAAGGATCTTCCTCTCGAAGACCAGGAGATTATTTCTATCCTAGTGTCCATGTCTGGGAGGCGTATGTTAGGACAGGCCTGATCAGAGTTTTATATAAATATACCTTTGTTTTCCTGCTGCTGAGCTTGCTTCGGAGCTATTTCAACAAACCAAAATAGCATCGGTTAGCCTCTGTGATCCTTCGCTTTATTTCAATGGAAACATTATTGGCTGCTGTGACCTGAGGTCCAGGGTAACTAAACTCCTCCACTCTCTCAAAAGTACAGGAGAAGGAGCTACATGGTAGATTTTACCACCAACTGTGTTCTTTCAGTGTGAAATTGACAGTAAACTCACTGTTGAATGGTAAAAGATCGGGCTACTGTTTGAAGGGACTGAAGGGTTTACTGTAGCCTTACAGGACAAGGTAATTGCTACTAGAGCCTACAGAAAGCATATTCTAATGGAAAACCTGACGACGGATAAATGTCAACTCTGCTCGAAAACTCTTGAGTCTATACAGCATGGGCAAATGGGTGCGAAGCACTGGCTGGACGGACTACATGATCAGGCATAACAATATGGCGAAAATATATCACCAAAGTATTTGCAGGCTATTAGGACTGTTGGGCGCAGATGAGGTGCCTTACTATCGCCATCAGCCGGATAAATAATAAAATAAAAAATTACTGAGATTAGCAAATAATCACGGACCACAGGGTAAGACATAACCGTCCGGATATTTTTTTGGCCCTTAAAGCAGAAAAAATTGGCAGAATCATAGGAATAGCAGTCCCAAGTGATACAAACGTAATGAACACCAGAGCCGAAAAAAATATGAAATGCCAAGAACTTTCTATTGAGTTAAAATCACTTATCATTAGGAAAAAGTGCTAATAACTCCAATAGTCATTTCTTCAAATGGTCTCATATTAAAAAGCACATGGGAGAATGCAGAAGACCTTGCCTCAATTTGGTAAAATTAAAATTGACGCAAAAGGCAGCTCTGTTGGATACCTCCAGAATTGTAAGGAAATTCTTGAATTAGTAAAACATTTACTCTGCCCTTGAGATTTTAATTCCGGAATGCGAATTTGATGCCAGACAAATCTGTGAAAAAAACATAATAATAATAATAATGTCTTTAATTATTCTGGGACAAGTTGCTGTAGAATAGAAATACAAATAATAGTATGTAAGCTACGATGTATTAGAGTTTTATTACAATTTAATTAAAAATGCGGAAGAAATTAAAAATATATTTTAAAAAAATTGCAAATTACCTCCAATAACTATATTTAAAAAACAGATTAAAAGAATGAAATATAATAGCAATACGATAACAATAATTATATATAGAGAAGCAATACATAACTGTAAATTATAATAGTAATATAGAGATATTGAAAAATTGAGCGAAAAAAGCGAAGGATATATTATGAAAGGATATATGAATAAAGATGATTACATAGATGTATAGGAAGGTGATAATGCAAACAAAATACTAAGAGAGATATCAAGTTAAACAGAAAGTTACAAAATGAAAAAGATATAAATATAAAAAGGGAGATAAAAGTATGGAAAACTTAGTTTAATAAAGATAGATTTGGACCTACGGAGTAAAGCTTTGGGGCTCCACTAAGCCATCGAATTCCTCTCGTATCCAATCCTTACAATCCAAAATCCTTCGTAAAATCCTTAATGCTCCTTATTTTGTTAAGAATAAAATCATCCATAACGACCTTAATGTCCCATTTGTTGCTGATTTGGCCCGAACCCGTTATCTATTCTTTCATAACAAACTTCATTTCCACTCAAACCCTCTAGTTTTAAACTTAGCTTCCTCTTCAATTCCCGATAATCCTCCGAGGCGTCTGAAAAGAAGATGACACCGTGACTTCGTAGTTGAACTTGTGATTTGAGTACTACCAGTGGGTAGTTTCTCTACTTGTCATTTTCACATGTCATTATGTATCGCTTAGCCCATTTACTTGATGTATTTTTTTTTTGATACAGTTGTAAATATCAATAAATAAATTTAAAAAAAATAAAATAAAATAAAGATAGATAATAAAATTATCATACAATTTTTGTTTTCTACAATATCATTCTATCTTTATTAAACTAAGTAAGTTAAACAGAAAGTTACAAAATGAAAAATAAATAAATATAAAGAGTGAGATATATAAGTATGGAAAACTTAGTTTAATAAAGATAGAATTGTATTGTAGAAAAACAAAATTGTATGATAATTTTATTATCTATCTTTATTAAACTAAGTTTTTTCGCTCAATTTTTCTATATCTCTATATTACTATTATAATTTTATTTTATTTTATTATATTCTTGGTACTGTTATGTATTTTTAAAGTAATTTTGTTTTTTTCGCTCAATTTTTCTATATCTCTATATTACTATTATAATTTTATTTCACTTTATTATATTCTTGGTACTGTTATGTATTTTTAAAGTAATTTTGTTTTTTTCTGTTTTTTCTCATAGCCCTGAAGACGACCTACAAAGTAGGTCGAAACGTTGGCCCACACAAAATATAACAAGTTTCCACTTATTTATTGTGTAAATTTTTGACTGAACCCCCAACTATTTCCTTCCTCCATTAGTACGTACAGTCAACGAATTTCTTCTCTAATAAAAAAAATAATGAATTTTTTTGTTAGCAATTTTTTTAAATTTCTATTTCAACAATTTTATTTTATTATTATTTTTTTTTTTTTGATGTTGCAGAGAAATAATTAAATGTCTATGATTTATTTTTAGGGTTTAAGATAGATTTTAAGTTAAGTTGTTACTGTAACTTTACGAAGAAAATATGAGCATTTAGGTAGAATGCTAATTAAATATTTTGCTCTCGTTATTTTTAAACTTATTTCCTTAAAATATTTATTTTTAATCGGTTTTAAGGATTTAAAAACATGAACCGATAATTTAAAAATAAAGAAGATTATTCGATGTGAAACACCGATTTTCAATCAGGAGGTGGAATCAGTTCTGGCGCAATTTTTATTTGTTAAGTGTTTCATGTTCCGAAAGGGTAGAGTTTCAACTGCCAAATATATTCCCATGGGTAAGGTTTACCCACATTTTTCTTACTCGATCTAATCTTATTTGTGGTTTAGCTTGTCTTTTGTAAGGGAAGGTGAGAAGGGTAATGAATGGGTAAATGGATCCAAATCATTATGTCAATATATTTCAACAAACCATTCGCCCCCTATGAAAATATTAATGAACTACTTAGAATAAGATTAATGCTTAACAATACATATTTTCGGGTAAGAAACTGGTCAGGGCGGATATAAGAGAGGGACATTCTTAAATATGGATGAGCTATATATTGGAAACCGAACCGCATTGAAGCCTTCTTCATGGCTGGATAGACAAGATACGAACAAATTGAAGTGTAATAAAAAAAAAATATATATATAAATAAAACTATAGGGGTAAATTTAATGACATTATTTCTCATAATTTTTGTTAGTAACTCTTATCCCATTGTTCTAGTTCAAATATTTTAAATAATATCTTTATTTTATCATTTAAGTTAAATTGTCCCTACCTTTTCATCTGATTTACTCCAGTAGTTTTATTTTTATATATTATTATATTCTTATTTTCTTTTTCTATTACAGTCTGTATCCTGTCAACCCTGCCCTAAAGAAGGGAGCTAGGTAGCTAAGAGTGTGGAGTTACTATTCTGAAACATCTGGATTCATGTCCAGTATTGGCAGATATATTATTTAACCTGTTTGCAGCCATAAATGGCGCATGTGGGATCTGACGGCTCACCTTATCCAGCTTCTATAAAGAGGATATAATTGATTGGGTAATATCAGGCGGTTGAGTGTAAGGATGGGTAAGGTTGTATCAATCTGAATAGCAAAAGTTTGAGGTAGGGTTAAAATCTATTGTTTTGTTTTTTTTGTTCAATTCCATAGCTTTCAAAAAATAATTAACTAATAAAAAACATGATTTTAATCATTTGATGCCTTGTGCAGGTTACTATTTCGGTTAATAACTCTTTTTCCTTTAAAAATGATAACAAAAACTGATGCTCCAAGAAAGGCTTCTGTGTAGCGTATTAGAAGAGTAAGAGTCGGGATAACTGTATTCAGCTACAAAAATATCAGATAAAAGTATCAGATAAAGAAAAGTGTCAGTATCACTTGCATTCAGATACAGATATACCCATGACTAGTTGAGTGTGAACTCTGCAAAAATATCTCCCGTACATAATCTTCGCTTAAAAACAAAGCCTCTACCTAATATTGTACATTACAGTCTCTACCATGTATTGAACCCAAGAGCCTTATGAAGGTCACAATGATGCTGGACAAGACCTCATAGACAACAAATAAGTGGAAACCCAACATGAAATGTAAAAGTATAGGTTTATCCCTGTCGTTTATATCTTATATTTCATAACTGTTATATCTTTTTCAACAAGTCGATCCTATCTGAAAATGGATTTTGTATTATTGTCATAGTGGAAGGGAAGATAAAAATATGTTTTTCACTTGTAGAAGAAAAGAAATGTTACGTATGAGGAACTCGAACCAAAATACTCATAAGATTGCATAACTCTTTAAAAAAGAAAATTGAAATCTATATTTATGTTTCATGGCCAAAAGATAATATACTTCTATTGTCAGAGATCTAATGTTTTTTTTGTTTTTTTAATGATCTATTTTCGTTATTTTTAATCAATTCTAAACAATTATAAAATACTCCTATTCTTAATTCTTAGGTCAGTAGGGATTATGCTTTGTGAGCATTTTAATTTATCAATAAAATAAATTGAATTGCACCAACAAGCAAACATAACCAATCACATTGGTAGAGAACATAGGAACAAACATAAAATCTTTAAATATTTTTATTTGAAAAGAAAAGATATGTCCAGGACCGGGACTCGAACCCGAGTCGCCCAGGTCACTAGTCTAGAGCTCTGCCAATTGAGCTATCCTGGTTCGCCACACGGCCATAGACATATCCTTTCTTTTCACCGATCCCATGTCACCGTGTTCTCGCAATTTGCGATGTATACGAGGGGAAGAATGTTCTTTGTACATCATTTTAATTTGGATAATAATTTGAATAATAATTGTGATCTATTTTCTTTATTGTTAATCAATTATAAAATACTCCTATTCGTAATTGTTAGGTCAGTAGGGATTATGCATTGTGAGCATTTTAATTTATCAATAAAATAAATTGAATTGCAACAACAAGCAAACGTAAGCAATAACATTCGTAGAGAACATAGGAACAAAAATAAAATCCTTAATATGAGATACTGAAATAATAAGATTCAATTCCGGGTGTGGTAGATCATTATCCATTCTTACAGTATTAGCCATAGATCAAATATGGTGTAAAGTGTATACATCCCTCCTATCAAAAGTCAATAAGTCTTCTATATATTGACGAACTTCAACTGAAGGTTTTCCAGGCGTTGACACCTATTCATAAAGACTTATTTCAATAGATTAATTCAAACTTAAATGTAATAAAAACTTACGGATTTTTTTCCGGCTATCTGTAATGCCATAATAATTTAAAAACAAAATAAAGCGTCCATTGAGTTTCAATAAGAATAAAAATCGGTGTTACAAATGACTGCAAATAAAAATTGGTTTAAGCAGTAATAGTTTTCTTAAGAGCGTTTGAGTCGAGTATTTATTCCTTTGTTGCTAAGTAATTTTATGAGCTATTGTCATTTGTTTCGTTTTCATGATGTCTTTAAATTTACCTGTTTTAGGTTTGGCCTTGATACTGACATTGTTCCTTGTAAATTGTAAATTCTCATCTTTAGGTTCATATTTGCATTCAATGGAATGCTCCGATTCAATTGTTTTCTTTAAATTTGTTATAGAATATTCAAATTAATGTATAATATAAGGAATTTCACACCTTATGTAAGTTCTGTCCTTCAAAAATGTAAATTACGTTAGAAACATTAAACAAATGGATGTTTCTATACTCACACAAACCTATATATCTATCTACGTGGTGCTACAACCCTGAGTGGGTCCTAGCCACCTCAATGAGCCACCGCCATTCGGCCGGATTTTGTGAGCTTCTGATCCATAGCAGGCTCCGTGCGTACGCTGCCACTCCATCAACACATCGAAGCCTTGGCTTACCAGTCCGTCGTGTACTGTGAAGGGCGGTGTCCACCACTTTTCTAGGAATTTCTTCCACTTCCATCCTTGCGACATGGCCAACCCAACTGAGCCTCCCCAGTTTTTTAAAGCTTTATAATATCCACATCTCCGTAAAGGTCATAAAGCTCCCTGTTCCTCTTAACCCTCCATCCATCTCTCACTGGGCCAACTATACGCCGTAATATTTTTCTTTCGAAAATTAAAAGACTATTTTCATTATTCCATGAGATAGTTCAGGTTTGGGAAGCATAGGTAAGAACAGGGCGTATAAGAATTTTGTATATAACCACTTGCATATGCATATTGTAACCTCTTTCCATCTTTGCCAATGTCGCAGCACTCTTCCCTGGTCCCAAATTGCCAGGACCATATCAGGTGCAACTCATGCAACTCATCTCCCCAATACTTGAAGAGCTCGGCCGGTAATCCATCCGGTCCCGGCGCCTTATTGTTTTTCATGCGAAGAATTGCATCCATTACTTCCTCAAAGTCCGGGGGTTCGATATCACCAAGATCGTTAGGCATATCCTCTCCAGCAATGTCGACTGCCTCAATATCTTCAATAACCTCTTCCTCATTTACTAACAATTGGAAGTTCCTAGCCCACCGATCCAGTATATCATGCTTATTGGTAAGCAATGTCCCATCTTCTTTCTTACATGCTTAAGTCATAGGCTTAAAAGCTGCACGTCCACTATTGACCTTCTGGTGAATTTCCTGCTTTCTTTTACAATCCAATGGGACTCCATATACTCCAGCCCCTTTCTCTCCCATGCTCTCTTCTTATTCCTGAGGAGTTTCTACTCCAGCCTTCATTTATTTCTATATTCCTCTGTGGCTCTCCTGATGAAGCGTTAGTTTAACATGTTCATCTACGCTTTATTCTTCGCATCATTGGCCAACTTACATTCCTCGTCGAACCATTTACCTCACACCAACATATATGTATATGAATATATACTCGTACGAATTCGACATAATTAAGTCAAATTTACTCCATAATTAGAAGACATGAAGGGGGAGGTTTTGAAATGAATTCTCCGTTTTATATCAGCAAATTAATTACAGACTTGTTAATAATAAAAATAAAGAAATTATGAGACAATGTTACATCCCGAAACATAGTTACATTTTAAGGATCTCGGAAGGCGATTTCCAATGCAAGTGAATCTCAGTAATACTCAGAACAATTGCAATTATTAGGTATTAAACCTAAAATAGGTGTTAAACTTTAAATAAAGGAAGAATTAAACCTTTTTGATAAAATGTATTGTCATAAATAAAGTTTAACAAGTCGCCAAGGAAATAATAACCTGTGTCATTACCAACCATATAGGGTGTGGAGTTAAGTAAATGGTAGAGACTATACGATTTCTAAGACAAGGGGTTTACAAGGAAGTGATTTGTCTGAGATCATGCTCAACCACCAGGTTTTCCCCTAATTAAAGGTATCCACTTTATAGAGGCCGGGTGAGCCCCAGAAGGATCTGCAGATCCCTCAGCGTCTGTGCGCAACTGTTAACAGATTAAACAATTTATCCGCCCCAGATGAATTTGAACTCTGAACCTTCAGCATAGAAATGCATCACGCTAAACGCACCGCTCCCTCGAAGGAAATAATGACGTATTTGTATTACCTTCCCAATTTCTAAACCATCAAAAGATCTACAGATATGCTTCTAAACAACCAAAGTATATCCATACATTCCGAACGCAGTACGATGGTTTCAATGTATTGGTTTTCGCCATATTGTGGCCGATCTGATTATCGGCACTTTTTGTCCAAACGTAAAAATACCAATGGATAGCTAATTAAGGTTAATGAAAAAACGTAAGTAGCGCCGTAAACGTTCGGTAATAGAGCGGAGGCTCAACAGATTATAGAAGTAGTTTTTTTTTATACTGTTAGCAGTGAGATTGCAAAGTTCAACGGAATTTATTATATTTTCCCTTACATATACGAAAAATATCAGAAATTATTAATTTGTAATCAATAAAAAATGTTAAAACATTTTATTTGTTAAACACCTAAAGTTTAAAGTATCTACGGTAATCTTTTTTTTTTCTTGTTCTTAAAACACTAAAATTTTTATAAAATGATTCTTTATTATTTTTACGATTTGTTCTCTAGATAAGGTTTATGGATTATATTAGTTATTTTAAGGCATTAAACTGTTCAAAACTCCTCACTAACGCAACAAATTCAACCTCCAGTCGAGGTTGTTAGGATATTATTTATTATTAAAAAGCATTGAACTGTTCAGTGATCTCCATTATCTCTACAAATATTATTATTATTATTCTATGGCGCTACAACTCGGTGACGAGTCCTGGCTTCCTCTATCAGCTTCTTCCACCTGTCTCTATTTTTCGCAGCTGCCATCCAGCATCTGACTCCCAGAATATCCCTCGCGTCTCTCTACATTATCCGGCCACCTCAGCTTCGATCTCCCCCTTCTTTTCGTGCCGTACAGAGGTTCTGTAAAAGCATTTTTTGGAATGGCCTCGTCCTCCATTCTAGCCACATAAGCAGCCCACCGCAGTCTTCTAATTTTTAAGGAGTAAACAACATCTGCTTCGTTGAACATTGAGTAAACTTCATTGTTTGTTCTCCTTCGCCAGTTTCCATCTATTGTCCATGCCACCGATCCATGTTTTGTACAGATGGAGCTTGGTCTGCAGTGACAGAAGGCGTGAGCGGAATTCCTTATGTAGCCTAAAGTAGCAGCTGTTAGTCATCGATATTCTTTTCTTTACCTCGACCTCAGGTGCATTACTCTCCGTCACTATTGAACCCAAATAGGTGAATTGGGCAACTTTATCAAAGTTAAAGGGGGCAATATTGATGGTCTCGCCAGGATGGGGCACTTCCCCTGTGACCATCAACCTAAGACTAATCTTCCCCTCATTCATCTCTAGTCCAAGTGTTCTGGCGGCCTCCAACAGTGCTAGAAAAACCTCTTTAAGCGAGTCCAGTGACCAACCTACAATATCCACGTCATCTGCATATGCCAAGAGCTGGACCATCCCAGTGAAAACTGTCCCTTTGATTTGCAGACCAGCATCCCTCACTGCCTTCTCAAGCGCCAAATTAAATAGGAGGCATGCTAACGAATCTCCTCTCTACAAATATACTATAATGATGTATAATAATTACTCCTTTTATTTATTATAAAAATTTTCTCTTTAATTTTTAAAATATGTCTTGTAGGTGAGGCTTTTATAAAGCATTGAGTGATTCCATGATCTTCTTAATTTTCGAAGTTAAATATGGGTGAGGTTTGTGGGGTTGTATTTATTATTATATAGCATTGATTCGATCATTAGCTCATCAAATATACCATTAAAATTACCCTAAAATCATTATTTTTAGTTTTGTAAATAAGCCCTTTCGCTGAGATTTTCGAGTTCGTATTTATTGTTATGAGGCATTGAGTCGTTCAATATTTTTCATTTCAGGCTAATCGCTCGTGACTTTGAACCACTCCCTTTCTTTAGATAGTAATGTCTTTTAAAACGTGATATACTCACAAAAGACCCGCATCCACGTGTAATAAGCTGTTATTGACTTGTTATATTATTGGTAGTATGGATAGCTTCCCATGAGCTAGCAGTTGCCTAGGATATTTATCTCAAACTATTCCTTAGATTTTTTTTCTGAAAATCTTTTAAACTTTCAGCTTTGAAAGCAAAACATTTTATTAGATTGTGACTTATCTAATGTAAAAAGCAATTCTTGAATGGGATGCGAGTTCTTTGTAAAGAAATAGAATCACTCTAGCTAGCATGTTCCACAAAGTGTTCGTTGTTTCTATTAGAGAATTTTAAAAATATCAAAGAAACTTAGATTTCATTTTATTTTGTATATCTATTCGGAATATTTATTCAGCATTGGATTTTTAATTGTATATAGAATAAAGCTTTGGTGGATAACTCTAACTACTTTTGATCGGAAAGTTTTTAGTCATTTTCTGTGAGTCTCCTTAGCGATGCCGTGAAATTGTAATGCATATGTCCAAACTGGTTAAATCAAATTGAGCTCATGATTTAGTGATTGGCGTTTCATCTTAACGTGAGTTCCTGAACGAAATTAAATAGCTAATAAGGAAGAAAACGGTCCGGGTGGAGGTCAGAAAAAAAAAGTCAGAAAAACTTAAATAAACCGTTCTTCTTACTAAAGAGAATTTTTTCTGACCTCCACCCGGACCATTTTCTTTCTCATATATATATATAAATCGCACATCTAGATCTAAAGAGAGCTAAGTCAAAAATCTATGTGATATATTTAATAGAACACATAATACTAAGTAATCTATTAAAATAGATCACATAGATTATATATATATATATATATATATATATATATATATATATATATATATATATATATATATATATATATGTATACTAATATATATTCAACAAATAAATTGGAAATAGTTGGGCCATTGAACCAGGAGCTGTCAACTTGATCTGATTCCAGTTATACTTTTTCCTTCATAGATTTTTATATTATTGTTCTGATGACCTAGATTTTTTGTTTGTTTCCGATTGATCATTTCTCTCAGAGAGAACAAATATTTCGGAAAGCCAATTCGTCACTCCCTGCCCTTGTCCAGACATGTCATTTTCAGCTTTCTAGGTGCGAATGAGGTTTTTTCCTGGTAGTGAAATGGGAGGAAGCTGGGCTATGAAAGATTACATTCCGCAGGCCTCTAAATATTTGGTTTCAGTTAATAGTATTTTATGGGAATGTTCTCTTAAAATAAATTTGCAAAACATGTTTGTCCAGACCTGTTAATTGTTTTACCCAGCCTATAAGGTTTCTCGAAATATGGTCTCTACAAGTGTTTTTGCCAGTCATTTATTTTTCGCTTTTGGTTCCTCGAGGATCATCTCTGTCCAAAACAAGAGCCTGTCATTCGCTCCCAACATCCGTACACGATAGCAGCGTGGACCACATCCAAGATAATTGTCTGTTTGTTTATTCATTTAACGTCATTTTATGCTGCTTCGGTTATAGTGTGAATCCTTAATCTTCCTATCTAGGTATAGTTTGGATAGGGATCTTTAACGAGTACCTGACATCTCACAGGCTCGGGCTCCCGTTTAACGCCCTTTCCGAAAGACAGGATTTTTTACAAAAACAAGGATTTTTTACTCTCATTTAAAAAATCTTAGAGCCATCTTACGGGTATAAGGGATAGTGATAGTCTAATCATCCCATGCCATTACCGCATTGTAGTAAATGTTACGTGGTACTTATTGGAAAATATATTTCTATTTATTCTGAATGGTGAATTGTATAGAATAGCTTAGATTGCTAAAGTTGACCAACGCAGGAAATCCCTTATGTTTTCATAATTCCTCCACCCATATTTGTTTGATTAAAGGAGGGGAAATGATACGATGAACAGTGGGGCGATGCTGATAACTTTAATAATAATAATAGAATAATAGAATAAATAATAAATGGTGCTATTAAAGGGATTTGTTTATTTCTCTTCCATTTTCCTTATGTATTTTCTACTGAAATTTCATAAATCCCATTTTAGGATTAATTTTAAATTAGTTACACATATTAATCTAATTTTAAAGTTTAATAAATATGTAATTTACGTTGATTATGAAAAACGTTCAAAAATTGTAATATGTCGCTTATCGGTTATTTTATTTATTTTTTTATTTTTTTTATTTTTTAATTTATTTATTGATATTTACAACTGTATTACAATAATACATCAAGTAAATAGGCTATGTGATACACAATGACAAGAGTTAATGACAAGTCGAGAAAATACCCACTGGTAGTACTCAAATCACTAGTTCAACTATGAAGGTCACGTGGCCATCTTCTTTTCAGACGCCTCGGATGATTATCGGGAATCGAAGAGGAAGCTAGGTTTGAAACTAGAGGGTTTGAGTGGGAATGAAGTTTGTTATGAAAGGATAGATACCGGGTTCGGGCCAAATCAGCAACAAATGGGACATTAAGGTCGTTATGGATGACTTTATTTTTAACAAAATAAGGAGCGTTAAGGATTTTACGAAGGATTTTGGATTGTAGGGATTGGATACGAGAGGAATTCGATGGCTTAGTGGAGCCCCAAAGCTCTACTCCATAAGTCCAAATAGGTCGTATGATGGTCATGTAGATGTGTCTTTTGTAGTGAATTGGAAGGTTAGAGCGTTTGTCTAGTAAGTGACCTGAAACGTCTAGCGGTTTCTTGTCTTTTCAGTCTAGTATGAGGGTTCCAGGTTAATCGTTTGGCGAGGTGCAACCCTAAGAATCGGATCTGTTCTACAGGCAGCAGTGGGATATTATTAAAGGATATTGAAGGGCAGGAAGTCATTGGTTTACGACGTAAGGTAAAAGTGATTTGATGCGATTTTTGAGAATTTATTTTAATTCTCCAGTTTTGACACCATTCTTCAAGATCAGTTATGTGAGATTGGAGGCTTTGGGATACAATAACTGGATTGGTGTTGACTGATAATACACATGTATCATCAGCATGCGTGGTAAGGCTAGTATTAGGATGAGTTGGGATGTCAGCTGTATAAACTGTATAAAGGATTGGGCCAAGGATACTACCTTGAGGAACACTATCAGATTGGGAGAAGAGGGATGAAAGGAAATTTTTATGGTTTACTTGGAAAGTTCTATTTGTGAGATAGGATTGAAGGATGAGAAAGTATGTATGGGGTAGGAATTTATGGAGTTTGTAGAGCAAGCCCGGATGCCAGACTCGGTCAAAAGCCTGTTCCATGGTTATCTTATTATAATTGTTTTTATTCTTTCTGATAATTTATTAAAATTAAAACGCGATGAATAAATTTTTCCACAGTATAACATTTATTCCTTTACCTAAAAAAAAAAAAAAAAGAATATTTAGATCTTTAGGAAAATGAAAACAAAATATTGCGAATGAAGCATTCAGGATCAAAAGCGGATAACTCCAAACTTTAAAACATGGACTTTATCATATTTCACACATCACATATTTCGCTACTTTAGTCTAGTAATTTTGTCCAACACGACATTTCGTATTTTCCCTTGTTTTCTAGTCTAGTCATTTTCTGAACCTGAATTTTTAGGTGCATAATAAAATTGCTTAACTAAACTAGAGAAAAATGTGAAAAAATCTGTCCGTTTTTTATCCTGATACACCACATTTCGAACCACTTAACTATTAACAATTCATTAAATGATTATCATTTAAATGATCAGCTAACTTTTTAAATTATATCTAGTTTTAATTACCAATGCTCATATATACACCAGTCTAGCAACTTGCACTAAAATTCTTAGAAATACAATAGATATGTAATACCATTTAGCTGATAGACCTGTTAAACTTTGTTGCTAGGGAAATTTTATTATTCTTCCTGAAATACCAAGCATGTAAAATAAACGATCGAATACAAAAATATAAGTCCTAACTCATTGAAAATAATAACAGTTAATACGTAATAATACACTGTTAGGTCGATTCATAACACAGAATGATAACATTCCTAAAAGCGAACCACAAAAGGCGACACGGAAAGAATAGTACCGTTCTTTTGAACGACATGACCGTGAGGGTACGCCACTTCCGCGACCTTTTTCTCTCGCATATGATTTCCTTTTACTCCTGAATGTTATATTGTAATATATTTGTTTAAATAATACTCATTGAAATTAAAAACTGCATCATAACAATGCAACAAGTAAAAATAATGAATGGTACGAACAAAGGCAAGTACTTCTCAGTGAAAGTACTCTAATGATTAATTCAACTAAGAAGGTCACGAGGCCATCTTCTTTTCAGACTCCTCGGAGGATTATCGGGAATCGAAGAAGTCGTTAAGTTTAAAAATAGTTGTAATGAAGTGTTTCAAGAAAGCATTGATATCGGGCTCGGGCCAAAACAGCAACAGTTTTCATGGATGACTTTATTCGTAACAAAGTAAAAAGCATTGAGGATTTTGGATTGTAAGAAATGGATACGAGAGGAATTCGATGGTTTATTTGAGCCCCTAAGCTCTACTCCGTTAGTCCAAATAGGTCTTATTATAGTCATGTACATGAGTCTTTTGTAATTAATTTGAGCTAAGAGTGCTTGTCTAGTAAATGTTGAAGTAGCCTGAAGCCGCGAGCTGTTTCTTGTCTTTTCAGTCAAGTTAGAGGATTCGAAGTTAAACGTTTGTTAAGATATAGCTCATAAGTACCGGAGTCAGTTGGAAATTATTAAAGGACACTGGAGGGCAAAGACTGGGAAAGTCATTGGTTTCCGAAGGGTAAAGATGATTTGATGGGAGTAGTGAAATTATAAAATATATACAATGTACCTAGTAAGGTCCATAAGTTTCCGGCCTGTCCTGCTTCCCCTCCTTCAAACGTGCCGGGACCAGCAGATCTGCAGATCCATGCCTGCTCATTCCATACCCATCGCCCGCACTTCCTCAGTCCTGTCAGTCAGTGTCCACCCTTGAAGGAAACTCCCTATTTTTACAATGTTCAAACTCGAGTACCGAGCGGTTATTAAATTCATTTGTAAAGAGGGTCTTACTCCTGCGCAAATTAAAGAGCGCTTGGATTGTGTATTGGATTGGATGGGCAGTCCTCCCTCTCGTATTCCACAGTGAAAGAATGGGCAAAATTATTTAAGATAGGGAGAGAACGTCTAGAAGATGACCCACGTTCCGGTCGCCCATTGGAAGCTGAGAAACTTCTGAAACAATCCAACTTGTGGAATCTGAATTGCTGTCTGACCGGCGACTGAAAACGAAGGAAATAGCAGCGAGGTTGGGGCTTTCAAAAACAAGTGTATTGAGAATCATTTGCATATGAACAAGGTTAGTGCAAGATGGGTTCCAAAACTTCTTTCAACTGCTCAAAAACAGGAACGAGTTCACTGCTGCAATGAATTTTTGCGATTTAACACCGACGAAGAGCTCCTAGCAGCAGTGGAAGAACATTTTTTTAACAAAGAAGAAAATTATTTTTTCCATGGGATAGAAATGTTGCCAAAGCGTTGTATTAAGTGTGTTGAACTTAGAGGAGAATATATTGAAAAACAGTAATACCAGGTCTTTCCTTATATCCCAGGCCGGAAACTTTTGGATATATATACTACGTATATATATATAATATTAAATATCGTGAGTCGAATGAAATACGAACCCGCCTGGAATATTGAATAACCTCACTTCTCGCTTACCGCAAGATCACGCCATGAAATTCTTACCCGTTAAGCAGCTGGCGAGAAAGCAGTCGGTTTTCTTTACTAGTGTATCACCTTATACCGAATGCTCTCGTTTTGATTAAGAAATGTGTCTTTAAAAGTTTTTTATCAACCCCAACTTCTTATATAAAGTTATATTCAGTTATAGTATTCTATATAAAAAAAAAATACAAACTGTAACACTACAACCCTTGGAGGATCTTGGTTCGGTACATGGTAAAGACTGTACCGTTTCTAGAACAAAGGTTGTGATTTGTCCAAGATCACATTCAACCACCAGGTTTTCTCCCAACTTTGTATAAAAGTGGGGTAGCCACACGAGGTTCTGTAGATCTCAAAAGTACATCTGAGGTATTATATTGAATAATGTATCTGTCACAGCCGAGATTGAACCCGGAACCTTCAGCACAGCAGCTCAGCACTCTAAACACTGAGCTTCTCCATTTCTAAAATATTTCATGTAGTAGAATAATTTTCACTTCATGAATGGACATATAAGCGGAAGTAGGGTTTGCTGTACGGTTTTGTGGTTCCTCTTTTTGTTAAAGTGTGAAAAGGTATGTTGGGTTTGGGAGAAAAGAAATCTTCACTTCCAGTCCAGGCGAAAAAGAAGTTATAGAAATTAATTTGCATCAATGCTGGGTAGTTTGTTCATAATAGTTTTTTTTTAAACTAAAAATCGTGATACAGGTGGAGGAAAGGCAAAGTCGAGAACTATATCGTCCAAATGGTTGGTGCGAAATGGAAGGGTAAGCAAAGATTATTTTGTATATTTTTTAAATATATCAGTGCTCTTTGGCACTTCATTGTCATATTGAGATAAATATGGAAGGTTTGTGTTTATTGTAGCATAAAATCAACTATACTGCACCAAAGGGCTTTTTGTTTTTCAATTTTTATTTTTATTCAGTGTAATAGATAAAAACTAAAATTTTCTGGAGCATTCCTGAATAAAAACCTTTAATTTCTCATTGCCTGTTTTGTTCATTTCTTGAAAACCTGAAAACTTCCTAAAACTTGTATCAATAAAAAATTTACACAACCATTTTTATCAATTCCAGTAAAAGTAAATATTAATAAAAATATAATAGTCTTAAATATAATACAAAAATAATAAGTTACAAATAGACAACCTTGAGTAAAACAGGAAAGTGGCCTCCGGGCGTGACCTAAATTCAGTAAAGGCGACTCAACAGGTTCATATTATATTATCCGATCATAGTCGCGGATCGCACAACGTCTCGCGCTGTCTTCCCCACTATATAGAAAATATACTATACATAGTAGAGAAATCACGAAGCCAGAAGTATTTGCGAAAATATTGAAGCATTTAAAAGACTTCTTTTTTCTTTTTTAGTTCAAAATTTACTGATAGTAGTCAAATTACAAATTCAACTTAAAAGATCATGAGGTCATCTTCTTTTCAGACGACTCGGAGGATAATCGAGAATTGAAAATAGTGGGGTTGCACGTGATTAAAATGAAACGGTCACTATCGGATTTGGGCCAAAATAGCAACGTTTAGCTCATTATGGATGACTTTGGGTGTAACCAAGTAAGGAGGATTGAGGATTTTACGAATGGTTTTGGATTGTAAGGATTGGATAAGAGTGGAACCCTAAAACTTTACTCCTTAAGATTCATAAAATGAAAATTATTGCTACTAAGTTATAATTAGTTATCGTTTATCCCAATCTCGTGTCAACCATTTTAAGAAACTTTTCTTGATCAAAAATAGAGAATTTAGGATAAGGTATACATTACTAAAGAAAACTGACTACTTTCCCACCATCTGACTTTATTCGTAACAAAGTTTGAGGATTTTACAACGGAATTTGGATTGTAAGAATTGTTACCAGAGGAATCCGACGGCTTAGTTGAACCCCACATCTCTAACTCCTTAAGTCTAAATCTATCTTATAATTAGTTGTGGTTAATCAAAAACTCGAGTTGAGCTTTTAAAGAAACATTTCTTCTTTAAAAATATAATATTTAAGATAAGGTGGTACAATACTGAAGAAAACTGCCTGCTTTCTCGCATACTCGGGAAAAATCACAAATAGGACATTGAGGCCCATTATGGATCACTTTATTCGAAACAATGGCAGATGCATTGAGGATTTTGAGAAGGATTTGGGATTGTTAATATTGGATAAGTGAGGAATTTGATGGCTTAGTGGATCTGGAATAATCGAAACATTGTAATTTTAATTTTAAAAGGGTCTGTATTCATGTCTGAAACTTTCTCACAAATGGCAAATTGGTCCATATGATTTATTTAAAGTATCTTTATCATGCTTGTCAAAAGGCTCAATCATACGAATGAACGTTAAATAAGACTCACAATGGCTTGGCCATTTTCGAATGAAATGGCGAGAAGTTGAGGCTAACTAGATAAGAGAGGGCCTGAGGAATGTAGGGCATCTGGAGGGAAAGGACCGCATCGTATGATCTCAAGCGACCAATGGGGTGCGATCAGGCCACCTCCGAGCCTTCCCATTGGTCCGCGCTCGAGTCGATATCGCCCCCGCCAGCTGTTCCGCCGTCTACAATCGATTTCCTCTCCTTGTCATAGCTTTCTTAATCGATTATATTTGCCATTCAATCGTGTCCGCTATTGGAGGTGTTGGCAGATCAGCAATTATTTTTTTAATGACAAAAAAGAAAAAATATCACAAGATAATAGGATGGTTCAAAAAACTTTCATTAAACGATTCGCCAGTAAAATTTAGTAATATTTGGACTTTTTTTAAAACACAATTATTATTATTATTATTCGTTCTTTTTCTCAGTGTTTACCGGAGAAAGGACCTACCCGGGTATCCGTCAAGGGTGAGGCTAGAAAAATTAATTAGTAATATTCATAACTTTTTATAACTAACAATAGTCGCAGTTCCGAGTATTACTGATTTTTGCATTTGATCCAGAATATTATAATTAAGGTCTAATTCTTTTATGCTGTTCAACATCATATCTGGGATCAGTCCATTCGTGGATAAGACCAACGGCAAAACCTTTGCTTTATGAAGCTTATAGAACTGCTTCAATTCCTATGCCGGGTCCTGATATTTCCTATTTTTTTCGGCGACCACCTTGTGGATGTTATTATATGCCGGTAATCCTATTTCAACTATCTTCACACATTTTTCTTCTTTTAGAGAATTAGCAAAATATCAGGCTTGTTGTGAGGAATTGTGTGATCAATTATGATTGACGTGGTCGCAATAAAGCTTGACGTGTAACAGGGAGGGTAAAAAACTTTAGGAAGATTCATCCAAAATCAGTGGGTATCGTCAAACGTATTTTAC
This sequence comes from Troilus luridus, assembly GCA_964056705.1. Taxonomy (NCBI): domain Eukaryota; kingdom Metazoa; phylum Arthropoda; class Insecta; order Hemiptera; family Pentatomidae; genus Troilus; species Troilus luridus. The sequence goes on along the minus strand of OZ057416.1, from coordinate 75,266,493 downwards.
CTTTGAGAATCTTCTTCTTCTTGCATGTCTCTATAGCCCATCAATGAGCCTTGGCCTCCTCGATAGGTTTCCACCAGTACCCCCTGTCTAGTGCAACGGCCTTCCAGTTCCGGGCATTTATTTGAGAATATACTAAAATATTTTTAATGTAATACATCTTCAATCATAGTTTCAACGTGTCAAAGCACAAGGTATTTAAGAGGAAGAAAATGGTGCGGGTGGAGGTAAAAAAAAATTCTACCTACTTAAGAGATTTTTTTTTTACCTCCACCCGCACCATTTTTTTCCCCTCATGTATACATAATATTATATATATTATAAGGGTACTATTATTAATCAAATTTACAAAGTATTTAAATTGTATTGTCAGCTACGTCATCATATGGATAACACCATTTTCATTGGCCCTAGTATTGACATAGAAGTGTGAACCGACAGGTGATTTATTAAAACACTACACAGTAAGTGAAATCGCATGATCAGCACTTGATTAATGTAATTTAAACAATTGTAGCATCATGGGAACTAAAAACAGTTATTTAAAATAATAAACGAACCATTAATAAGGTAATCTGGACGATCAGATAACCCAAGATCTTTGTTATCTTCCAAAACGTGTTCACTTATTTGACGTCACAAAAGTGAATCTAGGACTTTTTCATTTTGATACATGTTCCTAAATTATGTATGAAGGGCAGGATATGGTCTGAGAGAGAGTAATTGCTTTACGAAAACACTGAAGTCAAAAGATTCAAAGCAAGACTTCAAACGGACTGGCGATATTGAAAATATATATTGGAGGCGTTTGAAGACATCAAAGGAAAATTGGTACCAAAATAAAGGAGCTGTGATTCATTGGAAACATAATTGTAGATAAAGAATTGCATTAAATATTTATTTTTATTGTTTCCCTGTTATAATTTATCTTATTACTCTGCTTATATAACAGACAAGCGTATATTCCTAAGGAAATAATAATATTTTTTCTATATTATAACAGAGATAGTTAGCGTTTAACAAGAAAACAACAAAAATTATACATACAATTAGTTATGTATATATAAATAAAAAGGAATAGTAGAATTAAAATACTATAATGTTTAAACTATGTTTTAGGATCGTTGAATTCATGAATTTTGGTTATTAAACATACTTATTTCGTTAGAATTTTGTTATTTGTATTATATATATATGAAATGTTACTAGTTAAATATATAAATTTAAAAAATAAATTTATTATTTCACAAAACCTTAAATATTAATGGTTAGTGGGCGACCTATGGTCTACTGGTTAGCGTAAGAAACCACTAAGCCCAAGATCGCGGGTTCGTAGCCCGGCAGGTGACCCTAGGATTTTTTAATGGGAGTAAAAGATCCTTAGTTACGCCGTCCTTCGGAAGGGACGTTAAACGGGGGTCCCGAGCCTGTACGATGTCAGGTACTCGTCAAAAATCCCTATCCTAATTAAACCTGGATGGGCAAAATTTATAGCTCCCACTGTAGCATCGTCCGATTAGCCATAGCAGCATAAGGTGACGTTAAATGAACAAACCGAAAACTAAGTGGTTAGTAGAATTAAGAAACTATAATATTTAAGTCATATGTTAAGATTTATTTATTTATGAATTCTTCTTCTTATTAAACATACTAATTTCGTTGGAGTTTCTTTTAATTTCTATTATCGGCATGAAATTAATTAATATATTTTTATTTATTACTTTACAATAAATTAATAATTTATTGTACATATTTTATAAACATACGTAAAGCTTATTCTGTAAAGCCCAAAGCTTATTCTGTGGGTAACATAAAATTACTAATATATTGACAAAAACTGTTATTTACCAAAGAATTATTATAACTCGGAAAATTATTGACTAAAACTTATATATAAAATAAGTTATATAAAATGCTATTCTAAAAAAAAAAGAAAATATTAATGGAATTTCTTTTAGGATTTCCGATCCGACAGCCATTCATGAAAAGCAAGCCCGTGGCCTCTATCAAAGGCCAACCACAAGATCGATGAAATCTCCGGCTTCATTACATGAGCTTAAAGGAAATATCTGATTTAAAGTTAATAATATTTACTTTAGATGGTGCTTGTGGTGCCTTGCGAAATCTATCCTTCCTCATTATTTATTGTAGTAATTAAATATTAGTAAGGGAAAAAATAGTAAATACAATTTTCAATGAAAAAAATTCATTAAAGTTCACGTATAACAGTAAAAGTTTGTAATGTAAAAGTTGATAATCATATTTGGTGTAAATTTCATTGAATGAGTCTTTTCAAGGTTTATATCCCTAAAAAAGTAATTATAAAAAGTAATACACAAAGATGTATTACACAACAATTTATTAAACTTCACGAAAAATTAACAATACTGGAAGTTTATAGAATGAGAATGATAATCAAAATAAATTTTAAAATGCACAAAATACAGTGTGCTGGTGACTACTAATGTGTGATAAATACACATATAAAATACAAAATAAGCCACTGTCCTAAATCTAGATCTATGTTTCTCCTTAAGAATCTAAATTTCTCTTCTGATGGATCTAAATTTCATTTTATGATAAGTATAAAAAAAATATACTTCTGAGTTTCAGATATTTATTTGAACATTTTTTAAGCTGCTTTCCTTTCAAAATACCCTTTGTTTATTGGCATATTCCATACCAATGTAAACTATGTGCATTATAATTGCTTATTTACAAAATGAAATTATTTGGATGAATTTTTTAAATATTTATTAGTACATGTCATAATCAATAAAAGCTACAAAACGAATTGCAATAAATAATGAGGAAGGATAGATTTCGCAAGGTACCACAAGCACATACTTTATCATTCACTGTTTAAGTGCTTATGCAATTCAAAAGATTGTGTATGCAAAGAGTTTTGCACATAAACGATGAATTTTTTTTTGAGTGATTCCTGAAAATGAAAATGTAATTCGAATTAACATATGCTCTGAACTAGACTCTATTACTGACTCTCTTACTCCTTCTCTATCTATCTTTCTCTGCTGTACCTTTTTTTATTCTCTCTGATCACGTGACTTTGACGATCAGAACCCAATTACAACAAGACGAGTAAAAGCCCAGACGGATAGTTTTCTGCCACGCCCATCTAACCTTGCCTTCAACCCTGCTCCTCTGGTCGATGGCTTTTTCTTCAACTGCCACATTCTTTCACTCATTGTTTATAACAACTCTCTCTTTCTCTCTGTATATATATAATTAATAAAAAGCAATAAACAAATTAATTATTGGTCCTAGAAATGAATATCTGAAGAAGGGCTATATTAATTGCAGAAGTGGATGAAGGAGGTGAGAGAAGAAATGGCAGCTACAGATCTGACAGAGGAGGATTGTATAGTCCAGGTGATATTGGAGGGGAGATTTATTGGGGAATGGGATATGATAAAATTGCAATAATAAAAAAAAACCTAGCATTACATAACATATCGTCCCACACTCTTCTAAAATTATTAGAGAAATTTTGTCTTCGTTAACTACAATGTATATATCCTAAATAATTGCCATAGTTATAAAATATAAAATTGATTTAGCTTGCTTATTAGATTATTGCTTTTACTCTGAACAATGAACTAAATCTATACTCATTAGAATCCCTAGTGAAAACGTTAAACAAGTATAAATCTAATATATAAAATTGTCGTGTCACAGTGTTTGTAACAAAACTCCCCCCAAACTACAACGGCGGACTGAGCTCTAGATCCCAAAGGATCGATTCACTTATATTGATAAATGAAATGCTTTATCTGTCACGACCGTTTACGAAGCAGGTAGTTTAGTAAGTTGTTAAGATGTTTTGAGGCGTATCATATCTGAGTCATTAGCGCCCAATCTATGGAATAACCTATAATAACACTGATACTATTAAAAAATATATAATGGGATGTATTTCGTAATTCTCATTATAATTTATTTAGATTTATAATAAGCTGACCGCAATCGTTACCCAGCTTATTGAGATCTTTGTGGTAATTCCATGTCTTTAAATTTACTACTGAAGAACGACTCTGCTGAAAATGTATGTTATTGTTAGTATAATATTGAGATTATATTTGTTTTTACTAATTAGGAGATGGTAAGGCAATCTTGGATAGGATGATCAATTCTGACCTAAACGCATTTAATCATTTAAATATAAAATCCTAAGGACAATATTGAATGATCCTTACTACGTTTCCAATAAAACCCTGCACCATGACCTTCAAATTCCTTTTGTTAAGAACTTATATCTATCAACGTAGATCAACAACAAACTCAAATCAATGTCCTTTTCTAACAGTTCCATCCGATGGTTCCAATCCTTCCTCTCTGATAGATCTCAAGCAGTTTCTATCCCTAATCATCCCCTTTCCTTTTTCCTCACTCTTTCCTCAGGCGTGGCACAGGGCTCAAGTATCTCTCCTCTTCTTTTCAACTGCTATATCAATGATCTCCCTAAATCTGTTCACCACTGTTCCCATCATCTATATGCTGACGATTTCCAAATATATCTGTCCTTTCCCCCTTCCGAGCTATTTTTTGCGTTCGCTAGTATTCAGGAAGACCTAGATAGGATCTGTGCCTGGGCAAAGCTGAACAAACTGGAATTGAACGTATTGAAAACTCAGGCCATTGTTTTAGGTTCCAATTCCCTCCTTACATCCATCCACACCCTCCCAACATTACTCCTAAACGATAATCCTATCACGATTACCTCCTCGGTGAAAAACCTAGGCATCACCATCGACCAAAACCTTTCCTGGAAATCCCACATCGCCCAAATATCCCGACGGACAATTAGTTCCCTGAAGTTGTTCCATCGTTCTCGTCATCTCCTTACACAATCTTCCCGTAAGCTTCTCGTATCTTCTCTCATCTTCCCCCACTTTGACTATTGTAGCTTGGTATATGGAGGCCTCTCTAAAATGCTTGAAGACAGATTAAAGAGAATAATGAATTGCTCTCTAAGATTTGTGCTTGGTACTCCGAAGCGATCGCGCGTCTCCCACCTCTAAAGTGGCTCTTCCCTCCCTTCCGAAGACAATATTTCCTCTGTTCATTCTTATACCAATCCATTCACTCTCAACACCCTTCATATATCTACAGTCTCCTCCAATTCAAATCATCAGTTCAACACCATAAAACAAGATCCCGCCTTTCTGATCTCTATATACGTTCACACAGAACTAAAGCATTCGAACGTTCCTTTCTCGCCCGCTCCACCACAATGTGGAACTCAATCCCTCCTAATATCCGTCATACTCCCTCTCTATCATTATTCAAATCCTTGCTGTATCAACATCTATTAGCTACCCAAAAGGATAGTCTCTAGGTAGGTTAGTCATTTGCTTAGAATACAATGTATATAATAACTCATTGTGTTATCTAGTTCTTTTAATTCTGCTCTTTGAAAAGCTGTACATCATGTAAACAAATTATTGAATGCTAGCTCATGCATTCAATTTCAAAATCTATGGATTTATCTATTCTCTGTATTTGCTTAATATCCTGTCAAGATCTGTACTATTTATTTACTTACTATTATTTTTGTTTATATATTTCTTTTTAAATTGTTTTCTGTCATGTTTTCACGCTTTATGATTTGTAACATTTAGCCTTCTGGCCAGATAAATATTATGTTTTTATTCCTGTTCATATCTGTTATTCTAAAGGGACTTTGTCCCAGAATAAAGTTACTTTTCTATTCTATTCTATTCTATTCTATGTCTATCAACGAAGGATAAAAAAGCATTGTTTATTGGTGAATTTAGTAGCTGAGGAATGGTTCTAATAAAATGAATGCAATTTCTTTTGTTTTGTTTTTCGTAAAAGAAAACCGCAGCCCTATGGTTTATTACCATTGGCTAAAACAATTCATTTATGCCTGAAAGTTTTCCACCAAAATTAGTATCGATTGGCATGGAATAGCTAGGTCATCTACATCGCTTTTACTTCAACGAGAATGTGAATCCTAAGAGGACTGTTACCTAGTGGGAGAAGAGTTGGGCTTCGTGCGTAACCCTGCAGCACTCCACTTCTTTATAAGCACTAATCGGATAACATGCTTCTTATTTGAATACTGAAATTTTGGCCAATGTAGATAGGTTACTGCCCGCCAAGCTATAAAGTGGGCTATGAATATATTACCAAGTTTAAATTAATATTGTGGATAAGCACTACTGCAATAATACATGTAGTTTGTGCCAAATTAATAAAATTATTTCGGTAATTGAATATGAAGTTGTTCTGAATTCTTAGCGACTGAGGGAGTTCTCAAGGTAAATGTTTCAGGACGAACTGCATTCCATAGAATTGCTCCACAGCGAAACTGAATACCGCGAAATTAGAAAGCTGAGGAAATAAGGGCTCTTGCCAGTTTTCTTTCGAACATTAGCAGACAGTTTTAGTCACGTTATATCAGTAATATAATAAAATCAATGGATTCAATTTTCAGAAGGGACAATTTAAAATACGATTATTTATTGCTCTTGAGGGAGTTTTAAGAAATAAAAAACAGAAGAATTATTCATTTATTTCGCTGTGTTAAAGAAAGCTACATAGGTAACATATAGTACCAATACCCAAATAAAAATAAAATAAATTGTATTGTTAACTGGATTTTTTTTTTTTTTTAATGATTTTATTGAATTGTACAACTGTAATATTATACATCTAGTACAAAGGCTGTATGAATAAACAAATGCATGAAAGGACGTGTAGAGGCACTACCCATTGGCAGCACTCTAATTACATTTCTATTATAGAAGGTCTCGAGGCCATCTTCTCTTCAGACGCCTAGGAGGATTGTCCGGGATGGAATTGGAACCAAGGATGGAAACTAGTGGGTTTGGATGGGCCTGGAGTTTATTATGGAATGATAGGTATCTGGAATGGGCTAAATCGGTAACATATGGAACGTTCAGGTCATTATGGATGGTTTTATTTGTGACAAAATAAGGAGCGTTTAGGATTTTGCGAAGGATTTTGGATTGCAAGGATTGAATACGAGAGGAATTTGATGGTTTGGTGGAGCCCCATAGTTCAATTCCGTAAGTCCATATAGGTCTTATAACAGTAATATAAATAAGTCTTTTGTAATTGATTTGAAGCTTTGAGCGTTTGTCTAGTATGTGTTGAAGTAGTCGGAAGCGTCGAGCTGTTTCTTGTCTTTTCAGTCTTGTGTGAGGGTTCCAAGTTAGACGTTTGTCTAAGTTGAGTCCTAGGTAGCGGATCTGTTCAACAGGGATAAGTGGAGTACTATTAAAGGATACAGTAGGACAGGAAGTCAAGGGTTTTCGGCGAAGGGTAAAGGTAATTTGATGGGACTTTTTGGAATTGATTTTAATTCTCCAATTCCGACACCATTCTTCGAGGCTAGATAAATGTGATTGAAGGGATTGGGATGCAATATATGGGTCGTTATTAACTGATAACACGCATGTGTCATCAGCATAGGTGGAGATGAAGGTGTTAGGATGGGTTGGGATGTCAGCTGTATATACCGTGTAGAGGATAGGACCGAGGATGCTACCTTGAGGAACACCAGCAGACTGGGAATAGAGAGGAGAGTAGGAACCATTATGATTTACTTTAAATGTTCTGCCAGCTAGAAAGGAGCGAATAATCAAAAAGTATGTAGGAGGAAGGAATTGTCGGATTTTGTAAAGGAGACCTGGGTGCCAGACTCGATCAAAAGCCTGTTCTACATCGAGAAAGGCTCCCGTGCAGTACAATCTACGCTCCAATGCTGAGGAGACAACATCCACCACACGATGGCATTGCTGGATAGTGGAGTGGGATGTTCGGAAACCAAACTGGTGGTCTGGGATTATGTGGTTACTATCTAGGATGGGATACAGACGTTTTAGTATGAGCTTTTCGAGGATCTTGCCCATTATGGGTAAGAGGGAGATAGGACGATAGGAGGATGGAAGTTCTGGAGGCTTTTTGGATTTTGGGATCATTTTTACTATAGATAGTTTCCATGTATCGGGAAAATAGGTAGAACGGATTACAGAATTATATATGTATGTGAGGAATAGGATAGCTTTTCGAGGAAGGGATTTTAGGATTTGAGCTGTAATTAGGTCATGTCCAGGAGCTTTACGGGAAGGCAAACTATGAATAACATTGGATATTTCTGACGGATGAAAAGCCTTAGGTGGGAGACTCATTTGGAGTGGGATATCCAGTTCTGCTTCAATACACTCAATGTGAATAGGGTTGAGGATATCAGGGTGTGGATTAAAGGTTTTGAAGAGGTGTTGGGCGTATATGTGAGATTTTTCTTCGTCAGATCTGGACCAAGTTTGATTTTCAGTAAGGAGAGGATGATTAAAATCTTTGAATTTAAGGATCTTTTTTGTGGTCATCCAAAGTGATTTGTTAGTAGTCGTAAGATTTTCAGTCACACAAAGCAAATTTTGGATTTTGTAGTTTCTAATCTCCGTTTTCAGTTTGTTAGTCAGTTGGGTGTAATACGTTTTATCTGATGGGTAACGAGTCCTGTGCCACTTCGATCTTGCTCTGCGTTTTTCGCTCAGCAAGCTGCGAAGGTGCTGTGGCAGGTTAGTCTGTTGTGTGATATTATTTCTGTTTATGGTAGTGTTATCTTTTATACTGTCTGTTATTGTTGCTGTAAGTATTTCTATTGCGCTGTCAATGTCTTGTTTAGTCTTGAGTGGAATCCGTAGGTCTAGTTTGTTTTCCAAATCGTTACTAAATTGCCCCCAGTTAATTCGTCCTGTAATCAATGAAGGAGAGGAGGGCTTAGGAATGATGGTTGAGTGTAATGAGAGCAGAACTGGACTGTGATCTGAGGAGAGGTCATCCAGGGATTTGATTAATACGTGGGAAGGAGAAATCTGGGATGTGACAAATATATCCAGGATATCAGGGCGTTTTTTCAGGGAAGTTGGCCAATAGGTAGGATTCGGGGGAGAGAGGATTGAATAACTACGAGAAGTGGAGACATGAGACAGGATATTGCCACGAGAGTTGGATGTTCGGCAGCCCCATCTTTGGTGTTTAGCATTATAGTCTTCTCCAGCAATAAAGCGTGATCCGAGGGATTGGAATAATGATTCTAGTTGGTTACTGGATAGAGAATTGCCAGGAGGACAGTATACAGCTGATAATGTAAGTTGGAAGGGACGAGTCGATATGATGATAGAGGTTGCTTGGATAGCCTCATTTGGAGTTGAGGGAATAAGGGAATGTGGAATGGTTTTATGGATAAGGATGCAAGAACCGGCGTGGGAAGTGTTGTCTGGGTGGTCAGATCTATAAGTGATATAGTCGCGTATATAAAAATATGAACGTTTAGTGAAGTGAGTTTCAGTCAGTAGGGCAATGTCAATCTGATTGTCATGCAGAAATATGTCAAGTTCGTCTCGGTGGTTGTATAGTCCGTTCGCATTCCATAAGAGGACAGCTAGGGGCTTCACATTCATCGCGGGAAGTTAAATGGAATTTCTGTGAGGAGTCTAGTGAGGAGGGTGATGAGCGGTTTGATAGTTTGTTGTAGGTCTATCAGGAAGGAAGATAGGATGGAATGTATGTCGGTGGGATTATGGATTTCGAATGGATATGAATGAGGAGGTTGAGATGGAAAATCAGTAGGGGTGTTGACTGGGTGCTGGGCCCGGCGTTGGGGACGAGGAGGTAGATCAACTTTCGTTGGTCGATGTAATGTGGGGTTTACGTGGAGAGAAGGTTGTGATGGAACTGGAAGTGGGTGTTCTGGAGGAAGTTTAACACGGAGGGGTAAGTGTTAACTGGATAAAATACAAAACCACCTAATAAATCAAGTTATCACCTTTTATTTTTCTACTTGTAGACTATAACAGTTTGACAGAAAACAAACTGATAACGTCACACAACACTGATAACGTTTGAACTCGGTGCACCAGCCTCTAGATTTCTTTCTTGGCTTGACTTAGGTATCACCTCGTTGGCATCTTGGCACTTTGGCAATTAAGTCATGAAGATCCTTCATCCATTGGCGTGTGTTTTGCTTTGCCAGCTTAAGTTCAAAAATATCCATCTAGGGTATGCAGGTCAAAACTTACGCATCTGTTTTAAATATCTAAATAAAGCAAACGTATACCTTAAAAAATAATATGGACAGAAACGATATCGACACACTATTATCACTATTTGGTATTGTTTTACAAGCTAATTGTCATTAGATTATTTAACTATCCTACAAATCATTACACTATGGTTTACCTTATTATGTTTTTGTTTAATTATCATAGCATTGCCAAAGTATAAGAAAACCGTTAAAAAAAATTGACTCGTATAACGTTAGATGTGACTAATTTTGAAATTATCTGATTTCTTACCATAGCATTCCTACTGAATTTTCCTTTTGATTATGAAATTAAAAGAAGTACTTCAATATCGATGGATATCCTTTTAAAATAATTAAAAGTTTTGTCCATTTAAGCTCGGATTTTAACAATGAGAATAAGACAATAAAAGAGTTGTATGAAAGAATCAGGACAGCGAACTGAGCATTTTACTCCGTAATATCAGGCTCTAAAAAAGTAAAATTTTGTCAAGATCCACCTAGAAAATGGTTTACAAACATTAATTAGAACAGTACTTACCTACGGAGCAGAAACGTGGACTCGACCTGCATCAATAAAAAAAAAGGCTTCAAATTTTCGAACGAATTCTTTTCAAGAAAATTTATGGTGTTTGATAATGTAACTAATGTATGGACAATTCGTACTAATCCAGAATGATCATGGGGTCCAACTCATCATGACTAGGTCATGTCATAAGAATGCCTGATAAAAGGTTTCCCAACAAACTTCTGCAAGGTGCTATAATTGGCAAAAAAGAGTTGCCCGACCACATGTGATGTTGAAGAGGACCTATTAAATATTAACCTAGAAAATATTAAATAATAACCTAGAAAATAGAGGACCTAGAAAATATTAAACGTCCCTAAATGGAAACGGAAGGCACAAAATCGAAAAGAGTGAAGAAAAATTGATGAGGAAGCCAAGCACTAAACCGGGCGGTACTAGTAGTGATGGTATATATCGTCTACTGGATTTATTTATTTATTTTTTGTTACAAAAATATAATACAGGCTTTGTTATCTATATAACAAAAGAATAGCTGCAGAAGGTTGAAGACAGAGACTACCTCTGCATTGATAAGACGGTACGAGGTACACTTCCTTATCAGTAGTTATCAGTAGAGGCACGACCTATGCTCTCGTTAGAGATCACTTCTGGTATTGTTATAGTGTTTTATCTTTTTGTTCAACAAAGTGACCGACGCAGCATAAAGGGAAAGTTATCGGAGATCATTGTATGCTCATCATGGGATTGCCAGGTTAATCACATGTATTTAAAAATGTACAGACGCAGATTAACGTACACACTTGATTTACCCAACACCACGCTGTGCCAGAATGTTCCATTTCCTAAGAAAGTTATGTATCTCAAATTATATAATGTAATTACATTGTAGAAGTGTAGAAGTTACATGAATTTATTATAAAAGTTTACTACGAGGCTTTACTATATTATTTTATTATTATTTTTTTTAGAAAGAGAGAGAGTTTCCTCAAAGTTAGGATTTTCTCAAACCAAATTTCACAATATTTTTGTCTATGTTTTCTTATCAAGAAAACTTCTTCATTGAGACCGTTTCACCGCCATGTCTTCCTCAACTTGATTAAGCCATGAGATTCTTAGTCGATTTCTGCTTCTCCTTCCTTCTGGACACCAGTACAAGGTCATTTGTGGTATTCTTCTATTTTCCATCCTCAGTAAGTTTTTCTTATCGCTTGATGGTGATTTATTCTAGAATGGTATTATTAATAGAAGTCCATCTCTGAGAAGAATTTTTCTTAGCTCCCCTTTCCGAATTAACGTGGTTTAAAACCACATAACATTATTGCCATAAACCTGGCCTTTACGCTTTTTATGTCTGTGTGTGTGTTTGGTTTTAAGGATAATTTTATTACTCCACAGTGCCTATTTTATTAAATTTTTCCCCGCATTCCTGTCTCTTTTATTCCCGAAACAGCTTTGAGATATAAAATCTTTTCATGGATAGGAAAGGCTTCTACTCTTACGATATTCATCAGTGATTTAATCTGCGGTATCAAACCGGTCAAATAAAGACTTTATTTGATATAAACGAAAAAAAAATTAAGGATACTAAGGATTTTTTAATGGGAGTATCATTTGTTTTTATTTATTTCTTCATCCTTCCTTGCCTTAAACAACATGGGTTTTGACAACATTAACACACATTGTGGGTACATGATAGTATTGTCTATAATCTTTTTTTAGCTTTCTCTCAATCATTCTCTAAGTCGGTTATCTGCCAGGAACTTCTCTTGTTCCTTGAAGTAAGTTGTTACCAGCCGTTTTCCACTCATACACAAAATCTTTGTAGCAAGGTAATTATTACGTCAGTATCTTAGGGGAATTATTCTGGGAGAGGAGGAAAGTACAGTTCCCCTTAGCAACTTGAATTTTTGATGGGAATAATACAATTTTTGTTATGCCATCCTTCGGAGGAGACGTAAAATAGTGGTCCCAAGCTTGTTCGGAATAAAGGTGCATTTCTAATTATGCATTGATAAGCAAAATTTAGGACTCAGATTGTAACACCCCCCGTTAGCCATAGTGTGAGTTTCGTAGCATAAAGTGGCGTTAAATATCTTTTTGTTCAACAAAGTGACCGACGCAGCATAAAGGGAAAGTTATCGGAGATCATTGTATGCTCATCATGGGATTGCCAGGTTAATCACATGTATTTAAAAATGTACAGACGCAGATTAACGTACACACTTGATTTACCCAACACCACGCTGTGCCAGAATGTTCCATTTCCTAAGAAAGTTATGTATCTCAAATTATATAATGTAATTACATTGTAGAAGTGTAGAAGTTACATGAATTTATTATAAAAGTTTACTACGAGGCTTTACTATATTATTTTATTATTATTTTTTTTAGAAAGAGAGAGAGTTTCCTCAAAGTTAGGATTTTCTCAAACCAAATTTCACAATATTTTTGTCTATGTTTTCTTATCAAGAAAACTTCTTCATTGAGACCGTTTCACCGCCATGTCTTCCTCAACTTGATTAAGCCATGAGATTCTTAGTCGATTTCTGCTTCTCCTTCCTTCTGGACACCAGTACAAGGTCATTTGTGGTATTCTTCTATTTTCCATCCTCAGTAAGTTTTTCTTATCGCTTGATGGTGATTTATTCTAGAATGGTATTATTAATAGAAGTCCATCTCTGAGAAGAATTTTTCTTAGCTCCCCTTTCCGAATTAACGTGGTTTAAAACCACATAACATTATTGCCATAAACCTGGCCTTTACGCTTTTTATGTCTGTGTGTGTGTTTGGTTTTAAGGATAATTTTATTACTCCACAGTGCCTATTTTATTAAATTTTTCCCCGCATTCCTGTCTCTTTTATTCCCGAAACAGCTTTGAGATATAAAATCTTTTCCTGGATAGGAAAGGCTTCTACTCTTACGATATTCATCAGTGATTTAATCTGCGGTATCAAACCGGTCAAATAAAGACTTTATTTGATATAAACGAAAAAAAAATTAAGGATACTAAGGATTTTTTAATGGGAGTATCATTTGTTTTTATTTATTTCTTCATCCTTCCTTGCCTTAAACAACATGAACACACATTGTGGGTACATGATAGTATTGTCTATAATCTTTTTTTAGCTTTCTCTCAATCATTCTCTAAGTCGGTTATCTGCCAGGAACTTCTCTTGTTCCTTGAAGTATGAAAACTGCCGTTTTCCACTCATACCCAAAAGATTTGTAGCAAGGTAATTATTACGTCATTATCTTAGGGGAATTATTCTGGGAGAGGAGGAAAGTACAGTTCCCCTTAGCAACTTGAATTTTTGATGGGAATAATACAATTTTTGTTATCCCATCCTTCGGAGGAGACGTAAAATAGTGGTTCCAAGCTTGTTCGGAATAAAGGTGCCTTTCTAATTATGCCTTGATAAGCAAAATTTAGGACTCAGATTGTAACACCCCCCCGTTAGCCATAGTGCAAGTAGCATAAAGTGGCGTTAAATAACTAAAAAATAAACAACGGCCTATTAAAAGTAAAAAAGGCAATGAAAGATCTAAATATAACATATATTATAAAATATACCGTTATATAATGTAGTCAATGACTGTTCGATTCGAACTTGTAAACATGTAATTCCCTGAAGTGTAATACATTGGAGTGTTTTCACAATCTCCTGTGACAAAGTACAATATTAGATAATATTTATCTGATATGAGGCTTTTAAAAAAATGAAAGGTCTAAATATATTAATGAGTTTTGTAACGATCGACCTGTGGACATCGGACCTCGATCTTTATCATGTGACATGCCCATTAATTTATAGTTCAACGTGCATCGATCCCAAAATAATTTAGGATAATATTTATATTAAAACAGTTAAACACCCTGTGATCAAAACATGTACAAAAAGGATAAGTTTTATGTTAGGGAGAAATGTGAATATTAGGTTTACCTATTTCGCATCGAAAATTTTTAGAATAGTACAATGAAGTAGATCATAAGAATATCAATCGTCAATTTTTTTCAATGTTTCAACCCCACCTTTTACAGACGTTAATAAGTATATATGCTTAAAAGAATATTGAAGAGAAAAAGCTGAAAAAATATATGTTAAGAATTTAGTGGAAAAATCCCAACACTCATGGCTTAACTAAAACAGTAAAAAACAAAACCAGTCACACGACAAGTCTAGTATGATAGGTATTTTTTTTCCTGTTTTAGTTTAGAGACTTCAGGCTTTTTGTTTGGCATATTTATAAGTTTTTTCCTGACACTATCACTAAAAAATATAAATGCAATATATCGATAAATAAAAAATGGTTTATAAATTCGATCAGTTTTATTCTTACATTCATTTGCGATTTTCTTCCTAGTATACTTACTTTTTTTATTAAGTAAATTTAGTGTTAAATGTTAATTTGTATTTGTATACATTTTAATGAATTATTTCAATATTTATTTTCTTTCGTTTACTTTTTAATTTATTTTTGTCATGCCTATGCCACTACAACCCATGAATAGTCTTAAGTTTAGTACGTGGTAGAGACTGTACTGTTTTTTGGACAACAGTTGTGTAGGGAGGTGATTTGTCCTATATCACGCTCAAACCCCAGATTTCCCCCCTATTTTGGGTACTTTATAGAGGCTTGGTGAGCCCCAGGAGGATTCTAGATCTCATAGGATCCAATCTCCCCCCGCTTGCAGATTAAAAAAAAACCCAAGCAGCGGGATTTGAAGCCATGACCTTCGGTGTTTTTCCACTAAGCCTCTCCGCTCCATTTTTTTTTTAAATATATATTTAACCAAATTTATGTTTTCTCAATCTTCTAGTATGTAATTATCTTAAATATATATTGAGCGTTGGGAAAATAAACAATGAATTAGTACCACATTGTGCCGTCCCACGAGTACAAGTAACTTCTAACCAATATTTAGTGGGAGATTCATTGCTACTACGGCTCGTTAAAGATCTAGGAATGCGTACTTGGTACACTCAATACTATTTATAAACCAACGATTTTGCAAGGAAGTGATTTTAATAAGTTCAAGCTCATTCGCCAGCTTTTCTGTCCTACCCTTCTTACAAACCATAGAAAAGTCCAGATTAATTAATTTTAACACAGCAATAAGAATCGATCCCGCACCGGTTTATTATTAATATTAATTCCCATTTTTGTTATATTTGAAATAACTTAAATCTCAATTTTATATAAACGAAACGCTATCTGAAGTGCATGTAGTGTAAGGCAAAGTTGAAGTGGAAGGTATATAAGTATTGGACTGTAGACGAAAAATTCCTCTTTTAATAGAATAATTAAATATTTTGATTAATTAAGTGATATTGATGTTTTTATTAATTTTATAGGATCGGATATGACCTCTTTTTTTTCTTTACTTTCCTTATTGACTTTTCATACAAGTCGGTATCTTTTTATCAAAGTAAAGTCAATTATTTAAATAAAAAATCAAGACAGGAATATATCAAGGAATGATCAGATAACTATTAATAACTATTATTAAATTATGAACAATGAACTATAATAATAACATATAACAAAAAGAGTATAGGACAAATATCTAACTTTGTTAAAAAATAAAGATCATTAAAAATTCAATGAACACGAATTGAAATAAAATAGCCTTAAATTGGATCATATTAGTTACTTCATCGCAAGAGTGGATTTAAGGGGAGGGCGGGGGCCCACCCCCCCTCGACGTTTTTTTGTGTTCTGTAGAGAATGCATTGCAGTACATACTTATAAGCAAATCATATGATCATAGATGTTAAAATATATGAATAAAATATTAGAAAGAACATGAGTGAAAGTATTGTTTTGATACCTTAATAAACCTTTGAAACCTCCTGTAAATACTACAAGTTTATTTATAAGTTATTGTTGATTTTGTTGCCTGTTTGCCCGTTGTGCCCCCCCCCAGAAAAAATCCTGGATCCGCCCATGCTTCATTGACAAAGAGGTAGTGGTCCTTACTTGAGTTTAATAAAAAAAAGGTTGAGAGATCTCTTTAACTAACGTATAATCAATGAATAAATAAATTTGTTCACTAAATTCGAGTAGTATGGTCAGTAAGATAGTAAATAACATTGGTCAAGAACTGCCAGTGACTTGGTAACTAAATTGATAAAGTTAGTCAGTAAATTCCAGTAGCTGGGTCAGTAAATTTATAAATAAATTTGTTCACTAAATTCCTGTAACTTGGACTTTAAAATAATAATAATTAAGTTAGAGCAGTGAATTCTAGCAGTTAACTACTAGCTTACTGATTAAAAGTTGGTAAAAAGGAATGGTCAGTAACTGCCTTTAACTTTTTCAGGAAATTAATAAATATATTTAGTTAGTAAATTATGGTTGCTAGGTCAGTAAAATAATATGTAAGTTAAGTCAGTATATTATAGTCAACAACTAGCTTATTGAACAAAAGTTGGTATTTAGGATTAAATATATGAGTATATTATTATTAATATTAATATTATTGGCCAGTAACTGCCTTTAACCTCTTCACGAAATTAATAAATATATTTAGTGAGACAATTCCAGTAGCTATGTCAGTAAATTAATTAATAAATGTATTCATTAAATTACAGTAAGTTAGTAATTGAGTTAGGCAGTAAATAAACTACTGAATTAGTAAATATGATTAGTCAGAAACTGAGTTTAACTTATTTATTAGATTAATAAATGGTCCCAAGTTTTGGGAGAATTTCCGCACTATCAACACATCCTCATACTGGCATTAATGGTATGATTATAGTCATAGCACAATCCAAACAAGAATATTCCCCACGAATGAGTTAACAATGAGCAACGAAAAAGTTTTTTTTGTAACTTTCTAATGTTTAGATATTTTTTAAACTCTAATAGGAAGTGTTCCGGGTACTTTTTGTACATATGTGAGGACAATCCTGCAATACTAACCACGGATGTAACATGAGAAGCAACGTATGCTGCCTGGAAGCGATTTATCACGAAGGAAGGCTAGTGAACACACACACCTACTTCAGCCGGCAGACCCTGGCCTTGTGGCACTCTCAGGTGGCAAGCGATCGTCCTACGATCATCTGGAGTACAGTTAGTCATCGGTATCAGCAATTGCAGGGTTTCACATGAACAATGAATGCCTTCACGAGCACTTCACGTGTATTTAAAATGAATTCTGATTTTTTTAATTTTATTTTTTATCAACAGAGGGAATCTTTATCTGAATAGTAGCTTAAGTGTTTTTTTCCACCGGCCAGAAAAAAAGAGGATATTTTCATACATGTGTATGAAGAGTAAGATACTGTAGATGGCAATACTGTTTTCAAGCTGCAAGGAAGTGATTTGGCCTAGAACACGCTCAACCCCCTATTTACAGTTTTTCCTGTTTAAGGGTATCGAATTAATAGAAGATGTGAGAGAGCCCAACGAGGGATAGGATCCATTTTCAATTAACAGAATATGTACATATATTAACACATTATATATTAAATTAAATATATAATCAAAATATGAAATATATAAAATAGCAATCATAGCATAATAGAGAACATGAAAAATGAACACAAAAATTTAGGTACTATCTAAATTATTAAAATATAATTTAAAAAAAATTACATGTACTCAGCATATGAGTATATTTATAACTTTTGAAAGAATAAAAGCTTGTCAGATGATATACGTCAGATTAAGATTTTTCGTTTTTATAAGAAATCACAAGCAGTTGGTTCCAAATGAATTCCTGAGAGCAGAGTGTAAGACACAAATGTTTAAAATTAATTATATAACACGTTATCTTATAATACAGAAATCTATTTTTAAATGAATGAAAAATTAATAGCATGAGTATATTTATAAGAAACTAAAAGTTGATGTTTAAGAATAACTCTATAAGCAATAGACAATTTAAAATGTACTCACCACATTTTTAACATTTATTATTTTTATAATCATTATCTATATTAATAATCATTTCCGGTAGCATGACTTATGTCGTGTTGAGTTGCTATGCTTAAGTTCCCGATTTCAAATCATTCACTCAGTAGGACCTGCTACTGTCCATTCCTGCCTTTATTAAGTGGGAAAAAACCTGAGGGTTGAGCGTGATCACATCAAAATCATCACCCTGCATAACCCTTTTCGAGGGTTGTAGTGTTACAGGAAGGTAATTAATGATAAAATCAAATATCAGTAAGTAATGATATTAAATAAAGGGTCAACAATTAAAATCGGGTCCGAACGAGTACCTATTTCGCAAAAGAATATAAAATGTTCTTTGTCTTCCGTAGATTAACGAGATGGTGCAAACGTTTTGTAAAAAATAATTAACAACCTTCAAGACAGCTGTGCACGATTTGCAAATTTCCTCCAACTCTTTCGTAATTCCCTTCAATATCCGCTTCGGTTTATACTATCCACTTTAAACTATCTTAGTTAGCATGTCGTAATGATCTCGTAACTTGAAGGTTATCCAGGAATGGAGATGTGGTTCCCCAACGGAGATCGCCAATTATCTGGTATTACTCAAACGTAGAGTAACTGTGGTTGAGTTGTGAACTTGCAACCATTCATCTCTAGGCCATTCTACGCTACTTATTAGCAATATTACACCATAGTCATATTAGTACACCATACCCATATTAAAATATAATCTAGTTTATGTCGGTGATTCTGCTCTAATATAGTTTTTTTTAATTAAGTAAATAATTGTTTTATTCATATTATTACTCTATTTTATTAAAATAATGAAAGTGAATAAGGATTCCGCCAGAATTTCAAAATATCAAGGATGACAATCAAATTTTCTGTATCACAGTACTGACTCATTCATCCACTGTACTGACATAAAATACGTTTGGAAAAATTATCACATTAATTTATGAATGAATATTTATGGATGAATTAGTTTGGATCATTTATTCTGAAAAAAAATATTCAAAGGTAAATTCCAGAAATGGGCAAAGTGATAAACTGTAAGTTTTCTCTGGACTTCAAGTAATATTATGCGAATAAAGTGATGAAATATGTTCAAGAGGATCATAATGATAAAAAAAAATTATAAATAGATTGTTAATGGATGACCAGTAAGAACAAACTGTAAAGGACATTGATAAAAAACACTGTTAGAATGAAATCACCCATATACTAAATACTTCAGAGTAAAAAAATGATATGTTTTTAAAGTTTATACTATTGGAATATATGATAATTTTAGCAATGAATATGTTTTGTTTCTGACAGCACCTCAATCCATTCTTTTGATTTATTTTAACTCCATATTTTGTAGTGTATTGTTGTTTTTAGCAAACATGACTTTAAATGAATAAAACTGGGCTGGAGTTATAAAGCTTTTTCTTCTGTCTAAAATATGTAGCAAAAATGAAAATTTATTATTCTTTATTATCCCATTCTATTTAATTATACCCAGGTGATTTAAGGACCATCGGAGTACGCGGCAACACATGGCGATTGCTGCCGGAGTAGCAGGTCAGGAAGATTGGAATCAGCTTTTGTACTAAATAGTCAGAACATCCCTTGAGTTAGTATCTTCTACCATTAATCATTAAAATATTAGAAAATGTTTACTAACATTAAGATAATGCTTCTTTCAGTTAGAGAAGTCGCCATGGAAAGGGATGGAGGGTATGGGAGGAGGTGGGGATAGAAGGTCAACTTTCTATAATTTGAAAACCGAAAAATTGGAAAATTTCTGACAGTAAATTACGGACATAAATATTTTAAAAAGTAATACAAATATTAGCAACGTTTTCAAACCACTAACAATACATAGCCTTGGGTCGCTTGAGAGTTGTTGCACTAAGTTAACAAATAATAATAATTTATTTATACTGAAACATTTTATTTATTCATTAACTTAACTATGTATTTATTTTTTAGGAAATCCCCAGTTCTTAGACCTTAGACTCTCCGGTATCGACACCATTAGCTGTGTAGCAAACACCTGATAAACAACGACACACAATCCAGTGACTCAATCTTTCCCCCTCCGCCTTCTCTTGTTTATGCCTTATCCTTCTTCTCCGACCGGGTTTCCCCTCTTCTTGTTATTATTCTCGTTTCCTGAAGGAATTTTCTTAATGATGGCCTCCGATTAGGTAATTTTCCTTCTGGAGGCGTAATCTGTTTTCCCTTCCATCAATAACATGGAGATATTAGACCTGCCCAACGGCACTCACAGACTGCTGATAGAAAATTACACTTAATGGAATCAGTCGTTATACGAAAAGGTAATAAATTCCCATTGGTTTGTCTGCTGGGAAATTATCGGAATTTTGTTTTTGTTGTGAATATTACATAAATAGTTAGCTACAAGGTCAAACCTTTGAAGGGAAAACAAACCTTATTCTCCTATTTTTGCTTTACCCTTTAATTGATTGAAATAAAACAGAAATTTTAAACTTTTAATTTTTTTATTAATTCATTTAAACTCAAAACTGCATTATTATATTATAGCAAATAAATATAATAAATGGCATGTAACACCATAAGATAAAGGCAAATAGAGAAACTGCTGGTAGTACACAAATAACAAAGTCAACTTCTTTTCTGATACCTCGGAATATTATCGGGAATTGAAGAGGTAGCTACATGTTAAACTGGTGGTTGGAGGCGGAATAAAGTTTGTCATGAAAGGATTGATCAACAGGACATACTTTTTACGACATGAGTGGGGAAAACGTCAAACAAAAAACCATAAGCCTCTAAAATGAAAACGAAAATATCAAACAGTCATCTTTACGGGTTAGGGTTTTATTGTTCGAAATTTTTCCACTTATCCAACAAGTAATTTATGTCTTTTGCTATTTTAATATCATATCATAAAATTTTGAGGATATTTTGTAAAATAATCGCGTATCTAATGGGTTTGTGACAATGACCTTTTTCTCTTGTACTTTTGCTCTAAATTTGGTTTGGTTTCTAGTCTTAAATGTGGTTTTGGGACCGATTTTCTTTCTATAAAGCTTACTTTTTTGGGAAATTTGGTGTGTGTATTTTCTATTCATTAAAGTTTTTTATCAGCTGTTTTTATTTAACCCTATTGTCCTTTAACCTTCCAGGTAATTCTGGAGTTGCACATGGGAATCGGTAATTGTGGGAAGTTTACTCGGGTTAGTTTCATGAGGTTGGGATGTGCTTTATACATTTTTTGTATTCTCTTTCTCTCCTGAAGATGCCTCAATGGGTGAAACATCGCCAGGTGTTGTCTTTTCGACTGTGAAATATCATCAAGTAAAATTATTAAATAAGTGTCCAAAATTTAATTCTGGTTCCGAACTATAATACTAACATATCTTGACATAATAAATAAAAATCTAAAGCTTATCGCTGTTAGCTTCTTCCTTTCATAGAATAACAATGATGTAATTGTTTTATAAAAAATAACAACCTTCAAGACAGCTGTGCACGACTTGCAAATTTCCTCCAACTCTTTTCTTATCCTTTCTACCAACTACTGAATCCAATACCCTTCATGTCTACATGGAGTTTCATTGTTGACGGTAATAATACCTCATAGATTCCCTTAAGAATGCCGTTGCTTATAAGCGGAAGGGATATCGTTGTGCGTACGAGTGAATCACGTGACTACGCCACTACGCAGAAGAGAGTGCAATTAGTGAGCCCAGCAGCGTGCCAGCTAAGTGCGGGGTTCATATGCTACCTCCCGCACGGCCTTGGAGCTTCCCGTGGAACAGTCTGGACAATGGCCCTGCCGCTTCCTTGTTTACCTGCGCCTCTCTCATGAATATCAATGCATTCATTTCTCGATTCTAGAGGAAGAGGCTTCAAAGGAGAAGGATTTGCAAGGTTTCGAAGAAAGATTAATCAATGAAAGCGAAAATACTAGATAGGGAAAGCTCATAGGTTTGCGATATAACCTTTCTGTTACGTTCGCTATGTTTCACTATTCCGTATTAAGCAGTTCCATTTAACATATTTTATTTGTTGGTACTTATTCCACAGGTTGTCGTAAAACAGGGTTCGTTCAAGTCCCGCCAAGTGACGCCCCGTTACGCCATTTCTACTACACGATATATCACCGAGTATCGTGGAACTCGGCGTTGTTCCACAATATTTCTTCTAAATAAATAAGTTAAGAACATAAAATTAAAAAAAAACAAAATCTTATGATATTTAACCAAATCTATATGAATTTATTTGGGTATTATAAACAGGCATAAACTTTCCCCACTTCTTTTCAACACACACTACAACACAACAGAATACATAAATTTATGTACTTTGCAGAAAAAGTGTATACCTGTGGAATAATGAGATCAGTATATATTGAAAATGACCATGCAGGTCGAAAAGTCTAATAAATGGATGATGAACAATACTTTTGGACTTAAAGTTTACTACATCCCAAGAAAAATTACTCATCCCGTAAACAAATGTTAGGAGTAGTTTCATGGAACAGCACAGGTGAATAAGTTGTTAAGTAAATTTTTTCCCAGAGAGAGGTAACTGTATTGAGTGAACCATAATCGTGTCTTTATTTATTTTAGTTTTTGGCTTAAATGTAGTTGAAATAAAGGCAATAACTTCTTTTCTAGCCAATGCTTGACTTAGCCCCTTATTCATTAAGAAAATAAAACGAATCCGCTTCCCTAGTCACAAGAAAATCATTTTGGAGAAAATTCAAGTTAACCACTTATTCACCGTGATGGTAGATATATTGTCTTGTTTAATCGTTGTTATTTCTAATCGACAATAATGATTAAAAATCATGTAAGTAACAGTAGTTATCCAGAGACTTGCAATGTGGGTCGAAACGGCGGTTTCTAATAAATAGTTTATTCTGTATTGAATTATTTATTTGATCTCCACTTGGGCCATTTTCTTCCCCATATATATATATATATATATATATATATATATATATATATATATATATATATATATATATATATATATATTTATATAGGTATATGGGGTTATAAGTTCAACTAATATTATTTAAGAAACAGAAGATAATTTTCAACTACGCTGAAACTATCGGAACGTTTTTTGTTTTGTATTTGAAATTTCATTATTATCGCCATGATTAATTGGATCAATGTAATCCTAAGGCCAAAGAAATGTGAATATTCAAATGTGCAAGCTTGTTGTTATGGCGGTGTAGCAACAATGAGTTCAAGGACTCTTGAACTAAATCTTTAGCATTTGAAAACAATGGATCAACGGTTATACAAATCCCTGAGGAATATTAGATGAAGGAAGGAGAGGAGGGCAGGACCTCATTCTATGACCAAGCGTTTTGCGAAGGCACTGCAAGGATATCTGTCATATCTGTCTATAAAGAGCTTCTGGATGGTTCTCTTCATCTCTAACCAATAGAGCTACCGGAGTACGGACGAAAACAGAGAAGTTTTCGTATGAAATACAATATCAGATCGGAAACGGCAATTCTTGGACCTGAATAACAAAAGAGTGAAAGAAGTGTAATTTTTTCAGTCTAAAACGTTAGGTGGATTTGGGAAGGTGAGTAAGGAATGTATAATATATATAAATATTAATAAGCAAAATATTTATGTTTTTTTAAAATAAAAGTACATCGAAACAACAAATCGAGTACTTAGTGCCATAGCATGGAACTGAGTATTTTATCAAATATAAAATGTTCAGGTGCCATTCAGCGTGGAGGTAAACTCTACTTAGAAGAGTGTATTTGGTCGTTAACAGCATCGCGAAAAATGCTGAATACACTTAAGGTTCTTGCTGGATGTTACATGAGAGCAGACAGACCAAGATAAAAAAATAGAGTCAGGTGAGAACCAATTCAAACAATGGTAGCATTGTTAACTCAGCAGCTATTCTCAAGCACCTTTTCACTTTAGACTCAGCCCGCCATGAAGATATCCCCTTCATATCAGCTGTCTTCAGAAGAGGTGCTGTTAATAGTTTATGTGTAAAAGCTAATCTAACTCCACAGGCTGTAAGGAGAGTTGCAGGAAATTGGATAGTAGAAATCCAATTGGAATAATATTCAATTCATCATTATAAACATATAGTTTTATCTGAGAATCAAATCAAACTGTAACGTTGGTGGTTCTGTTGTAACTCAATCTAGTTTTATTAATAATATAAGCCCCTAACATCAACCCGCAACTTTCTTGATACGATGTACTTCTGATGTATTAATATTTATAACTTGTTATACACTAGGAAGTGGAAAACTAAAAAGGCCAAAATGCCTTACTGAAATTTATTTACAAACATATACTCTAAAAATGTTGTAATAAAGAATGTTCATGATACCATCACACATTAAATATAGATTACA
Organism: Troilus luridus; assembly: GCA_964056705.1. Classification (NCBI taxonomy): domain Eukaryota; kingdom Metazoa; phylum Arthropoda; class Insecta; order Hemiptera; family Pentatomidae; genus Troilus; species Troilus luridus. Next base: position 75,241,580 of record OZ057416.1, on the reverse strand, counting down.
TTTTTTTTTTTAAATAGAGATTAAAGGAAATGAATCTAAAATGGCATGCGACCAGCTTTGGGGAATAATGGAACACTTAATAAACTAAAATGTATTATTGAAAAAGGGAAAGGTCAACTGAGGCATTAAATAAATGTTAATACATTAGTGGAAAAATTCCAACTAAAAACCTTAAGTCTCTAAACTAAAACAGGAAATTAAAAATACCTGTCCAATATTTAGCCTATTCAGGCATCCTCAGGGCAGAAACAGAAAGAAATGAGCAAAACATGAATAATGCACCCAAAAAACACATCCCCCCACCTCCAAGGCTCAAATGCAACTACTGAATCATAAGGAAGGTTACTAGATTCCCAGCTAGTAATTACTAGATTGGGTGCATATTTCATGTTTTGCTTTGCTGTTATTCTCTTTCTGCCCTGAGGATCCCTGAATAGGCGAAATATTGGGCAGATATTTTCAATTTCCTGTTTTAGTTAAGAGACTTAAGGTTTTTAGTTGGAATTTTTCCACTAATGTGTTACAATGTATTATAATATAAAATGCAGAACTTTTACCTTTAACACCAGAGGGAAAAGTTACAGTTATTAGTCTTAGGGTTGGTGAAGAACAGTTACATTGTAAATAAAACGATCAGTGTTTTATAAAATAAAGATTTAGAATGGCCAAACCTCGTATTGGAGTTTATACAACTGAAATATCAATCCTATTTCTATCGTTGAGCTAAAATCCTGGATTTACAAAACGAGTAAGTGCGGAAAACATTTTGACTGTGCTAAAGTTGGAATGTGATGCTCCATGCAGGTGGAGACTATTTTGAGTGTTTACCTTTAATATTGATTTGAAAAGTAGGATACTTGTAAAGGGGAAAACACAATTTTTTTCAAACGAATGTATGCTCTTTTTATTAGCAAATGTTAGGAGACAACACATGCAATTTGATAATGCTTTTTATTACCTTCCCTCTCGACCGTAACTCCTTCCATACAATCATACCTTAACCTTATCTTCTTGCAAAAAGTTCATAGCTACTTGTGCCCCTATGGCTTGCAACGTGAGCTAACTTAGTTATCTCTCTCTAGAACTGTTTATTAGATGGTCACAAACAATTTCATCCGTTGTTGTGAGTAGTTAGAATGTAGGCTGTTGATACCAACCTCAAAAAACCCGGTGCTGTCCCATTTATGCCTGGGACTACTCAATTAATAATAATTAGTCCAAGTAGGGAGTAACATTGAACCTCTGACCAAACCTTAAGTACCAAGGGAGGTTTACTGGCGTTAGATAGATGGAGTCCTTGATAGGTGAGTAATTGCAACAGTAACTTTTAGAGCAATGACCTGAGGGTTAAAGGCAGCCATTTTCGTACTTTTCCTGTCGGACCATTCATCTATAAGCATAGTTTTTTTTCTTTCTCTTTCAAACCGGATCTTGTTATTGATATATATTAATATAAATCGAATCTTAGGTAAAATCTTATATGAGTAAAACGATGATGGTACAGATTGCCTAATAGCAACCGAGCAATTTATTAATTTTATTGATAAAGTTCCTATTTATTTCATTTATTGCGTATTTATTTAAATTTTACATGTGATACAAATCATAATAATCCATATTTCATTAACTACAATATTTATTTTTACAAGGTAAAACAGTGGAAATCGAAATTGCAATAAATGGATCTAAAAAAAAAGTCCTTTATTCTTTTAAATGATTTTAATGATAATAATTTCATAATAAAATTTAAAAGGTTTATAGGGTTAAAAACATCACTCATTGCCTAGAGCTAAGCGATAAAAAAATTTGCTTGTTTGCCATAAGTAATTCAAACGAAAACCATTATATATCATGAATATTAAAAAAAATTGACTTACCAATTTCAAATATAACAGTTCAAATATTAAAATAAGCCACACTATTTACCATAGTAAATAGGTATTTATATTTAATTTTATTATAAACTTAACTAGTTACGAATTAATGAATAATGCGGACTTCATTTACTAGACTTTTTTTTATATCTCATCACCTACTCCATAATCAAACCACCACATTTATTTACTTGCTGTTTATTTCTCTACTAATAAATACAGCTGCAATTTTTTTCAGCATTAATTCAAGTAAACAAACAAAATGTTCAATATTCTATAATTATCATTTTGTTTGTTGAAAACAAAATATTAATATATGTTAATATTTACTTGCAATAGCTAGTGGTAAGAGAAATTTGTGGGATGTGGTTGCCGCACTAGATTTTGTATTGTATATTGACTAATTTTTCATTAATCATTTTTAATTATGAAACTTTGTAGCAGACCAAGAAAAAATACAAATTCAACCTTCCTCAAAATTTGAGCGAAGCAAAACGCCCGCCCTCCACAGTAGACGGTTTCTTAGATTTCTCCTCACACACATACCACGATCGCGACCATAGCGACTCCTAAGTTCGTTGGACAGACCCTGACCCAGATCCTAGCGGTGACCATGAAGATGGTAGCGATTGATCATCCGCCTGTAATCGCCCATCTCAATTGGTAAAGTGGCCAAGCCAGCTAGGACCTCTAGGCAATGTGGGGACGGACCGCAAGGTCGGATAGAACTTACTCCTAAACTAATCAGCAATAATAGACCTGTTTCTTAAATCAATTTTCATCTCTTAGGTCAATCACGATAGAAAGGTATTATAATATTGTATTCTCTGAGACTGGAATCGAAGTCGAAATTGGCCCAGACAGTGGACTTTACAATAAAATATTCAAATTTAAAAGACTTCATAATGGATTCCAACTACTAAAACAGGTATTAGGATTCAATATATAATATTTCCCTCGAACGTACACCCTCAAAAAAAAGAAAATTAATTCTCGTCATTCATAATTTGTACCACTACGACCCATGAAGGGTCTTAGTCCAGAACGTAGTAGAAAATGTATTGTGTCTAGGAAAACGGTTAAGCAAGAAGGTGATGAGAACCGCCTGGTTTTCCCACACGTTTGGGTGCTCATTAATCCTCATGTTTTCTCTCATTACGTACACATTCATAAATGATCCTAGAAAATGGGAGGAAACAGAAGTAATTCAACAATAAAACGATAATTTTGATTAATAGTATATTCAAACAAAATTGAAACTAAAGGAAGTTCATAATTAGGTCTTGTTGTCAGTTTTATATCCTAAATGTATTGAATAATTTTTAAATAAAAAGTAAGTATAACTTTTTCTTGTGTATAGGGAACGCTCAAATAATGTAACCGACCTTTGTGTGATTTAAAAAGATATATATTGTCGAATAAATGAAAATAAAAAACAGTTACTAACTTTCATGTTAAAAATAGTGAAAACTAGCCAACCGTAATTAATTTATTTTAAAAACAATCTTACACATTATTTGATCTTATAACCTTTTTCTAACGATTGGTACGATGAATAATAGGTTGTATGTATTAATATAGATTATTATTATATTATTAATATTTTTTTTTCTCGCATTTGCGGGTTCAAAACTGAGATGGGGGACAAGTCCAACCAACTACAGTTATTATTTTTTGGTTTTTATATTGTTCTTCTTTAAACATTCAGAAATTTTCTGACGATCCTGTCTGTGTCTAGGAGAACTGCCTGTTGAACCTCCTTTAAAACTCGACCGGAATTCCCAGATTCTCAATTACCTCCAACGTGGATCATGGAACCAATCCATTCGTGGAGATTATAATAGGTGTTACCACCACGCTTTCTATAGGGTATAGCTCCTTAAGCTCAGCCGCAAGTTCTTGATACTTTCGAAGTTTCTCTCCAACAGTTGAGTTTACATTATTGTCGTAAGGGATCGCAATATCAATTATACTTGCTTTCCTCTCACTCGCCTTTATAAAGAGGATATCTGGTCTATTATGATGCACAATGTGGTCTGTTATAATGGACTCATCCCAATAAAGCTTAAGAGGACCTTTTTGTAGAAGTTAATTGGGATGATACTTATAATATGGTGCCTTTACATCTAGAAGGTTGTATTAATATTATTTGATTGTAAATTTTGTGTTTCTTTTAAACATGCCTGTTAGTTTTAATTATATATTATATAATAGGTTGGGGAAAAAGAAATCCATTATTTTTTCGTGAAATTCAAAACTTTATTTAAGATGATTCGGATTGTCCGATTTGGGTCAAATATGCACCGTTTTGTTGTATAATTTGTTGCCATTTTAAAGGTAGCTTCATAATGCCTCTCTCATAGAAATCTTGGTCCTAATTGGCGAAAAACTCTAGTAATCAATATTCACAATCTCTTGATCCCTATTACCCATCACTCAGGAAGTTTTGAAATGCGATAAAAAAGTGGTAATTGCTTGGCCAGTCCCGGACTATATGGTGGATGCATGAAAACTTCCCAACCAAGCTCCCGGAGTTTCTGGCGAGTCACTACAGACGCGTGTGGCCTTGCGTTGTCCTGATAGAACACAACACCTCTTCTGTTGGCCAATTCTGGCCGTTTCTGGTCAATCGCTAACTTCAAACAGACCAGTTGTTGACAGTATAATCTGAATTTATTGTTTGAGATTAGGAAGCAACTTATAATAATCCCAAGTCTAAGGTTCCTTTCAAGTCCCATCAAATACACAGTAGAACCTTCCTGGCCGTTAGTCCTGGTTTGGCCACCGTTTGAACTGTTTGACCACGATCGTTTTCGCACAATATTACCATATGTGATCCATTTCTCATCCCCAGTCACCATCCGTTTAAGAAATGGGTCGATTTCATTCTGTTTGGCCAAGGCTTCGCAGATGGAAATTTGATCCATCACGTTTTTTGGTGTTAATTGGTGTGGCACCCAAACATCGAGCTTCTTTTTGAATCCAGCTTTGCGCAAATGGTTGAAAACTGTTTTATGGTCGTTCTTTAGCTCCTGGGTGATGCTACGACTACTAACATCCTGATCAACTTCGATTATTTCTGTGATTTTATCGACATTTTCGACGACGGGCCTCCCTGTGCGAGGTGCATCTTTGACATCAAAAATGCCTGAACGGAATCGACGAAACCAAAATGGCACGTAATTAGCTGTTACATTATCGGCACCATAGACACCATTCACAATTTCAGCAGCCTGGCTTGCATTTTCGCCTTTATCAAATAAAAACTGTAAAATGTACCGAATTATCTCTTTGTTGACTTACATTGTTAACACCCTGTAACTCACAACTGAATGGAACAATCAAAAAACAGCCAAAGAATTTTTTTAGTGTGAAATGTCACCTTGACAACGAGCATAAACATGCAATTGTTTGATCGATACTTGGCGAGATATCGATGACTACAGACATCTACCGAGAAAATAATTGATTTCTTTTGCCCCAACCTATTATTTATTTGGTATCATTGTGTCACCACTTTTCATTAAGGCATTGTAATACTGTTCGTTTAGATCCCAGATTCGAAATGGGCTGTCCCAGATAATTCTTAGTGGTACGGGATATCCCACAGGATACAGGGGTTTCTCCCTAGTCTCTGTACAGGTGTCTTTAACTATGGGAAATTCCTTACGTGATCTCGGGCAATCACCTCCCTGCATAATCATGCTGAAGCAGTACTGGGGCTAAGACTCGGTTGTTTACTGTAAAGGTCTAGGTTATTTGTTACACTTTTAAAAGAATAAGGCAACATGAAACCGTTTCTTGATATTGATTGTAAATGTCATGAGGAAATTAAAAGCTGATACATATAGAAGTGTATATTGGCAATTATATTTTATTATTTATTAAAAATATTAAAAAATTATAGTATTATTCTTTAATGAAACTCTTTATATAAATCGTGTTATATAAAATTTTCGGCAACAGCAATCTTATTTACTTCCTTAGTGCAAAAACTTTGCAACGGTGACGTAACAACCGGCAGGAAAAGTTTTTAAATTAGGCTTGTTTGATTCAAACCGTCCTTGATGTTTGGTGTTTCAGTTCGAAGCACATGATTTAAACACAAACAAATATATAATTTTTACCCTCATTAACTTCATAAATTTCTACCAGACAATTAAATTACCTATATTAGATTAAGAACAAAGTATTATTATCCACTATTATGGTCAAAGAGAAGAAGATGCACAAGACAGAAGGAAATGGAAAAATGAAATAAAAGAAATCTTTGGTTGAAGGAAAACAATTTGAGGAAATTCTTAAAAAAAAAAAAAATGAATGTATAACAAAGTATTAACTCTAATTAAAATATGGTAAACGGAATTCATACTAAAAAGCTTCTTTTTTTTTTAATGTGTGCTTGATGGTTTTCGATAGGATCCTTGAAAAAACTTTTAGCACTATTTTAAAATCACTGTTGTATTTTCAGTGTTGTTTAATAAAATTTTGATATAAAATGAATAGAGAATTTATTGAAACATCATATTGCCATGATTTGTAGACTGACTTACTAGTTTAGTCTTCAAGTCATATCTTTAATACAAGCGAGTGTTTGTAATAAATTTGCTCAAAGAACTTTACAATACTATCTCTGGCGTATAGCTTTCTAAATACTACACATCATAAGCATTGAAAGGAAAACAATACAAACAATATTGGAGAAGGCAGGGGCCTTGGGATGACAACGAGAATTACAAGGCGTGCCAGAATAGCCAAGGACCAGGAGCAACAAGTGAATGATTAGCTAAAAGTCCACGAGCCTGGTTCTACTCATCAATTCATCCTTCAAGTGATCACTCACAACCTCCCACTAATAAAGCCCATTTTCGGGTTATTATTAGCTGCGAGGGAGGATGAGGCCCAAGGAGTTCAGAGACCAATCTTAAGAGCCAATTAGAGCTAAGAATTATGTCCTGTACCACAACAACCCACGAAGGGTATTAGGTTCATTACGTGGTAAGAACAGCTATCATACATGATTTAGCACAACCATGAGATCAATCGTTGAATAATGTGAATAATTTCCTTGTTTTAAAAAATTCATACATCGCTCCTTCAAGAGATCAATGACATACTCGTAACTCAAAAATTGGCATTTATGAGTAAATCCTTCAGAAGCAATTATTTTGTTTGAAGCTTTTTAACGAGATATATTCCATTTATACATTTTTCATATGTTTTAAATAAACTCATATTTCGAGTTGTAATCATGTTTGAAATTTTTTGTTTTATGGAAATAATGACATAAGAGAAAATTAAACAAATTTTAAGCTTTTAATCATTTCTTAATGGTTTATAGAGGAATTTTAACACCTTCATTACAATAGAAATGTTTTGCTTTACCACTGCCCAAACTTTTTTTTTATCCCACATGGAATTTTCAAATGCCTCTATTGAAAAATTAGGTAGGTATTTTGGGTTATGACATTTTTTTGAAGGAGCTATATTTAAATAATTAAATATATGTGTTGAAATTTCTACAATACATTGTTATCATATTGTTTTATAAATTGTGCAAAAATTATTTCTTTAAATTCGGTCCCACCATAGATTACAAGCTACATAATTATAAAAACTAAAATATGAAATAGTCGGAGGGTGCAGTCAACGAACTTTACACAAAATTAGCATAAATTATTTTATTTGTGCCAACGTTTCTTTCATCATCAGGAATGAGAATATAGGAAACATAGAAATAACAAAACATAAGTTATGATAAAACATTTACTAAAAAGGACAAGAGATGATATAAATATGAAAAAAATTGATTGGAATTCTCCTCCCATTGCACTACCTACCGCAAGCATCATCTGGCATTCCCTGGCACTGCTGTGGGATCTATTGTTCATCTTCGCTAAACGTTCAGAATAAACCATGGTTCTTTTTTTCCTCATAGCTTCCATTCTTTAAGTGTGAACGATTAAATAAGAAGAAATATTGAGATACGTTCTATCCATTGATCCTGAAGCCTCGTATTTCAAATGTTTTTTCAATCTATTTATGTTTGTGAAGGTTTTAATTCTCAATTTATTGATTCATTGGATAGTTCGTAGTGAAATAAATAAAACATAAAAAAAAGTCCTTCTTTCTCAATACTCTATGAATCTAGCAATCTTTCAATGTATTATTATCATTTTAAATCATTTATAAACGTAAGTAAGGTTCGTTTCCACATTATAGGGACTACAATTATGGAAGACTACATAAAAATATGAAGTACGATTATAATATAATAATATAAGTCAGATCGAGTTTAAGAGTATTTACAAAAACCTGTATCAAATCATTTAAAAATAAATAAATATAAAGAATATTGAAAAATAAAATAAAAACCACAATAAGATGACAATCTAGTCTGGTTTTTGCAATAGTCACTGAAAACAGATATGCTATTATTATACATATAAGATATATTATTATATACCCAACAACACTGTGTTCCTCAGAATTTTAATCTAACGTATAGATGTACATTCCGAAAATGTCATCGAATATGGTTTAGTATTTGAGGTGTATTTATTTTAAAAAAGTATTTGAACGGAACGAACGGGGATGAAACCATGCTTTTTAGATTCAGATAACCTAAAAACAATTAGAATAACAGTGATCAGAAATGGATATTTCGACCAACCAAATTCTTTCTCAACCTAAAGTCGATGATGAAAATAATGACAAGGAAGCTAAATGATATTAAAATCTATATTTAATAATTAATAACCAAATCTACATTAAATTCAATTTTAAAAACCTGTACAACTAAAAAACTGAATGGTCTTGAGTTTAGTAAATAGTGGAGACTGTACTGTTTCATGGACAAGGATTGGGCAGAGAGGCGATTAGACAAAGATCATGCTCAACCGCCAGGTGATTTCCTCAAATTAAGGGTACCTACTTTAAAGAGGTTGGTTAGCCTCAGGAGGGCTTGTAGATCTCACAGGACCACTCATCGATGTTAACAGATTAAATAATTTATTTATATTCGGATTTGAACCCGTAGCCGGTATAGCAACTCGGCACTAAACAAGCTCACTCTTTAACTCCCTCTAAATAAATATATATATAATTATTATTAATATTATTAGCATTTGGACCCTATGGGATCACGCAAACTTGACTTCACTTTCCGACGCTTCTTCTAAATATTTTAAGTTATTGGTTAAAAAAAAAATGCAAACTTCTTCAAAGAAACACGTGCCAACCCTTGCTAGACACTCAATAACCCATGCCACTGCCCACTGGAAACAAAACTCAGACCAATATGGCAGATTTATAGCGCTTTAAGATTTATTTAATGAATATTTATGATGTATAAGTCCCTCATGGCCTCATGTTTATTTAATATCAAGACAGACAAGATAGCACAGAAGGTATGTATTTGTCCAGGCAGGATGTTCATCTTTCGCGTATTAATTACCGACATAAAAATTAATGAAAGTATTTACGTAATTAGATGGATTAATCGCGTTCCGGTGCCACATCCTCGTAGGGAACATGTCTAATAATAAAATTTTAAAAAAATAAACAAAGTTTTAAGTGTATTTCTTACTAGTTTATATTTTCTCTATATAATTAATAAATAAAAAGCCATTTACCGTAATAATTAAAAAAGAAATATTGAATTGTGATAACAGAATTCAAGATCTAAACTGCGCACAAAAATGATAGCTTTTTAAATAAATAAATAAAAGTAATAGCTAAATATTTATAAAATATAGATATTTAGAGAACACTTAATAAATAATTGATAATCTAAACATTGAGCTAATCTACAAAGAAAAACCAGCAATGTTTATGTATTA